>OY998251.1:59247453-60497453 GCA_963922045.1 Persicaria maculosa | reverse complement strand
CGCATTGGCTTGGATACTCTTTCAAGAGTAAGATCGCTCAGTATAATCAACTTCGATCATCTGGGGAAATAGTCATCATTTCCATCTGTGAACATTATAACAAAATCATACCAATTTAGAAAAATCTAAATATATGAAATTGGGGATTAAAGATGAGATATGGGAGCATCTGAATGCAAAACCATGTGGATAATCTGATGGTACTGCAAGAATCTGTAGCTTCAACTATGTCGGCAACGTACAGCACCGAGCTCACTACAGATTTTAGCGACTCAGAGACTCTAATTTGTTGCCTTTCTACTTGCCCTAAATCCACAAAATTTAACAAGAACAAGCCAAACTGATAAATCTAAATTGCTGAGCAGATTTATGATAGTATTATTGTAATTTTCTATATCAAATTTATAAAATCTCTATTACTATAAAAGAGTGGAGTATTGTTTAACTATACGTTTAAGTTAAACAATACTCCCTCGGTTACCTAAAATTAGTCGTTTATTTCTCATTCACGCTTTTTTAAAATGCTAAAATATAAAATATTTATTTTTTTACATTTTTTTTAAAAAATTTATACTAGTATGTAATTATTAAAAAATATAATTTTTAATACCTACAAAACATCAAGTTTTAATTAAAATTGACCAACACCAATAGGGTGATAAGTGATAATCCTACAAAATAGCTGTCGAAAACAATCCCCATTAGAATTTAGACAGTTTTAAAAAAAAACAAAAATAATTAAATTTATAAGGATGTGTCCGAGAAATAGACAGCAGACCACCTCCAAAAGAGGATTCCTAAAAAAAAAAAAAAATTAAATCAAACCCCTTTCATATAAAAATGTAGATACATATCCGATGAAGTTTCTTCGCAATTAGAAATAGACCGATGGGCGATGGAGCACTTGGATTTGGCCAAAACTCTGAGAGTAATTGACCAGACCACCATATATATTATATACTCTTCTACCAAAAAAAAAAATATATATTATATAATAGGAGGTTGAATGTGCAAAAAAAACTTAATAAAGCAAAACACAAAAAGCAGATGGATGTCTTAAATTAAATACGAAGAAATTAAAAAACCGTAGGAAGTGATGTATGCTAATAGATGGAAGAAGATTGATGCATTATTAGTTATAAGAAACACATCACCTCAACTCCAACTCCAAGTAAAAGAGAAGCAAAATAAGCAAATTCAATATATGCAAAAATATGGCCGCTTTTGCCCATCTTTTATCTGTCACAAGCGGATGGAAGTCTTTTGCACTTTCTTTTCTTCTGTCCTTTTCTCAACAAACAAACACCTATCAATATAAATATTTTTCTTTAAAAAATAAACCACTAAATACATACATATACATGTATGAAAAAACGCTGCAAAAATAAAGAGGTTTGATTTATATTTTTGAAATCAAACAAGAGAAAGGGAGGTGCTGGATTTGAAGAGGAGAAGGTTTTAATTTATAGAGGCGGTGAAAGAGAGAATGGGCTAACTAGGGTTTGAATTATTTTGGGTGAGGCCGCCGCCTCTCTTTCCCTCCATATCAAATTATTATTATTTCAATTCAATTCCATTATTACAGCTCATTTTCATGCCAAGTTGCGCTTCCGTTTAATTTTTTATTTATTTTTAATATCTATATCTATCTATCTATCTATCTATATATACATATATTATAACCGATGCATAGCGTCCTATCTGGCACATTGTGGTTATTTTTAGGGGAAAAAAAAATCCTACATTAGGTGTTATGGTTGATTCTAGGAAAAAAAATTAATAAAATATAAATAAAAAATATTTAATAGTCTTACTTACCAAAAATAATACTCCGTAATAGATAAATATGTAGTATTTGATAATTGTTATTTTATTTATATCTAGATTATTTGGTAGAAAAAATTATTTATATCAAAATTAATTATTTAATAATTGTTATTTTATTTATGTCTATATTATTTTTTGAAACCAAAATAATCTATCAAAATATTAGGTAGTTACAATCCATCCGTGGATAGATTTTTTTAGTAAACTAACGTAATAAATATATATTATATATATTTAATTTAAAAAACAGTATTAAATATTTTGAGAGGTATCCGACCTATTGATCCACCATATAAGATTCGGATCCTCTTCTAATGAGATGTTCCTATATAATATTATTAGATCCAAACCCCACTACATATAGTTTTAAGGGGCAATTTGCGAAATAGCCATGAAATAGGGCCTAATTTGCGAAATGTCCACGTTTTGGGACAGTTTTGTGAAATGTCCTAAATATATACTGCTCTCTCTCTCTCCGACGCGCTCTCTCTCCTTCGCCCTGCTCTCTCTTCGACGCGCTCTCTCCTTCGCGCTCTCTCTCCGACGCTCTCTCCTTCACACTGCTCTCTCCTCCTACGCTCTCTTTGCTGCTCAACTGCTCGCCGATACCGTCGGTCTCTTCGATCCAATCAAAACCACCGATTTTGACGTTCCTCAAATCGAATCAAGTAAGTATAACATGTTCGAAACTGGATTGAAATCACAGAAAATTTGCGCCTAAGGCGCAAATTTTCTTCGATTTGTTAACGTTTCTGAGTAGATTCTGAAGTATACAATCGAATATAGTAATCAGTGCAATGGAATCATAGAAAATTTGCGCCGAAGGCATAAATTTTCTTCGATTTTTGATAGTGTCTATTCTAGCATTGTTTTTGGGAACTCTTGTGTAGAGTTTAGGGTGTTTTTACTAGAGTATGCTACCTATTTCTTAGCCCTTTGTTTCCCATTTCGAGGAATCGGTGTCTACCGCTAGTTTGTTATGATTTCAGGTACTTTTGACCGGCTTTGGAGCCGATTCAAGAGCTAAAGGATAAGGAGGTGATTAGAAGCGCTTCCATGTGGAAATAAGTCATCAAAGACGGGCTAAAGGGGTCGAGAGATGAGATAAAATATGAGACAAGAAGCAAGCATATCAAGTGAATTACTCATAGGAGCTCAAGACGATGTAGCACGACTCGCAGGACAAGGGAGTTTGTGCAATTTTCAGCTATAGCAAGCTGTCACGACCCGTGGGAGGCCTTCACGAGTCGTGACGAGTGAACCTGTGTGTTTTGTGACTTCTGCAGGCTGTCACGACCCGTGACAGACTATTCACGAGTCGTGACAGTGCCAGATCCGGCCAGACCTTTCGGATTTCCGGCTGTTTCTTTGCTTTGTTTTTTATTAATTAAAAGTGATGTAATTTCCAGATTTCTAGGGGGGTTACGTTTTTGGCAAAAGGGCGGAAAAACTCAGACTTTGGGGAAGAACTTTGGAGAACCCTAGATTAGTTGAATAATAAGGGATTGCAATCGAAAGCTTTGAGACGATTTTCGCTAGAGAAGATCAAGTGTTTCTCTTACTCTTCTTTGCTATGTCATCTTATTTTTCTTTTGATTTGTTCTCTTTCATCATGTTTGGCTAATTCAATTGTTCCAGGGTTGGGGTGATTCCGCTATGTTGAGATAGACCATACTTACTATTGCTTGAATATAGTCTGATTTTTGTTTGATTTAATCCTATTGAGTGTATAGCCTAATTGATAATCGATTAGATCCAATTAGGGGTTGAGACCGAGAGGATATAGCCCTAATAGGAAGATAGATGATTGCATGAGACCGAGAGGTGATTGTTGTCATGGGAGCTATAGGATTGAGCCTGAGATATTGATGTTTGCTTATGAGTGACATAATATAGCATGATTCAAGATCTCTTGAGGATTTATAGGGTGTCATAGAAATTCTAGGTTTGTTTGTTCTAATTGAGACCGAAAGGAGACATTTGAATGAACTTGCTTAGATTCTAAGAGCGTAATGAACCTAACTTTAGGTTAATTTTACATGAGAGTGATTGTTAACCGGTTAGGTACAATTTTCTATGAGACCGAGAGGAGATTAGTGATGAACTTAGACAGCCTACCTTCATACATAATCAAATTCATTCGAGCGAGAAAAATCTCTTAAGTCTATCGACGACACATGGTGGTTAATCCCCAATTCTAGAATGTTTTCTCCATATTTGCCCAACACTTCCATTTGCTTATTTTAATTTATTCTTGTTAGTTATATCATAAAACCTCAATTTCGATCTCTACTATTTTGGCTTAGTCAACTGGTTGCAAAGATTCGATTAATACTCCTATAGTCCCTGAGTTCGACACCTTGATATACTACAACCGATCCCATACACTTGTGGGAGTAGGTTTCAAGCCTATCAAGTTTTTGGCGCCGTTGCCGGGGACTAGAGCTAGTATCGATCGTTACTTGACAACTAGTTTGCTAAGTTTTTTTTGTTGCTTTGATTTGTTTCTTTTTCTTTTTATTTTATTTTAGATGTGCTCTTTTGAAGATGAGTTGTGTTCCCTATTGTGATGTTTGTGCGTCCTTCGGTCATGCCACTCGTGAACATCAGTTCTCTGTTTATGGGACATATGCCTATTGCGAGTTTTGTGGAGGTTTTGGACACACAATTACTGAATGCCCAGTTTTTCTAGCTCCAACCTCTCGTGATGCAGATTTCATGTACCGCATTTGCAATCCTGATGGACATTACGAGTGGGAGCGCACTTATGAAAGGGATTTGGTCGAGCTTCAGTGCCAACCTTCGCAACCTCCTCCTAATCCAGAGCCTTATTCACATATGTCCATTGATGACCTTGTCACCAGGATAGCAGAGCTGAAAGCTCAATTAGCGCAACAGACATTGAATGCTCTAGCTATTCCAGAGAGTTTCCCAATCCAAACAAATGTCAGTGACAATGACAATTGCACTGGTGTTTCTTTTGAGATCGAGGAAAGTTTTGGAGATCATGTGCATGAGTTGATGGAGCCAGATATTGATTTTGAGGAGGATGCGACCAAGGAAGAGCCCCAATTGGTTGTTCACCAAGCATACATGGTGCCATCATTGTTTTCTGAAGGGATGGTTTAAGAGAATGTTGATCAACAATTTGGGGCATTTGCCGGAATGCTTGCAAAATGGCACGCGGAGGAGATATCAATTAAAGTTCCTGCCGACATACCGCCTCCCATCAAGTCCAAAAAGGTAATCTTATTATTTGAAGATGGTGGTGACAATGAAGGCACAAAGGGACGATGGGCTAAGAAGAGGAGGAGCACACACCTATGGAGTTTGAGCGAAAAGGGATCTAAATTATGTTGCTCCAAGAAGACTCTGCTGGATGGATGGGATGAGGTATGGACCGTTCATTCGGGTCGATTTAAGCTTCTCGAAGGTAATAAGGGTCGGCTTCATACTTTAAACTAGCGCTTCTCGGGAGGCAACCCAAGGTGAGTTTTCTTTTCTTTTGAAAAAACGATGAAAAAATGAAAAAAAAAACAGTTTTTGTTTTTAGTTTATAGTTTTGTTTTTCTTTTATACATGTGAGCTGATTTGCAAATGACCAAGTATGGGGTGGAGAGTGCGCTATATTGAGAATATTGATTATGTTCGAGCTGAATTGAAGGTGTTTTGACATCTATCTACTAGCCCCTATCTTGCCGAGTTTGTTGCTAGTTTGTGTTGGTTCTCTTGCCTAGGTTTGAAACCGATGGCTTTGGCTTGGCCACCTTCAATACATTCATTCTACATGTTAAAATTGTGAGTATTCCCATCTCTTCCTTGATGATTTTGCACATTGAGAACAATTCAATGTCACCAGGAGTCATCGCCAATTGCACTGCATCAGTCTCCTCCACTTGATTTTGATTTGTCCTCAAATCATCATCAGATTCATCGTCAGGCACAAACAAGGATAAATCAGCGACGTTGAAGGTAGAATGAACATTGTACTTGTCGGCAGGGAGATCCAGCATGTAAGCATTAGGACCCATCTTTTGAACCACTCGAAATGGTCCAACTCCCTTGGGGTCCAGCTTAGATTTCCATTGTTGCGGAAACCTTTCCTTCCTGAGATGCAGCCACACAAGATCACCAACGTTGAACTGCACATCCTTGCGATGCTTGTCCTTCGTTGCCTTGTATTGCGTAGTCTTCCTCTCCAAGTGCGCCTTGGTGCGCTCATGCAAGCGCTTGATGAAGTCCACTTGCTTAGATGCATCCATGCTCTCCTTTTCCTTAAGTGGCTGAGGCATCATGTCCACTGGGGTCAATGGGTTTCGGCCATACACTACTTCGAAGGGGGTCTGCTTAGTTGCTGAATGCCTGGACTTGTTATAAGCAAATTCAACAAATGGTAGGCATTCTTCCCACCTCCGGAGGTTAGTTCGAAGCATGACTTTAAGGAGAGCTCCAAGAGTTCTATTTGTAACCTCAGTTTGGCCATCAGTTTGGGGGTGACAAGAAGTAGAAAATAAAAGTTTTGTACCCAACTTAGACCATAAAGTTTTCCAAAAACAACTTAACAATTTAGAGTCACGATAAGAAACAATAGATAATGGCAATCTATGTAAGAGAACAACATCTTTAGAGAATAAATGGGCAACATGAATAGCATCATCAGTTTTGTGACAAGGAATGAAATGAGCCATTTTTGAAAATCTGTCTACAACAACAAAAATAGAATCATGACCCTTAGAAGTTCTAGGCAATCCTACAATGAAATCCATAGACACATCTTCCCAGGGTGCATTCGATATAGGCAAAGGTTGATATAGACCATTAGCATTAGATTTCGATTTAGCCTTAGCACATGTAACACAACTTTTGACAAATCCAAGTACATAATTAGACATTTTAGGCCAAAAGTAATGTTCCTTAAGTTCGGCTAGTGTTTTTTCGAAACCTCCATGCCCTCTAGACTCATGAATTTCTTGAGTTAACAATCGTCGAATAGAAGAAGATGGGATACAAAGCTTGCCCATCTTAAACAAATACTCATTATCAAGAAAATATGAATCAACTACACCTTTGGACACACATTGAGCATATATCGTTTTAAAGAAACCATCAGAAGCATACAGTTCCTTTATCAAGGAAAAACCCAAAACATGTGCATCCATATGATCTAGGAGGACATACCTGCGTGATAGCGCGTCGGCTACCACATTGTCCTTTCCCTTTTTGTGGTGAACCACATAGGAAAACGTCTCCAGAAATTCTACCCATCGTGCAAGTCGCTTGCTGAGGACGACCTGACCTTTGAGGTACTTTAGAGCTTCATGATCCGAATGAATCACAAACTCCTTAGGCCAAAGGTAGTGCTGCCATGTCTATAAGCATCTAACCAGGGCGAACAACTCCTTATCGTAGGTAGAGTAGTTGAGCTCTGCAGGGCCCAACTTCTCGCTCAAGTAGGCAATGGGACGCCTATGTTGAAGCAGAACCCCACCAATGCCAGTGCCAGAAGCACCACACTCGAGCTCAAAGGGTTGAGCAAAGTCGGGTAACTGCAACACTGGTGCATGGGTGAGAAGATCCTTGAGAGCGTCGAAAGCCTTTTGATGTGAGTCTGTCCAGCAAAATGTCACATCTTTCTTTGTCAACTCGTGTAGGGGGGCGGCAATAGTGCTGAAATCTTTGACGAAGCGTCGATAGAAGCCAGCAAGGCCCAAGAAAGAGCGGACATGAGTGGGGGTATGCGGCTGAGCCCACTCCTGTATAGCACGAATCTTCTCCTCATCTACCTTCAGTCTAGATGCAGATACTACAAAACAAAGAAAAATGGTAGACTCGGATGCAAAAGAACACTTCTTTAAATTGGCATACAACTTTTCTTTCCTAAGACAATCAAAGACCAATTTTAAGTGACTTAAGTGATCATGCATGTTCTTGCTATAAATTAAGATATCGTCAAAATAGACAACGGCAAATTTTCCTAAGTGTCTTCTAAGCACATGGTTCATAAGCCTCATAAAAGTAGAAGGTGCATTTGTTAAACCAAAAGGCATTACTAACCATTCATATAATCCATAATTAGTTTTAAAAGCCGTTTTCCATTCATCTCCCTCTTTCATCCTAATTTGATGATATCCACTTCTAAGGTGAATTTTAGAAAATATACAAGCACCATGAAGTTCATCAAGCATATCATCTAAACGAGGAATGGGGTGACGATACTTAACCGTTATTTGGTTGATTGCGCGGCAATCAACACACATGCACCATGAGCCATCCTTCTTAGGAACTAGTATCACAGGCACGACACAAGGGGAGAGGCTTTCTTGCACAAAGCCTTTATGCATCAGCTCCGTGACTTGACGTTGCAGCTCCTTTGATTCCTCAAGACTAGCTTTATAGGCAGCGCGATTAGGCAAGGGTGCTCTAGGAACAAAGTCAATCTGGTGCTCAATTCCTCTAATAGGAGGCAAGCCTTGGGGTAGATCAGCTGGAAGCACATCTAAATAATCCTGCAAAAGAGCAGCAATAGGTGCAGGAATATGACTCAAATCCATAACATTAAGCAATACCTCTTTCATTACCAGTAGGATATGAGGTCTATGAGCATTCTAGGTGACGGTCTCTATTTGAGGTTGAGAGACCAGCGATCGTCGTTCAACAGAGCCCTTAAGCAAAGGAGAAGAGGGTTGTGTCGATGCAGAAGGGGAGGGTGTTGGTGCCGAGGGAGCCGCGGGTGCAGGCTTATAGGCCGCGGGCATGGAGGTGTTGTTCGCGGGTGCGGTGCGCCCTGCCGAGGCCTCCTGTTGCTTCCCCTTCCGTTGGGCCTCATTTTGAGTGTCCTGTTGTTGTTTCTTGCGAACTTGTTCCTTCAAACAGCTTGAGGCGAAAGGGGTAGGAGAGTAACTCTCCTCCCATCAAATGTGAAAGAATATGTATTTGCACGACCATCATGAATAACAGAACGATCATATAACCAAGGACGACCAAGCAAGATATGACTACAATCCATCCTAGCAACATCACATAATATTTTATCATGATATGACCCAATAGAAATAGAAACTAAGCATTGTTTAGTGACCATAATATCAGATCCATCATCAATAATACCATTCAGTCCATAATGAGTAGCTCTAGGAGTAGTAGTCAAATGCAAGAAATCAACTACCTTTTCATTGATGAGGTTACAACAACTCCCACCGTCGATGATGACGCTCAAGGTAGTTTCGCAAACCACACACATGGTGTGGAAGATATTCTCCCTTTGATCAGCCACGGGAGACTCCTGAATGTGTAGGACCCGACGATTGACAAGACATAGAACATCTTCAAAATTGCCGGTGTCGATCTCATCATTAGGCTCAATCGGCTGGTCCTCCTCCACTTCACTCGAAATTACATGGTCCTCGACATTCTCCTTCTCATAGTAATGGTCTTCCAAATCATTGAGAAGGACCTTCCTTTTCTGAGGGCAATTGCGAGAGACATGCCTAGAACCACCACAAGTGAAGCAGCGGATATCCTTATTGCGATCTGTAGATAGTGCAACAACTCTTCTAGTTTCAACCTGATAACCCTGTTGAGGTGAGTTAGAAACTCCCTTTTGCTGCAAAGAAGGGTTAGAAGAGGAAGGTTTAGATTGACTAGAAGGGTTAAAGGGGACAAACCTGCGACCTTGGGAGGTCTGATCAAACCGTGTCCTTTGCCGCAGCTGCTGCTGCTGCTGCTCATACAAAAGTTGTGCCTTATGATATAAAGTGTTAATATCCCAAATAGAATGTATAGCCAAAGGATGTTTAATAGAGATATTAAGACCAGCAAGAAATTGAGTACATAAAGCACGTTTAGTAAGATAAACATTAGCCTGATGAGCGAGTCGTTCAAGCTCGTCTCTGTATTCCATGGGTGAGCGAGCTCCTTGGCAGCAAGAAGCTAGGTGCATCCTCATGGTCTCCGTGTATTCTTCAAGCACATGTCGTTTCTTTAGAAGATAGCGAAGTTGGGGCCAAATTTCAACAGGTTTCTTACCTTGACGACGGCGCATCTCACGAGTGCGGAACCACCAAGTGCGAGCCATACCTGTCAGATGTAATATAACAACTTCTAACTTCTCTATTTCCTCATAGCGCAGATGTTCAAGCAAATAATCAGTATGATTTTCCCAAACAAGATAAGATTCATGATCATTAGTACCATCAAAAGTTTCCAATTTGATTTTAACATCGTGCCTTTGAATAGCCTGTGCATTATCAAATCTAGGACGATCAAAATTAGGATGAGGTAAATCATCAAAGTTAGGGTCTACCTCTTGGTATGCGTCCTCCAAGTGGGGCATGTCATTCGGATCAGCGTTGTTGCGACTGTCATCCCAGTTAGATCTGATGAACAGCGGATTCGTGTCCTGGTGATGCTGAAGATGTGGCCGGCCCTGCCGGTGATGCCGATGGGGTGTGTGATCTCGGCGGTCTTGGTTACCACTGAAGCCCGCTAGATGATCGTTATCATTATTTCCACCAAAAGGGTTAGGAGTAGCAGACTTAAGCTTATGTAATTGACCAGAAAGGGGTGGATTACCTATAGGGGGTATTACCTAACGAAGGGGTATTACCTGTAGGGTGGGTATCACCTGAGGGAGGTGTATTACCTGTAGGAGGCGGCTTACCACCTGAGAAAGGTGTAGATCCAGAAGCCTCTTTCTTTTTTAACTCCGCGACTTCTCGAGCCACTGCCTGGCTGATTTGAGCAGAGAAATCAGCACGGTCCTGCATCCTCTCAATGACCTAGTGATTGTTCAATTGGGCTATTTCAGGTTGAAAGAGGGACCGAACATCGGCGATAGTAAGTGGCGCATGAGGGGTAGGGGAAGGGTTGGGGTCGTTGTCGTTAGACATGTTCCTACAATATGAGAAGAGCAACAAGTAAACGAAGCAAAGACCCGAAACCAAGTAATGCAAGCCCTATTGATTCCTAAGAGTGATTTAGTTTTAGAAATCAGAGAGGCGAGAAAAACAAGGCACTATATTCAAGCAATTCCCCTGGACATAGAATTTTGCAATATTGAAGACAGCAAGTAAAGATCAAAATTGCAAATTTAAATCAGCCACAAGTCGGATATCAAGGATAGCAAGTATAAACAAACGGCTAACGTGAAAGAAAGAGAATATGATGTGATGAAATAATAATCGAACAAGATGATGGTATAAGCAATGCAATCACAAGGGTAAGCAAGTGCACACACTCCGTCAACTATTATCTGACGGTTGCAACACGGTTCGGAAAAAGAGGGGTGTGACCAAGGCTCCTGTGTCGGCACAACACAAAATCACACAAGTAGGGTTCTTTGTAGTGCTTGAAACCAAATAGATCATCTAACAAGTAGCATGCAAAAAGAAATAACAATATGCAAGAGTTACTAACTCAAACAAAGAAGGTATGCTATTTTTTTTTTTTGAATTGCTCTCGCCTTTTCTGTTTTTTTTTTGGCTACAAATAGTTGTTGTAATGTTGTTGTAATGCGACAGAAATGCCAAGAAAAGACGAAAATAAAAATAAAATTACGCTACTGTTTGGAGGTAAATTTTCATGAATTAAATTAAATTCATGATATTATAAGAAAAGCCGACATATTCATTACATGATGAGAAATGTGATGAATTTGCTAAATTTAAGTCAAATCTCAAATCAAATTAAATCAAACTCCACATTAAAATCAAATCGTTTTCTATGCAAATGATAGGCGGGTTACTTGAGTTACCCTTCCGAGAAGGTGGGCTCAGGTTACTTGGGTGGAGTGTTGTTCGAGCTACCCTTCGTATAAGGTGGGCTTGAACTTCATCCTATGATGCATACAAGAAAACGAAACCAAATCCAAACCAAACCAAACACAAAATCCAAAACACTCTGAACTACGTGAGGCTTGATTCTCTTCCAAGAGATACGTAGGCAACCCGCTAAATTTCGGGTGCAGCCCAAATCACCAAAACCACTCAAATCTTAGTATCGATATGAATTCGAATCAAGAGGATAACCAAAAGGGGTCGAACTCAAATATTAAAAATTAAATAAAATGTGTTGTACGATTATTTGCGCATTTTTGTCCAACATATTTTTGACACGCCCAGTGGGACTCTTTTTGCCTTTTCATCTCTTAGTTGTATTTATACTAATACATGGTTATCTCTTTTTGAAAGGTACAAATGGCACCTCAAGTGATTGTCAACTTCAACGAGCTTCCAGCAACCTTCATCATCAAAGGGGGTCGTTGGATCAAGAAACGATCATTTGAAGCTGATCTTGACATCACCTGGTACTCGATGTCTTCAACGATCCTAGTCAACAATATCTTTGGAGCTCTTCAAGCTCTAGAGAACAAGACTGACACCAAGTGGGTGTTGAAATCTCCGCAACGCTTTCAAGGGAAAGGGGCATGAAGCCTAAAGCACTTCCAAGCCATGGGGGCAAGAAGTTCAAGATCACCCGACTTGGCGACAACAAGTTCAACAACCAACCCATCTGCAACAAGCTCAAAATGCAGGCGAGTGGTTACAACGGTATAAATCCATCTAATGAGGTCGCTCAAAGGCCCATCATTCATATCACCAAAAAGAATGAGGGGTCGATCGCAATGTCTGCACAAACCGTCTCAATTGCCAAGAAGGCACCCATATCCATGAAGAGACGGGGGCACAACTGCACAAGTGTAGATCTCAACGCGACAAGACAAGACCTCGTCTTGTGCTAGCTCGTTCATAAACTTTAGAGCGAGCCAGTGCAACCCTTGCAAAAGATCTTCCTAGATCGTAGGGGGCAAAAGAAATTCCCCTAGTGGCTTCTCCAAGAGAGATCCTCGTTGGGTCTATGCTTATCTATCCAAAAGAGGTTGTACAAGTCAACATGACCTTATACTCAGAAGAGATAGAACCCATAGCCACAAAGGTTAAGCCTTCAAGATCCGAGAAGGGCAAGGAGGTTCAACATATATGTCCAGTCTCCAAAGAGGATGCAAGAGAGAAAGACCGGATGAAGTTAACAAGTTCAAATACTTCGATGGTTGAATCTCAAGCAAACATCTCACAAGATGGACCAAATGTGATGCCGGTATTGACTGCCAGCACACAAAGTGTCGAGGAGCAGCTTCAAGAGTTGCAAAGAAAACTTGATGAGAAATATGCTCAAATAGTAGCATTTCTTGCACAATTAAATGTGCAAGCTCAAGAAAATGGACAAGAAAAATCAAGGCCAACTGGTGAAGGTTCAAGCAGTAGCACGTCGATCTCTCCACAAGAAATCAAAGAGATGATCGCTCAAGGGATAAAAGAAGCCTATGCATCACAAAATCCAGCGGTGCTTGGATATAGAAAGCCATATCCAGCACACTATGATTCGATGCCATTTCCTCGAGGCTACCAAAGGCCGAGCTTTGAAAAGTTCGATGGCCTTCACGGTTCACCCCACGAGCACCTAGCTCATTTTTATTCTGCTTGTGGTGAAACTACTTTAAGCGATGCCTTATTAATTAGGCAATTCGTCCAATCTTTGAAGGGATCGGCATTCACCTGGTACACTCAACTTCAGCCAGGGTCGATTCAAACATGGGACGATCTACAAAGAGAGTTCCTAGCTCAGTTTGTGAGTTCGAAAGCGAGAGTTTCCATTATAGATCTCGCAAACACCTATCAAAGGTCTAACGAGCTCGCGAACGACTTCATCGCCAGGTGAAGGGGTATAAGACTCCAATGCCATGAAAAATTAAGTGAACAAGCATGCGTTCAAATGTGCACCAACAACCTATTGTCGGAATTAGCGGTACATATTGGAAGTGCCGAACCTCATTCATTTAATGAATTGGTTTCTAAAGCGTGCAATGTTGAAAAGCAACTCACACAAGGATCCAACTGGCCTAAAGATAGTGAGGCTAACAAAAATGGTAGCGATGAGCTACAAAATGAAGAGGAGTCTATGGCGACTTTCGCCAAACATGATCGAGAGTCCGGTAACGGAAGTGGTTCTAAAGCTCAAAGAAAAGAGAAAGCCAAGGAGCCAGCCAATAGACTCACCCTTCATGAAAGATGGAAAAAGAAATATCCTTTTGATGATGATGATGTACAAGGGATATTTGATGAATTGGTGAGTGCTAAACTTTTAATGCTCCCGACGCCAAAAAGACCGAAAGAAGTTGGCAAGACGAGTAATCCAAAATATTGCTCGTACCACCAGCTCGTTAGTCATCCAATCAAAGATTGCTACGTTTTCAAAGACATTGTAGAGGAGATGATTAACAAAGGAGAAATTGAAATCGAGGGGGAAACATCCGTAACTCAACCAGCTTCATCAAATACCATTTCAATGGTAGACGTTCCAGAGTCCACTCCCTCACTCCAAGTATCTTCTCAAACAAAAAAAGCATCTTCCATTGCTATTGAAGCTGGGGGCAGCCCCACCAGTTCATTGCCTCTTAAGACATTAGTGAAAGATGATTCTTCAAAAGAAGAGTGCATAAAAGAAAAAGAAATCGCTCAATGTTGTATGGTCTCATGGATCGATGACATAGGCGAAAAAGAAGCAAGAGTTAATAAGATTACTCTTCGCTCCATGCATCAACTTCTTTCCTCAAAATCAAAAGAGAAATCAAAGGGAAAGAAATCAAACTTCGGAGAAACTTCAAAAATGCACAAGAAGGATAAAGTTCAAGTGCAAAAGCTAAAACCCTCTTTTAAGGGTAAATCTCCACAAAAACTTGTCGATGAGACTTTCGTCAAAAATTTCCAAATCTCATACGAAGAGGGTGTTCTAACCGCAAGTGTAATAGAGCCTAGAATGTCTGCATTCAAAAGACTTGAGATGGCCTCAGGTGGAACTCCCATATCTTCGGTGTTTAAAAGGCTTGATCTAGCCTCTGCATGTAATGCACCGAAATCTTCAGTATTCGAAAGAATCAATCTAGCTTCAGCAAATGAAGCATCCGAATCTTCAGTGTTTCAAAGGCTTGAGACGGCCTTACCAAGTAAAGAATCTAAACCTTCAGTGTTTCACATGCATAATCTAGCCTCGACAAGTGGAGAATCGAAAGCTCCGATATTTGAAAGACTCGGAAAAGTTGATGAGTCTAAACGCAAGAAGGTCCAAATGAAAAGGACTAAAAGCAAGAGCTCCGGAAGAGATAGTCAAAAGTTCTCGTCCATAAGCTCAACTAAATCATGCACACCTAAAGCCAAATAAGGGTGTCAAAAATGATCAAGTAGTCTCCAAGGCGGAAAAACAAATAATTCTGCTTAGAACTACGTAAAGACTTGATCCCCAATAAGGGGTACGTAGGAAATTTGGCATGAAAAAAATCTATCTCAAATTCAGTCGCACAAAAAAAGAAAAAAAAAAGTTTTCGGGTTCGCATATGATAGTCAGGTTATTCGGGAAAAAATCCCGGTTTGCAAATGATAGTCGCGTTATTAGGGAAACTCTTCCTAGAAGGTGTGCTCAAGTAACTCGAGTGATGCATATATATATATATATATAAAGGACTTGAAATTAGTCCGAAAATCAAACAACCCGGAAGCATATGAAAAATGGGTTCACAAAGAACTACGAGCGGCTTGATCCCTCATAAAGGGGGTACGTAGGCAGTCTAGCTAGTCAAAGGGCTAGATGCAGCCACAAAAACAAACAAAACATCTTCTTTTTTTCTCTACAAGGAAGAAAAAGAAGCCAAATCATCTTCTTATGTAGTCATATAAGCATTGTCTAGACTATAAGGAGGACGATTAAATATGGTATGAAGACATACACATTTTGTGTTTGTATTTGAGGCAAAGAAAAAGAGAGGAGAAAGGAAAAATTGTCTTTCAAAGACATTCTCACAAAGAGAAACAAACAAAAGGCTTATGTCTAAATTTTTCGACTTTGATTATCATATCTGAAGGTGGTGATCAAATCAAGTCACATAAATCAAATTCTCCTTCCAAGGAACACTATGCCAAATGTATCAAAACTTGACTAATCAAATGGTCAATGTTTCCTTCTCACTCAAAGCCAAAAAGGCCCAAGCCTCTCAAAACTTTTCAAACCCTCTTAAACAAAAAATTGGCCTATACTATCTACAGATGTACGGTCATTCAAAGCCCCCATATTCAAAACTCAAACTCAAAGAAAAAAGCCATTAAATGCATTTGCTTCAAATGACATGGGTATTATATTTCAAAATCATCTCATATGATGTTTTGATCACAAAGCTTCGATCCTAAAGGTTACAAAAGCTCAAGTCCACGACACCAAGTCGTCAAAACCAAATTAGTCTAAGACCGAAAATCAAACTGAAATCGGTCAAAAGACAAAGGCTCAAGCCTATAATCTCAAATTCTCAAACCAAATTCTTGTCCTTCACAAGAAAACCTTCAAATCCAAATTCAGCTTAAAGTCGCAAATCTCCGACCAAAAGCCAAAAACCAAATTAGCCAAAAAAACTCAAATTGGCTAAAAAGTGAAAGCCCAAATTGACTCAAGCCAAAAATCTACCGGTTTGAAAGCTCAAAAGCCAAACGGGTTGAAAAGCCACCGAGGCAAAAACCAAATTTCAAGAGGAAAAAATCTTTCCGACTCTCACATACCCATACTAGATTGTATTGCATTGATCTTAAGCAAGTTCTAAGCAGAATTGTTTTTCTGTGATCAAATCTTCATCGGAGCAAAATACAAGTTCCAATTTTCTTCAGACTATAAATTAAACCAAAAGCTTCCTTAAGCAGAGGTTCGTTCGAAACACAAATGGTGCAGAAATAGCACAATGTTCGAACTTTGAACAAGTTCGATATCTCACCCGCACAAAGTTCGGGGGGCAACTGTTGGGAGGTAAATTTTCATGAATTAAATTAAATTCATGATATTATAAGAAAAGCGGACATATTCATTACATGATGAGAAATGTGATGAATTTGCTAAATTAATAAAAGTCAAAATTGGACTTTATAAATGTGGATAGGTTTAAAACATATGAAAAGGAGGCCCATCGGCCCATCGGTTTTAACTGTTGTACATTGCAGTTAAGATAGAAGCTTTACATTGCAGTTAAGATAGAAAAAAAAAAAACTGCTACAAGAAATCCATTAGTAAAAAAAATGTGGTACAACTGATTGGCAGTACGTGGGTGAGGCAAAAGTAACCTCCCAATTTTATACTATAAAAGCTCTGCAAATCTGCAACTGCAGGGGCTTCCACTCCGACCTGTTGGTTTTTTTTTTCTTCCTTTTCTGGGCTATTCAACTGCAAGGAAGAAAGCAGTTTTCGGCTCCTTCCTACTGGTGTTCCTCTTCCTGGCTTTTCCTTTTCTTGGAGAGCATGCAAACAACAAACACAAGCAAACAAACACATATCAGCAAACCTTTGTTCCCGCTGCAGAAAAGAAGAAGGATCAAGGTAGTTTCAATGGATTCCAAGATCCCCCTATGCAAAGTGATATAACTTTGTACAGTTATATTGTTTTAAGCATATGATATGGATTTTGGAACCACAAAACTATCCCTAAATAGGTCGAAATGCTGCCGAAATTCTACCAAAATGGATTCTCGAGACCCCCCTGTGCAAAATTATATGGCTTTGTACAGCTATATCGTTTTAAGCATTGGGTATGGGTTTCGGAATCCCAAAATCGCCTCAAACATAGGCGAAACTCTAGCGAAATTTCACTAGCCAAGCACAGGAAACTCTAGCTTTTATTAGGTTCAACAAAAGGGCCTTAAACATAAACTAGAGATCGCCAAAGAAATGAAAATAAGAAACCAGCAGCAGTGGCAATTTGAAGAAGGCACAGTCCTGCCTAAAACAAAGTCCTGAACTGTTTCTGGTTGCTACCAAATTGCAACTAGCTAAGGACCCATAGCCCTAATTTATCATCACCACTATCACCCATTTCATGATTCAGTTTCTATAAACATAAAATTGGCAGTGGTAACGGGTTTACGGTTAAAATCGGTGATTAAAAAAAAAGATGATTAAAATTAAGGCTGATTAAAATGGGGCAATAAACTCAGGGATTGGAACTAGGACTCAAAATTCTCATTTTAAACTTGACATGCTCAATTCAGCAGCAAAGCATACAAATTGAAATCCAAATCAGATAAAATGAGTGCCTCATTTCACTCAAAAAGGAATCAAATTAAGGAAGGAAAAAAGAGGCTGCCGAGCCTAACGAATCAGAGAGGCCGAGTTTGTGTTTGCTCTCGAATTAGCCATGGCGCATTTGAGGCCTAGATGGATCCTTGCAGCACGGCCATCCCTTCCCATTGCCCAATCCGGAAGTCCGTTGGCCTATTTCAGATTTTCCCGAGCTTTGGAGTCGCTTGCTTTTCTGTTGATTGCTCAGAAAAAAAATCATAAATCATCAAACTTGTCGTCGGCTAATTTTCCCAAACCGAAATCAGCCCAAGTTAAAGACAAAATACAGAAAAGAAGGGAGATCAAACCTATGTTGTTTCTTCAATCGAAAGAAGCTCTCAAATCTGCACTCGGAAGTCCTTCGGTTGTGGCTCACGCATCCCAAAGGCATCCTAACCCAAGCCCCCTGTGTGCTTTAGGAATTAGCTTCTTCTCCAAGTCGGGCTTTCCGGGACCATGGCGGTGTGTTTTCTGACAAAGGCTGAGAGGGTGTGGTTCCTCTCGTTGAAGCCACTGAACGTACAAAACGAGTGCAGTAGAGAGAGATGGAATTGGTTGTTCACTCATCAACTAAAGGGAAGGCTTAATAAATTTAGGTTAAAATCCCTATCAAACGGAGTGAAAATAAATTGGGCTAAAATTGATGAAAGGCAAAATCAAACGGGCTTACGTGTTTAATAGCTAAACATGTTAAGCCCACTAAATAGCCTGACTCTTTTGTTCGAATCCTTGTGTTTGGATTCGGACTATGAAATGCAAGTGACGTACATGTCGGTTCTCACTTGTAGAAAATTTGTCTTAATTACGAAACCGACCCACAAAAATATAATAATTACAATTGATATAAATTAAGAATTCGAGTTTGATTAAAACATAAAATTAAACTCGTTAAATATTCTTTACCAATAAATTCTAGTGGGTCAATCTCAAACCGACTTCAATAAAAACGGAGTCGAAATGTCAAATCGAGTTTCACCAAATATAAACTCGGTCCTCCTTTTTAAAGAACTACGTGTAGACTTGATACTCTTTTATGAGTTACGTAGGAACTCCGGTATCAAATTCACTATTCATTACATTGCTATCTAAAAAAGACAATCTAAGAACAACAACCCACTATAGACCGATTAGCCTGTGCAATACCACATACAAAATAATTTCAAAAATTCTCCCCGAAAGACTAAAACAAGTTATTGGAAAAATCATACACCCGCTCCAAGGAGCATTTGTTGCAAATAGAACAATTCGGGATAATGTGCTTATATCACATGAAGTATTTCATTCTTTCAAATCAAGGAAAGGGGTAGAAGGTTGGATTGCTACTAAGCTTGACATGGAAAAAACCTATGACAGGTTAGAGTGACCATTCATCGAACAAGTTCTTTACAAGTTCGGATTCCACAACAAATTCATTCGACTCCTAATGGAATGTATATCGTCCGTCACTTTCTCTGTGCCGGTTAACAACGGTCCAACAGATCTGTTTAAAACATCTAGAGGAATTCTACAAGGAGACCTTCTTTCTCCGTTTTTGTTTATTCTGGGGGGCGGAGGTATTAGGAAAATATCTAGCCCAAGCGACAGCAGATAGAAAATTGATTGGTTTCAAATTCAGTAGAGAAGGTCCATGTATTCCCTTCCTCACTTTTGCTGACGATATCATCATATTCTCCAAAGGAAGCATCGCAACTTGTTAAGAAGTTAAAAATGTCATATCTAATTACTGTAAAATATCTGGCCAAAAGGTTAACTTTCATAAATCAGCCTTCCGGGCATGGAAAGGTATTCCCAACTCCAAAAAAGCAGAAATTGAGAGTTGCCTAGAAATATCCAATGAACGGAACCTTGAAAAGTATCTGGGTTGCCCTATTATCAATGATAGGGTTAACAAGGACACATTCCAAGAGCTTATTTGCAGGTCAAAAGACCAACTCTCAAAATGGTGAGCTAATTTGTTGTCTCAACAGGGCTTGGCAATACTTATCAAGTCAAACCTGTCAGCAAAACCCCTCTTTGCGATGCAGAGTTTTATGCTCCAAGCTTCAAGTCATAAGGAGCTCGACAAATCAATAGGACTTTTTTATGGAATAAAGACCTGCAGTATCGGTCACTGATTGGATGGGACAAGGTGTGTCGACCCTATAACAAAGGTGGGATGGGGATTAGAAAGGCTTGTGAAATGAATGAAGCTCTTCAGTTAAAACTACTATGGAAAATAATAGCAGAACCATCAAACGGTTGGGTTCAACTGATTACATACAAATACCTACGGTCACAAAATTTATTGAATTACCAAAGGAAGGGCATATGCTCTTAGAAATGGGCTAAACTTTGTCCATTAATCCCTAAATTTTAAAATGGTCTGATTTGAACAGTGGGTAATGGTCGTTCTATCAAGTTTTGGGACGACTGTTGGGTTTGGCTTAATCCCATTTCGTCTCACCCAGATTGCCCGACGGCCATCGGGATGGAGGAGCGGGTGGAAAAGCTACGGAATCTACCCCTTGCAATTATAAAAGACATCTACGCAATCCATATTTCGAGTATACCCTTTGAAGACAGACTATACTAGTGGCTTGACCGTCATGGATGGTTCACAACACGAAGTGCATGCATACAATCTCCTCTCTCAGGAATGGGCGATTGAGAATGATTGCAATAGCTGGATTTGGAAACTGGATACATTGCCTAAAGTGAAGAACTTCATGTGAAAAATTAGTTAAAATGGACTACCAACGAAAGCCAGACTTGCCCAGCGTGGTAGGGAGATTCCTAGTACGTGCTCAATATGTGGAGATGTCGTAGAAGATGACACACATCTCTTTATGGAATATCAACCCCAGATTGTATCCGACGTCCTCTCAGGGCTCGAGAAACACAAGATTCAAGAAATTATCACAACATCCAGGGATTTCAAACCAATATTACAATATATAGGGGAAAACATGAACAAAAGTTCCAGAACTATCATTGCTAATAGTGGTGGAGTTTATGGTTTCACAAAAACCAACTAGCCTATGATAACAACAATCTGCCAACCAATAATATCATTTAGATGGCTGATACGGTCTCTAACAATTGGAAAAAGGCTTCCGAGTATAACGAATTAGAGAGGCATCATTGCAACACCCGTAAGGGTAAACATGGCGGTAAAAAAACGCAGGTAAAAAGGTGTAGCTGGAAAAAGCCTGCGCGGGGAACGTTTAAGTTTAATTTTGATGGTTCCTCATTCGCAGGACATTCTAGTTCGGGAGGTTATACCATTTGTGACTGGCACGGGAGACCAATTAAAATTGGATACAAATACCTAGGGTAACAAACGCCGTTAATGGCGGAAGCTCGTGCTTTATTATTAGGGGCACAAAATGCAGTAGAATTGGGAATTAAAAAGTTAGCCATTGAAAGGGATTCGATGATAATTATCAAGCACTTTCGAGACAATACCAAGTGCCCTTGGAAAATTGAACTCATCTTGTCCAAGATTAAAGTTCTCCTCCATGGAGTGGATCAATTTTCGTTCTCTCATGTTCCCCGTGAGAGCAATTCTGTGGCTGATAAGGTTGCACACCTTTGCCACGGTGGCCGGGGAGTTGAGAACCTTCAGGATCCTGCCTTGTAGGACCTCATCCGAAAGGTTGCCATCTGGTAGGGATATTACCTGAATTCTTACCTAATCAAAAAAAAATCTAGAAACTAACCATTATTAACTCTTAATTAGTTGATCACAGTATATGAGAGAACCTACGGATGTTGACCCTATAGATCGCATGGATGTGTAACAACTTGGTGTATCCAAATTGCACTTCATAAAATTTCAGCTAATAAGAATATCCTGGCTTCTTACCATTGTACCTTTCAGAAATTAAGCCTCTTTTCGTGTGTATAATTCTCCAACGTCATAAGTGTAGTGTGCATTCAAATTGTAATCTGCCTTAATATTTTCCCCTAGTTGGCAGGGGATCATTTCATTAAATGAAATACCAACTATGTTGATTAGCATAAAAAGGTTGTATCTACTTAAGCTAGAGTTGATACAAGAATTGATTACTCGTGAAGGAAATGATCTTTACATAGAAACACTACAAAAAAAAAATGTTTTTGCTACCGAGCGTTAGAAACGACAATGATTTCCCGTCACAAATGTGGGGTATTTGCAATGGTTGTGCAATGGCGTTGCCCCCGTCACACAAATTTAGGACAAATCGGCGTGTATCCCTTGCTACCTTTTGTGACGCTACGATGTTGTCATCGCTAATCGGTAATATATCCCTTTTTTAACTCATTGGAACCCTAACCTTTCTCTTCCGCCCCTTCTCTCTCTTCCTTTTGCTTCTTCTAGATCTACTAGTGGAGATCCATTGTTCCTTTGCCTTCTTTCAAAAACCGACCCCCTTCACAACCGTCTCATGCGCTGCCTCCAAGATCCAAGTGCCTCGAGGTTGGATTCAAGCGAGTATGAGTCGCCCCTGCCTGAATCCCAGCCCACCACCGGTGCCTGGAGCTTCCCCGCTGCCACCGCTGCTAGCCTCTTCTTGCCTTGCCGGACCTACTGAACCATTGAGCCTAAAAACCAGTTATGAACCCAATGTCGAGCAAGGCGTGCCTCTTCCTCTTCTCTTGCTCCTGAGCTCGTGGGAACCGATTATGTCCTCCTTATCCCTATCAAATCTCGACATCTCTCTCATCTCAGATCAAATATAAGGCTTCATCGTCGCCGATTCGATTTCTATTTCAGATCGGTGAGTCATTAATCTCCTTCTCGCCCTTGTTGATTTCAAAGGCCTTGAAGGGATTCAAGCATCTCAACCTCCTTATCTTCCTTATCAGTGCTACTATGTTTGGGGTTTGTCACCAACACCATGTCGTCGAGCCTTATTCAAGCCATCTAGGAGTTACGGTGAACCATTAACTTCTAGAACCTTAACAAGGCTCTTAATCAAATTCCGGTGTATCTTCTATAAATGCTGCACATTCTCTCTGTGAACTAGTGCTCTTTATACTAAATTTGCGCATACATTGTACGTATTTAATGCAAATATCAAACAAAAGTGTGAAAGATTAGCTTAAAAACTATCTAATTTTGGAACCTAGTGTTTTAGGGACCTAAACTTTCATAGATTTCTCAAGATGTCATAATGAAGGAAACAAAGCAATCCAGTTGAGGAGACTTAGACATTCATGGATTTGGTAATTTGTTTTGTGTGGCTTGCATTGTTTGTTGGGTTTACATGGTATGATATATAAATGGCTAATCTTGTTTACTTGTTTTTCATGTACGTAAAATCTTGTGTGTTATATTATCATATCTCAAAGCTATTTATCAAAATAGATCATTCTTTAAGGAAAATCTTATGTTATTTTTCATCTTTGATCATAACTTTAGGATATTAATAGAAGTTGAGAATGTTGGTTGACCACATTTAACCAATTGGTAGCTAGAATACCAACTGATTGTTAGTGATAGAGTATTTATCCTTAATTGTACAGGTTGCAGCTGGATTACTTGTTGCTGAGGTGAACATCAACACAACGTGCGAACTTGGTTCCGATGACGTCTCCTTGGTAAATTGTGTGTCCATTGACTTGTTTACTTGCGGTAACGTAGAGAACAAAGTCATTGATGTTTTCTTGATGTCTGCATGAAGGCATGAACAGTTTAACTGCCCTCTAATGTTTTAGGTGGGAATGGCTAATATAATTCTTGGGGCACTCGAAGTTCAAATTGCATGGTAAATATATGTTGTTTGTTGATCATATGCTATATGATAGTGTGTAGAGGTTGCTTGAAACTAGAATACCTGAAATGATATCATAAGATTTGGATCTTTTTATGTTTAGCCGAAGGATAATATATATATATATAGATCCTGTTATAGGTGCTTGATGGAGAGGTTTTACTTTTGGAGCTCCTCTAATTCAAACTGAGTTGGTTGCTTATAATCTAACTTGAACAATTTATTTGACCTTTGATGCCCGAAAATGTTCTTACAAATGGGGAATTGCAGCCTTCTTTTCACTCACATTGGGAGGAATGTTACTTTTCAAGGTAGTACAATGCTCACTGAACCATCCATATTCGCAGCGTCTTTTTGCGGTCCACAATGAACCAATTCAGCAACTTTCTTAATTCAGCCAGTGCGTTCTTGGTGCCATTAATGGTGCTCTGGTGTTTGGAATCCTCGCTTATTTCACAACTCTAGTGGTAAAGTTTCACCCTAAGAACACAACTTTTCATGATTTTCCCTTCTCTTTACCTCACTGAAAGAGATGTTAATCGTTTGTTTCATCTTCTGCAGGTGTTCGCAAGCGGTGAACTCCATTGGAAAGCTCTCTTGAAACCCAACTTTGCAGTTGTGCCCTTAACCATACCGATGAAAGTTTTATTGTTCGTCTAATAGGTAATCTTTGCTGGTTTTGATTTGCTTAGACCCTTGAAACATCCCTACAAGAATTCCGAATTCATGATTATCGCATTTTCAAAATGTGGTGCCTGTCCACACCACTTCTTAAGAAAGGCTTGACTTTTTTTTTTATTGGAATTGTGCTATTGACTTTTGATTGGAATTGTGTTATTTTAGTTGTTTGTATTCTTGATTGGTTTTCTATTATGTATAGCATACATCAAGTGTTCATCGCATGGAGTCAATTGGAGATGTAGTACTCATACTATAGGATGAGGAAGTTGACAGAGAAATTGGTGAAGAAGAATCGATCACCTAGTGAGCTGGATTAGCAAGAAGCTTAAGCTTGGCACTTAATAATGTTTTTGGTAATCCGAAAATCAATAGTATGTTACATACTCTTTTCTCAATTAATTTGAGGATTGGTCAATCTTTTGGTGTACAAAAGTTCTGTTAGTAGGTTGAATGTAGTGTGGATTATGCACTTTTATATATTGTAATGTAATGACAAGTGACTATGTTGGTATTTATTTAGTATTTTGAATGTTACATCGATTTAGCAAGTGAAAAGACACGTGTTAGCATCTACCATCGCAAAAGAATATTTGGCTTTTGAATAAAAAAAAGGGCAGAAAAAAGGGTGGGATTAATTTGTCACGACAGGAATCGTATCAGAAAAGTAGAGAACCCTAATTTTGGTGGGAAATTGTAGATTATTTTGCAACGGCATTGGGCGTCGCAAATTGAAGTCGCAAGCTCAGCTGCCCAATGGCTACAACATTTATCCGTTGCAAATACTATTTGCTACCCTAGGGCTAGCGACCCCCGATTTCCCGTCGCATAGCCATCGCCATTGTTTTTTGCGACAACAACCCTACTTTTTGCGACGGTTTTTAGCCGGTTCTAAAACAATTTTTTTTTGTAGTGAAATGAAAGAATTTGAAGTTTTCCATTCAAGCTTCATCAGCTACAAGACAATCAAAACCAGCCACTGCTACGAGATTGAATCAGCTTCAGGCAAATGCAGGCGCGGGCTGCGCTTGGGACGGTTTTTACCCAAGATTTTGTCCCAGTGTCGCGGGTGCGGGTCGGACTAAGCCCGCTTAACGGGTTGGTTGTCGTATCCAAGCCCGTCCGGGATTGCGAGAGTGGGCTACCTGCGGGTATTCGCAGTAATATATATGTAAATGATAAGATGAATACATTTTTCAGTTATTAAGAAGTGGAGCCTTTAGATTTTCCGATGCATGCATAGATTTGGTGAAGAATGTTGTTCTTACTATAATCGATGCTTTCTTTGATTTTGGATGTTCTGAAGAGGAACAAGAAAACCTTTTCAAATTGGTTGAGTAGTATGTCTTCAATGTCCTTGAACTCTCTTCAATCTCATAGTATGTTGTCGAGTAGATAATGAAATAATCCATAAATGATCTTAATTTCTAAAGGTTATAGCTTGTTAGTTTCTTTTAGTATGAATATACTATTATCTAATCTCTGCATTTTGAAACAAGGGACCATTCTAAATTCTAACTTGTTTCATCTTCTAGTTAAAGTATGAGCATAGGCAGCTCCTCGGTGTTGTTTGTTCTAAATTTTGATTGCTAATTTATGAAATGATTTACCGATGTGTTTGATGGATGACATTCTCAACTTGTTTTCAAAAAAGAGATGACTGATGAGATCATAAATGTCATTCTGTTTTTGTTTTTCAGGATTTAAGAGCTCATTTCAGCATAACTTTGATAGGTGTGCCTATGGTGGCCTTATCCAGGTTGGATGGTGCCTTTGTTTTTCATGCTCGGGTGATTGGTGAATGGTTTACATAGACTTTTAGTTTAACTCTATAACTGTCATAATTTTTCCCTAATGTTGTTAATTGGTATATATTGTAATGTCATTTATACTTGTTGGCAGGTTATCATTTGTATTTTAAACAAGTATTATTCTGTGGGTTATAGATTAGTATAATATGGATTTTAAAAAAATGGGCTTTCTACCCTGGTATTTTTTTTTAAAAAATATCGGGGTAGAAAGCCCCATAAAAAACGATAATCATTATTCGTATCAATTTGTCTTATTTATTGTCCTGACAATATTTTAAAAAACGATACCTATTTTTGGTGAAATAATTACATTTTGAAAAATAAATTAATTATTATATCATATTATTATTCGTTAAATCAAGAAACATTATTCGTATATATCTAGAATTATTATTTGTATAGTAAAATGGAGTAATTGTTATTTAAAAAATGGCAAAATGAAAAAAATAATAATTTGGGACCCACTTGCTTGTCGTACACTTGCTGCCATGGAGTAGAAAAAAACAACAATGTGGCCCCACGATTTTTTTAAGGTCATTTGCATAACTAGACACTTTTTTTACTTTGCAAAAATGTCACCGTTTTAGGGAGAATTGCAAATGTAGCATAGGGGTGTATTTGTGAAAAATAAAAAGGTGACATGGGCAACCAGTTGAAGGTGAAAAGTGAGCAGAGAAGAGAGGAACCCAGATTCCCCGTGTCACTTTAAACCGGAACCCAAATTCAACGTGTCAGCCAAACTTAAACACAATGCCACCTAAACTTAAACACCATGTCAACCAAAATGAAACTGGAACCCAGATTCCCCTTCTTGTTTACACCCGCTTTCTTTTTTTTCCCCAAGCTCTCGGCCGTGTCACCTAAATGATTTACCGTGTCACTTGCTTGATTTTGAAGTTTCACATTTCTAAGTGTGCATGTATGCCAATTTGTTTAGAAAATCACCCATGTCACATGTGTGTATGGCCTTGTCACATGAAAGAATGCATTAAATGCCATGTTAACTCAGTATTTAAACTGGAACTCAGATTTCCCTTGTCACCCAAACTTAAACACCATGTCACCTAAATTAAAACATCATGTCACCCAAAATGAAACTGGAACTCATATTCTTCTTCCTTTTTACACCCGCTTTCTTTTTTTCCCCACATTTCATTCGATTTGACCTGCATGAAATGTAGCAGGCTTTTTTTTTCCCTTTTCAGTTTTCCTTTTTATTTTTTTCACTAGAATTTAATGCTTCATTTTTTTTTCCTTTTTCCTTTTCTTTTCCCTTCCCCCCCAATTTAGGGTAGGGTTCGGGTGAGAACACCTCTACCAGTGAGAACGAAAAAAACAATTTGATTGGTCCACATGTCCAAAAAAGCATGACAAATCAGCATGCGTGTCCCATTTGAAATTAGTTAGTAGCACACACCAAAATTAATTAGTAACATCCTCACTTGCACAATCACACACACCAATTCACAAAAGAAACTAATTAATTACACTCGCTCATCCTAATTAATTACACTCACTAGGTGTGGTTCACTGTTTGTGGTTCACTGGGTGTGAGTCAGCAGTAAATTGTCAACTTCTTATTAATTTTTTTTTACCCATTAGAAATGTTTTATATGAACTTTTAAAAATTATTTTTTGGCATTTTCACTTGTTAAAAAATATTAAAAAAATTATTTTGAGTGTAATTTAATTTGAACTACACATAGACACCCAGTTTATATATGCATGTTTTGTGGAAAAAAAATTAACAAGAAGTGGACCATTTACTGCTGAATCACACCCAATGAACCACAAACAGTCAACCACACCCAGTGACCCACAACTAGTGAACCACAAACACTGAACCACAACCAGTGACCCATACTTAAATAACTGAATCACAACTAGTGAACCACACCCAGTGAACCAAATCTTGTGAACAACACCCAGTGAACCAATCTTAACCATTATTAATGAACCAATTATAGAGTGATTGACAAATCCTATGAACCACACCCAGTGAACCAATCTTAACCAAATCCTATTAACCGCACCCAATGAACCAATCTTAACTATTATTAATGAACCAATTATAGAGTGATTGACAAATCCTGTGAACCACACCCAGTGAACCAATCTTAACCAAATCTCGTGAACCACACCCAGTGAACCACTCTCTATATATGTGCAGAACCACTCTCTATATTTAGTCACTGAACCACTCTCTATGTATCTGCTGAATCATTTTATATAAAATTGATGAACCACTTCTATTTAATTCATGAATCAATATATATTTAGTCACTAAAACACTCTCTATATATGTGCTGAACCATTTATTATAAAATTGATGAACCACTTCTATTTAATTCATGAACCAATATATATTTAGTCACTGAACCACTCTCTATATGGATGCTGAACCACTCTCTATATTTAGCCACTGAACCACTCACTGTGTGTGCTAAACCATTTTTTATAAAATTGATAAACCACTTCTATTTCTTTCATGAATAACTCTATTTTTCATGAAACACTCTTATTTCTTTCCTGAACCACTTAATAAGTGGAGAAATAAAAGACATCCGTCTTTGAATGTCGTTTTACCAAAGAACTAATCACAAATTCAAGTCACACATAAACATAGGAAATGTGGGCAACAAACTGGTCAAAGGAGAGGAGGCCACGTACCATTCAAAGTTCAAACTAACTTAAAAGATGGAGAGATTCCCCCGTGCAAACCAAATCCTAATGAATTAGAGGTCTGAGGCAAATGTAGTCCATTTTGAGACTGAACCCAACAAAGCTTTGCGCCTGTTTGGACAATCAATTTTCACAACCTGTACTGTATTGGTCCGGCTGTTTTCCGACCGGTTCGCACAGGCCGGGTCTGCTTCAATTCGAGAATGAAAGCCAAGAACAATGCATGAAGATCTTCTAGGTGTAGGAAAATTAGATGCACAGCGGATTTGTAGAAAACTATTTTCTAACATCTAATTCGGGATTTCATGCATGAATCGATATGAACAATATAGAAGGGAAAAGTCGTACCTTTCTTGTGCGGAGCCTTGATTCGAAATCACCTTTGGAGAAAAGAGCCTCAACCACGACTCCTCTACTTGGTCCACACGAGTACGGGATTGGATCTCCTTGTCTCTGTTTACTAGACCGAACGATCGGAGGATTGCAAATCACACCTAACACTTTAGGGATGATAGCTAGTGGTTTTTGGTGGGAGACGATGAGAGGCACCATTGCCAAAAACTAGGTTAAGACTTATTCTCAATAAGTCTCCTTATATAGTGCACAAACTAGGTCAAACTTATTCATAATAAGTTACCTTTGATCTTTTATCTTCTATCCACAATATCTTTCTATAAAGATATTATATCAACAATAGTAATTTATTATTATCATTAATCAATTCTCCAATTCCTAATACTCTTTTGTGTGTGACCTTATAGGACTCGAATAAAATCGCAATAGACGGCCTTAAGCATCCCATGCTCTCGAAATGGCCAATCATCAAGAACTCCTTCTTGAAGTTGAACTTGAATTGAGCAAATCCATCATGTAGACGGTGAAGTATGATATTTGTAGCCAACTCTTGGATATAGGGATGTCCAAACCTCTCCATGTTCTCGAAATGACCAATCATGACTAACACATATGTACAAAATGGCGTGCCCTTCTCAAGTTTGCAATCAAGTATTGACTTATGAGTTTCATACCTCTCCATCTCCGCTTGTTCCTGAGACATGGCTTTCAAGGTGCGAATGATGGTGCAGGCATCCATCTTTTCGAACCTCTTTTGAAGGCTCGACTTCATGGAAGCCAGCATGAGACAAGTGACAATCACTAACTTTTCTCTGATTTGGTGTTCCTCATCCTTCTCAACTTGAGTAGAGGCACCACTCAATTTTAGGATATGGGTGTCAATTACACTCTTTTCCTTTAGACCCGAGAACGATTCTCGGATTTCTTACCCAATCGAGGAAATTGTTGTCGTTCAACTTATTCTTCTTAAGAATTGAACGCAATTTTATGGTAGTCGGGTTTATCGCTTCTATTCATGATATCTACAACATAGAACATGCAAAATATGAATCATGTTTGTCATGCAGAAGCTTAAAATTTAAAAATGCTTTAAATGTAAACCTAATGCCATTCTATCCACAAAATGTTTCCCTTTTGGATAAAATGATTCGAAGATCCTATCACAGATAAGAAGTTAGCGTGCTTTGGCACTCCCCTAACTCTTATGTGACAAGGTAAGTAACTTTTACTTTATAACATTTATAACTCTTGGTTGATAGATCACACCTTATGTAAATATATCCCCTACCTCAAAATTCAAAACTGTCTTTTGGTCTTTTGTTGAGTAGAACCAATTCAAGGCTATAAATCCCTTGTATAGATTTACCCGTACTATCTCAAGGTCAAAGCATGGACACCTTGCTTTGGCAAAACCTATCCATGAAATTCCAAGGGCCTCATAAGTTATGAATTGGAAAGACATACTCTCAATTTTTTTTAAGGGAGCTAGGTTTGTCATGCAAGTCTAATTATCAAGTGAACAAACAACATAATCAAACATGCAAACATAAACCAAACACATGCACGAAAATAAATTTTTATCCTAGTATGGCCCCTAATGAAAAGAAAACCAAAAAGATAAATCTTCAAGGTTCTTCTTGCTCCTTGGATCATCATCCTTGATTCTTCTTTTGGATCTCCATCCTACAATCTCTTTTCGGATCTCCATTCTTGAATCTTGTATATCTTCTTTTGTACAATGTATAAATAAATTTACTTTCAAAAATTAAATTACAAAAATACATAACGATACGCATATCGTGTACAAAATATTAATCAAATTAATATAAATAAATATTAAATACATAACGATACGTAGATCGTATTTTATATGCTACTTGGGCCATACTAGTCACCGCATGCAATAATATCAAATATAATATTAAATAAATATTAATCACGATTAATATACTATCAAAATATTAATCAAATTAACAGGTGCATTTATTTTGCAAAAATGTCACTCCCCCCTCTAAAATGTGCTAAATGTCAAAAGGTGCATTTATTTTGCAAAACTAACAGGTCAAGGTGACCTTTTGTTGTGTGTTAAAAAAATTTGGGCGGGCTTTTGAAATTTTGGAAATATTTCGGCGGGATTTAAGGGATTAGGAAAGGAGAGAGAGTTCCAGGTCGGGGTGGTATGAGAGTGACCGGCGAAGAAGAGCCGGGAGGAGAGTGCGAGAAGACGAGCAGCGAGAGCGAGCCGCAACGAGGTTGTCCTAATTGGCGGCGCTGGTGGTTCTACGGAGGGCGACGAGGTTGTCCAGCGAAGGCGCCAGCGGTGCTAGGGGTCCTGCGGAGGGTGATGAGGTTGTCCAGATCCAATTGGCGGCGTTGGTGGTTCTACAGAGGGCGACGAGATTGTCCGACGAAGGCGTCGGCGGGGCTAGGGGTCCTGCGGAGGGTGACGAAGTTGTCCGGATCCAGATCCTCTTTCACCGCCCTGCCCCTTCCCCTCCTCTTGACATCCCTCTCTCACCGACTCCGAGCCTGACGCCGTCCTACCCCTTCCCCTCCTCTCGACCGCAAATCGGTGACTTCGGCTCTGAATTCAACAATTCCGATAACAAATTGAAGTAGAACGAGAGAGTTTCAAGGTTTCAATGTTGAATCGAATTGAACCTGCCAGATTCGGTCGAGAGGTAGACGGTGAGGCAAGCTTTTAAAAAAAAATAAAAAATGGGTGAATGTGCACTCTTTCATCTTCTTCTAATTGCATCTTTTTTTTGAACACTTACTCATTTCTTTGTTTATGTAAATGTTGTGGGAAGTTTCTGAGATTAATAATACCTGACAGGGCTTAGTCTTCAATTGGCTGAGACATCGGTTTTATTGGCTAGACAACAGTAGTTATTGGCTAGTAAGCGTAAATCGCATATATTTAGGGTTCACATCTCAGGCAACCAAGACGGAACCATATATTGTAACTGACGTACATATATGCAAAATAACAAAAACCAACCTTCGACAACTCAAAGAATTTCATCTATCCTAGCTATCCTTGAGGTGGGAAGTTCGTGAGGTAGATGAGACCCGACAAGGGTTATTCTTATATTGGCTAAAAGATCGTGGCCACTGGCTAGGCAATAGTAGTTACTGGCTAGTAAGCGTAAATCGCAACTTTTTTTTAGGCCCAGTGAAACCATATATAGGGTTGAATGGAATTTTTTTTGTGTTTCAGCACCTAGTTAGTATTTCCCCCTCCTCCATGTCCACGACAGCTTTCCCTTTCATCTCCGGAGCAACGATTGTCGGTTGTGCCCAGGTTTTCTAGTTTATCTTGCTAGTTGTGTGAATTTATGTGCGAGCTGAATTGTTGTCTTTGCCATCCAAATGGTTATCCATACCATACTCCAAATTGAGATCAAGATACGATGTAGACCCAATTTTACTTTGAAATATTTTTTTTCATAAACATATATAAAGTGGGTGTCTATAGATAGATAAAATTAAATAAAGTTCAAAAATAAATTTATTTTTTAATTTTAACAAATAAAAATGGCTGAAATTTAGTTTAAAACAATTAAATGGGTCTCTTTCTCTCCCCCCTCTCTCTCCCCCATCTCTCTCTCCCCCCTAAAGCCTTTACCTTCCACCGGCTGTGAAGGTGCCCAATTTAATTGCAAAAATGACATTATGTCATTCCCTTACCAATTTTTTCGGTCTTGGTCATTTTTGCAAAGTGGGCCAATATTTGGTATATCCATGCAAAACATCCAATAAAAATAGAATATTAATCATATTAATAAACTATTTAACTCAAATCAATTACATTATCTAATAAAATAACTAATTTAATATTCTTGATATTTTAATTCAAAATAAGCAATCATATATATGGAATTAATTTTGGGGGATTTTGCAAAATAGCCACGAAAATGGGCTTATTTTGCGATATATCCACGTTTTAGGACATTTTTGTAAAATGTCCTAAATAAAAGCCTCTACCCTCTCTCCCAAGCGCCTTTCTCTCTCCTCCAGCTCTCCCTCTCCGCACACTCTCTCTTTCTTCCTCCCGACCTGCTCGCCAGCGATTGCTAGGATTTTCGACAGATTACCACTCCGACATCATCAAAACGATCGATTTCGAAGACTATTCTAGAGAATTAGGTAAGCAAAGTATTCGATTACAATTTATAACAAACGCTACCATGAATTCATCGAAAATTTGCGCCAAAGGCGCAAATTTTACTAGAATTTGGATGATTCTAAGTTGATACTCAATTATACTGAAGAATCATATTAAATTTGCGCCAAAGGCGCAAATTTCCTTGAATTTCTGGATTACTGCTTCAGTTTTTGGATTACTGCTTCAATTTGCGCCGAAGGCGCAAATTTCTTTCGATTTTTGGATTACTGATTTGAATCGTGTGATTACAAATGTAGATTACGTCAAATCTGTGTTTATATATGCTTATATATGCTATACCTGTATGGAAATATAGTTGAACCGAATGATTACTGCTGTTGAATGCATCAAAATCTGTGGATTTTGCGAAAACTTTGATTCATTTTTTATGCATCAAGTGATTAAGGTTATGGAGTCACACATACAGTAGAATCGAATGAATAATGTTATAGAATGCATCAAAATTTGCGCCTTGGCGCAAATTTTGATTGATTTTTTAAGCATGAATTAATGTTTATGAGCATTTTGTGCTATATATGTGTAATCTTCAAGTTTCCAATCGAATCTGTGTATGTTTATGCTTATTTATGCTTGTTAATATTTTACATTGCTCAAGTCATCACTATGATTGCTTACGATGTGATTTCACTATGATTGTTCAAGTAATCACTAGACCTTAATCATAGAAGTTTTCCACCAGAAGTGCAAGTTTTATAGAATTTTTCTCATAACAGGTGTATAGTATTAATTTTGTTGATTTAAAGATATAGATTCCAAACTGTCACATCCAATATTGGGCTCATGTCATCCAATATTGTGTTCATGTCATCACTACACTTGAATCTGGACAATATATTGAATTATACATTCCTTATTAGACTTCGATTGCTCATGTCATCACTACACTTGAATCTGCACAATATATTGAAGTATCCATTCCTTATTAGACTTTGATTGCTCATGTCATCACTACACTTCCTTATTGAACATTGATTGAGCCATGTCAGCACTACAATTGAGTCATAGAAAAATTGCAAAGGGGGTGCAAATCCATTGTTGCATTTGACAATACAATGATCTATACATTCCTTATTACACCTTGAAAGTTTTAATGTCAGCACTGCATTTGTCTCATAAAAAATTCGCACCGTAGGTGCAAATTTTGTAAGAATTTTTTTCATAACAGGTGTATTCTATTCACTTTGGTTGCTCATGTCATCGTTTTAATCAGATTGTGTTTGTTATTACTTCAATATATTTATCCTCGTAAATTCATACTCTGCAAATTACAATGGCAACCCACATTATTACAGTTGTATATGGTGGGAAATGGTTGTTTGATGATTCATGTCCAACCTTTGTTGGAGACACTACTTCAAAGGTGTTTATGATTGATGAGTCAATAACATTACAGGGTTTAACTGAAAAAGTGCACAACAGATTCAATATAGATAGTGCATTTGAATTGAAATTCAATCATTTACACCCTTTCAAAATCTTGAGAGCTCCGCTTCTTGTTGAATGTAATGCTGATTTGAAAGAGTTTTTAAGGTTGTCCGAACTACATGATGTTAAATTTGTTGTTGAGTTGTGTGTCAGCATTAAATCAGATAGTGAACAAGGTGAAGATCAATAGGCATTCTCAGCTGACAGTTTACAGTTGGTGACATGCAATCCAACTATTACCAACATTGTTACAGGGGAAAATAGCATGACATTGATCGGTGACACCAGGATGAAAGGTGTATTGTTGGAAGATACTGGAGATGACATGTATTCTCTAAACAGTGACACTGCAAGTGATGAAGATTCTACAGATGAAATATGGAGAGCATTCTATTCTACAGCACACAGGAGAGAAACTACACTAGAAGATTGGGATGCTGATAGCTCTACTGTGTCTAGTGTGAATCTGAATTCACAAAACTTGATTTGCGTAGGCAAAAGCTTTGAATCAAGGAAAGCAGTTAAGAATGCTTTGGAAATCTTGTCAATAACCGAGATATTTGGTTTTCGTGTGGCAAAATCAGATACAAAGTATTATAGGGTGCATTGTGTAGATCCTAACTGCAAATGGAAAGTGCATGTCAAAACTTTTGGTCCAACTTGGCATGAGGTTATAGTATATGTAGACATGCACACCTGCACGTGGGATTTCAGGACAAAACACTGCAAACAACCTTCATCTTCTGTGATTGCAAGCATCATCGAATCAAGGTGAGAATTTTTTTTAAGAAATAGTATTTATATTTAATCTTGCTTTTTAATATATGATTTATTCTAATTTGAATATAATTACACAGTGTTGACGCTGGATACAAACCAACACAGATAATGGATAAGATGAGAACAGAAAAAAAGATGCCAATTACCTACTGGAGAGCATGGAAGTCATAAAAAATAGCTCACGAAATGGTTAAAGGGACACCAGAATCAAATTATGCAGATTTACCATCATTTTGCCATATGCTCATGGAGAGAAACAATGAGACTATAGCGTTAATTTCAAAAGACAAAGAAGACAGGTTTCAGTACTTGTTCCTCTCCTTTGGACAGTGCATCAGAGCATTCCCCCTTTTAAAGAAGGTATGTCATAAACAGTGTTAGCACAAATTCTGTTGTCATCGATTTTCTTAAATTCGATAACATAAGTAATTTTATTTCTTTATATACCAGGTTGTTGTTATTGATGGCACATTCCTAACTGGCCAATACAGAGGAATGTTGCTTGGAGCAGTTGCACAAGATGCAAATAGACATATTTTTCCACTTGCCTTTGGTATTGTTGACTCCGAAAACAACAGCTATTGGGAATGGTTTATGTATCGGCTGCTGCAGGTTGTGCCTCCATCAAATGGCTTAGTGTTTGTCTCTGATAGACATGCTAGCATTTCAAGAGCTATATCTTTATTTTACCCAACAGTTACACACTGCATATGTATGTGGCACTTGAAACAAAACATCAAAGCGACATTCAGGAAAAAAGAACTGGGGAAAATGTTCAAAAAAGCAGTAGAGAGTTACACTATCCAAGAGTTCAACAACTACCTTGCACAAATCGAAGCAACCTGTCCAAAACTATCAGAATATCTGGTGTCAGCAGGTTTTGATAAATGGGCCAGAGCACATGCAAAGTGTAATAGATACAACATGATGACATCCAACAATGCTGAAAGCTTGAACTCCGTTTTCAAAGGCAAAAAGGATTATCCTATTGTGGCACTTGTGGAGTTTGCTAGAGAAAAGCTCACATCATGGTTCCAGGAAAGAAGAGAGAAAGCACTAGCAAACCAAGACAGAATAACTCCAGAAATCCTTAAGGTGATAAGGAAATCAAAAGAGCAAGTTGGGGTATGCAGAGTAGAAAGGATGAACGAATCACAATTTGAGATCAAAGGTCAAGGAGCTGTAGCTATAGTTGATCTATAAGCGAGGACATGTACATGCAGAGTATTTGATGTCGAGAAAATACCTTGTATACATGCTCTAGCAGCCATTACACACACAAAAGCAAATGTGTCTAATTTTGTTGCAAAATTTTACAGCAATGACGCTTGGCGTATGGCATATGCAGAAACAATATATCCAGTGTTGGTAGAAGATGAAGTAAACAGCCCTGATGTGATCAAATCTATCAAATGTTACCCCCCAGTAGTAAGAAAGAGAGCAGGAAGACCACCCACAAATAGAAAGCTTTCAATGGGAGAGTACAAGAGGAGGTTGAAGCATTCGAAATAAGGTTGTCAGCACTATTTCTGTCATCAGTATTATATAAAAATAATGTTAGTAAATAATACAGTTTAGACATTTGCGAATGACATTTATGTTTCAAAATAAACATTAATTCAATATTATAGAATACAATTTTAGATTTTATCATGTAATAATACAAGTTTGTATTTTCTTTTCCATCTATGTCAGCGCAATTTTACCAACGGTCCGAATGGAATTTCAAATTTATATCATTGTTGTTCCCTCAAAACACAATACAAAGTTGACAAAGTGTTGCTGTTGTGCAAATATAAACTATCGTTGAGCAAAAATAAAATGATGTTGAGCAAGTATTTACCACCCATACGATCTTGTGCAATTTTATTCTATTGATGAGCAAAAATAAGACCATGTTGAGCAATAATCTATTAAGCAACTATGAAAACATAAATAGATAAAAATAAGATCTTGTTGCAAACAAAGTGTTGTTGTTGTGCAATATATAAACTATCGTTGAGCAAAAATTAGGTGATGTTGAGCAAGTTTTCCCCAATCATAATATGTTGTGCAATTTTATTCTATTGATGAGCAAAAATAATACCATGTTGAGCAATAATCTATTAAGCAACTATGAAAACATAAATAGATAAAAATAATTAAGATCTTGTTGCAAACAAAGTGTTGTTGTTGTGCAATATATAAACTATCGTTGATCAAAAATAAGATGATGTTGAGCAAGTTCTCCCCAATCATAATATGTTGTGCAATTTTATTCTATTGATGAGCAAAAATAATACCAAGTTGAGCAATAATCTATTAAGCAACTATGAAAACATAAATAGATAAAAATAAGATCTTGTTGCAAACAAAGTGTTGTTGTTGTGCAATATATAAACTATCGTTGAGAAAAAATAAGATGATGTTGAGCAAGTTTTCCCCAATCATAATATGTTGTGCAATTTTATTCTATTGATGACCAAAAATAAGACAATATTGAGCAAAAATCTATTGAGCAACTATGAAAACATAAATAGATAAAATCAGATATTATCGCAAACAAACTATTGATGTTGTGTAAAATATAAACTATCGGTGAGCAAAAATAAGGTGACGTTGAGCAAGTTTTCACCAATCATAATATGTTGTGCAATTTTATTCTGTTGATGAGCAAAAATTTATTAAGCAACTATTAAACCATATATAAAGAAGGTAAGATCATGGTTCTAACAAATTCACAAGTGTCGAGCGTTGTGCAAATATAAACTATTGTTGAGCAAGAATAAAATGATGTTGAGCAAATTTAAGGTATGGAATTATATGTTAAATAATAAGAAATAAATAAAGTATCACACAATTCCCGATTTTATGAAAAAAAAATGGTTTTCCTAAAAAAAATATAAAAAGCAAACAATGTAAATGCCTAATACGCTTTTCACGTTCGAGAAATTCTCCATCACCTTCGTTTTGTTTTATTCTCCAGCTAAATCTACTCTCTCTATTTCTCTGCGAGATTCCTTGAGGCTTGATTGTATGCTTGTGAGGAGGAGATCTATCATATACATCAACATGTCTTCAGATCTGAAAGGTTTGATTTCGTGTTTTCTGTGTATTAAAGTTTAAATTAGAACGAGTACTGTTTAGGGCTTAATTTTTCACGAAAATTAGGAAAATGGCACTTATTCAAGAGAATTGAATGTTTATAATCAAGCGGTTATTCAGCCTTACAAGAGCTACCATTGCTATTTCAATTTCTTTCGCATTACAAATTGTAGTTAATGTGATTGATCTGGAGGTTCAATTTGGAAATTTATACGGCATAAACTACCATCTCTTACAATGTCATTGCATCCATTATATTTGTAGAAATTGATTGTAAGAGTTCATTCTATAGGTAAACATCCCCAGAGTGTAAGTGATTCACCTGTTCTACACAATCCAAATAGAAATTCCAAGAGATCAAAAAGATCTGGAGTTAAACCTCCAGTAGTTGATTTATCTAGAGATTCACCTCCTTTCAAGGATGAACTGTGTGTTGATACTGAGCCTGGTAAAGCCTATGAAGCAGGGGAGGGTTGTCGGTCCCTTGAATCCAAAGATTCGCAACCGCTTGTTAGAAAAAACAGTAAGAGAGAAGTTCGTCGTAGGACTGATCTCCCTGTTAGCACTGTTGTTGTGCAGACCATTGAAATTGCAAGGTTGGATAACAATTCGCCTAATGAGACGGTTGTTCAACATGTAAACCCAACTGTGCATCTCATCATATCTGATGAGCAAACGGACACCACAGACGTACAACCTACCACAGAAAACAGGCAGCTGATTGTGAGGAACGAGAGAAACACCAGACAAAAAAATCTCCCATCATTGAAATCACGGTCAAGCCCACGCATGCTGGTGTCATCATTGAAAAAGATGAATGCGAAGCAAAAGAAGTTAATTGAAGATATTGGCTTTGAATTTTTGTTCAACTTGGATATTGTTGCCCTACCACTGCTTCTTTCATATTGATTAGTGGATCAGTTTGATCCTAACAAGTGTTGCTTGGTGTTGGCTGATGGAGGAGAACTTGAAATTGCAGAAATAGACATGCATATCACAATGGGGTTTCCAATGGGGAAGGTTTTTGTGCAAGATTGGAAAAACACATTTGATGTCCATGATAATATAACAACAGCTATGGTTATGGAAAAATTGATAGCTGACACTGACTGTAGTGATCAATTTCTTCTAAACTTTATTGTTATATTGGACTCTATTTTGGTTTATACACTAGGAAACGACATGCCAACCATAGTTTAATAAGAGTATTTCCTTAATTGGGTGACCTGAAAGACCTAAATTGGTGTGATCTTGTGTTGGAAAGTTTAGTTGTTGCAAAGAAAAGCTGGGAAAAGAACAAAAATGGCCACTTCAGAGGACCTCTATTGTTTTTAGTTGTAAGAATTTTTTTCAAACCTTTGCTCTGATGTTAACTTAATTTCTTTACTATGTCGGTTGTACAAAATTCAGCCCCGCCTAATTTTACCTCCATGTCTACAATATTTTTCATGTCAGCATTCCCTGCTCACATTATACTGATATATGTTTATCATCTTTGTGTGCCAGTTGTTTTATATGGATAGAGTGAAATTATTCACAAGCACATCACTCAGAAGAATGACTCGTTCTTTCCAAGTTTTCGTTGGCATGAATTACAAAATCTTGCGCAAACGAGAAACTGATGATATAAGTACTGGAGGATTTGGCTGTGGCTTAGTCTAGGCTCGCCAAGTTGTTCCTCACCATCAAGACATACCATCTACAACTTGTCCACACACTACTTCAGAAAACAATGAAGGCACCAGTCACCCTACTGATCCAGAGAAACATCCACCCCCAGTTGAGGTTTATATGAATTTTTTAAACCAATTCAATCTAATATTAGTACAGTTTAGCAATGTTTTGATATTTACTGATGATTTTTTATTCTTATTTTTTATGTGTTGTTATGTTCTAAAGTTGGGTAAAGTTGTTTGCTCAAAAGATTTCTGTGCTTGCATCTGCTATTTTCAATTTTGCTGAGTGGTCTACAAATGTCCCACCTGAACTACAACATGATGACAAGGTGAAAAGACATCTACATGGAGCAACCCAGCTTCTAGGGATGGAAAATGTCAACTCTGAGCCTGCTACAGATGCTGCTGACAGGTCAAATATGAATGATTCTCCAAACACATATTTTACCAACTCCCAAGAGAAATTCTGGTCAGACCCTGCTTTCTTAGATTGCATTACATAGATTGAAATGGCATATCAGAAAAAGCAAAAAATGAAATCAAATATCAAAGGAGACGGGGAATTTTCCTTTGATCTATTTCTAGATGATCCTGTTTTTAAGAACGATAAAGGGAAGTCACTGAACACAGCGGTTGAAATCAAGAATGCTAATGAAGCAACCCAGGCTCCCCCAGACGGCCATGGTCAGTCTTCAATACAACAAGATGTTCAAGCTACTCCCAATCCAATACCCACTCAATTTCAAACTGATACTCCACCAGAGAACCCTTTGGGAGGTAAAAGAAAATGCAAGTCCCCTGCTGCCTTGCCACCAAGGATGTCACCACGGGTCAACGCAGTTGATGGGAATGCTGCAGAACAACTTAATGACATGAAGAGAAAAGAAGCTGCAAGGAGAGCACATAAACCTTCTGCATCTTTGAGAAGCCCATATTATTCGCGTGTTGTTGACATTAATGATCCTATCTCTGAAATTGAGCGCACTGTTTCAGCCTATTTAGCAATGAAAACAACTCACAGCACGTAAATTCATTTCTATCTTAATTTACTTAATGTATGTTCAGTTACAAGTAAAAGATTATTTTCATTTAATCCATTTTCATAATGATTCACATTGCAGGGAAGTTTTGTTTAAACACAAGTCTGTTGAAGTTGTTAGAACATACATGGGTACGCTGGAGGATGAAACCCACTTGTCTAGTGTTGTTATTGATGCATGGACAGCAATTCTCAACAACAAAGAGCAATATAAAAGTTCTCAGTCACCAGCAAGGCTATTTGTCAATATCAACAAATCTGTAATATTTTTAATAATTCATCTTTCAATTACACTCCATTCTTTGCCATTGTTACAATGCGTCTATGTTTATTCTAATTTCTATTTTTTATGCAGTTTAATGTGGAGAGTGTATCATCAGGAACTTGTGATGATTAGTTTCAGAGGTTTAACCTCCACCTTGATACTGTATTGTCTTTGTCAACACACATTTCTTTGAGAGATATAGACATGGTACTCCTTTGCAATCACCTGAATAAAGTTCTCTAAAAACTAAATCAAATTTAAAAAGCTCAATCACTATTGTCTATCTGTTTTGTATTATGTTGATTAGATTGTATTTAAGGTTGAACGAGAGGCGTTCTATGTCATGGTTGTCTTCAACTTTAAAAACAAAGTGGTGCAAATTGTTGATGTCACCCCATCTTACACTGATCCAACTTGCATCTTTCCATCACCCTTCGAATGTTTGGTAAGTTTTATTAATGATATCTAATATTTCTTTAATCGTCTTGATTTCATTTAAATATCACCTAAGTTTACAATTAAAATTACATGCTTTATAATTCAATACATGCAGGGAGATATGCTGATTGCTTATCTAATAGACAAGGGGCTTGGAGCAAAGGCAGAAATAGTGTCATCTGCACCAACATCAAATGTCCCCATCGCATGGGTTGGAGAGGAGAAAGTTCCATATTCTGGGGTATGCCTCATGCGTCACATGGAGACCTTCTTTGGGGCAGAGATAGGGTACAATTGTGGATTGGAAAAGGGTAATTTCAAGAATATTTCAAAGTTGCGGGTGAAGTACCTGACAGATATAGTGTGCTCAGAGCTGAATGAAGTGAACGCAAATGTTGTGAAGGCAGTAAAATCCCATGCAAGAATGACTTCAAAAGGGATTCAGGACCAGAAACTAAAACTTGGTTGAACAACTACAAATGCAATTTCTTGTTTTATTTGCAAACTTTGGAATGTATTTTGGTGTAGACAGTTGTGTACTCTGCTTCTGAATAGTTTTCTCGTAACCATTAAAACAGTTGTTTACCATATGATTTTACCGTGGATAGTATTTGTCAAGATGCATACAACTACAACTGATTCTAAACAGTTGTATTTGTTGTTCTATGTGTCAGCACAATTCTCTCCCCCAGTAATCAAATATGTGTTTTGTGTTTATAACTGGTCTATTTTATTCATATAGTTGATTTGATGATATCAATTCGTTTGTTATGCAAATATAAACTATTGTTTACCAAAACTAAGATGACGTTGAGCAAATTACCAATAACATAAAACCTTAGTTAAATAGTGTCAGCACAACTCTTACCGAAACAATCCGCAAACTACTCAATGTGTCCTCAATATCACAAAAGATAGAAGTAAAACTTCAATAACACTTTATAGTATCAAATATGAGTTGCGAAATTACAAAATAATCATATGATTATTCTGATATTAATATGTTGCATCATATCACTAGCCTGAGAGACATAGAAACTAAAAATAAATAAAAATACATTGAAAAAATAAATAAGTACCAATATTATAAATTATTAATATAGTAGAACTACAGTCCTAAGAAGTCATCAATCTTCTTCCTCCGTTCCATTTCTGCGTCTAAGACTTGTTTAACACACTCCATGAGGTTGTCCTTTGGTTCTTCAAACATCTGTCTCTGTCTGCCCAATTCTCCTTCCATCTACATCAAACATAAAATACAAGAATCAATACTATTTGTAAAAAAAATTAAGGATAAAACTTCAAATTTCACCTTTGATAGTGCTTCAGCGTCTTCATCTTTGGATGCAATCCGAATGTGATGTTCAGTTGCTATTATTGATCTTTGTAATTCCTCATATAATGTATAATGAACCACAACGGCTTCCACCAACTCGGCCCTGCGAGCCTCTTTATTAGTCTCACATGCCTCATCAACTAGATTCATGTGATACCCGCGGTAAACAACACCATCAAGCACGTCCATTAATTGATGGAAACTTGTGCAAAACCCAACAGTGTTTCCATAATTCATATTTTTGGAGAGGTATAATTATACAGTTTTCAGACACCAATGGACAACAAAGAATTATTTGTGGATATATATAGGCAATAATTATACAGTTTTCTTTCTTGTAACAGTTATTTGCAGTTATTTGCGTCGGTTCATTAGAGAGTAACTATAAAAAAACTGCCAAAACTGTAAAACTATAAACTGAAAACGGATTACAGTTATTTGAGTTACAGTTATCCTTGTTGGACAATAACCACCTCGTGTCAGCACTACTTTCGGCCTTATCCACCTAGTGTCACCACAAAAACTCCAAAAACAGAAATTAGACAAGATATAAGGATAGTGTCACCAATACTTCCAATTACTCTAACCAACAATGTAACAAAAAGACTTTGGGCCCTTGCCACCTCGTGCACAAACATACACTTCAAATTAACAAAAAAATACAAGCCTAAGGTCACAGGTAATTGTACCTAATATCAGTGTCAGCGCTACTTTGGGGCTTACCCAACTAGTGTCAACAAATAAGCTTCAATAACAGAAAATGTCAATCCATACACTTCAATAACAGAAACAACCAATATGATCAACTAGTGCCACACCAAATGCCCTACTTAAACATCAAAGATTACTATGATTTGAATTGAAATCAGACACAAATATGATCAAGAACAAACTTCATTAATAAAATATATATTAGGTTACATCCAGTACCATAAAAAGTTACAAACTACACTTATATCATATATAGCTAGAGTTCTGATCGACAAAGAGGACAATTGTTTTGAACTATAAGCCAAGATCGCAAACAATTTGGATGAAAGAAATGTAGACATGGCGTTTGAAGAACAGGATCTGACGCCAACATTGGAAGCAGACATATTGTACATTCTTCTTCATCAAGATCAAGGTGATATATCTCCTTTAATCCGTCAACCTCCATAGGCTCTGAAGGTGCTGGATGATTTGGTTGGTCAACTTCCATATGAATGTCATCGTTTATGTCGGACTCAGAGATTGAATCAGATGAAGAATCAGCAAAAAAATGTACATTGACAGTGATGTTGGGGCACAGACCATACTCAACAAAATCAGCGTCGGCCGGAAACCAACTTCTAGTGTATTCCATTAGAAGCCGATTGGCTACCTGGCTTCTAACCACACCAGTTACTCCTGCATCATGTAGCACTTCGTTGCAATGGGCTAGACTCATAGGCATACCATTCCAAGTAGACCCATGATAGAATGTTAAAGGAACGCTGTCAGAATGGATGGACACGACAAGTTGACTCGGTCCATACCAGTATGACTTGATATTTCCACTTCATAAGTACCAACACTGTAGTCATAATCTAGTTCAGTATAAGTTGGGAATGCCATTGAAAGAGAGAAAACCTACACAGACAAAATCAAAATATACTCATGTATTAGACAATCACTTAAAAATAAAACATTACAGCGATATTAATAGGAAATAAACATTTCAGAAAAATTGGATCAACCCTAACTGATAACTTTTATTGACAGTAAGAATAACACAACACCCACAGAAAATAATGCAATACGAACTAAGCAAGACATTAAACACCAATATATGGGTTTTAATAGACTAAAAAGTAAGGGAAAGATAAACGAAAATCGGAAAATACAACAATAAAAAATTTGCTGAAATAGTACATCAAAATAACCGAGCACGTTTTTTTTAGAGGAAGGAAACAGAATGGTGTACATACCAGAACCAGAATCGCACCTTGAAAAGAAAAAATCTTAATGGGAACGAGAGAGGATGAAGATGAACAACTGGAGGGAGATGAAACGACTTGCAGACAATCTGAACAATGTTCAAGCAACGTATAAATAAGCGAGAAATGGGCCGGGCACCTCTAAACTAAGCCCAACAGCTATGTTGAAGGCAATTCCAAAAATCTAAAGATTTGTGCAAAAATAATCTATTAATAAGCAAAAATAAGATCATGTTTAGCAAATTTTCACCAATCGCCGGTGTTGTGAAATTTTAATCTAATGATGAGCAAAAATAATACAATGATGCAAAAACAAAATTATTGGAAAAGTATAAAATTATATTGACAAAAAATATAATCATTATGAGAATATTTCAAAAGGCTCGAATATTGTGCAACTAAAAACTAATATTGAGCAAAAATAAAGTGATGTTGAGCAAAATTACACCAATCCCCCCACACATTGTGCAACTTTATTCTATCAATGAGAAAAATAAGACCACGTTATGTAAGACTCTATTAAGAAACTATAAAATTATATTGAGAAGTAAAATAGAATCATATTGGACAAAATTTCACAAGTCTCAAATGTGATGCAAAAATAACCTATTGTTGAGCAAATATAAATGTCACAACATACACTCCAAAATCATAGAATACAAGACTGGTATCACCACTAGTTGTAACTAATACAAGTCTGGTGTCAACACTGTTTGTAACCACGATCAGTGTCAGCACTACTTTGGGCGTCAACCACCTAGTGTCCCCATGTACAATTCAATGTCAGAAAATAATCAACTGGTGACACCCCTACTTCAAACTAATAAACCCAACAATTTCAACAATACTATGTGCATGAAACACCTTTTGCCACAACATACACTTCAAAATCAAAAAATACAAGTGTAGTGTTACCACTATTTATAACTAGTATCAGTGTCAGGACTACTTTGGGTCTAAAACACCTAGTGTCACCACATAAAATTCAATATCAGAAACGATCAAACTGGTGACATCACAACTTCAAACTAATATAACCAACAATGTCAACAATAATATGGGCATTAAACACCTCTTGCCACCCCATACACTTCAAAATCAAAAAATACAACACCCGTGTCATCACTACTTGTAATATAATATCAGTGACACCAATACTTTGCATCTCAACCACATAGTGCCACCACATATACTATAAAAACAAAAATATACAAAAACATACACTTCAAAATCATAGAATACAAGACTTGTATCACCAATAGTTGTAACTAATTTCAGTGTCAGCAGTGGTTTGGTCCTCAACCACATAGTGTCATCACAAACACTGCAAAAATCAAAAAATACACGTCTGGTGTCAACACTGTTTGTAACCACCATCAGTGTCAGCACTACTTTGGGTATCAACCACCTAGTGTCCCCACATACAATTCAATATCAGAAAATAACCAACTGGTGACACCCCTACTTCAAACTAATAAACCCAACAATTTCAACAATACTACGTGCATTAAACACCACTTGCCACAACATACACTTCAAAATCAAAAAATACAAGTGTAGTGTTACCACTATTTGGAACTAGTATCAGTGTCAGCACTACTTTGGGTCTAAACCTCCTAGTGTCATCACATAAAATTCAATATCAAAAATGATCAAACTGCAGACATCACAACTTCAAACTAATATAATCAACAATGTCAACAATAATATGGGCATTAAACACATCTTGCCACCACATAGACTTCAATATAAAAAAAATACAAGTATGGTGTCACCATTACTTCAAATTAATCGGACAAAAAATGTCAACAATTTTGGGAAGCACAACCGTGCAGCATTTTGGGAAAAATAAGTTTTATATGTATTTCAAATCCACACAGGATATATGATAAAATTCATCAGAGTTGAGATGGTCTTTTTTTGTCAAACAAAACACAATATCATACTCACACATCAGGAAAAATATGATATAATGGAAATAACAAACAAATATAATATTACACAAATTTCATTAATACTATGCATTTACATACACCAAGTAGCACAAAATAGTTACAAAATACACTGGTATGATTTGAATGGAAATCAGATACAAAATATTGCCAGACACAAAATTCCATTCATACCATACATTTCCTTAAATTAACTTCCGTAAAATAGGTGCAACTACACTGTCTTTTCCCAATAGATATACATTAGACCTACGGCTAAATAGCTGATCGACAAAGTGGACAAATGGGTTAAACTGACACCCACTATAGGAGACACTCTCGGTGGAAGGAATGGTCACACGGTGTGCGAATGACGTGCATCGATGGCAACATCACATCAAGACATATTGTGCATTGATCCCAATCCTGTTCCGGATGATGTGTCTCTTCTAAATTGCCATTTTGTTCTGCATTTCCTGGAGAAGCTGGGGGATCCACCTCCTGTTCAGAGTCGATGCTCATATCAGATTGAGAGCTTGAATCAGAGCTTATCTCAGATTCAGAGTCTTCAATGTAATGTACGTCCATAATGAGGTCTGGGCAGAGACAATATTCAATGAACTCAACGTCACCCGCAAACCAACTGCGAGTATAATCCATTAACATCAGGTTGGCGACTTGAGTTCGAACAATAGCAGTGACCCCTGCTTCACTAAACACATGATCACATTGGTCATATGTCATTGGCAACCCATTCCAATCAGAGAAATGATCCAGGAACAGGTCAGGGAGTCTATCAGAATGAATAGCCACGTGCAGTTGACTAGGTCCATACACAGGCGTCTCCATTGGTGTGATAACGACTTCAAATGATCCGACGGTGTAATGGTAGCCAATTTGGGTTACAGTTGGAAGTGCCATCTAAGGATACAAAACATAAACAAACAAAATAAATATACACTCATATAACTTACTGAAATGAAAACCCTAACCTACTAAAAGATAATGAAAAAGCAATCTAAAATCAGGAAAAAAACAACATGAAACTTGCTGGAAAAATGTAAAAACCCTAACCGATTGTATAAAATTTGCAGAAGAACGAAAGGGAGAGAACTACCCAAGAAAGGGCGCACCTTGTGAAGAGAAATCCGAAAAAGGGAAGTGCGTGTGGAGGAAGATGAAAAGAGTTGGAGAAACGGTAATGAGGAAGAGAGTGAAAAGTGTTGAAATGACATTGGAGTCTTGAAGATACACACTGAAGAACAACCCCTATATAAAGTAACTGATATGGGCCAACTTCTTTCATCGGGAAAATGGGCCACGGTCTACTATCATGAAGTTTAAACTAAACCCAACACCAATGTTGTCCACTCTTATTGTTGTGCAAAATTTAACCTATTGTTCAGCAAAAATAAGATCATGTTGAGCAAATTTTCACCAATCGACCATGGTCTGCAATTCAATTCTATTGATAATCAAAAAATAAGACCACACTGTGCAAAAAATATATTTAAAAAATAAAAAATTATATTGAGGAAAAATAAGATCATATTGGGCACAAATTAATAAGGATCAATTGTTGTGCAAAATTTAACCTATTGTTCAGCAAAAATAAGATCATGTTGAGCAAATTTTCACCAATCGACCATGGTATGCAATCTAATTCTAATGATGACCAAAAATAAGACAACATCGTTAAAAAATATATTTAAAAAATAAAAAATTATATTGAGGAAAAATAAGATCATATTGGGCACAAATTCACAAGGATCAATTGTTGTGCAAAATTTAACCTATTGATCAGCAAAAATAAGATCATGTTGAGCAAATTTTCATCAATCGACCATGGTATGCAATTTAATTCTAATGATGCCCAAAAATAAGACAACATCGTGAAAAAAATATAATTAAAAATTCAAAAATTATGTTGAGGAAAAATTAGATCATTTTTTTCAAATTCACAAGTCTCAATCGTTGTGCAAATATAAAATATTATTGATCAAAAATAAGATCATGTTGAGCAAATTTCCACCAATCGCACATGATGTGCAAATAATTTATTCGAATGATAATCAAAAAATAATTCCATGTTGTGCAAATAATCTATTGAAAAAGTATAAAATTATATTGAAAAGGAATAAAATTATGTTTGGCATAAATTCGCAAGACTCAACTGTTGTGCAAACACAATTCTAGTGTCACCAAGATTTCTAACTACTATAACCACCTCGTGCCACCACATACACTTCCAAAATCAACAAATACAACGACAGTATCAACACTGCTTGAAAGTAATAGCAGTGTCACCACTATTTTCGTACTTAGGCACCTGGTGTCAGTACATAATGCTCAGTAGCATAAAACTTCCCCACATACACATCAAAATGCAAAAAAAAAAAATACAAGGATATTGACACCACTACTTCATGTCAGTGTAACCACTACTTATCTATTTTGAGCAATTAATTTGTCAGATTACATCCAAACTTCCCCATCTACACAACGACAACCTATCTAAACACTGGTTTTAAAATTTAAAACTCCAGGTTTCCTTGATCAGATCTGAGTACATGAGTTCTCTTAATCGAAAGATTTTTTCATTGTTGAAATCTTTAACATCTCCCCCAAATACAGAAGCTTCAATCGCTTTTAATGTAAATACACCACATGAAGCCCTGTAAACACAAAAACAAACAATGTAATGTGAGAACATAAATAACAAGTATCTTAACGTAACCAACAAACAAAACAAGATCACAAATACATACCCGGTAGAATCATGCATTAACCCAGGAACCATGTTTAGCTGGAAAGGAGAGGAATCGAAGTTTTCAAATATCCTAGCCTTTGGTAAATGAATTGGGAGCCAAATAGCAAACGGTTGCAATTGTTCTTCAAGAACACCTTCCCTAACAGCAGGGACATTGCAATCGTACACGCTGATTACCCTATCCTCAATTTTAATTTCCAACGCCACCCAGTGCTTGTTTATCACGTTGAAAATTGTGTAGATTTTATTTACAGATGTCCATGGCTTCCCATACTCAGCAGGGCACGAACCGACAAAATAATCCTCAGTGTTGACTTCAAGAGGTATGTCTTCCCTATAACTTGAAGCATATTCAGGCAGGTACTTTAGGTAAAATAGCCAATCAAGAACAAGAACATCTCGATATTTGACAGGGTCCTCAGAAATGCGCCTCCTAATGTGAATCAAACCTGCTTCTAGATGCTAAACAAAGTAGTAAAAAAGTGAATTCAACAATCAACTAATACAATAAAATCCAATCCACACACATATATATATATACTCCAAAAATACAAGCAGTTATTAGCTGACAATCAAGCCACATATTCTTCACTAAAATGTGCTGGAAAAACTTTTTGTCAAACCTTGAGATTGGACCAGCAACAGAAAAATTCCTACTAAAAATTACACAAGACGAATAAAAATATATCAAGCATGAGATGCTGTAACTAATACAATAACAACACCATTTCATACCAAATACTGAACATAAAAATAAACCATACCTTTGCTTCTTTACAAGTCCATAAATAAATTCATGATCTTCCGCGCTGATCAATGACTTCTTAGGGGCATGCTTTGGCATCCTCACTTTCTTCTCGTGCTCAGTTGGGCCAAACAGGAATGTACTGGTTGATGGGATAAGATTGGAAGCCTTTAATTGGTCAACTTCAATTTCAATTGCAGGATCCTTGGCGACCGAATCCCAATCAACACCTACAACCTTATCATCATCATTATCAGATAGACAGATGTACTTTTCCAGGGATGGGTCAACCCTAACGCCAGCAACTTTACCACCAGCACCTTCGTCTTCACACTTTGTAGATTGAGGGACTCCAGTAGGAGTTGCTGGGATTCCAACCTCATCTCCAATCATTTTATCATCATCAACTTTATGCTTCGTTAATGAAATATCACATTCCATATCCTTCACACATTTCACTTCTGCACCTACAACCTTAAATTCAGTGTCAGCAACAACAGGTGGAAACTCCTTACCCACTCATGGAACCTCAAAACTTACTGAGGGCAAAGACACATGCACAACGTTAACAGAAGCAGGAGAAGATTTCAACATTAACTCCTCATCAGGGAAAGACTACTGAAGATCAGACACAACATCTTTCACAATTTTGTTCACGTCTTCAACAACAGCCTTCACAGGTGTGACCTGGGGCTGACCACCGCTGACACGTTCATGATTACCTTTCGCATGAGTGTCCTCAGACTTACCAAAAATGTGCTTATCATCAGCCTGCACAGGTGTGCCCTGGGACTTACCACCACTGACACGTTCATCATCAGCTATCGCAGGAGTGCCCTCAGACTTACCAACAATGTGCTTATCATCAGCCTTAACAGGTGTGCCCTGACACTTACCACCACTGACACTTTCATCATCAACTTTTGCAGAAGTGCCCTGGCACTTATCATCAGGCTTGACAGGATTTGCCTGCAACCTCTCAAACAAAGCCTCATAATTAGCAGCCCTAACCTCAAGCTCATCGTTTCTCTTCGACATCTCACCAAAAACTTGAAGACTCCTAGTCAACTCCACAATCTTTGTTTCAATTGCATCAACCCTTGCAGACAACAAATGCATAAATTTAGGGACCTCTTCAAGTTTCTCAATCCTCCTAAAAATCTCCTTCACCCAGTCAGGATGAGATGGGAGAGAAGAAGCAAAAGCATCAACATGTGTTCTTGGAGGCAACTCACAAGTTGAATCATTGTTGGCATCCATTTGAGGAGATACACCTTCAGTACCTTCCACTTTCTATGCTGACACTGCTATTTTGCCAGCTTCAACACTTGAAACACGAATTTCTTTATTCCCACAGGCAGCAGATGTTTGACCAAACACAGACCTCCCATCAACACAATCATGTGCTTCAACACTCCCCAAAGGCGACCTCTGCACAGAAGGCGTCGCTACATCACCCACTTCCACGCTGTCACCAGAAGGTGTCTCATCTCCTTCAACGGTGTCACCACAATCAATCGCATCTGCAAGATCGGCCAAAACAAAAAGCCTAGCAGTATAAGGAGCATCCAATTTATCAGATTTAGGAGAATGGGTGTCAGTAGTAAAAACATCACTTTGTCATCACAAACACGGACTTCACCATAAGATTTAGAAGAATGGGTATCAGCAGTAAAATCATCAACCTTGTCATCACCAACACTGACTTCACCACCAGATTTAGAGACTGCAACATGAATATCTACGGTCTCCACTACATGGGCACCCTGATTATCAACAACAGGAACTGAAGGAATAACAGAAGACCTGTCAGCAGTACTGTCATATAACGGCCTCCCACTACCGACACAACCTTTCTTCATCTTATACCTCCGCTGAAAGACAATATTCAGCGTCTAATAAATCAGATGAATCAGTACCCTACCGACCTCTCTTGGAAGGTGAAGCAACCACATCAACCTCTTTATGCAAATCTGTGTCAGCAGTAACTCTCTTCACCTTCTTAGAAGGAATAATTCTACCACCTGTCCTCATTGCTGAAGCCTTCTGTCTAAGCGTCTTTACTTTACTCTTGACAGATTTTTTACGGTCTAAAGCAATGTATGGATTGAATAGAACACGACTTGCAGAACGACCCCTCCTCAGGGGAACCAGTTCCTCAGAGGTATCGCTGGACGCCACCTTCTGTTTCTTTTTACCACCCATCCCTCTAGTGGAAGATTTCCTCTTCTTTGAGGTCCCTACATCTTCTTTATGCCCCTCAGGGAAAACTTCAAAAGCAGTTTCAAAGGACTTCACATCCTGTTTATTTCTAGCAGCCTTGCCTCTCTTCACATGTGTCTTCTTCTTTGAGGTCTCTCCTTCAGCATGTTTCTGCAAGACATTAGCTTCTTCATCCTCAACCTGGAGAGCCCTGTTTGAAAACTTAGCTTCATATGCCCTTCTACGAACACGACGACTCTCGTACAAAGTCTCATCAACAGGTCCAAAAACTATTTCTTCAACTGATGCATCAACTACTGCATCAACAACAACATCATCTTTTTCGCTAGCAAACCCCATCCTTTCGGTGCGTACAAACTCCCCATAAATAGGGAACCACGGAGTCTAGACAAAATGCATGTATCAGAATAAAAACCCAAAGATGCATCAAATAAAAATGTTCTTAAAGAGGGAAAATATAAAATTATTACCAAATCGCCATGAAAGAACTTCTCAACCTCAGCGTACACATGGCTATAATCACATTCCCAGTGCAACGAGTATGGATCTCTATCAGGCATTTTAAAATTACAGTCAAAATTAACGGAGATAGCTGGGAAAGCTTCTAATATCCAAGCATGTTACAAAAGAAAACTCGTTATGACACTACAAAATAATTTTAAATAATGCTCCCATAAACAACAAAGTTGTGCTGACACAGACAAAAAAATGATGACATAACACATGCAAACACTAAAGCACAATACCTGGAATGCAAGGCAATACCCATACATTTGATAAGAACCCCTAACCCCATTCCGATCTACTACAGAAGAACTCTTCAATGACTTCAACAAACGGGTGTATGACTCTCTACCCCAAGGATATAGTTCAAACTCCTTCTCATTGCACACAAGAGATAAGAATTGTGCACTTACAACTGCTGACCCCCTATAAACAATTAACCTCTCCATCAGCAACAACTTTGCCATAATCAACTTCTTCTTAGACTTCTTTTTCTCAGAAATGAAACGATCAACTAACTCATCATGAGTAATTTTTTTCTGCCCAAAAAATTCAAATATTGACACTTTCTTTGGGATATTACAAACACGGTTGATATGCGATATGTTCTATAGCGCATTTAGTAGTTTTTGTCATCATTTACATGTCATTATGAGAGATATTTGTGTGAACTTGGTGATTCGGAACCTGTTGAAGAAGTTGAAGAAATCATGCAAGTTACAGAAGAGCTGAAGTGAAGAAGTTCGGAAGCAGCTGGAAGGCTGGTGAGTCTGGCGCGCCCGCGCTGCACCCGACGCGCCCGCGCTGCTACCCGGCGCACCCACGCTGCTAGGAGGAAGTGGCCGCGTCGATTCACCAGACAGAAGAAGCAAGTCAAAGGCTGGCGCGGCCGCGCTGCTACATGGCGCGCCCGCGTCGGTCCCTGAAGACGGATTCTTATCCGATTTTCCCTATCTTATTAGTTTTAATATTATATTTTTATATATTTTTACGGGATGTTCAACCCGATTTAATTAGTTTATATAGGCCGAGAAGGCAGCAGTAGAGAGGAGGTTATTTTCGAGAGACATATTTTCCCTTTGGTTCATCTCACAAACCCTATGGAGAACTAACTCTCCTTTGTTACACTTGGTTCTTTGAAGCCTTCAATTGATTTGGTTGTGAGTATTCTACTCTTGTTTGTCCTTTGTTAATTGTTTCGATCTCCTGAGCTTATTGCTTGATTGCTTATTATTGGTTAATCTGGATTGATCACCTAGGTTTATCGATACTAGTCATATTGCTAGGGTTTCCAATTCCATGTTTTGGGGTTGTAGATTCATTGTAGCAAACACAATCACCATACGCGGGTTGCTTGTGGTAGATTGTGAAGGAGATTCGATTACAGGCTATTTTAACGGGTTGTTAGAATCGCTTGTATCTCATTATAATTCATGTTTGAATGCTATTGCTTTATTATTTGGTGAAGGTTTTCCCTTGTAATTTAGTGATAAGTGCTTTTAGGACTGGTAGGACTAAAAGCTATTACACGATCTGAATTGAGAACAATTACTGGACGTTAGAACTTGAGATTCATAGAATGCGATGATGAACCATCTCAATTGTTGTACGGATAATTACCTGGTGTGATACTTTTCCATCATATATTCGCAACCTCTTTTTGCAACTTGTTTTGTCACCATTGATTACACACAAAACTCCCCCTTGAATCGGTTACTTTTGGGTAATAATACTTGCTCTTACAATTGATTCTGTTTCCCTGTGGGTTCGACCCTAACTTACCTACTATACTTGTTATAGTTTGCATAATAGGAATTTACTTTGATTTGGCATAACGACCTTAGGCCTGTCAAATTTGGCGCCGTTGCCGGGGAAACGGTTTATCTTTGTTCTTGTTTGTCTTATTACCTGTTTGGGTGTGAACCTCTTGCATGGTTCGCACTCGTGCTACTGATCCCCATCTTTTTGATTTTGATTGGGAAATAGACACGACATACCACCGCCGCCTTAGAGAACATCACCAACATTCCCAACAACCCGATCCAATGGCTGATAATGTAAATCAGACGCTGCGACAGCTGACAGCATCAAACATCACACAGTAGGCACCTGCTGTGACAATCCCTGCTATAGGGGATGACAACCATTTTGAGCTAAAGTCTGGGCTGATTCATCAACTGCCCAAATTCCATGGATTGGCTGGAGAAGACCCCATCAAGCACATGGGGAAGTTTCATAATGTGTGCATGAGCATGAAACCAGCCAATATAACCGAAGCACAGATAAAGATGAGAGCTTTTGGGTTCACGCTGGTTGATGCTGCGGATGACTGGTACTACAGCCTTCCTACAGGGAGCATCGATACTTGGCCTAAGCTCCACAAGGCCTTCCTGGAGAAATTCTTCCCTGCTAAGAAGGAGAACACCTTGAAGAAGGCAATCAGCAATATAGAGCAGGAAGATGATGAAACCCTCTATGATTACAATGAAAGGTTCAAGAAGCTTTGCGCTAATTGCCCTTTCCATGGCTACAGCACAAAGGACCTAGTCTTATACATCTATGGGGGATTGCTGGAATCTGATAGAAGGATGATTGATGCCGCCTGCGGAGGAAATATTCTGAATGCCACGCCAGAGGGAGCTATGGAGAAGATTCAGGAAATGGCCGAGGGGACTAGAAATTTTGGGAAGTCCACCAGAAAGAAAGGGGTCAACTCGGTAGACTCTAACCAAGCCAAGGATATTGCTGAATTGAAGGATATGGTTAGGAGGCTCACTCTGCAAGGGACTCCTCAACAAATCAAGGCTTGTGGAATCTGCAATGATAACTTCCACCCAACTGATGCGTGTCCTACACTCCAGGAAGACACCGCTGAAGTAAGTGCTATAGGTGGAAATGGACCTCAGAGACCCAGACATGACCCCTACTCAAACTCCTACAACCCAGGTTGGCGGGATCACCCAAATTTCAGATGGAGGGATCCACCGAACCAACCACATCAGCAACAGCCACCTCCCTACAATCAGAGGCAGCAGGGTAACGCTCCCTCTACTGAGTCCATGCTCAATACCCTGACACAGCACTTTACTACGCATGTTCAGACAACTGAATCGAGCATAAAGGATATACAGAAACAAATGGGGCAAATGGCTGAAGCAATCACGAGAATGGAGGCAAAGACGTCAGGGGGTCTACCATCTCAAACGGTGGTCAATCCAAAGGAAAACGTCAGTGCTATAACTCTTCGGAATGGAAAAGAGCTGAAAGGTCAGGAAGATGAGGAGGAAAGCACGCCAATCTCCGACGTGGCCACACCTAACACTGGCGCGCCCGCGCCACAGTCTGACGCGCCCGCGCTGCCTTCTGGCGCGCCCGCGCTGCCTTCTGACGCGCCCGCGCCGGACCCTGACGCGCCCACGTCGAGTCCGATCTCGCCTGAATCTGAGCCCTATGTCGATACATATGTACGACCGAATTTTCCCCCTCTCGGGTCGGAGAAACCAAAACCTCCGTTCCCTGAGGCACTCAAAGAGAGGAGGATAATCGATGATTCAGAGCTTTTTGAGACATTTAGCAAGTGTCAGGTGAACATTCCTCTGCTGAGAATGATAAAAACTGTGCCCAAGTACGCCAAGTTCTTGAAGGAGCTTTGCACAGTGAAGAGGAATCAGAAGCTGAAAGGAAAAAAGAAAGTGAAAGTAAGTGAGCAAGTCTCCGCTATGTTTCAGAGGAGAATGCCGAAAAAGTGCACTGATCCAGGTATGGTTACTATCCCTTGTGTCATTGGAGATGTCAAATTTGATAGAGCTATGCTTGATTTGGGTGCTTCCATAAATGTGCTTCCCTACTCACTTTACAAATCGCTAGATTTAGGACCTTTGCATGAAACTGGAGTAATTGTGCAACTAGCTGACAGGTCTAATAAATACCCTAAAGGAGTAGTAGAAGACGTTTTGGTCATGGTCGATAAACTGATTTTTCCTGCAGATTTCTTTGTCCTGGATATGGAACATGATAAGCACGATGCGCCTATTCTGTTAGGTAGACCTTTTATTAAAACAGCTAGGACAAAAATTGATTGTGTCTCTGAGACACTAACAATGGAATTTGATGGAGAAAAGGTTGAATTCGATTTATACAAGGCTATGAAACATCCTGTTGATGATGATTCTCTGTGCTCTATTGATGTGATTGAACCATTAGCTCATGATCTATTTGATATTTCTAGGGAAGATGAGTTGCAGTCAATTATTGAGAATGATATTGACGAGTCCTATACAGATTTTTCAATTTCATCTAACATGCAGGAATTAGTAGCCCAGATGGATGTAGAAGGTAATTCCCCTACTCTTTTGGGCATTGGCCCCAATCTACTGACTCCAAGCGAAGTGCTTGTTCCATCTGTTGTGCAGGCACCTGAAATTGAACTCAAACAACTCCCTAGTCATCTCAAGTATGCTTTCCTAGGAGTTGATGACACTTTACCAGTTATTGTGTCAAGCAAGCTCTCAGCGGAGCAGAAGGAAAAGTTAGTGGAGGTTCTAAAGGAGTACAAAACTGCGTTGGGTTGGACCATCGCTGACATCAAGGGAATTAGTCCATCTACATGCATGCACAGGATTCTGCTGGAGGATGGAGATAAGCCATCACGCCAACCACAGAGAAGGCTCAATCCTCCCATGATGGATGTGGTGAAGAAGGAAGTGCTGAAATTGCTATCAGCAAACATGATTTTCCCAATTTCTGACAGTCAATGGGTAAGTCCTACACAGGTTGTCCCTAAGAAAGGAGGGATCACAGTCGTGGAGAATCAACAAGGTGAGTTGGTCCCTACCAGAACACAAACAGGTTGGAGGGTGTGCATAGACTATCGCAAGCTGAACACAGTAACCAGGAAGGATCACTTCCCCCTCCCCTTTATTGATCAGATGCTAGAACGCCTTGCTGGGCGCCCCTATTATTGCTTTCTTGATGGATATTCTGGATATTTTCAGGTGGCCATAGCGCCAGAGGACCAGGAGAAGACTACATTTACATGTCCTTTCGGTACTTTTGCATATCGCAGGATGCCATTTGGACTATGTAACGCACCCGGGACATTTCAACGATGTATGGTTAGTATCTTCTCTGAGTACATTGAAAATTTCATTGAAGTATTCATGGATGATTTCACAGTACATGGGGATAGCTTTGATACTTGTTTGAGCCATTTGGCACTAGTATTGAAAAGATGTGTTGAAACTAATCTGGTTTTAAACTCTGAAAAGTGTCATTTTATGGTAGAACAAGGAATTGTTTTAGGTCACATAGTCTCTGCAAAGGGTATTGAGGTCGATAAGGCGAAGATTGATGTAATTCAATCTCTGCCTTATCCTACTAATGTGCGCGAAGTTCGTTCTTTCCTAGGCCATGCAGGTTTTTATCGCAGGTTTATCAAAGACTTTTCGAAGATATCCTCACCCTTGTGCGAGCTTCTGAAGAAAGATGTGACCTTTGCACTCACACAAGAGTGCAAAGAGGCGTTCGACCAGCTGAAAGGACGCCTCACTAGTGCACCAATCATTCAGGCACCAGACTGGTCTCGCCCATTTGAGATCATGTGTGATGCGAGCGACTATGCAGTGGGAGCAGTGCTAGGCCAAAAAGAGGGAAGAGCCTCTCATGTGATCCATTATGCTTCCATGACTCTGAATGGAGCGCAGCGCAACTACTCCACCACTGAGAAAGAAATGCTAGCTGTGGTGTTTGCACTAGAGAAGTTTCGACAGTATCTGCTTGGGGTCAAAGTGATTATCTACACAGATCACGCAGCTCTCCGCTACTTGATGACAAAGAAGGAGACAAAGCCAAGATTAATTCGATGGGTCTTGTTGCTCAGCGAATTTGATGTGGAGATTAAGGATAAGAAAGGAGCGGAGAATCTGGTGGCTGACCACTTAAGCAGATTGGTGAATGAGGAGGACAAGCCGGAGTCACAGAAACCCATCTTAGGCACGTTTCCGGATGACACATTATGCAGAATCGAGCACAAAAGCACGCCGGAGTCTGGCGTGCCCACGTCAACAGCTGACGCGCCCGCGCTGACATCTGACGCGCCCGCGCTGCTCCATGGCGCGCCCGCGCTGACCTCTGACGCGCCCGCGTCATTCCCTGACGCGCCCACGCTGTTGCTTCTCAGCCCATCTCAGTCCGTTCTGAGACTCCACTCTGTAAGCCCTTGGTACCGGGACATTGTGAACTACTTAGTTTGTGGGGAATTTCCTCCGGATCATACCAGGGCCCAGACGGAGAAGATTCGAAGAGAAGCAAACCACTATGTTTGGGATGACCCATACCTTTGGAAACATTGTGCTGATCAGGTAATTCGTCGTTGTCTTCCAGATAATGAGGTACGATCTGTTCTTGAATTTTGTCATTCTCAAGCATGTGGGGGACATTTTGGTGCCAATAAAACTGCTAGAAAGGTACTTGAATCTGGATTTTATTGGCCACATATTTTTAAAGATGCTTACTCTTTCTGCAAGGCATGTGATAGGTGTCAAAGATTAGGGAATATCTCTCAAAGGAATGAAATGCAACAATCACCAATGATTTTCTGCGAAATCTTTGATGTTTGGGGCATTGACTTTATGGGACCTTTTCCTAGTTCTTGTGGGAACTTGTATATTTTACTTGCGGTGGACTACGTTTCCAAGTGGGTGGAAGCGAAGGCCACCAGAACTGATGATTCTAAAGTTGTGGCAGGGTTCTTGAAAAGCAATATTTTTGCCAGGCATGGTATTCCTAGAGCGCTGATTAGTGACAGGGGTACCCATTTCTGCAACAAAACTGTGACTGCCGTGCTTAAAAAATATCATGTCACACATAGAGTTTCCACCGCATACCATCCACAGACGAATGGCCAAGCAGAGGTGTCCAATAGAGAAATCAAAGCCATTCTCGAGAAGACTGTGAATCCTAACAGGAAGGATTGGAGTTTGAGACTTGATGATGCTTTGTGGGCTTATCGCACTGCTTACAAAACTCCAATTGGGATGTCTCCTTTCAGACTTGTCTATGGGAAGGCATGTCATCTTCCTGTTGAGCTGGAGCACAAGGCTTGGTGGGCTGTGAAACAATGCAATATGCAGAGTGACGGGGTTGGAGAACACAGGAAGCTACAGTTAGGTGAGCTCGAGGAGTTACGGTTGGACGCCTATGATAATGCGGCAATCTACAAGGCGAAGACCAAGGCATGGCATGACAAGCACATCCATAGGAAGGACTTTAAAGCTGGTGACAAAGTCCTACTTTTTCAGTCTCGCCTGAAACTCTTCGCTGGGAAGCTCAGGTCAAAGTGGGGGGGACCATACATTGTTGCTGAAGTTTTCCCACATGGAGCTGTAGAGTTATATGACCCGAATAGCCACAAGAAGTTCAAAGTAAATGGTCAAAGGCTTAAGACATACTATGAAGGGTTCACAAAGGAGGCTATGGATGAGTTAGTTTTGGAGGAGCCAAATGCAGAGTTAGAATAATCAAAAAGGCTTGGTCGAGCCAGCGACATGAAACAAAGGCGCTGCTTGGGAGGCAACCCAAGGTATTGCATTCTTTCCCTTAACTCGATTTTATTCTAACTTGTAGGTAATAAAGATGGAGTTTCTGGTGACGAATTGCACCCGCATTTCGGACCCACTGCATCCGCAGTGTTAATTTTCGTAAAAAAATAAAAAAATAAAAAAATAAAAAAAAATAAAAATAAATCCGACCACGGGCTGGAAAACCCACTTCGGGCCAGCCCGCCAGATTCAAGCCCATCACCATCATCAAAACCCTACACCACCACACTCCCTTCCCCACATCACCCTCACCACACATCACACTCTCCTCTCACACCCAATCTACTCCAAACTCCACCCAAACACCCCTCCACCCCGCCACCAGGGTCCCCACACCGCGTCCCCCTCCTTTCCTACAGTTCTCGGCACCGGTGGGAGGCACTGAGACATCGACGACCGCGTCCGACGAGTTTGGAGGTCTGCAGAAGTCGCCGATGCGGCCGCGCCACCCCTAACGCGCCCGCGCCTGTCAGAGAAAACCCCCAAACGGCTGACACACCCGACGCGGCCGCGCTGGACCCGACGCGCCCGCGCTGCTACCCGACTTGCCCGCGTCTGCCCTGCGCCGAGACTCCGCTGTTCTTCGTGAGTTACTTCCGCTGTCCTTATTTCGATTCCGATTTAGTCTTATTATCTATCGAGTATGAGTTCATCGGAGGAAGAGGCGAGTCGATCTGATAATGGGTTAGAAATGTCTGAAGAGGAATGGGCTATTTACAATAAGGTTAGCTGTGTCAGTTCTACGAAGTATTTGCATAGAGAGACACTTCAGAGACTTCAGATGCTAGATTGTATGCAGAAGTGTCTAGCTCACGCTGGTATTAGTGACTTTTTGGATTTGAGAGCGGTAGGATACCCGGAACTGTGCAAGCAGTTCCTCGCGACATATCAGCTTTACCTTGGAGATAACAGAATTAGAGGGGTTGCTTTCAGATACAATGGCACTACCTACAGGGCTTCTGCAGCAAGGTTGCGAAAGGCTTTGGGGGTCACTAGAGCCCCAACTGATGGATGGGTAACAGCCGCGACCGACCCAGACCTTGTTGCATTCTTCAGAGCGGTGTCTGGAGAGGAATTCTTAACCAGTAACGAGTACAACAGCAGGATTACTCATCCTGTCTTTCGTATGTTGTGCAAGATCGTTTCTGGGACATATTATGGGCTGATCACAGATACAAAGCTTTCCTTGACGCACCTGAGGTTTGCTTACAGCGCTGTGCCTACTGCAGATTATACGCCTGACTGGGTTAGGCTCTTCTTCGATGGCCTCGACAGGGTCAGAAAGGATCGCAGTGCCGCTGGACCAGAAATGGTCCAGAGCGGACTTATTACTCGGGTAGCCATTGCTGCAGGCGTTGGGCAAAATGGTTTGCAGGAGCTGGAGGAGCAGGTCATAGCAAGGACCTATACAGAGGAGTATCTACGGAGGTGTTTGATGCTGGATACTGCACCGGATGGGGGAGCCATTTGGTGTACAGGCAAGAAGAAGGAGCATCAGTTCAGGCTCCCTAAGCCCCTTCCGTGGTCTGAAACTTGGACTGATTGGTACATTGAGGCTGATTACTTTCCGACGTCAGTTCTGGGTAGACGGCGTCGCCTTGAGGTGGGAAGCAGTAGTGGCACTGCTGGAGCTGCCACGGATGAGGATGCGCCTGTGGCTCCGCAGGCTTTTGTTCAGACAGATACACAGGGTTTCGCACAGAACTCACATCAAGAGATGCCTGCTTATCAGACCCCGTCTCACGGTTGGGATTCTCAACCGACATATCAGAGTCAGCAGGATTCACATCAGTGGGCCCCTTGGCCCGCACAAGCTTTTCAGGATGCCCATCAGCAGCCTCACCAGTGGGGCTACCTGGTTGATCAGATTGGCCTTCTGCGCCAAGACGTGGGGAGTTTGACGACAGTGACGAACCAGATTCTCCACCAGCAGGCCGACATCCTAGAGGGCTTTGGCGAGTTCAGAGAGATGAGGGAAGAGCTGCGCCGCATGCGAGAGGATTACTCTCGCCACTATCCACCCCCTTAGTGAGTCCTTCTGTTTCCTTTCTCCCTACTTATTTCTGTCTTCTTTTTCATTGAGGACAATGCTTCATTCAAGTATGGGGGAGGGAAAGGATTCACATATCTTGTACATATTTTATTTCCGCATTATTTGTGTACAGATTCTGCACTTGTTATTCTGAAAAAAAAAAAAACAGAAAAAAAAAAGAAAAGAAAAAAAAGCAATCAAAATCCTGGGATGAGTTGAAAACCCGAAAGGGCGACTCAGGAAAAAAGCAGGTAGTCTGGCGAGCCTTAGGCTTTGGCAATATGAGAGTTGAGGGAAGTGAGAATGTTTATGTGAGTACCATCTTTGAAAAAAAAAAGGAGTGGCTTGGTGAAAACCCGAAAGGGCGCCTTGGCAAGATGAGCGTTTACTTTTGAGTGTTTAGGATTGATCTCTTGGCGAAGGCGACATAAGAAGTGGAGTGATAAGGAGGTTTTCGGGTAGGCCACTGGGAGCTATAAGGTGTAGATGGTTGAGATACAATTGTAAGTCTCATTTCCTACTTTGATTGTCTTTTGTGCTGATTGTTGAGATGGTGAAAACTACTAGTACTTAGTGTTCATTTTCCTTGTACTGTCTGTGAACCTTTGAGATTTATGGTGAGAGTAGGCTTAACTTCTATGCTTACTCGGGACGAGTAAAGGTTTAAGTATGGGGGAATTTGATATGCGATATATTCTATAGCGCATTTAGTAGTTTTTGTCATCATTTACATGTCATTATGAGAGATATTTGTGTGAACTTGGTGATTCGGAACCTGTTGAAGAAGTTGAAGAAATCATGCAAGTTACAGAAGAGCTGAAGTGAAGAAGTTCGGAAGCAGCTGGAAGGCTGGTGAGTCTGGCGCGCCCGCGCTGCACCCGACGCGCCCGCGCTGCTACCCGGCGCACCCACGCTGCTAGGAGGAAGTGGCCGCGTCGATTCACCAGACAGAAGAAGCAAGTCAAAGGCTGGCGCGGCCGCGCTGCTACATGGCGCGCCCGCGTCGGTCCCTGAAGACGGATTCTTATCCGATTTTCCCTATCTTATTAGTTTTAATATTATATTTTTATATATTTTTACGGGATGTTCAACCCGATTTAATTAGTTTATATAGGCCGAGAAGGCAGCAGTAGAGAGGAGGTTATTTTCGAGAGACATATTTTCCCTTTGGTTCATCTCACAAACCCTATGGAGAACTAACTCTCCTTTGTTACACTTGGTTCTTTGAAGCCTTCAATTGATTTGGTTGTGAGTATTCTACTCTTGTTTGTCCTTTGTTAATTGTTTCGATCTCCTGAGCTTATTGCTTGATTGCTTATTATTGGTTAATCTGGATTGATCACCTAGGTTTATCGATACTAGTCATATTGCTAGGGTTTCCAATTCCAGGTTTGGGGTTGTAGATTCATTGTAGCAAACACAATCACCATACGCGGGTTGCTTGTGGTAGATTGTGAAGGAGATTCGATTACAGGCTATTTTAACGGGTTGTTAGAATCGCTTGTATCTCATTATAATTCATGTTTGAATGCTATTGCTTTATTATTTGGTGAAGGTTTTCCCTTGTAATTTAGTGATAAGTGCTTTTAGGACTGGTAGGACTAAAAGCTATTACACGATCTGAATTGAGAACAATTACTGGATGTTAGAACTTGAGATTCATAGAATGCGATGATGAACCATCTCAATTGTTGTGCGGATAATTACCTGGTGTGATACTTTTCCATCATATATTCGCAACCTCTTTTTGCAACTTGTTTTGTCACCATTGATTACACACAAAACTCCCCCTTGAATCGGTTACTTTTGGGTAATAATACTTGCTCTTACAATTGATTCTGTTTCCCTGTGGGTTCGACCCTAACTTACCTACTATACTTGTTATAGTTTGCATCTTAGGAATTTACTTTGATTTGGCATAACGACCTTAGGCCTGTCAAATTTGGCGCCGTTGCCGGGGAAACGGTTTATCTTTGTTCTTGTTTGTCTTATTACCTGTTTGGGTGTGAACCTCTTGCATGGTTCGCACTCGTGCTACTGATCCCCATCTTTTTGATTTTGATTGGGAAATAGACAGGACATACCACCGCCGCCTTAGAGAACATCACCAACATTCCCAACAACCCGATCCAATGGCTGATAATGTAAATCAGACGCTGCGACAGCTGACCGCATCAAACATCACACAGCAGGCACCTGCTGTGACAATCCCTGCTATAGGGGATGACAACCATTTTGAGCTAAAGTCTGGGCTGATTCATCAACTGCCCAAATTCCATGGATTGGCTGGAGAAGACCCCATCAAGCACATGGGGAAGTTTCATAATGTGTGCATGAGCATGAAACCAGCCAATATAACCGAAGCACAGATAAAGATGAGAGCTTTTGGGTTCACGCTGGTTGATGCTGCGGATGACTGGTACTACAGCCTTCCTACAGGGAGCATCGATACTTGGCCTAAGCTCCACAAGGCCTTCCTGGAGAAATTCTTCCCTGCTAAGAAGGAGAACACCTTGAAGAAGGCAATCAGCAATATAGAGCAGGAAGATGATGAAACCCTCTATGATTACAATGAAAGGTTCAAGAAGCTTTGCGCTAATTGCCCTTTCCATGGCTACAGCACAAAGGACCTAGTCTTATACATCTATGGGGGATTGCTGGAATCTGATAGAAGGATGATTGATGCCGCCTGCGGAGGAAATATTCTGAATGCCACGCCAGAGGGAGCTATGGAGAAGATTCAGGAAATGGCCGAGGGGACTAGAAATTTTGGGAAGTCCACCAGAAAGAAAGGGGTCAACTCGGTAGACTCTAACCAAGCCAAGGATATTGCTGAATTGAAGGATATGGTTAGGAGGCTCACTCTGCAAGGGACTCCTCAACAAATCAAGGCTTGTGGAATCTGCAATGATAACTTCCACCCAACTGATGCGTGTCCTACACTCCAGGAAGACACCGCTGAAGTAAGTGCTATAGGTGGAAATGGACCTCAGAGACCCAGACATGACCCCTACTCAAACTCCTACAACCCAGGTTGGCGGGATCACCCAAATTTCAGATGGAGGGATCCACCGAACCAACCACATCAGCAACAGCCACCTCCCTACAATCAGAGGCAGCAGGGTAACGCTCCCTCTACTGAGTCCATGCTCAATACCCTGACACAGCACTTTACTGCGCATGTTCAGACAACTGAATCGAGCATAAAGGATATACAGAAACAAATGGGGCAAATGGCTGAAGCAATCACGAGAATGGAGGCAAAGACGTCAGGGGGTCTACCATCTCAAACGGTGGTCAATCCAAAGGAAAACGTCAGTGCTATAACTCTTCGGAATGGAAAAGAGCTGAAAGGTCAGGAAGATGAGGAGGAAAGCACGCCAATCTCCGACGTGGCCACACCTAACACTGGCGCGCCCGCGCCACAGTCTGACGCGCCCGCGCCGGACCCTGACGCGCCCACGTCGAGTCCGATCTCGCCTGAATCTGAGCCCTATGTCGATACATATGTACGACCGAATTTTCCCCCTCTCGGGTCGGAGAAACCAAAACCTCCGTTCCCTGAGGCACTCAAAGAGAGGAGGATAATCGATGATTCAGAGCTTTTTGAGACATTTAGCAAGTGTCAGGTGAACATTCCTCTGCTGAGAATGATAAAAACTGTGCCCAAGTACGCCAAGTTCTTGAAGGAGCTTTGCACAGTGAAGAGGAATCAGAAGCTGAAAGGAAAAAAGAAAGTGAAAGTAAGTGAGCAAGTCTCAGCTATGTTTCAGAGGAGAATGCCGAAAAAGTGCACTGATCCAGGTATGGTTACTATCCCTTGTGTCATTGGAGATGTCAAATTTGATAGAGCTATGCTTGATTTGGGTGCTTCCATAAATGTGCTTCCCTACTCACTTTACAAATCGCTAGATTTAGGACCTTTGCATGAAACTGGAGTAATTGTGCAACTAGCTGACAGGTCTAATAAATACCCTAAAGGAGTAGTAGAAGACGTTTTGGTCATGGTCGATAAACTGATTTTTCCTGCAGATTTCTTTGTCCTGGATATGGAACATGATAAGCATGATGCGCCTATTCTGTTAGGTAGACCTTTTATTAAAACAGCTAGGACAAAAATTGATTGTGTCTCTGAGACACTAACAATGGAATTTGATGGAGAAAAGGTTGAATTCGATTTATACAAGGCTATGAAACATCCTGTTGATGATCATTCTCTGTGCTCTATTGATGTGATTGAACCATTAGCTCAAGATCTATTTGATATTTCTAGGGAAGATGAGTTGCAGTCAATTATTGAGAATGATATTGACGAGTCCTATACAGATTTTTCAATTTCATCTAACATGCAGGAATTAGTAGCCCAGATGGATGTAGAAGGTAATTCCCCTACTCTTTTGGGCATTGGCCCCAATCTACTGACTCCAAGCGAAGTGCTTGTTCCATCTGTTGTGCAGGCACCTGAAATTGAACTCAAACAACTCCCTAGTCATCTCAAGTATGCTTTCCTAGGAGTTGATGACACTTTACCAGTTATTGTGTCAAGCAAGCTCTCAGCGGAGCAAGAGGAAAAGTTAGTGGAGGTTCTAAAGGAGTACAAAACTGCGTTGGGTTGGACCATCGCTGACATCAAGGGAATTAGTCCATCTACATGCATGCACAGGATTCTGCTGGAGGATGGAGCTAAGCCATCACGCCAACCACAAAGAAGGCTCAATCCTCCCATGATGGATGTGGTGAAGAAGGAAGTGCTGAAATTGCTATCAGCAAACATGATTTTCCCAATTTCTGACAGTCAATGGGTAAGTCCTACACAGGTTGTCCCTAAGAAAGGAGGGATCACAGTCGTGGAGAATCAACAAGGTGAGTTGGTCCCTACCAGAACACAAACAGGTTGGAGGGTGTGCATAGACTATCGCAAGCTGAACACAGTAACCAGGAAGGATCACTTCCCCCTCCCCTTTATTGATCAGATGCTAGAACGCCTTGCTGGGCGCCCCTATTATTGCTTTCTTGATGGATATTCTGGATATTTTCAGGTGGCCATAGCGCCAGAGGACCAGGAGAAGACTACATTTACATGTCCTTTCGGTACTTTTGCATATCGCAGGATGCCATTTGGACTATGTAACGCACCCGGGACATTTCAACGATGTATGGTTAGTATCTTCTCTGAGTACATTGAAAATTTCATTGAAGTATTCATGGATGATTTCACAGTACATGGGGATAGCTTTGATACTTGTTTGAGCCATTTGGCACTAGTATTGAAAAGATGTGTTGAAACTAATCTGGTTTTAAACTCTGAAAAGTGTCATTTTATGGTAGAACAAGGAATTGTTTTAGGTCACATAGTCTCTGCAAAGGGTATTGAGGTCGATAAGGCGAAGATTGATGTAATTCAATCTCTGCCTTATCCTACTAATGTGCGCGAAGTTCGTTCTTTCCTAGGCCATGCAGGTTTTTATCGCAGGTTTATCAAAGACTTTTCGAAGATATCCTCACCCTTGTGCGAGCTTCTGAAGAAAGATGTGACCTTTGCACTCACACAAGAGTGCAAAGAGGCGTTCGACCAGCTGAAAGGACGCCTCACTAGTGCACCAATCATTCAGGCACCAGACTGGTCTCGCCCATTTGAGATCATGTGTGATGCGAGCGACTATGCAGTGGGAGCAGTGCTAGGCCAAAAAGAGGGAAGAGCCTCTCATGTGATCCATTATGCTTCCATGACTCTGAATGGAGCGCAGCGCAACTACTCCACCACTGAGAAAGAAATGCTAGCTGTGGTGTTTGCACTAGAGAAGTTTCGACAGTATCTGCTTGGGGTCAAAGTGATTATCTACACAGATCACGCAGCTCTCCGCTACTTGATGACAAAGAAGGAGACAAAGCCAAGATTAATTCGATGGGTCTTGTTGCTCAGCGAATTTGATGTGGAGATTAAGGATAAGAAAGGAGCGGAGAATCTGGTGGCTGACCACTTAAGCAGATTGGTGAATGAGGAGGACAAGCCGGAGTCACAGAAACCCATCTTAGGCACGTTTCCGGATGACACATTATGCAGAATCGAGCACAAAAGCACGCCGGAGTCTGGCGTGCCCACGTCAACAGCTGACGCGCCCGCGCTGACATCTGACGCGCCCGCGCTGCTCCATGGCGCGCCCGCGCTGACCTCTGACGCGCCCGCGTCATTCCCTGACGCGCCCACGCTGTTGCTTCTCAGCCCATCTCAGTCCGTTCTGAGACTCCACTCTGTAAGCCCTTGGTACCGGGACATTGTGAACTACTTAGTTTGTGGGGAATTTCCTCCGGATCATACCAGGGCCCAGACGGAGAAGATTCGAAGAGAAGCAAACCACTATGTTTGGGATGACCCATACCTTTGGAAACATTGTGCTGATCAGGTAATTCGTCGTTGTCTTCCAAATAATGAGGTACGATCTGTTCTTGAATTTTGTCATTCTCAAGCATGTGGGGGACATTTTGGTGCCAATAAAACTGCTAGAAAGGTACTTGAATCTGGATTTTATTGGCCACATATTTTTAAAGATGCTTACTCTTTCTGCAAGGCATGTGATAGGTGTCAAAGATTAGGGAATATCTCTCAAAGGAATGAAATGCAACAATCACCAATGATTTTCTGCGAAATCTTTGATGTTTGGGGCATTGACTTTATGGGACCTTTTCCTAGTTCTTGTGGGAACTTGTATATTTTACTTGCGGTGGACTACGTTTCCAAGTGGGTGGAAGCGAAGGCCACCAGAACTGATGATTCTAAAGTTGTGGCAGGGTTCTTGAAAAGCAATATTTTTGCCAGGCATGGTATTCCTAGAGCGCTGATTAGTGACAGGGGTACCCATTTCTGCAACAAAACTGTGACTGCCGTGCTTAAAAAATATCATGTCACACATAGAGTTTCCACCGCATACCATCCACAGACGAATGGCCAAGCAGAGGTGTCCAATAGAGAAATCAAAGCCATTCTCGAGAAGACTGTGAATCCTAACAGGAAGGATTGGAGTTTGAGACTTGATGATGCTTTGTGGGCTTATCGCACTGCTTACAAAACTCCAATTGGGATGTCTCCTTTCAGACTTGTCTATGGGAAGGCATGTCATCTTCCTGTTGAGCTGGAGCACAAGGCTTGGTGGGCTGTGAAACAATGCAATATGCAGAGTGACGGGGTTGGAGAACACAGGAAGCTACAGTTAGGTGAGCTCGAGGAGTTACGGTTGGACGCCTATGATAATGCGGCAATCTACAAGGCGAAGACCAAGGCATGGCATGACAAGCACATCCATAGGAAGGACTTTAAAGCTGGTGACAAAGTCCTACTTTTTCAGTCTCGCCTGAAACTCTTCGCTGGGAAGCTCAGGTCAAAGTGGGGGGGACCATACATTGTTGCTGAAGTTTTCCCACATGGAGCTGTAGAGTTATATGACCCGAATAGCCACAAGAAGTTCAAAGTAAATGGTCAAAGGCTTAAGACATACTATGAAGGGTTCACAAAGGAGGCTATGGATGAGTTAGTTTTGGAGGAGCCAAATGCAGAGTTAGAATAATCAAAAAGGCTTGGTCGAGCCAGCGACATGAAACAAAGGCGCTGCTTGGGAGGCAACCCAAGGTATTGCATTCTTTCCCTTAACTCGATTTTATTCTAACTTGTAGGTAATAAAGACGGAGTTTCTGGTGACGAATTGCACCCGCATTTCGGACCCACTGCATCCGCAGTGTTAATTTTCGTAAAAAATAAAAAATAAAAAAATAAAAAAAAATAAAAATAAATCCGACCACGGGCTGGAAAACCCACTTCGGGCCAGCCCGCCAGATTCAAGCCCATCACCATCATCAAAACCCTACACCACCACACTCCCTTCCCCACATCACCCTCACCACACATCACACTCTCCTCTCACACCCAATCTACTCCAAACTCCACCCAAACACCCCTCCACCCCGCCACCAGGGTCCCCACACCGCGTCCCCCTCCTTTCCTACAGTTCTCGGCACCGGTGGGAGACACTGAGACATCGACGACCGCGTCCGACGAGTTTGGAGGTCTGCAGAAGTCGCCGACGCGGCCGCGCCACCCCTAACGCGCCCGCGCCTGTCAGAGAAAACCCCCAAACGGCTGACACACCCGACGCGGCCGCGCTGGACCCGACGCGCCCGCGCTGCTACCCGACTTGCCCGCGTCTGCCCTGCGCCGAGACTCCGCTGTTCTTCGTGAGTTACTTCCGCTGTCCTTATTTCGATTCCGATTTAGTCTTATTATCTATCGAGTATGAGTTCATCGGAGGAAGAGGCGAGTCGATCTGATAATGGGTTAGAAATGTCTGAAGAGGAATGGGCTATTTACAATAAGGTTAGCTGTGTCAGTTCTACGAAGTATTTGCATAGAGAGACACTTCAGAGACTTCAGATGCTAGATTGTATGCAGAAGTGTCTAGCTCACGCTGGTATTAGTGACTTTTTGGATTTGAGAGCGGTAGGATACCCGGAACTGTGCAAGCAGTTCCTCGCGACATATCAGCTTTACCTTGGAGATAACAGAATTAGAGGGGTTGCTTTCAGATACAATGGCACTACCTACAGGGCTTCTGCAGCAAGGTTGCGAAAGGCTTTGGGGGTCACTAGAGCCCCAACTGATGGATGGGTAACAGCCGCGACCGACCCAGACCTTGTTGCATTCTTCAGAGCGGTGTCTGGAGAGGAATTCTTAACCAGTAACGAGTACAACAGCAGGATTACTCATCCTGTCTTTCGTATGTTGTGCAAGATCGTTTCTGGGACATATTATGGGCTGATCACAGATACAAAGCTTTCCTTGACGCACCTGAGGTTTGCTTACAGCGCTGTGCCTACTGCAGATTATACGCCTGACTGGGTTAGGCTCTTCTTCGATGGCCTCGACATGGTCAGAAAGGATCGCAGTGCCGCTGGACCAGAAATGGTCCAGAGCGGACTTATTACTCGGGTAGCCATTGCTGCAGGCGTTGGGCAAAATGGTTTGCAGGAGCTGGAGGAGCAGGTCATATCAAGGACCTATACAGAGGAGTATCTACGGAGGTGTTTGATGCTGGATACTGCACCGGATGGGGGAGCCATTTGGTGTACAGGCAAGAAGAAGGAGCATCAGTTCAGGCTCCCTAAGCCCCTTCCGTGGTCTGAAACTTGGACTGATTGGTACATTGAGGCTGATTACTTTCCGACGTCAGTTCTGGGTAGACGGCGTCGCCTTGAGGTGGGAAGCAGTAGTGGCACTGTTGGAGCTGCCACGGATGAGGATGCGCCTGTGGCTCCGCAGGCTTTTGTTCAGACAGATACACAGGGTTTCGCACAGAACTCACATCAGGAGATGCCTGCTTATCAGACCCCGTCTCACGGTTGGGATTCTCAACCGACATATCAGAGTCAGCAGGATTCACATCAGTGGGCCCCTTGGCCCGCACAAGCTTTTCAGGATGCCCATCAGCAGCCTCACCAGTGGGGCTACCTGGTTGATCAGATTGGCCTTCTGCGCCAAGACGTGGGGAGTTTGACGACAGTGACGAACCAGATTCTCCACCAGCAGGCCGACATCCTAGAGGGCTTTGGCGAGTTCAGAGAGATGAGGGAAGAGCTGCGCCGCATGCGAGAGGATTACTCTCGCCACTATCCACCCCCTTAGTGAGTCCTTCTGTTTCCTTTCTCCCTACTTATTTCTGTCTTCTTTTTCATTGAGGACAATGCTTCATTCAAGTATGGGGGAGGGAAAGGATTCACATATCTTGTACATATTTTATTTCCGCATTATTTGTGTACAGATTCTGCACTTGTTATTCTGAAAAAAAAAAACAGAAAAAAAGAAGAAAAGAAAAAAAAGCAATCAAAATCCTGGGATGAGTTGAAAACCCGAAAGGGCGACTCAGGCAAAAAGCAGGTAGTCTGGCGAGCCTTAGGCTTTGGCAATATGAGAGTTGAGGGAAGTGAGAATGTTTATGTGAGTACCATCTTTGAAAAAAAAAAAGGAGTGGCTTGGTGAAAACCCGAAAGGGCGCCTTGGCAAGATGAGCGTTTACTTTGAGTGTTTAGGATTGATCTCTTGGCGAAGGCGACATAAGAAGTGGAGTGATAAGGAGGTTTTCGGGTAGGCCACTGGGAGCTATAAGGTGTAGATGGTTGAGATACAATTGTAAGTCTCATTTCCTACTTTGATTGTCTTTTGTGCTGATTGTTGAGATGGTGAAAACTACTAGTACTTAGTGTTCATTTTCCTTGTACTGTCTGTGAACCTTTGAGATTTATGGTGAGAGTAGGCTTAACTTCTATGCTTACTCGGGACGAGTAAAGGTTTAAGTATGGGGGAATTTGATATGCGATATATTCTATAGCGCATTTAGTAGTTTTTGTCATCATTTACATGTCATTATGAGAGATATTTGTGTGAACTTGGTGATTCGGAACCTGTTAAAGAAGTTGAAGAAATCATGCAAGTTACAGAAGAGCTGAAGTGAAGAAGTTCGGAAGCAGCTGGAAGGCTGGTGAGTCTGGCGCGCCCGCGCTGCACCCGACGCGCCCGCGCTGCTACCCGGCGCACCCACGCTGCTAGGAGGAAGTGGCCGCGTCGATTCACCAGACAGAAGAAGCAAGTCAAAGGCTGGCGCGGCCGCGCTGCTACATGGCGCGCCCGCGTCGGTCCCTGAAGACGGATTCTTATCCGATTTTCCCTATCTTATTAGTTTTAATATTATATTTTTATATATTTTTACGGGATGTTCAACCCGATTTAATTAGTTTATATAGGCCGAGAAGGCAGCAGTAGAGAGGAGGTTATTTTCGAGAGACATATTTTCCCTTTGGTTCATCTCACAAACCCTATGGAGAACTAACTCTCCTTTGTTACACTTGGTTCTTTGAAGCCTTCAATTGATTTGGTTGTGAGTATTCTACTCTTGTTTGTCCTTTGTTAATTGTTTCGATCTCCTGAGCTTATTGCTTGATTGCTTATTATTGGTTAATCTGGATTGATCACCTAGGTTTATCGATACTAGTCATATTGCTAGGGTTTCCAATTCCAGGTTTGGGGTTGTAGATTCATTGTAGCAAACACAATCACCATACGCGGGTTGCTTGTGGTAGATTGTGAAGGAGATTCGATTACAGGCTATTTTAACGGGTTGTTAGAATCGCTTGTATCTCATTATAATTCATGTTTGAATGCTATTGCTTTATTATTTGGTGAAGGTTTTCCCTTGTAATTTAGTGATAAGTGCTTTTAGGACTGGTAGGACTAAAAGCTATTACACGATCTGAATTGAGAACAATTACTGGACGTTAGAACTTGAGATTCATAGAATGCGATGATGAACCATCTCAATTGTTGTGCGGATAATTACCTGGTGTGATACTTTTCCATCATATATTCGCAACCTCTTTTTGCAACTTGTTTTGTCACCATTGATTACACACAAAACTCCCCCTTGAATCGGTTACTTTTGGGTAATAATACTTGCTCTTACAATTGATTCTGTTTCCCTGTGGGTTCGACCCTAACTTACCTACTATACTTGTTATAGTTTGCATCTTAGGAATTTACTTTGATTTGGCATAACGACCTTAGGCCTGTCAAATTTGGCGCCGTTGCCGGGGAAACGGTTTATCTTTGTTCTTGTTTGTCTTATTACCTGTTTGGGTGTGAACCTCTTGCATGGTTCGCACTCGTGCTACTGATCCCCATCTTTTTGATTTTGATTGGGAAATAGACAGGACATACCACCGCCGCCTTAGAGAACATCACCAACATTCCCAACACCCCGATCCAATGGCTGATAATGTAAATCAGACGCTGCGACAGCTGACAGCATCAAACATCACACAGCAGGCACCTGCTGTGACAATCCCTGCTATAGGGGATGACAACCATTTTGAGCTAAAGTCTGGGCTGATTCATCAACTGCCCAAATTCCATGGATTGGCTGGAGAAGACCCCATCAAGCACATGGGGAAGTTTCATAATGTGTGCATGAGCATGAAACCAGCCAATATAACCGAAGCACAGATAAAGATGAGAGCTTTTGGGTTCACGCTGGTTGATGCTGCGGATGACTGGTACTACAGCCTTCCTACAGGGAGCATCGATACTTGGCCTAAGCTCCACAAGGCCTTCCTGGAGAAATTCTTCCCTGCTAAGAAGGAGAACACCTTGAAGAAGGCAATCAGCAATATAGAGCAGGAAGATGATGAAACCCTCTATGATTACAATGAAAGGTTCAAGAAGCTTTGCGCTAATTGCCCTTTCCATGGCTACAGCACAAAGGACCTAGTCTTATACATCTATGGGGGATTGCTGGAATCTGATAGAAGGATGATTGATGCCGCCTGCGGAGGAAATATTCTGAATGCCACGCCAGAGGGAGCTATGGAGAAGATTCAGGAAATGGCCGAGGGGACTAGAAATTTTGGGAAGTCCACCAGAAAGAAAGGGGTCAACTCGGTAGACTCTAACCAAGCCAAGGATATTGCTGAATTGAAGGATATGGTTAGGAGGCTCACTCTGCAAGGGACTCCTCAACAAATCAAGGCTTGTGGAATCTGCAATGATAACTTCCACCCAACTGATGCGTGTCCTACACTCCAGGAAGACACCGCTGAAGTAAGTGCTATAGGTGGAAATGGACCTCAGAGACCCAGACATGACCCCTACTCAAACTCCTACAACCCAGGTTGGCGGGATCACCCAAATTTCAGATGGAGGGATCCACCGAACCAACCACATCAGCAACAGCCACCTCCCTACAATCAGAGGCAGCAGGGTAACGCTCCCTCTACTGAGTCCATGCTCAATACCCTGACACAGCACTTTACTGCGCATGTTCAGACAACTGAATCGAGCATAAAGGATATACAGAAACAAATGGGGCAAATGGCTGAAGCAATCACGAGAATGGAGGCAAAGACGTCAGGGGGTCTACCATCTCAAACGGTGGTCAATCCAAAGGAAAACGTCAGTGCTATAACTCTTCGGAATGGAAAAGAGCTGAAAGGTCAGGAAGATGAGGAGGAAAGCACGCCAATCTCTGACGTGGCCACACCTAACACTGGCGCGCCCGCGCCACAGTCTGACGCGCCCGCGCTGCCTTCTGGCGCGCCCGCGCTGCCTTCTGACGCGCCCGCGCCGGACCCTGACGCGCCCACGTCGAGTCCGATCTCGCCTGAATCTGAGCCCTATGTCGATACATATGTACGACCGAATTTTCCCCCTCTCGGGTCGGAGAAACCAAAACCTCCGTTCCCTGAGGCACTCAAAGAGAGGAGGATAATCGATGATTCAGAGCTTTTTGAGACATTTAGCAAGTGTCAGGTGAACATTCCTCTGCTGAGAATGATAAAAACTGTGCCCAAGTACGCCAAGTTCTTGAAGGAGCTTTGCACAGTGAAGAGGAATCAGAAGCTGAAAGGAAAAAAGAAAGTGAAAGTAAGTGAGCAAGTCTCCGCTATGTTTCAGAGGAGAATGCCGAAAAAGTGCACTGATCCAGGTATGGTTACTATCCCTTGTGTCATTGGAGATGTCAAATTTGATAGAGCTATGCTTGATTTGGGTGCTTCCATAAATGTGCTTCCCTACTCACTTTACAAATCGCTAGATTTAGGACCTTTGCATGAAACTGGAGTAATTGTGCAACTAGCTGACAGGTCTAATAAATACCCTAAAGGAGTAGTAGAAGACGTTTTGGTCATGGTCGATAAACTGATTTTTCCTGCAGATTTCTTTGTCCTGGATATGGAACATGATAAGCATGATGCGCCTATTCTGTTAGGTAGACCTTTTATTAAAACAGCTAGGACAAAAATTGATTGTGTCTCTGAGACACTAACAATGGAATTTGATGGAGAAAAGGTTGAATTCGATTTATACAAGGCTATGAAACATCCTGTTGATGATCATTCTCTGTGCTCTATTGATGTGATTGAACCATTAGCTCAAGATCTATTTGATATTTCTAGGGAAGATGAGTTGCAGTCAATTATTGAGAATGATATTGACGAGTCCTATACAGATTTTTCAATTTCATCTAACATGCAGGAATTAGTAGCCCAGATGGATGTAGAAGGTAATTCCCCTACTCTTTTGGGCATTGGCCCCAATCTACTGACTCCAAGCGAAGTGCTTGTTCCATCTGTTGTGCAGGCACCTGAAATTGAACTCAAACAACTCCCTAGTCATCTCAAGTATGCTTTCCTAGGAGTTGATGACACTTTACCAGTTATTGTGTCAAGCAAGCTCTCAGCGGAGCAGAAGGAAAAGTTTGTGGAGGTTCTAAAGGAGTACAAAACTGCGTTGGGTTGGACCATCGCTGACATCAAGGGAATTAGTCCATCTACATGCATGCACAGGATTCTGCTGGAGGATGGAGCTAAGCCATCACGCCAACCACAAAGAAGGCTCAATCCTCCCATGATGGATGTGGTGAAGAAGGAAGTGCTGAAATTGCTATCAGCAAACATGATTTTCCCAATTTCTGACAGTCAATGGGTAAGTCCTACACAGGTTGTCCCTAAGAAAGGAGGGATCACAGTCGTGGAGAATCAACAAGGTGAGTTGGTCCCTACCAGAACACAAACAGGTTGGAGGGTGTGCATAGACTATCGCAAGCTGAACACAGTAACCAGGAAGGATCACTTCCCCCTCCCCTTTATTGATCAGATGCTAGAACGCCTTGCTGGGCGCCCCTATTATTGCTTTCTTGATGGATATTCTGGATATTTTCAGGTGGCCATAGCGCCAGAGGACCAGGAGAAGACTACATTTACATGTCCTTTCGGTACTTTTGCATATCGCAGGATGCCATTTGGACTATGTAACGCACCCGGGACATTTCAACGATGTATGGTTAGTATCTTCTCTGAGTACATTGAAAATTTCATTGAAGTATTCATGGATGATTTCACAGTACATGGGGATAGCTTTGATACTTGTTTGAGCCATTTGGCACTAGTATTGAAAAGATGTGTTGAAACTAATCTGGTTTTAAACTCTGAAAAGTGTCATTTTATGGTAGAACAAGGAATTGTTTTAGGTCACATAGTCTCTGCAAAGGGTATTGAGGTCGATAAGGCGAAGATTGATGTAATTCAATCTCTGCCTTATCCTACTAATGTGCGCGAAGTTCGTTCTTTCCTAGGCCATGCAGGTTTTTATCGCAGGTTTATCAAAGACTTTTCGAAGATATCCTCACCCTTGTGCGAGCTTCTGAAGAAAGATGTGACCTTTGCACTCACACAAGAGTGCAAAGAGGCGTTCGACCAGCTGAAAGGACGCCTCACTAGTGCACCAATCATTCAGGCACCAGACTGGTCTCGCCCATTTGAGATCATGTGTGATGCGAGCGACTATGCAGTGGGAGCAGTGCTAGGCCAAAAAGAGGGAAGAGCCTCTCATGTGATCCATTATGCTTCCATGACTCTGAATGGAGCGCAGCGCAACTACTCCACCACTGAGAAAGAAATGCTAGCTGTGGTGTTTGCACTAGAGAAGTTTTGACAGTATCTGCTTGGGGTCAAAGTGATTATCTACACAGATCACGCAGCTCTCCGCTACTTGATGACAAAGAAGGAGACAAAGCCAAGATTAATTCGATGGGTCTTGTTGCTCAGCGAATTTGATGTGGAGATTAAGGATAAGAAAGGAGCGGAGAATCTGGTGGCTGACCACTTAAGCAGATTGGTGAATGAGGAGGACAAGCCGGAGTCACAGAAACCCATCTTAGGCACGTTTCCGGATGACACATTATGCAGAATCGAGCACAAAAGCACGCCGGAGTCTGGCGTGCCCACGTCAACAGCTGACGCGCCCGCGCTGACATCTGACGCGCCCGCGCTGCTCCATGGCGCGCCCGCGCTGACCTCTGACGCGCCCGCGTCATTCCCTGACGCGCCCACGCTGCTTCTCAGCCCATCTCAGTCCGTTCTGAGACTCCACTCTGTAAGCCCTTGGTACCGGGACATTGTGAACTACTTAGTTTGTGGGGAATTTCCTCCGGATCATACCAGGGCCCAGACGGAGAAGATTCGAAGAGAAGCAAACCACTATGTTTGGGATGACCCATACCTTTGGAAACATTGTGCTGATCAGGTAATTCGTCGTTGTCTTCCAGATAATGAGGTACGATCTGTTCTTGAATTTTGTCATTCTCAAGCATGTGGGGGACATTTTGGTGCCAATAAAACTGCTAGAAAGGTACTTGAATCTGGATTTTATTGGCCACATATTTTTAAAGATGCTTACTCTTTCTGCAAGGCATGTGATAGGTGTCAAAGATTAGGGAATATCTCTCAAAGGAATGAAATGCAACAATCACCAATGATTTTCTGCGAAATCTTTGATGTTTGGGGCATTGACTTTATGGGACCTTTTCCTAGTTCTTGTGGGAACTTGTATATTTTACTTGCGGTGGACTACGTTTCCAAGTGGGTGGAAGCGAAGGCCACCAGAACTGATGATTCTAAAGTTGTGGCAGGGTTCTTGAAAAGCAATATTTTTGCCAGGCATGGTATTCCTAGAGCGCTGATTAGTGACAGGGGTACCCATTTCTGCAACAAAACTGTGACTGCCGTGCTTAAAAAATATCATGTCACACATAGAGTTTCCACCGCATACCATCCACAGACGAATGGCCAAGCAGAGGTGTCCAATAGAGAAATCAAAGCCATTCTCGAGAAGACTGTGAATCCTAACAGGAAGGATTGGAGTTTGAGACTTGATGATGCTTTGTGGGCTTATCGCACTGCTTACAAAACTCCAATTGGGATGTCTCCTTTCAGACTTGTCTATGGGAAGGCATGTCATCTTCCTGTTGAGCTGGAGCACAAGGCTTGGTGGGCTGTGAAACAATGCAATATGCAGAGTGACGGGGTTGGAGAACACAGGAAGCTACAGTTAGGTGAGCTCGAGGAGTTACGGTTGGACGCCTATGATAATGCGGCAATCTACAAGGCGAAGACCAAGGCATGGCATGACAAGCACATCCATAGGAAGGACTTTAAAGCTGGTGACAAAGTCCTACTTTTTCAGTCTCGCCTGAAACTCTTCGCTGGGAAGCTCAGGTCAAAGTGGGGGGGACCATACATTGTTGCTGAAGTTTTCCCACATGGAGCTGTAGAGTTATATGACCCGAATAGCCACAAGAAGTTCAAAGTAAATGGTCAAAGGCTTAAGACATACTATGAAGGGTTCACAAAGGAGGCTATGGATGAGTTAGTTTTGGAGGAGCCAAATGCAGAGTTAGAATAATCAAAAAGGCTTGGTCGAGCCAGCGACATGAAACAAAGGCGCTGCTTGGGAGGCAACCCAAGGTATTGCATTCTTTCCCTTAACTCGATTTTATTCTAACTTGTAGGTAATAAAGATGGAGTTTCTGGTGACGAATTGCACCCGCATTTCGGACCCACTGCATCCGCAGTGTTAATTTTCGTAAAAAAATAAAAAAATAAAAATAAATAAAAATAAATCCGACCACGGGCTGGAAAACCCACTTCGGGCCAGCCCGCCAGATTCAAGCCCATCACCATCATCAAAACCCTACACCACCACACTCCCTTCCCCACATCACCCTCACCACACATCACACTCTCCTCTCACACCCAATCTACTCCAAACTCCACCCAAACACCCCTCCACCCCGCCACCAGGGTCCCCACACCGCGTCCCCCTCCTTTCCTACAGTTCTCGGCACCGGTGGGAGGCACTGAGACATCGACGACCGCGTCCGACGAGTTTGGAGGTCTGCAGAAGTCGCCGACGCGGCCGCGCCACCCCTAACGCGCCCGCGCCTGTCAGAGAAAACCCCCAAACGGCTGACACACCCGACGCGGCCGCGCTGGACCCGACGCGCCCGCGCTGCTACCCGACTTGCCCGCGTCTGCCCTGCGCCGAGACTCCGCTGTTCTTCGTGAGTTACTTCCGCTGTCCTTATTTCGATTCCGATTTAGTCTTATTATCTATCGAGTATGAGTTCATCGGAGGAAGAGGCGAGTCGATCTGATAATGGGTTAGAAATGTCTGAAGAGGAATGGGCTATTTACAATAAGGTTAGCTGTGTCAGTTCTACGAAGTATTTGCATAGAGAGACACTTCAGAGACTTCAGATGCTAGATTGTATGCAGAAGTGTCTAGCTCACGCTGGTATTAGTGACTTTTTGGATTTGAGAGCGGTAGGATACCCGGAACTGTGCAAGCAGTTCCTCGCGACATATCAGCTTTACCTTGGAGATAACAGAATTAGAGGGGTTGCTTTCAGATACAATGGCACTACCTACAGGGCTTCTGCAGCAAGGTTGCGAAAGGCTTTGGGGGTCACTAGAGCCCCAACTGATGGATGGGTAACAGCCGCGACCGACCCAGACCTTGTTGCATTCTTCAGAGCGGTGTCTGGAGAGGAATTCTTAACCAGTAACGAGTACAACAGCAGGATTACTCATCCTGTCTTTCGTATGTTGTGCAAGATCGTTTCTGGGACATATTATGGGCTGATCACAGATACAAAGCTTTCCTTGACGCACCTGAGGTTTGCTTACAGCGCTGTGCCTACTGCAGATTATACGCCTGACTGGGTTAGGCTCTTCTTCGATGGCCTCGACAGGGTCAGAAAGGATCGCAGTGCCGCTGGACCAGAAATGGTCCAGAGCGGACTTATTACTCGGGTAGCCATTGCTGCAGGCGTTGGGCAAAATGGTTTGCAGGAGCTGGAGGAGCAGGTCATAGCAAGGACCTATACAGAGGAGTATCTACGGAGGTGTTTGATGCTGGATACTGCACCGGATGGGGGAGCCATTTGGTGTACAGGCAAGAAGAAGGAGCATCAGTTCAGGCTCCCTAAGCCCCTTCCGTGGTCTGAAACTTGGACTGATTGGTACATTGAGGCTGATTACTTTCCGACGTCAGTTCTGGGTAGACGGCGTCGCCTTGAGGTGGGAAGCAGTAGTGGCACTGCTGGAGCTGCCACGGATGAGGATGCGCCTGTGGCTCCGCAGGCTTTTGTTCAGACAGATACACAGGGTTTCGCACAGAACTCACATCAGGAGATGCCTGCTTATCAGACCCCGTCTCACGGTTGGGATTCTCAACCGACATATCAGAGTCAGCAGGATTCACATCAGTGGGCCCCTTGGCCCGCACAAGCTTTTCAGGATGCCCATCAGCAGCCTCACCAGTGGGGCTACCTGGTTGATCAGATTGGCCTTCTGCGCCAAGACGTGGGGAGTTTGACGACAGTGACGAACCAGATTCTCCACCAGCAGGCCGACATCCTAGAGGGCTTTGGCGAGTTCAGAGAGATGAGGGAAGAGCTGTGCCGCATGCGAGAGGATTACTCTCGCCACTATCCACCCCCTTAGTGAGTCCTTCTGTTTCCTTTCTCCCTACTTATTTCTGTCTTCTTTTTCATTGAGGACAATGCTTCATTCAAGTATGGGGGAGGGAAAGGATTCACATATCTTGTACATATTTTATTTCCGCATTATTTGTGTACAGATTCTGCACTTGTTATTTTGAAAAAAAAAAACAGAAAAAAAAAAAAGAAAAGAAAAAAAAGCAATCAAAATCCTGGGATGAGTTGAAAACCCGAAAGGGCGACTCAGGCAAAAAGCAGGTAGTCTGGCGAGCCTTAGGCTTTGGCAATATGAGAGTTGAGGGACGTGAGAATGTTTATGTGAGTACCATCTTTGAAAAAAAAAAAAAGGAGTGGCTTGGTGAAAACCCGAAAGGGCGCCTTGGCAAGATGAGCGTTTACTTTGAGTGTTTAGGATTGATCTCTTGGCGAAGGCGACATAAGAAGTGGAGTGATAAGGAGGTTTTCGGGTAGGCCACTGGGAGCTATAAGGTGTAGATGGTTGAGATACAATTGTAAGTCTCATTTCCTACTTTGATTGTCTTTTGTGCTGATTGTTGAGATGGTGAAAACTACTAGTACTTAGTGTTCATTTTCCTTGTACTGTCTGTGAACCTTTGAGATTTATGGTGAGAGTAGGCTTAACTTCTATGCTTACTCGGGACGAGTAAAGGTTTAAGTATGGGGGAATTTGATATGCGATATGTTCTATAGCGCATTTAGTAGTTTTTGTCATCATTTACATGTCATTATGAGAGATATTTGTGTGAACTTGGTGATTCGGAACCTGTTGAAGAAGTTGAAGAAATCATGCAAGTTACAGAAGAGCTGAAGTGAAGAAGTTCGGAAGCAGCTGGAAGGCTGGTGAGTCTGGCGCGCCCGCGCTGCACCCGACGCGCCCGCGCTGCTACCCGGCGCACCCACGCTGCTAGGAGGAAGTGGCCGCGTCGATTCACCAGACAGAAGAAGCAAGTCAAAGGCTAGCGCGGCCGCGCTGCTACATGGCGCGCCCGCGTCGGTCCCTGAAGACGAATTCTTATCCGATTTTCCCTATCTTATTAGTTTTAATATTATATTTTTATATATTTTTACGGGATGTTCAACCCGATTTAATTAGTTTATATAGGCCGAGAAGGCAGCAGTAGAGAGGAGGTTATTTTCGAGAGACATATTTTCCCTTTGGTTCATCTCACAAACCCTATGGAGAACTAACTCTCCTTTGTTACACTTGGTTCTTTGAAGCCTTCAATTGATTTGGTTGTGAGTATTCTACTCTTGTTTGTCCTTTGTTAATTGTTTCGATCTCCTGAGCTTATTGCTTGATTGCTTATTATTGGTTAATCTGGATTGATCACCTAGGTTTATCGATACTAGTCATATTGCTAGGGTTTCCAATTCCAGGTTTGGGGTTGTAGATTCATTGTAGCAAACACAATCACCATACGTGGGTTGCTTGTGGTAGATTGTGAAGGAGATTCGATTACAGGCTATTTTAACGGGTTGTTAGAATCGCTTGTATCTCATTATAATTCATGTTTGAATGCTATTGCTTTATTATTTGGTGAAGGTTTTCCCTTGTAATTTAGTGATAAGTGCTTTTAGGACTGGTAGGACTAAAAGCTATTACACGATCTGAATTGAGAACAATTACTGGACGTTAGAACTTGAGATTCATAGAATGCGATGATGAACCATCTCAATTGTTGTGCGGATAATTACCTGGTGTGATACTTTTCCATCATATATTCGCAACCTCTTTTTGCAACTTGTTTTGTCACCATTGATTACACACAAAACTCCCCCTTGAATCGGTTACTTTTGGGTAATAATACTTGCTCTTACAATTGATTCTGTTTCCCTGTGGGTTCGACCCTAACTTACCTACTATACTTGTTATAGTTTGCATCTTAGGAATTTACTTTGATTTGGCATAACGACCTTAGGCCTGTCAACGGTCTTCACAAGGAAAGCCTGTAATAACATGAAACTCAGCAATAGAAAAACGTGCGAGATGTCCACCAACTCTAAACCACAACTCATTCTCTTTTTGTGTTTGTACTTGACGGAGCACCATTTGATGCATAAGCTGAAAATTGGTAACCATTTTGGTGCCTTGCGTCAGCACCCATCCAAGGAAACTTTTTTCCAGAGTATTGTAGTGAGAAGGACACAAATGCTCCTTAATCAGATCACAAACAGAAGGATATGAATATATGTTGGATCTACAATGAAATCGCTCAGAAATAGGAATGCAATATTCCAACCCCTGATCAATCACAGACAATTAAGCAAAAAAACAAACATCAGATTAAGAAAAAATTACAACTTGCTCATAAAAAAAAAGAATTAAAAATGGAAAACTAAAATAACTTACATCAGAACCAGTATAAGAGGTGGATGAATCAGAAGATTGAGCTCCTGCAAGAAACAACATACAAAACAATGTAAATATACAATAACAGAATCTGTGATGGCACAAACAACCATAAACAATACCAATAAAATGTTACCAAGACATAGTAAAAGAACATAAAGATCACAAACACAACACAAAAATACCAAATCCAAAGACACACAGTGTTGGAATTCAATAAACTAATACAATAATAGATAAAAACAGACAGTGTCAGCCACCATACACATGAACATAATAGCAGATAAGTACACTATAATCAACACAAACAATCCAAAGCATGGAAAATAGATTGACCTACACGAAGAACACTAAAAAAGCACTTACAAAGTGCCACACCACAAAATTGACAAAAAGAAACAGTTAAAATCAACGCATTTTCATGTGCAACTTGCATAAACTACGGAAACTACTAAAAACCGCACATATGTATGCATATCAAGCATGAATTTAACCATAGATTGTCAAAATTATAATACAAAAACAATAAAATCAACATAAACAAACTTAATCCAAAACCCTAGCACGATACAGTTCGCAAAAAGAAGCGAAATTGATACTTGAGCTGCTGGATGACGACATTGAAGCAACCGATGAAAACTCCCAACTTTAGCGAAGCAAGGAAGAACAATTGACCGAAAACTCACTACTTTAGCAAAGTTTGAAGGATGCAGGACGAACCAAGTCGGAAAACGCACGACGGAAAACTTCGAGCAAAGGGAGAGTTCGGAAGAGGAGGTATTCGGATTTCTGAGAAACCGGAAAAAATGTCCATACAAAGCGAAAATAACTATATATAGTGGACATTTTGCAAAATTGTCCAAAAACGTGACCATTTTGCAAATTCGTCCAAATAAAGTGCCTATTTTGCAAATTTTTTCATTAATTTTATGGTAATTGTTACCTTGCATAATTGGATAGAATATTTCATTATGGATAAGATATCTACTGTATCTAATTAAGTTAATTTAGGATCTTACACTAAAATCCTATCTAATATACCTTTCATAACCCTAATTGCCGCCCCCATCTACTCTCACTCAACTTTTGTAATCATTACAAAATCTTTTGAGTATTGTAGGATTAAGATGGTAGGTTTTCACCAAACTTAAAATTTTGAAAAATTAATATGTGAATCAAATTCACATAAAATCCATCAATTTGACATCAAAATAATGAAATTCTTAATTTCTAAGATTCAAATTAAATCAACTTTCACTTTTATAAAATCAAACAGTTTATAATTTATACAAGAAATCTTATTATCTCTTACCTAAAACGAAATTAATATTTTTATAAAACGAAATTAAAAGAAGATAAAATTTGATGCGTTTTCACTTTCTAAAAGTTCAAAACTTGGATGAACAAATCAACCTTTGACTTAGTAATTAAACAACTCGGTAAATGAAGAAACTACTTTCTAAAGGTGAACAGTGGTCGTCCTGTGAAGTCGACGGCATGATCGACCAAGCGGTTTAAAAACACTATTGTGAACTGATTTCACGTATGAAATTCTATATATCCAATCGATCAAAATAATAATTTCAATCATACAAATTATTCCATATATCAAATACATTGCTAAATTGAATCAAAACTAACACGAAAATCAATTGATCATATCAATTTATATAAGAGGCTCTGATGCCACGGTAGGAAAATTAGATGTGCAGCGGAATTGTAGAAAAGTATTTTCTAACATCTAATTCGGGATCTCATGCATGAATCGATATGAACAATATAGAAGGGAAAAGTCATACCTTTCTTGTGCGGAGCCTTGATTCGAAATCACCTTTGGAGAAAAGAGCCTCAAGCGAGACTCCTTTACTTGGTCCACACGAGCACGAGATTGGATCTCCTTGTCTCCGTTTGCTAGAACGAACGATCGAAGGATTGCAAATCACACTAACACTTTAGGGATGATAGCTAGTGGTTTTTGGTGGGAGAAGATGAGAGGCACAATTGCCAAAAACTATGTTAAGACTTATTCTCAATAAGTCTCCTTATATATTGCACAAACTATCTTATGTCGATGGCATAACCACAGAACCTCCGTCTACCATCGGCACCGGTGAATCCGCCGTCCCTAACCCGGTTCACCAAACATGGCGCCGCCAAGATAACCTTCTCAAAGGCGGCCTCATTGGCACCCTATCTCAACCGGTAGCATCTCTTGTAACTAGGGCTACCACCTCTCACCAAGTTTGGACAATTCTTGAGTCCACTTATGCTATACCATCTAGAGCACACATTGCTCTCTGCAAAGAACGCCTACTAAGGGCTCCAAGTCTATCACCGACTTCCTTCACGAAGTCTTTGGCATCTGCGATCTTCTTGCTCAATTGGGTAAACCCCAAGATCCGGGAGACATCACTAATGCAGTCCTCAAAGGCTTTGACTCCTCTTATTAGGCTATCATTGACGGCATCCGAGCTAGGGTTGGGCAATGGTACGAAAATTACCGTACCAACCGATTACCAACCGTACCAACAACAAGTTGGTACCACCATATCGGTAACCAAAGAAATTGCTAACCGAAAGATCGGTACCGTCCAACCTCGGTACGATATGCAAAGTTTAAATCTCGTGGTATGTGGTACCGAATATATATATATATATATATATATATATATATATATATATATTAAATCCTTTAATTTAATGAGGGATAGCGCTGACTTCTTTCTTCTTTCACTTTTGTTGTTTCTTCTTCGACTTCAACCCACCGTCATCCTAAGTCTAGGTCTCAACCCACCACAGCGGCTCACACCTGGATCTCCGGTCATCTCCGTCGACAACCGAAGCAGGTGACAAAGCCACGAAGGCTCTCTTAACTCGCTCTCAACCATTCAACCGATCGATGCAAGTCTTCGATCTCCCATCGATCTCTCTCGCTTATTTCGCTTCAATCTTACTCTCTCCCTTCAAACCAGTCCAATGGGTCGTCCTCGAGGATCGTTGGGAAGACTCCCTGGCAGCGGAAGGGGTGCACGAGGAAGAGGTGCGAGCCTCGGACCTCCTGGAGTCGGATCTGCTCAAGCCGCACCTACTAGGGGATTGTACCATTGACACCAGTTTAGTTTTTAAACGTTTTTATTTTGTTCAATTGTTCAATTGTTTTTTTGATTTTGTCCTGGGTGAATTTTTTTTTGATTTTGTTCCATTGTTCAATTATTCAATTTGATTTTGTTTACCATCAACATCAGTTCACTTGAATTTTTTGATTTTGTTCAATTGTTCAATTTCTATTTTTTTTTGGTCAGAATGGTTCAATTTCTATGTGTGTTGATGAGTGAGTGTTCATTGCAACTTTTTATTTTGTTCAATTTTTTATGAGTAAGTGTTCTGCAATTGCTTCTGATTGTGTTCAATTTTGTTAATATGCTGTTAGTTTATGTAAAAAGGTAAATCGTTATTTCGATACCAATGGTACCATCGGTACCAAACCTTCGATAGCCACAATTACCATACATTAAACCACGTAAATGAAAATTAAACGAGACTCTTGGTACCACGGTACTTGACCTTCGGTAACCGATACTTTCGGTACCAAGACCTTCGGTTACCGATAGCTTCGATTGGTACATGGTAATGAAAAGTACATACCGAAAGGTATCGGTATGGTACGTGGTAATCGAAATTTTACCACGGTATCGTACCGTGCTAGCTCTAAAATTCCGAGCCCGTGGCACCTCTATCTAATTTCTCAATCTCCATGAAAAGCTCCTCTCCTGCGAAACTTATCTCTTCTACAAAGACCCTGCAACCCTCTTTTCTCGTATCTCATCCACTTCCATGTCTATGAAAACTCGCCCGCCCAAATATCGGCCATCCAAACCATCCTCCCAGCCTCCTTCTTTTTCGCCTCAGCCGTACCGGGCCACCACACCCTCCCAACCACCTTCCCTAGCTTTCTGCCCCACCGCCACCACCCTCTTCTGGTGCCGTCAATCGGCCTCCTCCCCATCCCTTTCTTCACAAGTGCCAATGGTGCCGTCTCCCCGGTCACGTCTTAGCCCACTGCCCTACGTTTCAGCAGGTTGCTCCGTCCCTCCGACCCCCTGCCACTTACCACCCTCTCTTGCCCCAGCCCAACGCTAACATTGTTGCTACCCACCATTCCTCACATCCATGGTTGGTTGACAGTGGTGCTTCACACCACGTCACTAGTGATCTCTCTAACCTAGCCTAACACTACCCCTATGACGGCCCTGATGAGCTTCACGTTGGTAACGGTCTTGGTTTACCTATTTCTAGTGTTGGTCAAGTAATTTTACACCATTCTTCCAAACGTTTTAATTTACATAATGTGTTACATGTTCTATCAATTGCCAAAAACATTCTTTCCGTTTCTAAATTCGCTGCTCAAAATCGCGTTCCAATAACCTTCTTTCCCACTTCTTTTATCGTCCAGGATCTATTCTCGGGCAATATCCTAGTCAGTGGCCCTCTTAAAGACGAAGTCTACACATGGCCATCATCTTCCCCCACATCGGTTGTTGTTAATCATGTCTCTCTCGGCTCGGCTTGGCATAATCGGCTTGGCCATCCATCCGCTTCAGTTTTCCATACCATTAGCTCTTTATTTAACATTGGTTCTTTGAATTCTACTTTGGATTTTTGTAACTCATGTTCCATTAATAAAGCGCATAAGCTTCCTTTTCATCGTTTTTCCATTGGTTCTTCATCACCGCTTGAGGTTGTATTTTCGGATGTTTGGACTTGTCCTGTCTTATCATTCGATGGGTTTAAATATTATATCATTTTGGTGGATCATTTCACCAAATATATATGGTTTTATCCCCTAAAGAAGAAATCTGATACATTCTCTACATTTTCTACATTCAAATCCCTTGTTGAAAATAAATTCAACACAAAAATAAAAAAACACTCTATTCGGATAATAGAGGGGAATTCATTGCCCTCCGATCTCTCCTTGCCTCCTCGGGCATCTCCCATTTTACCTCACCTCCGCACACTCCCGAGCGTAACGGGTATGCCGAGCGTCGTCATCGCCATATTATTGAGACCGGCCTTGCCCTAATGTCACATTCGGGGTTGCCACACAAATTTTGGCCATTCTCCTTCTCTACCATTGTCTACCTTATCAATCATCTTTTCCCACCCCCACTCTCCAAAATAAATCTCCATTTTTGGCACTTTTTGGAATGGTACCTAATTATGACAAAGTGCCTATCTTTTGGAACCGAGGTCTGCCGCGTGTGTGTTTGTTGGTTATTCGCTTACACATAGTGCCTATCTTTTCCTTGACCCTCGAACATATCGTATATACGCATCCCGTCATGTCACCTTTGTCGAGTCTCATTACCCGTTTACCCACACCTTCCTACCCCTCAGTCCCACTCACCTTTCCAAACAATCTCAACTCTTCATACTGGGCCAATTTCCTCACCTATTTTGACCCATCTGCCCCCACCCACTATCCCTACCCCATTGCCACATTCCCCTCATTTAATTAATTCTTCTCTCATCATCTCTCCAAATTTAGATCCTAACCCCACTCCCTTATCCACAAATCCAAATACTCCCCTTCCCACTCCCACGTCCCCAGACCTGTCAAAACACAACCCGATCCGGTCGACCAGACCCGAACGCCCAAAAAAATTTCGATCCGAAAGCGGAAATTTTGACCCGGAATTTTTTTTCAACCCGAACACGAACGCCCGGAAATTTTCTGGGTAATCTGGGTTTCGACCTGATGACCCGATTGACCCGGTGATCCGATTTACCAGGTGGATTTATAATTATATATGATTAATTTTTTTTATGGAGATTTCAATTTATTACATTTTATAATTACAATCATTTGATCTTTCATTTTCAAATCAAATTTTATATTTATTTGTATTGTGTAATAATCCACCGATCGATAGTATTTGATTTTTTATTTTTGAACAGACTTTTTTAAGAAGAAAAAAATCTTTAAAATATTAAAATATTAAAACAATTCTATGCTTATCACTAATCGCATGAAATTATTTTACAAAAATTATTTGAAATTTTGATATTATTACATTTTATTAAAAATTGGGAGAAATAATAAAAATTAAATATTTTAAATCAGATATAGTATATAATTACAAACACTAGAACTTATGAACAATGTCTTTAATTTTAGAATTTTAAATTTATCGCAAAATGATCAAATCATGAATTTTTTTTAATTTAAAAAAATTGACCAACCCGAAATCAACCCGAAATGACCCGAAACCCAGTCAAACCCGGGTTTGAGTCAACACTAAAATACCTCGAAACCCGTATTACTCGGGACCCAAAGTGACCCGACCCGAACCTAACCCGAATGACCCGTTTGACAGGTCTACACGTCCCCATTCCCTTCCTCAAATCTTTCATCTTTAATTAATCCCACAAGATTAAATTAATCCACATTCCCCAACTGTCACCCCATCTATTCTAGGATTATGATCCTCTCCTAATCCTTTTCACCTAATATTTTCTTAATAAGTCAATCAACACCGTTCAAACAAATGAATGGCCCGGATTTGTTCTATGATATTAAATCAATTTCTTAATTTCCCATACAGCCCATTCACTTCCTCGTCGTTATTGAGAAGAAATAGTTTCGATCAGACACATGGGACGAGAGATTGAAAATCAATTTGCCGAAGAGGAGGACGACGAGGGCTCTTCGGATGAAGATGAGTTCCAGCGGTACCAACCACGAGCGCCAGCACCGAAGGTAGGCCGACACCACGAGGGAAGCGACAACGATCGATTGAGCCGCGAAGAAGAATCTATGTCAGACAGGTATGGCTTTAGGGTTTGAATTTATGGAATTTGTTAGATTTTCTCTTCTAGAATGAACATAATTTGATGTCGACTTGCTTTAGGTGATGTGGGGTTTGAATTTGAGGTGATTGAGCTATGAATGATAGAGGTGGTTGATTTAAGGTTTATGGTTTGAAATTGGGGTTTTCGGTGCACTCTTATCTTCCACAATGGGCCTGATAAGTCCTTGAACTAATAGGATAGATGCAAAAGAGGGAGATTTGCAGGATACAATTAAGGTTCACAAGATTAAACTCTAATCTTGTATGTTATTGATCATGTATCCAAAATTGTGACGGAGGGAAAACTTGTCGTTGATCCCACTACAAGAAAAACAGGTTTTTGCAACGGCAAAAGTCGTTGCGAAAAGTCCATTGTCGTTGCCATAGCAAGTTATTGCAACGACATTTATCGTTGCAGGGCCGTTGCGGGTCGGGGCGTAGCGAAAGGCTTTCGCAACGACATTCGTCGTTGTGAAAAATAAACCTTTTGCAACGACAGATGTTGTTGCAATACGTTTGTCGTTGCTAAACACTTATATCTTGGAAAATAATGACATGTTTTAGTAACAAAAATGTCGTTGCAATTGGTGTAATTCATTTGCAACACCATTTGTCGTTGCTATATATATTACCTTTTCCAAATCCTTCTCCTAGCTAGACAAGCTATATCAAAGTTCATGTCTAAGGCAAAATATAATATAAATTTTTCCATATGCAAACTAACCCACACAAACTTGCATCTATCATCCTTGCTCATTTTTCTGGATCCTGCAAAAGAGCAAAAAAAATATATTTTATGATCAAAGTAAAAGCTTCATTCTCTAGATTCAAAAAGTCAAGGAAATTGACATTGGCCCAGATGACCTCCTATGTCACTAAAAATGCACATCCCATAGAGCCTATATCTAGGACTGAATTATAATGAGAGAATATGTTTCATGGAGATATGCATATTGAAAGAACCACAAGCACAACGTAAACAAAAGAAGCATAATCTAAATAGCATACGCAAAATTACCTGATCTTTATGTTACTAAATATTTTTTTCAGCGAGTTTTTGGAGTAACTCTTGTTTGCAAGCATCCATTGTCCGTTTTTGTTCTGGTTTATACTCTTCTAATTCTCTTTGTTGCGTGTGCTTGATTTCATCCATCATTTTCTCCAAGACTTGAATCTTTTGTTGTTGTTCTCGTAATTGCCCTTGTTGTTGCTCTACAAACACAACAGTAGAGGGAGAATCCACTCAAATCAAAAAAAAATTGACAACACAAGAACATGTAACACCCATCAGCCTCCAGATGTTAATATATCTGGTTTAGAAAGTTCGACATTTCTTTTGATTTCATGGCCGTTAAATGCTCATTTCAAGTACAAGACAGACAAAAATTAAGATGTGAGCATTATAGAGATTTAAATACATAATCAATCACAAACAGAGAAGAAAATCAAGTTTTACCTTCGCGAGACACATTATGTGACAAAATTGATTGTGTTTTCAATATATGGTTTAGGATATAATTTATTCATAAGTTACATTAAAGAGGTTTGAAATCTATCATATGCAAATAGACACCCATCCATGGGGTTTGAAAGAGGGAGACTACAATATTAACTTGTGAAATTTCATCATCTTACCCGTTTTTTCAGCTACACTCTTCTGAAGTCAGAAACTCTGCTGCTTTGAATCCTTCACATAAGTTAAATTTTCAAATCTAAGAGAACATGTACTTCTAAATCACAGGAAATCATACACAATCAGCTACTGTAAAAACTTAAAATTACCTGCCCTTCAGTAACCTAAGGATATGCAATCTCACCAGCAGCAAGAAGAGTAGTCTTTCTGCAGCAATAAAAATGTAGAACTGATAGGAGTCAAAAACCTAAATAAACGCAGCAGCAATACAACACCAGAACATGTAAACACCCACCCGGAATCAAAACCCTAAATAAACCTAGGTAGAATCCACTCAAATTAAAAAAAAATTGACAAAACAAATTCGCCTATTCAAACTCAATTCTCATTATTTAACCCCCCTTAAATAATCCAAAAACAAATTAAATAAACACTTGGAAATATGAAAGGTAGGGTGTAGCTGACCCTGCCACGACTCGTGAAGGTAGCTACCAGACTTCCATCAGCAAGAACCTAATGAATAAGCATCATCTCTCATATAAGCAAATAAGACAAAAGTATGATGGGGAACCAAACTAAGACAGGGAAAATAGGAAAAATACATCACCTGGTCACCAATCTTTAAAGGTAAAACATCTCCGACAACAACATCAAATATGGACACTTTCATCCTTCTACCACTTCTAATAACCTGTAAATAAAAATATTGTCAATCATAAGCACATTTGACGAATTGCTGATAAAAACACAACCATGAGAACTTAGGACCGTTGTGCCACACTAAGGGACAAAGGTTATTATGAATCGGAATGCAGTATATATGGTTTGAAATTCTCAAAACATGTTAGTTGCATAAGCGTTCATATCTAGAGAGACAAGAAGTAATAATGAGATAAGGAACTAAAATTCTAAGAAGCGTAAAAAAACTAATAAGTGGAGTCTTATAACATAATTTCATCTAAACCTTCTTCAAACATTTTTTAAAAAAGAAAAAGAAAAGAAGATATAAAATATGAACAAGGTAGACTTAGCAATCAAACAATCTTTAGAAATGAACCCATCTTTAGAAAAAGAGAAAGTAGCGGTAACTTGGTGGACGATATGGTATAGTAATTTTCCCATTCTCAATATTAGGACTGATGCATATCTTAAGCTCCTGAAATCACATCACATTGAACATATAGTAATTTTCCCATTCTCAATATTAGGACTGATGCGTATCTTAAGCTCCTTAGATTCTCCAAGTATAGAAGGACTTGCCATTCTTGAAAACCTAAGCAATAAGAAAAAATAATTAGGTAACACATCAATCACATTTTAAGAAGAAAAATGGCAAGAATGACAGCTGATGTTTCAAATCACTATTAGTTTCAAATACATAATAAACGCTTTTAAATTTTGAAATGGATAAAATGCAAGTAAACTGTGACCGACAAGTTCATTCATAGCTAGTTAGGATCTAACCCCTCTACCGATTTAAATTAGGAGAAAGATTTAGTGGATCAACAAGAATGTAAACCCAGATTAGATTTTATAAAAATGCATGGTTAGATATTATCAACTAGCTCTAAGTGGCTAAGAGCAAGCATCTCTATAAAAAACGAACCCATTCTTGGACTCCTATAGTCATATCATTCCCTGAGCTAGTGTGAATCAATTTTCAGAATAAGTAGTAGTATATTGAATAAGAAGTGTTATACCCTCACAATCCAAGTATAGTTCTCATTGAGCACATATAAGAATAATAAGAGCACATAACTGTCAAACAAAAAATAATCCTTCAATTTGTAGACTTGTGTCATTTCTCATCAATTAATCTCTGGTAGGATATAAATGAAACAATATCACATATTCAAGAGGGAAAAAAAATTGAAGGACAACCTGAAAATAGAGAAGTAAACCCTATAATGTAAACTGCCTTGTCACGAGAGAAGTGAATTGAATAGAGAAAACAATGAGAATGCCAACCTGAAACATGAGTCTCCTCCATTGACAGTGCCAGCCTCGGATTTGGTATTGATTAGCTCTTCCATCGGTGTCATCCTCCATCTTGTGGTCGAAAACAGCCTCAACAACCTTATTCTTCGAGAAAGCAAGAAAAAAATCTCAAAAATTAGATATGAAAGCAAAAGTGAGTGCTCTCAACAATGATTTTACATTAGTAGCGGAATATTGTTGAATATGGGAGACGAGGGAGTTGAGATATGAAACTAGGGCAGATAAACGAGAGGTTTGAGACGAGAGGAAGCCATAGAGAAAGCTACTATCTAGATCTCAAATTGAAAGAGGAAGGAGCGACATTCACCTGAAAAAGAGAAGTAGATGCGGTGCTAAGGTGGCCAGGATGGCTGTAGCCGGGTAGGGGCTCGCCTCCGAACACAAGAACCGCTGGAGAACCACGAACAACCCGGAGACAGGAGAAGGAAGACAGAGGCGCGAGAATGAAGTCAGCGACGAGTACGCCGGAGAGGTTAGGGTTCTGAGCTTCCATCGATGACAGGGAAAGAGCGAGGTCGCCAATTTCGCCAGTGCTCATGTTCGCCAGTAGGTCGAGTTGAAGACAAATTGAAGAGAACTTGGTCTGGGGAATTTTAGAAAGGTTAGGGATTTAGGGAATTTTAGAAAGGTTAGGAAATTGGGGATTTGAGATCAATTTTTTTTTTAATGATTAGGCCATTGGGGAAACGTTAGATTTATTCTTCTTATTATACATTTTTTTTACTTCAATCGGAATTAACAATGATTTGTTTATTTTTCTTATAAAATTTTGTTTATACAATAGCAACAACATTTTCTTGCCATACTATTATATGACTTTTAACAACGCAAATTGTCGTTGCAAAAGAAATTGCATTTCTATGAAAAATCTTTTGTAACAACAATGTCGTTGCGAAAAATAAAGCTCAAATTTTTGCCATGCCCGCCAAAGTCTGGAGTCGCGCGAAATGAAATTTTCGATTATTGCAACAACTTTTTGCAACAAATTTTTTTATTTGTTGCGAAAAATATCTTTTGCAACGACAATAAATATGTCGTTGCAAAAAGTCGTTGCAATAAACAGTTTTTCTTGTAGTGTCCGTCAAAGTAAATCTCAAACCTATAGCTGGTATAGCAATAAGCAAGAGGTCGATCCCACAGGGAAATTCGCTATTCAAGTGTGATTTAGATGCCCAACAAGTAACCAAGAAGAGGGGTTTTGAGTGTGTAAAATGAAGGTTCGATAATGTATAACAAAGTAGAATAAAGATACTCTAGAAGATGGGTTGAATAGAGTATGCCAACTTTTCGATGTCAATCTCAAGCCTTTTGAAACGCTTGTAAAATACTTTGAGAGTAAACTCAATTCCTTCGGCACGAACTTGGCCTACGTCCCCGCCTAGGGTTCTTCCACAACACTAGGATTCAACCGGCTTTATTGATTCACAAGACTTAGAATCCTAATAGCTCACCGAGAAGCCTCTCTCTTATACAATTGCAATCTAGTCAACTCACGTTCCCTTGGAGTCCTAGACCAATCTAGAAGAGCCCCACCTCTCTCAGCTATCTAGTACAATCCTCTTACACTTCGTGAATCAATCTCCTAGTGCTCACTTCTTGAGTTATAGAACTCTCGAGTATAACACTCTCTCTGAATATATCCTATAAGCTCACTGTGTAACTCTCAAATGCTTTGAAAACAATTATAAGACTCTAAAGAACAAGCAGAGAGAACACGCTGAAGAGAGATCGTAAACTTGAGGGCTGAGTGTGCAATGTAGAGCAAAAGTGTTCGGCAGTCCTCTCTCTCTTCTTCATCTCCTTTTATACTTGATTAAATCGGTGCCAATTGAAGGAAGAATCTTCACCCAACGACTATTAGAGATCATGGCTTTAGGAAGGATCTTCGCAATCTTCTATTCCGAGAAACGGCGAAGCCACAATCCACCAGATTTGATCTTCACGTCTTTTAGCTTAGAGAAGGAGATTTCTTTCGAAATACTTGCTGCATTGTTAGTACATAATATATATAATAATATCTGGAAATAATATATAATAACAACCGGAAATAATATATGTAATAATACAGGTTTTGTATTTCATCAACACAGTTGTAGCTTCAAGACCTTTGACACAAGCTATGTGTCAAAGCCTTTGAAACCCATTTCCGATTTTCATCAAGGGAGTGGAGTTATCAATCTCCTCCTTGATGAAAGACAAAACCTGTGCATCCCTGTAACTTAGTCAAGCAGATATATTATAAGGCAAAATCGGACTAAGTACCTGCGTGGGTTAAACAAATGTTGGATCATAAGTTTTTAAAGCCAAAGAGAAACATCCAACAAAGTAAAACAAACTAAGGTCTTCCAAGACCCTGGTACACAGCAGTTTAAAGTGTAACGTCTAAACCATCTCCCCCTTTTTTTCTTTCAACAAAGGGAGGAGCGTGAAAATAGTCACCAAAATCAGGCTTACCAAAACAATTTCACAATTTAAACCAAGAGTCGTTCGAATCTTAACGATTAAGGCAAGAGATGTTTATCCGATTTAAAACATTTCCACAAATAAAAATATAATCTGATAATATTCCATAAAAAGATTTTCTCCAAAATAAAATAGGTAACAATGAAGTAAAGATATTTAAAATTCCTTTTAAAAAAAAAATATTTGATCAAATATCTAAAAAGATACCAACCAAATATATGATCCGTTATATGTGCTCTACTGTTCAGTTCACAACCATTGAAATGAGGTTCAAGGGTCTTGACACTGAGCAGAAGTTTTCTTTCGTAAAGGGAAAGCTCCCCCTACGAAAGTGCATCCCTGTTAAGCATTCCGATCTCACGGCTAATGAAGGTGAACATGTCCTCTGCCAAAGGCTTAGTAAAAATGTCAGCCCATTGATAATCAGTTGAAATAAAGGATATGGACACATCACCTTTTTCGACATGGTCTCTAATGAAATGATGCCTTACATCAATATGTTTGGTCCTTGAATGTTGAACAGGGTTCTTTGTAATGGAGATGGCACTTGTGTTGTCACACTTAATGGGAATGTCTTTGAGTTTGATGCAAAGATCTCTCATTTGTTGAACTATCCAAAGGATTTGGGAGCAACATGCTCCAGCTACTATGTATTCGGCTTCGGCAGTGGAAAGAGCAACAGAGTTTTGTTTCTTTGAGTGCCAACTAATCAAGGATGCTCCTAAGAATTGACAACATCCTGACGTGCTCTTCCTATCCACCTTATAGCTTGCAAAGTCTGCATCAAAATACCCAATTAGTGTAAAATCCCTTTGCTTTGGGTACCACAAGCCAAGCTCCTTAGTGCCATTGAGATATCGAAAGATCCTCTTCACAGCCATGAGGTGAGATTCTTTAGGATCAGCTTGAAACCTAGCACACATGCAAACACTAAACATGATGTCAGGTCTACTAGCAGTAAGATATAATAGAGATCCAATCATCCCTCGATACTCCTTTTGATTGACACTCTTCCCGGTCTTGTCTTGATCTAGAGATAAGGTTGAGCTCATGGGTGTCTTGGCTGCTTTGGATTGATCCATCTTAAACTTCTTCAAGAGATCCTTAGTATACTTGCTTTGGTTGACAAAGATCCCTTTCTTGGATTGATGAACTTGCAACCCCAAAAAGAAGTTGAGTTCTCCCATTAAGCTCATCTCAAATTCACTGCACATAATATCAGAAAACTCCTTGCACAAAGACGTGTTAGTAGCCCCAAACAATATATCATCGACATATATTTGGCTAACCAAAAAGGTATTTCCTTTGGTCTTGATAAAAAGAGTCTTGTCGATCAACCCCCTTTTAAAATTGTTTTCTAAAAGATATTTTGACAAGCGCTTATACCAAGCTCTTGGGGCTTGTTTCAAACCATATAGCGCTTTGTCTAGTTTGTAAACATGATTAGGAAATTCTGAACTTTCAAAGCCTGGGGGTTGAGCCACATAGACTTCTTCCTCTAAGAAACCATTAAGAAAAGCACACTTGACATCCATTTGATATAATTTAATGCCCATAAAAGATGCAAATGCTAATAGAATGCGAATGGCTTCAAGCTTGGCTACGGGAGCAAAAGTCTCCTCGTAGTCAATACCTTCCTCTTGATTGTAGCCTTGAGCAACAAGCCTTGCTTTGTTCCTCACAATCTTACCATTATCATCTAGCTTATTCCGAAATACCCAACGTATGCCAATGACTGATTGATGCTTTGGCCTTGGCTTCAAGGTCCAGACTTTGTTCCTTTCAAATTCGTTAACCTCACTTTGCATAGCAATGATCCAGTCTGGCTCTTGAAGGGCCTCATCTACTTTATTTGATTCTACAAGTGAAACAAAAGCGTGAAAAGCACAGAGATCTTTAAGTTTAGAATGAGTTTGAACACTAGATGTAGGGTCAGAGTTGATATCCTTTAATGAGTGTGATGAGGAGTATTTGAACTTTCTCTTGCTAGTCTCAGCTCCCTGGTTCGTCACATCAACAAGATTGATTTGTGGTACATCTGACTCCAAGGATATGTTAGGCTCAGTTACAGCAGTTTCTGAAGTCTCAACACTTTTGGATTGGTCTCCACGGGCTTTGGACTGTGCTTCAAGACCTTGGGCCAATTCTTTAGTGTTAAGAATCTGATCCTACATGTTCCTCTTCTCTGTGTTCTTAGTGGCAATATCATCACAATCCTCATTCTCTGTATGGCTATTAAGATCTAAATCTGCAACACTTTCACTTAAAGAACCGTCAATGCATTCATCAAATATGACAACAAGCATGTACTTTTTACCATTGAGAGATTTCTCGCATAGGACCACATAAATCCATAGGTAAAAGTTCAAGGGGTCTAGAAGTACTTACAACCTTCTTGGGTTTGAAAGAGCTACGTGTTTGTTTACCTCGTGTGCATGCTTTATACATATCAATACCTTTGAAGTCCATCTCATGTAGTCCTCTTACAAGCCCTTTGGACACAAGCTTTTGTAGTGTATGTGGGCTTACATGACCGAGTCTCTTGTTCCAAAGCTTTGGATCGTCCGTCAAAGTCTTTAGACAGGTTAAGCTTCCTTGTGTCACTTGCTCAGCATTCACAACAGAGATGTTGTTATAGCCAAAGCTTTAGAACTATTTCCCTACGCACTAAACATCTTTTCTTGTTAAATCCAACATCATTACCATTATCACATAGTTGAGAAACACTAAGCAAATTATACTTCAAACCATTAACAAGATAAACATTTTTAATACTGTGGTTGGGATCACTCCCAACACTACCGATACCAACGATGTCACACTTTCCTTTGTCACCAAGAGTGATTGTTCCAGTGGGGATTGCCTTTTTGGTTTATGGAAGAGAGACCTCTTCCCACTCATATGTCTAGAGAATCCACTATCAATAATCCATTTTTGCTCTTTCACCTTGATGATCTCCTGCAAAACAAAAATCAACCTTTGTGGCTAGACCAGTGAGCAAATTTAGATCCTTTATTAAGATAAACCATATTTGGTAAAATAGTGCCTTTGGGGACCCAAACTTGCGTTATCCGTTCTTTTCTCACGTGAACAGGAAAGGTATTGCGAATAATATGTGGATCCTTTCTTCTATAGGGGCAGGTCTCTCTTACATGTCCCTTTCTCGCACAGTGGTGGCATATAGGAAAGGTTCTGCTTCCTTTTGCCTTTACAAAAGTGGTAATGTGTTGCTTCTTTAAAAACCTCGGATTGTAACCAATACCGCTTCTGTTTAGAGATCTTTGTTGCTCACCCAACATCCTATTAAGAGTGCTCTTGGACTTGGTACAACTTATGAGGGTTGTTTGTTGGTCTTGAATCTTCTTATTTAGGGAGATCTTCTCATTCTCTAAGTCATGATGCTCACTTCTTAGAGACGAGAGATCTTGCTTGAGTTCCGATTTCTCTGAGTCAAGAGTCTTGACTTTAATGTCAAGACATGAATTAGAGGTTTCAAGACCTTTGACCCTCCTAGACAGTTCCTCAATAGTTCTTTCCTGGTCCACGGTCTTCTTAATGAGAGTGTTGGTTTGGGCAATAAGTTTCTCTTCATTGGCAATCATATTAGAAAGGAATTCCGATAGTACCTCTTTTGGACTTGCCATGAGTTCTCTCACCGTCACCTCAAGTTGCTCATCGTGGGATTCATCTCCTGAGGCCATGAGACAAATGTTGGCCTTCTCATCATCGGAGTCTAAGTCACCTGAGTTAGAATCACTCCAAGTTGCCACCGTGGCTTTCTTTTTCCATCTATCGCCTTTCTTGAACTGACTCTTCTTCTTTTGAGAGCAATCTTTCATAAGATGGTCTATTTCACCGCATTCAAAACAAGACAAAGGTTTAGTCTTCTTGTCATATTTGTTGTATTGAGACTTACCTCGAAATTTAGAAGACTCTGATCCATCTTTGTTGTTGAATTGCTTCTTCACCTTGAGGATTCGAGAAAGACCCCTTGTAATGAGATGAAAGGGATCATCCTCATCTTCACCATCAAACACATCTTTGAGCTCATCCTTCTTAGACTTGAGTGCTAAGTTCTTAGTGCTTGTTGGAAGTTCTCCATCGTCTTCATTGAGAATCATCTCATGTGTGATCAGCTTCCCAAGCAAGTCATCAAGGGGTATAGTGGTGAGATTCTGGGCTTCTTCTATGGCTGTCAATTTCGGGCCCCATTTGTCTTTTAGGAGGCACCTCAATATCTTCCTTACTTTCTCAACATTCTCAAAGGTCTTGGCGAGAGAGTCAAGGTTATCTGTGATTTCCGTGAACCGTCTGAACATGGCCTTAATAGACTCATCAGGCTTCATTTTGAAGAGTTCATACTTTCGAAGGAAGATGCTGATCTTGGTGTCCTTCACTTGACTGGTTCCTTCGTAGGTGACAACCAGCTTGTCCCAAATCTCTTTAGCTGACCTACAAGATGAAATACGATTAAACTCATCAGTACTATGACCACAATATAGTAAGTTAATGGCCTTATAGTTCTTGGAGATAAGTTCTAGATCCGCTTGGATGTATTCAGCCTCAGTCTTCTCGACTTTAGTTCTATTAGCTCCGTCTTTAACAGGAATCTTCGGACCATTCACTATAATGTTCCAAAGTTCCAGATCTTAATCTATAATGAACATTTTCATCAAGGACCTCCAGTGGACGGAGTTGTTTCCAACAAAGAGCGGTGGTCTACTGGTAGACCTACCTTGTGCAAATCCTCCGCTTGCTTCACTAGACATGATAAAAAACTCACAAGATTGTTAGATCAAAAGCAGTGAGTAAAGCTTTGATACCAATTGAAGGTTCGATAATGTATAACAAAGTAGAATAAAGATACTCTAGAAGGGGGGTTGAATAGAGTATGCCAACTTTTCGCTGTCAATCTCAAGCCTTTTGAAACACTTGTAAAACCCTTTGAGAGTAAACTCAATTCCTTCGATCGGGAAACCTGAATCACAATAAAGTTATACAATTCGAAACAAGTGCGGAAATATTGGTAAAGCAATAAGTAAAGAACACGACAAATTGTTAACGAGGTTCGGCACGAACTTGGCCTACGTCCCCGCCTAGAGTTCATCCACAACCCTAGGATTCAACCGGCTTTATTGATTCACAAGACTTAGGATCCTAATAGCTCACCGAGAAGCCTCTCTCCTATACAATTGCAATCTAGTCAACTCACGTTCCCTTGGAATCCTAGACCAATCTAGAAGAGCCCCACCTCTCTCAGTTATCTAGTACAATCCTCTTACACTTCGTGAATCAATCGCCTAGTGCTCACTTCCTGAGTTATAGAACTCTCGAGTATAACACTCTCTCTGAATATATCCTATAAGCTCACTGTGTAACTCTCAAATGCTTTGAAACAAAATATAAGACTCTTAAGAACAAGCAGAGAGAACACGCTGAAGAGAGATCGTAAACTTGAGGGCTGAGTGTGCAATGTATAGCGTAAGTGTTCGTCAGTCCTCTCTCTCTTCTTCATCTCCTTTTATACTTGATCAAATCGGGTCCAATTGAAGGAAGAATCTTCACCCAACGGCTATTAGAGATCATGGCTTTAGGAAGGATCTTCGCAATCTTCTATTCTGGAAAACTGCGAAGCCACAATCCACTAGATTTGATCTTCACGTCTTTTAGCTTGAAGAAGGAGATTTCTTTCGAAATACTTGCTGCATTGTTGGTACATAATATATATAATAATATATGGAAATAGTATATAATAACAACCAGAAATAATATATGTAATAATACAGGTTTTGTATTTCATCAACACAGTTGTAGCTTCAAGACCTTTGACATAAGCTATGTGTCAAAGCCTTTGAAACCCATTTCCGATTTTCATCAAGGGAGTGGAGTTATCATAAAAGATCCACCTTTTCTCAAAGCGGATTAATGAAAGCAAAGTAAATAAATTGGATTCAAACAATTGTGAGAAGCAGTTCTACCTACAATTTTCCACTTTATTTGGTTTGAAACGATCCTTGTAACTTCTTCTCGCCCTATTACATTTCCTGTGAATTCCCTTGTCCCGACCTAATATAGTTACTAGTCCAACCAGTCCTAGCAACCCTTATCAATCGAATAGTCCCTAAAGAAGGATTTAACCCAATTGATAGATGTAAGTCCAGAGATTAGCCAAGGTATTTGCAGTCCCTAAAGAGGGATTTAACAACACATTCAACTTCCTACTCATTTAATTAGTTCAACCAACCCTAAAGGAACAAGTTTGCCACTTAGGTTAAGGTTCACAACAAGGAATCTACAAAACCTTAGCGATTGAATTGATCTAACAAGTTGATCAGGCGAGATAGAACAACTCAATAAACAATCAAGCACGAAGAAGTCGAAGCATTCAAATATAGGAAACAAGGAACGAGAATTAGAAACTCATAATCAATCCAAATAAAGCTTCAAATTGTAGGCAGAACAGATGAGTTTAGTTCCTCATGGAAGACATCGCTCAAATCTCTCAATTGTCTGATGAACATAAGAATATAATAGAAGTAGTCTAGAAATAACATAATTCGGCCTTTTAATAAGTCTAGTCGGCCATGGAACAAAAATAACAAAACTAGGGTTTCATTAAACAAAACGACGCGCTGGCGAAAAATGCGGCGGCCACTGCATATGTTGCGGCCGCGGCATCGGCTGCATCTCCAACCAGCAGCGTAGTTGCTCTGCTGCGGCCGCGGCACACATGCGGCGGTCACATCGGCCTTTCACGAAAAATTTGTTCTGAATTTGATCTTCTTGTCAACAGAAAAGTTGTAGTTCTCTGAAAGAGCTTTCCAAAGCATGGTCATAATATTCAATCAGACAACCGAGGCCTCCAGAAAGTGCAAAACAAGTTCAGCATGTCTGGCGACAACTTCTGCAGACTTGTTCTTCGTTTAGGCTCGCTTCTTCTTCTCAGGGCCTCTTTAGATCTTCATGTAAGCTTCCTCGATCGACTAGACATTCTCATCCAATGCGTTATTAACCCATGTCTCCTCCTCAGATCCACCATTACTGTTGTAGGAGGAAATCAAGTTCAAAATATAAAATATAAATCAAACCAGATTCGTGCCCACGCAAATAATTACAAGACTTCCTCCTGATGTAGCAGCGGGAAGTTAGGATCGATCCTCGAGGAAGCACGTTAGCGGATCTCAGGTAGCGGAAAGATCTCAGCGAAGTCGACCAGAAGATTCCTCGATATCGAGTAAGGTTTCCTCGACATTGAGTAACTTCTTCAGCTCCCGGCTTCACTTGTCGACTCGTAGTGCTCAGCTTGTCAATCTCGGCTCCAAAAGTGGAAATCGACTTGGGTTTTTACTCGATATCGAGTAAATTCTTCGATATCGACTAAGCTGATCTTCTTCTTCCCTAGCCTTGCTCGATTCTGGTCATCCTTGCTGGAAATCGACTTGGATTTTACTCGATATTGACAAAGTTTAGTCGATATCGACAAAGTGTTGTCGAGTAGATTTCCTTGCTTTCATCCTGATTCGTCTTGGTTCCGCTGTTTCTTGACCTCGGACATCTGTAGTTGACTTTGAGTTTTTCTCCCCTTCTCTAAACTGTTGTAAATTGCTTCGTTTTCTGCAAATTTAAACAGAAACTGGTGTAGATTCCATAATTTGGCAAATAAGCATAAACTACATAGATTCTATACCATTCTAGCCCAAATGTATGAAATGCATGCAACAAACGATATAAAAGTAACTATAAAACATGGCGAATTTGGCTAACATCAAACACCCCATACTTAAGCTTGCTTGTCCTCAAGAAATAACTTTCATTGTCATTCAGGGGAAGAAATCAAAACTCTCAACATCTTAGATTCATTGCCATATGTCCCTGCAATCAATTACCATCCTCGAAAAGGTACTAGTGTCACAAATCCATGCATTTGCAATTAAAAAGCAACATCTACTCACAAAAGGAGGGTTATGTAAAACAATTCATAAGACAAAGCATTAATAATCAAGAGAACTTTAATTTAAGCTCAATAAGGAGTAGAGTGGTAAAAGGCTAAAGGTAGGCAATTTTGACCATGTGGTGTTAAATCCAGGGAAATGCATTATTTCCAAACTTTCTCAACCACATTCCTTCTTCATAAGATCTCTCACCTTTCATAATGCTTTTATCAATAATAATGCTTTTACCTCTCTAACCTCAGCACTGCCTTCTCGCGAGTCGCAAACATGGGTGTCATGAATGGCCCCGAATACTTAGTGCTTTGGACTCCTCACCTGTGTATCCCATCTCACTTAACTATTATCTCAGTAAGCAGGGTCGATCTACCTTTATCTCCTGAGGTGATTGGATTTTCTTTCACTCATTAAATTTTCCATATTTTTCAAACAATTTCCTTCCAAACTCCATATATGATATATAACAACACAAACACCATATGATAATCTCCATAATGTAACATCATTCTCAACATAATCCCCGGTAGGAAATAAGGTAAAGAATGGAAAATATTTAGATCATGTGGAGAAAAATATGAAAATAAGGCTCAATATGGCTTTTGTGATGCATAAGCATAGGTAAGGCTAGGATATAACAATATGAGCATATATGGAAATATAAAGTCCTCCATCCTTTTATCATGCAATATGTCAAAAGCAACATCAAATTTTACCTCCTTTCATGGTTTTCAAGAAAATATGCACTTCATTGCGACTTCCCTTTACTAGGCAATTTCATGTTATATCTATAATGAATCCAATTTTGCATCATCGAGTTCAATAAAGCTTCCATGACATTTATCAAAAAATTTCAATGGGGGTCATTTTTTCAAACTTTGGAAAACATGTATGTAAGCACATAAATCAATAATGAATTCCAAAATAGCCATGTATAAGCAATTCAAGAAATAAACTTTAAAAATGCACACATAATGTCAAACATGGTCAAATATGCACAAAGTAAAATATGCGCAAAGTAAGCCCTTCCCCCACCCCATACTTAAACATTACAGTGTCCTCATTGTATAAAAAATAAGGGTAAGAAAGAAACTCACTAGACAGATGTGCAGGATGCCAAAAATCGAGTGCTATGTTGTAGTCCTGGTCGATTTCAGCTGCTTCTATCCACATGGACCTGAAAATGTAGAAGAGATACCCACAATAGAAAAACTTAAAAGTTCAAAACCAAAAACAAAAGCAACAAAGTCCAAAAATCCCAAAAATAAATGTCTATTTACAAGCTCTAGATTTTATAGTCGCTAGGCCGACTTTCTCCATTAAGCTCAAGGTGGCATTTGCAGGGCCCATGTAGCTTGGGCTTCAAATAGAACTCCATTCTTGTCCATCAGCTGAAGTCCTCCTGAATGGATCTTGTTCACCGTGAAGGGCCCCATCTTTTTCTTGTTGAATTTGTTGGGAAACCAATGATCCTTTGATTTGGAAACATAGAGCTTGTCTCCAACTTCATACTCCTTGGGCTCATCATTGGAAATCCTACATAAGCGCACATACCAAGGCAAACCTCTCTCATGTATAGATAAATCTTTAATTGAAATAGGAGAAGAAAGATTCATACCTTGGCTTACCTTCGCAGAATCGGATTCAGGGACCTCGGATTTTTGTCGATTTTGAGTAATAGTACTCGATGTCGAGGAATTGTGCTCTTCTAGTGGACAGTTGGTCAAAGATGGTGGAGTCGAGGAAAGAGGTTGTTGGTCGATGTCGAGGAATTTTGCTCGTCTGGTGGAAGCTCTGTCGATATGGAGGAGGATGGCTCGACATGGTCTGGTCGATATCGACCAAGATTGGTCGATATCGAGTTGCTTGGCTCGATATTGGCTGGCTCTGGCTTGATAGGAGGAGAAATCGAGTCGGTAGAGGTTGGTCGATATCGACCAAGATTGGTCGATATCGAGTTGTGTTGCTCGAATTGTCTCTGCTCGATTTCTGGTGGACTCAGCGCGGTATGGATTAGTCGATATCGACCTGGAGTACTTGATATCGAGTTGCTCAGTGGCTCTGTTGATATCTCCTGGTCGATATTGACCCCATACTTAAGACCTGGCAAAGCATCCGAAAAATAGTTAGTCCATAACGACGTACCTTGGTCCGTGTCGAGTGGATTCTCTGCTTCTTCATTCAGGATGGCCATGATCTTCTCCACCTGAGCATCCATATCCCTCTTTTCTAGCTCTTCGGGAGTCATATTTCTTACCTTAGGCTCCCCGCAAGTAATGTAACCAGCTGATATAGATTTTACCTCTTCCATGTGCCTTCCCGTTTTATTAAAAGAATACTCAATTACCTCATCGCTGATGTTGAAAGTGAGTACTCCCTTTCTTACGCTTATGTTGGCATCCACCGTCGCCAAGAAGGGCCTTCCTAGAATAATTGGACAAGCAGGGTCCTCCACCATATCGATAACTAGAAAATCAGCAGGGACAAAGAACTTACCTACTTGCACTGGCACATTGATGACCACTGTGTTGTTTGCCATATAAAGCTTAACATCCACAGGCTCTAGGGCACTTATCTTAATCTTGGACCATATTGTTAAAGGCATTATACTCACACTGGCTCCAATATCACATAAAGCATTAAATTTATATTGACCAAATCCAATGTTTATAGGGAACTTACCTGGATCTGGCCTTTTCTCAAGAACGTCCATCTGGCTGCACTCCTCAGTGATCTCAGCCATTGACCGTTTTTTGCTTAGGATCTCCTTGAGGAACTTGACATATGATGGCATTTCATTAAGAGCTTCCGTGAAGGGTATGGTGACATTGAGCCTCTGAAGCATCTTGATGAAGCGCTAAAATTTCTTCTCTGCTGGATCCTTTGGAGATTTTGTTGGGAAATGCAGCTTCTTTTTCTGGTTCGGAGCCATAACATATGTCGGGAGTGTTGCAGCTTTCTCAACGTCGACTTGGTTCTCCTCGACATCGACAAGATTCTCCTCGATATCGACCAGATTCTCCTCGATATCGACCAAATTCCTCGATGTCAAGTTGTTGTGCTGTGCAGGCGAAGGGTGGTCAAGTTTTTTCTCGACATCGAGTTGACCTTCCTCAATATTGACCAAGTTTTGGTCGACATCGACTTGTTGTTCGTCGATATCGAGTTGTTGTTCAGCTCTGTCCTGCTACTGTCCGACTTCTGGCTCGCGTAGTTGGTGCCCGCTCCTGAGTTTTACAGCAGCTATATATCCGGTCTTCCCCTTGGGATTTGGTTCTGAAGATCCAGGGAGCGTACCTGACTGTCTGGGGACGCCTGCTGCTAGCTGGCCAATCTGTGTATCAATTGATTTCCTCCGGACATCGATTTCTCCAAGTTTTGTATTGATATTCTGGAACTGATTGTTGATGGTGCCTTGATTCCGGCGCATTTCGTCAAGGATAAGCTGTAGGTCATCCTTCCATTGGTCCCTTTCTGGATGTCCTGGAGCTCTATATGGCGGGGGGTTCCTAGGGGCACCTCGGTTCCATTGTGGTTGCTGAAACCTTTGGTCCCCCATATAGCGATTGGGACCCCCTGCGTAAGCTACCTCTTCGTGGTTTTCTGCCATCCTGACTTGCTCTGTGTGTGGGCACTCAGTAGTGGTGTGCCGCTGTGATCCGCATTCGATGCAGGGCTGGTTGACAGAAAGATACTTGACTTGCTTGAGGAGGTTGCGATTCTGATCTCTGTAGTACTGCTCCTTGACATCTAGGTCAATCTCCTTTGAGGGCTCATAGAGGGGCATGGATGGGGCTTGATAACTCCACTCCCTTTGATGGAAATCGGAATCAGTTTCAAAGGCCTTGACAGTATGTCTGTGTCAAAGGTCTTGGAGCTTTAACAGTGTTGACGAAATACAAAACCTGCTCTATATGTTATTATGTCCGAATATTATATTATGTTATTATATGCTTCCATATTATTATTATATATTCACTAACCTTTCAGGAAGCTATTTGAATTATATCTCCTTCCTTAAGCGTTCAAAGCTAAGAAAGATCAAATCGAGATCATGGCTTACGAAGTTTCCAAAGATAGAAGATTGCGCTCAAGCCATGATCCTCTCTTAGCCGTTGGAGAAGATTCCTTCCTCAAGTGGCGCCGATGATTTCACTATATAAAGGAGATGAAGAAGAGAGAGAGGACTGACGTACATTCACGAATATCATTGCACAATCAGCCTTCAAGCATACTTCTCTCTTCAGCGTGTTCTCTCTGCTTGTTCTTAAGAGTCTTATATTTTGTTTCAAAGCATTTGAGAGATACACAGTGAGCTTATAGGATATATTTCGAGAGAGTGTTATACTCAAGAGTTTGTAACTCAGGAAGTGTGCACTAGGCTATTGATTCTCGAGAGTAAGAGGATTGTACTAGATAGCTGAGAGAGGTGGGGCTCTTCTAGATTGGTCTAGGACTCCAAGGGAAAGTGAGTTGACTAGATTGCAATTGTATAGGAGAGAGGCTTCTCGGTGAGCTATTAGGATCCTAAGCTTTTTGAATCAATAAAGCCTGTTGAATCCTAGGGTTGTGGAAGAACCCTAGGCGGGGACGTAGGCCAAGTTGTGCTGAACCTCGTAAACAATTACTCGTGTTCTTTACTTATTTGCTTTACCTTATTTCCGCACTTGGTTCGATTGTCTAACTTTGTGATTCAGGTTTAATCTCAAAGGTTTTGGTACAAGCTCCAAAAGTCTTGAGACTTTCTGCGAAAAACGGGCATACTCTATTCAACCCCCCTTCTAGAGTATTTCTTATTACTTTGTTTTTATATTATCGAACCTTCAATTGGTATCAGAGCTTTACTCACTGCTTTTTGATCTAACAATCTTGTGAGTTTTCGATCATGTCTGGTGAAGCAAGCGGAGGATTTGCACAGAGAAGGTCTACCCTTAGACCACCACTCTTTGTAGGAAACAACTTCGTCCATTGGCGGTCCTTGATGAAAATGTTCATTATAGATCAAGATCTGGAACTTTGGAACATTATAGAGAATGGTCCGAAGATTCCAGAGAAAGACGGACCAAATGGAACCAAAGTCGCAAAGAAGGAGTCTGAATACATCCAAGCGGATCTTGAACTCGTCTCCAAAAACTACAGGGCTATTAACTTACTTTATTGTGGTCTTAGCACTGATGAGTTTAATCGTATTTCATCTTGTAGGTCAGCTAAAGAGATTTGGGACAAGCTGGTTGTCACCTATGAAGGAACTAGCCAAGCGAAGGACACCAAGATCAGTATCTTCCTTTGAAAGTATGAACTCTTCAAAATGAAGCCAGATGAGTCTATTAAGGCTATGTTCACACGGTTCACGGAAATCACAAACAACCTTGACTCTCTCGGCAAGACTTTTGAGAATGTTGAGAAAGTGAGGAAGATATTGAGGTGCCTCCCAAAAGACAAATGGGGTCCGAAAGTAACAGCCATAGAGGAAGCCCAAGATCTCACCACACTGCCCCTTGATGACTTGCTTGGGAAGCTGATCACACATGAGATGATTCTCAATGAAGACGATGGAGAACTTCCAGCAAGCACTAAGAACTTGGCGTTCAAGTCTAAGAAGGATGAGCCCAAAGATGTGTCTGATTCTGAAGATGAGGACGATGATGAGGATGATCCCTTTGACCTTATTACAAGGGGTCTTTCTCGAATCCTCAAGATGAAGAAGCAATTCAACAACAAAGATGGATCAGAGTCTTCTAAATTTCGAGGTAAGTCTCAATACAACAAATATGACAAGAAGACTAAATCTTTGTCTTGTTTTGAATGTGGTGAAACAGATCATCTAGTGAAAGATTGCCCTCAAAAGAAGAAGAGTCAATTCAAGAAAGGTGACTCAGATTCCGATGATGAAAAGGCCAACCTTTGTCTCATGGCTATAGGAGATGAATCCCATGATAAGCATCTTGAGGTAACCGTAAGAGAGCTTATGGCAAGTCCAAAAGAGGTATTATCGGAATTCCTTTCTAATATGATTGCCAATATGTTTGGGAGTAAAAAAATTCGTGTTTAATTAAAAGATATCATGTAAGCCCATGAAATTATTTTCGTGAAGGATCTCATGTGATATTAAACATGAATACAAATTGACTAACAATAATAACAAAAAAAAGTAAAAGAGTGCACAAAATGTGTTAAATGTCAAATACACCATTTTAGCGTTCTCTAGGCTCATAACTATAGTATACAAATACAGTAGTTGAGCATACAATGAAAATAATGATAGAAGTTAAATTGTCGAGAGCGCAAATTCTATCACTTGGTGGCGAGCTTTCTCGAAATCCAATACTAACTCAAGCGGCTTGTTCGATCTGCAAAAGTAAAACCAAATGTCGGATTAGTGGTTTAAAAGAATATTCATTTGGGCTTTTTAGATTGGAGGGCAGCCCAAAACAGCCTACAAAAGACAGCCCAGCCCAAATGAAAGTTGCTACCAGTTACTGTTGCCTAGTGCCTACGCATCAGATTCAAGGAAAGAGATTTGCAAAATAGATAAGTAAATAGCTAAAAAAAAAAAGAGAAAAGCTATTGTTATCTAATCAAATCAGCAACTATCCATATCTATTAAAAAATAAATCAGTATTTGGAAACAAAAAAGATATGGTACGTGTAAAGGAAAAGTAGGGTTACAGGCTATTCTCCTTATAAAAAGGGTGGCAGGCTGAAATCACAAGGCTGGAAAAAAAAAGCACGGCTGAATTACCACAGCAAGCACGAAGAAAAGAAGAAAGAAAAAACACAGCAGCAGCACAAAGAAGCATAAAGCGCATACAAGGTAGCCTTTTTTCTTCGTCATATATCGTCACCTGCGTGGTCCCAAGACCCACCCTTGAGATGGCTGCGGTTTTCTCCTGGGTCTGGTTTTGGGACCGTCGATCAACCCTAAAACGGGCCAAGTTGCTGCACAAATCGGTCTTCGAAACCCACCCTTGAGATGGCTGCGGTTTTCTCCTGGGTCTGGTTTTGGGATCATCAAATAGCCCTAAAACTAGGCGAAATGCTGCTGAAATGTTTCTAAATCCAAATTGGTTGTTTTTTTTAAAGACACTACAAACTACAACAAATTCATTCGGAATCAGTCCGTCGAGTGGATTAGTTGCTACAAAATTGCTCCAAAAAAAATCGATCTTCGAAACCCCACCCCTGAGATGCCTGCGGGTTTCTCTTGGGTCTGGGTTTCGGGATCAACAAACAGCCCTAAGAAAAGGGGGGCGAAATGCTGCCCCGTTTTTTCTAAACATGCAAACAAGTTCACACAAATCACAAGCAATGCAAACTACAGCCATATGGTGGAATTGGAATTCTAATAAAAAAATAGAAGAAGAAAAGCAAACAGATTTTCTGTCTCGGTTCCATTTCACACAAAATAAGTCCTGGAGCAAGAATTTTTCTGAAAGCTATGCCTAAAGCAACTAAACAAGGCAAAATCCCTTGCAGGAATTTCCTCAAAAAAAAAAAGTAAGAAAGATTGTTGGAAAACAATGGCAACACAAAGTTAAAGACACCAGTTACCATAACCAAACAGTCGGAGGGTTTATCATCTTATATTGCACAAGTCAAGCAAGCAAGTTCATGTGATGATAAATAAAAAAAAAATTCATGGAAGCAGCACTGCAGTAGGCTCACAAGTCTTGCATAAAGCATAGCAAATCAAATACAAGAAAACCAAGAAAACTCAAATCAAATTTCTCCTCTTAAACTCAAAATACATATCTAGCAAGTGCAAAGTTCACGAGGAAGGAACAATAAAAAGGAGAAAGAACCTGACCAGAGTCTTGTTCACCTTCTTCAAATAACTAGCGGCCTCCATTGCCTCCCAAATCTGGCTGTCTTAAATCCCAAAAGCCTCCAAACAAAAATCCCTAAATTGCAAATTAACCAACTCAGTCCCAATTTTGTTCATTCAAATGGAATCAAACTGAGGGCAAATTTAAGGGAGGAGAAAAGGGGCTAACCTGATTGCTCTTCAAGCTGATGGGGTTCTTGGATTCCCCGTTTTCAAGCCCTTCCCGACCTCTTCTGCTTGTCCCAGGTCCGGCTACCCGGGTCTAAAGCTCCAAACAAAAAAGCCTAAATTACAAATCGTCTGAAGCCTAGAACGGATCGAATCAAGGGACAAATCGCAAAGCAAGGATTGAAAACAAACCTGTAGCACCAAAAGCTCGTTCCACAGCTCCGCTCTCTCCTTTCATGTTGACTGGCACCAAATTGAAAAGCCCCCCCTAAATCGCACAAATTCGAAACCCTAAAATCACAATTTGGGGAAAACCGGTCAAGGGTGGAAATTAAGCATTAAATTGAAGAGGATTCATGTGAGAATCTAAAATCTAGGCCAAGAATTACTTAAAAATCGGATTGAGTGCGAAATTTGGGGAGAAATTCGTACTAGAGGAAAAAAGAAGTACACACCCTAGCGCGGAATCTCTCCCATTTCAGTCTCTTTGCTCCGCCCCTTTCTCTGCCTTGCCCTTGCTCCGACTGCACTTCGCCCTTGCTCCGCCATCCTCTGTCTCGGTTGCCCCAAATGGTCGAAGGTTGCCAGTAGAAAACGACGGGCAGAAAGCAAAAGGGAGCAAAAGGAAAGTGACGGTGAACAGAAGGAGGATGGCTCTTGCTTCTGTAAACAAAAGTGGGCTAGGCTTTGATTTAACAAAAGAAAGAAAGGAATTGGGGTCAAAATTGGCCTACATATCAATCTCCTGTTTCGAAAGAAAGTAAAATGAAGAAACGAATTCTGGCTTTGACTTGTTAAAAAATGGAACGGGCTTCATAATAATAAATATAAAAAAAATGGGCTGATTTCATTTATTAAAAAAAAATGTAGCAAAAGAATTCGTATGTGCTACGTACATGTACGTGTGATGAGAAAGGCAAATAATACACATTAGGCATACAATCGGCTTAGGCCTTTGGCTTTATGTGTAATTATAAAGCTTACCCACTCAAATATGAGAATTATAATTGGCATAAATTGGAAATCGGGTTTAATAAAATTATAAAGTTAAACTCGTAAAATTTCATCGCCAATTTATTCTAGTGGGTCGGTTTGTAAATTGACTCATAAGTCAAAACGGAGTCTAAATCAAATTTCCTCCAATTCAAATGGTTCTACAAAAGAACTACGTAAAGACTTGACGCCTCATATCGGCTACGTAGGTAACCCGATATTAAATCTTAAAAATATATCGGGTGCAGTCGTCAATCTCTAAATTCACTTCTAAATGAATACGAGGTCAAAGTCTAACCAAATTAAATAATTGGTTCTCAAAAGAACTACGCGTGATTTGATCCCGTTCCAAACGGGTACGTAGGACACCCGACAAAAAGCTCAAGCTCGTCGGGTTCAATCACCAAAACCCAAAAAATAAAAATCAATTCAAATACTCTGAACTACGTAAGGCTTGATTCTCTTCCAAGAGATACGTAGGCAACCCGTTAAAATTCGGGTGCAGCCCAAATCACCAAAACCACTTAAGTCTTGGTGTCGATACGACTTCGAATCAAGAGGATAACCAAAAGGGGTCGAACTCAAATTCTAAAAATTAAATAAAATATGTTTTACAATTATTCGCGCATTTTTGTTCAACACAATGAAGAGAAACTTATTGCTCAAACTAACACTCTTATCAGGAAAACCGTGGACCAGGAAAGAACTATTGAGGAACTGTCTAGGCGGGTCAAAAGTCTTGAATCTTCTTATTCAGGTCTTGACATTAAAGTCAAGACTCTTGACTCAGAGAAATCTGAACTCAAGCAAGATCTCTCGTCTCTGAGAAGTGAACATCATGACTTAGAGAACGAGAAGATCTCCCTGAATAATAAGATTCAAGACCAACAGACAACCCTCATAAGCTTTACCAAGTCCAAGGGCACTCTTGATAGGATGTTGGGTGAGCAACAAAGTTCTCTAAACAGAAGTGGTATTGGTTACAACCCGAGGTTTTTAAAGAAGCAACACATTACCACTTTTGTGAAGGCAAAAGGAAGCAGAACCTCTCCTATATGTCACCACTGTGCGAGAAAAGGACATGTAAGAGAGACCTGCCCCTATAGAAGAAAGGATCCTCATATTATTCGCAATACATTTCCTATTCACTTGAGAAAAGAACGGATAACGCAAGTTTGGGTCCCCAAAGGCACTATTTTACCAAATATGGTTTATCCCAATAAAGGATCTAAATTTGCTCACTGGTCTAGCCACAAAGGTTGATGTTTGTTTTGCAGGAGATCACCAAGGTGAAGGAGCAAAAATGGATTATTGATAGTGGATGCTCGAGGCATATGAATGGGAAGAGTTCTCTCTTTCATGATCTAAAGGAGCAATCCACAGGAACAATCACTCTTGGTGACAAAGGAAAGTGCGACATCGTTGGTATTGGTAATGTTGGAAGTGATTCCAGCCATAGTATTAAAAATGTCTATCTTGTTAATGGTTTGAAGTATAATCTGCTTAGTGTCTCTCAATTATGTAATAGTGGTAACAATGTCAGATTTAACAAGAAAAGATGTATAGTGTGCAGAGATGATACAGGTGAAGTTATATTGACTGCATACCGTTACAACAATATATACGCCGTAAATGCTGATCAAGTGGCACAAGGAAGCTTAACCTGTCTAAATGCTTTGACGGACGATCCAAAGCTCTGGCACATGAGACTCGGTCATGTGAGTCCACATACATTACAGAAGCTTGTGTCCAAAGGGCTTGTAAGAGGGCTACCTGAGATGGACTTCAAAGGTATTGATATGTGCAATGCATGCACACGAGGTAAACAAACACGTAGCTCTTTCAAACCCAAAAAGGTTGTAAGTTCTTCTAGACCCCTTGAACTTTTACATATGGATTTATGTGGTCTTATGCGAGTCAGATCTCCCATGGTAAAAAGTACATGCTTATTGTTGTTGATGATTTGTCAAGTTATATTTGATGAATGCAATGACGGTTCTTTGAGTGAAAGTGTTGCAGATATAGATCTTAACATCCATGCAGAGAACGAGGAAGGTGATGATGCTACTACCAAGAACACAGAGAAGAGAAACATGCAGGAATAGATTCTCAACACTGAAGAATTGGCCCAAGGTTTTGAAGATGCGTCCAAAGCCCTTGGTGTCCAATCCAACTGGTGTGACGGATCAAGGAGATGAGACTAGCAAAAGGAAATTCAGATACTCCTCATCACACTCATTAAAGGATATCATCTCTGACCCTACTTTTAGTGTTCAAACTCGTTCTAAACTTAAAGATCTTTGTGCTTTTCACGCGTTTGTTTCTCTTATTGAGCCAAAGAAGGTAGATGAGGCACTTCAGGAGCCAGACTGGATCATTGCTATGCAAAGTGAGCTTAACGAATTTGAAAGGAACAAAGTCTGGACCTTGAAGCCTAGGCCAAAGCATCAATCAGTCATTGGCACTCGATGGGTATTTCGAAACAAGCTGGATGAGAATGGTAAGATTGTGAGGAACAAGGCAAGGCTTGTTGCCCAAGGCTACAATCAAGAGGAAGGTATTGACTACGAGGAGACCTTTTCTCACGTAGCCAGGCTTGAAGCCATTCGCATTTTATTAGCATTTTCATCTTTTATGAGCATAAAGTTATATCAAATGGATGTCAAGTGTGCTTTTCTTAATGGTTTCCTAGAAGAAGAAGTATATGTGGCTCAATCTCCAGGTTTTGAAAGTTCAGAATTTCCTAATCACGTTTATAAAGTTGACAAAGCGCTTTATGGTTTAAAACAAGCCCCAAGAGCTTGGTACGAGCGCTTGTCAAGATATCTTTTAGAAAATGATTTTAAAAGGGGGTTGATCGACAAGACTCTTTTTATCAAAACCAAAGGAAAGGACATTTTGGTTATTCAAATCTATGTTGATGATATATTATTTGGTGCTACTAACACATCTTTGTGCAAGGAATTTTCTGACATCTTGTGCAGTGAATTTGAGATGAGCCTGATGGGTGAACTCAACTTCTTTTTGGGATTACAAGTTCATCAATCCAAGAAAGGGATCTTTGTCAACCAAAGCAAGTACACTAAGGATCTCTTGAAGAAGTTCAAGATGGATCAATCCAAGGCAGCCAAGACTCCCATGAGCTTAACATTGTCTCTAGATCAAGACAAGACTGGAACAAGTGTCAATCAAAAGGAGTATCGAGGAATGATTGGATCTTTATTATATCTCACGGCTAGTAGACCTGACATCATGTTTAGTGTTTGCATGTGTGCTAGGTTTCAAGCTGATCCTAAAGAATCTCACCTCGTGGCTGTGAAGAGGATCTTTCGATATCTCAATGGCACTAAGGAACTTGGACTATGGTACCCAAAGCAAAAGGATTTCACTTTAATTGGATATTCTGATGCAGATTTTGTAGGCTATAAGGTGGATAGGAAGAGCACATCAAGATGTTGCCAATTCTTAGGAGCATCTTTGATCAGTTGGCACTCAAAGAAGCAAAACTCAGTTGCTCTATCCACTGCAGAAGCCGAATACATTGCAGCTGGAGCCTGTTGCTCCCAAATCCTTTGGATAGCTCAACAAATGCGAGATCTTGGCATCAACCTCAAAGGTATCCCAATTAAGTGTGACAATAAAAGTGCCATATCCATCACTAAGAATCCTGTTCAACATTCAAGGACCAAACATATTGATGTAAGGCATCATTTCATTAGAGATCATGTTGAAAAAGGTGATGTGTCCATATCTTTTATTTCTGATTATCAATGGGCTGACATTTTTACTAAGCCTTTGGCAGAGGACAGGTTCACCTTCATAAGACGAGAGATTGGGATGCTTAACAAGGATGCACTTTCGTAGGGGGAGCTTTCCCTTTGCGAAAGATAAATTCTACTCGGAGTGTCAAGATCCTTGAACCTCATTTCAAAGGTTGTGAACTGAACAGTAGAGTACATATAACGGATCAGATATTTGGTTGATATCTTATTAGATATTTGATCAAATATTGCTTTAATGGATTTTAACCTTCTCTATATTTCACCTATTTTATTTTAGGGAAAATCTCTTTATGTGATATTATCCGAGTATATTTTATTCGTGGAAACTATTTTAAATCGGATAAATATCTTCTTGCCTTAGCCTTTAAGAATTGAAAGGATCTTTTTAAAATTTGAATTTTTGGTATGTCTATTTGATTTTCAAATTTGGTGACTGTTTTCACGCTCCTCCCTTTGTTGAAAGACAAAAAGGGGGAGATGGTTTGATGGTTTAGACTTTGAAACTGTTGTGAACCAAGGGTCTTGGAAGACCTTGTTTTTGTTTTGTTGGATGTTTTTGTTTTGTTGGATGTTGCTCTTTGGCTTTGAAAACTTATGATCCAACATTCGTCTAACCCATGCAGGTACTTAGTCCGATTGTGCTTATGATATATCTGTTTGACTAAGTTGCAGGGATGCACAGGTTTTGTCTTTCATCAAGGGGGAGATTGATAACTCCACTCCCTTTGATGGAAATCTGAATCAGTTTCAAAGGCCTTGACAGTATGTCTGTGTCAAAGGTCTTGGAGCTTTAACAGTGTTGACGAAATACAAAACCTGCTCTATATGTTGTTATATCTGAATATTATATTATGTTATTATATGCTTCCATATTATTATTATATATTCACTAACCTTTCAGGAAGCTATTTGAATTATATCTCCTTCCTTAAGCGTTCAAAGCTGAGAAAGATCAAATCGAGATCATGGCTTCCGAAGTTTCCAAAGATAGAAGATTGCGCTCAAACCATGATCCTCTCTTAGCCGTTGGAGAAGATTCCTTCCTCAAGTGGCGCCGATGATCTTCACTATATAAAGGAGATGAAGAAGAGAGAGAGGACTGACGTACATTCACGAATATCATTGCACAATCAGCCTTCAAGCATACTTCTCTCTTCAGCGTGTTCTCTCTGCTTGTTCTTAAGAGTCTTATATTTTGTTTCAAAGCATTTGAGAGATACACAATGAGCTTATAGGATATATTTCGAGAGAGTGTTATACTCAAGAGTTTGTAACTCGGGAAGTGTGCACTAGGCTATTGATTCTCAAGAGTAAGAGGATTGTACTAGATAGCTGAGAGAGGTGGGGCTCTTCTAGATTGGTCTAGGACTCCAAGGGAACGTGAGTTGACTAGATTGCAATTGTATAGGAGAGAGGCTTCTCGGTGAGCTATTAGGATCCTAAGCTTTGTGAATCAATAAAGCCTGTTGAATCCTAGGGTTGTGGAAGAACCCTAGGCGGGGACGTAGGCCAAGTTGTGCTGAACCTCGTAAACAATTACTCGTGTTCTTTACTTATTTGCTTTACCTTATTTCCGCACTTGGTTCGATTGTCTAACTTTGTGATTCAGGTTTAATCTCAAAGGTTTTGGTACAAGCTCCAAAAGTCTTGAGACTTTCTGCGAAAACGGGCATACTCTATTCAACCCCCCTTCTAGAGTATTTCTTATTACTTTGTTTTTATATTATCGAACCTTCAGGGCTGGCCTGGCATAAACATTCTCATCATAGTTGATTGGAGTCCCATACTTGTTATCGTAGTTGGTCAGTTTGTCGAGGGTAGCCCATGCTTTAGTTGGCGGCATTGTCAGATACTCATAATGAGTATACGTGTTGATCCTATCCTTAGTGGCCAGGTCAAGAGAATTGAAGAAGATCTCTTGAACGATGCAGGGTTGCTATCCATGTATAGGGCAGGATCGCAGTAGATCCTTATATCTTTCCCATGCTTTTGCTAGCGGCTCTCCAGGCTTCTGTTTGAAAGCTGTAATCTTCTGGCGAAGGAGCGCTGTCTTGGCAGGAGGAAAGAATTTGTAGAGAAATTCCTGCTTTACTTCATCCCATGTTGTGAGGGATCATGGACGGAGACCTTCAAGCCACTTCAATGCTGGACCAGCCAGAGACCAACGAAAAGCCTTCATCAAGATATATTCCAAAGTGGTATCTTCAGCAAGAGTACGGCACATATCAGTAAAGTTGGTAATATGTTGAAGAGGACATTCATTAAATCTACCATAGAAAGTATTAAATCTACCATAATTATTTTCAGGATTTAGAATGGCCGATTCAGGCACGACGAGAGTCGGGTGCATGTAATCCTCTGCAGTGGTAGGGTATTGGGCAAGCTCAGCTTCCACCTGCCTCCTTCGTGCAACTTCCTGTGTAATTCGTGCTCTCTCAATGGTGAGAGCAGTATCCTTGGCTTCTAACTCAGCTCGAAGCCTCTGTATCAGTTGTTCTTGTGTTTTTGCGGCCGCCATGGCTCTTTTCAATTTAGCGTGGACGTGTATAAGGCGTTCCGGATCGTCTAAGGCGTCAAACTCGGGTGTTTGACCAGAACGACGCATACACCTGCAAAGTAACTCAAAGCAAACGTGAGATTAACTACCTAAGGCGCGAATGATTGCTTCCCCGGCAACGGCGCCAATTTATTGTAGGAGGAAATCGAGTTCAAAATATAAAATATAAATCAAACCAGATTCGTGCCCACACAAATAATTACAAGACTTCCTCCTGATGTAGCAGCGGGAAGTCAGGATCGATCCTCGAGGAAGCATGTCAGCGGATCTTAGGTAGCGAAAAGATCTCAGCGAAGTCGACCAGAAGATTCCTCGATATAGAGTAAGGTTTCCTCGACATCGAGTAAATTCTTCAGGTCCCGGCTTCACTTGTCGACTCCTAGTGCTCAGCTTGTCGATCTCGGCTCCAGAAGTGGAAATCGACTTGGGTTTTTACTCGATATCGAGTAAATTCCTCGATATCGACTAAGTTGTTCTTCTTCTTCCCTAGCCTTGCTCGATTCTGGTCATCCTTGCTGGAAATCGACTTGGATTTTACTCGATATCGACAAAGTTTAGTCGATATCGACCAAGTGTTTTCGAGTAGATTTCCTTGCTTTCAGCTTGATTCGTCTTGGTTCCGCTGTTTCTTGACCTCGGACTTCTGTAGTTGACTTCGAGCTTTTCTCCCTTTCTCTGAACTGCTGTAAATTGCTTCGATTTCTGCGAATTTAAACAGAAACTGGTGTAGATTCCATAATTTGGCAAATAAGCATAAACTACATAGATTCTATACCATTCTAGCCCAAATGTATGAAATGCATGCAGAAAACGATATAAAAGTAACTATAAAACATGGGGAATTCGGCTTACATCAATTACTTGAAATAATCAATAAAAACGTGTAGATTCCGACTCCAACCACATAGAGAACAAATATGCAAATTATACTTAAACCATGCATGATATGCATCATAACTAAACTAAATGCAACCTATTATGCCTACCTAAATGCATGTTATCACATTGCGATTTAGTTCTAAGGTTTAATGTTTTATGAATTTTGAGATTTGTAGCCTTGCGGTTGATCGTAGTACTATCTAGATCGGATCATCACTCGTCTCAATATGACACGAGCTTAAACCAATACTCTTTTGGTTCTTGTTGCTAGCTTCCTAGAGTTTGTTTACTACGTAGTAATACTCTTTTATGGATTTTTGAGATTTGCAGCTGTTGTACTAATTGTTGTACTAATAGATGTGTGGTCTAGAACCTTGTGTGTGGGTGCTGGGTGCGTCTCAGAGGAGCAAAGCTCATGTAACTGAATCCAACTCACCTTATAAAAGGGTTGAGCTGTAACTGGTTTATGATCTGATTGAGCTATTCAAGTGTCCTCTGCCATGGCAACTGACTAACCAATTCTTGCTCAATCTCTCTCCTTCATCATCATGTTCAATTCACTATATAGGCTTTGAAATTAACGGGGCCTTATTTGTTAGCCTATTAGCTTAAACGGTAAAGCAATGTGCTCAAGCACAATGAAGTGGGTTCGAATCCCATGTAGGCTTTGAAATTTAGAAGTACTTGTGGCTTCCTCCTTTGTACCGGCCATGAACCAATATCTTAATCATAAAGTTAAAATGATGAGTTGAATAGAATAATGATGATGTGAACCAATCTCTTATACTTCACATCAACCTCAAGTTGCTACTGGTGGTGGATATATGTCAATGCTCATTCCTTCATACAATGTGAGTGTGTGATTCAATGTTTTAGTTTTGTCATCCTCTGTTTGTTCCTTATTGGTATTTTGACAGATGCATCCACATGAGTTGAACATGACGAACCAAATGCCTTGGATGCCTCATCAAGAATTCTTTGGACAAGCATCTACTCAATCGAATAGCATACGACCTCCTTCTACAGGCCAAGGATGTACAAATAATGAGGAAAACTAGTCTATGGAGATATTTTTAGTTTTCGGTGTCATTTTCAAATAATACTTAATGTAGGAAATTTTGCATTGATTCAACCAGCCTGAACATTAGTTTGTTGTTGTCATGTTGGTAAAACAATTTTTTGTTCCTGCTTGTTAATCTTCTTGTGGGCTCGATTTGCTGATGTGCATGTTGTTGATTGTTGTTGTTGCTCACTGAATCTTCAGCTTTATTATCTGCTGGTGACTGTACCTGTGAGGATTCAGATTGCTGCACATTTTCAAAAAATTCATGTACTGTATTGTTGCTGTCAGCATCAAGCACATTTTCATGAATATGCATATTAGGCAAAAAAAAATAGAATTAGGGACAATAAGATCAATATTGGGTAAAGGTAACCTTGTGTCAATGTGTCAAGAGAAATTTTATGTAGAGGGAACTCCATCTCCTACAATTTCACATCTCTTAAGACATAGACTTTTAACACCACCCTTCATCTCCTACCCCACTCACCCACCTCAACGTGCCCCCCCCCTCTTTTAACACCACCCTCTCTTCCTGAACAAAACATAATTATTCCCCCCTTCTTCATTCCCTCTTCACCCCCCCCCCCCACCTCCTCACCTCCTAATCCTAACCCACCACCGGTGACCCCCCTTACACCACCTCCTCCTCAAATAATCACAAGATCCAAAAAAAACATCTGCAAACCCATCTCCAAACTTAATCTCAATGTCCAACTCCCCTCTCACAAAGAGCCACAAAATATCACCCAAGCTCTCAAAGACCTGGATTGGCGAAATGCCATGTCTAAAGAATACGAGACCCTCTCATCCAACCACACATGGACCCTTGTCCCACGTCTTCCCTCTCACAATGTAGTTGGTTGCAAATGGGTGTTCCGGGTTAAGACTAATCCAGATGGCACTCTTGATCGTTACAAGGCGAGACTCGTAGCTAAGGGCTTCCATCAACGCCCGAGGTGTGACTTCACCGAGACATTTAGCCCTGTCACCAAGCTAGTTACGGTTTGAAATGTATTATCTCTGGCTGTTCAATCCGGCTAGCCCCTTCGACAACTCGACATCAATAATGCGTTCCTTCAAGGCACCCTCACCAATGATGTCTACATAGAACAACCCCCCGGGTTCACCGACAAGACCCTACCCACATCAGTTTGTAAACTTCATAAGGCCATCTATGGCCTGAAACAGGCCCCAAGGGCTTGGTACACCGAACTTCGCCTTCACCTACTTTCCATTGGCTTCACCAATTCCATTTCCGATGCCTCTCTCTTGATTCTCCACCATCAGTCAACCACAATATATCTCCTTATCTATGTCAATGATATCATTATCACCGGCAATAACTCATCCCATCTAGAGTCTTTTATCTATGCCCTTTCCGATCGCTTCTCCCTAAAAGACCTTGGTCCTCTCTCTTATTTTCTAGGTGTTGAGGTTATCCACAATCCAAAAGGCCTATTCCTCAGCCAACAAAAATACATCCATGACTTCCTCTCCAAAACCAATATGCTAACTTTTAATCCCGTCTCCACCCCAATGGATTCAAACACCTCCCTCACCAAAAATTCAAGCCCTTGTATTGCCAATCCTACTGATTATAGAATGATTGTTAGTACTCTTCAATACTTCTCCCTCGCCCGTCCGGATGTTGCCTTCTTTGTCAATAAGCTATCCATTTTCATGCAATCCCCTACTGATGAACATTAGACTGCACTCAAACGTGTCCTAAGGTACCTCCGGGGCACCATTGACCACGGCATCACCATCCACAATTTCGGCAACCACACGCTCCACGCCTTCTCTGGCGCTGATTGGGCAGGCAACAAGGACGACTACACCTCTACATCCAGCTACAAATTCTTCCTTCGCCGTACTCCCATCTCGTGGTCCTCTCGGAAGCAACGAACTGTGTCTCGATCCTTGACTGAGGTTGAGTACAAGTCTCTTGCAGACGCCGCTGCTGAACTGCTCTGGATCCGCTCTCTCTTGCTGGAGCTCAGCGTTCTCAACATCCCTCCACCAACTCTCTACTGTGACAACCTTGGTGCAATAAGCGTTAGCTCTAATCCTGTATTTCACTCAAAAATGAAGCACGTGGCCTAGGCGTTTCACTTCGTTCGAGAACAGGTTCAGCTAGGCTCCTTCCGAGTGTCTTATGTTCACACCGACGATCAACTTGCAGACTGCCTAACCAACATCTTCTTCGCCCCCGTCTACACGTTCTGATATCCAAGATTGGACTTAGTTCACCGTACTCCATCTTACAGGGGTGTATTAGGAAATAATTTGTGTTTTATTATTATTGTTATGTATTTTGATTTAGTCAAAGGTGGTTGAGTAAATCTCTCCACTTTCTATCTCCATTATCTCCTGATGTATTTTAAATATTGAAAATTAATCAATGCAAAGTCATTTGTTGAATCAAACAATTCTTCATCTCTACATTATTATCATTAATCAATCGGAAATTTCGTGAGGTGCCCTAAGGTATTGCAATTTTCCCGAGGTGTACAACTCTTTTGCATATTTCGCGTGGTTCACCTAAAGTTTTGAATTTTTTCACCTCATGCCCTTCCTGGTTAAATTTAATAGAGAGAGCGGACGAGGACAAAGGTCGAAGATATGGACCGCCGCCGCCCTTCTCACCATTCAACAAACTAATCTAAACCTCGAATATTGCCTCCTCATCCGCCTCCGCGTCCGCCTTCTCCTTGAATTGGTAAATAAAGAGCGTCAATTCCGGGGTTCGAACCGGGGACTTCTGGATACTACCCACAAGTCCTTTCCGGTGAGCCATTCCGGAATGGTTAAAAGGGCTCTGTTTTCACGCTCCATGAACCATCAGACTAACTTGTATTTGTTCGCGTCCACCTTCTCCGCTGCCACAGTTGAGAGGATGGGGATAGTGGACGAGAACGGGACCATGTTGGTGGACTTCAAATCATCGATTTCAACCCAAATTAGGGCAATGATGCGGGCAATTTCACCCAAGAAGTGGAGAATTCAACTCCTGGCAGCGGTGATGGTAATAGCCAGCAGGTTAGCGAAGAGAAGAAGGTTTCGCTGCTGGTGGCCGGTGTCGCTGTTGGTAGGGGCAGTTGCTCCGGTGCCTATTCTAATTTCAATCCAATCTCACCCTTTCTCCCATCAACACCAGCACCTCAATCTCCCCTTTCACTCCCAACCTAACCCTAGAAACAACTCCAATTCCAATCCAGTTTCAGTTTCAATTTCAAATTCCGATCTAAATTCATCCCCCAAAATACCTCAATTTAGGATCTAAACTCATCCCCCAAATTATCAAAATCCAGAAAAAGTAGCTCATAGATTGTTCGGAATGAATGGAAAGGGGAAGATTAGATTGATTGAGGAAAAGGGGTTGTTTGCTGCTTCACAATATAAAAAAGGGTTGTTTGCTCGAACTGAGGAGAAGATTAGATTGATCGAGGGTTTTACTGAAATACCCCAACCTAACCCTAGAAACAACTCCAATTCCAAATAAAACCCCAACCTAACCCTAGAAAGGGGTTATTTGGGTATTTCTTTTATAATTCAAATAAAAATATATTCTTCATATTATATCTCCAACGTACTTTTGGACCATTCTTCTCTAATTTGAAATAAATAAAATTTTATTATATTATGTGAAAACAAATTTGATTTATTTAAATTCACATAAGTATGTAATATAAAGTTTGGAATAATTTTAAACATAAATAAGAATTTAACTACTAGCTGATCGATAAATTTATAGGAACCGTTAGTATCTGTTATTTAATTTCAGTTGATTAAATAAAATAAAATCACATTTGCACTCGATTAATATATGAGTAACCCATATATGGATTTATCCCTCTATAGATATATATCACCAATTAGACTATTCAATTAATCAATTAACCAATTAGACTATTCAATTAATCAAGTGAATTGAATATTTTGGTCTATAAATTGTTTTACCTCCATTACTAGCAATATAATTTGACATTGAATTATCATTTCCCCTAATGTCACTAGCTTTAGATTTCAACTCGAAGTTGATGACCCAACTGGCTTAGCTACTATCACTATGTTTGATGACACTGCAAAAAAATTGCTAAACACCACAGCAGCGAAGCTATTGGAAGAAATGAATGTACGAGCATGTATAGATTACTCCACCTCATTTTTTTTCTTCATTGCTTCTCCTGCCTTATATGTTTGCCTCTCTCCAGGATGAAGATGATGAAAATGTGCTCCCACCTGCAATCGCAAGCTTGGTCAATAGCACCCTTACCTTGGAAATATCATCACACACATACTATAATGAAGGAAGTTTTGAGAGTTTCACATGCTCAGACGCTCATTTGGATCATGTACTTCTAATATAGAGTCACATATTTCCCAAAAAGTAAGGTCAATTAGGGCAATGATGAATACAGTAATGATTTACCATTTGTTAGGTTACACCCGAACAAGGAATCGAAGAGGAGGCCTTAGCTAAAGAAAAGCAATCTGAACCACTGTCCCTGAAGTGCTTGTGAAAAGCTACTGTTGAAGGAATAATAGAGACAAAAGCTACCCCCCAAAGAGAAAGAGAAATGTAAGTGCAAATCTATTATGTTCATGCACGTGCCATGTTGCTCCAACACTAAAATTTAATGCATATTACCTTTTTTCCATTAACAGATGTTGTAAGGACGAACATGATGTTACAATGGCACATTGGAAAAATCAGCTAACAAACATTTCTTCACTTTCCATGTAAACAGGTTTTGTGACGATGCAGCTCATCCTACTTCAGAATTTTATGATACAACAAAGATACAAGATGTGTAAGTAAACATGTTAAACACCTGCGAACTTGTGCACCATGATACCAAATATGTAACAATTCCTATTTGTCAAATGTTATCAGAGAATCTGAAGAGGAATGTCTTAAGGAAGAATGTTCATTCACAACCGTCAAACCAACTGAAAAAGAGAGATCTACTATAGCAAATTCTTCTATGAAAAGAAAGAGCATCGTGTAAGTGCATGCATACAATAATTCCAGCAGATATACTCGATCGGATACATTATAACTTTTCTTTTCCACATATGAACAGGTTAGATGAAGAAGACAGCCCATGAAAATGTCAAATTGCTTGCAGATGTTGAAGAGCAGAAAGACCATCTATACATTGAGGAGGGGGGGTATTGAAATGTTGAAAGCCATTAAGATGTCTATGAAGAACCATTCAATTTTAAATAAACGGTTTATATTTAAATTAGTTTAGCCATTTTTTAATTTTTTTTTAATGATCGATAGATTTCTATAGGGTAATCCTACCAATTCCATAGAGATTCAACTCTACGGAATCGGTGAACTATGATAACGGAATCGGTGGACTATATTATACTATATTTGTCTCATAATTTAAATCATTTACTTTTTGAAACGTTTTTTAATGTGTTAAAACCTGTAGTCCATAAAATATAAAAAAAATTAAAAATTTTCAAAATAATTTCAAACTTCATAGTAATTAGTTTCAAATTAGTATAAAAATTTTTTAAAAAATTTTAATTTTATAGAGTTTTTAACACATTAAAAACCGTGTTAAAAACTCAAACGACTTCAATTATAAGACAGATGGAGTATTATATTATATTATATTATATTTTATAATATTATATTATATATTTTTCATCGAATAGAGATATATTTTATTCTACGGCAAGGGGTTATCTTTAATGAGTCGAATTTATTTTCACCTTTAGTGTGTTTTCACCTTTGATGATTTAGTTTTTAATCTGTCGTCATCGTAGTATTACTCTTTAATTTGTTTTCACCTTTAATTATTTTATTTTTTTTTCATCAGTGTTTATTTTTCTATAAACTTCACAATTAAAACTTAAATACATACACCTCCGACAACTATATGATTTACTATAAATGCAATGCAATCATGTGTTTTTATCTATATTGCATGAACTACATCTTCTCACTCCAATTTGGTAATGCACAGGTGATTTAGAGGCCATTCCAAACTAAATGATCGGATGCAAGGAACATACGCATACTCCAAATAATTAACTCATTCAGTGTATGATATGACCATGTCGTCGAGTATAACATGGTCGTTTTTCATTAAATTTTGTTACTTTTTGTCAAGGTTCAACAGTCTCTTTTTTTGAACACTTAATTTAAATATTGTGTGCTATTTCTTTGTTTATTTAGCAACTCTATTCCAAGTTACCTGTTCAATAGCTTTTTGTCTTTATTTACAATAAAAATACACTATTGGGTATGCACCCTGGATTTTGATCTTTATTTACATTAATAACAACCAAATCATATGAAAATTTAATATCGTACAATTCTATTTTAGAATAATGTCCCGTCCGTTAATATCATTGAATTTTCAGTTGGTCTCAAACATCAAAACACTGGTCTTAAACTACATATGCTTGAAAATCTAAACAAATTTATGATGATCACAATACACCAAAGAAAAATGAAAATAAAAATTTGTAGCTATTTGAAAAGTTGGGATGGAAAGTTTCTATCCTAAATCTCCTAACATGGAAAATAAAATCAACTATAAGAATTTCTAAAAAAATAAGGAATCAGTACGGTTTAGATGAACAAAATGGGTAAAGCAATAAAAACTAACCTTATTATACAATATGATATTTAAAAAAAAAACTCTTAGGTAACTTGTACAAAAACCAAAACTTTATATGTCCCGTGCGTAGCACGGGCATGAATTACCTCTTCTAAAAGAAGAATCACATCCTAATTCAATCAATTTTTGCCCATTAAATGTGAATCCAGAGCTCAAGAGTCTAAACCCAACCTAATGCTAATTCAAATATGCCTCATTACTTATTGTAACCTACGGACTATTCATCTCCCTAATCCTCAATAAGTCTACGTTTAATTTCTCATCTCCTGAAAAAACCCCTAAAAACAAGAAGAGGAGATTAGATATATCTAATTTACAAGTAAACAAACCAAAAGCAATTAGAAAATTAAATCGGTTGTACCCAAGGCGTGCAGTATAAGAAGAGGAAGAAGGCGGTTTGTAGGCCGCAAAGAAGCTCCAAAGAGGAAAGAGTAAAGGAGGCTAAGATGGAGAGAACAATCAAAGAAGAAGGCGGTGACATGAGGCCGAAGAGAATGGCCAGAGGTCGAAGAGAAAGGCAGTGGCCACGAGGGAGAGCACAGACGGAGCAAGAGGTGGCCTGAAGAAGCGAAGCAGGAAGTGGGTGGTGACGAACGAAAGGGTGATCTCTAGAGGAGAGAGAGGTCCCCTGTCCAGGGGAGAGACTCTTTGGGAATTAGATGAAAAAGACCAATATGGACACCAAAACAAAAAAATAAACATTTTTAAATTGAAACTCTAAGGGGATAATTAAGACATTACACTGAAATTACACAGTGGGGAGCTTTGAGCTGTTGATCAAGTGAAATCAAATCTTGTCACCTATATCCAAGGGTTAATATAGCAAGGATTATATGAACAGTAATTTCAAGAGTTGCTCCTTTTATAGGAGTAAGGATATACTGCTGTTGATCTCCCGTTTCTCTCGGACCTCATCTCTAATTCAGAAGAATTAGGTAACCCTCTTCTATATTTCTCCAACTTTGGCATCCGGTTTGGGATTTGTTGTTGGATTAATTTCAATTGATGCTTCAACCCTCTCCAGTTTCTTATTCAAGTGTCTTTGTTTTTTTTCCTGAATTAGAAATTGAAAGGAATTTAGGTTTGGGATTGATCAATCATGTTAGTATCTAATTTAGGTTACAAAACTGATATTTTAGGGTTAGAGGAGGGTAGATTCGATTTTGTTTGTGAGATGTTAGAGATTTGATATCCGCCTGCAAGGTGTTCGATTAAATGCCTGATAGTTTTGAGATCTTGAAATTCAGGGTCATGGCCTTCAAATGGAGAATCAAGGCCTTTAGGTTTGGGATTGAAATTTAGAGCATTTTGATCTTTATACATCTCATATTTGAAGTGCATGTACCATATTTACCTCTTGATATTCCGTATGCAAGCATGTCGTCAATTGAATCTCTGCGAGTATGTTCAGGATGTTCTTGATTTTCTGGGTTGGGTTAGTTCTTCTTAAGCAATTATATGTTGTAATTATTTACAGGGTGACGCTTTATGCTTCCAAAATTTAACTGAATATGCAGAAGGTGCTCCTGGCTTCATCTTCCCTACACTCAGTGCTGGATTGCATTTGCTTAATGTTTAGGTATCTGATATGTCTACTACCATAGATGACATAAGTATTATCCGTGACATAAATATTATCCGTTTATTTTCTCTTATTTTTTTTAACTGTGTTTTTTACTTTTTTGAGTTTGATCTCTTTCTTTTGATATTTTCACACAAATGACACAGTGATTCTTGAATATGTAGAAAAAGGTTGAACAGGTAACTTGGAGGTTAGGTGCTATATAAACAAAGAAATAGGACACAATTTTGAAATTAAGTGTTCAGGAAGCGAATATGGTCGGAGACTTTATGGCATCTATAGCTTTTCATTTTTGGGTTTGTTGTCATGTGTTGGACGTCCCACCTAATAGAGTAGTTCCTTGTATGTTAGATCTTTCGATCGATCTCTATGTATGTCTTGTTTTTGTTTCGAATAAAATACCGGAGGTTTAGCTCTCCTGTTTGACAAAAAAAAAGTTCAAAAAAGATATTGTTGAATCTCGACAATAAGTAACAAAATTTAAAAGAAAGCGATCATGTTATAGTCAACGACATGGTCATATCATACCCCGAATGAGGTAATTATATAAAACGAAACCCAAATCGGCCTAGCCTCCATTGGTTTCATCAAAGTTTATTTTTAATAAAATTTAATAAATTTTTTTAATAAAATTTCATCAAAGTTTACTCATTATTTTTAATAAAATTTAAAACTCTATGAAATATCAAAGTTTTAATTAGATTTTTTAAATTACTTGATACAGATTAGTAATGATTGATGAGTATAAAAATTTAATTAAACTTTTTAATATTTTATAGACTTATTTTTTCTTTTTAAAAACATGTTAAAAATAAAAAATTAAATATTACCGATCAGAGGGAGTAATATAGAATAGAAAAAAATATAAAATATAAAAGTTAATTTGAAAAAGAAAGATCGAGTGTTTGTAATTATAAAATGTAATAAATTTGAATCTCCATGAATAATTTTATTAATATATAATTATAAATTAATTAATGTTAATAATATATTAATTACTAAACTTACCCTAATATGATTTTGAGATTTTCTTGGGTTTTTATTAATTAGTCAAAGTTTTGTTTTAAAAAATCGGGCAGGTCAATCGGGTCACTGAGTCGAAACCTACTTGACCCAGAAAAATATCGGTTTTTCGAGTTCGAGTCCAAAAAATTCTCGAGTCAAAATTTTTGGGTGTTGACCCAAAAAATTTCGGACGTTCGGATCGGGTTACATTTTTGACAGATCTATTAAAGAGTACTCCGTATTGAATTTTTTTTTTATTAATTTAGTCAAGTGCAGAAAAAAGAAGACATATAGGTAAATTTTTTCATTTTTTATTTTTTTATTTTTGATTAGGAAAGGATTCGGGCGAGGAGGCTCTACCCGGCAGCATCCTTGTGGATGAGGTCTAGAAGACCTGAATTGTTGTGAATATCGACTCCCCGGGCAGAGTGGCAAAGGTGTGCAACCTTATCAACCACTCTATTACCCAAACGGGGCACATGAAAGAAAGATACTTCTTTCAAAGTCGATAGAAGAAGTTGTACATCAGATAAAATTAGTTCAATTTCCCAAGGACATTTAGTTTTTCTGTTTAAGTGGTCAATGATTATACTAGAGTCGCCTTCGATGTGGATTTTGTCAATATGTAGTTGAAGGACGTGTTGGATGCCCATTTTAAGAGCAAGAGCTTCCGCTTTGAGAGGGTTTTGTTTGCCAAGCTTTTGATAACAGAGCTGTATTGGTTGGCCTTTCCAATCCCGGATTATGGCGCCCGCCATACTTTCATTGTTTATTAGCGTTGATCCATCAAAATTTAGCTTAAGTGTGCCCTTTGGTGGTTTACGCCACTCAATCCTTTTTTGGTACTTTTTCCTTTTCGGTGTGTTGGAGTTATGTGGGACTTTGGGAAAGTCCTCATCTAGGCCAGTCTCTAAACAAGCCGTTTTCCTCCAGTTATCGATATGGGATTTGATTATGCGTAAAATTGTGTCCTTCTGCGGAAGGGGTTCCTGCCGAAACAAATGATTGTTTCGAATATACCAGATCGACCACCAAGAAAAGGCTAGCTTCTCCTTGGCAGAAGAATTGAGATCGTTCCCAATGAACGACATGATAGGTTTAATGTCACGTGACTGAACTATCAAGCTTGTAATAGTTGATTGTACCCGAGAGGGGAATTGGTAGATAGAACGTACGTAGGGGCATTGAAGCAGAAGGTGAACCTCATCTTCCACCGCACCGTTGCATAGACTACACGTGGAAGGGATAGAGGCACCCCTACAGGAAAGCCTAGAAGCAGTTGGGAGCCCATCCTGAGAAACCTTCCAAAGGAAATTTTTAACCTTAGGCGGAATGTCCACCTTCCATATCCAGGCGTTGTTGTCTACATGTAAGGATGATTGAGCTGTCATTAACTTGTATGCGCTTGTAGTGGAAAACCACCCCTCTCGATCGGGCCACCAGTAGAGCCGATCCTCAAAATGAGAAGCGGGTAGCGGGATGTCTAGAATTTCATTTACTATGCAATTAGGTAGCGCATTTTGTAACTTTTCCAACCACCATCTGCCCCCCATAATGTAGTCACTAACAGTTTCTTCCATATTATTGATTTGGGGGCAATTATCTCTAGATAGCAATGAAGAGGTCGTAATCCAATTATCCGTCAAGAATTTGATTGATTTTCCATTTCCTACGGACCATTGCCAAGAGACGGATCCGGTTTTTGTGTAGTCGAAAATGGTGGCAGAACGAAGGTATTTGTGTCTAATCAGAGTGACCCAGACATTATTTGGTTCAGCCAGAATTTTCCATAACAGTTTCATCTGGAGGGCCTTATTCATTTCTTTTGATTTGCGAATCCCTAAACCCCCACATTGTTTAGGCCTACAAATCCTATCCCAGCTTATAAGTGGCCGATGTTGAAGATCCTTATTCCAAAAGAAAGTGCGATTGATTTGGTCAAGTTCTTTGTGCGTTGCTGCTGGGAGCATGAAATTTTGCATAATATACAGCGGCTTTGCTGACAGATTGGAGTTGATTAAGATTGCGCGTCCCTGTTGTGAGAGGGCGTTGGCACGCCATTTGCTCAATTGTTCTTTAGATTTATAGATGATGTCCTCAAACGTGTTTTTGTTCACTCTACCGTTGATGATCGGACAACCCAGATATTTTTCTAAGGAATTTTCATTTGTAATATTCAAGTAGTTGCGTAATTCTAGAATCCTATGGCTCGATATGCCTTTCGTAGCTTGGAAGCTTGATTTATGGTAATTTACTTTTTGCCCAAAAATTTTACAGTAGGAGTCAATTATTGATTTTACTTTGAGTCCGGCCTCCGCACTGCCTTTTGAGAAGATAATGATATCATCAGCAAAGGAGAGGAACGGGATTCTAGGTCCATTTCTTCCAAAACGAAATCCAATGGGGGTTTTGTCCAGGTTTGCTTCAGCTGAAAATTTTCGTGCCAGGATTTCGGCCCCTAGGATAAATAGGAAAGGGGATATCGGGTCCCCCTGACGGAGACCCCTGGATGGAAAGAACAGGTCCGTAGGACCGTTGTTAACTAGCACTGAGAAGGATACCGAGGTTACACATTCCATGACCCATGAAATAAACGTAGCATGGAACCCAAATTTTTCTAGTACCCTTTTTGTGAAATTCCAATCAACTCTATCATATGCTTTTTCCATATCTAGTTTTATTGCTAGCCATCCCTCACAACCCGTACGAGATCGGAAGGAGTGGAAGATCTCATGAGCTATTAGAACATTATCTTGAATAACCCTGTCTGACACAAATGCACCTTGAAGGGGGTGGATAAGCTTCCCAATAATTGTTTTAATTCTGTCCGTCAAGATTTTTGATATAATTTTATATATATTTGAGCACAGACTTATTGGGCGGTAGTGACTAGTGGTAGCCGGGTTGTCTCTTTTTGGAAGAAGGGTAATAAATGTGTGATTTATTTGTTTTAGTATTTTTCCGGAATGGAAAAAACCTTTTACAGCTCTAATTACTGATGCACCAACTATATCCCAATATGTTTTATAGAATTCAGCTGTAAATCCATCAGGACCTGGGGATTTATTTTTTCCTAAATTGAAGACAGCCGTTTTTATTTCCCCATTTGATGGATGTCGAGTTAGGAAAGCGTTTTCCTCAGTTGTTATTGATGGTTGGATTAATTCTAACATATCGTCTAGAAGTCTATCATCAATAGGCTCTCATCGGAATCTTTTCTCAAAATCACCTTGGATTTCATTTCAGACATTGTCCTCACCCACAATCAAAGTTCCATCGGAGGAGATAATGTTGCGAATCTGTTTTCTATGTCTTCTACCAATCGCAGTGCGGTGGAAATAAGCTGTGTTGGAGTCCGACAACTTAAGATGTTTGGATTTGGCTCGCTGGTTCCAAAATGATTTTTGGAATAGCAGGAGTCTATCCTTTTTTCTCATAAGATTCTTCTCTTTATAAGAGGTTGTTTGTGCATTGTTTACTCGAGGTGAGGATTGGATGTGTAGCAACTGGGTCTCCACATTTTTTAGTTGCCGAAATATATTCCCGAAGGTAGAACTGTTCCATTCCTTTGCCTTTTTCTTAAGGATTTTTTGTTTAAACATAAGTTGAAACATAGCTGAACCAGGACAACTAGCCCGCCAGGACTGTTTAACTATGTTACGAAAATCCTTCCTAAGCAACCAGGCATTCTCAAATTTAAAGGGTGGTGCTTTAAAGGAGGGATTATTTTCAATAGATATTGTTATGGGGCAGTGATCGGATGAAGAGAAAGCCCCATTGTTTGTAATCAGGTTAGGAAAACTTTCGATAATGCGATGGTGAACAAGCACCCGATCAATTTTTTCTCGAATATTGAAATCTTCATCAGGCTTTTTCCTCCATGTGAATGGGTTCCCAAAAGTGGGGAGGTCCTCGAGTGAACATTCATTAATGAAGGTTTGGAGTCTCGTGAATCTGGACGGACGGATGGGTGCGTCGCCGTGTTTGTCTGCGCTGCATAGTATTTCATTTAGGTCCCCTAATACCATGCAAGGTATGATTGAGTTATTCACAATGAAGGTTAAAGTTTCCTAGAACAAAGCTTTCTCGCTAGGGGCCGGAGGGGCGTAGACGAAAAGTGCTAGAAAAGGGAACCCTTCGAGCACAGACTCAAGACGAAGGCCAATAATCCTTGGCAAGTGAATTTTCACAAAAATGGAGATGTTTAGCAATTGGTGAGATTTCCATAATACTCCAATTCCTCCCGACCGCCCATGAGCCGGCGACCACACAGCTTCATCGAAACCAGCAGTCATCCTATTTTTGTCATCGGGAGTAGATTCCGTCTTAGTTTCTGCTAATTCCAATATTTAGATATGCTCATTTATACATAAGGAATTAATTTCAGTCCAAAAGGTTCTTTTTCCTATGCCTCTACAGTTCCAAAAACAGATCTTCATTTATAACCTTTGAAGATTAAAGGACAGGTTTTCGGAGTCCTTAAATCGAAGAGTTTTTGTGGATTTAATTTGGCAAGTACATTTGTTAACCTTGTAGATAATATTCTGTAACAAAGATTAAGATTGAGTTGACCCTGACTAAGCCCACAAGACCACACCGAGTAGTATGAGATTGGGCTCGATGGACCCACCAAAGCCCGGCCCACCAAAACCGAATTGCCTGTTGCAACAGTCCAACCCAACCAAAAAGGAGGGCAAAGTAAAAGAGGGACCTGTGTAGCAGCCGGTGTTATACCGAGACCAAGATTTGTAGTGAGGAGCTGGGCGCCGGCAGAAGGAGTATTGATAGGCCAGAAATAGGAGAAAACCCAGGTGAATTGAGGATGTTGCAGCAGCGAGGCCCGACGACCTAAGAAGTGATTAACAAAGGTTCCAATTATAGCAAGAAATGTTAACATAGCTGGGAGCCCAACTGTGTAGCTAATTGTAAGCTCATTGTAGCATAAGCTAGTAGGCCGCCATGGGGCAGTAAAAACATGGGAGGAGATACTCCACTTTCTTGCAGCTTGTGGTGCCCACGGGGAGAGACAAGTAGAGATGTTTCCCATATAAATAGCCACTGCATTAAAGGAGTTAAACTCTTTTTTTAAGTAAACATAGACCCAATTTATCATTGGTAATAGATAACACTTCCAAGAGCATTTACACTTCCATCGAACATCAATGATGAGAGTTAACATGAAGATAGAAATGAATGGGAGCAAGCCCATCCTACAAGTTATTATTATTTTTTTACAAAACTCTCTCCTAAAGAAGAGATTAAGTGAAGAAGGGAACCAGAGAGGTGGTTCAGTTAACATTACCTTCCATAGTACCTTGACAGCCCCAACAACAAAAACACTAAGGGTGCATATTAAGACAAACGCTCGAAATTTGTGTCGCCCACCCTTGAGCTCGGGAGATGCCAAAAAAGCTTTATAAAAACAAAACACGCAGTAGTCGTGAACGGAGGTACTGAAATCAGCTACCCCAAGCAGCTCACACGCAAGTAACTTGCAGGAGGAAACATGAGCAACACTAAAAACTGCAGAAGTATCAGCAGGCAAATAAGTTTTATATATTTTAATGGCGATGAGAACAACAGGGTAGAGAGTTGATTTAACAGAACTAACAAGTTCCTTAGGAAAGAATTCAGTCATCAGTTTAGTCACCATGTGATTCACCTGCTCAACATTATGAACAAATATGTTTTCTGCCTCCCCAAAAATGCACGGATCGGTAGTCGTAAGGCTAAGCATCAAGACATCTGGTTTTACATCACAAAGTTTTTCTATTGAGAAACAAAGACAGATGCAGTAGACATTTATACAGAAGACAGTAGTCCCCACTGGCCACAAGGCCACCACTGGAGTAAGCGTAGAGTTCTCTTCATCATCGGGAAGGGAAACAAACCCTTTAGATGACAATTTGTCCATTCTTTTTTGAAGGCCCTTTCGGGATTTGAGGGGTGAAAGAGCAAATACCTCCTTCACAGTTTTGTGCAGACACCAAGTGAGGATGTTAATTTTTCCCAAACACAACAGATAAAATAACTCATAATTCCGAAATAAGTATTTCACCAAAGTGCTATAAGAGCTAATAAGAGGAGCTATGAGCAGCAGTTCATAAAGCCAGATTAAACATATACAGTGTTTCATAGCAATGTGAAGGATCAATCCAAAGACAAGAGATAGGCAAGTTGAACACGGTTTATTGAAGGCCTTAAAAGACAGGCGCATAAGGAGACAATTGAAGAGCCAAGATGCAACAACAGTTGCATAAGACAGCTTTAAAATCTCAAGTGCGAGGACACCCAAGGACAATGTTTTTTCAAGCCCAGAGGCTTTCGGCTCCACCTTCCAACCGCAACAAATCAGACAAGAGAAACAAACAAATATAATAAGATTTTTGACACTGCCTTTGATAATGAGTTGTATGAACTCAGTTTCCAAGCCCTTTGCAGGGGGTGGGTGTGGCAATGAACCACTGTTTGTTTTCCAGAGACAAAGGATTTCATAATCTTTCTAGGACAATAACAAATCAGACAGGAGAAACAAACAAATATAATAAGATTTTTGACACTGCCTTTGATAATGAGTTGTATGAACTCAGTTTCCAAGCCCTTTGCAGGGGGTGGGTGTGGCAATGAACCACTGTTTGTTTTCCAGAGACAAAGGATTTCATAATCTTTCTAGGACAGTTAAACAACCACAAAGGGAGTATGTAACCAAACCTGATCAGGAGAGAGCAGGACGCCTTCGCATAGATGGATGAAGGAGAACCCCTTTTAATTAACTCCAAATCACAATCGTATGTCTGGACCATATCATGGAGGGTTTTGAGACCTTCATTTTCAATGAAACTTCGCTTGTCTTTCTTACCAGCCTTGCACTGCAGAGGAGGAACAACACCAACCTGGGGAAGTAAAAACCCCACAGAGGAGTGCAACCCGTCAAAGCAGGATTTGGGGCCCTTTCGGGGGGTGTTTAATGGATTGGCGAAAACCGCGGAATCCATGGGTTGTTTGTCTTTGTCATCACCGGCCGAGCTCAACTCAGACCAAAAACAGACAGTAGTGCTATTAGAATTTTTTAAGAAATAGAGAAGGGAATGAGAAGGAAAGAAAAGAAAATTGCGAAGATTGAGAGAAGGATCCACACCAAACCTCCAACCAGGGCAGATCAAAATTCCGACGCCGACCGGCCCTCCCTGCGCGCACATCAGCACTGCGCAACACCACCCCCCAAACCGACGAGAACCTTTTTTCCTCTTTCTGAAGTTTTTCCCCACCTTCACAGAACGACAATTGCCGATTTCTAGACATTCGGGAAGACGGCCACCATAGTCGCAACCCAAGAGAGACAGCCGGAAAACTGAGTTGTGAAGAGATGAAGATGGTTTCAGAAACGTGGGGACGCCAGAATTGATATTCGATTCCACATCGAGATGGATATTGGGGTTTGAAGACGATTTAGACTCGCCGGTTAACATCACGAATTTAGGGATTTGGGGTTTGGAACTTGGAAAAGGGGGGCGCGTGTAAAAGATACACAGCGCGTTCTTTTGCCCTGAAAGGGGTTTTTACAGACATATAGGTAAATGATTACTTTTGTGATATGTTTCAAAAGGAAAAAAGTGAAATTTAGAAGAAAAAGAAAGTGAAGTCACATATAAAATTGGGAATTAGTGCAAAGTAGGTGGTGGGGAAAGCAAACAGGAGATGGGTGTTGAAGCTGAAGACTTGAAGATGAAGAAGCAAAGGGGCAAGACCGGCGAGACCTCCAATTCTCCACCATGAGCTTGAAGGTTGAGAGTTATTTAGAACCTCCATCAACTTCCTGATTTCATTTTTGTGAGTCATTCCAGATTTCTATTTTATCTTTGATAACTCCACTCCCTTTGATGAAAATCGGAATAAGTTTCAAAGGCTTTGACAGACAGTTTGTGTCAAAGGCCTTGAAGCTTTAACAGTGTTGATGAAACACAAAACCTGTATTTTATGTTATTATTATCTTATATTATTTATGTATGGTTTCCGAATATTATTATATACATTATATACTAACCATACAGCAAGGTTTTCGAAGATATCTCCTTCCTTAAGCTAAAAGACGTGAAGATCAAATCTGGTGGATCATGGCTTCGGAGTTTCCCAGAATAGAAGATTGTGAAGATTGCCCTGATCTCTAATAGCCGTTGGAGAAGATTCCTTCCTCAAGTGGCGCCGATGATCTTCACTATATAAAGGAGATGAAGAAGAGAGAGAGGGACGACATTCACGAATATCATTGCACAATCAGCCCTCAAGTTTACGATCTCTCTTCAGCGTGTTCTCTCTGCTTGTTCTTAAGAGTCTTATATTTTGTTTCAAAGCATTTGAGAGATACACAGTGAGCTTATAGGATATATTCTGAGAGAGTGTTATACTCGAGAGTTTATAACTCAGGAAGTGGGCACTAGGCTATTGATTCTCGAGAGTAAGAGGATTGTACTAGATAGCTGAGAGAGGTGGGGCTCTTCTAGATTGGTCTAGGACTCCAAGGGAACGTGAGTTGACTAGATTGCAATTGTATAGGAGAGAGGCTTCTCAGTGAGCTATTAGGATCCTAAGCTTTGTGAATCAATAAAGCCTGTTGAATCCTAGGGTTGTGGAAGAACCCTAGGCGGGGACGTAGGCCAAGTTCGTGCCGAACCTCGTTAATAATTCGTTGCGTCCTTTACTTACTGCTTTACCATATTTCCGCACTTGGTTCGTATTGTATAACTTGTTTGTGATTCAGGTTTTCAGAGAAAAGACTAAGTCTAATCTCAAAGGGTTTGGCAAGAGCTTCAAACGTCTTGAGACTTCTTGCGAAAAACCGGCATACTCTATTCAACCCCCCTTCTAGAGTATCTTTACATTGTTTTTATATTATCGAACCTTCAATTGGTATCAAAGCTTTACTCACTGCTTTTGATCTAACAATCTTGTGAGTTTTTGATCATGTCTGGTGAAGCAAGCAAAGGATTTGCACAAGGGAGGTCTACCATTAGACCACCACTCTTTGCAGGAAACAACTTCGTCCACTGGAGGTCCTTGATGAAAATGTTCATTATAGATCAAGATCTGTAACTTTGGAACATTATAGAGAATGGTCCGAAGGTTCCAGTGAAAGAAGGACCAAATGGAACCAAAGTCACTAAGACAGAGGCTGAATACATCCAAGCGGATCTTGAACTCGTCTCCAAGAACTACAGGGCCATTAACTTAATATATTGCGGTCTTAGTACTGATGAGTTTAATTGTATTTCATCTTGTAGGTCAGCTAAAGAGATTTGGGACAAGCTGGTTGTCACCTACGAAGGAACCAGTCAAGTGAAGGACACCAAGATCAGTATCTTCCTTCGAAAGTATGAACTCTTCAAAATGAAGCCAGATGAGTCTATTAAGGCTATGTTCACACAGTTCACGGAAATCACAAACAACCTTGACTCTCTCGCAAGACCTTTGAGAATGTTGAGAAAGTGAGGAAGATATTGAGGTGCCTCCCAAAAGACAAATGGGTTCCGAAAGTAACAGCCATAGAAGAAGCCCAGAATCTCACCACTCTACCCCTTGATGACTTGCTTGGGAAGCTGATCACACATGAGATGATTCTCAATGAAGACGATGGAGAACTCCCAGCAAGCACTAAGAACTTGGCGCTCAAGTCTAAGAAGGATGAGCCCAAAGATGTGTCTGATTCTGAAGATGAGGATGATGATGAGGATGATCCCTTTGATCTCATTACAAGGGGTCTTTCTCGATTCCTCAAGATGAAGAAGCAATTCAACAACAACGATGGATCAGAGTCTTCTAAATTTTGAGGTAAGTCTCAATACAAAAAAGATGACAAGAAGACTAAACCTTTGTCTTGTTTTGAATGTGGTGAAACAGATCATCTTGTGAAAGACTGCCCTAAAAAGACGAAGAGTCAGTCCAAGAAGAGTGATAGATGGAAAACGAAAGCCATGGTGGCAACTTGGAGTGATTTTGACTCGAATTCTGATGATGAAAAGGCCAACCTTTGTCTCATGGCCACAGGAGATGAATCCCATGATGAGCAACTCGAGGTAACCGTAAGAGAGCTCATGGCAAGTCCAAAAGAGGTACTATCGGAATTCCTTTCTAATATGATTTCCAATGAAGAGAAACTTATTTCCCAAACTAACACTCTTATCAAGAAAATCGTGGACCAGGAAAGAACTATTGAGGAACTGTCTAGGCGGGTCAAAAGTCTTGAAACTTCTTATTCAGGTCTTGACATTAAAGTCAAGACTCTTGACTCAGATAAATCTGAACTCAAGCAAGATCTCTCGTCTTTGAGAAGTGAACATCATGACTTAGAGAACGAGAAGATCTCCCTGAATAATAAGATTCAAGACCAACAGACAGCCCTCATAAGTTTTACCAAGTCTAAAGGCACTCTTGATAGGATGTTGGGTGAGCAACAAAGTTTTCTAAATAGAAGTGGTATTGGTTACAACCCGAGGTTTTTAAAGAAGCAACACATTACCACTTTTGTGAAGGCAAAAGGAAGCAGAACCTCTCCTATATGTCACCACTGTGCGAGAAAGGGACATGTAAGAGAGACCTGCCCCTATAGAAGAAAGGATCCTCATATTATTTGCAATACATTTCTTATTCACTTGAGAAAAGAACGGATAACGCAAGTTTTGGTCTCCAAAGGCACTATTTTACCAAATAGGGTTTATCCCAATAAATGATCTAAATTTGCTCACTGGTCTAGGCACAAAGGTTGATGTTTGTTTTGCAGGAGATCACCAAGGTGAAGGAGCAAAAATGGATTATTGATAGTGGATGCTCAAGGCATATGAGTGGGAAGAGTTCTCTCTTTCATGATCTAAAGGAGCAATCCACAGGAACAATCACTCTTGGTGACAAAGGAAAGTGTGACATCGTTGGTATTGTGCGCAGAGAAGATACAGGCTTTGACGGACGATCCAAAGCTCTGGCACAAGAGACTCGGTCATGTGAGTCCACATACACTACAGAAGCTTGTGTCCAAAGGGCTTGTAAGAGGACTACCTGAGATGGACTTCAAAGGTATTGAGATGTGCAAAGCATGCACACGAGGTAAACAAACACGTAGCTCTTTCAAACCCAAAAAGGTTGTAAGTACTTCTAGACCCCTTGAACTTTTACATATGGATTTATGTGGTCTTATGTGAGTCAAATCTCCCAATAGTAAAAAGTACATGCTTCTTGTTATATTTGATGAATGCAATGACGGTTCTTTGAGTGAAAGTGTTGCAGATATAGATGTTAACATCCATGCAGAGAACGGGGAAGGTGATGATGCTGCCACTAAGAACACAGAGAAAAGAAACATGCAGGAACAGATTCTCAACACTGAAGAATTGGCCCAAGGTGTTGAAGATTCGTCCAAAGCCCTTGGTGTCCAATCCAACAGTGTTGCGACGTCAGAAACTGCTGTAACTGAACCTAACAGGACCACAGAGTCAGATGTACCACAAATCAATCCTGCTGGTGTGACGAATCAAGGAGCTGAGACTAGCAAAAGGAAATTCAAATACTCCTCATCACACTCATTAAAGGATATCATTTCTGACCCTACTTCTAGTGTTCAAACTCGTTCTAAACTTAAAGATCTTTGTGCTTTTCACGTGTTTGTTTCTCTTATTGAGCCAAAGAAGGTAGATGAGGCACTTAAGGAGCCAGACTGGATCATTGCTATGCAAAGTGAGCTCAACGAATTTGAAAGAAATAAAGTCTGGACCTTGAAGCCTAGGCCAAAGCATCAATCAGTCATTGGCACACGATGGGTATTTCGAAACAAGCTAGATGAGAATGGTAAGATTGTGAGGAACAAGGCAAGACTTGTTGCTCAAGGCTACAATCAAGAGGAAGGTATTGACTACGAGGAGACCTTTGCTCCCGTAGCCAGGCTTGAAGCCATTCGCATTTTATTAGCATTTGCATCTTTTATGAGCATAAAGTTATATCAAATGGATGTCAAGTGTGCTTTTCTTAATGGTTTCTTAGAGGAAGAAGTATATGTGGCTCAACCCCCAGGTGTTGAAAGTTCAGAATTTCCCAATCATGTCTATAAACTTGACAAAGCGCTTTATGGTTTGAAACAAGCCCCAAGAGCTTGGTATGAGCGCTTGTCAAAATATCTTTTAGAAAATGATTTTAAAAGGGGTTGATCGACAAGACTCTTTTTATCAAAACCAAAGGAAAGTACATTTTGGTTATTCAAATTTATGTTGATGATATATTATTTGGTGCTACTAACACATCTTTGTGCAAGGAATTTTCTGACATCATGTGCAGTGAATTCGAGATGAGCTTGATGGGTGAACTCAACTTCTTTTTGGGATTACAAGTTCATCAATCCAAGAAAGGGATCTTTGTCAACCAAAGCAAGTACACTAAGGATCTCTTGAAGAAGTTCAAGATGGATCAATCCAAAGCAGCCAAGACTCCCATGAGCTCAACATTGTCTCTAGATCAAGACAAGACTGGGAAAAGTGTCAATCAAAAGGAGTATCGAGGAATGATTGGATCTTTATTATATCTCACAGCTAGTAGACCTAACATCATGTTTAGTGTTTGCATGTGTGCTAGGTTTCAAGCTGATCCTAAAGAATCTCACCTCGTGGCTGTGAAGAGGATCTTTCGATATCTCAATGGCACTAAGGAGCTTGGACTATGGTACCCAAAGCAAATGGATTTCACTTTAATTGGATATTCTGATGCAGATTTTGCAGGCTATAAGAAGCCGAATACATAGCCGCTGGAGCCTGTTGCTCCCAAATCCTTTGGATAGCTCAACAAATGCGAGATCTTGGCATCAACCTCAAAGGCATTCCCATTAAATGTGACAATACAAGTGTCATCTCCATTACAAAGAATCCTGTTCAGCATTCAAGGACCAAACATATTGATGTAAGGCATCATTTCATTAGAGACCATGTTGAAAAAGGTGATGTGTCCATTTCGTTTATTTCAACTGATTATCAATGGGCTGACATTTTTACTAAGCCTTTGGCAGAGGACAGGTTCACCTTCATTAGACGTGAGATCGGAATGCTTAACAGGGATGCACTTTCGTAGGGGGAGCTTTCCCTTTACGAAAGATAGATTCTACTCAGTGTCAAGATCCTTGAACCTCCTTTCAAAGGTTGTGAACTGAATGGTAGAGCACATATAACGGATCAGATATTTGGTTGATATCTTATTAGATATTTGATCAAATATGGTTTTAATGGATTTTAAACCTTCTTTATATTTTACCTATTTTATTTTCGGATAAATCTTTTCTTGCCTTTAAGAATTGAAATGATCTTTTTAAAATTTGAATTTTTGGTGACTGTTTTTACCCTCCTCCCTTTGTTGAAAGACAAAAAGGGGGAGATGATCTGCTGATGGTTTAGACGTTAAGACTGCTGTGAACCAAAGGTCTTAAAGGACCTTGTTTTGTTTTTGGTTGGATGTTTTTCATGATAAAATTATGATCCAACATTTGTCTAACCCATTCAGGTACTTAGTCCGATTTTGCTTATGATATATCTGTTTGACTAAGTTGCAGGGATGCACAGGTTTTGTCTTTCATCAAGGGGGAGATTGATAACTCCACTCCCTTTGATGAAAATCGGAATAAGTTTCAAAGGCTTTGACAGACAGTTTGTGTCAAAGGCCTTGAAGCTTTAACAGTGTTGATGAAACACAAAACCTGTATTTTATGTTATTATTATCTTATATTATTTATGTATGGTTTCCGAATATTATTATATACATTATATACTAACCATACAACAAGGTTTTCGAAGATATCTCCTTCCTTAAGCTAAAAGACGTGAAGATCAAATCTGGTGGATCATGGCTTCGGAGTTTCCCAGAATAGAAGATTGTGAAGATTGCCATGATCTCTAATAGCCGTTGGAGAAGATTCCTTCCTCAAGTGGCGCCGATGATCTTCACTATATAAAGGAGATGAAGAAGAGAGAGAGGGATGACATTCACGAATATCATTGCACAATCAGCCCTCAAGTTTACGATCTCTCTTCAGCATGTTCTCTCTGCTTGTTCTTAAGAGTCTTATATTTTGTTTCAAAGCATTTGAGAGATACACAGTGAGCTTATAGGATATATTCTGAGAGAGTGTTATACTCGAGAGTTTATAACTCAGGAAGTGGGCACTAGGCTATTGATTCTCGAGAGTAAGAGGATTGTACTAGATAGCTGAGAGAGGTGGGGCTCTTCTAGATTGGTCTAGGACTCCAAGGGAACGTGAGTTGACTAGATTGCAATTGTATAGGAGAGAGGCTTCTCAGTGAGCTATTAGGATCCTAAGCTTTGTGAATCAATAAAGCCTGTTGAATCCTAGGGTTGTGGAAGAACCCTAGGCGGGGACGTAGGCCAAGTTCGTGCCGAACCTCGTTAATAATTCGTTGCGTCCTTTACTTACTGCTTTACCATATTTCCGCACTTGGTTCGTATTGTATAACTTGTTTGTGATTCAGGTTTTCAGAGAAAAGACTAAGTCTAATCTCAAACGGTTTGGCAAGAGCTTCAAACGTCTTGAGACTTTATGCGAAAAACCGGCATACTCTATTCAACCCCCCTTCTAGAGTATCTTTACATTGTTTTTATATTATCGAACCTTCAATCTTCAACCTGAAAAAATAGATTTTTAATTTTAGCCTAATTCCACCTAAATTGCACTTGTAAATTCAAGCTTTTATGTTAAACAACACACAATTGATTATAGTTGCATGCAAAGAATCAATATATTATAAAATGGGGAGAACATCTTATCCTTCTGTTGAATTCAATTGAAACCCCGTAAGTGTATGTAATCTCTAGATGTGTTATTAATTTGGGAAAATTCTGGATTCTTGCATTCTTCGTTGTTTGATTGAGAATTTAGGGGGTTGATGGAATGTTAGTTCGTTTTTGGTGCTCTTGTTAGCAATTTTACGATGTCAGTGATGTAGCATTTTTATTTTTATTTTAAAAAAAATTATTTGGTTGATTTTGTTGTTCTTGTGAATTTTGCATAAATAGTGGTGTCAATCAAGTTGTAAAATTAGTAATTTAAGCAATAAAAGCAACAATATGAATCAACAAAAGAATCATATCAAAATGTGATCATTTCACTTTTATATCAAAGTGAATGTGAATGTGTTAAGAAAGAACTACGATCAAAATAGAATACTTAATAGTCGGGTATATATCAATTTTTTAGTTAAGCGTGTGTTCTGCATTTATTGTTTTAGTTTTCAGCCACCGAAGGAAGAGTGTTGTGGCCATGAGGGGAGATTTGACATGAAACATGCATGCCGCCTAGGTGTAGGCAACTATTTTTTGGCGGTAGGGTGTTTATCACTGAATTTCAGGGTTAATTTTGTGGAAGATGTGATTTTGGGTCATATCTCGTGCTTTTGTTAGTAATGTTATTTTTTTTATATATGGTTCTAATGGTATTCTTGATCAGATTGATGTTATATTTCTTTCCAACTTTTTTGGATTCGGTTAAGGAGTAATATGCTAAGAAGAAAGAAAGATTGAAATAGAATTCATACTCAGTAATTAGGCAACAGTCATACGTCATTGTTGCAAGGTTCCAAACTAATTTGAAAGTATTTACTACTATAAAGTTTGATATTAAGTTTGAAATTAATTTAAAAATATTTGAAAAAAAAAGTTTCCACCCACTTTACTGTCCAATAACATCTGAATTTAGTCCCACTCACATTTGGGAAATATACGGAGTACATGACTAAGTCGATTATAGTCAATTTAGTCCAGTGATCATATATACGTGGGATATATATGAGGAACCGGTTTCTTATGTACTAATTAACATATTGAATGAATGATGTCAGTAGGTCTCAACTATTGTTACAACAGTTGCCGCCTCAACTGAACTGTGTATGTGCCCCTCTCCTAAAATTTTCTATATGAATTTGCAGATTGATCAGTTTTGTTCTTGCTTAATTACATTTTTCCTGGTTTTTAACTTGAGATCTTATTCAATAGTTGGAACACAAATGATTCAAGTTTTGATGAAGGAATTTGGGTCATGAAAAAGGCGATACTCACCTCAAAGTCCAAGGAGACGCTCACCTCAAAGTCCAAAGATGCAATCTCCACCGAGTCTTAGATTTTCACCGAAGCGAAATAAGTAGATGCCTGGGCAACATAGGTAATAAATTCTGTCAAAACAAATAGTCTTAGAAGCAACCAATGGGTTTAGAAAATGATAATCACTTAGCTCATTTGTTCGCACTTGATGAATAGGTGTCACCCATTGTGGAGAAGCTGCTGGCACATGCGTTGGAAATGTTACTTTTTCGTTCATAGGAGAACTCCTGCAAGGCATAAGGTTTGGTCAAACTTGTATATTTTGGTTCATTGTCCCATTATGTTTTTAATATTCTTCTTCTCCATTCTGGTACAACTTCTTATGGGTTAATTGTGATTTAATTTAAAAATATATCTCTTATCATTGTGCCTTGGTGATTTTCTGTGTAGCTAGCTCCACTAATTAGTGTTATTAAAGTATGACAATAGATATTAAGGGGATTAAAAATTGAAATTACACTGAGGAAAACTTTCAGCCCGCGGTGTTTCCCTTTTTGTAAAATTTCCTTTCGTAGTTAGTCCTGGGTGTATAAAAAGGCAACAATTATGAATATGAAAAACAGTAATAACATAATGACGTACTATGTGCAACAATTGTTTTAAATATTTAACTTACTTGGCTTCCCAAGTTGTTGAATACTTCCTTGAAAACAATGTTCTTGGTATGACCTTTGAATGGTGAGCTATCTTCTGCCATGAAAATTTTGAGTCCCTTAGGATTTTTGACTCTGGAAATTGCCACAATACAATTGTCCATGGCTGAATACAGGCTTTGGTAAATAAATACCAACAACATTTAGCGATTGGCCTTGACTTTTGTTGATCGTCATGGCATAGCATGGTTTTATAGGAAACTGTCGCCGTTTTAATATGAAGGGACATTTGGTTTTTGTAGAAGTGAGTGTGATTCTTGGGATTAGGACCTTCTTACCTATGTTGCTCCCTGTAATATTTTTTGCTTCTATAACCCACTCAGCAAGATGCGAAATGATAAGGCGTGTTCCACTGCACAATCCTTGACTTGGATTTACATTTCTTAGAAGCATAACCAGTAAACCCTCTTTTAGATTTAGAGAATGAGGTGGCATACCCGGGAATTGTAGAGCATTTAGGAACTCTATTGGGAACATGTGTTCTTGGCCTTCCATGTCTGCAGAGGCTTTGCATATTTCATCCGAGCTTCTATATGTCTTGACTGGGCCATGCAACTTTTGAAACATGTGATCATTAATTTCATCTGCATCCCCATTCAATGGTGCTAGAATTGCTCTTTCTCGAAGGTAGCTTTCATTGCTCTGCTGCTCTATGAAATTCGGGAATATATGCTTGACAATTTCTTCAATAGGAGAATCTCGTGGAAGGACAATAAACTCCCGAGGGATGAGAATCCATTCTGGTTGGTCTTCACCTTGTTTTGCTTTAGCTTCTACAACCCCCTCTCCCACTTTTAATACCCACTTATTGAATTGTTGTTTCTGAAAATCTATACAACCATCTCCATCATATTCATTGACTCTCATGTTCCGTGTTAGTCTTAAAACCTGACATCCCTGCCACAGTTGAGAGTTGTTTATAGATGCTTGAATGATCTCTTGTCGTTTCCCCTTTGTAATAACCGGTAATATTTGCCTGAAGTCACCTCCAAGTAAGACTGTAATTCCCCCAAACAATCTGTTGCGGTTTCTTTCATCTTTGGATCCCAAGATATCTCTGAGCGTTCTGTCTAGGGCCTCAAAAGCAAATCTTTGTGTCATTGGTGCTTCATCCCATATTATGAGTTTCACCTCATGCATCAAACTTGCAAGATGTGTGTTCTGCCTTATACCACATGTGCTATTTTCCATTAGTTCAAGCGGTATGACAAATCTGCTGTGTGCTGTTCTCCCTCCGGGTAGAAGAAGTGAAGCAATTCATGTCATTGTTAATACCGAAATTTATAATACCTATATATAATTTATTAAATGATAAAAGTAAATAATGAGGTAAAGTTTGGTATAGTTAGAAATTTTGTTGAAGTTTATACCTGAAGATGCAACTGCTGCAACTATTTTCCTTTCAGATCTTATTCTAGTTATTAGAGATTTATATAGAAATGTCTTGCCAGAACCTCCAGGCCCGTAGACAAAAAAGAATCTCCCTTCTTCTGCCTGAATAGACGTGATGACTTTGTTATAGATGAGAGACTGTTCTGCATTGAGGGAGTCGTAGATTAGCTTCTGCTCCACCGCCAATTGTGCAAAATTATAGTTCATTTCTTCCTGGATCAACCGGTTATCAGAATTTGTTAATAGAGCGGTGTTGGGCATTGGTAGGCCATTGTAGTCTAAAATAGATTTCTCGTTGCGGTTTAGAATTTCTTGTATCTATAATAAACAATGGTTCTTAATTTTCTCCTCAGTGAGGAGCAAATCTGGAAATCTAAATTCTTTTCTTTTTCTGTGCAAAATATCTTCAGACAATGCCTCCCAGTTCTGCTCCCATAACTGTCGCGGATTATTGACCTCACAAAACAACAACATTGTAACGAACAATTCACACAATTGAGCTGCTAGAGCCCATTGCCTTGCCTCTACAATTGCATCCGTCCATTCTTTGTTATCATTGACCATTCCAAGAACATAGCAAGCTTCTTTAAAAGTGTTGTACATCTTGTTGTTCACTGTCCGGATTTCTTCGAATGATCTTGGACCTCTAACAACATTTAAGAGCATTCTTAAGTAATACCGCTCGCCTGATGTGGGGTGCGAATAAAAGATTCTTCCAATGCACTTTCCTTGTTTTCGAGGCTGACATGATTTCTCTCTAGCGTTCCACACATAACTTGCTGGTATTTCTGCATATGTCAGTTTTCGTGCATTACTATCAACCATGTTCAGTGTGAACCATTCTGTAAACATAGTGTCTTTAATGCCATGTCTTTGAAGAAGTGCCGGTAGACTCTGAGAATCATGCAATGTTATAACATTCTGATCTGGTAGATGAAATGTCAACCTCATTACAGATGGGTTGCAATAGTGAATCTCAAATCCAAAAATCATCCAAGCTGCTTCACATGCTGATAAGTAACGGCAATCCAAAAAATTCTGTATCTCATCCACATGTACAATGCTCTCACTCCTTGAATGATTCACAGTCAGCACATTTTCTTGAATGGATAGGGTAGCTCTGTCAGGCCCTTTATTTAAGTACTTGAACAAATATTTGATTGCCCTTGACCTATTGCACCACTCAACATTGATATGTGCATGATATTTAACTAAGAGATAACGATTGTAAGGCGTTACAAATCTGTTATCAAGCTTAGATTTTGCCTTTCTCACATGAACACCAGTGTCTCTTCGTCGATACACTGGAAAACCTTCCTCATCAATCGTTGTTTCTGCATAAAATGGCTTGGGAAAATGTTTACTGCATGCTCCATCTTTCATACATTGTGAGTTTTTGTAGGCATCACCACATGGACCATGTAGCATGAAATCAGTGACAACCTTAAAACCTATAGGATCCACCTCCTTAGATGGTATTTCAGCACATATAATATCATCAATTTCCTCTGGTGCCTTGCATTTGGACGATTCTTTTAGCCAAACTAAAATATGTGTATGTGGTAAGCCGCGCTTTTGAAATTCAATAGTGTATACAACTGCATTGGAAAATGAAATTTATGTTAATATTTGTAGGGTTCATGTTATTTCTTTTTGCGTAATAGAGCATAGGACAACTAACCAGCCTGTTGGTCTCCAAAAAAGTGATGCTTTTCAATATCTTTTATCACTTCAACCAACTTGAGCTTGAAGACTCTTGTTTCCACGTCGGGACGATCAGTTGGTTTTTGGCCTAGTATCTGCGCAAGCATTTCAGCAATTTCTGGCCATTTCGGGTTAGCCGTGAATGTTATAAATAGATCTGGATTCCCTAATGCCCGACAAAGTGTCATAGCATCTTGATAATTTTGAACCATGTATCTTGGACTCCCTGTAAAAGATGCCGGAAGGACTATCCTTTTACCAATAGCTGTTGCTGGTGTGTCTCCTTTTGTAATCGCGACACAAATATTCTAATATAAATCAGCTCGTAAGCTATCTTGATTGTACTTAATCCACTTCAATCTTTGCTCTTCAATTGAAGTGTAGTCATCCACCACATATTGTTGGAATAGGCCACCTCCCCTGATTAGAGTTGTTCCTTCGTCAATTCTTTGTTGAATCCTGTAAGCATAATATTCCTTCATGGTGACCGCCCCTCTTTTGGTTTTCCTTCTACCGTTGTTATTATAGTACGGAATATTTTCGTGGAATCCATCTTCTCCAAAAGGAAACAATAGAGGGTACTGCAGCGACATGTATAGTGGATGTAATTCTGAAATCCTTTGTGGGCCGTGTGTTTTGCTTTGTATCACAATATCTCTCGACGTAGTATTCTCTCCAAAATCTCCTACGATGAGCGCAGCTACTTCATAAGCACGTGGCAAGCTATATTGTTGTCTGTTTGGCTCTCTCTCTCTCCCATGAGGTAAAGTTTGAGATCATAGGTTTGGTGTTGACTGTACCAATCTCTAGCCATCCGGAATGCTTGCGCAATACAACTATGTTTATCTAACATTTGAGTAAGTGCTCTCACAATAGATTCATCAATTTCACTGCAGTCATTCTGAGGTGAGGCCGCTAATCGATTAGCAAGCTCATTATTAGTATCGTAGAAATACAACTGAGCATATTTTGGCCTTTGACCATCCTGCGGTAAGAGAGAACCCAAACGGTGGTAGTTTTGACCACTAATTCGGAATGTATATGGCCCTCCTCCTTGATTGATTTGTCTATCAATTCGCGCCCCCAAGGATGTGAAGCAAAACATTCAATTGTAAATCCGGATGTTGCGCTTGAACATCTTTGATGCAGGGTCATTGTCATACTCAAGCAGCTCCTTTAGTGGTGCAGGTGTTGCTTTTAATTTTTCCAACCGCACTTTCCCTTCCTAGCAACATAATGAAAAAGTAGGATTTGCACTTCTCCTAGATTTGATGGTTCTCTCTTCATACCACATGGTTGCATTACAGTTAGGGCACTTAAGTAGAGGTCCAAGTTTGTTATAAGTATTTGATTCATCTACAGATAGAAAAAATAATTTATATTAAACTAATGTGAATGCTTCTTTTAAATAAGTTAATAAATCATCAAAGAAGCAATGTAGACTCACTATTGCAGTTGGATATTGCAGCAATTGGAGCATTTCTGGTTGACGATGATTGTGCTTTAGACCCTGGGAAAACCAAGTGTGCAGGTAATCGTCAAAGACTTTTTTTGCAAGGTCATAAGCAATATAGTATAGGAAAAAAACATTGTGATTTAGACCCATTTTTAGGCATAATATATTCAAAATCGCTCTCCTTATTTACACTGGAAAGTAAAATTCACATGGTGCGCTTGATGTTTTAGTAGTTTGAGTGGATTTGGGCCAACCTGGATCTTGGGTGGTTGCAGTTATCATTTTCATTCCGCTCTAGCTTTGTACTTTTCCAGGGCTCAACATTTTCATCTCTGATTGCAGTATTATTGGCATCGATGGCATTGTTGAAGACAAAACCGGTGGCAGAAATTTGTGAAGTAAATCTGTAATGGTAAGCAACTATTAATACACAACATTTTATTACATAATAGACTTTATCAAAATGAAAAAAATGGTAAAAAAAAATGTTTTATTTTTCATTTTTATATCTTGTGAAAAATAAAGGCAAATTAATCTTTTGTAATGGTGCAAGTATCAATGCTTTCATACTGATATTTGAACATACCTACTTCTCCACTGCTTGCATTACTTAGTTTGAGTACACAAAAAGTCTGCACTTTTTCCCTCCCAATCACGTTGGTTCTAGACCGTAGTAGTATTGAGATTTCGGGCACGGGTGAAGACGTTTGCTGGAAACTTTGTAGTAAATCTGAAATTTGAGTCAATCATCATTTTACATGTAGGTTGTTGGTTTTCATTTCTTGCAAATCAATGAACAGCGTACCTTGAGGCATTTTACTTTGTTCCTCTACCCTTGTGATCCCAGGAATGTGTAATACTTTTTATTTTGTGAGCATGAGATAATATTTGATTGTCCTAGATAGTTGGCTTTTTAGAGAAACGTTTAAAAAGATGGTTTAAATTTAAGGATAGACTCAAACATTAAATGTAGCCTTAGGAGTTACTTTATGTTTTGGAAACGAAAAGATTCTGGAAAGAATTATGATTTAGGAGTAACTGTCTTATGTAAGTTCAAACAAATAACTATGATTCTGGGAATACCCTTATCAATATAACTATTAATAAAGGAATGCCATAAACATTTTCAATGAATATGAAAAGTAATTTTTGATGACAAATTCATTTTCAGCTTTAGCGCGTTGCAGGACTCTTGCAAGGCCTTCATCTTCTCTTTTGAGCTCTCTAACCTTCCCAAATGCATTGACTTCTTATCTTGCAAATCCTTCATCGACGAACAGCTGCTTAAACAAATCTTGATACTTCTTGTAAAAGTCCTCTAATTCTTCTTTAAGTCGGTGAAACTGCTATTGGAGGACTTCATTTCCCTCAGCCTATTGCCTAACATTTACTTCAAGTTTCTCCTTGATCTCTTTCAAACCAAGGATTTCATGCTGCATATCCTTTTCACCTGCACTGGAAGCTTATTTCATGTTGGTCAAACTCGGCTCTCTTCCCTTAAACCACCGGATCTCTAGCTCCAGATCCCTTTTGCATATCTCAAGGTCCTTCAACATGTGAAGCCCATCCCTGATGCTATAGCTGTTTGATCCTCTTGAGACTGCAAGTGCATATCCTGCAGCTTGTGGAGGGTTGCTTCGACTTGCGTAAATTGAGACTCTTCATCCTACAACCGGTTCATAAGCTTCTCTAACCCAGTGTGCTTCTCAGCAAGTTGTTGATGTTTTGCTGCTATTTCTTGAACCAGATCATTAGCCTCCAGCTCTAGTGACTGATTCACCTCCTCCAACAAAGCACATTGGTCTTCAGCAACATTTAACTTGTCTGATCCAAACAATTAACAAAATGGAGAGCAAATGAACTATCCCAACAAGGAAGAGCAATTCTAGTCAAAGCGAATTTAGCTGCCAAACCGAATTATTTGATGCAAAATTTCATGCTTCTTGCAAGCATACATTCAGAGCTTGACCAAATTAACAGATGTTTTTTCTGGAATAAGGACTCAACGTATAAGCCTTTAATTGGTTGGGACAAAGTGTGCAGACCAAAAAATGAAGGCGGACTTGGCATACACAAAACAAAAGATATGAACAAGGCCCTTCAAATGAAATTATTATGGAAAATTCTAGCTGAGCCTCAGAATGGATGGGTGAAAATTGTTAAAGAAAAATATCTTAAAGATGACAACATTTGGGATTACAAAAAGAAGAAAAACACTTCATGGCAATGGACCAAATTGATGGAATGGAAGGAAAAATTCTGCCAAGGGCTGATATGGCAAATCGAAAATGGGAAAACGATTAGATTTTGGAAGGACAAATGACTATGTAATGAGAATTGCCTTCAAGAAATTAGACTGCAAGACCAAATAGAAGAATATGAAACAATTGACCAATTTATAAAGCCAGACAAAACTTGGAATGAAGAAAGATTGAAACAAAAACTCCCGAAGAATGTTGTAGACGAGATCCTAATAATTCATATCCCTAGAACAGAGATTGATGATAGATTATATTGGAAAGCTAGCAAAAATGGTTGATTTTCCACGGCTAGTGCTTTGGACCATATCACTAAAGCAAGAAGAGCAAGAAGAGCAAAAATGGTTGATTTTCCACGGCGAAAATTAAAACCTTTCTTGGGAAAAATATCCTTAATGGAACCCCAATGAAAATCAGACTTAGGAACAAAGGAATTGATGTCCCTTAGGGTTGTCCCCTCTGCAGCCATTGCGAAGAAGACGCAACCCACTTATTCACGGCATGCCCGACATCTCTGACACTAATTGGAAGAATGGATAAGCATATTGAAAGAATAATACGAAACACTGACAAAACTAACAAGACCTACAAGATGATAAGTATTGAAATCTTCTCCCAGCTATCAGCTACTCAGAAATAGATACTAGCGTTCTCCTTATGGGGGATTTGGTCTATGCGAAACAAAATTGTGTTCGAAAATCATGATGTCAAAAATATGGAACAATGGATAAAAACAATTACACAATATCGACTATCTTGGAAAAAAGCTCTTGAATATGATTTAGAGAACGATGAGGCTACAACTATACATCACTGTAAAGACCGGGAAATTTTAGAATATTAAATTATTAAAATAGTGATTTATAATCATCCCGATTTCTAAGATTTGGGAGGTTTGGAAAAACTCGTCCTTGAGCATCAGTTTTTGTTTTAAAATCCTTCCGGCATCGATTTAGAATTTGGATTTTGACGGAATTTGATCACGCTTTCGAGCTATGAATTGAGAATTTAATTCGATTTCGACAGTCTTAAATATATAATTTGAAAGTATGATTAATTTTATTATTTGGTACGGTTCTAGAATTTAAGTTATTCGTTGAAGTCGATATTAGCGGGTTTTGAGTTTGTATTTGCGAGATTTAAATTTGCCATTGTGGCACTTCCTACTTTTTTTTCCTCTTTTCTTTCTTTTCCTCTCTCTCTCTCTCTCTCTCTCTCTCTCTCTCTCTCTCTCTCTCTCTCGAATTCCTGTTGAGCAATTCCCCCACATTGCAAATTGTACAGCTTGCTTTTTGTTGTTTTGTGATTTCACCATAAAACCCACTCCCCTTTTGGTTGTCACCTCTGAATTGCAGAATTGTAGCTCAGCCTCTCCCATTTTGAAATGGATCCCAAGCAACCCTAAACCTTATCCACAAATCACCCCCTCTCTCCCCTTTCTCCTTATCTGCAGAGCAAAACGAAACCCCAAAATCACCATCGCCGAGACCACCACTCCTTCGCTCCGTTGTCTCCCCCCTCCGTTTCTGATTCCACCAGACAACCATCTCCCTCCATACTTTTGCCGCTGGTGATCAAGCCATCGCCAGGCCATCTTCTTCCATCCTCCTCCTTCTCGCCGTTTTTCGCAAACAAGCGCCCGGAAGCCGCCAGGAGCCACGCGGAGCCGCCCTTCCCCTGCCTAGCTTTGCCGGCGGGCACCAAGTGCGACGAACATCACACAACACCTCCGAGCTTCCACTTCTCCATCTTCGAAGCAGCAGAGCAACAATTCCCGACCTTGACGGAGTACGCCGGCGCCACCGCGGGCTCCCTCCCCTGTTCCTTCCGATTCGAACTCGGTAAGGCTTCCTTCGTTTTCGAATCGATTACCTGTCAAGCTTTGCCTTTACATCTCCTATAATCTCCCCAGGCTCAGAGCAACCCCTCCCTCCATCATGGACGCCGGTTGCAGACCCTCGCTGAAAACGCTTCCCCGTCGCTCGGTAAAACTCTCCTCCTCCCTTCCTACTTACTCTCGCTTCTTTCCTGTTGAGTGGGTTGGGGTCGGAAATAGGTTGTCGGTCTTTTGGGCGGGGCTTGGTCGGAGATGGGCCACCGGAGGCCTGGGGCTCCTCCCCTCTTTTCTTCCATGTCCTTCCATCGTCAATTGCTCCGTTCGTTTTCCGCGGGTTGAAGACAGGCCTGGGGAACCGGGTTCTCCTCCTTTCCTTTTATTTTGTTTTAGTTGAACCGGGTTTGGGGCTGGGAGAGCTGGGTTGGGCCTAATTTTCGGATCCACCATTCATTTCTTCCAGGTCATGGGCCGGATATGAGCATGATATGATAGCCCAGCACCATCGGGCAATCGATGAGATGATATGATATGATGATGCCGTGGTTTGTGCACCACCACGATGAAATTGCTATGCTATAGCCCGAACTGGCCAGTCTCTGCACTAACGGAAAGGGGTGCAGAGGTAGGAGAGGGATATGCCATTTGGCATTGTCTTGGGCCCTTTACAGTATTTCTGCACATTATTATACTTAGGGGCATGCTAGTGTGTTTGGCTTTCGTACTGCATTAGAGCATCTTTATTAGGTATAGCACATACTATGTGGCCTCAGCGAGGACTGCCGGTCCCGCATGAGTGGCTCAATCTGACTCTTTTCCCCGTTCTTTTTAAGGTATTTTCTGCAGATTCTGAGTACTCGATGTCTATATGACGGTGTTTCCTTTTGGTGAATTGAAGAACCTGGCTAATTCTCTAACTTGGTATAAATGGTAATCATTCGCTTACGTTTTGGTTTTGACCCGGCTCTGCCGTGACACTTTGTATCTTAACCTTGTTTCCGCTTTAATTTCATTTGAACTGAATTTCGCGACATAGTCTTAGGACAGGTTAAGGGTACCCAATGACCCGTCGAGGTTTTTAGGGTTGGAAATCCCTCTTTCTACCAATCCTAAATGAGTTTGAAACCTCGACCCGTACCTGGATCGTAAGATCCGAACAAGGGTTTTCATCCCTTGAAACGTAACCCGGAAATCATAATTCTTGGCCTTTATAAAGATGGTATCAGAGCTGAGGTTGTGCAATTCGGGTACACAAGGGTCGAGTGTATGTTTTGAAAATCGCCCACAAATTTCAAGGACTTTTGAAAGGATTTTAAGAAGAGCAAAATGAACTTAAGATGCCTAACCGAAATTGGACTAAGTAATGAACTTGACTTGTAATAAAAGAGGAAAGCCGACCAAACGGGAACGCGAGTGGGTAGTAAAGGCGCTAGACCACCCCTATTGGGTGTAGTTGGGAACGGTAGGCGAAATATCAGCTTGTTCTTTACAGATGGGTTGGGAGACTCTAAGGAGATCATTATGAGTGTTATTAATTGATTATGTGCTGAGTGCTTGCTATGCTAGAAGTTTGATTGGTATGCCTAACAATTAAACGTGTATTGACTGATCTGTGCAAACGGGATAGTGGGAGTACCCTTGTCTTTGTGTGGTCAAACCCAACTTGTGTGGAACAGCCCCTTCCGCTATGTTAACCACTTTTTCAATTCTATCGAATCTTTTTCTCGGATGTCAGTATCTTTTACGAAAAATCAGGTTGGTAAACACATTGTGTCGGGAATCATGGTTGGATATTAAGGCTGTCTGAGTGAGTATTGGATGTTCTTGATGTCACTTTGAGTCAGAAGTAAGGTATTTCTGGGGCTGCCTTTCCTTATTCTTATGATGACCAACCAGTGTCTTCTTGCCATGAAGAGTCGTACCGGAGTCCCACGGGAAAGAGGGGTGATAAGTTGGTTGGGAAAGTCAATGGTTGCCTTAGGGATCTCTGTCCGGTTATAATGGTGACTCTCTCTGAATTGAATGACATGATTCTGTAATCTTCCGCGTGTGCCTCGCAAATGATCATTAGTATAAAGCTACTCATGTTATGCCTTGCTTCCCATCATGATTATATGTTGTCATAACATGTCTACTTGGCTCATGGTATTGCCTGTATGATTGATTTGAAGCATGAACCATATGATATGAACCTATCTGATCGTTATCTTCTCCTGAATTAGGTTCATGATAGTGTGATCAACTCCTCTTTGTATGAATGCTTGTAAATGATCGTCTTAGCATGTTGGATGACGACGTGTTAATTCCTATTATCCTAGTATGTGTTGATTTGAGCTCATGTCCCCGTATTTTAATCATATTTCCATCACTTAAACTCGTATTATACATCGTTAAACCTTCCTCATACTTTGATAATGCATATTTTAGATAGGCATTATAGATACATTTAGTTTAGTTTAGGTTGCATTTCTTGCTTGCTTTGTTGTTAAATTGCATCTTGTGTTTATTTTAGAAAAGTTCGGATTCTGCGCAATTTTGTGTTTATTTCGCAGAGTGAGTCGGAACACATTTGGGAGATGCAATGTCTCGAAGAGGAACACAAGATACATGGGAAGGAACAAGGAAGAAAGAAGCAAGACAAGACGAGAGAAGCCCGCAAAGGAAGTTAGAAAGGTCACGGAAAAATTACATGCCGCGGGCGCCGCAGCTATTGCCGCGGCCGCCGCAGTGCCCGCCGCAGCGGGAGGCAAAGGAAGCATTTGCGGCGGGCGCCGCAAACCTTGCGGCGGCCGCCGCACGTATAGCCGCGCGCCGTTTTGATGGAAAAACCCTAGTTTCTAATTTATTCACTTTGAGGCCGACTTGGATGCTTTTAATTAGGCCTTTTATGTTATTTTTGAGGACCTTTCATTCGATTGATTGAACCATTAGACTTTTTAGAGATTTTGAGCTATTTCTTCCATGAGGAACTAAACTCATCTATTCTGCCTGCAATTTGAAGCTTTATTCGGATTGATTGTGAGTTTCTAATTCTCGCTCCTGGTTTCCTATTTGTGAATGCTTCAACTTCTTTGTGCTTAATTAATTATTGATTTGTTCTATCTTGTCTGGCCAACTCGTTAGATCAATTCAATCGCTAAGGTTTTGTAGATTCCTGGTTGTGAACCTTAACCTAAGTGGCAAACTTATTCCTTTAGGGCTGGTTGAACTATTTGAATGAGTAGGAAGTTGAATGTGTTGCTAAATCCCTCTTTATGGACTGCAAATACCTTGGCTAATCTCTGAACTTAAAGCTATCAATTGGGTTAAATCCTTCTTTAGGGACTGTTCGGTTGATAAGGGTTGCTAGGACTGGTTGGACTAGTAACTATATTAGGTCGGGACAAGGGCATTCATAGGAAACATAATAGGACGAGAAGAAGTTACAAGGATCGCTTCAATCCAAATAAAGTGGAAAATTGTAGGTGGAATTGCTTCTCCTAATTGTCTAAACCAAATTCACTTACTTTGCGTTCTTTACTTTGCTTCAAAACTGTCACACAAAAACCCCCTCTTTGGTTACTTAATCAACATTAAAATCGCACGTGAGTTATAAATTTCCCTGTGGGATCGACCTCTTACTTATTACTATACTAGTTATAGGTTTGAGTTTCTTTGGCGGAATCAACGACAGGTTTCCCCTCCGTCAAATTTGGCGCCGTTGCCGGGGAACTTTTATTAAATTCTTGTGTGTTTTTAGTGTTGATCTTGGTGTGGACCGTCTTATATGGTCCATACCCGTGCTACTAATTCATCTTTGTTACCATTTGATTCAGAGATTGAAAGGACCCTTGCCGCTCTGAGGCAAGAAGTTCGTGATCGCTTTCGCGAACTCCCTTTTGATCAACAAGAACCGACAACAGAGATGGCTGACGATGCAAACCGCACTCTTAAGGAGCTTTCTGCTCCTGATGTGGCACAGCAACCCCTGGCAATCCAATTTCCTACGCTAGCAGAAGGGGTCAAATTTGAGCTTAAGTCTGGGGTAATTCATCTTTTACCCAAGTTCCATGGGTTGAGTGGGGAGGACCCCCACAAGCATCTGGCTGAATTCCATAGGGTGGTAGTTGGGATGAAACCTGAGGACGTCACTGCAGAGCAAATCAAATTGAGAGCTTTTCCCTTCTCTCTAAAGGATGACGCCAATGAATGGTTCTTCTATTTACCGCCGGGATCTATTACCACTTGGGCTGAGATGAAAAGAGTCTTCCTAGAGATGTACTTCCCTGCAACAAAGCTAAATGCTTTGAAAAGGTCTATCAGCAGCATTGAGCAGTACGCGACAGAGTCTATACATGAGTACTTTGAACGCTTCAAGAAACTCTACGCCAGCTGCCCAAGCCATGGGTACTCTCAAAAGGATCTGGTCCTCTTTTTATTCAATGGATTGACTGATATGGAGCGCAAGACGGTGAATTCTGCTTGTGGAGGAAATATGCTTAATAAGACGCCTACCGCAGCTTGGGAGGTGTTTAGGGAGCTATCTGAGGGCTCCAGACAGTTCACCAAAAGCCCTCGGGCTAGGGGTGTACTCGCTGTTGATGCGCCTGTGGCTGCACTTCAGACGGATATGGCAGAGGTAAAGGAGATGATGAAACAATTGGTCCTTGATAGAAATCCTCAACAACTGAAGGCATGTGGTCTTTGCAATCAATTCACTCATCCTATGGACATGTGCCCGATCCTACAAGATCCTAATGTTGATTTGAATGCCATTGGGAATTTCGCTCAACAAAGGCCTAGACAAGGCAATTTTGGAAATCCTGGGTATTTCAACAACAATAACTACAATAGGGGCTATCAGCAAGGCTACGGGAACTATCAAGCACCTATCAATCAGCAAGGGGGGCAACAGGAAAGGCCTCAGCAACAATTCGAACCTCGACAGGGAGGTCAGCAGCAGTCAAATGGGGATAATGAGGATCCACTGCAGAAACTGTCACGATTGGTCATGAGGAATGAAAAACAACAGTCAGAGCGGATGGAGAACCTAGAAAAGCAGCAATCCGATCGGATGACAAAGCTTGAGAATCAAATGAGTCAGCTCATTCAAATCTTAAGTGCTAAAGAGGCAAATAATTCTGGTAAGCTTCCATCACAGACCATCGAGAATCCGACAAAGGAGAATGTCAGCGCTGTAACACTTAGGAGTGGCAAGGAACTGGTTGTCACAAAGCAAAAGGACGAGGAGGAGATAATGGACGAAGAAATAGAAATAATTGAAGATGAAAACGGGCAAACAGTGGTGCGGCGCCCGCGGCAACCCTTGCGGCGCCCGCCGCTGTCACCTGCGGTGCCCGCCGCCAGAGAGCCGATTCCAGCTGCGGCCGCCGCGGGAGAGACCTGGCAAGCTGCGGCGCCCGCCGCATCACCTGCCGCGCCCGCCGCTGCCTCACCCGCCGCCGATTCGTCTTCTGGTACGTTTTCTCCCTTACCTCTTTCCTCTTCTCTCCCTCTTTCTCCTCCTCCTTCTTCTACTCCTTCTTCTCCCTTACCTATGGAGACTCCAAAGCCCGTTCCGCCCTTCCCGGAAGCTTTGAAGGATACAAGGAGGTATGAGAACGACAAGGAAATCTTCGAGACATTCAGTAAGTGCGAGGTAAATATTCCTTTGCTTAATTTGATCAAAAGCATCCCTCGATATGCTAAATTTTTGAAGGAACTTTGCACTATCAAGCGGAACCAGAAGCTAAAAGGTAAGCAAAAGGTGAAGGTAAGCGAACATGTCACTGCTGTCTTTCAAAAGCTTATGCCTGAAAAGTGTAGTGATCCTGGTATGTTTGCTATTCCATGTGTGATAGGTGACACTAAATTTGACAAAGCCATGTTAGATTTAGGAGCATCTATTAATGTTTTGCCTTCTAGTGTTTATCATGCTTTGGGGTTGGGACCTCTGAATGGCACTCGTGTGGTAATTCAACTAGCTGATCGATCTACTATATACCCGAAAGGGATTGTTGAAGATGTCTTGGTTATGGTTGACAACTTGATATTCCCTGCTGATTTCTTTGTGATTGACATGGGTCCTGGTAACAGTGAAGGCCCTATTCTATTGGGCAGACCTTTCTTGAAAACTGCTAGGACCAAGATAGATGTCTATTCAGGATCTCTTACTATGGAATTTGATGGTCAACGAGTTGAATATAATATCTATGATTCCATGAAATTCCCATCTGATGATCCTTCTCTGTGCTTTATGGATGCTATTGATACTATGGCACAGGATTGTTTTGATTTGGAGTGTGTTGATGAGATGGAGGTTGCTTTACAGGCTCCTATAGATGAAATTGCTAGAGATTATGTATTGTCATCTGACTTGCAGGAGGCTGTAGTAGCTTTAGACCATCGATCTCCCACATATGTGCCACCGAGGGGAGACCGCATCGAGCTGACCATTCCTACTGAAAAGCTTCTCCCATCCATTATCCAAGCGCCGGATGTTGAATTGAAACAACTTCCTAATCACCTTAAATATGCTTTTCTTGGTGAAAATGATACTCTACCTGTCATTATTTCTAACAAATTGACATTTGGACAGGAGGAGCGATTGGTGAATGTTCTAAAGGAGAACAAGGAGGCGCTAGGATGGACGATAGCGGACATTAAAGGCATCAGTCCTACCCTCTGCATGCATAGGATACTACTGGAGGATGATGCCAAGCCATCTAGACAACCTCAGCGAAGACTCAACCCACCAATGATGGAAGTTGTAAAGAAGGAGGTGCTGAAACTCCTTCAGGCAGGTATGATTTTTCCCATATCTGATAGCAAATGGGTGAGTCCTACTCAGGTTGTCCCTAAGAAGGGAGGTATTACTGTTATTGAAAATCAGGATGGTGAATTGGTCCCTAGTAGGGTTCAAACTGGATGGAGAGTCTGTATTGATTATCGTAAATTAAATGCAGTCACTCGCAAGGACCATTTCCCCCTTCCCTTTATTGATCAGATGCTTGAGCGCCTTGCCGGCCGTTCTTTTGATTGCTTTTTGGATGGCTACTCAGGATATTTTCAGGTACCCATAGCACCGGAGGACCAAGAAAAAACGACTTTTACATGCCCTTTTGGCACTTTTGCATATCGCAGAATGCCTTTTGGGCTATGTAACGCACCTGGGACTTTCCAACGGTGTATGGTGAGCATATTTTCTGAGTATGTGGAACATTTTATTGAAGTATTTATGGATGACTTCACTGTGCATGGAGATGATTTTGATACCTGCTTACATCATTTGTCACTTGTGCTTAAGAGGTGCGTATACACCAATCTGGTTCTTAATTCTGAAAAGTGTCATTTTATGGTTGAGCAAGGCATTGTATTGGGTCACATTGTGTCTAGCAGGGGTCTTGAGGTAGACAAGGCTAAAATTGATGTTATTCAGTCTCTACCTTACCCCACCAATGTACGTGAGATTCGCTCCTTTTTAGGCCATGCAGGGTTCTATCGCAGGTTTATTAAGGATTTTTCTAAGATTTCTGCACCTCTTTGTGATTTATTGAAAAAGGAAGTCGCTTTTGAGTTTGATGACAGGTGTAGAGCATCCTTTGATGAGCTTAAAGGTCGCCTAACTAGCGCTCCTATAATTCAAGCACCCTTATGGTCGGAACCCTTTGAGATTATGTGTGATGCTAGTGATTATGCTGTGGGGGCTGTTTTGGGACAAAAGGAAGGAAGGAGCTCTCATGTCATCTACTATGCCTCCATGACTCTGAATGGAGCACAAAGGAACTACTCAACCACTGAGAAAGAGCTTCTGGCTGTGGTCTTTGCACTGGAGAAATTTCGCTCCTACCTCCTAGGAGCTAAGATGCAGGAACAAACAAGGACGGAGAGTCCTGATGAGGTAAGTCCTGATATTTCTGAATTGTTGATGGGTGTCCATACTCCTCGACCTTGGTTCGCCAATATGGTGAATTTCTTGGTCACGGGAGTATTTCCACCGAAATTTACAAAGGCCCAAAAGGACAAGATTCGACATGACTCCCGCTTCTACGTTTGGGATGACCCCTACCTGTGGAAACATTGTGCTGATCAGGTAATTAGGAGGTGTCTGCCGGACAATGAGGTACAATCTGTCCTTACTTTTTGTCATACTCATGAATGTGGAGGCCACTTTGGTCCTCAAAAGACTGCTAGGAAAGTGTTAGAAGCAGGTTTCTTTTGGCCTCACTTATTTAGAGATGCTAATGCCTTCTGTAAATCATGCGATAGATGTCAAAGGGTCGGGAACATATCTGCTAGGAATGAAATGCCACAAACAACTGTCATATTCTGTGAAATCTTTGATGTTTGGGGTATCGATTTTATGGGTCCCTTCCCTAGCTCTTTTGGGAATTTGTATATTTTACTTGCGGTGGACTATGTCTCCAAGTGGGTGGAGGCAAAAGCCACCAGAACTGATGATGCTAAAGTGGTTGCAGATTTCCTAAAAGACACCATTTTCGCAAGATTTGGGGTGCCTAAAGCCATAATTAGTGACAGAGGGACACATTTTTGCAACAGGACGATCACTGCCCTGTTAAAGAAATATCATGTCACACAGAGGGTGTCCACTGCCTATCATCCACAGACCAATGGTCAAGCGGAGATATCAAATAGGGAGATAAAGACTATTCTGGAAAAAACAGTGGCACCCAACAGAAAGGATTGGAGTCTAAGGCTCAATGACGCTCTTTGGGCCTATCGGACAGCTTATAAGACTCCTATTGGTATGTCCCCTTATCGTATTGTCTTTGGAAAAGCCTGTCATCTCCCTGTAGAGCTTCAGCATAAGGCATATTGGGCTGTAAAGAATTGCAACATGAGGTTGGATGAAGTGGGTGAATTTAGAAAACTTCAGTTGCAAGAGCTAGAGGAATTGCGTCTGGATGCTTACGATAATGCAGTGATCTATAAGGAGAAGACAAAGGCTTGGCATGACAAGCATATCCTGCGGAAAGAGCTAGCAATAGGAGACAAGGTCCTTCTATACAAATCACGCTTGAAACTCTTCCCTGGAAAGCTTAGATCGAGGTGGGAAGGACCATACACCATCTCAAAGATATTCCCTCATGGAGCAATTGAACTCTATGACCCTAAATCTCATGAGCTCTTTAAGGTCAATGGGCATAGAGTTAAGCCGTACTTTGAGAACATACCACATAATGAAGAAGAGGAGTTGGTGCTTGCTGAACCAACCGACTAGGCCACTCAAGGGCCATCACGTCGAGCCAACGACTTAAAACAAAGGCGCTTCTCGGGAGGCAACCCGAGGTAAGTTCCCTATCTTTCTCATTTTTATTGTTGTTTTAGTTAATGACCATTAGCTAATCTAGGAGTCATCATATAGGTAAGTAATTAATTAATTTAATTTTAAAAAAAAAAAAATAATAATAATAATAAACCCCGAGTACAGCGAGCGGCGCCCGCCGCACCAGCTGCGGTGCCCGCCGCCAGGGGGGTGTTTCAAGCGGCACCCGCCGCAAGCAAACCCAAGGGTGTTGCGGCGGCCGCCGCACCCTCTGCGACGCCCGCCGCAACGGTACCCCCATCTCGGATTTTTTTTTTTAAAAAAAAAATAAAAAAAATAAAAAAAATAAAAATAAAAATAAAAAATAAAATAAAATAGAATACATACAAGGAAACCCTACCTCTTTACCTCTCACCGTCACTTTCCAAGCCACCCAAACTCCGACACCATTGTTCCACCTTCCCCTTCAACCTCCAAACCTCCATAGCCACCCAAAGCTCTTTCTTTCTCTCTCCGCCGCTGCGTTCGAGCTGCGGCCGCCGCCACAGTTGCCGCGCCCGCCGCACGTGGTTGCCAACGCCAGATCCGAGCCGAGAGCCCCAAATCTCCTCGATTTTTCAAGTTCCTTCCACCCTTTAAACTCTCAAGGTATGATTTTCTTCACCTTTTCTCTCCATATTTGAGATTTCTAAATGTGGTTAAGAACTAGGTAGAGATTTGATTTTTTGGGTGTTTGTTCATTGTTTAAAGGTGGAAATTTGTGTGGAATAAAGTGTTTTGTGGGGGCTAATTTTCTTATTTATGGGACTGATTTTATTGAGTTATGAGAATTGATGATGGAGGTTTGGTTTGAAAGTGATGTTTTGAGTAATGAGGGATATTATTGTTGTTCTCTAAGGGGTGAAGTTGTGCACATATGGAATATGCGGCTGATTTTTCTTTGTTAATGTGGGGCTGTTTTAGAGCTTTGGTGTGAATTAAATATTTGAGGTGTGATTATTGATACATTATGAAATGTTCTTGAGTTCGGGTTGTTTATTAAAGGTCTTGAGCTACTTGTGTTGTGCTTTGTTTGTGTGATTTATTGCTTGGATTGTGTTTGAGTTGTGCTTATTTGCGTTGAAGTCTGAATCTGTTTGGGGTTGTCGATATATACTGCTGGTATTTATTACAGATGGTGCGCCGACTAAGAAATGCATCCGACGAGCAGAGGAGGATTTATAAGAATTTCGATGCTAAGCGCTTCGTTCAGACGAAGTTCTTTCACACCCCAGCACTACAGACGCTGGGGATGTTGGATGTCACTCACCGGATGCTCACCCATGGCGGGTTGGGGGGCTTTCTCAATCGAAGTGCCCCGACTTATCCCGAGCTCGCATGGGAATTCTTAGCTACACTTGAGAGGGTGGACGACTCGAGGATCCGGTTCAACTTGTTGGACCAACCTCATGTCTGCACGCTTGACAACCTCCGCCAGCAGTTGGGGATATCACAGGCGGCCACCCCGAACTGGTCTTCGATGACTACTGAGCAACAACGTCATGACCTGTGGTTCAAGGCTACTGGAACCGTTTTTGATAGCCACAAGGGGGAATACAACTACAGTTTTGTCCACCCCTGCTTCCGTCTGGTCCACAAGGTTTTAGCTATGGCCTTTAGCGGCCGAGGAGATGTCAACAAGGTATACGCTGCTGATCTAGCTTGGTTATGGAGCTTTGCTCCCCAGTCTCATGGTACACCAGACTGGGTTGAGATTTTTATAGAAAACTGTCTGAGGATCCAGGGGGCAAAGTCAGGCAGGTTTGGCTTGGGAGGCATGATTAGCCTCATCGCCTACCAATACCTATCGCCTGACCAGTGTGGTACACCTATGTCTGGCGGGTGTACCTTCACCACCGAGCAGCTTAGGAAGACATTTGTGCTTGAGGGTGCCGACGGAAGAGGCTGGATTTGGAAGTCGGGACACCGTGGACAGCACCGATTGAGTCTGCCTAGACTCCTCCCGTATGGACCTTCAGACAACACCCTCTACATAGCAGGCGATCAGGAGCAGGCTGAGGAGGAGGTCCCTGAGGAAGCTGAGGAGGAAGATGCCCCTGCACAGACAGATCATCATATGGGGGATGCGCAGCAGGAGGCTGGCACGTCATCAGGACATCACTTTTCATCTGAGGAGGACGACTACTTGCGGGACTATCTGGCCAATGAGTTCCATCGCATATCTTTACGCCAGGATTCAATTGAGTTCACCCTCAGCGACATAAGTCGCAATGTGATGGACACGTCCTCCCAGTTAGCGGCTATGCGGAGTGCGACGACCTATCAGTTAGAGGAGATGCGGAGGGAGCAACAATACTACTTCCGCCAACAGTACCCTCACATTCCGCCTTACCAGTCGCCGCCTTACCAGCCTCCACCTCAGTGATTGGTTAGTTTTACCCTCCTTCACTCTGAGTTTTTATGATCATTTTAGTTGTCTGTACTGTTTCAGTGAGGACACTGAAAATTTTAAGTGTGGGGGAGGAGACTTATATGTATTTTATGTTATTTCTATCAATTTTTAGGACATGTTTAAGTTTATGCACATGTTAATTCTGTAATAGTTAGTTAGTTTAATTCTGTTAAGTTTAGTTATTTTATTTACTTTAATTTCTGCTTTTTCGAATTATATTAGTTTAATTTTCCTGCATTTTCGAAAAAAAAAATAAAAATAAAAATAAAAAAAAAAAAATTATTAATTTCGAAAATCTTAGAGATAGAACATGCATTGCATATATGTGTTATTCAAATACCCATCTTGCTTAGTTTGTCCTCTATTTTAAATTTCAAGCATGATTCATAAAAATCCCATGGAGTTCTGGATGTTTTGATTATTATTGCTATTTGATTTTTGTGGAATATGAGCTAGCAAATGTAATTGAGCATGTATGATTGAGTTAAAGTATGATTGAAGTCCTAAAAACATGACCCTGTGAGGATGTTTTGCCTTATTTGAATTCTTTTGCTCAATTATGTGAATTACTCGCCTAGTGTTGCTACCTCTTGGCATTGACTGCAGTATCTATTTTTGAAGACCAATGCACATGTTTGTTGCTTGCGGGGTGTATGTTTATATTCTGAGTCTTTTTATTCAATTTTATGCATATTTAGTGAATAAGGTGGCAATGGTTGATGTACTGAGTAACCGGGTCTACGCATGACACCCATGGGTAGGATTCGCGCAAAAAGGTGTTGAAAACTATCCACTAGGAAAGAAAGCTTGATCATTGAGTAACCAGGTTCATTCATGACACCCATGTTTGCAACTTGCGTCAAAAGGTGTTCAAGTGGACTTCATATTCATAGTTGAGGTGTTGATAGACCGGGGCCATTCATGACACCCATGTTTGCGCCTCGCGTAAGGAAAGCACTAAGACAAGAAAAGAAAAAAAAAAGAGAAAAGAAAACCAAAGAAAAAGAAAAAAAAATATATATATAAAGTATTGCATTTTATTTTCTTTATGTTATCCCGCAAGTAATGACATTTTGGTAGATAATTGGTGATATGGTGGTCAATGTCTATGAGCTTAGTGCATTATTGGTTTGAGTTGAGAGTTGTACCTAAAAGCCTAAACACATGAGTGAAACACATATTTCTGGTGAGTTTGGATGATGTCTACTTCTAAGCTTTGATCACCTGAATACATGCTATGACGTTTGTTTGCTTGGTTTATGTTTTCACCTGCTATGATGTTGCTTTTTGGTAATGTTGAAACTTGAAGGGATCTCCTGTGGGATACATTGATTCATGTTCATTCTATCATTGCTTGAGGACAAGCAAAGGTCAAGTGTGGGGGAATTTGATAATGCATATTTTAGATAGGCATTATAGATACATTTAGTTTAGTTTAGGTTGCATTTCTTGCTTGCTTTGTTGTTAAATTGCATCTTGTGTTTATTTTAGAAAAGTTCGGATTCTGCGCAATTTTGTGTTTATTTCGCAGAGTGAGTCGGAACACATTTGGGAGATGCAATGTCTCGAAGAGGAACACAAGATACATGGGAAGGAACAAGGAAGAAAGAAGCAAGACAAGACGAGAGAAGCCCGCAAAGGAAGTTAGAAAGGTAACGGAAAAATTACATGCCGCGGGCGCCGCAGCTATTGCCGCGGCCGCCGCAGCGGGAGGCAAAGGAAGCATTTGCGGCGGGCGCCGCAAACCTTGCGGCGGCCGCCGCACGTATAGCCGCGCGCCGTTTTGATGGAAAAACCCTAGTTTCTAATTTATTCACTTTGAGGCCGACTTGGATGCTTTTAATTAGGCCTTTTATGTTATTTTTGAGGACCTTTCATTCGATTGATTGAACCATTAGACTTTTTAGAGATTTTGAGCTATTTCTTCCATGAGGAACTAAACTCATCTATTCTGCCTGCAATTTGAAGCTTTATTCGGATTGATTGTGAGTTTCTAATTCTCGCTCCTGGTTTCCTATTTGTGAATGCTTCAACTTCTTTGTGCTTAATTAATTATTGATTTGTTCTATCTTGTCTGGCCAACTCGTTAGATCAATTCAATCGCTAAGGTTTTGTAGATTCCTGGTTGTGAACCTTAACCTAAGTGGCAAACTTATTCCTTTAGGGCTGGTTGAACTATTTGAATGAGTAGGAAGTTGAATGTGTTGTTAAATCCCTCTTTAGGGACTGCAAATACCTTGGCTAATCTCTGAACTTAAAGCTATCAATTGGGTTAAATCCTTCTTTAGGGACTGTTCGGTTGATAAGGGTTGCTAGGACTGGTTGGACTAGTAACTATATTAGGTCGGGACAAGGGCATTCATAGGAAACATAATAGGACGAGAAGAAGTTACAAGGATCGCTTCAATCCAAATAAAGTGGAAAATTGTAGGTGGAATTGCTTCTCCTAATTGTCTAAACCAAATTCACTTACTTTGCGTTCTTTACTTTGCTTCAAAACTGTCACACAAAAACCCCCTCTTTGGTTACTTAATCAACATTAAAATCGCACGTGAGTTATAAATTTCCCTGTGGGATCGACCTCTTACTTATTACTATACTAGTTATAGGTTTGAGTTTCTTTGGCGGAATCAACGACAGGTTTCCCCTCCGTCATACTTCTATATTGTTGGAATGTGATTGAATTGATTTCTTACGTGTCGTCATGATTAGTTGCATGCATGTATCGTATGTTATGTTGAGCCTTTAGTATCATGTAGGATCCTTGGTTGTGACTCGTGGGAATTATATCTTGTTTGCATTATTGCTGATTATCTTCCGAGCTAGGTCCTTGATGGTGTGGTCCTTCCATCCTTCTATTATCTTAACGTGTCTTACTCATGCAATTAGATTGATGTTAAATTCGATGACCGACTTGCTTTCTGCAATGGTAGGTCCTAGGATCCTTACATGTTCTCACTCGGTGGCATTCCTCTATTACTATATGACATCTTCTCATGCTTGCATGAACGTATGGCTTGACACCTCGCATGATCACACACCACAATATATTATGATTTCGCACACGTATGACACCTGAATGTTATGATGAATCTAATCGCATTATCTTAATTGTATTCATGTTCGATATGTGCCAGTAGTGTTCTGTAGGGCTTATGATTCCCAATATCATTCGCTAAATGATCTCGTGTTGTACTTGTTCTATGATTTGATGGCTATTGTTCTATATATGTGCTCTATGATGGTTCGTTCCTAGCATGATTATAATATGTTGCCCATGATGCCCTTCTTGCTACTTTTGATGATGCCTCTTGTTTCGTGCATATTATGTTGAACTTCTCTTAATGACTCTTGACTATGATTGTATCACATTATGTATCGCTAGTATCGTGTAGGACCCATGCTTTCTAAATGTATCTCGACATATGATTACGTGCCATTCTTAACCTATTATATGATCATTGTGTGAGATGTGATAATTACTATGCCCCTCTTATGTGTTCCTCTATGACGTTTAGTCTCATTATCATGATATACCTTGCCATGCTTGACTTCACATGTTGATACGTATACCATGCTTGTGCATTCGTTCATATATATAACACTTGTCATTCTCATTAAATTTCACATGAACTCGGACCCTGTATGATCATTACTAGCTTCGCATAACTTGTTTGAAGTTGCTAAGCCTATCTGTTTCGTGGAATAATATGCTACTAGCTTGTCTCACATGTATGTTGTAGTACTCGATTGTGCCTTTGAAAATGAATACGAATGTTGTCCCCCTTGAGATAGGTACATGTTAGTGTGGATTAGTGCAATTGATACGTTCCATGATGAATTCGTGTTACTTGTCGCGATTATAACCTAATAGACTTTCATAAGGGCATCGTTGCTATTCCCGGGTCAAAGTCTTGTCTTTAGTCTTGTCGTTCTTAGCCTTGGTCTATGTTTGGTTCCGAAAGGAACATTGGGTTGTCCGCTCTTGTCACTCCCCTATCTTTGCTAACTTGGAGTCATGCGCGATACATTGGGTGAGCGACTGCTTGAAAGAGAAAAGAAGTTGCATAGCGATAGAGCAGTGTGGCGGAAGCGTGGGCCCATAACCCACAAGCCTCATGATCGACGGTGTTGGTGGGACAGGTATGTTTCAAGAATTGCGGCTATCAAGTACGATATGACTTGCAGGCGGGAGTGTCCTCCGTTTGAATTGCTAACCTTTCTGAATATGTTGATAACTATGTTGCACTGCTTTGATGGTGACATTTATGTGTTCATGTGCTAACTTGGTAATAATTGTTGTCTGATTGTCTGTTGTTTACGATGATATGATTCAGTGCCTTACAGTTCTAATGTACATGATGTCTTGATGTGTCGATGCTTGAATTGCTAAGCATGATCTAAATTCATTACATATAAAATGTGAAATGCAAATGCTGAGAAATCTAAACTGTCTATTAGATAAGGTTATGATGAAACTTGCTAGCTTGACTTGATTATGTGCATATATGATGATTTGTAATAATGAGTGAGCATGACGGTGAATTGAGATTTATCGACGCAACTGCAATGTTTAATGCTAAACTAATGATGCTATTGATATAAATGCTGGTTGATATGATGTGGTGCTTATTTGTAATAATGTCCATGATTGCTTCTTCTTTGAACTTGTGGGTGAGGGTTCTTTTGTGGAGTGGTTGATGAGCGGTAAAAGAATTCTAAACGGTTAGGATGATCGATAGTATTACGAGGTAAGACGCGAGAGAGGGATCCATGTGGTTAGCATGGTATGATGCTTGTGATGTCTTGAATAGTATATGAAGAGTGGGGAATGACTTTTGCGAGTATTGAGGATATAGTATGAGAGGGTTCTCGGGTGTGAAGTTAGAGATATGAGTTGGGTTCTTAGAGGTGGATGGTGTGTGGTAGTGCTTGATGGAATGAGGGGTAAGATTTGATTATCGAAATAAATTGAGATTTCTTTGGGGGAAATTTTGTCCGAGTTGACATTGGCGAGTCTAGAAGAGGATTAGTCTTGGCTTGAGAGTGGAGTTGGGCGAGTGGGGATTGTGTTTTATTGTTTATTGGTATAATGTGAGGATTTTCTTGATTATTTTATTTATTTATATCTGCTGACGTGATGTTAGATAGCAATCATGATGAACCTGATATGGAATGATATTACATATTGTTATGCAATACTGAAATCTAGCTGGCAGTGACAAGTGTTATCATGATATATTACTGCTTTGCTATCCTGTTATGTTGTTTTAGAAGCATATTAGGATGTGCTGTGATATGATATATGAAGTAATGATGAGTATGAAATATGGGATAATGATGTGTTATTATGTGGTAGTAAGCATGATGTGTACTATATAGTGGACAATCATGATTATTGGTTATGTAAATGATGAATATGACTTGAAGTATGATCATGATTAGTATATATGAGATAATGGTGCATGATTTCTAAATGATTGTCATTCGATATTATGATGAGTTAAGGTGATGTCTTTCAAAACATGCTGACATTTTGGTGATTTATATACTACTTGATCTTCTTTTTTCTGAATCTTAATAGCATGACTTTGTTGATATGTTAACGTGATGAATCTGTTCTACTTGTGTTGCAATATCGATATGAGATAGTGAGATTTGATGTGTACTGACGTACTAACCTCATAACATCTAACCCGTTGATTTCTGGACATGTGTGCTTATGTGATGAGTGATGAGCATTCGATTATGCACTTGTGGCGCATTCAGTATGATGTAGATATACCTTATGATTTGTAGTATGTTGAGGTTTGTTGTTCCTTTGTTACTTGATACTTGTTGGCATGTTTATGTTTATGTTAAACGGTTATGTGATGGTTTGTGACTATGGTATGATGTGGGACTTGCCATGTGTGAGATGGCTTATGGTATTATGTTTATGTAAGAGTTGACGAGACTTTTGGTTATAGTACCTATTGAGTCGTGAATGATGTTGCCTGATCTGGAAACTAGGAAGAGAATATGGGATTAGCCCTTAGAGGTGGATGATTCCACCTCCGAGCTTCTAAAATTGATTGATTGTTATGCAGGAAACTGATTTGGTTTTGGAAGATTTTGACGAAATTTTGATCGAAATGATTTTACTTGTTTTGGTGTAAAGTTTCTTGGTTACACGTCTTATTTGAAGATTTTGAGCGGTTTGAAAATGAATGACTTGAAAATTTTAAAGAATAAATGTTACCGAGAATTTCAACGATTTTGAGGCCAATCTTTTCCAATTGCGGAATCCCTTTTTGAGAATTTTCACACCCGGGCTTATATTATAACGCCTCACGAAGTGGATACAAGCATTTTATAGGGGCGCATATAGAATGCTTGCTAAGACTCAGTAGAGACGCTATGATTGCTTTTCGAGCTATGATGTGACCGAAAGGTCGGGGTAAGGGTGTGATAGGGGCCCATATCACATACTTGCTACGACCAATTGGGAATGTTATGATCACGTCAAGGGTGCTGTGAGGATCTCATACGAGCCCCTATGAGATGCTTACAGAATCAATGGCATGATCCTTGGACTCACCAATTTAAAACTTCATCCCCATGTTTTAGAGTGATTTTAGTCTCGGGGACGAGACTTGTTTTTAGAGGTGGATGATGTAAAGTCTGGGAAATTTTAGAATATTAAATTATTAAAATAGTGATTTATAATCATCCCGATTTCTAAGATTTGGGAGGTTTGGAAAAACTCGTCCTTGAGCATCAGTTTTGGTTTTAAAATCCTTCCGGCATCGATTTAGAATTTGGATTTTTGACGGAATTTGATTACGCTTTCGAGCTATGAATTGAGAATTTAATTCGATTTCGATAGTCTTAAATATATAATTTGAAAGTATAATTAATTTTGTTATTTGGTACGGTTCTAGAATTTAAGTTATTCGTTGAAGTCGATATTAGCGGGTTTTGAGTTTGTATTTGCGGGATTTAAATTTGCCATTGTGAGACCACTTCCTACTTTATTTTCCTCTTTTCTTTCTTTTCCTTTCTCCCCTCTCTCTCTCTCTCTCTCTCTCTCTCTCTCTCTCTCTCTCGAATTCATGTTGAGCAATTCCCCCACATTGCAAATTGTACAGCTTGCTTTTTGTTGTTTTGTGATTTCACCATAAAACCCACTCCCCTTTTGGTTGTCACCTCTGAATTGCAGAATTGTAGCTCAGCCTCTCCCATTTTGAAATGGATCCCAAGCAACCCTAAACCTTATCCACAAATCACCCCCTCTCTCCCCTTTCTCCTTATCTGCAGAGCTAAACGAAACCCGAAAATCACCATCGCCGAGACCACCACTCCTTCGCTCCGTTGTCTCCCCCCTCCGTTTCTGATTCCACCAAACAACCACCTCCCTCCATACTTTTGCCGCTGGTGATCAAGCCATCGCCAGGCCATCTTCTTCCATCCTCCTCCTTCTCGTCGTTTTTCACAAACAAGCACCCGGAAGCCGCCAGGAGCCACGCGGAGCCGCCCTTCCCCTGCCTAGCTTTGCCGGCGGGCACCAAGTGCGACGAACATCACACAACACCTCCGAGCTTCCACTTCTCCATCTTCGAAGCAGCAGAGCAACAATTTCCGACCTTGACGGAGTACGCCGGCGCCACCGCGGGCTCCCTCCCCTGTTCCTTCCGATTCGAACTCGGTAAGGCTTCCTTCGTTTCCGAATCGATTACCTGTCAAGCTTTGCCTTTACACCTCCTACAATCTCCCCAGGCTCAGAGCAACCCCTCCCTCCATCATGGACGCCGGTTGCAGACCCTCGCTGGAAACGCTTCCCCGTCGCTCGGTAAAAATCTCCTCCTCCCTTCCTACTTACTCTCGCTTCTTTCCTGTTGAGTGGGTTGGGGTCGGAAATAGGTTGTCGGTCTTTTGGGCGGGGCTTGGTCAGAGACGGGCCACCGGAGGCCTGGGGCTCCTCCCCTCTTTTCTTCCATGTCCTTCCATCGTTGATTGCTCCGTTCGTTTTCCGTAGGTTGAAGACAGGCCTGGGGAACCGGGTTCTCCTCCTTTCCTTTTATTTTGTTTTAGTTGACCGGGTTTGGGGCTGGGAGAGCTGGGTTGGGCCTAATTTTCGGATCCACCATTCATTTCTTCCGGGTCATGGGCCGGATCTTCATAATTCATTCCGGGTTGCGGGCTCTCTCATTCTTTCCTTCCTTTGTGGGTCGGGTCTTAGAAACGGGTTGAGGGTGTTGGGCCTTTTATTTTGGGTTGTTTTAAAGATGTTATTTTGTGTTAGATGTTATGATGTATGTTATGTATGTTACGGTTTTAAATTATGATTAGTAGTTAATTGTTATTAATGTATTATTTTATTACATTATGAGATTTATGCTATATATATATATATATATATATATTCCGAAGATTATTGTATATTATGAAATGGTTTTAGAAATGATATTATTTGGACTATGCATTTTTATGTTGTTTAAGAAATGTGGTTTTAGGAATTTTAAAGTGATTTATTGAGGTCAATTGATAAAGTAATTTATTTAATATGTTTAATAAATGGGGATTATAAAGATGGATTGATTTTAATGTTTAGTTTAGATAAACATTCTTGTTAAATTATTTGGAAAAGGTTTTAAGTCGTCCGAAAATGATTCTTAAAGGATTTGATGTGTTGAAACCAAAATGTCGGAATAAATTTTATAATATGATTTTGAGGTATTGGTTTTAAGGTTTAAATGTTGAATGTTTGTCTTGGTTTAATGATGTGGTTTTGAGAAGGGAGTTTGAAAATGGTTTTACCATCGATTTGTTTTGAAGATGTTGAGAACTTGGGTTTCGTGTGTATGAATGTTGGTCTGGTGGCTTATGGAAATGGCTTGATGATAGGTGTGTATTGCTTTTGGATTGCTTTGGACTTGCATTGGGCCCTTGCTTGCGTTATCTTTTGTTGTTCGGCATTTCAGGTAAGTTCTCTAGGGGACTTACTCAAGTTGGACATTCATGCCTGTTGTTGCATTTTATGTTAGGTGTTGCATATGCATAAAAGCATGCCATGTAGTATCCTGTTTAGGTTGCACTAATTGAATGAGCATCTGCTTACTTTATGCGTTTGAAACAGAACGGCCGTTATCTGTGATAGTCCTAGAGTCTTTGCTAGGGTCATAGGGTAGCCAACCTCATCGGGTACCCTGAGTCAATCGAGTCGATATGAGCATGATATGATAGCCCAGCACCATCGGGCAATCGATGAGATGATATGATATGATGATGCCGTGGTTTGTGCACCACCACGATGAAATTGCTATGCTATAGCCCGAACTGGCCAGTCTCTGCACTAACGGAAAGGGTTGCAGAGGTAGGAGAGGGATATGTCATTTGGCATTGTCTTGGGCCCTTTACAGTATTTCTGCACATTATTATACTTAGGGGCATGCTAGTGTGTTTGACATTCGTACTGCATTAGAGCATCTTTATTAGGTATAGCACATACTATGTGGCCTCAGCGAGGACTGCCGGTCCCGCATGAGTGGCTCGATCTGACTCCTTTCCCCGTTCTTTTTTTTAAGGTATTTTCTGCAGATTCTGAGTACTCGATGTCTATATGACGGGGTTTCCTTTTGGCGAATTGAAGAACCTGGCTAATTCTCTAACTTAGTATAAATGGTAATCATTCGCTTACGTTTTGGTTTTGACCCGGCTCTGCCGTGACACTTTGTATCTTAACCTTGTTTCCGCTTTACTTTCATTTGAACTGAATTTCGCGACATAGTCTTAGGACAGGTTAAGGGTACCCAATGACCCTTCGAGGTTTTTAGGGTTTGAAATCCCTCTTTCTACCAATCCTAAATGAGTTTGAAACCTCGACCCGTACCTGGATTGCAAGATCCGAACAAGGGTTTTCATCCCTTGAAACGTAACCCGAAAATCATAATTCTGGGCCGTTACAATCACAAACCTCAAAACAGATCGAGACGCCAGAAAAAAGTTAAATGGAAGAAACCGCCCGAGGGATTCATGAAGCTAAATTTTGATGGAGCTAACGTCGCGTCTGGGCAAGCTGCTGCTGGGTTTGTTATCCGCGATTGCCGTGGTAGAGTGGTGTCCTGCGGTGCGCATGGACTTGGGAGCGCTTCTTCCATACAAGTTGAGTGTCCTGGTCTTCATGCCGGCCTTCTCTCTGCTGTTAGAATGGGTTTCTCACGCTTCGTGGTGGAAGGAGATTGTCTGACCGTTGTCAACGCCCTGAGTGGGATCGGTACTTGCCCGTGGCCTATTGAGATGGTGATTACAGATGTTCTCGGCCTCTACAATTCTTTCGGCGCCATCGACTTCTCTCACACTTTACGGGAAGGCAACCAGGTCGCTGACAGATTGGCGCACGCTGGTTTGACCTCCTCTTTCTCTGTTGAGCGGTGCCCAGCTGAGATTGAGGATTTAGTCCGTAAGGACGCCATTGGGCAGTGGTTCAACTGAAGTTGACTACCCCCAAACTTTCACCTTGTATCAAATATATATATATATATATTTCATTATTTTTAAAATAAAATATCTCATTGGTTTAATTTTATTTTTTTCTATAATTTGAGCCCAATTTTGCCCTATATATACTCCATCTTGATCTATTGTAGTTGCACCTATTTTCTTAACTATGGATCACAATAATCCAAATACTCCACCCATTCCAAATATACCTTTTGATCCAAATCTTTTAAAAAATTCTCAATTTCAAGTGATGTTACAAATGCTTAATAATCCTCTAACACCCGAATATCTAAATTTTACCCACATAATCCAAACAATGTGTACAATCCTCTTTTTTTTTTAATCTAGATGTAAATAAAATATATTTATATTAACTACTTGCTATTTTTATTTATTTATAAAATTATAAATAAAAATAACTCACAATAATATATGATGATACACATATAATAAAGGAAAAGATAAATATAAAAGAAAAGAAAAAGTGAAAATAAATTTGAAAAGAGGTAAGACTATCCACAATGGTTTTGCTTATAAGATGTATACATTTGCACAAGATGTGTAAAAATATAACTTACTTTTTGGTATTTTGCTCCAATGGTTAAATGTGTATTTTTTACACATCATTCAAATACAAGTAATTTAAAACAAAAAAGAAAACAAAATTCATAAAAAAATACGCCAATAGAATTGTCTTGCTTTTTGAAAAAGTTTTTGCATATGAGGGAGGTGATGTGCTCAAATTTGCACATTACATGCTCAAATGTGCACATTTGCACACCCCAAAAGCAACCAATGGAGCTAAAAAATGTCTAAAAAATACACATTTACACATTTGCACAGAACCATTGGAGTTAGTCTAAAAGGGGTTTCCCATGGTTGTAGAGGAAACCTTTTAGAAAGAGATAGAAAAAGTGCAAATTATTTGAAACAAAAAAATAAATGAGTTGTAAAGTTGTGATAGGAAGATGGAGAAAAAATGAAGAAAGAGGTTACCCAATGTTTGCGGATGGTCTAATAATAATCAGTGCACCTATTCCTCAATTAACTATAAAAGTTGGGCCTAATAACCCGATCTAGATTGGGCCAAGAAGCCCAAGATCCCATTGGTTTCCCTTGAAACCCTAAAACCCTCCAATCTATCCTGCATATATTCCTCATACGGCTCCCCTCATACGTTACTACTCGGTTTCTCAATCTACGACTCATCTTCAATCTCAATTTCCATTCATCTTCTATTATTCATTCCATTCTCTTTGCGGATTTGCTTCAAATCCTTCAATTGTTCTGGTTGATGATGATAGATCTAAGGCTTGTTTCTCATGGAACATTCGCAGTTGCCGCCTAAGAGTTTTCGCCACCGCCATGGCTTGAGAGCTTGTGCTGCTTTCATTCCTTCCTTGGATATCTGAGACTTTCTTTCAATCTCCTTTCCTGTTTTATATTTTTGAATGAATTTTTCTTACTTTTGAATTAGATAGACTCTTGTTTAGGGACTATCGTCTGCCCTTGAAGCAGGCAAACATTTGTGATTTGCTTTCGATATGATGACGTCCTGAAATCGTTTTCCTCCGTCACTTTGTCAGCGAGATTTCATCTTCCGTGATTCGCTGATCATTTAGAGATGATAAATTTCCCGTCTTTTGAACTCTTTCTTTCATCGTTATTCAAATCAATTCGAGTTTTAATTCAAAACGAAAACCGCAATTTATGAGATCAGTGATGATAAATTGAAAGGCTTGTTTCTCAAGAACATTCGCAGTTGCCGCCTAAGAGCTTTCGCCCTTCGTCGGGCTTGAGAGCTTGTGCTGTTTTGATTCTTCCTTGGATGTCTGAGATCTCTATCAAAATTTGGTTTTTATTAGAATTCTATTGTTAGGTTCTTACCTGGATCGTATGCTCAATCTTTTAAGAAGAGGCTGATGATGATAAACAGAAAGGCTTGTTTCTCAAGAGAACATTCGCAGTTGCCGCCTAAGAGCTTTCGCCTTCGCCGGGCTTGAGAGCTTATGCTGTTTATATCCTTCCTTGAATGTCTGAGGCCTCTTCTCTTCCCCGAAACTCATTATCTTTGATTCCCGATCTGTCTCAAATGCTATTTAATTGAATATTCCTGGATAATTGTAGAATTTTAACAGTTGGATTACTGAAATCATTTCATTCCAGCTCAGGTCTATCTTTTTGTCAACAGAAGATCACGTTATGTTTACTTCCTATTTCATACAACATAGAACTGAACTAGACAACAGTTGACACCACCATTCTCTTACAAAGAGAGTAGAAAACTACCATCGAATAAATATCTATGAAACACTATTGGCCCGTTTTGAAATCCTATATATATATAAATATATATATAGTGTATATATGAAGAACAACAATGACGGGTTAGATGTCAATCTCAATTTTAAGTTGAACCTGTCTGCAGAGAATGACAAGGTTGCCGCACATCGTGACTTCGATTTGAACAAGACCCCCATGGAGCTCGAAAACCTTGATCCAAATGATAAAATCATTCCAAATGATAAAATCAATGATTTTATGGTGTCCATGCTGAACATTGTTTTCCCATCAATCCATTGGAACTGGACAAAACCGAGCTAGATACTAGTGTGCACTTCAACCTTAATGGCTCTTTTCATCATGTTTTGATCCTTTTTGGAACTTTCTTCTACTAGTAAATGTGTTGTTTGTGCCTTAATTGTGTATGGAGCACTTGTCGTGCCTCGTTTTGATGCCTCTTGTTTGTATCTTAGGTTAGTAATCATATATACTAATGTAACTTATGTAGATCCAACATTTTGTTAGTGACTGTAACTCCTTTTATGCATCAACCAATTTGGCTACATGTTTTGAACTTTTGGTTTGTGAAATTTTTGTTTGTGTCCGTATCCAATCATCTACTCAAGTAGCAGCTGAAGATGATGCTGTAATCAAAAGAAACACCAGCATCTTCCTTTTCAAATGCATAAAAAAATCTCAAATGTCTCACCAGTGTCTTCATCTGCGACCCCATTTATTGGCTACAAGTGGTTAAAAATCAATTGATCCGTGTTTGATGAAACAAAACAATGCAAAATGAAACAACACTTACAACCAACTGTTTGTCACACGGTCATACAGTATGCTTATTGCCAAAACAGTCAGTCTTTTGGTTCACTTCCATGTCCAGGAAATTTTGTCAGTTTAGTGCAGAACTTCACTAATGTTTGGTACACCTAAAGAAAATTATTTTTCCATCTCTTAGGACTCTGCCAACCTTGCATTGATCCTAATTAAGCACGGCCATTATAATGCTACCGAGGTTCGTTTTGCTCCATTGTTTAAATTTCACCAAGTAATGTTATTTCATAACTCTTGGTGATCTTATTGAGCCAATTCTTCATTTTCATCCTGTCTTTTCGGAAATAGACCATACTTCAACTCACAGTTGCGCATCTGAGGAAAGAAAAAGACATCAGCAAGCATTTTCTTGGATGCTGCTTGACTTCTCAGGCACATTTTGAGCCACATGGAGAATTACGAGAGAGGAAAATTTGTGAAGCTTTAACATGCTTCTTCAGGCATATGTTCTGCTTTTAATTTTGTTATTCAGAATGGAAATGTATTGAATTGAACCTAGATTGCCCAATATTATTAATAAGACCTGAATACTCCATTATTTAGTCAAAAGCAAATCCAAGAATGATTACTGAATATGGAGACAAGCTTTGCCACACTAAAAAAACTAACACCTTCAAGGCTTATTATTGATGCTATTGCTACCATATTTTTTTTAAATAAAAAAAAGATATCTTCATACAAGCCTTTTTTTACTGTCATACAAGCTTTGCCACACTAAAATACAAGCCTTTTGTTACTTTCATTCAAGCCTTTCTTTTTACTGCCATATGCTTGTAAATTCATAAAGTAGCAAAGTACGTGAACACTTACAACTTTCCCCTTGTTTCTCCTCAGGCAATTCTCGCTTTTTTTAACTCTCATACAAGCCTAGCTGAATACTGTCACAGAAAACTAGCTGAATAACCAATACAGTAGCTGAATTCTAGTTCTTTTTTTTTTTACTTTCATGTGATTCTAACTTTCCCCTTGTAATATCATACAAGTAGAAGATTAGCTGAATAACCAGCTGAAATAATGTAACAGAAAACTAGAAATACTGTAACAGAAAGTCATTGTCATAGAAATAAAACAAGCAACATCTACAATACACTAACTGAATTCACTGTCATAGAAGACTAAAAAAAGGAGCAAAAGATGCAAAATCCAACAGAATGTACATAATAAGTTACTACAATAGAAAAGTAGCAAAAGTTAACATATAATTACATAATTTACTGCCATTTACGACTAGTAAAAACCATCACCTTAGAGCAATCGGAAAAATAAAGTTGCAAAATCTAAGAGAAAGTTCCTCCTTCGGTCCTTGTTGCTAAGTGATTCATTACTTTCTCCACCGTCCAATAGTCACATGTGATTTGTTTTGGAAGACGACCACTCCTTTCTAACCCAACCTTGTTGATGTGTGGAATTTTGAAATTATTTCCCCCTGATGGCTCATGATTTCCCGCATACATAACTGAAGAGATAAGAACACATGGTTGATCTTCGACGTTGGGTACTCTGCAAAAGCATTCTCCACAGCGTGAATGAGCTCATCCACAGTCTTCGAGCATTGTTTATCTTGCAAGGACTGAATAGCATTGAAAAAGCCAAGATCAAGAACATTCAAATCTGGCGAGTTCGCTGGCTGGCATCTCAATTTAATGTCAAAGCCGTTTTGAGAAGCAGCTCGTTGAAATTCCTCATCATGAGGGTGAACATGAGTTCTTGCGTTGTCTTGTTGAATGAAAATTGTCTCCCTTGAATCCTCGATTGGCCAACTAGACTGAATGGCCGGGATAACCTTGTCAACTAAAAAAGCCCAAATAACCTCTTTAGTCACTGATGTGATCGGTTTGGTTTCCAAGGTTCCGGCTTCCCGATTCTGACTTCTTCTCATGGCTGGCTGCTTAGTAACAAGTGGAAAGAGTCCTATTTTTCCAGAAAATACCTCATTGCCTTCATGATCAAACCTTGGTCGAGCAATAGCCGTGAGGAACATGACTTTCCCAATGAAATTTTTGCTTTGGCAAACACGCAAAGGTTCTTCTTCTTCTTGGGGTAGCATGTAGTATGAATTTGATTTCTTCGTCATGTAAAACCACTTTTCATCAATGTGCACAACATTGTACATGCCCTGAAATTTTGGTTCATGCGGAAAACTTCCTTCTTCAAGCATCGATAGGCAAAACCGAAGTCGTGCTATCTTGTTCTCCTCTTTCAAACAAGGCCTGATGGCGTTTGAGTAACGTCGGAGGAGACCTACCTTAAAGCGCCCATGTAAAGTTCCACGGGATACCTGAAGTGCTTCAGCTAGGGATCTTAATGTTCTTCTTCGCCTCAAAGGTATAGCAAGCACTGGATTGAAGTCTACTTCTATTCTCTTTCGGCCAGAATTTTTCGTTTTCCTGTGGCTTACATCAACTTCAACTCCAGCTGGAGTATCTTTTGCTTGTTTCCAAATACGGCGAACGGTTCTGACGGGCACCGATAATAAAGAAGATACCTCTTTTGTTGTATTGCGCTTTAACTTTCAATTTTGACTTCTCGCAAGTAACTCAGTGTAGACCATTGACCTTTGATAAGCACCTCTTCTTGTTTGGTTGCTGCACAAAATTATTGGCAATTCCTGTTGAAAATGGCAAGAGAACAACAAAATTAGGCGCTGCAAACAACACTAGCTAGTATGTTCTTCAATTTCTGGCGCTGCAAAATTAGGTGCTGCACAACATTGCATTTTAGCTAAACAAAGTTTAAGGTTATATGGGCAAATGACTTACCAAGGACAGTCGGTTCTTGCCTTGAATTTTATTCATCAACTTGGTTGACAGTGAGATCAATAATCGAGTCTTCATGTTCTCCTTCGACCTCTCCATTACGAAAGATATGTTCTTCGATTTCCCGAGGGTGCTCCAATGGTAACTCATTTAAATTGAAGAAATGTTCTTCGTTACTAGGAATAGGATTCCTGGGGAGACTATTAGCGCTCTCCATGAATATCACTAGAGCTATCTTGTGCCTTTTCCATTACCCTTTCTAATTGTAAAGACAATGTGTCCTATTTCAAATTTTGGCTCCAAATTTTTTTTTTCACCGTACCCATCAGCAAGAACAAATTTAACTATAAAATTTACCCCATAATTTACCTTAATATGGATAATCAAAGGTTTTAACTTTTAACCTTTAATACTAATGATGAGGAAAATTAAGAGGTAAAATAGGTTCCTTAATTCGCGTGCACGAGCCTAAAAGGCAATGTATTTTTGGACGGATGGAGTAGTATATACTCTCTCCGTTCCATAATAAATGTCCCTTTGCTTTTAGGCACGCTTTTTAATAAGCGAAAAACTCTATAAAATATTATTTTTTTAATTAATTTTTTATATAATATGATACTTATTACTAATAAGGATCAAATTATATAAAAAAAAAACTGAAAATTGGAGATTGTGTATAATATGTATCAAGTATATAATATACATAATATATATAAAAAAGATTGAGAGAATGCAAAACAGATTGCCATTTGCCAATACTTATAATTCAAGGATTAAATAAGCAGCAACAAACAAGCAACAATATCAAATTCACAAGTAGCAGCAGTAAGGACAAATAGCCTGCAAAACATGTAGCAGCAGCAAAACTAACTAACTAAGTACCACTAGCAGTAGCAGCAAACCAAAGAGAGAGAGAGAGAGAAGTGATTAGGCTCGTTTGGCACCCAAAATCAAGTAGCACTAGCAGCAAAAGAGATGGAGAATATGAAACAAGTAAAAATCGGCTACTCTAACTAACCATACATCTGGCCAACAAAAGTCGGAAAGCACTATCAATTTGCAGCTATTCAAAATTCAAAATCTTCCAAACCCCCAGTCAAGACACTGTAGCTGAAATTCCAAAAATAAGATCGCTGGCATATACGAGAGAGAGGGAAGGAGAAATACTCGATCGGTGGTATCCTAATTGTGAGATGTCGGCCGGATCAACTCCAAGAGCACTGCTCTCTTCACCATGTTAGAGACACCAACGTTGATTGCAAAACGATGAAGATTTCAACTGATGAAGACACAAAAATCGAATTGACTCCTCAACCTTCGATTGTCACCGCGTGTCGACGATCTCCCTTCGATTCCTTCTCGGTGGAGCCTCCTCGACCAATGGCAGCATGGACAGATGGTGATGCAATTCTGACATCAATCGGCGCACAACTTTGCCTACGGATCCCTCGCTCTTTGCCGATTGCAATCGGTGACAAGATCTCTCCTAATCGGTGCTTCGCTACCTCGATCGGCGATGAGTGACATCGGCAAAGCACACTTCTAGATATATCGATCTGGTATTGCTTTACCTGTACCAATGGAGGAAGAAGGGAGCATAAACTTGCACAGTGCCGAAGGGCGGTAGCTACGACGGTGGTCGAGGCGGAGGGACGAGACAGAGAAGGCGGAGGGACGAGATCTAGATCTCAGATCTGGATGGAGAAGGGGAGCTTGGAGGATTTACAGCGAGCGAAGGATGAAGATATGGGAGAAGCAGTATTAATTAATAATAGGGGTAGATTGGGGTTTTCAAAAAAATTTAGGACATTTAGCAAAAACTGATTTTAAGTGGACATTTTACAAAAAGGGGTTGGCAAAATGGACTTTTAGCCAAATATCTTCTTAAAAATTTATTTAAAATTTGACAAACCCAAAATCGACCCGAAACTCGGTCAAACCCGAGTTCGAGACAACCTGGATGTACCCGGAACCCGTTTTACTCAGAAACCCGAAGTGACCCTACCCGAATTACCCATTTGACATGTCTAATTGTAATACCTGAAAAATTAAGCAACAAAGATAAGTATAATTGTCTTTTTACTAAAAATGAAACATTAAAGAATAGGGGTATAATTATCTTTTCATATTAAATTAAGTGAGATTTAACAAGAAAAGAGGTATGGGTGGTTAGTTGCAAACAATCTATATTTAATGGGTGGTTATTTGATAATTTTTGAATAAGGGGTGGTTATTTGCAAACAACAATGAATAGTGGGTGGTTATTTGACAATTTTTGAATAAGAGGTGGTTATTTGCAAACAACAATGAATAGTGGGTGGTTTTATGCATTTTTGCCTATAAATTTCTTAGTGTAAATATTAGAAATTTCTTATAATAGACATTTTATAGGATTGTTATAATAGCAAAAACAAGATCGGGATCGTTTTACCATTTTTGGATCTTAGTATCATTGCAATCGTAGGATCGAATCAATATTTTAACAATATTCTATCACCAAACAAAGCTATGACACCATCTACAATGTTGGATAAGCACGGTCTAGTTGTACTTTCTCCTAGTCGGAGTACTCATCTACCGCGTCTGAACCCATGCCATAGGTCGACATGTGCATAGCCGCAATACACTTTTGTAATGCAGATAGCCCAAGCCTACCAGTGGCCTTAGGATCGATTTTGCATGAAATAATTGACCTCGCTTGCGAGTTTGTTCACAATCCGTAAAAACAACATCTGGATACACCGGAGGGGGTCCTCCGATAAATATTTGGATACACTCACGTGCGAGTTGGTTAACAATGCGTAAGCTCGAGGTCATCTTGGTATAGAACTTCCCGCCTCGACATTTGACTTATTTTTTTTAGATAGATACAACTATTTGACGTAAGCTAGGGTAAGCTCATCAGAGGAGGGACCTGGTGGCTTGGTGAGGTACTCGTATATCTCTTGAGGATCCATAGAAAGTTTGTGTTTTCAAACTAGATAAAGATGAAAGATAGGATAGTGAATGGAGGAGCTCCCAACTGATTTTATACTATGTCAAACTGTCAACGAGCATCTTTGTAGAATCTTGACTGCAACGAAGTATACCTTTAAAAATTGTGTCCCAAGGCCCCTTAATGGCTCTCATTAAAGACATTCTCATTTTTTAATCCTTTTCTTTTTCTTTAATTTTATTAATGTATTCATAAATGGTTTATTATATACTCTTACTAACTTAAGAAAATTAATTATATTTTCCTAAATTTCTATGCTCAATAATAATGACCTCACTCACATCATTTTAAACCTCAATATATTTATGAAATTCATATCATCCGAATAACATATATTCATATAAAAATCAATTAATCCTTAATCTTTTATATCTATACCTTGAATTGGTAAATAAAGAGTGGTCATTCCGGGGTTCGAACCGGGGACCCTATGAGTACTACCCACAAGTCCTTTCCGGTGAGCCATTCCAGAATGGTTAAAACCAAATATTAAAAGTTTATTTTATCGATATATTTTGTTAGTTTTAGAATCCATAATGAATTTTAATATAATTAATAAATTAATTTTAATTTCCGCCTAACAATTTCTAAAATATAATTATATAAGTAATAAAACATATAAGTTAATCCAAATTTAGCATGGATAATAATTTATTACTTTTTTATGTCACTTTTTTATACTCTGTATTTCTAATCTTCTAATTAAAACATGGTGAAAATTAATTAAAAAAAATATTTTACTTTTGGTACCAATATATATCATGATTATCACCATTTATTATTTATCACATATTATTATGGAGGACTGTTATACGTGGATGAATTAGGGTTAATTACTTGCAAAGTTGCAACCATTAATATAAATTATTATCCCTGCTAAATTCAGGACTCCAATGGTCACTAATTTGGACACTTTGAAGGCATATGAAACGATGGAAGAAAAAACAAAAGGTTAATTAACTTCAATTTTATTGAATTGATTGTCATAAATCCAATGACCACCATTACAAGCTCATCGGCTACTCAATATATATATATATATATATATATATATATATATATATATATATATATATATATATATATATATATATATATATATGATCAATGGAAAAGGGCATGGGATCGAATCTTTCGTAAATTTCTTAAAAGTTAAAAACCAAAATAAAAAATAGAAGAACAAGAGCTCATACAAAAACCAGGCGAGCTAGGAAAGGAAAAACTCAAAGATTTTTTTTTACTTTTTAGAGTCTACTTATTTGTCTATACTCGGTACGTATGTACTCTCTTTTTCAATTAATTTATTTTATATGCAAACAAAATGCTTTGAAATTCATATTTTTATTGATATAATTAAGGTAGATTCCTTTAGCCTTTAATTTTTTTTGATAAGGATTTAGTCTTTAATTTATTAAAAAAAATCAACAATGAAAAAATCAAATGAGAGCTGAACAAGAAATTAAAACTAAGAGTTTGGAATGAGAATCGTTGATTTTTTAAAAAGGCTATCAACACAGTTACTTCAAATGGATAAGAAATGTGATTTTAGCATTATAGCTACTTTGACAAGTCTTCAAATTTTCAAACAACAATAGCTAGGAAAAGAGGTGAAGAAACTAACCACTAACACTAAAAACTTCAAATTTGTTATATATAATTCCTTTTTAAAAAAACGTTAGTTAAATAAGGGCATTTCGATTATCGATTAAAAAATATCAGTGAAAACTTAAAATTTTAGTTGTAAAATAAAAGTTGGTGCTTCAATTGATTGAATACCTTATATTATATATATATATATATAAGGTGTTTTTGTTTTAAAAAAAATAAAAGGTGTTTTTTACTAAAACAAATTATTTTACAAGGTATCTTCTTGAAGAAAAAACCCATAAAAATATAAAGATTTAATAAATAACTTAAACTAAATTATCAAGTACATAAAACCAAGATTTACACATATACAATTTAAATTAGTTAATGAGATGATATAAAATAAGCTTTTAAATAGGCTTATAAAATACTAGCAAAACTTATATTTACGTCCCGTGTGTAGCACGGGTATGTCTTGGCTAGTAATTAGAGAAAGGCGCCGTCCTTAGTAAATTAATTAAGGGTCAATTTGCAAACTATACAAATACAATGGCCAAATTAGCCAACTATACAAGATTGTGGGAATTTTGCAAAACTATACACAACACTACCACAAAGCCGCGCGGACCTCCCCCCGATCTCTCCTTCTGATTTTTCGCCAACGCTGACACGAGATTAGAAGATCTGATTTTCAATCGCTGTAGGTATCGATCTCCTCCTGAATCTCGGTACTACATCTGTCTAATATCCAAGCATTACTGAATTGTGGTTTTAATGTCAGCATTCGTATAGTTGGTAGATCTGTCGTTCATAGATCTGTGAAAAAAACTTCAATTCGTGTGTAAATATCGTTTTATATCCAATAGCTGAACTCGTATAGTGTAGATCGTGTAATTTCGACTTCGTTTGCTACTGTTTCAATACAAATCAGAGTAAGTCGTCGACAATATATAGAGTTTCAAGTTCTTCGTCGATCTGCTTCGTTAATAGATACTCGATCTGTCAACATCACGGAACTTATATGCATATTGTCTGTTGGATGAATTCGAAATGTTGTGCTTGAATGAATTGAAAGGAAATAATTGTATGAATTGTTCTACATAGATCTGTTTTGATTTCTGGATTCGTTGTGTAATGCTGACACTGTCTGAGATTTCGTAAATAAATGATATGTATCCAACTTATTTCTATCATGCTGACACGGAATTAGAAGCAATTCATTGTACTTGTATGCATATTGTCTGTATCTAACTTATATCTATCATGCTGACATGGAATCAGAATTAACTCATTGTGCTTGTTTGCATATTGTCTCTAATTAATTGATAGGTCAATCATAAATGGAACCTCGTGTGATTACAGTAGTATTTGGTGGATCATGGGTGTTTGCTGACACAGGCCTGGAATTTGTTGGAAATACAACATCAAAGGTGTTTTTGCTATATGATTCAACCACACTACATGACTTGAAGAGAAAGGTGTGCGCTAGATTCAATGTAGACAGTGTGCTTGAATTGCAATTTAGTCATTTGCACCCATGCAAAAAGCTGAAAGCCCCACTTACAGTTGATTGTGACACTGATTTGAAAGAATTCCTCGATATATCAGCACTAGATGGTGTAAATTATGCTGTTGAGTTGTATGTCAGCATACAAGCACAAACACTTGCAATTGTTGACACAGATGACAGGGAGAGTGGGAAATCAGTTGGATTGATTGAGTATGACAGGGAGCAAAATCATTTGATTGTTGACACTCAAATGCAGACGGTGGCGTCAGATGATATGTATGATGATATGGATGATGATATGGATGATGATAATGACATTGATTATGATGCTGACACCTGGAGGAGACTACACTCTTCAATGCGCAGTAGAGATAAAACACTAGAAGATTACAGGGATGACAGCTCTAGCATGAGTAGTTTCAACAATACCTCATCCAACACAATGTACATTGGGAGAATCTTTGAATAAAAGAAGAAAATAAAGGATGTTTTACGTATATTATCGATGATAGAAATATTTGGGTACCGAGTAACGAGATCTGAACCCAAGTATTTTAGAGCGCATTGCGTGGATAATAGCTGCAGATGGAAGTTACACGTAAATACTATTTCTCAGACTTGCTACGAGGTGTCAGCGTACAATAATGTGCACACATGCACATGGGATGTGAGAACAAGCAATTGCAGGCAAGCACCTTCCTCAGTGGTAGCAAACATAATCCAGCCAATGTAAGTGTCTATATGTCATCAAAATAACACTCAATTCAAGTATCACAACATTCATTCTAATGTATACATTATTACAGTGTCAGCAGCGGCTACAATCCAAAGCAGATAATGGATAAAATGAGGACCGAAAAAAGAATTCCCATTAGTTATTGGACAGCGTGGCGGTCAGGAAGAATTGCGCAAGAAAAGGACAGAGGGACACCGGAATCAAATTTTGCTGACTTGTGTAAAGGCTTGGATTTTCAAATCCTAATTTCTGGAAAAAAAAGAGAAATTAAAAATGAACTAAAACTGAATTTAAAACTAATTGCGGGATTCAAAATTCGCGTATTCGAGATTTCTTTCGGGTATTTACTTGACTAAGGTTTTCACCAATTCCACACTCAACCTCCCTTACCTTTCCCTACCTTACCCGACAGACCATCCCCTCCTGCCTATTTCATCGACATCCCCCCACCTGCTCCACGCCTTCACCATTCCGCCATCATCGTCTCTCCTGTTTTACCGAGAGGAAGAAATCCCAAGCCACCTCTTCCTCCTTGCTTCCTCCTTTCCACCTTGAGCCAGCTGCGGGAGTCCTCCTCGACACCTCCTTGTAGCCATGGGCAGCAGCGGTAGCAGTAGGAGCTGGAGACGAAGCCGCAGCCCCGCGAGCAGTCGTTAACGTCGGTGTCAACCGCGTCCTGTTTTCCCGAGCCTAGAGGCAGCCCCGAGGCGTCCAGCAGTCCGTACACTTCCACTCCACCTCCATCGACATCCATCGACACACCGGACTACCTAGGAGCCGCCTAGCGCTGTCGCGGAGCCACCGAAGCTCCACTTCTCCGTTCGAGCGTGAACGCCGCTTCGGTAAGCCGTTCTCCCCCATTTTCGATCGGAATCGTCCTCGAGCTCCACCATCACCCTCACCCATGTCTGATGCGGGCCCGACGAGCCATCGCGAGCCACCGATGTTGCCCAGAACTCCGACGAGAGCTCCGAAGTCGCGAACACCTCGGTGAGCTTCCGTAATTTCTTTCCTTCCTCGATTAGAATTCATGATTCTTTTGATGTTTTGATTAGTCGAGGGTTAGTGAGGGTTGAGTGTGGGATTGTCGGGTGAGCTCGAGAGCTCCGGTGGGTTCGATAGAGACGTGAGCGAGCCGGATCGAGGTGCGCGGCGCAGTGAGTGCGAGAGAGGCGAAAGCGAGTGAGGTCGAGCTGCCCACATGTGCGAGAGCAGGAGGCTGCGAGTTGGAGCTAGCTGAGCGGAGCCACGGTGCAGCGGACGCGGTGTCGAGCGGAGTGGCGAGCAGCGCCAGCGGGAGTTGCAGCTTCTTCCAAAATTGGAGGATGAAGAAGGAGTCGATGTGTCATGTAGGCTCCACCTTTATTTCTTTTGAATTTGTTATTCTTTTTTTAACCGGTTGAGGATATATTTATGGGTTCGGTCCGGTTCGGGTTTATCCGTTTAACTATTTAACTATTTAGCGGTATTTAAATTATTATATTATATTGAGGATTTAAAAGATAAAATATTATTTCGGGGGATTTATAAAGGGTTGGTTTTATCGAATACAAACGGGTTGGAATTATTTCATAAAGGATTTAGAAATACTTTATAAGAGCGTTTTATTAAATGGTGTTTTAAAATATAACATAAAAATCATTTGGGATTTAGAAATAAATTATTAAGACTCGTCGATTTAAAAAGAGAATTTCAAGGTCGGAAAATGATTTAATAAATAATAGAAAAAGGGAGTTTTGATAACACTTTCAAGGGTCGGGATTCTAACGCGGATTTGAAACAGATTTGAATCTAAACATGGGAATAAGACTTATTCGATGATTAACTAGCATGATAATATGAGTGTTTGACTAACGACATGATATGTGTGACTAATGGCATGACTTGCGTGGATTTACTATACGAGATTAAATGTTAGATATTATGATGTTGATGATATATATTTGTATGCCAAGTGTGAGTATGAAACGGTAATATGGGAAATTGGCTAAGTATGATATGGATGTTGTCATGAGCTGATGAGGATGATGTTATGATCGAATTGAGAAAGATGTTAGTTTATCAGATATGATGAGACAATATGAGAATTGAAGATGAGATGACAATGTTAATAATGACAAGATGGTTGAGTTATCATACGTGCGTATCTTACATGTTTCATATGTGACATGTGTATTTTGTGTAAATTAGACTTAGACTTATTATGTCATTTATGGGATTACTAGGTGATCTCTGATATGTTGGATTGCTTGCCATTGCTGATCATTGTTTGGATTCTGCGCTTCTCCAAGTAAGTTCTTTGAACTTACTCATGATGGGCGCTCTATGCACTGGGTGTTATATAGTAGGCTAGTGTCCATGCACCATACGACCTAGAATCACGCTTAGGAGCTAAAATAAAAATCATATGATTGCTATATGTCCTTGCAAGATAACGGCCGTTATCTGTGAAGTAACTAGAGTCTTTGCTAGGGTCATAGGACGACCCAGTCCCATCGAGTCCCATCCTGAGTCAATCGAGTCATGGAAGTCCTTTACTTATATAATAGCATGATTGCGAGAGCTGCATGCAGGCTTTATTATTTCTTATGGGGCGGGTTGGGCATGCGTGCCGCCCGATTATTATGGAATGCATTCACGAGCTGGCCAGTTTCCGCCCTATCGGAAGGGGGTGAAGGTAGGAGAGGGACATGCCACTTGGCTTTCGGTGTGGATCCATTTATCGCTTCCTGCATTATATTTAACTGTCAATATATGTGTGTGTGTGTGTGTGTGTGTGTGTGTGTGTGTGTGTGTGTGTGTGTGTGTGTGTGTGTGTGTGTGTGTGTGTGCGTGATTTAATTTCCGCACTGCATTACACATTTCATCTTAGGGATAGGATGCTTATTATATGCCTCTTAGAGTGTGGTTACACACGCGCATGAGTGACCTGATGATTGACCCCGATCCCCCTCTTTTTTTTTTAGATTCAGGTACCCGTTTCACTCCTTGATTTTGTGTTGTTATGACGGGGTCCATTCATATGGCGGAGAGTGAGTGTTGAACTATGACTTCACCAGATTTATACTTTTTGGGATTTCTTCCTACTTATACTCTGTTTGATCCGGCCTTGCCGCGGAACTGGTTGTATCGTTTTCTGCATTTATGTCCTTTGCATGATAAAATGTTTTCCGCGTTGTAGACTTAGGACAGGTACAGGGGTTTACCCCGGGGTCTCCCACGGACTTTCAGGATTTGGGTGCGAAATCCCGCTTTAAACTACAAATCTTCGGTTTCAAACCTTCAACCTGTACTCGGAGCGCAAGATCCTAACGAGGGGTTTTATCCCTCGAAACGTAACTCGGGAATCATAATCCTGGGCCGTTACAAAGGTGGTATCAGAGCTGAGGTTTTGCAACCCGAGTAGAATAGGTTGAAGATGGTTTTGAAAATCTCCCAATGTTTTCAAATGGTTTTGAAAAATGTTTTATAAGGGCAAAATGAATTTAATTGGAATTAAACCTAAAATGAATAAAAGGGTAACAATCTCGTGGGTAGAGACCAATGCGATAGACATCCCTTATGGATGTAGAACTCGGGATACGGTAGGCAAAATACTAGATTTTATTTACAGATGAGCCTAGAAGACTCCAAGGAGCACCACGAAGGTTGGAGTGTCGAGTTAGGAGGCCGTGAGGTTCTTGCCCCTCCGGTCAGCTGTCCCTCGAAGGAATGGCATAGATCGTCTCTATGCTTACGTTATATATACATATATGCAATTGGGCCCGAGGGCGATCCTCCTCGAAGAGGATCATATTAATCTTGTTGATTGCTTCCGTGTTGAGTGCTATTGTGCTTAGGATAGCGAACTAATCAGAATGCCTTAACGTAAACATGTAAATGATTGTATGTGCAAACGGGATAGCGGGAGAAAGACTTGTTCTTATGTAATCAGAATTCTTGTCTTGTCGGGATAGCCCTTACATAATTCAAACCCCCTGATGGTTCTAACTCTATCATCCACCCCACCAAAACTCCTAGGCATGTTAGCAAGGGTCGAGAAGCATCCGCTCTCCCCGTTTTGAGTCATGTTTTGTATTTCACCATCGATGCTTCTATCGAGTCTCGTACCTCTGGTTGGGGTCTTCCACGGGAAATTTGGGTCGGTCAACTAATTACCTTCGGAAATCGTGTCGGATGTGAGGGTTACCTGAGTATGTTAGTGGGGGTGAGGATTTAGATTGTTTCGAGATAGAAGTGAGTTGTTTTATGGAGTCAACCCTTTCAATCCTCGTAATGGCCAACCATGTCTTCTCGCCACAAGAGTCTAAACACGAGTTCTACCCACCCCTCTCGGAAACGGTGTGAATGTCCTTGTGTCCTACTCAGCGAGTCATATTAGCGTCCCACGGGGAAATGGGGTGGTGAGTCGGTGATTGTCCTTGGAGAATTCTGTTCGGTTATAATAGTAACCCCCCTTCTAATTGCATGACATAATACATTGATATATTTCAGCATGATTTATCTGATATCTTGCGTGATTGCAATTGTGAATGAGTATATTTGCCGCATGTATGAATTTCCATGATTTTTGATCTCCCTTGAATTAGGTCCATGATAGTGTGGTCAACCCTCGTTGAATAATTAACATATGAAATAAATTCTTAGCATGCTAAGTTAATCAAATTGAACCTTGTTGATTGTGTACATGCTTAATGATTGTTTATAGTACCATGTAGGACGTATGCCTTCTAATCATAGGCCCTCGCATAATTGTGTGTCATCTTGTCTTGTTATATGAACATGGTTGTATTTGATGTGATAGTTACTATGCCCATATGACCTTACCATATCCTCTACCATGATTATTAGGGTGCATCTCAACATGCTTGTAATTGACTTCGCATTGTCTCGATCTGCTTATGTGTGTTCCTAAAATGAGTGATGAATCATACCTGTGACATTCTACAATGCCCGCTATGTCGTACACAACTCATTCTGTATATGTCTATTCTCGGTTTGTGCATATGTGATCTTAATATATATCGAGCCTGATTAGTGAATGAGACGGTAGGTTGCTAGCTTGTTCCGCATGAATGAAAAGTTGATTATATGAATATGTTATGAATGTATAGATCGCTATCCCTTGAGATAGGTACATGCTAGTGTGGAATGATGTGATGATATTTATGAGTATTATGTGTTTGTGTGTCCCAATTATAACCTCATAGAATACCCTAAGGACATCGTTGTAATCCTCAGTGGGGATTCTATCTTGGTCTCGTTGTCCCTAGTCTTGGTGCATGTCTGAAATCCTTGAGGGTGTTTGTCGTCTACCCTTGTCTCTCCCCTATCCCTGTAACTTCTAACCTTTGCGATTCCCTGATGAACGTTGACACAAAAGGAAGAGCTGATGACCAAGTGGCATCAAAATGGCCCAACGGAAGCGTGGTGGGTCCATGACCCATAGACTTCAAGGACAACGTCACCGAGGGAAAAAAGGACGAATATGCTTCAAAGAGGACAATGGTGAAAAGGTTCCTCCCAGCTGACACGAGAAAGAGCATTCTTAATTCAATCGTGGATTCTTCTATACTAATCGGAATTGATGTTGTGTGATAGGCCAAGAACTGACATAATTGAATGTGTGATGATGGATGTGCTGAACTAGTAGCAATGATTGCCTGACTAACTTGTTTCTATGATGACGTGCCTTGGTGCTTGGTATACTGACTTGCTGATGAGTAGGTTATGGGTTATATGTGTGGTGGTGCTTTTTCTTGGGCAGGAGTCGAGAGTTTTTTCGATAAGCTAGGTCGGAAACTGGCAGGTGGATTGAGGTCTTCAGATTGGGTCTTTGGTTGTGTGAGATAGGGTGCGGGAATGATGCGTTAGTTGAGTAGAGCTGAGTGAGTTGGGATGTGTTGAAGATAGTGGTCCGTGAGTATAGATGAGCTTCCAGGTAGGTCTTAGGTGGGGAGTGAGGCTAGTATGTTGAGATTTTGAGGGAGATGTCCTAGCTAGAAGTGTCGATAGGTAGTGGGTGCGCGGTGTGAGCGTTTAGGCTAGGAGGGTAATGGTTGAAGTCTAGACTAGTTCCATGAGGGTGACCTTAAGAGTGGGTGTGAGTATAGGTAGTTAGGATAGTTCTAGAGGTGGATGGGCGAGCTAGGAGTTGATCGGGGGATTCTTGAGGGGAGGTGTTGTGAGACGGATTGGTGCGCTAAGGAGGGTGTCTAGATAGTCTAGGAGCAGATCGTGGGCGGTGTCGAGGATGATCGATTAAGGAACATCTGAGGTATCGTAGAATATGGGACTAGGTGATGTGTGCTGTCTGTGGGAGCGATTTCGGTAAGGGGTGAGGTTGAGGAATTGCCAAGGAAGAGTAGTTGAGGTTGCTTGGGAAATTATCGATCGAGGATATTAGGTTGTTCACATCAGGGTTGTTCGTATGATGAGTATTTGAGGTTGTTTAGGTAGGATTGGTAATGCTTGGGGAAATTATGAGTGAAAGATTTCTAGATCGTTGTTGGAGGATTCTAGCATAGGGAATGAATCGAGATTTATGAGTGGAGGTTATTGTGACTATTGAGGTATTTGAGGATGTGAAATGAATCTTCGAGGAAAGGCTGGTAGTTAGGCAAGGATGTAGTTGAGATTCCTAGTAAGACTGTGGGCTTAAGGTTGAGATAGGGAGATTATGAGTATGGATTTGGGTATTAGGCAAAGCAGAAGGTATTAAGGATGCTAGAGGATAAGAGATTTTAGAAGGTTGGTGAATGAGTGGTAACTTGAGTAGTTCAGGTTTCGTGAGTTCTGGAATGGGATGAGTAGGTAAAATCATTGGTTGGTCTTTTAGGATAGGCGTTGGTGAAGAGGGTCTTGGTAATTCGTGGTTGGGAGTAGCACGAGATGGATTTCTGCATTAGAGTTGGTCGAGAGTGACAGGTGTAAGATGATTAGTATGAGTTGGATTCTTAGAGGTGGATAGTTGGTGAGTAGTGGTCGTGTCTCGTCATGATTGGTAGTGTAAGGCAGATTCTCCTGAGATAGTGATCTAGTGTATACTTTACTTGGGGCCGAATGTTGTGCGAATTCTATGCTATAGACGATGTTGATTCTCTGATGTGTTGCCGTTGACAATAGGGAACTGTTAGTACTAACATAGTTATCCCTGAACTTGATGGAATGCTACTGTACGGAAGCAGTTGTTTGCCTCTAATACGATGACGCTTGGTAGTTAGAATGAGTATGATGTACTTATATGATTGATATAACGTGCTTATATGATTGATATGGTGTGTAACTTCCGTGAGATGATGTGATAAATTCTATCATATATGATATATGATACGATGCTAGATATGCTATGCTATGTGGCTATTCTTGAGGTGATTATGTTATGCTATTAGACATGAGGTGCTATTGTTATTCAATATATATACATGATGCTTGCTGATGGAAATGATAGAAATTGAACTGTTGAACTTTGATTCTGACTTGAACCTAGGAAGGAAATATGGGATTAGCCCTTAGAGGTAGATGATTCCACCTCTTGAGATTTGAAAATTGCTTGTTAACGTCGGGTTAGGTTATTTTGAATGGTGTTTAAAAAAAGGGACTGAGTTGGATTTAGAGAAATCGAACGCGATTGATAACTTCAATGGTTTTGAGACCAAACATTTTCAAACTAAGGACTCTCTTTAAATTTTCTAACCGAGCTTGCATTATGACGCCCCACGAAGTGGATACATGCATTTTATAGGGGCCCTTATAGACTGCTTGCTAAGACCTAGTAGGGATGTTGTAATCTTTTTGGAGTTATGATATATTGCCGAGAAGTCGGAGTAAGGATGTGGTAGGGGCCCATATTACATTCTTGCTACGATCTATTGGATATATTATGGTTATGACAACGGTACTGTGAGGATCTCATAGGGCACTTATGAGGTGCTTACGGGATCAATGGCATGATCCTTGAACTCACCAATTCTAAACTTCATCCCCTGTTTTAAGATGATTTTAGTCTCGGGGACGAGACTTGTTTTTAGAGGTGGATGATGTAAAGGCTCGGATTTTCAAATCCTAATTTCTGGAAAAAAAAAGGGAAATTAAAAATGAACTAAAACTGAATTTAAAACTAATTGCGGGATTCGAAATTCGCGTATTCGAGATTTCTTTCGGGTATTTATTTGACTAAGGTTTTAACCAATTCCACACTCAACCTCTCTTACCTTTCCCTACCTTACCTTGCAGACCATCCCCTCCTGCCTATTTCATCGACATCCCCCCACCTGCTCCACGCCTTCACCATTCCGCCATCATCGTCTCTCCTGTTTTACCGAGAGGAAGAAATCCCAAGCCACGTCTTCCTCCTTGCTTCCTCCTTTCCACCTTAAGCCATCTGCGAGAGTCCTCCTCGACACCTCCTTGTAGCCATGGGCAGCAGCGGTAGCAGTAGGAGCTGGAGACGAAGCCGCAGCCCCGCGAGCAGTCGTTAATGTCGGTGTCAATCGCGTCCTGTTTTCCCGAGCCTAGAGGCAGCCCCGAGGCATCCAGCAGTCCGTACACTTCCACTCCACCTCCATCGACGTCCATCGACACACCGGAGCTACCTAGGAGCCGCCCAGCACTGTCGCGGAGCCACCGGAGCTCCACTTCTCCGTTAGAGCGTGAACGCCGCTTCGGTAATCCGTTCTCCCCCGTTTTCGATCGGAATCGTCCTCGAGCTCCACCATCACCCTCACCCATGTCTGACGCGGGTCCGACGAGCCATCGCGAGCCACCGATGATGCCCAGAACTCCGACGAGAGCTCCGAAGTCGCGAACACCTCGGTGAGCTTCCATAATTTCTTTCCTTCCTCGATTAGAATTCGTGATTCTTTCGATGTTTAGATTAGTCGAGGGTTAATGAGGGTTGAGTGTGGGATCATCGGGTGAGCTCGAGAGCTCCGGTGGGTTCGATAGAGACGTGAGCGAGCCGGATCGAGGTGCGCGGCGCAGTGAGTGCGAGAGAGGCGAAAGCGAGTGAGGTCGAGCCGCCCACATGTGCGAGAGCAGGAGGCTGCGAGTTGGAGCTAGCAGGGCGGAGCCACGGTGCAGCGGACGCGGTGTCGAGCGGAGTGGCGAGCAGCGCCGGCGGGAGTTGCAGCTTCTTCCGAAATTGGAGGATGAAGAAGGAGTCGATGTGTCATGTGGGCTCCACCTTCATTTCTTTTGAATTTGTTATTCTTTTTTTAACCGGTTGAGGATATATTTATGGGTTCGGTCCGGTTCGGGTTTATCCGTTTAACTATTTAACTATTTAGCGGTATTTAAATTATTATATTATATTGAGGATTTAAAAGATAAAATGTTATTTCGGGGGATTTATAAAGGGTTGGTTTTATCGAATACAAACGGGTTGGAATTATTTCATAAAGGATTTAGAAATACTTTATAAGGGCGTTTTATTAAATGGTGTTTTAAAATACAACATAAAAATCATTTGGGATTTAGAAATAAATTATTAAGACTTGTCGATTTAAAAAGAGAATTTCAAGGTCGGAAAATGATTTAATAAATAATAGAAAAAGGGAGTTTTGCTAACACTTTCAAGGGTCGGGATTCTAACGCGGATTTGAAACAGATTTGAATCTAAACTTGGGAATAAGACTTATTCGATGATTAACTAGCATGATAATATGAGTGTTTGACTAACGACATGATATGTGTGACTAATAGCATGACTTGCGTGTATTTACTATACGAGATTAAATGTTAGATATTATGATGTTGATGATATATATTTGTATGCCAAGTGTGAGTATGAAACGGTAATATGTGAAATTGGCTAAGTATGATATGGAGGTTGTCCTGAGCTGATGAGGATGATGTTATGATCGAATTGAGAAAGATGTTAATTTATGAGATATGATGAGACAATATGAGAATTGAAGATGAGATGACAATGTTAATAATGACAAGATGGTTGAGTTATCATACGTGTGTATCTTACATGTTTCATATGTGACTTGTGTGTTTTGTGTAAATTAGACTTAGACTTATTATGTCATTTATGGGATTACTAGGTGATCTCTGATATGTTGGATTGCTTGCCATTGCTGATCATTGTTTGGATTCTGCGCTTCTCCAGGTAAGTTCTTTGAACTTACTCATGATGGGCGCTCTATGCACTGGGTGTTATATAGTAGGCTAGTGTCCATGCACCATACGACCTAGAATCACGCTTAGGAGCTAAAATAAAAATCATATGATTGCTATATGTCCTTGCAAGAGAACGGCCGTTATCTGTGAAGTAACTAGAGTCTTTGCTAGGGTCATGGGACGACCCAGTCCCATCGGGTCCCGTCCTGAGTCAATCGAGTCATGGAAGTCCTTTACTTATATTATGAGCATGATTGCGAGAGCTGCCTGCAGGCTTTATTATTTCTTATGGGACGGGTTGGGCATGCGTGCCGCCCGATTATTATGGAATGCATTCACGAGCTGGCCAGTTTCCGCCATATCGAAAGGGGGTGGAGGTAGGAGAGGGACATGCCACTTGGCTTTCGGTTTGGATCCATTTATCGCTTCCTGCATTATATTTAACTGTTATTCACAAATGAAAGAAGGAACCGTGACGTCCGCGCCTCCTCTTATAGTTCTAACTCTTCGTTCTTACTATTACCGACTGGCCAAGACTTCAACTTCAGTGTGTGTGTGTGTGTGTGTGTGTGTGTGTGTGTGTGTGTTTGTGTGTGTGTGTGTGTTTGTGTGTGTGTGTGTGTGTGTGTGTGTTTGCGTGTGTGTGTGTGTGTGTGTGTGATTTAATTTAATTTCCGCACTGCATTACACATTTCATCTTAGGGATAGGATGCTTATTATATGCCTCTTAGAGTGTGGTTACACACGCGCATGAGTGACCTGATGATTGACCCAGATCCCCCTCTTTTTTTTTTAGATTCAGGTACCCGTTTCACTCCTTGATTCCGTGTTGTTATGACGGGGTCCATTCATATGGCGGAGAGTGAGTGTTGAACTATGACTTCACCAGATTTATACTTTTTGGGATTTCTTCCTAGTTATACTCTGTTTGACCCTGCCTTGCCGCGGAACTGGTTGTATCGTTTTCTGCACTTATGTCATTTGCATGATAAAATGTTTTCCGCGTTGTAGACTTAGGACAGGTACAGGGGTTTACCCCGGGGTCTCCCACGGACTTTCAGGATTTGGGTGCGAAATCCCGCTTTAAACTACAAATCTTCGGTTTCAAACCTTCAACCTGTACTCGGAGCGCAAGATCCTAACGAGGGGTTTTATCCCTCGAAACGTAACTCGGGAATCATAATCCCGGGCCGTTACAACTTGCCGTTATTTTGTCACATGATTATGGAGAAAAATGATGGAACTGTTGCATTGATGTCAACAGATAATGATGACAGGTTTAAATACTTGTTTTTATCATTTGGACAGTGCATTCGGGTCTTCCTTGTATTGAAAAAGGTATAAAATTATCAGTGTCAGCACAGAGTATACGTAATCACTTTTGAATATTTCATTGTCATCACACAACTTATAATCATTATTTTCCAGGTTGTTGTTATTGATGGAACATTTTTAACTGGGAAATACAAAGGGACTTTGCTTGGAGCAGTAGCGCAAGATGCAAACAGAAATATTTTCCCGCTTGCATTTGCCATTGCTGACACAGAAAACAACAGCTCTTGGGAGTGGTTTCTTCGCCAGCTGAGGAAGGTTGTTCCTCCGTCAAATGATCTAGTGTTTGTGTCTGATAGACATGTCAGCATTTCAAGAGCAATTAGCTTGGTTTACCCCAGTGCGCATAACTGCATTTGTAGATGGCACATGGAACAAAACATTAGAAGCACCTTCAAGAAAAGATACTTGGGAAATTGGTTCAAGAAAGCAGCAGATAGTTATAGTACTGGGGAGTTCGACAAATATTTTGACCGCATAAAGGAAAGCTGCCCGAAGATGTCGAATTATTTAGTGTCAGCAGGAGTGCATAGGTGGGCTAGAGCACATTCACCAATCACCAGATACAACATGATGACATCTAATAATGCAGAGAGCATAAATGCCATTTTCAAGGGGAAGAAAAATTATCCTATTGTTGCACTGTTGAATTTTGCTAGAGAGAAACTCGGAGCATGGTTCCAAGAGCGTAGAGAAAAGGCATCCAATCATGAGGACAAGTTGACGCCAGCAATACTTGATTTGATTAGGAACCTACAAGATGAAGCTGGAGCATACAAGGTTCAGAGGCTGGATGAATATAAATTTGAAGTAAAAGGGCAAGGTTCTCATGCAATAGTGGACCTGTCAGCAAAAACATGCACTTGCAAGTTTTTCGATATAGAGAAGATCCCATGCGTTCATGCTCTTTCAGCCATCATGAAAATTAAGGCAAATGTATCAGACTTTGTTGCCAGATTTTACACAACTGATGCTTGGAAATTAGCTTATGCTGAAACAATATACCCAGTGCTGACAGACGATGAATCAGACGTCCCTGAAGCAATAAGATCTATAAAGTGTTACCCTCTTGTTGTTAAGAGGGGACCAGGAAGACCTCCCTCTAAGAGACTGGTGTCTGCGTGTGAGCTAAAGAGAAGACTTAAGTACTCCAGAAAATGATGGTGTCAGCATTGCTCAAGACCGGTTCTCTTTATATCGTATACTTCTAAGATACAATCACTTAGAAACACCCCAGTGATATATATTGCATACAATAAACCTGTTCTGTTTGGAAATTACTTTTTCATAGTATACATAAACCCATGTCAGCATTATGGGCAATGTTGACACTGATACATTCCCATATGTTTTCAAAAAGATTCAATGCACTATATGTCATATTGGATTTTGTACATTGTATGTGATTGGGGACTATATCAAATTCGATCTAATGTAAAAAGCCAGATGCTTAATTCGGATAAGTACTTTAAACACAACAAAATACATACATTCAATATACGCGAACGATGTTCAATGCAAACAGTTAATATCCAAACCCAGAATGATGGTGTCAACAAAATACATACAGTTAATATCCAACTACATATCCAACTACAATGTCACTTAAACTAAGTACTCAGAATGATGGTGTCAGCATTGCTCAAATTATGAAGCTCCAAGACTCCTTGATCAAGTATGAGCAAATAAGCTCTCTGTAGCGGAATAGCTTCTCATTTGTGATTGTGGTGACATCTCCGCCAAATACAACAACCTCGATTGCTTTCACTGTAAACACCCCACAAGCACTTCTGCACACACTCACAAAACAGACAAATAGGGGTGTGTCAAAAAAAGATAAATAGAAAATAAATGTATGTCATCAATTAATATAAAAGTTAGGTAAGAGTACAAACCCAGATTTATCATGGACCATGTCAGGAACCTTCCTTATCTCAAATGGTGTAGAGCTAAAGTTTTCATATATTCCACACTTCACCAAGTGTATAGGAAGCCAGTGAGCAATAGGCTGGAGTTCTACATCTAGTACACCCTTGCCAACGCCGTAGACATTGCAGTCGTAGACATTGATCACCCTCTGATCAATTACGATCTCTAAAGCAACCCAATGCTTGTTGATGACGTTGAAGGGTGTGTAAATCTTGTTTGCAGACGCCCATGGCTTACCATACTGGTCAGGGTAAAGACCCAGGAAATAGCTCGCAGTCATGTCTGACACAGGCAAATCTACTTCGTACGCTGTAGCATTAAATGGCAGGTACTTCTGATAGAAAACCCAATCAAGGACAACGAACTCTGCATACTTATCGGCTTCCTCATGGATCCTCTTCCTCAAATAATACAACCCTGCTTCAATATGCTACAACACACAGTAACAAGCTACTGTCAGCACTAGATATACCTCAACAAATATCAATAAACAAAAACCAGAAGACAAACATATATGAAATATAATTGCTGCCGGATCATTTACCGAACAATCCAGCCACATGTCCTTGTTTAGAATTGGTTTAAAAAAAGATTTATCAACTCTTCCAGAAGCAACAATGACAGAAAAATCCCTGGAAACAAGCAAAAATTATGAATTAAACACATGATCATAAGAGGTAGAGGTGTCAGCACAAGACAGTTCATGATTATATAACGATTAAGAAGATAAAAAAAATACCGATTACTCCTCATAGTTTTGTACAGAAACTCATGATCGTCTTCACTTAAAAGTGACTTCTTCGCATTGTGCTTTGGCCACCTCCCTTTCTTTTCTTGTTGCTCATATGGACTCGTCAGGAAGGTACTCGCTTTTGGAATACGCTTGGATCGCCTAAGTGCTTCAATCTCTTCGACTACTTTAGGGTGCTTGCTGTAGGCAACCCAGTCACTCACTACAGGCAATCCAATAGTGTCAGCATTTTCATCACCTTCAGGAGTATCCAAGTTGATAGTCCCTGGTGGTGCAATGGTAGGAGGTGGAGTTGCTGCAACATCAGCCTTCTCGTCCCCATCACCCTTGCCACCTGATGGGGTAACAACATCCTTACACTCTTCATTACTTGACTTCACCAGCAGGTCAACTTCTACATCCTCACCGGTACTCTGCAGTCCCCTGTCAGCATCTTCATGAACTCCATCGTTGTTGTCCTTAAACTCTTCGCCTCTTGGCTCCATGGACATCAAATCAGAATCACGACCTAGATCAACGGCAAATTGAACTGAATCTGACTCTAGTGTCCTCTGTCCTTCAACCAATGTGACAGAATGATAGACTCCGGAACTACAACATCAACTGTAATTTGTTGGGTTTCATCTCTCTCATCACCACAGACAGGTGTCTTCATTTGTTTACAATCTTTGGGTGAATCCAACTCAGCTTCCTGCTCAGCCATAACATCCTCAAGGATAACACCCATCTTCATGTCAGCAATAACATCACTCACCATCTTGGTACTTGGTTGATCAATGTTGACAGATGACTGTGACCTTGCAACAATAGATTCATGCAGTGTGAACCTATTCTCAAGTGAATTATACTTTTCCATCAGGTCTGTAACCATTGTAACAAGTTCAACCACCCTATCAACACGAGAGCCCAACTCATTTAGACGTGCAGGCAGCTCTTCAAGCTTTTCAATCCTTCTTACTAAATCATCTACACGTGCCGGCAGCTCTTCAAGTTTTTCAATCCTTTTAATTAAATCATGTACCCAAACTGGGTTGGATTTAGCGTCAGCATCACCAGCAACACCATGCCCTTTTGCATTTTCATCTTTATCACCACCATCCAACTCTGGCTCTTTTGAATGCTCATCAGACACTCCCTTCTGGTTGTCACCACAATCACCCTTGGCATCACCACCAGTGTCTCTGTTGGCACCTACCTCCAGCTTGTCATCACCACTAGTGTCAACATTTTGACCATCACCAACAACATCTTCAGTGTCAGCATCCATTCTTTTGTTCAAAAGTAAGAGAGCAGCCAGTGGAGAAACAGTTCCAGAATCAACCTTGGTGTCATCAAACCCTTGACTGCCATCATTGGGGTCAGCATTCTCAGTGTCAGCATCAACACCTTGGCTGCCATCTAGTTGATCATCATTGGGGTCAGCCTTTACTGGGTCAGCCTGAGCTTCACCTTGCACCTCACCAAACGGTACAATCACTTTACAGGCATCATTCACAACTTCAACAGGAGATAAACACGCATCAATAGGGGCTTGGGGAATGGAGGAAGACTTGTTTGAACTGCTACTTTTGTACAACATTCTACGTTTCCCTGTACTTCCCATAGCTTTCTTCCTCTTCTTCAAAACATACTGAATAGGTTTATCCTCGTCAGATGTATCACAAGCATATCCAACTTGGTCGTGTTTTTCTGCCTGTACAACAGCCTCCTCCCTGTCAGCACCACCCTTCTTGGAAACCCTGTCTGCATCCACTGTGGTTGTCTCTGTGTCAGCATAAGGAATCACATCTCTCTTAAATTCCTCACCTCTATTAAAGTCAACAGCCTTCTTCCTAATCCTCCCAGCTTTCCTCCTGATTGATTTAATAACTTCTATGTCAGCCTTCCTCCTAGCTTGAGGGTTGGTTCGTGGAGGTCCACTAGAATGCCCTCTCCTCACAGCAACTCTCTTCACCTGGATCTCAGTGGATGGACCTTTCTGCTTCTTCTTAGAAGGCTTTCCTGTGTCAGCATTTTTCCTCTTTTTCCCCTTCTCTACATCAACAGATTTGGCATCAACATTTCCTTCATCAACCTCATGTTTCCTATTCGTTCGCTTCTCTATCTCAGCAGATCTCTCATCTTCCTCTCCTCCAACAAAACCATACTCAAAAGACATAAATGATTCAATCTCTGAACCATCATTACGTAAAAACTTGTTTTCATATGCATACTTGCGCATATACCGACAATCATACAGAAGATCAGTAGGTGGTTGAGAAAACATAGGTTCACCAATGGCATCACATACATCGTCAGCCTCTTCATCAATATATCCCATACCTGGGGTTCTTGCAAACTCTCCATAGTTTGGGAACATCGGTGTCTATCATGCACATCAAAAAAAATATAAATAAGAAAACACATTTATATAAGAAAACAGAGTTGGTGTCAGCACTGATATATTTCTCTTACCAAGTCACCATCAAATAGCTCGTCAGCTTCATCATAAGTATGCCTAACCTTGCAAACCCAATGCAAAGAATGAGGATCTCTATCATTCATCCTCAAATTATAGTCAAACTTATCAGACAACGCCGGAAAAGCTTCAAATATCCAGGCCTGTAAAAACAAAACAAGTGGTCATGCAAACACAATAACAATGCATAAGAAGCTGACACATGGTGAGGAATGATGACACAAGTAATGAATGCTGACACATATCAAGGAATACATACAATGCTGACACGTAGTAAGGAATACCTTCAATGCTGACACATAGTGAGGAATGATTACAAAGATATATCAAACAAGTAAACAGAATACCTAGAAAGCAATCCAATATCCATACAACTCATAAGAAGGCCTAGCTTTCTTGCGATCCATCGTAGCTGACTTCTTCAAGGCCTTCAGTAGAGATTCATAGGACTGTCTGCCCCATGGATATTGTCCAAACTTCTCGTCATCACAAGCAAGTGATAGATTTTCCTCGCTGATATAGTCTATCCGCCTATAACACACAATGTAAAACCCGAGCTCGCGAAGCGTTAAAATCCGTTACGTTTATAAGATACGAGAAAAGTGGCTTGGGCATATTTTTTCCGTCATTAAATCCATGTAAAGCTAGGCATAAAATTTTTAAATTTTCCGGGTTTTCATAATCATAAGGGAGGATAATATTCGGATTATCCTACGGATATTTTGTAAATATTAATTAAATTCCGGTCTTTACAATCATCCACCTCTAAAAACAAGTCTCGTCCCCGAGACAAAGAGGTTTAAACCGGCGGAGAAGGTTTTAAAACTTGAGTCCTTGAATCGTAACAAAAGGCACACGATCATCTTGGATGCGTCGTCCAAGAATCTCACGCCACCTTTGTCACGGCCGTAATAATCTCGAAGGTTTCATCAAGCATGTGATGGGCGCCCCCATCACATCTCCCCTCAACCTTGAAAGTATCACAACTCGAGAGGATAATCACACTACCGCTCGGTCTTAGCGAAAATTCCACGAGTGCCCCCGTGGAAAGCTCGTATCCACTTCGCGAAGTATAATAGGTTTACCCGGACATTGGAACCTTAAATTGCTCATTTCCGAACTAAATCTCAAAATCAAGGTGTTTGGCGTCCCGACTCGACATTAGACCTAGACACTTCTAGTCTCGACTCATCTCCTTCTCGGGAGGTGGTTATCCACCTCTAAGGATCAAACACACGATCTCACTACGACTCAATCAAAACAGAGGGTGGATTAACATCCACCTCTAAGGCTAAGCCTTATTCCTTTTCCTAGGTTCAATATTCCGACATACCATCATTTATCGACCATACTCACAACAACCACATAATCATAACGATATCATATCAGTCATATATCATAAAGTATCACACATCAATGATAATCACATCATGTAGGACCGCTCATGGGCCCCACCACGCATATCAATCACAGAAAATGCGCACTCAATCACAGAGGTAAACACCCAATCACACATAGTACGGCTAAGGGTCCCCCTCCCAGGTACTCACCGGCCACTCACGCAGTCAAAGCTATATCTGCACGTGGCTGTACATACGACGCTAGCAACTCATCTAATACATCTCCATAGCTCGCCCGTATACTCTCCTCTGTCTCCCAAGTGGCCTCCTCGGGGCTTCTCCTAGCCCACTGTATAAGTACCAACGGTACCTCTTTGCGCCTCAGCTTCTTGACCCGTCGGTCAAGAACAGCAATCGGATGCTCCACGAAGGTATGGTCAGGTGCTATCTCTAATCCGGAGTAGTCCAATCTGTGACTCGGATCTGGCTCGTACTTCCTCAGCTGTGACACGTGGAAGACATCGTGTATACCGGCCAAACGGGGCGGTAAAGCAACTCTATAAGCAACCTCTCCCACTCGCTCGAGGATCTCAAAGGGGCCCACATATCTAGGGCTCAGTTTGCCCTTCATCCCGAATCGTCGGATCCCTCTCATCTGTGACACTCGCAACCAGACATGATCTCCAACCTCAAAGGCCAACTCAGTCCTGCGCCTATCAGCATACTTCTTCTGTCGGTCGTGCGCAACCCTCAGATGCTCTCGGATCCGTCTGACCTGATCTGTCGCCTCCTGCACGTACTGTGGTAGTGTCCCCACTCGGTCTGCAGGCTCATCCCAGTAGATAGGCGACTTGCATCGCCTCCCGTACAACGCCTCAAAAGGAGCCATCCTGATCGATGAATGATAGCTGTTGTTGTACGAGAACTCTACTAGGGGAAGATGTCGAACCCAAAGGTTTCCCCACTCCAAAACACAAGCCCTCAGCATATCCTCTAGCGTCTGAATCGTCCTCTCGCTCTGCCCGTCCGTCTGCGGGTGATAGGCCGTGCTGAAATGCAACTTGCTCCCCAGAGCCTCGTGCACATGCCTCCAGAATCTCGAAGTGAAGCGGCCATCTCTATCAGATACTATCCTCTCGGGAACCCCATGCAACCTCACTATATGCTGTATAAAAGCTCGGACTAAATCAGACACAGGCCATGTCTCCTAAATCGGAATGAAATGGGCGGTCTTGGTCAACCTGTCGACCACCACCCAAATCACATCAAAGCCTCGTACATCTCTCCTCAATCCTGTCACGAAGTCCATCGTGATATCCGTCCACTTCCACACAGGGTCAGGAAGTGATCATGTCATCCCTCCGGGCTTCTGGTGCTCTATCCGCACCTGCTGGCAGACTTGACATCGCGCTACAAACAAAGCGACATCAGTCTTCATCCTGCGCCACCAGAACGTCCTCCTCAAGTCCTGATACATCTTATTCGATCCCGGATGGACCGAATAAGGAGTGGAATGTGCCTCTATCATGATCTTCTGCTTCAGGTTGTGCACATCAGGAACAGCAACTCGTCCCTGCAACATCAGCATCCCATCATCTCGGACGGTAAAAGACCTACATTGGCCCTGGGCCATGCGCTGTCGGATATCGGCAATCCGCGGACACTCTGTCTGCGCTCGTCGGATCTCATCCATCAACTCTGACTGAACCTCTAGGAAACTCAGCTGTCCACTCTCTCGCTGTGACCAGACCTCTATCCCACAACTGATCAGATCCCGCTGTAACTCAGGTCGAGCCGTCAATCTGGACAAAACAATCTCCTGACGAGTCTTCCGACTCAAGGCGTCGGCCACCACATTGGCCTTCCCCGGGTGATACTCAATCTCCAACTCGTAGTCCTTGATCAACTCCAACCACCTCCTCTGACGCATGTTCAGCTCCTTCTGCGTGAAAATGTACTTCAGATTTTTGTGATCAGTCATGATCCTCACTGACGTGCCATACAGATAGTGCCTCCAGATCCTGAGCGCATGTATCACTGCGGCTAGCTCAAGATCGTGCGTGGGGTATGACTCCTCCCCTGGCTTCAGCTGACGTGAAGCGTAAGCGATGACCCGATCCCTCTGCTGTAGCACACAACCTAAACCTGAACTCGAAGCATCCGTGTAGACCACGAAGTCCTCCGTCCCCTCTGGTAGTGCTAACACTGGCGCGGATGTCAACTTCTGCTTCAGCAGATCAAAACTGGCCTGGCACGCCGGGCTCCACTCGAAGGGTACTCCCTTCTTCGTCAGTTGCGTCATCGGCCTAGCTATGCTGGAGAAGCCCTCGACGAACCGTCGGTAATAGCTAGCCAAACCTAGAAAAGACCTGATGTCTCTAACGTTCTTGGGGATCTCCCAAGCAACGATAGCATCAACCTTCGATGCATCTACTGATATCCCTGCTGCGGATATAACATGACCAAGAAACATCACCTCGGAGAGCCAGAACTCACACTTGCTAAACTTCCCGAACAGTTTATGCTTCTGCAGAATCCTCAGCACAATCCTCAGGTGCTCACCATGCTCCTCTCTGCTCCTCGAGTAGATCAAGATGTCGTCGATAAATACCACCACGAATCTGTCAAGAAAATCGATGAACACCCTGTTCATCAACTCCATGAAGGCGGCTGGCGCGTTGGTTAGCCCGAACGGCATAACCACAAACTCGTAGTGTCCGTATCTAGTCCTGAAGGCCGTCTTCGGGATGTCCTCTGCCTTCACCCTCAGCTGGTGATAACCCGAACGCAAATCTATCTTCGAGAAGACGACAGCTCCCTGCAGCTGATCCATCAAATCGTCTATTCTCGGCAACGGGTAACGATTCTTCACCGTAGCCCGGTTCAACTCTCTGTAATCTATGCATAGCCTCAACGACCCATCCTTCTTCTTCACGAACAACACCGGTGTTCCCCACGGTGAAGCACTCGGCCTAATGTAGCCCTTCCCAGCTAGCTCCTCCAACTGTGCCTTCAGCTCGGCCATCTCCGTCGGCGCCATCCTGTACGGGACCCTCGAAATCGGCCTGGTGCCCGGCTCCAACTGTATAGCGAAATCAACATCTCGCTGTGGCGGAAGTCCTGGTAGCTCGTCTGGGAAAACGTCAGCAAACTCACTAACAACGGGGACATCTGTCAGGCTGGGTCGCTCGCGATCCACCTCTAAAGCATAACACCAGTAGCTCGTGCATCCCTGGTCTAGAAGTCTCGCCGCTCGAACGGCGCTGATCTGGGCTCCGTTCCGTTTGGGGTCGTCCCCCCACACCTCGTGCTCAGTCCCATCCTCCGCGAGGATGGAAACTGTACGGGTCCTCAGGTTGAGGATTGCCCCAGTATCGAATAGAATGCGAAGAGTAGAGTCACAGAACGATATCGTACCTATGGAAGTCGGAGCTGTCGAATCACCGTTCCGCATCGGGAACGCGCGGGGCGGCGGGGGTGGTAAGAAATCAGTGTCTACAGCTATCGCTGCCAGCTGTGCAGAACCTCTGCCCTGGCCGGGTCCTGCCGACCCTGCCGACGACTGTGTCTGCTGATGCTGGTAAGATCCTCGGCCGCCTCGACCTCCTCCTCTACCTCTACCTCGACCTCCACATTGGCCTCGTCCTCCTCTAAAGCTGCTGTCTCCTCGACCACCTCCGTAGCTACTATCTCCTCGGCCAGCTCCCAAGGGAGTCCCCCTCCCCCTCCCCCGTGCATAAGAAATCTGAGCGGGTCTCGGTGCCTCTGGAAGGCGTAAAGCTGAAGCTGCAGGAGTGACTGAAGATCTCTCGCCCTGCGGGCACATGATAGCACGATGTCCTACCCCTCCACACGTGTAGCAGGAAATGAACTTCCTAGGGCAGTCTGTCTGGTAGTGGCCCTCCTCGCGGCAGCTGTGGCAGATAATAGCTCTCACTCTAGCCTCGCGGTAGGATGATACAGGTACAGCTGGAATGGCCCAAGTGGTCCCGCTAGTCGATCCTCCTCTCGCTAACCCCTTCCCTGGGCCCCTATCAAATCTGTGCTCCGCGGGTCGTGGCCTCTTTCCGCCAGATGAAGTGCGGAAAGCTGAAGACGTGGCAGCTGTCAGACGTAGCTGCTGGTCATAGCGGAGGATCATCTCTAGAAATCTGTCATATGTCATTCCCTCCATGCTAGTAGAGATCAGAAGAACGTCTGGCGGAAGCCTCATAGAAAGCATGCGGATGCGCATCTCGTCGGTGTTACAGACCTTTCCACAATAGACGAGCTCCTTCTTGAACTGGCAGACGATCTCGGAGATAGATAGCCGTGGGTCATAGCGGGTACTGAAGAATGCAACCTCTCGTACTGCTTGTGTCCCAGATGGACAGTACTCTCTCAGCATCAACTTCCTGAACTCCTCGTAGGTCCATGCAGTAAGATCATCACAGTAGACAAGCCATCTGTCATAAGCATCTCCTTTAAGCTGCCCAGCCGCAAGCCTCTGTCTCTCCGCATCGGGTACTCCAATCAAGCTGAAAACTCCCTCGAGTCCTCTGAAGAACTGCTCGATATCCTCTCCGGGTCCGGCCTGAAAGATAGGCGGGCTACTCTGTGATAGTCTCTTCACCCAGTCGGTGACGCCAGCTGATCTCTCTCGCTCTAGCAACGCAAGTAATGCCCTCTCTATCGCTGATCCCTGCTGCTGCCTATCAGCCTCTCCCTCGTGCTGCCCGGGGATCTCGACCTCAACATCGGTCTCAGTCTCTGTCTCTGTCTCGGGAATGCGGCCACGACCTCGGCCACGTGGTCTCCCGCGTCCTCTAATAATCTGGGTGTCGACCATGCTGACAACTGGACATTTAACTGTACTCAATATACAATTAAATAAAACGTCTTCTTCAAGGAAGACGGCCCTCAGGCACATTCATCTCACATAATTACATCCCTTCAAGGGGGTGGCCCGCAGGCACAGTTTTATATCGCACGGAAGCTAACTAGATAGCTATCCTTCGAGGGATAGCTTGGCGAGCCCGCCTCTAAATCCTATCCTGCTCCAACCACCTTGGTTGCTCCCTTGGAGTCTTCCAGGCCCGTCTGTAAGGAAAAGCTAGGCAGTCTACCCGGACCCTTCTACATCTCTAATGATGCCTATCGCCTTGTCTCTACCCGTCAATCCTATCTCTCGTCTATAAAGATCCTAACCATTTTCATTTTCCAAAGGGTTTTCATCTTTGCCCTTTAAACACTTCGAAATCCTTGAAAATTTCCAAAACGGTGGGCGGGTTTTGAAAATTAATTTTTTTTTAACTCGTGCGTACTCAGGTCGAACAACCTTGGCTCTGATACCAACTTTGTAACGACCCGAAATTTAAGTACCCGAATTAACCTCCATAAACCTACTTAGAAGGTAAATAAGGTTCGGAATACTTGATTATCGGGGAACGTTATAGAAGAAGTTTGATCTTCTTCCGTGAGCTTTGGATCTTACGACCGAGTACGAGTTATTATTAGGTTCATTTAAGCGGAAGATTTAGTTGTCAAAAGATGGGGATTGCGAACCCCGAAAAGATCGTAAGCCCGTTGGAGGCTTCACCTGTCCTAGACTATCGCGAAAACGTTTCGAACAGAGATAAAAGCGGAAATCATAAATACAACAAAATGCCACGGCCACGCCGGGTCAAAACGATAAAACGTATGAGCAAAAGAGTGCGAATGTGAAGCGCCTCCCTCACTCTAATCGTCCAAAAGGTCTGTCCCGACAACCATCCACATCAGTAAGTCATATCGGGTAAGGGGTACCTGAATCTAAAAAACAAGAAATAAATCGGGGTCAATCATCGGAAATATGCACACTCCGTGCCATATAAAGAGGCATACTTAAACTACATGAATGTTAAAATGCAACACATAAGCAAGTGTATAGATATATATAAATGCGAAATAAACACACAAGGGCCCGTATCATCATCATAATCATCATCATAATCACCATAATATCTTCTCAAACGTACTCATCCTTCTCAAACATACTCATCCTTCTCAAACATACTCATTCTTTCTCATCATAAGCCTTTCATCATTTCATTCGTGTTCCATCGAGTATAAGTCATTTATTCAGATTTTGACGGCCGTCCTACCATAGACACATAGCATACATATGAATCGTTGGATTTACTAAGTTCATCCTACGTCATATTACCAGTTTATATTCCTAACATGTTACTAGGTCGCGTGATGCATGAAGACTCTCGATAAGACAAAGAGTATCACATAAATCCATCATGAGTAAGTCCAGGGGACTTACCTGGAGTCCGGAGAATAAGCAAGCAATAAAGTGCACAACCAAGGATCCAATCAACAAGAGCCTATTAATTTCATTAAGCTTTCATTAGGTGGTATTCTAATGCATGGTACCCAACCTAATAATCAACATACATCCACATGAGGTTCACGATTCTATAGATTACACAATTTGGTTAAGTGATCCGGACTTAACCAGTTGTAATCTATATCGTATTATCACATAATCGATTTTCTTCTTATCGGATCATAAGTCAAGTTATGGGTATACTTCATTTCTGTATTTTATATGCTCTAAGTTTCGGTTATGCCATCACATATTTAACCATATTCTCAGCATTCCCTTAACCAAGTTTTCTAACCGAGTCATTATAAACACTGGTTACTAAAATTATAATAACTCTTGATTCAACCGTTGGATTGCCGTAATTTTTGAAGGAAAGATAGATAACATTCCTATGAACATCATATTAAGATTTCAGCCGAATCAGACCGTTGGATTGGAATTAAAGTCCAAATTACAGAGGCACATATATCCATTTTGTCTCTTGATGTTTGCTACAAAACGCAACCAAAAACACATAGAGGCTCCACTTCCTAAGCCCTTTCCAAGCACACAAGATCTATTCCTAGAGAGAGGGAAGGCGGATGAGGGATTACCTTCGAAGAATCCCACACAAACGACTCAAGAACACCCTCGGGAGTCCTTCGGAACACCTTTCAAACACCTTGCCATTTTGTCACCAAAAATCCCAAAACATGATTTAGATTCTTACTCAAAGTTGAAGAAAAGGAGTTATAAAACATGTTGGAACTCAATTTTGGAAGAAAGGAAGGGTTCTTACCAAGAAATCAAGTCAAACTCTCAAGACCCTTCAAAAACAGTTTTCTGCAGCTTCAAAGATGGACGATTTTGGCTGGGCAAAAGACCTTGGATTTTTGTGTTTGAGATATGTATGGAAAGCTGGGTTCAAGACGGATCCCTGGCCACCGAGTTTGCTCAATTTGGATGAGTATGGAGGGAGTTATGCTATTTCTTGTGAAGGCTGTCCAAAATGGACCTAAAATGGAGCAAGGCTCTCCTTCTCTCTCTCTCTCTCCTCTCAAGTGACGGTGGGGCTTCTTTGGATGAGCTCCTCATGAGTCTTGGGGTCAGGCTTATAGAGGAGAGGGGTGGTTGGCTTCATGAGTCAAAGCATGGGGGGTGATGGGATGAAGAGATGGGAGTGGTTGAATGTCTACATTCACAAGCAAGCCACAAGTCAAGGGTTTGGTGGATCAATGTTGGGCAATTTGGGTGGATGACCTCTTTAACATAATGTAAAACCCGAGCTCGCGAAGCGTTAAAATCCGTTACGTTTATAAGATACGAGAAAAGTGGCTTGGGCATATTTTTTCCGTCATTAAATCCATGTAAAGCTAGGCATAAAATTTTTAAATTTTCCGGGTTTTCATAATCATAAGGGAGGATAATATTCGGATTATCCTACGGATATTTTGTAAATATTAATTAAATTCCGGTCTTTACAATCATCCACCTCTAAAAACAAGTCTCGTCCCCGAGACAAAGAGGTTTAAACCGGCGGAGAAGGTTTTAAAACTTGAGTCCTTGAATCGTAACAAAAGGCACACGATCATCTTGGATGCGTCGTCCAAGAATCTCACGCCACCTTTGTCACGGCCGTAATAATCTCGAAGGTTTCATCAAGCATGTGATGGGCGCCCCCATCACATCTCCCCTCAACCTTGAAAGTATCACAACTCGAGAGGATAATCACACTACCGCTCGGTCTTAGCGAAAATTCCACGAGTGCCCCCGTGGAAAGCTCGTATCCACTTCGCGAAGTATAATAGGTTTACCCGGACATTGGAACCTTAAATTGCTCATTTCCGAACTAAATCTCAAAATCAAGGTGTTTGGCGTCCCGACTCGACATTAGACCTAGACACTTCTAGTCTCGACTCATCTCCTTCTCGGGAGGTGGTTATCCACCTCTAAGGATCAAACACACGATCTCACTACGACTCAATCAAAACAGAGGGTGGATTAACATCCACCTCTAAGGCTAAGCCTTATTCCTTTTCCTAGGTTCAATATTCCGACATACCATCATTTATCGACCATACTCACAACAACCACATAATCATAACGATATCATATCAGTCATATATCATAAAGTATCACACATCAATGATAATCACATCATGTAGGACCGCTCATGGGCCCCACCACGCATATCAATCACAGAAAATGCGCACTCAATCACAGAGGTAAACACCCAATCACACATAGTACGGCTAAGGGTCCCCCTCCCAGGTACTCACCGGCCACTCACGCAGTCAAAGCTATATCTGCACGTGGCTGTACATACGACGCTAGCAACTCATCTAATACATCTCCATAGCTCGCCCGTATACTCTCCTCTGTCTCCCAAGTGGCCTCCTCGGGGCTTCTCCTAGCCCACTGTATAAGTACCAACGGTACCTCTTTGCGCCTCAGCTTCTTGACCCGTCGGTCAAGAACAGCAATCGGATGCTCCACGAAGGTATGGTCAGGTGCTATCTCTAATCCGGAGTAGTCCAATCTGTGACTCGGATCTGGCTCGTACTTCCTCAGCTGTGACACGTGGAAGACATCGTGTATACCGGCCAAACGGGGCGGTAAAGCAACTCTATAAGCAACCTCTCCCACTCGCTCGAGGATCTCAAAGGGGCCCACATATCTAGGGCTCAGTTTGCCCTTCATCCCGAATCGTCGGATCCCTCTCGTCGGTGACACTCGCAACCAGACATGATCTCCAACCTCAAAGGCCAACTCAGTCCTGCGCCTATCAGCATACTTCTTCTGTCGGTCGTGCGCAACCCTCAGATGCTCTCGGATCCGTCTGACCTGATCTGTCGCCTCCTGCACGTACTGTGGTAGTGTCCCCACTCGGTCTGCAGGCTCATCCCAGCAGATAGGCGACTTGCATCGCCTCCCGTACAACGCCTCAAAAGGAGCCATCCTGATCGATGAATGATAGCTGTTGTTGTACGAGAACTCTACTAGGGGAAGATGTCGAACCCAAAGGTTTCCCCACTCCAAAACACAAGCCCTCAGCATATCCTCTAGCGTCTGAATCGTCCTCTCGCTCTGCCCGTCCGTCTGCGGGTGATAGGCCGTGCTGAAATGCAACTTGCTCCCCAGAGCCTCGTGCACATGCCTCCAGAATCTCGAAGTGAAGCGGCCATCTCTATCAGATACTATCCTCTCGGGAACCCCATGCAACCTCACTATATGCTGTATAAAAGCTCGGACTAAATCAGACACAGGCCATGTCTCCTAAATCGGAATGAAATGGGCGGTCTTGGTCAACCTGTCGACCACCACCCAAATCACATCAAAGCCTCGTACATCTCTCCTCAATCCTGTCACGAAGTCCATCGTGATATCCGTCCACTTCCACACAGGGTCAGGAAGTGATCATGTCATCCCTCCGGGCTTCTGGTGCTCTATCCGCACCTGCTGGCAGACTTGACATCGCGCTACAAACAAAGCGACATCAGTCTTCATCCTGCGCCACCAGAACGTCCTCCTCAAGTCCTGATACATCTTATTCGATCCCGGATGGACCGAATAAGGAGTGGAATGTGCCTCTATCATGATCTTCTGCTTCAGGTTGTGCACATCAGGAACAGCAACTCGTCCCTGCAACATCAGCATCCCATCATCTCGGACGGTAAAAGACCTACATTGGCCCTGGGCCATGCGCTGTCGGATATCGGCAATCCGCGGACACTCTGTCTGCGCTCGTCGGATCTCATCCATCAACTCTGACTGAACCTCTAGGAAACTCAGCTGTCCACTCTCTCGCTGTGACCAGACCTCTATCCCACAACTGATCAGATCCCGCTGTAACTCAGGTCGAGCCGTCAATCTGGACAAAACAATCTCCTGACGAGTCTTCCGACTCAAGGCGTCGGCCACCACATTGGCCTTCCCCGGGTGATACTCAATCTCCAACTCGTAGTCCTTGATCAACTCCAACCACCTCCTCTGACGCATGTTCAGCTCCTTCTGCGTGAAAATGTACTTCAGATTTTTGTGATCAGTCATGATCCTCACTGACGTGCCATACAGATAGTGCCTCCAGATCCTGAGCGCATGTACCACTGCGGCTAGCTCAAGATCGTGCGTGGGGTATGACTCCTCCCCTGGCTTCAGCTGACGTGAAGCGTAAGCGATGAACCGATCCCTCTGCTGTAGCACACAACCTAAACCTGAACTCGAAGCATCCGTGTAGACCACGAAGTCCTCCGTCCCCTCTGGTAGTGCTAACACTGGCGCGGATGTCAACTTCTGCTTCAGCAGATCAAAACTGGCCTGGCACGCCGGGCTCCACTCGAAGGGTACTCCCTTCTTCGTCAGTTGCGTCATCGGCCTAGCTATGCTGGAGAAGCCCTCGACGAACCGTCGGTAATAGCTAGCCAAACCTAGAAAAGACCTGATGTCTCTAACGTTCTTGGGGATCTCCCAAGCAACGATAGCATCAACCTTCGATGCATCTACTGATATCCCTGCTGCGGATATAACATGACCAAGAAACATCACCTCGGAGAGCCAGAACTCACACTTGCTAAACTTCCCGAACAGTTTATGCTTCTGCAGAATCCTCAGCACAATCCTCAGGTGCTCACCATGCTCCTCTCTGCTCCTCGAGTAGATCAAGATGTCGTCGATAAATACCACCACGAATCTGTCAAGAAAATCGATGAACACCCTGTTCATCAACTCCATGAAGGCGGCTGGCGCGTTGGTTAGCCCGAACGGCATAACCACAAACTCGTAGTGTCCGTATCTAGTCCTGAAGGCCGTCTTCGGGATGTCCTCTGCCTTCACCCTCAGCTGGTGATAACCCGAACGCAAATCTATCTTCGAGAAGACGACAGCTCCCTGCAGCTGATCCATCAAATCGTCTATTCTCGGCAACGGGTAACGATTCTTCACCGTAGCCCGGTTCAACTCTCTGTAATCTATGCATAGCCTCAACGACCCATCCTTCTTCTTCACGAACAACACCGGTGTTCCCCACGGTGAAGCACTCGGCCTAATGTAGCCCTTCCCAGCTAGCTCCTCCAACTGTGCCTTCAGCTCGGCCATCTCCGTCGGCGCCATCCTGTACGGGACCCTCGAAATCGGCCTGGTGCCCGGCTCCAACTGTATAGCGAAATCAACATCTCGCTGTGGCGGAAGTCCTGGTAGCTCGTCTGGGAAAACGTCAGCAAACTCACTAACAACGGGGACATCTGTCAGGCTGGGTCGCTCGCGATCCACCTCTAAAGCATAACACCAGTAGCTCGTGCATCCCTGGTCTAGAAGTCTCGCCGCTCGAACGGCGCTGATCTGGGCTCCGTTCCGTTTGGGGTCGTCCCCCCACACCTCGTGCTCAGTCCCATCCTCCGCGAGGATGGAAACTGTACGGGTCCTCAGGTTGAGGATTGCCCCAGTATCGAATAGAATGCGAAGAGTAGAGTCACAGAACGATATCGTACCTATGGAAGTCGGAGCTGTCGAATCACCGTTCCGCATCGGGAACGCGCGGGGCGGCGGGGGTGGTAAGAAATCAGTGTCTACAGCTATCGCTGCCAGCTGTGCAGAACCTCTGCCCTGGCCGGGTCCTGCCGACCCTGCCGACGACTGTGTCTGCTGATGCTGGTAAGATCCTCGGCCGCCTCGACCTCCTCCTCTACCTCTACCTCGACCTCCACATTGGCCTCGTCCTCCTCTAAAGCTGCTGTCTCCTCGACCACCTCCGTAGCTACTATCTCCTCGGCCAGCTCCCAAGGGAGTCCCCCTCCCCCTCCCCTGTGCATAAGAAATCTGAGCGGGTCTCGGTGCCTCTGGAAGGCGTAAAGCTGAAGCTGCAGGAGTGACTGAAGATCTCTCGCCCTGCGGGCACATGATAGCACGATGTCCTACCCCTCCACACGTGTAGCAGGAAATGAACTTCCTAGGGCAGTCTGTCTGGTAGTGGCCCTCCTCGCGGCAGCTGTGGCAGATAATAGCTCTCACTCTAGCCTCGCGGTAGGATGATACAGGTACAGCTGGAATGGCCCAAGTGGTCCCGCTAGTCGATCCTCCTCTCGCTAACCCCTTCCCTGGGCCCCTATCAAATCTGTGCTCCGCGGGTCGTGGCCTCTTTCCGCCAGATGAAGTGCGGAAAGCTGAAGACGTGGCAGCTGTCAGACGTAGCTGCTGGTCATAGCGGAGGATCATCTCTAGAAATCTGTCATATGTCATTCCCTCCATGCTAGTAGAGATCAGAAGAACGTCTGGCGGAAGCCTCATAGAAAGCATGCGGATGCGCATCTCGTCGGTGTTACAGACCTTTCCACAATAGACGAGCTCCTTCTTGAACTGGCAGACGATCTCGGAGATAGATAGCCGTGGGTCATAGCGGGTACTGAAGAATGCAACCTCTCGTACTGCTTGTGTCCCAGATGGACAGTACTCTCTCAGCATCAACTTCCTGAACTCCTCGTAGGTCCATGCAGTACGATCATCACAGTAGACAAGCCATCTGTCATAAGCATCTCCTTTAAGCTGCCCAGCCGCAAGCCTCTGTCTCTCCGCATCGGGTACTCCAATCAAGCTGAAAACTCCCTCGAGTCCTCTGAAGAACTGCTCGATATCCTCTCCGGGTCCGGCCTGAAAGATAGGCGGGCTACTCTGTGATAGTCTCTTCACCCAGTCGGTGACGCCAGCTGATCTCTCTCGCTCTAGCAACGCAAGTAATGCCCTCTCTATCGCTGATCCCTGCTGCTGCCTATCAGCCTCTCCCTCGTGCTGCCCGGGGATCTCGACCTCAACATCGGTCTCAGTCTCTGTCTCTGTCTCGGGAATGCGGCCACGACCTCGGCCACGTGGTCTCCCGCGTCCTCTAATAATCTGGGTGTCGACCATGCTGACAACTGGACATTTAACTGTACTCAATATACAATTAAATAAAACGTCTTCTTCAAGGAAGACGGCCCTCAGGCACATTCATCTCACATAATTACATCCCTTCAAGGGGGTGGCCCGCAGGCACAGTTTTATATCGCACGGAAGCTAACTAGATAGCTATCCTTCGAGGGATAGCTTGGCGAGCCCGCCTCTAAATCCTATCCTGCTCCAACCACCTTGGTTGCTCCCTTGGAGTCTTCCAGGCCCGTCTGTAAGGAAAAGCTAGGCAGTCTACCCGGACCCTTCTACATCTCTAATGATGCCTATCGCCTTGTCTCTACCCGTCGATCCTATCTCTCGTCTATAAAGATCCTAACCATTTTCATTTTCCAAAGGGTTTTCATCTTTGCCCTTTAAACACTTCGAAATCCTTGAAAATTTCCAAAACGGTGGGCGGGTTTTGAAAATTAATTTTTTTTTAACTCGTGCGTACTCAGGTCGAACAACCTTGGCTCTGATACCAACTTTGTAACGACCCGAAATTTAAGTACCCGAATTAACCTCCATAAACCTACTTAGAAGGTAAATAAGGTTCGGAATACTAGATTATCGGGGAACGTTATAGAAGAAGTTTGATCTTCTTCCGTGAGCTTTGGATCTTACGACCGAGTACGAGTTATTATTAGGTTCATTTAAGCGGAAGATTTAGTTGTCAAAAGATGGGGATTGCGAACCCCGAAAAGATCGTAAGCCCGTTGGAGGCTTCACCTGTCCTAGACTATCGCGAAAACGTTTCGAACAGAGATAAAAGCGGAAATCATAAATACAACAAAATGCCACGGCCACGCCGGGTCAAAACGATAAAACGTATGAGCAAAAGAGTGCGAATGTCAAGCGCCTCCCTCACTCTAATCGTCCAAAAGGTCTGTCCCGACAACCATCCACATCAGTAAGTCATATCGGGTAAGGGGTACCTGAATCTAAAAAACAAGAAATAAATCGGGGTCAATCATCGGAAATATGCACACTCCGTGCCATATAAAGAGGCATACTTAAACTACATGAATGTTAAAATGCAACACATAAGCAAGTGTATAGATATATATAAATGCGAAATAAACACACAAGGGCCCGTATCATCATCATAATCATCATCATAATCACCATAATATCTTCTCAAACGTACTCATCCTTCTCAAACATACTCATCCTTCTCAAACATACTCATTCTTTCTCATCATAAGCCTTTCATCATTTCATTCGTGTTCCATCGAGTATAAGTCATTTATTCAGATTTTGACGGCCGTCCTACCATAGACACATAGCATACATATGAATCGTTGGATTTACTAAGTTCATCCTACGTCATATTACCAGTTTATATTCCTAACATGTTACTAGGTCGCGTGATGCATGAAGACTCTCGATAAGACAAAGAGTATCACATAAATCCATCATGAGTAAGTCCAGGGGACTTACCTGGAGTCCGGAGAATAAGCAAGCAATAAAGTGCACAACCAAGGATCCAATCAACAAGAGCCTATTAATTTCATTAAGCTTTCATTAGGTGGTATTCTAATGCATGGTACCCAACCTAATAATCAACATACATCCACATGAGGTTCACGATTCTATAGATTACACAATTTGGTTAAGTGATCCGGACTTAACCAGTTGTAATCTATATCGTATTATCACATAATCGATTTTCTTCTTATCGGATCATAAGTCAAGTTATGGGTATACTTCATTTCTGTATTTTATATGCTCTAAGTTTCGGTTATGCCATCACATATTTAACCATATTCTCAGCATTCCCTTAACCAAGTTTTCTAACCGAGTCATTATAAACACTGGTTACTAAAATTATAATAACTCTTGATTTAACCGTTGGATTGCCGTAATTTTTGAAGGAAAGATAGATAACATTCCTATGAACATCATATTAAGATTTCAGCCGAATCAGACCGTTGGATTGGAATTAAAGTCCAAATTACAGAGGCACATATATCCATTTTGTCTCTTGATGTTTGCTACAAAACGCAACCAAAAACACATAGAGGCTCCACTTCCTAAGCCCTTTCCAAGCACACAAGATCTATTCCTAGAGAGAGGGAAGGCGGATGAGGGATTACCTTCGAAGAATCCCACACAAACGACTCAAGAACACCCTCGGGAGTCCTTCGGAACACCTTTCAAACACCTTGCCATTTTGTCACCAAAAATCCCAAAACATGATTTAGATTCTTACTCAAAGTTGAAGAAAAGGAGTTATAAAACATGTTGGAACTCAATTTTGGAAGAAAGGAAGGGTTCATACCAAGAAATCAAGTCAAACTCTCAAGACCCTTCAAAAACAGTTTTCTGCAGCTTCAAAGATGGACGATTTTGGCTGGGCAAAAGACCTTGGATTTTTGTGTTTGAGATATGTATGGAAAGCTGGGTTCAAGACGGATCCCTGGCCACCAAGTTTGCTCAATTTGGATGAGTATGGAGGGAGTTATGCTATTTCTTGTGAAGGCTGTCCAAAATGGACCTAAAATGGAGCAAGGCTCTCCTTCTCTCTCTCTCTCTCCTCTCAAGTGACGGTGGGGCTTCTTTGGATGAGCTCCTCATGAGTCTTGGGGTCAGGCTTATAGAGGAGAGGGGTGGTTGGCTTCATGAGTCAAAGCATGGGGGGTGATGGGATGAAGAGATGGGAGTGGTTGAATGTCTACATTCACAAGCAAGCCACAAGTCAAGGGTTTGGTGGATCAATGTTGGGCAATTTGGGTGGATGACCTCTTTAACATAATGTAAAACCCGAGCTCGCGAAGCGTTAAAATCCGTTACGTTTATAAGATACGAGAAAAGTGGCTTGGGCATATTTTTTCCGTCATTAAATCCATGTAAAGCTAGGCATAAAATTTTTAAATTTTCCGGGTTTTCATAATCATAAGGGAGGATAATATTCGGATTATCCTACGGATATTTTGTAAATATTAATTAAATTCCGGTCTTTACAATCATCCACCTCTAAAAACAAGTCTCGTCCCCGAGACAAAGAGGTTTAAACCGGCGGAGAAGGTTTTAAAACTTGAGTCCTTGAATCGTAACAAAAGGCACACGATCATCTTGGATGCGTCGTCCAAGAATCTCACGCCACCTTTGTCACGGCCGTAATAATCTCGAAGGTTTCATCAAGCATGTGATGGGCGCCCCCATCACATCTCCCCTAAACCTTGAAAGTATCACAACTCGAGAGGATAATCACACTACCGCTCGGTCTTAGCGAAAATTCCACGAGTGCCCCCGTGGAAAGCTCGTATCCACTTCGCGAAGTATAATAGGTTTACCCGGACATTGGAACCTTAAATTGCTCATTTTCGAACTAAATCTCAAAATCAAGGTGTTTGGCGTCCCGACTCGACATTAGACCTAGACACTTCTAGTCTCGACTCATCTCCTTCTCGGGAGGTGGTTATCCACCTCTAAGGATCAAACACACGATCTCACTACGACTCAATCAAAACAGAGGGTGGATTAACATCCACCTCTAAGGCTAAGCCTTATTCCTTTTCCTAGGTTCAATATTCCGACATACCATCATTTATCGACCATACTCACAACAACCACATAATCATAACGATATCATATCAGTCATATATCATAAAGTATCACACATCAATGATAATCACATCATGTAGGACCGCTCATGGGCCCCACCACGCATATCAATCACAGAAAATGCGCACTCAATCACAGAGGTAAACACCCAATCACACATAGTACGGCTAAGGGTCCCCCTCCCAGGTACTCACCGGCCACTCACGCAGTCAAAGCTATATCTGCACGTGGCTGTACATACGACGCTAGCAACTCATCTAATACATCTCCATAGCTCGCCCGTATACTCTCCTCTGTCTCCCAAGTGGCCTCCTCGGGGCTTCTCCTAGCCCACTGTATAAGTACCAACGGTACCTCTTTGCGCCTCAGCTTCTTGACCCGTCGGTCAAGAACAGCAATCGGATGCTCCACGAAGGTATGGTCAGGTGCTATCTCTAATCCGGAGTAGTCCAATCTGTGACTCGGATCTGGCTCGTACTTCCTCAGCTGTGACACGTGGAAGACATCGTGTATACCGGCCAAACGGGGCGGTAAAGCAACTCTATAAGCAACCTCTCCCACTCGCTCGAGGATCTCAAAGGGGCCCACATATCTAGGGCTCAGTTTGCCCTTCATCCCGAATCGTCGGATCCCTCTCGTCGGTGACACTCGCAACCAGACATGATCTCCAACCTCAAAGGCCAACTCAGTCCTGCGCCTATCAGCATACTTCTTCTGTCGGTCGTGCGCAACCCTCAGATGCTCTCGGATCCGTCTGACCTGATCTGTCGCCTCCTGCACGTACTGTGGTAGTGTCCCCACTCGGTCTGCAGGCTCATCCCAGCAGATAGGCGACTTGCATCGCCTCCCGTACAACGCCTCAAAAGGAGCCATCCTGATCGATGAATGATAGCTGTTGTTGTACGAGAACTCTACTAGGGGAAGATGTCGAACCCAAAGGTTTCCCCACTCCAAAACACAAGCCCTCAGCATATCCTCTAGCGTCTGAATCGTCCTCTCGCTCTGCCCGTCCGTCTGCGGGTGATAGGCCGTGCTGAAATGCAACTTGCTCCCCAGAGCCTCGTGCACATGCCTCCAGAATCTCGAAGTGAAGCGGCCATCTCTATCAGATACTATCCTCTCGGGAACCCCATGCAACCTCACTATATGCTGTATAAAAGCTCGGACTAAATCAGACACAGGCCATGTCTCCTAAATCGGAATGAAATGGGCGGTCTTGGTCAACCTGTCGACCACCACCCAAATCACATCAAAGCCTCGTACATCTCTCCTCAATCCTGTCACGAAGTCCATCGTGATATCCGTCCACTTCCACACAGGGTCAGGAAGTGATCATGTCATCCCTCCGGGCTTCTGGTGCTCTATCCGCACCTGCTGGCAGACTTGACATCGCGCTACAAACAAAGCGACATCAGTCTTCATCCTGCGCCACCAGAACGTCCTCCTCAAGTCCTGATACATCTTATTCGATCCCGGATGGACCGAATAAGGAGTGGAATGTGCCTCTATCATGATCTTCTGCTTCAGGTTGTGCACATCAGGAACAGCAACTCGTCCCTGCAACATCAGCATCCCATCATCTCGGACGGTAAAAGACCTACATTGGCCCTGGGCCATGCGCTGTCGGATATCGGCAATCCGCGGACACTCTGTCTGCGCTCGTCGGATCTCATCCATCAACTCTGACTGAACCTCTAGGAAACTCAGCTGTCCACTCTCTCGCTGTGACCAGACCTCTATCCCACAACTGATCAGATCCCGCTGTAACTCAGGTCGAGCCGTCAATCTGGACAAAACAATCTCCTGACGAGTCTTCCGACTCAAGGCGTCGGCCACCACATTGGCCTTCCCCGGGTGATACTCAATCTCCAACTCGTAGTCCTTGATCAACTCCAACCACCTCCTCTGACGCATGTTCAGCTCCTTCTGCGTGAAAATGTACTTCAGATTTTTGTGATCAGTCATGATCCTCACTGACGTGCCATACAGATAGTGCCTCCAGATCCTGAGCGCATGTACCACTGCGGCTAGCTCAAGATCGTGCGTGGGGTATGACTCCTCCCCTGGCTTCAGCTGACGTGAAGCGTAAGCGATGAACCGATCCCTCTGCTGTAGCACACAACCTAAACCTGAACTCGAAGCATCCGTGTAGACCACGAAGTCCTCCGTCCCCTCTGGTAGTGCTAACACTGGCGCGGATGTCAACTTCTGCTTCAGCAGATCAAAACTGGCCTGGCACGCCGGGCTCCACTCGAAGGGTACTCCCTTCTTCGTCAGTTGCGTCATCGGCCTAGCTATGCTGGAGAAGCCCTCGACGAACCGTCGGTAATAGCTAGCCAAACCTAGAAAAGACCTGATGTCTCTAACGTTCTTGGGGATCTCCCAAGCAACGATAGCATCAACCTTCGATGCATCTACTGATATCCCTGCTGCGGATATAACATGACCAAGAAACATCACCTCGGAGAGCCAGAACTCACACTTGCTAAACTTCCCGAACAGTTTATGCTTCTGCAGAATCCTCAGCACAATCCTCAGGTGCTCACCATGCTCCTCTCTGCTCCTCGAGTAGATCAAGATGTCGTCGATAAATACCACCACGAATCTGTCAAGAAAATCGATGAACACCCTGTTCATCAACTCCATGAAGGCGGCTGGCGCGTTGGTTAGCCCGAACGGCATAACCACAAACTCGTAGTGTCCGTATCTAGTCCTGAAGGCCGTCTTCGGGATGTCCTCTGCCTTCACCCTCAGCTGGTGATAACCCGAACGCAAATCTATCTTCGAGAAGACGACAGCTCCCTGCAGCTGATCCATCAAATCGTCTATTCTCGGCAACGGGTAACGATTCTTCACCGTAGCCCGGTTCAACTCTCTGTAATCTATGCATAGCCTCAACGACCCATCCTTCTTCTTCACGAACAACACCGGTGTTCCCCACGGTGAAGCACTCGGCCTAATGTAGCCCTTCCCAGCTAGCTCCTCCAACTGTGCCTTCAGCTCGGCCATCTCCGTCGGCGCCATCCTGTACGGGACCCTCGAAATCGGCCTGGTGCCCGGCTCCAACTGTATAGCGAAATCAACATCTCGCTGTGGCGGAAGTCCTGGTAGCTCGTCTGGGAAAACGTCAGCAAACTCACTAACAACGGGGACATCTGTCAGGCTGGGTCACTCGCGATCCACCTCTAAAGCATAACACCAGTAGCTCGTGCATCCCTGGTCTAGAAGTCTCGCCGCTCGAACGGCGCTGATCTGGGCTCCGTTCCGTTTGGGGTCGTCCCCCCACACCTCGTGCTCAGTCCCATCCTCCGCGAGGATGGAAACTGTACGGGTCCTCAGGTTGAGGATTGCCCCAGTATCGAATAGAATGCGAAGAGTAGAGTCACAGAACAATATCGTACCTATGGAAGTCGGAGCTGTCGAATCACCGTTCCGCATCGGGAACGCGCGGGGCGGCGGGGGTGGTAAGAAATCAGTGTCTACAGCTATCGCTGCCAGCTGTGCAGAACCTCTGCCCTGGCCGGGTCCTGCCGACCCTGCCGACGACTGTGTCTGCTGATGCTGGTAAGATCCTCGGCCGCCTCGACCTCCTCCTCTACCTCTACCTCGACCTCCACATTGGCCTCGTCCTCCTCTAAAGCTGCTGTCTCCTCGACCACCTCCGTAGCTACTATCTCCTCGGCCAGCTCCCAAGGGAGTCCCCCTCCCCCTCCCCTGTGCATAAGAAATCTGAGCGGGTCTCGGTGCCTCTGGAAGGCGTAAAGCTGAAGCTGCAGGAGTGACTGAAGATCTCTCGCCCTGCGGGCACATGATAGCACGATGTCCTACCCCTCCACACGTGTAGCAGGAAATGAACTTCCTAGGGCAGTCTGTCTGGTAGTGGCCCTCCTCGCGGCAGCTGTGGCAGATAATAGCTCTCACTCTAGCCTCGCGGTAGGATGATACAGGTACAGCTGGAATGGCCCAAGTGGTCCCGCTAGTCGATCCTCCTCTCGCTAACCCCTTCCCTGGGCCCCTATCAAATCTGTGCTCCGCGGGTCGTGGCCTCTTTCCGCCAGATGAAGTGCGGAAAGCTGAAGACGTGGCAGCTGTCAGACGTAGCTGCTGGTCATAGCGGAGGATCATCTCTAGAAATCTGTCATATGTCATTCCCTCCATGCTAGTAGAGATCAGAAGAACGTCTGGCGGAAGCCTCATAGAAAGCATGCGGATGCGCATCTCGTCGGTGTTACAGACCTTTCCACAATAGACGAGCTCCTTCTTGAACTGGCAGACGATCTCGGAGATAGATAGCCGTGGGTCATAGCGGGTACTGAAGAATGCAACCTCTCGTACTGCTTGTGTCCCAGATGGACAGTACTCTCTCAGCATCAACTTCCTGAACTCCTCGTAGGTCCATGCAGTACGATCATCACAGTAGACAAGCCATCTGTCATAAGCATCTCCTTTAAGCTGCCCAGCCGCAAGCCTCTGTCTCTCCGCATCGGGTACTCCAATCAAGCTGAAAACTCCCTCGAGTCCTCTGAAGAACTGCTCGATATCCTCTCCGGGTCCGGCCTGAAAGATAGGCGGGCTACTCTGTGATAGTCTCTTCACCCAGTCGGTGACGCCAGCTGATCTCTCTCGCTCTAGCAACGCAAGTAATGCCCTCTCTATCGCTGATCCCTGCTGCTGCCTATCAGCCTCTCCCTCGTGCTGCCCGGGGATCTCGACCTCAACATCGGTCTCAGTCTCTGTCTCTGTCTCGGGAATGCGGCCACGACCTCGGCCACGTGGTCTCCCGCGTCCTCTAATAATCTGGGTGTCGACCATGCTGACAACTGGACATTTAACTGTACTCAATATACAATTAAATAAAACGTCTTCTTCAAGGAAGACGGCCCTCAGGCACATTCATCTCACATAATTACATCCCTTCAAGGGGGTGGCCCGCAGGCACAGTTTTATATCGCACGGAAGCTAACTAGATAGCTATCCTTCGAGGGATAGCTTGGCGAGCCCGCCTCTAAATCCTATCCTGCTCCAACCACCTTGGTTGCTCCCTTGGAGTCTTCCAGGCCCGTCTGTAAGGAAAAGCTAGGCAGTCTACCCGGACCCTTCTACATCTCTAATGATGCCTATCGCCTTGTCTCTACCCGTCGATCCTATCTCTCGTCTATAAAGATCCTAACCATTTTCATTTTCCAAAGGGTTTTCATCTTTGCCCTTTAAACACTTCGAAATCCTTGAAAATTTCCAAAACGGTGGGCGGGTTTTGAAAATTAATTTTTTTTTAACTCGTGCGTACTCAGGTCGAACAACCTTGGCTCTGATACCAACTTTGTAACGACCCGAAATTTAAGTACCCGAATTAACCTCCATAAACCTACTTAGAAGGTAAATAAGGTTCGGAATACTAGATTATCGGGGAACGTTATAGAAGAAGTTTGATCTTCTTCCGTGAGCTTTGGATCTTACGACCGAGTACGAGTTATTATTAGGTTCATTTAAGCGGAAGATTTAGTTGTCAAAAGATGGGGATTGCGAACCCCGAAAAGATCGTAAGCCCGTTGGAGGCTTCACCTGTCCTAGACTATCGCGAAAACGTTTCGAACAGAGATAAAAGCGGAAATCATAAATACAACAAAATGCCACGGCCACGCCGGGTCAAAACGATAAAACGTATGAGCAAAAGAGTGCGAATGTCAAGCGCCTCCCTCACTCTAATCGTCCAAAAGGTCTGTCCCGACAACCATCCACATCAGTAAGTCATATCGGGTAAGGGGTACCTGAATCTAAAAAACAAGAAATAAATCGGGGTCAATCATCGGAAATATGCACACTCCGTGCCATATAAAGAGGCATACTTAAACTACATGAATGTTAAAATGCAACACATAAGCAAGTGTATAGATATATATAAATGCGAAATAAACACACAAGGGCCCGTATCATCATCATAATCATCATCATAATCACCATAATATCTTCTCAAACGTACTCATCCTTCTCAAACATACTCATCCTTCTCAAACATACTCATTCTTTCTCATCATAAGCCTTTCATCATTTCATTCGTGTTCCATCGAGTATAAGTCATTTATTCAGATTTTGACGGCCGTCCTACCATAGACACATAGCATACATATGAATCGTTGGATTTACTAAGTTCATCCTACGTCATATTACCAGTTTATATTCCTAACATGTTACTAGGTCGCGTGATGCATGAAGACTCTCGATAAGACAAAGAGTATCACATAAATCCATCATGAGTAAGTCCAGGGGACTTACCTGGAGTCCGGAGAATAAGCAAGCAATAAAGTGCACAACCAAGGATCCAATCAACAAGAGCCTATTAATTTCATTAAGCTTTCATTAGGTGGTATTCTAATGCATGGTACCCAACCTAATAATCAACATACATCCACATGAGGTTCACGATTCTATAGATTACACAATTTGGTTAAGTGATCCGGACTTAACCAGTTGTAATCTATATCGTATTATCACATAATCGATTTTCTTCTTATCGGATCATAAGTCAAGTTATGGGTATACTTCATTTCTATATTTTATATGCTCTAAGTTTCGGTTATGCCATCACATATTTAACCATATTCTCAGCATTCCCTTAACCAAGTTTTCTAACCGAGTCATTATAAACACTGGTTACTAAAATTATAATAACTCTTGATTCAACCGTTGGATTGCCGTAATTTTTGAAGGAAAGATAGATAACATTCCCATGAACATCATATTAAGATTTCAGCCGAATCCGACCGTTGGATTGGAAATAAAGTTCAAATTACAGAGGCACATATATCCATTTTGTCTCTTGATGTTTGCTACAAAACGCAACCAAAAACACATAGAGGCTCCACTTCCTAAGCCCTTTCCAAGCACACAAGATCTATTCCTAGAGAGAGGGAAGGCGGATGAGGGATTACCTTCGAAGAATCCCACACAAACGACTCAAGAACACCCTCGGGAGTCCTTCGGAACACCTTTCAAACACCTTGCCATTTTGTCACCAAAAATCCCAAAACATGATTTAGATTCTTACTCAAAGTTGAAGAAAAGGAGTTATAAAACATGTTGGAACTCAATTTTGGAAGAAAGGAAGGGTTCTTACCAAGAAATCAAGTCAAACTCTCAAGACCCTTCAAAAACAGTTTTCTGCAGCTTCAAAGATGGATGATTTTGGCTGGGCAAAAGACCTTGGATATTTGTGTTTGAGATATGTATGGAAAGCTGGGTTCAAGACGGATCCCTGGCCACCGAGTTTGCTCAATTTGGATGAGTATGGAGGGAGTTATGCTATTTCTTGTGAAGGCTGTCCAAAATGGACCTAAAATGGAGCAAGGCTCTCCTTCTCTCTCTCTCTCTCCTCTCAAGTGACGGTGGGGCTTCTTTGGAAGAGCTCCTCATGAGTCTTGGGGTCAGGCTTATAGAGGAGAGGGGTGGTTGGCTTCATGAGTCAAAGCATGGGGGGTGATGGGATGAAGAGATGGGAGTGGTTGAATGTCTACATTCACAAGCAAGCCACAAGTCAAGGGTTTGGTGGATCAATGTTGGGCAATTTGGGTGGATGACCTCTTTAACATAATGTAAAACCCGAGCTCGCGAAGCGTTAAAATCCGTTACGTTTATAAGATACGAGAAAAGTGGCTTGGGCATATTTTTTCCGTCATTAAATCCATGTAAAGCTAGGCATAAAATTTTTAAATTTTCCGGGTTTTCATAATCATAAGGGAGGATAATATTCGGATTATCCTACGGATATTTTGTAAATATTAATTAAATTCCGGTCTTTACACCATTGAGAACGAACAACACACATTCATCCCAAAAAAACCCTAACGACAACAATCGCGCCATCGCACAAACTCACCAGCGCATAATTTGACATAAACAAAACCCTAACACACAGAAACAATACAAAATCAACAAAACGCTTACTTGCGCTGCTAGCCATACTCAATAACCTTCAATAACACACGAAAACGAGCACGAAAACGTCCGGAAAATATCGCTTCTCGGAGAAAATCGTCGAAAAACAGTTGGAGAGAGTGAAAACCGCAATGGAGGGAGTGAGAAACGGGAGAGGGAGAGAGAGGGAGTAAGCAGTTGAGGGGGGGTATCGGGGGGGGGGGGGGGGTGGTGTTTGTGTTTCAAAAATAAGAGATGTATACTTTTGCAATTTTTACACAAACGTGTATATTTGGCTAATTTGGCCGAAAATTTGCGCCTTCGGTGCAAATTTTCTCATAAATTAAAGTCGTTGCTCCAGATATGGACCAAAGTAAGCTCATCGATCAGCTATTCAATCAATAGGCGGAGGGTTGCTGAATTTCTGGTTGAAAGATTCAATCAATGACTGCTCCTCCTGGGGCCACTCACACTAATCATCGCCCTTGATTCGGATCGAGTTGACACCCATCTGATGAAAATGTATATCAAATTAAAGCCCTTTATACCAACGACATTGAGGTTGAACAACAAGAAGAAATGCAAAATTTCCATATCTAGGGTACAAAAATTACCGTATCAACCGTACCATACAGAAGTTTGGTACCACGTAGTCAGTAATCGAAATTTCGGTACCGACCATTATCAATACAGTACACAGTAATAAAAATTCAATTCCCGTGGTATCGTGGATCAAATGTTAATACTTCTTATGGTGTTAAATGTTACGAAATCTAAACCATTGATTGATAAAAAATGAAGGGCCGCGATTATTCATAGATAATATATTATTTTAATATTAAAAAACTAAAAAAAACCCATCACCCTCTTTATATGTGCGCGTGTAAGCCAAAACTAAAGAACTGGATTAATTAAATAATTTCATCCACAAAACCTAGCAGCCTTTCTCTCTATTTTTTTTTAATCTTCGTTGTTTTGAATTTGGGGGCCTCAATTTTGGGTCTAGTTTGTTGGGTTGCTAAAAAAAAATTAGTTTGTTGGGACTTCTCACTCCTTGATTTGCTTCCGTGTTACGATACTTTTAATTAGTTTGTTGGGACTTCTCACTCCTTTTTTTTCTGAGCACGTGATCCAGCCGAGGTAAACCGGCATGCACCAGGTAAACTGGCTTGCGCCGACCGGCTCGACCCACTGGAAAGGAGCAAGGCAAACCTTGGATTTTAATCCAAGGAAAGAGGCGGAGGTAGGGATCGAACCCGAGACCTCCTGACATCCCCCTTGCTCCCCACCAGTGAGCCACCCCAACTAGGGTGGGACTTCTCACTCCTTGATTTGCTTCCGTGTTGCAATCAAAAGGGCAATGAAGATAATATATCAAATTGGGCAAACTTCATCTAGGGTTTTCCCTGTAAACACTCAGAAATGATTGTAAATTGTGATGATTTTCATTGAAGAGTTACAACGTATTTATACAGTGGTTCAGATCTTATCTTTACAAGATCTTCACTAGAAGATATACACAAGAAGATATCATAAAAATCATATCTCAACTATAATATCGTAACACCCTCCCGCAAGCTCATGGGAGTTTACGGACATGAAGCTTGTCTCGTAATGTGACAAATCTCGCACTACCAACGGCCTTGGTGAAGATATCCGCCACCTGATCAGCAGAACGAATGTGGCGAACCACCAATTCACCGTCTTCAACCTGGTCTCGCACAAAGTGGTAATCAATTTTGATATGTTTGGATCGATTGTGAAAGACGGGATTGGACGACATAAACGTGGCGCTGAGATTGTCGCAAAGCAGGATAGGTGTTGATGAGGGAGAGTGAATCTCACCAAGAAGTTGGCGAAGCCATATCAACTCGGCAGCAGTAAAAGCAACAGCTCGATATTCCGCCTCCGTACTTGAACGAGCAACTACACGCTGCTTCCGAGATGACCAACTGATAAGATTTCCGCCATAATAAATAGAGAAGCCATGTTGGGATTGACAATCGTCAGAGTCAGAAGCCCAGCCGGCATCCGAATAGGCCACAAGGCGGGAATCCAGCGCCGGTCGTAAGGTGATGCCGTGATTGATCGTGCCTTTCAAGTAACGGAGGATGCGCTTGACTGACTTCCAATGCTCAACAGTAGGATTGTGCATATAGTGGCAGACCCTATTGACTGCATATGCGATTTCGGGACGGCTGATGAGCATATATTGCAGAGCTCCCACAATACTTCGGTAGAGGTGTGGGTCTTCAAAAGGGTCACCAGCCTTGACCAGACGGGAGCCCGGCTCAGTGGGAGATGAGATAGGCTTCGCATCTATCATATGAGTTCGGTCTAGCAAGTCCCGAATGTATCGTTGCTGAGTGAGGACAAGCGATTTGGCCCCTCTAGTCACTTCAACTCCAAGGAAGTAATGAAGAGGCCCGAGATCCTTGAGGGAAAATGCACCATTGAGCTGATGGATGAGATTCTGAACTGCAGCAACATCAGACCCTGTAATCACTAAGTCATCCACATAAACCAAGATGTACATAATCTGAGTCGGTGTTTTGCGGACATAGAGCGACGTGTCTGATTTGCAGGACACAAAACCCTTGGCCAGTAGGAAGGTTTTCAGCTTGTGAAACCATGCCCTTGGGGCTTGTTTAAGGCCATAGAGAGCCTTCCGAAGCCGACACACATGAGAGGGACGAGCCGGATCAACGAAGCCCTTTGGTTGCTCCATAAAAACACATTCTTGAAGATCGCCGTTTAGAAAGGCATTGTTGATGTCCACTTGACGAATGCACCAGTTGTTAGTGAGGGCAATAGATAGGACAAGTCTGATCGTGGTCGGTTTAACTACGGGGCTGAATGTGTCGAAATAATCAACTCCCTCCTCTTGATTGAAGCCTTTCGCAACTAGTCGAGCTTTGAACCGTTCAATGGTACCATCGGCGTTGCGTTTGATCCTGAAAATCCACTTACACCCAACAAGGTTAGAGTTACGAGGGTGAGGGACCAAATCCCAAGTGCCATTACGCATAAGAGCATCATATTCCGCTTGCATCGCATTTTGCCATTCGGGTAGTTTGGACGCTTGCTGAAAAGTTTTTGGTTCTTTGGGATAGGAGTCTGGAGGAAGGGGGAATTTAGTGGTGAGAGCTTTAGGCCTGAACTCGCCTGCTTTGGATCGAGTTCGCATTAGGTGAGTGGAGTAAGCAGGGTGACGGAACATGGATGGAAGAGGGGGAGGGGGTGGCGCAGCTGGGGAGCCGTTTGATGAGGCATCAGTGGCTGTAGGGGAGTCAGGAGGAGTTGCATTTCCTGTGGGAGTAGCGGTAGGGGATGTGGAAGTATTTCCAGTGGCTGAAGCAGCAGCAGCGGACTCATCAAGGGGAGTGACAGACGGACTGTGATCAGCAAAGGGGCTGGTCGGAGGGGATCCTACAGAGTCACGTGGAGGATTGGGCGGAACTGATGGGTATGGAGTGGTATTGACCTCCGGAAGGATGCTTGAAGCTTGTTGCAACAGAGACATTGTAGTCGATGGGAGTGCATTGGAGGCGGATGAAGTGGAAGCGGGGTGAACGTGATTGGGATAAGGAAAGGTGGATTCATCGAATACCACATGACGAGCAATGTAAACTCGAGACGTGGGCACATGAAGGCACATGTAACCACGATGTTGGGGGCTGTAGCCGATGAAAACACACGGCAAGGACCTGTACTCAAGCTTTGTGGAATTGTATGGGCGCAAGAACGGATAACAGAGACAACCGAAAGCCTTGAGGAAAGCATAGTCAGGCGATTTTTGGTAAAGGCATTCGTAAGGAGACCGGGACTGAAGGGTTGGTGTGATGGTTCGATTGTGAAGAAACACTGCAGTGTGGAAGGCTCGTTCCCACAATGACATTGGGAGTTTGGATGTAGCAAGGAGGGACAAGCCTTTCTCTACGATGATTCGATTCCGGCGTTCAATGGCCCCGTTTTGAGCTTGAGTATAAGGACATGAAATACGATGGTTGATCCCAAGTTTCCCAAGGTAGGGAGTAAGAGCCTGGAACTCACCTCCTCCATCCGTTTGCAAATTTTTAATGGTTGTAGAAAATTGGTTTTGAATCATGTTGATAAATTTGGGAAAGACAGTGGCCACTTGAGATTTTTGTGGTAAGAAGTATATCCAAACAAACCGTGTACAATCATCCATAAAGAGCAAGAAATATTTGTTTCCATTGGTAGAGATTGTAGAGGCAGGGCCCCAAACATCGGAGTACACAATTTCAAACGGAATTTGACTAGGGGAATGACGAATGGTAAGAGGGATCCTATGACTCTTTCCTAATTGACAGGACTCACAAATCGAGTCTAATTTATTGGATGAAACAGGTAATTTGAAACGAGAAATGGACTGACGCAAGACAGACTCATGGGGATGTCCTAACCGGTGATGCCATGTTTGAAGAGAAGTGCGCTCTCCGAGATAGACTTGAGATAATGGCTGCGAAGACAGTGACGATGAGGATGGCAGAAGACGATACAGTCCGTTGTCAACGACCCCGTTTAGAAGAGTCCGCCCCTGCATATCCTTTATACGACAAAAATTGGGAAAGAATTCCATGTAAACGTTATTATCCCTGGTTAGTTGAGAAACACTCAATAGGCTCTTGCAAATAGAGGGAACAAAAAGGATGTTATGTAAAGCAACGGGTTTAGATGATGCAGGAAGAATAGAATGACCCAAATGCGTAATTGCAAGGGACTTACCATCACCAACCTGTAACCCATCAACGCCTGTGTACCCGGAATGAATTGAGAGATTGCTCATGTCTGAGGTTACATGATTCGTCGCGCCGGAGTCAACATACCAGGAGGGATGAATGATGCTGGATGGTGGATTCTCAATAGTGTAAGCTTGCTTTGAAGAGGCCGACTTGGTGCGCTTTTTAAAATCTCTGAAGGTGGGTGGAAATTCATTGCTGTTGAAGCGATTGAAGCAATTGATAGCCTCATGACCTAGCTTCTTGCAGATTTGACATTGAGGACGCGGCTTGTCACTTTTGGATGAGGAATCCAGGGAGTGAGTGTCTGCTCCAGAGTTGTCAACCGTAGTGTGACGGTTGCCACGAGTACGAGCCATGTTCGTAGATGGACTGAGATCTGAGAGGGATGTAGTCAATCTGTTGAGACGTTCTTCCTCTTGGAGGAGAAGACCCAACAGGTCATCGGAATTGACAGGCTCCAACCGCATATTGATGGCCGCACAGAATGGACCATAAGAGGTGTCGAGACCATGGAGGATGGCGGCAACAAGATCATCATCGGGAATGGCCGTCATACACTCAGCCAAGGAGTCGGCAAAGGAGCGTTTCTTTTCCACATACTCCAGGACAGGTAGGTCACCTTTGGGAAAGGTTTGAAGTTGATGCTTCAAGTGCATCGATCGGGCTCTGTTCTGAGCATGGAACATTCGTGCCAGAATGGTCCAAACTTCTGCAGTAGTAGTTGCCCTAGCCACATGTGCCAGGAGTGGGGTAGAAAGGGTCGAACGAACCCACAGGAGGACCATTCTATCTTTCTTAATCCACTCAAGATAGGCAGGATTTGGGGCTGTAGATGCTGGAATTGTAGTGGTAGTATCACCTTCGGTGGTAGTGGTGGAGGGTACCACAACATTAGCAGGAGGAGCACTGTCGACGACGAGAAAAGACTCAAGTTCATAGGCCTGCAGTGCTGACTTGTTGGTGCTGCGCCAAAGGAAGTAATTGTCACGATCTAAACGAACGTGAAAATTTGGGAAATGAATGTGAAAGCCAGTCGACAAAGAGGAGGTGCCGGAGGCTGCAGAGAGGATATTTGTGGTGGACTGTGAAGAGGAAGAGGAAACAGGAGTGGCCATTGGATCGACAGAGACTGCTGATACCATGTAAACACTCAGAAATGATTGTAAATTGTGATGATTTTCATTGAAGAGTTACAACGTATTTATACAGTGGTTCAGATCTTATCTTTACAAGATCTTCACTAGAAGATATACACAAGAAGATATCATAAAAATCATATCTCAACTATAATATCGTAACATTCCCCTGGAAGCTGAGCTGCATTCATTCACTCTCTCATGTCTCAAAATAACAGAAAGGAGGGCCTTAAATACCCTATACAGCTGGGACAATATTTGTCCTTATTCGAATGTAAAACGCAGTGCAGAATCAAAGGAAAGGAACACTACAAAAAAAAATTTATATTAGCCACGGTAGTTAGCAATGGCGTGGGATTGTCGCCGCCAATGCTACCACATTTGCCACGGCATAAGCGACGGGATAAGAGGCAGTTGCAAAAGAACACTTTTTCGGGAGGACCTAACCCTAATTAGAAAACAACATACTCCGCCTCCCACTCTTCTCCTCTTCCGACTCTTGAACATTCGTGTTCTCATATCTCTAACCTATCATTCATTTTCTCAGATCTGCCTCCCAACTCTCCTCCTCCTCCTCCGACTCTTGCGCATCTATCCTTTCTCTCCCCTTCGCATCTGCTCGTGACCCGTCATCTCTCGCGCTGGCTCTTGTGCATTTCGCCATCAATGGACCTCGTCGCCGATGCTAATTAACTTCGACCTCCTTGGTATGCCAACTTTCAATTTAGGGTTTCGATTGTTAGGGTTTTGAGAATCTGAGATCTACTCCATTTTTGTTTGATTTTGAAGATTGATTTTCAGTACTGGAACCACTTGCCTGAGTTGATAAACTTGAGATATATTTCCCGGGTAGAATCACTGGAGGTGCTGCAACCATGGAATTCGATGAACCAGTTGTCCTCATCGGAGGCAATTTTCAATATGCTCGTAGTCCAGGTACCGAATCTGAATGAATTTTTGTGTTTTTGGATTTCAGTTGCTTGTGAACGAAAGGATTCAATAGAGGCAAATTTCAAGGATTTCTCAATTTGTGTTTCGTGTAAAAATATAATAGTCTGAAGTTTTGCCCGCCTTTGTGCATTTAGAATTACTGCACCATATCTTAAAGATACTTTACTTTACAAACATGCTCTAGTGTTGGAGGATTGGGAAGAGCTCAAGTTCATGTGCTTCCCACCAGTTCCTACAACTTCTTGTGGTATCCGACTGCTTCTCACGTTTCTCACCTTTGATAACTTCAGTGTTTTGTCCTTCCATTTTTTGAAGACTTTGTCTTCTTGTAATCTTTACCAAGATTGTAAGATACTTTTATTTTTGAAGCTGAGTGAAAGGGAATGATGCAGGTTCTACTTGAAAGCTGCAGCAGCTGGTGAAGAGATGGAGTGCAAGGCTGAGCATCTCGCAGAACTAGCAGTGTTTGATCATGCTCAGCTTCAGTTTCGGCCTTCGAGTGTTGCAGCAGGGATAGTCATGCTAGTTTCTCTTGCAGCAAAAAAAAGACGAATATTGCCTCCGTGTCATGAAGGTAAACATTCTTTGCTGTAAAATCGATATAACTAAAAGAATCTACTAGATCCATTATCTCAATGATCTATAGGCTATGTCGTGCCTATGTACCGGTGATAGACTGATAGTTTGTTGATTCAGTGTTGTAACATACTTAAAACAATGCAATTTGGCTATCTGTGCAAATATCAAATACTTGGTGTTTTGCTGTTAGTCTATATGTGCACAATTGCTGTAAAAACTACATTTCCTACTTGACTTGTCAGTTTGATCACCATAGTTTCCATATCTATCATTATAATTCCCAAATCTAACAGTCCTAGGATGAGTCTCCCTTCTGAAATCTCTTCTATCTTGATTTTCACCACTCTGATAGTTTCCTGACTGACCATAGCTTCTTGTGAAAGACTTGCTGCCATGTCTGTTCACAACTAGAGCACTAGAATCTCACAAGTACAAATATAGGGGATGGAGCACGGTAAATTGGGTACGGTTTTTGACAAGCGTGCTTGTTTTTTTTTATTTTAAGAACGGTTTTATATGAAAAGTGTGTTCCCAATCCCAAATTCACCTATAAGCAACACGCTTTTCCATAAAACCGTTCTCGTTTATTTCTAAAAAAGTATTTAGACCAGTTTTCGTGTAAAGCGTGCTTAAAAAAACTAAAAACGAACACGGTTTAATTTTCAAAGTGTGTTCCCAAAACCATATTTGACTAAAACAAACACGCTTTGCTATAAAACCGTTCTTGTTTATTTGTAAAAAAAATATTTAACCCGGATTTCGTGTAAAGAATGCTTAAAAAAATTACAATGAACACGGTTGAATTCTCAAAGTGTGTTCCCAAAATCAAATTTAACTAAAATGACCACACTTTTCTATAAATTTGTTCTCGTTTATTTCTAAAAACTATTAAGCCCGATTTTCGTGTGAAGCGTGCTTACAAATAAATTAAAATGAATACGGTTTCATTTTACAAGTGTGTTCCCAAAACCAACTTTAACTAAAATCAACAAGCTTTTCTATGAAACCGTTCTTGTTTGTTTCTAAATGAATAATTAGCTCGGTTTTCATGTAAAGCGTGCTTAAAAAAATTAAAACGAACACGGTTTTATAAGAAAAGTGTCTTCCCAAAACCAAATTTAACTAGAGGGAACACATTTTTCTTTAAAGCGTTCTCATTTATTTTTATAAACCGTTCTCGAAATATGTTTTTTATATTTATAGTTTTTTTAGGAAATAGATTAAGTAAATGCACAAAGTTACAACAAAATTCCGTAGCTCAGGGGACAAACGTGTGAAGTGGACAAATTCAATAGGGAAGGTGCAAGAGGTCTAGGGTTCGACTCTTGGTTCCAGAGGTATGGTATTGCATTAGACAAGTGTTGAGATGGATATATATATATATATATATATATATATATATATATATATATATATATATATATATATATATATATATATATATATATATATATATATAACATAGATCATATGTACTCAAGGCTTATCGTGTATCATGTGAACACATTTAGGTCGTTGATTAAAGTAGAATAGAGGGCTGAGATTATTAAAAAAAAATTAATTGTAATTTTATTTTTTGACAAATTAAAAGACTTTCATCTTGAGCGCGTGACATTGACAATACTCAAAACCCTAACCCTGCCATTAACATAAATCGGCAGTAGAGAGCCCAGGAGATCTGGAGGCGAGGGGGGAGATCCGGGGCTGAGGCGAACGCGATGCGGAGGCGAGAGGGCGATTCGCAGGTGGAACGATGGAGGGAAGATGGCGGAGAGGACGACGACGGGCGTCCCAAAACATCCTCCTCCGGTGGCTCGTGAGTCCATCAGAGAAACAGAAGGGGAGACGATCGGTACTCCAACGTCGGCGGCGGCGATGAGTCTCTTTCTGGCATTCGAAGGCGGATCTGGTGCGGCGAAGATGGATGGCAAAGGCGGACCACGAAGGCGGACCCGTGAAGTACGGATCGGGGCAAATCGATGGCGATTTCTGCGGCGATTTGTAATGGTGATGGTGTGCTGGTCGAACGCCCTCTTCTCTTCTACTCCTCCCTTCTCGATTCACAATGAAAGGGGTGGTTTGTTGGCGGATCTGGGCAGCCAAGCCATCGCCGTTCATTGAACCGATTGAAATAAAATTTACAATAAGTTAAAAACCTAGTCTTGTGAATCCAGTGCTGCTACTCGATTCATTACAAGGTGAGTGAGTTTGTGGTCTGCCTTTGATTCTTTGATTACAAGGTGAGTTTGTGATCTAAGCCTTTGCTTAGATGTAAATGACTAAATGTTGATGTCGGTAGAAATTTTTTTGATTCTTTGATCTGGCATTGGAATTGAAATATCTCCCTAAACTCATCCTCCAAATCAATTCTTTCATATTTATTAATCAATTCTCGCTCGTTCCAAATGCATTGATACCATCGAATAATCATGTTATACCATTGAATAATCCAGCGATACTATCGAATAATTATTAGTTACTTGTTAAAATGAGTAACGGAAACGTTAATCAAGCGATATCATCGAATAATCAAGCGATATAATTGAATAATCAAGCGATACCATTGAATAAAAAGGTTAGGGCGTTTTTCAGGGTGCTAGCCGATTAGAATAATCCATCGATAATATTGCATAATCCATTGATACGATCGAATAATCCATCGATACGATCTAACATACCATCGAATAATGCGAAGAAAAATAACCGTCTATCATGTGGCAAGTGGATACCATCGAATAATTCATCGATACGTTTGAATAATCCAATGATATGATTGAATAATCCTGTGATACAATCGAATAATTTAAAGGAAAAAAAATTCAAACCCACAAAAGGTGTACGCGCCTACCAGGAAGCAAGTGGAGCAAATTTCATGCTGGGGCCCACCACTTTCTTAATTAAAAAAATTGTAAAATGGCTATTAATCTTAACCACTCATTTCATTCAATCAACGGCCTTGATTTGTTCACATGATACACGTTAAGGCTTGAGTACACCGGAACCATCCCCTCTCTCTCTCTCTCTCTCTCTCTCTCTCTCTCTATATATATATATATATATATATATATATATATATATATATATAAGAATACACTTTTTTATTTAAAGTGTGCTTATTATTAAGCACGGTTTGAAAAAAAGTGTGCTAAAACTTTTTTTAGCATACTTCAATTGAAGCGTTCTTATAATTCGAGTAGAACGGATATTCCCTGTATGACCATTTTAAGAACGCTTCAACATAAAACCGTGCTTAAAATATGGGATCACGGTTAAATAATAAGCGTGCTTGTTTGGGAGCACACTCACTATAAGCACATTACGAGAAGTGTGCTCACAAAACTCAAGGGGTTGGGGCAACAACTTTGTAAAAAAATCATAGGTGACGCTGTTGACGCCGACGTCGAAGATGCTTTTTTTTGTGTCAACGCTTCTTTTTTTTGTGTAAGCATTGACATTGTTGACACTGTTGACACTTTCACCATTAACATTGCGAACACCACTAACATTTTTCGTGTCAGCGCTGACGCTGATGTCGGCTGACGCCGGCATCGGAGATGCTAACGCTCATTTTGGTTGACGTTGATGTCGGCTGTATGTCAACATTTAAGCTAAATGTCAACATTTAAACTAAATGTAAACATTTCATAAAAGATAAAGATAAAGTTTACAAATAAGATCATTCTCAAAATTGATATCATATTACATGAGATGAGAAGCTCAAACTTCTACAATCCTCTAATAAAAGAAATGGTAAAAGATAAAGCTTTTGCACATCAACGGCTAAATGTCAACATTTAATAAAAGATAAAGTTTACAAATAAGATCATTCTCAAAACTGATATCATATTACATGAGATGATAAGCTCAAACTTCTACAATCATCTAATAAAAGAAATGGTAAAAGATAAAGCTTTTGCACATCAACGGCTAAATGTCAACATTTAAGCTAAATGTCAACATTTAATAAAAGATAAAGTTTACAAATAAGATCATTACCAAAATTGATATCATATTACATGAGATGAGAATATCAAACTTCTATAATCATCTAATAAAAGAAATGGTAAAAGATAAAACTTTTGCACATCAACGGCTAAATGTCAACATTTAAGCTAAATGTCAACATATAATAAAAGATAAAGTTTACAAATAAGATCCTTCCCAAAATTGATATCATATTACATGAGATGAGAATATCAAACTTCTATAATCATCTAATAAAAGAAATGGTAAAAGATAAAACTTTTGCACATCAACGGCTAAATGTCAACATTTAAGCTAAATGTCAACATTTAATAAAAGATAAAGTTTACAAATAAGATCATTCCCAAAATTGATATCATATTACATGAGATGAGAATATCAAACTTCTATAATTATCTAATAAAAGAAATGGTAAAAGATAAAGCTTTTGCCCATCAACGGCTAAATGTCAACATTTAAGCTAAAATGTCAACATTTAAGCTAAAATGTCAACATTTAAGCTAAATGTCAACATTTAAGCTTAAATGTCAACATATAAGTTAGTAAGTTACTGTTATGCAAATATAACTTTATGATATGCACAAATAACAATCTGTTGTGCAAATTGTTACTGCTGACACCAGATGTCAGCAACATTGTTTGTACCTCTTAATTTGAAGCAAATAATGTGACAAATCATATAAAAGAATGAGCTAATCATATAAAAGCAAATGTAAAAGTATGTAAATGTAAAAGTATGATATGCAATTATAAATTGATGATATGCAAATATAAGATTAAAATATGCATAAATTAATTCACGTTGTACATATATAAGATTATTGATATCTAATACCTAGATTTTAATTTTTAGTAAATAAAAATAAGTTGGGGAAATACAAATTGATATTGTGAAAATGTATGATTATAATATGCAAATATAAATTGATATTGTGCAAATGTAAAAGTATAATATGCAATTATAAATTGATGATATGCAAATATAAGATTAAAATATGCAAATATAAATTGATGATATGCAAATGTAAAAGTATAATAAGCAATTATAAATTACTAGAAAATTGCACTAATATATCTTATTATTGAACAATTATTAGAAAATTTTATAAATTTCTAGAATTATTATAAATTTTAGCATATGCGGGATTCAAACCCACGTATTTGCGCATAAGCACATCACTCTACCATTGAGCTAAAAGGCTTTTAATTATATTATAACATAACATTCAAATAAACAAATAAGAGTTATGTTCACGCCAGAACCAAAAAAGTAGAAAAAAAAGTAGGAACTCCTAATAAACAATACACATTTGTATACATATTTGCACAAAAAGAGGTCATGTTAGCACACAATTAGAAATAAAAAAGAACTTATACATCAACTTGAATTGCACAAAAAGAGACCATGTCAGCACACAATTAGAAATATAAAAAAAACATACACATCAACTTGAATTGCACAAAAAGAGATCATATCAGTACACGTATCTTTTCTTTCTGTTTATCTATTTTCAAATCAACATAGTTAACAAATTCTATAGTATATCAGTAGCTTTTAGGAAGAGCAATAACATGTGGACAATAAATGTCAAATCAATATACACTACAACAGAAAGCGTTATTAGGGATGAAATTTTTCCTTGCTAAAAGGTGACATTTCGTCACTAAATCTATTTAGCGAGGAAATATTCTTCCTTTTTAAGTGGTCGTTGAAACCTCGTCACAAAAAAGTATAGCGTGGAAAAATAATATCGTCGCGAAAAACATTTGGCGAAGAAATTAATATTTGTCATTATAAGTCTTTAGCGACTATTAAATTCATCATAGAAGGTAATAATATTTGTCGTTGAATATGCTTTAAGGATTCCATATTAGTCGTTGAATGCACATGGTGACAAACTTTATTTCCTCGCAAAATTGTATATTTTCTCGCTATTGATGATATCAAATTGGACCGATATTTATTTCGCGACTTATATTTTCTTCACAAAAAAAAATAATTTCATTGGTAAAAATGTTAAAAGGAATTGAAAATAGTCACTAAACGTATTTAGCGATAACATAAAATTCATCGTTAATATATTAGTTTCCTCACAAATGATGGATTAAAATTATGAAATTCGACATGAAAAATACTTTGACGAGGAAATTTATTATTGTTATAAGCATGCTATTGCGATGAGGTGGAATCCATCGTTGTAGATATCATTTTAGCGATGAAATGTCGTGTTGGTAAAGACTGTCATCGACCAATTTAATATGTCGTCATAGGAATTTTTTAGTGATGAAATATTTTTCATCAAGCAATGCATGATAGAGCGAAGAACTTTTTCCTCGCTTAAAACCATTCATTGGCGAGAGAATATATTTTTCATCACTATATACATCAATGAAGTGACAAAAAGTTATCTCGCTAAAAACAATTATCAATGAACATATCATTTTGTCATTTTAGGAACTACATTTTTTGGGGATGAAATTAGTTTCTCCCATAATGTAGTTTAAGTCAAAAGTTATCTTCGTAAATTAGAAACAAGGTAACTCGAACAAATAATTCTTAATCAAAATCCAAAACTTGTATTTTTATTTTTACTAGGTAAGTAGCCGCGCGCAAATGCGCACGGCATTGTCATGTTTTTATAGTACGTATGAGTGCATATCAAGTTACATAATATCAATTCAAAGAGAGACTATAAGGAGAGCAAGATGGGCAATGATATCCAAAAGACTAAATATAATCAGCAGTTCGTTCTCCGTTTGCACTTTGCAGATGCCACAAAAGCAATCAAATCAACAACCTACATGAAATAAAAAAGAAGCATGTGTGACACTGCCACTAAAAAATATCATTTAATCGAGCTCAACCTAGGAGCGGGAATAAAGAGTTTGGTACCTTGGCCATTTCCATACATGCCTGAAGATCTCCATAAGGAGCTTTCAATACCTAATAGAGATGCACACATGTAAGTCTACTCTATGCGATACAATTTGTAAGTACATACTATATTATGAAACCATATATAAAAAACGAATGTATCCTAATCCACACAAAGACAAAGCAACATGGGAAAACTAATACCAATTAAAAGTCCATGATTTCAAAAGAAGATTTAGAAATACGTTAAACCTCAATTTGTGTTTTGAAGAAACCACGGTAGGAAACAGGTCTCCACCACTTGCACTTGCAGGAGATAGAGATAATGATGTCAATAGATCATGCTCCAATGAGTTAACATTCACTGTTGCAGAAAGACCAAATAGAACCTGTCAACGCATATGCTTATTAAGTTAAATCATCCAATCCAATTGATCTAAATATAATCAGCATAAAAAACATTAATACTCACAATTGTACATCCAAGGTAAATGATAGATTCAACTTTTCAAGGTTCATCAGACATAAAATAAATAATCTAAGAAATTGAGTATCCTTGATATTTTAGAAAAAGTCAAAGCCTCAAGCGAATAAGATGTCTTTCTAGAAGATGCTACCACCAACATAACAGAAATCCAGCATTGGAGAAAACAGATGCCCAACCTGATAGAGAGCGCAACCCGTTGCTTCCAACTTCGGTTTAAGATAACTCCAAAGTTTTCAAGCGTAAACGTCTTAAACAAGAAGGTCAGTGTGTCAAAACAAGGTTGAGAAGTGACCACTCTTTCTTCCACATACATACCGAAAATAAGAATGAACATAATCTGAACCAAAGAATAACCTGCCAAGTGAGCCAACCCTTCGTCTCCAACCTGACATGAGTCCAAATTTAGGCTCTCCAAATTGGTTAAATCTGCAGCAGGAAAAATGTAAAGGCCTCGGGTTTTAAAATATTAATTTTAAAGTAAATAAAATAAAATGGATTTAAGTCGGAAAATTCGGATATTTGAAATTCCTGATCCTCACCTTAATAATCGTATTTTATAATCCTTTAGGAGGATTCCGGCCTAATTCTGAACCTTGAAGAACAATTTTGTCATTTTACCTTGGGATTGAAATTTACTTCAGATGTCAATATCCTCGTGGTTTTGAAACTTTTTTTTGAATCGAGTCGGGATACGGTCAAACGAGCAGGTTTCGAAGTGTGATTCCGAGTATTTGAAATTCGATTGGACCTTGTCTTGTTCCCCTTTTTAAGATTCCAGCTCCCTCTATCTCCTTGCTTCCCCATTTCAAGCAAAGAATTCAAAAACCTTTACCTCCCTTGTCTGCAGCCTCTTGGTCCGAACGCAGCAACAGCAGGCCAACAGACAACACTCCTTTTTGACTTCAAAAGGGGATCCCAAACCCACACCTCTTACTTCTCTTTTTCCTCTCTCTCTCGTTCTCTCGTGCTTCCCGTTGGAGCCTGCAGGTGCAGAGCACCCATTCACAGCTTTCACAGCTTGCACCTTGTTGTCTTTTACACCTTTCCTCCCTACATGAACCCCTCTCTCAGCCCATTCTTTATCCAAACACAACCCACAAATTCATTCTCCTCTCCCTCCCTCTTTCCCGTCTGTGCAAACTGCCAAAAGCCAACAGAGGAGCCCTCCCCTCCTCCTCTTTTCACTCCTTGCAGGAGCTCAGAAGAATCACTCTCCCATCGCCAAATTCATCACCATCATAGCCCCCTTCTTCCTCCTCTTGGCGGTGTGTCATATCCACCACCACTAGAAGCCCTTCCGTCTCCTTGCTCGTCACCATCGTCGACAAGCCAAGCAAGCAGCCCAGCGCCACCTCCCACGCCCAGCCGAGCGCAGTCCCGAGTCTCCTCTGAGGAGCTCCTCCTTCGTCCAAACAGCAGTCTCCTCCCCCAAGGTCCGACGACGCCGAGCCAAGCACCCCGGAGATGCCCGAATCGCCGCCGGCGATACCTTCTCCCCTGATTTCCGTCCAGGACCGCGGTACTCTCTTCTCCTCCCCTGTTCGCCAGTGACGGACCGAGCACCTTGTCTTCCTTCCACCGATTCCGAGCTACGCAGCAGCTTCTTCCTTTCCCTCCGTCTCCCAAGAAGAAGCGACCAGGAACACCGTCGGAGCCCAACACATCGAGCCCAGGAGCCCTCGGAATTGTCCACTGCGCTCCCGTCTTCCCTATTCGTAAAAAAAAAGGTCGGTCTTGGTTCCTTCGTTTTCCGATCGATTACCCCATAAAGCTCCACCTTTATTCTATTTCCTTCTGTCCCAGATCAAGCTTGTTCGATTCCGACTCCGACGGAGCTTAATTCAACTCCGACGACCCTTTTTCCGGCAAAGAGCTTCAATCTCGGTGAGCCATCTTTTTCTCAGTCCGTTGCCTGCGTTGAGTCTTATGGGTCTGTGGTGGTCGGGGGAAGTTGTCGGTCAACTGGGATTGAGTCGGGATGGGAACGGAGCTCCGGCGAGACTCCCAATTTCTTCTTCCTCCGTTCTGCCATCGTTAGTAGCCAGAGGTTGAGGGAGATGGTTTGGTTGGGCCTAATTCCCGGGTTTGGGCCTGACCCTTAAGCTTTTATCCAGATTATATCACTTTGGGTATGGTTTCAGTTGGGGAGGGCCACCAGATCCGGTTATCCTCTTTCTCCTGGGCGGGTCCGGGTATTCTTCATTCGGGTTCCTCCTTTGGGTTGGGCTTTGTTTTGTTATGGTTGTTGTTGTTTCTTGTTCTTTTATAATAGATTTTATATGATGGTTATGTTACATTATATGATTGCCGTAGTAGTTGTTAATATTATTATTATATTATTTATTTCGAAATATTATATTTTCTGAAAAATTGCTACAATATGTGGTGATTTATTGGATGTTTTAGAAATGATGAAGTAATTTAGTATTGATGTTCTTTTTAAATGTGGGTTAATAAATGGATGATTTTGGTGTTTTATTTTAGTTAAATATTGATTGATAGATTATTTAAAAGAGATTTTCGAGTTTTCGTAATCATCTCTTTCGGGATTTGTGTTGGAAAACCAAAATGCCAGAATTAATTCTATAATATGATTTTGAGATATTGGTTTTAAGGTTTAAATGTTTAATGTCGGGATTCTTTATCTTGGTTTGATAAATGTTGGTTTTGAGAAGGAAGTTTGGAAATATGGTTGGTACGATTTTATCAATGGGTTTGATTGAAAGAATGATTTTGGTTGATGTTGATCAAATCGGAAGGGTTTTTAAAATGGTTTTACTATCGGTTGGTTTTGAGCATGTTGATAACGTGGTGTTCGTGTATATGAATGATGGATCGGTAGCTCATGAAAATGACTTGATGATAGGTGTGTATTGCTTTTGGATTGCTTTAGACTTGCATTGGGCCCTTGCTTGTATTATCCTGCTGTTCTGCATCTCCAGGTAAGTTCCCTAGGGGGCTTACTCAGGTTGGATATTCATGCTTGTTGTTGCATTTTATGTTAGGTGTTGCATATGCATAAAAGCATGCCATGTAGTATCCTGTTTAGGTTGCACTAATTGAATGAGCATCTGCTTACTTATTGCGTTTGAAACAAAATGACCGTTATCTGTGATAGTCCTAGAGTCTTTGCTAGGGTCATAGGGTAGCCCAGCGTCATCGGGTACCCTGAGTCAATCGAGTCATGAACTTCCTTATATTATGAGATGCCTGCGGGCTTTATTGTGGAGCGGGTTAGGCATGCGTGCCGCCCGATTATGATGGAATGAATTCACGAGCTGGCCAGTCTCCGCCCTATCGGAAGGGGGTGGAGGTAGGAAAGGGATATGCCACTTGGCATTGTCTTGGGCCCTTTACAGTATTTTTACACATTATTATAACTAAGAGCATGCTAGTGTGTTTGACTTTCGTACTGCATTAGAGCATCTTTATTAGGTATAGCACATAGTATGTGGTCTCAACAAGGACTGCCGGTCCCGCATGAGTGGCTCGATCTGACTCCTTTCCCCGTTCCTTTTTTTTAAGGTATTTTCTGAAGATTTTGATTGCTCGATGTCTATATGACGGGGTTCCCTTTTTGCGAATCGAAGAACCTGGCTAAATCTCTAACTCATTATAAATGGTAATCATCCACTTATGTTTTGGTTTTGACCCGGCTCTGCCGTGGCGCTTTGTATCTTAATTTTGCTTCCGTCTTGCTTCCATTTGAAATGAATTTCGCGAGTTAGTCCCTAGGATAGGTTAAGGGTACCCAACGACCCTACGATATTTTCAGGGTTCGAAATCCCTCTTTATTACTGACCATAAAAATGAGTTTGAAACCTCGACCCGTACCTGGATTGCAAGATCCGAACAAGGGGTTTCATCCCTTGAAACGTAACCCGGAAATCATAATTCTGGGCCGTTACAAAGATTGTATCAGAGTTGAGGTTGTGCAATTCGGGTACGCAAGGGTCGAGTGTATATTTTGGAAAACCGCCCATGAATTTCAAAGGATTGAAAGGATTTTAAGAAGGGCAAAGTGAACTTAAGATGCCTAGCTGAAATTGGACTGAGTAATGAACTTGACTTATAATAAAAGAGGAAAACCGACCAAACGGGGACACGAGTGGGTAGTAAAGGCGCTAGACCACCCCTATTGGGTGTAGTTGGGAGACTCAAATGAGATCATTATGAGTGTTATTAACTGATTCTGTGCTGAGTGCTTGCTATGCTAGAGATCTGATTTGGTATGCCTAACAATGAGTTGCGTATTGACTGATCTGTGCAAACGGGATAGTGGGAGTACCCTTATCTCCGTGTGGTCAAACTCATCTTGTGTGGAACAGCCATTTCCACTATGTTAACCCCTTAACGGTTCTGTCGAGCCTTTCTCTCGGATGTCAGAGTCTTTCACGGGGATTGGGGTGGTAAACACATTGTGTCGGGAATCATGGTCGGATATTAAGGTTGTCTGAGTGAGTGTTGGAAGTTCTTGATGTCACTTTGAGTCAGAAGTAAGGTGTTTCTGGGGCTGTCTTTCCTTATTCTTATGATGATCAACCAGTGTCTTCTTGCCATGAAGAGTCGTACCGGAGTCTCACGGGAAAGAGGGGTGATGAGTCGGTTGGGAAAGGTCAATGGTTGCCCTTAGGGATCTCTGTCTGGTTGTAATGGTGGCTCTCTTTGAATTGCATGACATGATTTTATAGCCTCCTGCATATACTTTGCGAATGACCATTAGTACAGACTGCTTATGCTATTACATATGTGATTGATTATATTGCTTGAGTCTCGTGTTGTGTCTTGCCTTCTATCATGATTGTATGTTGTTATAGCATGTTTACTTGGCCTATTGATTGTATGATTGATTGGAAGGATGAACCATATGATGTGAACCTACATGATCGTTATTTCCTCTTTGATTAGGTTCATGATAGTGTGATCAACTCCCCTTTATTTGAATGCTTGTAGATGATTGCCTTAGCATGCTGGATGCTGACGTGTCAACACTTATTGCTCATTTGTGACAAGAATCTATAGCACGCCCATCTATTTTTCTTCGTCAATTGACTATTGTTGATGATTCTGCAAGTTAATATTGTTGTATGATTACGTGCGTAGGATGGAGAATATGTGGTATAATTGAGCTTTAATGAATGCATATTTTGTAATGTTATGTGTTGATCTGCACTCATGCCCCGTATTCTAATCGTATTGCCCGTTACTTGGACTCGTATTATGCATCACTGAACTTTTCTCATGCTTCTATATCGTGGAATATGATTGAGTGATTTCTTATGCATCGTCATGATTAGTTGCATGCATGTATCGTACGTTATATTGAGCTTCTAGCATCATGTAGGATCCTCGGTTGTGACTTGTGCGAACTTGTATCTTGCCTACGTTGTTGCTGATTCCCTCTTGAGCAAGGTCCCTGATAGTGTGATTCTCCTCTTTCATATCATCCTAGGTGTTTTACTCATGATTAGACTGATGTTGAATTCGATGAGCGACTTGCTTCTCGTGATGGTTTATCCTAGCATGCTTACATGTTACCTCTCGGTAGTGCTTCCCTATTACTTTGTGTTATCATCTCGCACTTGCATGAATGTAAGACTTGGCACCTCGCATGATCACACACCATGCTATACCATTATTTTACATACGCATAACACATGAATGTTAGGATGAATCTAGTCAAATTACCTTGATTGTGCTCATGTTCGATATGTGCCAGTAGTGTCCTGTAGGGCTTATGATTTCTAATATGACCCGCCAAATGATCACGTGTTGTACTTGTTCTATGATTGATGACTATCGTACCGTTTTATGTGCCATACGACAGTTCATTCCTAGCATGATTATGATCTATCGTCGTGATGTTCTATTTGTTACTCTGTGGTGATCCCTCTTATTTTCATGGACATTATGATGAACTCCTTTAAATGATTCTTGACTATGATCATGCCTTATCATGTATCGCTAGTATCATGTATTACTTACGCTTTGAAATGTATCTCGTCATATGATTACACGTCATTCTCAACCTATTATATAATCTTTGTTATTAGATGTGATAATTGTCATTCTGTTCTTATGTATCCTCGAATAACGTTTAGTTTGATTCTAAGATGTACCTCGCCATGCTCTGTTTGACCTCATTTGTTGACGTGTATACCATGCCCGTGCATTGTTCATATACATGATGTTTGTCATCCTCGTTAAGACTTGTATGACCATTACTGGATCCGCATATCTTACTTGAAATTGCTAGGCATATCTGCTTCCCTGGAATAAAAGGCTATTAGCTTATCTCACATGCATCCGTGTAGAATTCGATTATGTCTTTTGGAATGAATATGTATGTCGATCTCCTCGAGATAGGTACATGTTAGTGTGGATTAATGTGACTAATGTGCTCCATGGTAAATTCGTATTTGCTTGTCGCGATTATAACCTAATAGACTTCCATAGGGGCATCGTTACTTTTCTCGGGTCGGAGTTCTGTCTCTCGATGTCGTCTTTAGTGTCGGTCCGTGTTTGTTTCCGGAAGGGACATTGGGTTACCCGTCCTTCTCACTCCCCTATCTCTGCTAACTTAGACTCCTCTCAGATACTTGGATGAGCGACCGCATGGGAAAGAGAACGGAAGGTGGGATAGCGATAGAGCAGTGTGGCGGAAGCGTGGGCCCATAACCCACAAGCCTCATGATCGATGGTGTTGATGGGACAGGTATGTTTCAAGAATTGCGGCTATCGAGTACGATATGACTTGCATGCGGGAGTGTCATCCGTTTGAATTGCTAACCTTTCTGAATATGTTGATAACTATGTTGCACTGCTTTGATGGTGACATTTATGTGTTCATGTGCTGACTTGGTAATAATTGTTGTCTGATTGTCTGTTTTTTACGATGATATGATTCAGTGCCTTACAGTTCTAATGTACATGATGTCTTGATGCGTCGATGCTTGAGTTGCTAAGCATGATCCAAATTCGTTACCTATAAAATGTGAACTGCAAATGCTGAGAAACCTAAACTGTCTATTAGATAAGGTTATGATGAAACTTGCTAGCTTGACTTGATTATGTGCATATATGATGAATTGTAATAATGAGTGAGCATGACGGTGAATTGAGATTTATCGACGCAGCTGCAATGTTTAATGCTGAACTAATGATGCTATTGATAGAAATGCTGGTTGATATGATGTGGTGCTTATTTGTAATAATGTCCATGATTGCTTCTTCTTTGAACTTGTGGGTGAGGGTTCTCTTGTGGAGTGGTTGATGAGCGGTAAAAGAATTCTAAGCGGTTAGGATGATCGATAGTATTACGAGGTAAGACGCGAGAGAGGGATCCATGTGGTTAGCAGGGTATGATGCTTGTGATGTCTTGAGGAGTATATGAAGAGTGGGGAATGACTTTTGCGAGTATCGAGGATCTAGTATGAGAGGGTTCTCAGGTGTGGAGTTAGAGGTAGGAGTTGAATTCTTAGAGGTGGATGGTGCGAGGTAGTGCTTGGTGGAATGAGGGGCGAGATCGAAGTATCGAAATGAATAGGGATTTCTTTAGGGAATTTTGTCTACGTTGATGTTGGTGAGTCTAGAAGAAGATTGGTCTTGGCTTGGGAATTGGAAGCGAGCGAGTGGGGATTGCGGTTTAATTGTCACCATTTTCTTGCTTATGTGATTTCTTAATATATGCTGGTATGATGTTAGATAGCAACCATGACAAATCTGATATGGAAAGATATTATATGTTGATATGCAATGTTGAAATCTAGTTGAAAGTAACCAATGTTATCATGATATGTTGATGAATCGCTATCCTGTTATGTTGTTTTATAAGCATGTTAGGATGTGTTGTGATATAAATTATGAAATAATGATGAATATGACTTGAAGTATGGACATGATTTGTATATATATGAGATAATGGTACATGATTTCTAAATGGTCGTTATATGGTTTTGCGACGAGTTAAGGTGATGTCTTTTATGGCATATTGACATTTTGATGATTTATATACTGCTTGATCTTCCTTTTTCTGATTCTTAATAGCATGACTTTGTTGTGTTGATATGTTAACGTGATGAATCTGTTCTATTTGTGTTGCAATATCTATATGTGATAGTGAGATTTCATGTGTACTGACGTACTAACCCCATAACATCTAACCCGTTGATTTCTGGACATGTGTGCTTACGTAATGAGTGATGAGCATTCGATTATGCACTTGTAATGCCTTCAGTATGATGTAGATATACATTATGGTTTGAAGTATGTTGAGGTCTGTTGTTCCTTTGTTACTTGAGACTTGTTGGCATGTTTATGTTTATGTTAAACGGTTATGTGATGGTTTGTGACTATGGTATGATGTAGGACTTGGCATGTGTGAGATGGCTTATGGTATTATGCTTATATAAGAGTTGATGAGACTTTTTGTTATGGTACATGTTGAGTTGTGAATGATGTTGCATGATCTGGAAACTAGGAAGAGAATATGGGATTAGCCCTTAGAGGTGGATGATTCCACCTCCGAACTTCTGAATTTGATTGATTGCATTGTTATGCGGTAAACTGATTTGGTTTTGGGGGATTTTGACAAAATTTTGATCGAAAGGATTTTACTTCTTTTAGTGTAAGGTTGCTTGGTTAAACGTCTTATTTAAAGATTTTGAGCGGTTTGAAAGGGAATTACTTGAAAATTTTAAAGAATAAACGTTACCAAGAATTTCAACGATTTTGAGGCCAATCTTTTCCAAATTGCGGAATCCCCTTTAGAGAATTTTCACACCCGGGTTTATATTATAACGCCTCACGAAGTGGATACAAGCATTTTATGAGGGCACTTGTAGGGTGCTTGCTAAGCCCTAGTGATGAAATTGTAGAACTTTTAGAGTTGTGGTACTTCCGAAAAGTCAAAGTGATGATGTATTAGGGGCGCTTATTGCATACTTGTCAAGACTAGTTGGAGATGTCACGACCGTGACTAGGATATTGTGAGAATCCCGGAAGACGCATCCGAGATGATTGCAAGATCCTTAGACATGGTCCTTGGACTCGCATTTTAACACCTCCTCCTCTTACCTTTAAGTGATTTTAGTCTCGAGGATGAGACTTGTTTTTAGAGGTGGATGATGTAAAGGCCTCGGGTTTTAAAATATTAATTTTAGAGTAAATAAAATAAAATGGATTTAAGTTGGAAAATTCGGATATTTGAAATTTCTAATCCTCACCTTAATAATCGTATTTTAAAATCCTTTAGGAGGATTCCGGCCTAATTCTGAACCTTGAAGAACAATTTCGTCATTTTACCTTGGGATTGAAATTTACTTCAGATGTCAATATCCTCGTGGTTTTGAAACTTTTTTTTTAATCGAGTCGGGATACGGTCAAACGAGCAGGTTTCGAAGTGTGATTCCGAGTATTTGAAATTCGATTGGACCTTGTCTTGTTCCCCTTTTTAAGATTCCAGCTCCCTCTATCTCCTTGCTTCCCCATTTCAAGCAAAGAAGTAAAAAACCTTTAACTCCCTTGTCTGCATCCTCTTGGTCCGAACGCAGCAACAGCAGGCCACCAGACAACACTCCTTTTTGACTTCAAAAGGGGATCCCAAACCCACACCTCTTACTTCTCTTTTTCCTCTCTCTCTCTCTCTCCTTCTCTCGTGCTTCCCGTTGGAGCCTGCAGGTGCAGAGCACCCATTCACAGCTTTCACAGCTTGCACCTTGTTGTCTTTTACACCTTTCCTCCCTACATGAACCCCTCTCTCAGCCCATTCTTTATCCAAACACAACCCACAAATCGAGCCCAGGAGCTCTCGGAATCGTCCACTGCGCTCCCGTCTTCCCTATTCGTCCAAAAAAAAGGTCGGTCTTGGTTCCTTCGTTTTCCGATCGATTACCCCATAAAGCTCCACCTTTATTCTATTTCCTTCTGTCCCAGATCAAGCTTGTTCGATTCCGACTCCGACGGAGCTTAATTCAACTCCGACGACCCTTTTTCCGACGAAGAGCTTCGATCTCGGTGAGCCATCTTTTTCTCATTCCTTTGCATGCGTTGAGTCTTATGGGTCTGTGGTGGTCGGGGGAAGTTGTCGGTCAACTGGTATTGAGTCGGGATGGGAACGGAGCTCCGGCGAGACTCCCAATTTCTTCTTTCTCCGTTCTGCCATCGTCAGTAGCTGGAGGTTGAGGGAGATGGTTTGGTTGGGCCTAAGTCCCAGGTTTGGGCCTGACCCGTAAGCTTTTATCCGGATTATATCACTTTGGGTATGGTTTCAGTTGGGGAAGGCCACCAGATCCGGTTCTCCTCTTTCTCCTGGGCGGGTCCGGGTATTCTTCATTCGGGTTCCTCCTTTGGGTTGGGCTTTGTTTTGTTATGGTTGTTGTTGTTTCTTGTTCTTTTATAATAGATTTTATATGATGGTTATGTTACATTATATGATTGTCGTAGTAGTTGTTAATATTATTATTATATTATTTATTTCGAAATATTATATTTTCTGAAAAATTGCTACAATATGTGGTGATTTATTGGATGTTTTAGAAATGATGAAGTAATTTAGTATTGATGTTTTTTTTTAAATGTGGGTTAATAAATGGATGATTTTGGTGTTTTATTTTAGTTAAATATTGATTGATAGATTATTTAAAAGAGATTTTCGAGTTTTCGTAATCATCTCTTTCGGGATTTGTGTTGGAAAACCAAAATGCCGGAATTAATTCTATAATATGATTTTGAGATATTGGTTTTAAGTTTTAAATGTTTAATGTCGGGATTCTTTGTCTTGGTTTGATAAATGCTGGTTTTGAGATGGAAGTTTGGAAATATTGTTGATACGATTTTATCAATGGGTTTGATTGAAAGAATGATTTTGGTTGATGTTGATCAAATCGAAAGGGTTTTTAAAATGGTTTTACTATCGGTTGGTTTTGAGCATGTTGATAACGTGGTGTTCGTGTGTATGAATGATGGATCGGTAACTCATGGAAATGACTTAATGATAGGTGTGTATTGCTTTTGGATTGCTTTGGACTTGCATTGGGCCCTTGCTTGTATTATCCTGCTGTTCTGCATCTTCAGGTAAGTTCCCTAGGGGGCTTACTCAGGTTGGACATTTATGCCTGTTGTTGCATTTTATGTTAGGTGTTGCATATGCATAAAAGCAAGCCATGTTGTATCCTGTTTAGGTTGCACTAATTGAATGAGCATCTGCTTACTTTTGCGTTTGAAACAGAACGGTCGTTATCTGTGGTAGTCCTAGAGTCTTTGCTAGGGTCATAGGGTAGCCCAGCTTCATCGGGTACCCTGAGTCAATCGAGTCATGAACTTCCTTATATTATGAGATGTCTGCGGGCTTTATTGTGGAGCGGGTTAGGCATGCGTGCCGCCCGATTATGATGGAATACATTCACGAGCTGGCCAGTCTCCGCCCTATCGGAAGGGGGTGGAGGTAGGAGAGGGATATGCCACTTGGCATTGTCTTGGGCCCTTTATAGTATTTTTACACATTATTATAACTAGGAGCATGCTAGTGTGTTTGACTTTCGTACTGCATTAGAGAATCTTTATTAGGTATAACACATAATATGTGGCCTCAGCGAGGACTGCCGGTCCCGCATGAGTAGCTCGATCTGACTCCTTTCCCCGTTCCTTTTTTTTAAGGTATTTTCTGCAGATTTTGATTGCTCGATGTCTATATGACGGGATTCCCTTTTTGCGAATCGAAGAACCTGGCTAAATCTCTAACTTATTATAAATGATAATCATCCACTTATGTTTTGGTTTTGACCCGGCTCTGCCGTGGCGCTTTGTATCTTAATTTTGCTTCCGTCTTGCTTCCGTTTGAAATGAATTTCGCGAGTTAGTCCCTAGGACAGGTTAAGGGTACCCAACGGCCCTACGATATTTTCAGGGTTCGAAATCTCTCTTTATTACTGACCATAAAAATGAGTTTGAAACCTCGACCCGTACCTGGATTGCAAGATCCGAACAAGGGGTTTCATCCCTTGAAACGTAACCCGGAACTCATAATTCTGGGCCGTTACAAAAAACGTGGTCACTAAGTTAAACAAAAGTTTACTCCTCCCTCATTCAGTTACTCATTCCTCCCAACCAGCACATTAAGAGTTTATACATTAGAATCCACTCATATAAAGTAATTGAAAGTAGAAACTTATATGTTTATACAGAGTGTTGCATAACCAAGTTAGAAAACATAAGAAATATAGTTATGGATTACAATCAAAAAGTGCCTGACTGGAAACACCAATACCTTCTTTGGTTAGCACACCTTAATTCATTGAGATCCAGAGCAAAACATGCAGAAGGTAAATTTCAGATTTGATACCAAAAGGCCATCAAGCAACTTTTTTCACAATAGATGTGGGAAACAAGGAGAGCCCAATAGAAATGAGGGGAGAAAGAAAGGAAAATAACCTTTGAGATGCATTAAACAGGAATTCGTGATGTTGTTCAAGGCTAAATTCAGCACTTTCAAATTCTTCAATCCTGCATTTTCAAATTCATCAATTCTTCAATACGGTACTTAGTAGTTTATAAAACTCCGGAAATGAAATGTATTAGAGTTAAGTCATTAAGTCATCAATACATCTGAAGACACTAACGAGACAGCTTATGAAATCCATCACCAGATAAACTGCATCTGCTAATGTTCAAATATGACAGAGCAAGAAGAGATGCAAATAGAATACACCAACAATGTCAAGAAGCTCATAATTTATTAAGGCAAGTCCCAAGGAACAACACGTATGATTCGTGTAATCTGCTAAGGTTCAAATATGATAGAGCAAGAAGAGCTGCAAATAGAATACACCAACAATGTCAAGAAGCTCATAATTTATTAAGGCAAGTCCCAAGGAACAACACGTATGATTCGTGTAAGTATGTATGTGTGTGAACTTCTAATTATATTGAAATTGCTACATGTAAGTAATGGATGTCAGAATCCTGCATTAGCTTAGGGAGTCTCAGAGTTTGCTGTTTGTTGCACCAAAGTGGTTGTATTGTCTAAAACATCTAAATAAGAAGCAGAGACGAAACACCTTGTTGTGTCGATAGACATCTGTAATAATTTGGACTTTTAGTATTTGTATTATGCGTTGATGTGGAGACTGGGAAAGTGTTAAATTGCCTGTGTTGATTAACTGCTGGTTTTGCAGCTGTGTAACCTGTGCAAAACTCAGTTGTGTGTTCTTGTTAATAAAAATGAAAACCTCATTGCAAATGGTGTGGTTTACTTACCGTGTTAAAGTCAGTGTATGTGAGTCGGTACCAAAGTTTAGCCAGATAACATAGGATGCCACAAAATATCAAGAATGTATACAACATGTCGCAGGCGATTTCAAAATTTGAGGCAAATAGTACTGTCAAACCACTCAGATCTCTTTCTTAGGGATTTCTTTCTTAGGGAAGAAGATGATCTTTTCTATTGGCTTCCCTAAAAGCACCCCATGGGGCAAATGTAAACTAAGTGTTGTTAGCAATGATTTTGCACTTCCCTTTCCCGCAAAGATAGTTTGATTTTTGATGCTGAAGATAGAGGAAGAAGAGACCACGGAGAATGCAAGTCTGATTGTTCTTCACCGAAAAAGTAAATATCTTTAATACATGGAGAAACTACAAAATATGGCCAATTTGATGCACCAGTTTAAAAGATGAAGTAGAAACCACTTCCCTTCACTTTGTCTATGATTTCCTTTTATCTTTTTTTCATGTCATTCACTTCTCTAAATCACTATTTTACAATCAAATAATTTCAGATGCTAAAGCAGAAAACAACAGAGGCAAGTGATTCTTGGACGTTATAACCCAGTGGAGATCGACTCAAATGTGAAATGCCAGAACCAACAAAAACACATTTGACATAGTTGCTTTGTGCTGTGAGTGCGTCAAAGCGTTATATTTGATTAACAGTTGTTGCCTTGTGATGTATTGTATACATAGGTGCATATTTTTCAGAATCGAGAGCAAGCCATCGAGATCATCAAAATCTTAATCAAGGCAAACATATGTGGAAAAAATCAATTATCAATCACCCAAAAAGGTCACCAAAATCAGAAGTAGTTGAAGGGAATAGGAGATGGCAATTGCACTTACCTAACCGAAAACTGGAGTCGAAGTCGGAAATCTCAAAGGGCAATACCCGAATCGAACTCCTTTGCAGAATTGGTGCTTTGGCCGAAGAGATGGGTTATGCAGAGACGATGGCGCCAGATTTGGTCGGTGTTGAAGGTCAGTAGGGAAGCGGTAGTGCGGCGAGGGCGGAGACAGATTTGCAAAACTCCTTTGCAGAATTGGTGCTCTAGCCAGACTCCTTTGCAGAATTAGTGCTCTGGCCAGTGTCGACGGTGCCAGATTTGGCCGGTGTAGAAGGTCGATAGGGCGCCAGGTTGTGGTAGTGCGGCGAGGGCGGAGACAAGTGAGAGAGGTAGACAAGCGATAATCGACTGACTCTACCAGAGCCTCTTCCAAGTTCCGAGTAGTTCCGAGCTAGGGTTTTGATTATGAAGATCCTCTTTCCCCCGTCATTTTTCATTTCCCTCTTTAATTTTTAATATTACTCCTTTGCTTCCTTATAAAATTTCCTCTTCATTATAAATTAAATTTATTCTAAACCAAGTTAATTTTATGAATCCATAATCATTAATCTACTCATTTTTGAATGAGATTTCTAAAACAATTCAATATCTTCATTTCAGTTTTCTTAATTACGTTTAATAATGTAGGTACCATCTCGTGCATGGATAATAAGTTAATACAATATTATAAATAATTCAGATAGATTCTAATAAATAAATAATAATAATCTAAATGTAAATATTTTTCCCACCAAATAATAATATAGATATAAATAAAAATTATTTCGATAGATTATATATAATCTAAATATCTTTTATACATATACTAAAACCGTGCATAGCATCCTATATGGTGCGTTGTGGCTGATCAGGCTAGAGAGAATAGAACACATTCAAGGAATTAAGTGCAAAGAAGTCAAAACATTCGAATAGGAATAAGAACTAGATTAAGAAACTCACAATTCAACAATCAAAGATCCGAACTGTAGGCGAAACCTTGAGAGTTTAGTTGCTCATTCTCAACGACGCTCTCTCAATAATCTCTAAAGTGCATAAGGTCAAATGGAAGAATAACCTAACAATGTCTTTTCAAAGCCTTTAGAGAATCGGCCAAGAAATAACATAAAAACCCCTAATTAAGTCCGGTTCTGATTTTGCGTTTCAGCAAGGGCCGCGGGGCAGCCACCACAGGCCACGGCGCGGCCAGGCGATCAGCGAAATCCTTTGTCAGAGCTTCGTGTCGCGGGGCGGCCTTACTGTTCATAGCAATTTTTCATCTTCGAATTTGGTCTCGATGTCAACATGAAAGTTGTAGATCTAAAGAGCTTTTCAACGCATGCTTATAATAGTCATTCCGACCACCGAGACCTCCAGAAAGTGCGTTACAAGTTCAGCTTGTCTGGCGACAATTTCTGCTGATTTGTTCTTCACTTAGGCTCTCGAAATTCGACTCTGCTCCCGTGCTCTTCACTTTTATTCCTCAACTTGAATCTTCCTTCATCCAAAAGTCTCCTCATTCCTCGTCGGATCCATATCTACCTGAAATTAACCATAATATTGCATAGATTCCGACTCTACCTAACCCCACATCTAAACATGTAATTGTAATTAAAATATGCACTATTCACAACTAAACTATGCTAAATGTAATATATTATACAATAATAAACATGCTCTATCAATCTGATTATTTTTATGGAAATTTCGCCAGGTACACTTGAGGTATAACATTTTTCACGGGGTGTACAAATGTTTGACGATTTTCATGTGGTACCCCTGAAGTGTTAGGATATTTCACCCTGCACCCTTGAAAAGTTAAAACTAACGGTTTTTTCTTTCTCCACTAGATTTTAATTAAAAAAAGAAAAAGAAAAAGAAAGATGGAAGGAATACACGGTTAGGGGTGGGCATATCCCGGGGAACCTAAAAACACTTCCCTTCACCGCCACCCCGCCTCATCGCCAGTGGTTTACCGCTGCCGCCATCACCATGGCTTCCCTTCACCGCCTCCCCGCCAGTGCTCGTCTCACCTAGGGCTGGCAAATGGTACGGAAATTACCATACCAACCACGTACCAACCACAAACCGACTATGTTGGTTACCACAAGTGTGGTAACCAACATGGTGGTAACCATCTTGATGGTAACCACGTGAAGATGGTATGGTAATGGCAATGAAATCTGAATACCATGGTTACCATGGTTACCAATTATATATATTAATTTTTTTTATTTAATGTTTTGTTGTTATTACCTTTAAGTTTTAAGTTTTTAATTTATATTTTGTGTTTTGATTTTGACATAAATTGTTCCTTTCTACATTTTCTATTAGAAACAATAGGAACATTTTTAATGTTTGAATACTTTGAACTTGTTTTGTTTGAAATTGCAGGAACATTTTGAATGTTTGAACAATTGAACTAGGTTTCTTTCATGACTTTGAACTTGGTTGGTTTGAATTGGTTTGTACTTTAGGTTGTGAACTTGATTTATTCGAAGTTTTAATAGGTGGTAATCATATTTTTTTTGTAACCATATTTTTTCGTTCGATAACTTTGATAACTACCGGAAGGTAGCAAAGGGGTTTAAAAAAAAATACAAACAGAATTACAACTTGGTAACCATGGTAATGTACCGATGGTAACCACAAGCCGTGGTTACCACATATGCGGTAACCACGACTTGTGGTTGGTACGTGGTATGAAAATTTACGTACCACCAGTTTGTGGTTGGTACGTGGTATGAAAATTTACATACCACCAGTTTGTGGTTGGTACGTGGTAATCACCATTTTTTGGTGGTTACCGTACCATGCCAACCCTAATCTCACCTCGCCACTCAACCCAAGGATTCCAAGTCCTTCCGCCTCGGCTTACCGCCGTCGTAGCCACCGCCTCCGCTCCGCTGCCTCCCACCGGTGCTCCACCGATCACCTCGGTCCTCCGACTCCCACCATCGTCTTCCTCGACCAACAGCTTCTCCGGCGAGGCGCCTTAGCCATCGGGTGCCCCCCGTTGTAAGTTTTCCGCCGTTCCACCAGCGTCTTAGCCACCGTATCTCAGCCATCGCCATCAGCTCCTCCGCTTGGAGCTCCGTCGTTGATTCCTTCGGCTCCGGTTGTCTCCTTGCTCCTCGGTTGCCGCACCTCCACCGCATGCCCTTTATCTGTACGCCTACCGGACTCCTCTGCATCTCCATCGAGCTCCTCCGTGTCTCCTTGGAGTTGCTTGCTTTGCCTCCTTGCCTTTTTTTCTCATCCATGGTCTCGTTTTTGGGTATACCACAAAAACAAAAACAAAAAATGTTATCTTTTCCGCGTTTTGGCCTCGAACCAATTTCAATCTGTTTTTCCGCCTCTCTGCCTGTTGATTATTGTTCATTTTCTCTGCCTTGGTCTGTTCCTTGTGCCTCTATTTTGACTACCTAGTAGTCTCTCACGATCTTGTTATCGTCCTTGAGGGGTGGGATGGATTTTTGGGGTTTTAATGGATAATGGTTTGGCTTGGAGTTGGATTTCCGAGTTGTCGTGCAGTGTTGTTCTTATTGTGTTGCAGGCTTATTTTAGTGGTGTTTGATTTGTCATGTTCGATGGCGTCGTGGCTGTGCGTTGACATCTGATGGCTCGTTTGAGTCCACAATCTGAGGTGTCCGCTGGTTCCCAGAGTTCTCTGTGTGCGTCGTCCCTTTGATCGATCGTTTCGTTTGTCTCTTTGGTTTGTGATTTTCAATGTAGGATGGCTTGTACTTTTATTTATGTCTTTTGCTTCTGTTATTTCCTTTCTGTCTTTTGATTCTGTCATTTGCTTCTGTTTTTCAATGTAGGATGGCTTGTACATGATGGTTAGTCCATTCACCGGCTTGTCCGGTCTCTCGGTTTCTCTAGACTTGTCTAGTGAACCGAGTTCTTATCTTGTTTCAAAAAAAAGGGGGTGGGCATATCCGGGTACCCGACACGAACCGGATAATCATGTCGGGTACCGAAACGTTTAGTGGTGGGCATAGTCGGGTACCCGACACGGTTAAGATATTCGGATCCGTGTCTGATACCGGGTATACCCGACACAAACAGTGTGTGTGTGTTTTTTCTTCCTCTTCTGTGTGGCTACTGGAGTACTGGTGGCTCTCCCAGTGTTCCGATGGAGGAGCAAAGTCACGGGGAGCACGAAGCCCCTTTCCATCGCAACCTAAAAAAAAAAAAAACTCAAATTTCTTCGGATTTTTTCAGATTCAAGGACGAGGATCTCAAATCAAATGTCACAGGTATGAGCCCGACATGCTAGCATTCTCTGGATGCTATTATGGTGGAGGAGAGCAGGAAAAAACTGAGCTCGGGGCTCTCAAAAAACGTTGAAAAAACTTACATGTAAGTTAATCAATTCAAGGCCACCTTGTTTGATTTGAATTAAGCATGAGAAGATCCTGAAATATTTATACTCAAATTGCAAGTAGAAACCTAAGTCGGAGAAGCAAATGAGGCAAGGAATGTGCCCTCTCACTCCAGAGCATGTTAGACTGATGCTGAGAGCACTGTGGTAAGGGAGTGACGTTCATATTTACGTTGCCTCGGGTGAAGTGTACCGCGGAGAAGAGACATTGGCACCTCTTAAAGCATTCTTTCTAAATTTTCATTCTAAAGATACTATTGCAACCATAGAAGAGTTGGCCCCATCATCTGTGATGAAAGCGACGTCTTCGTCACTAATAGCAATGGCAAAATGGCTAGGATCCTTGCAGGAAGAATGTATGTTTGGACGATTAAGTTTACATATTGCAGATCTCTTGAATTTCCGCCTGAGCATCTCCGTCTTTGTATGCAGGAGATACTTCGGCCATAAGCCAACAATACGTCCGAATGCAACTATCACATGGATATAATAGTTGGGCTTGCCAATACGAGGACTGAGAACTATGGCACACCCGAAGTCGATAAGTTGAAAGCTTAATTCATTGCTAAAAGAATCATGCCAGCAATTGCTACAACAACTGCTATGGCTATGGGGCTTGTCTGTCTGGAGTTGTACAGGGCCTTGGATGGAAGGCACAAGCACAAGTTGGAGGCCTACATGAACACATTTGTGAACCTTGCATTGCCTCTTCTCAATTTTTGAACCGATTCCTCCCAAAGTAACAAAACAACAAGACATGAGCTTGCTTGAATAGCATACATGGGTTAGGTTTGTCCCCTTAGTTCTCACATTTGACTTCGAGGCGTGCATACCTAGTATCTAATTAAATATGCACAGGGGAACATAAAACTTATCCTTTGGGCACAAGGTTTTTCCTAGGGCCCGAGGTAGCGCAAAAAGTGGAAATTAAAAAGTAAATATTATGGAAAATAAATATTTACCTTAAATCACTTAAGGGCCTGGATTATTTACTAACTTTATAATTTTATCCTGCAAGAGAATCAAACCCTGCTCCATTGAGCGTGTACTAAATCTCGTTAGGGTTGATTAAATCCTGAAAGGGTTTTGGATGCTTTTTACTCAGGCGGTGTGCGGCTTTACGGTGGTGTGGTTGGGCGCTCTTCTCCGTAGATGTGGTTCTAGATGTCGAAGTCGGGATAGGTTAGGGTCGAGGTAGTGTGTATCGTGGCGTCTCCACTATTCGAGTTGACTACTTCCCTGGAGTTTCATCCTCATTGCCCACGGGATGATCGGGTCCTGATGTATCGCTGACCTATGGTTCTGCTTTAGAGTGGGAATTGACTTCATCCATCGTCTTCGTTCACGTCTAGTTTGGTTTGGGGTTGCTTGGTTTCGTTTTTGTAGGGTGTGTTTCCCTGAGTTTGCACTGTAATGTATTGTTTGTTTGTTTGTTTTGTTTGTAGATGGTTCCCCCGTCAGCCGGCTTGACCGGCCTTCGAGTTTCATATATGTCTAAAATCGAATTCGTACCTAATAAAAAAAACTTGTATTTTTTTAACATTACCGAGTGGACAATTTTTCTTTTTGTCGTTGTTTATATAGATTGCTTGGACATAATTATTTAGATAACTAGCCAAGTCGTGCCCATGCTACGCACGAGACTTATAAGTTTTGGTATTTATAGGATCATTTACGAGGTTATTTTAGGTCATATTGTTCCCTAATCTAAACTATATGTTCGTAATTGCAAATCTTGGCTTTATATGCTTCATAACAATTTCGTTTAAGTTATTTATAAAATGTTTATTTTTTTTGTATGTCTGGCATTTAATTTTAATAAATATTATTACGTAGTTGTTAATGTCCTAGTTTGGTATCTTACATGAAATTCAACTCATAATTTTATTTGTTAATATTTTTTGGTTGATTATCCATATCATCTTGTAAAAGTTAATTGTTTTATGTTGGATTAAACTATTGATGTTGTTTTCACTTCAAAACCAAAATATAAAAATGGTTGGCTTGTGTATAGATATATCATATATTTATACAGTCTTTAGGATACACAAAAAAACTATAAAACAATGTACAGATTTTATATGTATCATAGTTTGATTTAAATTATTTATAAAAATATTTATATTTTTTGTATACTTATATTTAAATTTTTAAGAAATATTATTATAGTTAATTGTTAATGACGCATATTATGGTATATTTAATGCCCTAGCTTGGTATCTTATACTTGCATGAAATTCAATTCACATTTTATTTTTTCAATATTTTCTCTATTGACTATCCATATCCTCTTCAAATGGTAAAAGTTTATTATTTTATCTTGTATTAAATTGATGATTTTTTTTTTACTTCAAACTAAAATATAAAATTGGTTGGTTTGACTAAGAAAAGATTTGTAATTTGTATAAACTATACTATTCAACTTTTTTTAGATAAAATTGTACTATTCAATTTAATTACTAAGAAAATAGTTATAATTTTAAAAACAAACATTATATTTTTTCGTAGATATCATTATATATAGAATTTTGTAGATAGACTTATAGAGATTAAAATAAACAACGCAGTAGATAACTATAATATTATCTCCTTATTTGCATATTTAAATCAAAAATTATATTTTTTGTTCATCTATATTTTAACTGTAAAATCAAAATCAAATGATTATTTTCCCAATAAAAAAATGATTATACCCAAACTATTGATGTCATTGATAAAGAAACAGAAAAAAAAAAACTGGTTTTCAAATTAATCAAATGCTAATATTGATATTTATTTCAAAAAAAGAAAAAATTATATTGATATTTTGAAATTTCGTATATAACTAAATGAGCAATTATCAAATTTTTAAATCAAATAAAAAGAAAAAAGAAAAAACATAGAATTATTAAGATTGAGATTTGAGAGTTATGGTGGAGAGTCATTAAGAAGCATTGAGACACAATTTTTAAAGGTATACGAGGCCACCTGCTTATTCCCATACCGAGGAGGAGCATGTGGTTGGCCTTGAGAAAGACATCAACAAGTTGGTCGTGATGCTGACTACCGATGATACCAAAATCCAAGTTCTATCAATTGTGGGAATGGGTGGTTCTGGCAAAACCACTCTTGCTAGGAAACTTTACAGACATGAGAGCGTCAAGAGGCATTTCAATTGTATAGCATGGTTATCGATTTCAAAAGAGTGGGATGCTCAACAAGTCCTGTTTAAGTTATTGAGAGAAGTCGGTGGGAAAACTATCAGAAAGGATGAGACCCAGAGCCTTCCAGAATTGGTAAAGAACATTTACGAGTATTTGGAGGGTAAAAGGTATTTGATTGTTCTTGATGATGTGTGGACAAAAGAAGCATTGGAAAGGATCTATCCGGCTTTGCCAAATGATGGAAGGAGAATCATAATCACAACTCGAATATGAGAAGTTGTTGATTTTCCAGATTTAAAATGCTCCATCCATGAGCCAAGTCGCCTCACCGAAGAAGAGAGTTGGGAGTTATTTAGAAAGATAGCTCTCATTCATAGGGAGCAGAGTAACAATTCTATGGATAATAATGTCTTCGAAACTCTAGGGAGGGAGATGTTGAAGAAATGTCAAGGGATACCGTTGGCGGTGATTGCACTGGCTGGAATTCTAAGTAAAAAGGAAACCCTTGATGAATGGGAAAAGGTCAAGAAGGCAGTAGCCTCAAGGATAATGGAAGAGGGGAGAGGCACAAACTTGTATGGGCCAGTCAATGAGATGCTAACATTAAGCTATAATGATCTACGTCGTGACCTTAAACCGTGCTTTCTTTACTTGGCAATGTTCCCAGAGGACATGATTATTCGAACAGGGAGAATGATTAGGATGTGGATAGCCAAAGGGTTTATCACATCTAATATGTTGCATGAAGGTGAGACGTTAGAGGATGTGGCACGAGACCATTTGGAAGAGTTGATTGATTGTTTTAGGCTTTTGAATTTAATCCAAAATAAGTATAGTTTTATGTTTTCTAGACAATTTATAATAGATTGATTACTGAATTTTTTTTATTGAAAATTGTATTTGTTCTCTAAATTTTCTTTCAAACTCTCCACTTAATGGTTGAAAAAGTTGGTAAGCATTTAATAAATGATAAGATTTAGAAAAAATGCATAAAACCAATGATAATTAATATTTTACTTGAAAACTGCGTCAAGAACTAAAACGACACTTATTTTAGATGGAAGGGAGAGTATTAATTATGGAGTATTCTATTGCGATCACTTGAAATTATTAATAGCTAGTAGATTGGTAGGAGTAGTTGATGGTACTGATTGATGGTATAGTACCCATTAATTCTATTCAGGGTGATACTATATACACCACAAAAATTTACTATATACACAACAACTCTGCGCCTCATGAAACGTACATGTTAAAAAAATCTCACTAAGGCGCAGAATTTGTGATGTATATAGTAAATTTTGGTGGTGCGTTCATCTATTGACAGTATTATTAATTATTTTGTTGAATAGTCCGTATTTGAGTTAATTAGTCTAACACGTAATAATTAGAGAAAGGCACCGTCCTTAGTAAATTAATTAAGAGAAAATTTGCGTTGCAGACCCTTTTTTGGACCAAATTAAAAAACAGTCCACGGATTTATTTATTTTTTGTTAAAAGTCCATCTAAAAAAACCCTAATATCTCCCGGCCCCCCTACCGCTTCTTCCAGATCTCGCTCTAGCCAGATCCAATAGAAAACTGCTTCTCCCAGATCTCGCTCCCACGACAAAGGTGTTTCTGAGGAAGAAGAGGAAGGTTGGGCTGAAACGGAGGAAGCCAGATTTGTCCGACGACGATCTCGCCAGAGCAAGAGAGGAAGCCAGAGCGAGAGACAGCCTCCATCTTTCAGAATTTGCGCCGAAGGAGAGAGGACGTCAGATCTGAAACGGAGGAAGCCAGATCTGAAACTGAAACGGAGGAACTCTGTCCGAGAGAGGTCGTGCTCCATCTTTCAGCATCATTCAATCGGCGTCATCACCATCACTTTCAGCATCATACAAATCGCCATAGCCAGATCTGAAACGGAGGAAGCCAGTGCGAGAGAGGTCGTGCTCCCTCTCTTGCTTCTGGCGTCGCCGGCGGATGGTGCCAGCAGTCACTTCAGCACCTTCCTGGAAGCCATGGCTTTGGTGAGGTCCCAGTACCGGTTGCATCGCCGGCAGATGGCGTCGCCCTTGCTCCCTCTTTTCACCATCGATTTCTCCGATCCCGGTTCCGTCGGCCGGCCAGATTCATTTAGATCTGGTGGGGGATTTAATTGAAGTTTCCAGATTTGGTTTTGGTGAGGTATGTCATCCATGTCTCCGTCGGCGCCGCCAATCGATTTGGTGAGGTATGCATCCAGATTAGGTTTTGGTGAGGCCAGTTGCCCTCGCTTCACTTTGAACCAGTGATTAACTTTTAATGTTCCAATCATTCGGTTTTACGCTGAACAACGAACATATGGAGGGTGCAATGCAACTAAAGATCTAACAATTTGTTTTAAACATTTTAGTTGGTAGCCAACAGTGAATTTGTGGTTAGTTTGGTACTGTGATTGAGTTTGCTTGGTTGAAAATTTGAATATTGGCAATTTCAGCAATTGTTTTTGTCTTGCTGAAACTTTTTATTATGCTGAAATGTTGAAATTAATTCTTATAAAATTGTATGAGCTGCAATATATTACACACAAACATATATTTCAACATTTCAGCATTTTTTTGTGATCTAAAATGCTGAAATTAATTCACTGTTGGGGTCAAAGTCGGATATCAAATGTTGTTTATGCAATTTCAGCATATTTTTTCCCATTGAAAACAGGGGTTGCTGAAACCGAATGTGCTGAAACAGGGGTTTCAACAACTCCGTTTCAGCCAGCAACGCGGTAAAATAAAAATAAAAAACTGAAACAGGGGTTGATGAAACCGCATGTGCTGAAACAGGGGTTTCATCAATTCTGTTTCAGCAACTTTGGAAACGCAAAAAAAAAACTGAAAAAAAAAAACAAAAAAAATACTGAAATAGGGGTTGCTGAAACCGTATGTGCTGAAACAGAAGTTTCAGCAATTCCGTTTCAACAACTATGGAAACGCAAAAAAAAACTGAGAAAAAAAAAACTGGAAAAGGGGTTGCTGAAACCGTATGTGCTAAAACAGGAGTTTCAGCAATTCCGTTTCAACAACACGGAAAAAAAAACTGGACAAAAAAACTGGGAAAAAAAATTGAAACAGGGATTGCTGAAACCGTATGTGCTGAAAAAGAAGTTTCAGCAATTCCGTTTCAGCAACTTTGGAAACGCGGCAAAAAAAAACTGAAAATAATAATAATAATAATAATAATAATAATAATAATAATAATGAAGCGGGAGGGGGGGCACAGGGACCAAGGGGGGCGGTGGACATTTTGCTAATTTGGAGGCGGTGGGAGCCATTTTCCTAATAAGGTCCAAAAATTAAGACATCCTAGTAATCACCCTATTAATTAATAGGGGCTTTAGGTAAATATCCATAAATATTACCTAAATTAGAGGAGTATCCACATATTTGAATATTTTACAAAATTGTCCATTGCTTTCATTCATTGTTGTTCCACGTTGAATCCTCCATCGTTGTTCCTCTTTCGTTCACCGTTCTTCCATCCCCTTCCTCCACCGTCGTTCTTCCGTCGTAGTTCGTCCGCTGTCATTCCTCCGTCGTCGTTCCTCCGTCTTCGTTCCTCCGTCGTCGTTCTTCGGCTGTCGTTCATTCATCGTCTTTCTTGTATCCTCTGTCCTTTTGCAGTGCATCTCGAAGAAAGAGAACATCAGATCAGTCGTCCTTCTCGCATATTAAAGGTATGAAATCGCACAATATCCTACTCAACTATGCAACTATAATCGGATTAAGCCTTTTGAAGTGATGATCTTTCACCAACGATTCATAAACACGTACAATAAGGGACTATCTAACGATAATATGTTCTTACTAATTGTGTAAATTTAACGATATCGACTTGAAATAATCATTGAAATCAAAATTTGCGCCGAAGACATAATTTTTGATTGAAATTCATCCAGTTCGACAGAAAAACAGTAGTACAGTATTAATTTTCGAAGACCTAGTTCTGCTGACATATAATATGATATATAAATGTGTGCCTTCGGCACACATTTAGATTGAAGTTGATGAATTACCTGCTCTTTTAATAGTTATGCTACTACTGTGTGCAAGTAATGCAAATAACTGGTGCTGCTGACAAGTAATAGTTTAACTCAATCTAAAGTATTGATTGAGTTGATTCTAATGTAAAATGCAGTTAGATGTTGTGTAAATAGTTTGTAATGATTATGCACACTCAAACTGTGGATATTGATTTTAGAATGAAATGAATTAATGTAAAAATCTGTTACACTACTGACATTTTATGTATTGAAGTAAAATTTCTGCCAAAGGCGGAAATTCATATTGAAATTTTTACTAGTCTTTTGTATTGAAACTAACAACAAATTATTTGTGATTATTCTAAAAGAAAGAATAATTGTGCAACCACTGTGTGAAAGTAATGCAAATAACTGGTGCTGCTGACAAGTAATAGTTTAACTCAATCTAAAGTGTTGATTGAGTTGATTCTGATGTAAAATGCAGTTAGATGTTGTGTAAATAGCTTGTAATGATTATGCACACTCAAACTGTGGATATTGATTTTAGAATGAACTGAATTATTGTAAAAATCAGTTACACTGTTGACATTTTATGTATTGAAGTGAAATTTCTTGCAAAGGCACAAATTCATATTGAAGTTTATTAATTTACTAGTCTTTTGTATTGAAACTAAAAACAAAGTAGTTGTGATTATTCTAAGAGAAAGAATAGTTGTGCAACTACTAATTAATACTTATGCAAAAATCTGGTGTTGTTTACAAATAATAGTTGAACTCAATCTAAGGTGTTGATTGAATTGATTCTATTGTAAAATACAGTTAAATGTTGTGTAAATAGTTTTTAATGATTATGCACACCAAACCTGTCATTTTGATTTCAGAACAAACTGGATTGTTCTCAAAATCTGTTACACTGCTGACATTTTATGTAATGAAGTAATATTTGGGCCAAAAGGCACAAATTCAGATTGAATAATTAGGAAGTTACTACTCTTTTGTATTGAAACTAAAAACAAATTAATAGTGATTGTTCTAAATGAAAGAATAGATGTGCAAGTATAATTAATCGTTATGCAAAAATCTGGTGCTGTTGACGAATAATGGTTGAACTCAATCTAACGTTTTGATTGAATTGTTTCTAATGAAAAATGCAGTTAGATGTTGTATAAACAGTTTGTAATGATTCTGCACCCCCAAACTGTGATTTTTGATTTCAGAATGAACTAATTTATTGTAAAAATATGTTACACTGCTGACATCTTACGTAATGAAGTAAAATTTGTCCCAAATGGCACAAATTCTGTTTGAAATTTATGAAGTTACTACTCTTTTGTATTAAAACTAAAAAGAAATTAGTAGTTATTATTCTTAACTAAAGAATAGTTATGCAACTTCTAAATAATAATTATGCAAAAATCTGATTATAATGTATTGAATTTTTGTGAAAATCTGTTACACTGCTCACATATAATGTAAGAAATAAAATTTGTGCCATCACCACAAATTTAAATCTAAATTTAGGGAGTTACTTTTATTTGGGTTAAAAATTGAAAGAAATTAGTATTGATCACCATAAAATAAACAATAGTTGTGCTACTACTAATTAATACTTATGCAAAACTCTTGTACTGCTGACATGTAAGAGTTAAACTCAATCTTGTGTGTTGGTTTAGTGAATTGTGAAATTCTGATGCTAAAACATACTCGGATGCTGTGTTTACTGGTTGGTAATGAAAATCCGCCTCTCCAATGATATTTAGTTTTACCAGTAATTTAATTAATATAGCAATTTGTTATTGTGTTGACATGTGAAGTAATTGCAAAGCATAATTTTATCTGTATTATAATAGTACCGAAATTAATGGAGTTGATGTGTTTAGCTGTAGTATTGATGTGTGTTGTTTTTGTTTTATCATAGGTAGGGAAAATATATGGCTCCATATGTGATTACAGTAGTATATGGTGGAGAATGGAGGTTTTCTGAGACCGGGCTTTCATTTGTTGGAGACAAAACTTCCAAGGTTTTTATATTAAATAATTCAATCACTTTTCAACGGCTGGAAGAAAAAGTACGTAGTAGGTTCAATATTGATACTGCAGTTGGTTTAGAATTCAACCACCTACACCCTTTCAGATTGCTGAGAACGCCGCTGAAAGTTGACTGTGATGCTGATTTTCAAGAATTTTTGGCTTTGACAACACTTGACAATGTGAAATTTGCTGTTGAACTGTGTGTTAGCAAAAAGTTTTTAGCTCTGTCAATAGTTGATGCAGATGACAGAGAAAGCTGGAGATCTTTTACATTTGAACAATTGCAGATGGTTGAATATAATATGAATTTGGTTCAAAATATTGTTGAAAAGGATAGCACATCAGTGATGTCTGACTCGAAGATGAAGAGCGTAAATGTAGTAAACATGGAAGAGGATGATTGGTCTCAATATTCTGAAAGTGAAACAGAATCAGATGCTGACGCTTGGAGAAATCTATACCCTTCAATGCAGGGAAGAGACACATTAAAGGAAGAGTGGGATGCTTCAACATCCAGTGATCCAGTTTTGCCAAACAACTCGAGTGAAATTCTGTATGTTGGAAAAACTTTTGTGTCAAGACAAGCAGCAAAGGATGCTTTGACAATTCTGTCACTAACTCAGACATTTGGTTTTAGAGTAACAACATCAGAGCCGAAGTATTTTAGAGTGCATTGCATGGATGCTAAATGCAACGGGAAAATGCATCTAAAGACTGTTTCTCAGACTTGTTATGTAGTCACAGTGTACAATGAGGAACACACTTGCACGTGGGATGGCAGAACAAAATATTGCAAAAAAGCTCCATCCTCAGTTGTTGTAAGAATCATTGAATCTAGGTGCGCATTATGTACAAAATAAAATTTTACTTAATTGCTCCCATATTTATTTTCATTTGTTCTAACATATCAATTATTATAAAGTGTTGACAGTGGATTCAAACCAAAGCAGATAATCGATACAATGAGAAATGAAAAAAAAATACCAGTTAGCTACTGGACAGACAGCTTGGAGGAGAGCATCACAAATAGCAAAGGAAAAAGTTCGGGGGACACCAGAGTCTAATTATGCTGATCTGCCATCATTTTGCCATATGCTGAGGGAGAAGAATGAAGGGACTATTGCAGTAATCTCAACTGATAATGAGGACAGATTTAAGTACTTATTCTTATCATTTGGAGCTAGCATCCCTGCTTTTCCTCTTTTAAAGAAGGTATGTCTTGTTGTGTGTCAGCATACGGTCTCGTCCTTTTTTATTTGGATGATTCATTACAACCAATTGTGCTTTGAATTCTTTTAACCAGGTAGTTGTTGTGGATGGCACGTTCTTAACTGGGAAGTATAGAGGGACTTTACTTGGTGCAACTGCCCCAAGATGCAAATAGGCAAATTTTCCCCCTTGCATTTGGAATTGCTGACACTGAAAATAATTACTCTTGGGAGTGGTTTTTTAAGCAGCTGCTGAAGGTTTTGCCGCAACAAAATGATTTAGTCTTTGTGTCTGATAGGCATGTGAGCATTTCAAGAGCTGTTGCCCTGATTTATCCTACTGCTACACATTGCGTTTGTACTTGGCACTTAAAGCAAAACATCAAATCGACCTTCAAGAAAAAGTATCTGTCAGGCTGGTTTCAGAGCGCAGCAGATTGTTACACTATTGGTGAGTTCAACATCAAATTCAGGCACATACAAGAGAATTTCCCCAAGCTAGCAAAATATTTAGAGGATGCAGGTTTTGATAAGTGGGCTAGGGTACATGCAAGATCAAACAGATACAACATGATGACTTCAAACAATGCTGAAACCCTGAACTCTATAATAACAGGGAAGAAGAATTATCCAGTTGTAGCCCTATTAAAGTTTGTGCGAGAAAAGCTCACTTCCTGGTTTCAAGAAAGGAGAGAAAAGGCACTGCAAAACCAAGACAAAATAACCCCAGAGATACTGAAGGTGATCAGCAATTTACAGGAGAATATTGGAGCATACAAGGTGGTGAAAATTAATGAATACGAGTTTGAAGTCACAGGAGAAGGAGCAGAGGTAATAGTTGATCTGTCAAGAAGGAGTTGTACATGTAGGGTGTTTGATGTTGAGCAAATACCTTGTGTGCATGCTTTGGCAGCAATTAAGCACATAAAAGCAAATATATCAGATTTTGTAGCAGATTTTTACACGAATGAAGCTTGGGCATTGACCTATCAGGAAACAATATATCCAGTGATGTGTGAAGATGAGGAAATTCTCCCTGATGTTATAAAACTTATCAATTGTTACCCCCCGGTTGTGAAGAAAAGGGCAGGCAGACCACCGTCTAAAAGAAAACCTTCTCTTTCGGAGTTCAAGAGAATAATAAAACACTCAAAGTAACTGTCTCAGCAACACAACATCTGTGCCATCTTTTAGCAAACTGATACATTTTGTAAACAGCACTACATATGCACTTTTTAGGGTTACAAGTTTGAAACATTACAATTTAAAATCTTCTACTATATGAATTGAATGACTTTTATATTTTAAATTTGAACAATTTTAATTTTTTTACTGTCTTAACAGTAGTTTCTTTTCATCTTGCTTTGGTTTTTCTTGCATGTTATAATATGCAAAACTTAATTGAAGATCTGCAAATATATGCAAATATAAGTTGATGATATGCAAATATTAGTTGATGATATGCAAATATTAGTTGATGATATGCAAATATAAGTTGATGATATGAAAATATAAGTTGATGATATGCAAATATAAAATCATCTAATGCATATATAAGATTATTAAATATAAATATTGTGGTGGTAAAAATAGATACATCGATGTTTTGCAAAATGTACAATTATAATATGAGATCCAAATATAAATTCATGATATGCAATTATAAGTTGATGATATTCAAATATAGTTTGATGATATGCAAATATAAGACTGTGATATGCAACTATAAATTGATCATATGTAAATATAAAATCATTTAGGGCATAAATAAAATATTAAACATATAAATATTAAATGTGGTAGTATAAATAGAGACAGCACCGCCCTTCTATTTTTGGTGGTTTCTCGCTTTACGAGTTTCACTTTTTACAAGCTTCTTCAATAACCTTCGTCCGGGGTGATCGTTTTTGTGTTGATCAACGATTTCTTCGTTCGAGTGATCGTTGTCGGTTAATTTTAAGCTTCTCTGTTGCCATGTCTTCCAATTCATCTGGTAAATCTGTGTTATCTTCAAATTTCCTTCATTTTTAAGTTAGGGTTTAATGTTATGCAAGTTTTTACGGAAATTTTTACGCGAGTTTTTACAGTGTACTGCTTCTTGAATTTTTGTTGCCATTAATGCTAACTGGAGTAATTGATAGAGCTTATAGCTAGATGGATGTGGGTAACTAACCCTTCGTTGATTTTTCGCATATTTATTTTCGTTTTTTACTTGTATTTTCTTAGGTAAACGATTACGAACTAGAAGTGATTTCTGTTCAAATGCTGTTCCTACCTCCAGTAAGAAACGTGTTAAGAGATCTGCAGCCTCTCGTCCTGCCTAGAAGGCAGTTGATCTGTCGAGGGACTCTCCCGTTTTTCCGGATTTATCACAGCTTACTGGGTCAGTAGAAGCTGAAGAAGAGCAACAAATTATTTGTAATGATGGAAGGAGTGTTGGTGGTAGAACGCCTATTGATCCAGGCTCGCAGTCTCCCGTACTTTGTCCTGAAATTCTATCAACAAGATACCCAGATCCGGTTAATTCTGCTGATTGTACTGTTAATGAGAATCCTGATGCTTTTGTGTCCGTTGAGTGCACGGTTAATCTGAATTCTGATTCTCAAAACGCAACTTGTGCAGCAGCAATTGAGACTCCAAGATTTACAGATCCTGTTAATACTGCTGATTATACTATTAATGAGAATCCTCATCCTTTTGTGTCTGTTGAGTGCACGGTTAATCTGAATTCTGATTCTCAAAACGCAACTTGTGCAGCAGCAGATGAGACTCCAAGATTTACAGATCCTGTTAATACTGCTGATTATACTGTTAATGAGAATCCTCATCCTTTTGAGTCTGTTGAGTGTACCGTTAATCTGAATTCTGATTCTCAAAATGCAACTGGTGCAGCATATGAAGTTCTCTCTGGTTCTTTTCTTGGTGTTAATTTACCTCAAAATATATCTTCTGATTCATTCCCTTCTGTGAATGGTGGTACTATATTAGATTCTGGAAAGGAAAATGCAAATCATCAAGTTCATGAGGTCCCACCTGCATCTGATTTTGAGACTGCTGCTGCTGAAAAACAAGATCATGTTATGGATGATATGCATAGTAAAAAACAGACTGATGTCCTAGTGTCTTCTGCTGGATGTCAAGAGGCTGATAAAGAGGAATCTCTTGAAGTCCAACCTACTGCTGATTTGAAGACTGATGCTAATGAAGAACAACAGCATGTTATGGATCATATGCATCAAAAACAACAAACTGTCAAGGGCATGGATATTGATGTCAATGTCTCTTTAGGTGGATGCCCAGAGCCTAGTAAAAGACAAACTCCTAGTGGTGGTGGCTTTCTTAAAGATCCGAATCTGCATACTGATTCCTCTGATATTCCAACTCACAAATCCAATGTAGAGCCTGGTCCTTCTCATAGAGCTATGTTGTCAAAGAAGCCAAGAATTCCAAAAGGTAAGAAGTTCCTTACACTGAAGACAAGATCCAACCCGAAGATGTTTGTTTCTGCAATTGAGAGGCTCAGTAGTAAATAGAAGGAGTGCATTAAAAAGAGTGGGTTTGGAGATCTCCTTGATTTGAAAATACAGAATCTCCCGTTATCGCTTTCCTACTGGTTGGTTGATAATTTTGATGCAAACAAATGCTCTTTGATTCTACCTAATGGAGATAGGTTAGTGATAAGTGATTTGGATGTGCACATTTCCTTGGGCCTGCCAATGGGAAGGAAGTTGATATGCAAGAAAAGCTGTAAAGAAAACTTTGAGATTATCAAAGAGTGGTGTGCTTCTTTTTCAGCTGGGGAAATGATTCAACCTTCTATTTTGATAGAAAAGATGATTAATGATGTTGATGCTGGTGATCAGTTCCGGTTGAACTTTGCAGTTTTGTTCCATTCTTTGCTGCTGGACACACATCAGAGTGGGCACATAAACCAGAGTTTAGTTAGAGTTTTTACTGGCCAAGAAGATTTCAAGGAGTTTAACTGGTGTGAATTCTTATTAGAATGTTTGGTTGACTCAAAGAAAAGTTGGGAGAAAACCAAACAAGGGCAGTTCAGAGGTCCTGTGTTGTTTTTAAACGTAAGTATCTATTTTTAAAATATTATATCTAATTCTACATTTTAATATCATATTAGCTGTAATATATAAATAACATCATGTTTTCCTATTGCAGCAGTTCTATGTTGACAGAGTGAAGTTGTTTTCGAGCATTATGTTTAGAAGATTCGCTAGATCAATCCCAGTTTTCATTGGTTTGACGTCAGCAATGCTTCGTTAGTGTGAAAAGGATGATATTGAAGCAGGAGATTTTGGTTCTGGATTAATTCAACCTCGTTAATGCATCCCTGGCTCTGAAACTGGTAATCAAGAAACTGCTCCAACATCTCCTCCCCCTATGGAACAACCTATCCCAAATAATGCGCCAACTCCTATTGAGGTAGCTTTTTTATTATTTGATTTTTGTTTTGTTGCATCCCTTAATTTTGATATATTATTTAAAATGTTTTACTTTCATCTATGTTTAGTTGTTCATACAAGCTTTGGCTGGAAAGACTACTGCACTAGCATCTGCAATCTCTGAATTTGCTAGTATGTCTACAAAGGTTCCATCCGAGTTTCAAGATAATGAGAAGGTCAAAGCTCTCGTTGATGCTGCTAATAATCTTCTGGGGTTGGTAAATGAGCCAAGTCAAGCTGCACCTGAAGATCATCATCATAATTATATGGATGACTCTCCCAACACAATCTTTAATAATTCTCAGCATCCTTTTTGGACAGATCCAGCGTTGTTGGATGTCCTAACTCAGGTTGATTTGGCTGCAAAGAACAAGGAACGAATGAAAGATAAACTCCCTGAAGAAGGTCCTGTTGATGACTTCGCTTTTGTTGCTTGTCCAACTACAACAACTGAACCTCCAGCAAAACAAGCTGCTGGTGACAAAGAAGTGCATCTTACAGATTTACAGAAAAAAAGATATTTTACATGAGAAGAGAATGAGAAAAGGAAAAGCCCCTCTCTCTGAAGAGCCAACTTTTGATTTGTTTGGGTCTCATCCCGCTTTCTTATCAACTAGTGCAGAGAAGGTTGTTAATGATGCAACTAATCCTCCGTCACACTCAGATGGAAAAAATAAAGAACCTGCACAAAAAGAAGCTAGTTTTAATGTGAAAGGAAAGGGCAAGAAGAAAGTGAGAATTTCTAAAGACCCAGATTTGGATATATATGATACTTACGCAACACCTCCAGGACCTACCTCAAAACATTGTGCAGAAGAAGGGGGAGAAGGTTGATAGAGATGCAATGAAGGGTATTAGTGATGCGTCAAAGGCTGCTCGCCCAGCAAGGAAAGTTGGGGATAAGGTTGTTCATGCAACAGTTCACATTGGATCAGCAGCAGAGAATGTTCACGGTGTGCATCCAGAAAATATTCATGCAGGCCAGACGCATGTTTCTAAAAAATAACAAGATGCACAGAAAAATATTGAAGAGGAAGGCCATGCCAGAAAAGAAGCTGATGTTGTTGAAGACCTACCTGCTGAAAAAGTTGACAATGCTAAATCTGTTAAAACTTCAGTGTATTCAAGGAAACCCAAGCCAGCTGCTGCTATGTCAACACGTAGATCTACTCGCAGTTGTGCTAATGTTTTAGGTGATAAAGAAGAAGTTCATGTAGACAAGGAGGATGGAGATGTGAAAAGGGAACATAAACCAGCTGCATCCTTGAGAAGCCCTTATTATTCTCGTGTTGTTGACATCGGGGATAATATGTCTGAGCTTGAGAAGATTTTAGCTGCAAGTGTTAGTAGGAGAACAGCATCTGACACGTATGTTTATTCCCATTCATTTATTTACTTTAGATTTTAATCTATATTCTCTAACTTAGTTTTATTCACATTTGTTTTGTGTTCTTCATGCATCTAATTGCAGTGAAACCTTATTTAAATGCAATACTCTAAACTTAGTTAGGGCTGATATGAGAACTTTGGAGGAGGATTGTAAAGTATCTCCCATTATTATTGATGCTTGGGCAGCAATCCTAAATCACAAAGAGCAGTACAGGAGTGATTTGTCTCCTTCAAGGCTTTTCTTGTTTATCGACTCGTCTGTAAGATTGCAACTTTTATTTTATTTTCCATTTCATATGTATTTTTTATAAATTTACCAAGTTAAAATAAAACATTTTGCCGCCATTCTTCTAATATTTTTTCCATCCAGAAATATCAAACGGAGGTATCGTTATCTGAAAGTGCGCAGCAGATTGAAAAGTTTAGTCTTCGAGTTGACAAAGCATTGTCATTTGCTCCTCACATTAAATTGAAAAAACTGGACATGGTAATTACATAGTAATTCTCTTTTCTTTTCTTTTGTTTTTAATTTAATTCCCCATTTATGTTAATAACACAATTTTGTACTGCTGACATGCTAGTTGCTGACATATATTCTGATATATAATACAGACCTTTGTTGTAATAATATGAAAGACAATGTATATTAATGTGAATTCTTGTTTTTTTATATGAACTTTAAATGTAATATCATACCTATATCCCTATTTATTTTTTTATGTCAGCTGTATTTACACACAGTTGTTGACTTCCTATAAAAAAATGTACTGCTGACATCTTTACTGATGACATGTAGTGAGTTGAATAATACATATATGTATTCATATGATATGAATATGCATACATTAATAATAAATATTGTTTTTTCATACGATATGTTAATATAATTTTGTAAGTATATAAGTGATAACAAAGACCCACTTCAGATGTCAACACTAATTCAGATGTCAACACCGATAATAAAAAATCGCTTCTGATAGACATCTTATGATATATTTTTACCTATGGCAGTTATTTCTTGATTTCTAGTTGTTTTTAAATACCTATTTTAATGATTATTTTTGCATGTCATAAGTATTTAGAAACAGTTGTAGAATTACTTGTAAAAAAATGTACTGTTGACATGCTTACTGATGACATGTAGTGGGTTGAATAATAGTACATATATGTATTCATATGATATGAATATACATAGATTAATAATAAGTATTGTTTTTTGATACAATATGTTAATGTAATCTTGTAACTATATAACTGATAACAAAGACCCACTCAGATGTCAACACTAATACAGATGTCAACACTGATAATAAAAAATCACTTCTGATAGCTATCTTTTGATATATTTAAACCTATGGCAGGTATTTCTTAATTTCTAGTTGTTGTTAAAAGCCTAAATTTTTTATCTACAACACTAATTATTTTTTATGTAAATTCAGATACAATATAGCTGGTCTGTCACTCTAAAATTTATACTGCTGACATTTAACTTGCTGATATAATTTTGAATTTGTTGTATAGATTGTATTTGGCATTTACACTGAAGACTACATCTACATGGTGGTTTTCAACTTGAAGACCAAGATCACACAGATCTTGGTGTAACTCCCTGCTGTTATGAACCAAAATGCGACTGCCCGCCTTTGGTTAACAATTTGGTTAGTCATATTATTGCTAATTTAGAAATTCAAAGTTAATTTTTCTTTTAAAAATTTATAGATTGTTAATTTGGTATTATATTTAATTTCCCTTTCCTTGGCTTCTGCAGGCAGACCTAGTGAACGAGCATTTCGTCAAAAAAGGGTTAATTGCAAAGGCAAATATAATCCCATATTCCAAGACAGAGGTGCTGGAACTTCCATGGGCTGGTGAGGACAAGGTTTTGCATTTAGGCATATGCATTATGCGTCAAATGGAAACTTTTTTGGGGATTGCAAAAGGCTACAAGTGCGGGTTCGAGCCAAATAGTGAGAAAAATATTTCAAAGCTGCGGTTGAAGTATTTGGCTGAAATCATTTGCTCAGACGTGAACGAAAAAAGGAGAGAAGTTGTAAACACAGCAAGAGCACATGCAAAATTGACAATGAAAGGTGTCAAACCACAAAGGTTAAACTTGGGTTAGAATGGAAAGACAAAGCTGGGTTGTGTCTTGATCATACTCTTTAAAGCCTAATTATCAATAACTTTTAAGACATTATGTTTCTTTAGGTTGGACTTACGTAATAACTACTAATACTTACCTATGTTGAGTATTCTGAACTTATGTGGTATGTTGACTGACTTACCTATGTTATGTTCCTTTCGTTTGTTGTTTTTTAACCTCATCGTTAGAATTTTGATGTGCAAATATACTGTGCCTATATGCAACCATATTACAACGATATTCAATCCGACTACTATGTTATGCAAAAGTACTGATAGTAATATCTTATATTTATCTCTTTAGTATAACAGTTAAAAAATTTGTGTTTTCCTTTTTCAACAAGTTCACATGTTTAAACATCATATGCAGTAATAATCGCCTGATATGCAAGCGTCCAGTTGTGTTGTGTAAGTTCCCAACAAACAAAACACATAACAAAATCCAACTTGACATCAATAAAGAGAGGAGAGGTTTGTTTGGGAAGGATAAAAACTGATTGGAAAGTTGAAATGAGAGGATATGCAACAAGGTTGGCAAGGGTATGTTTTTATAGCCTATAATGATTCACTTTTAAACCTTCACCTTCCACCTGCCCTTTCTCGTCCCCCAATCTGTAATGCCCTTTTAATAGGTGCTTTTCTAATTAAAAATTACAATTTCAATTATAAAAGTTAATAATACTCCCTCCTATCTTTAAAATGTTTGAGGGGATGGATCTGATCAGAAATCTTAGATTTTTTTGGAAGTTTACACAATTTTCTTTTATTTTTCATTTACCATCACATTTATTTCTTGGGGTATGTGTCAATTTGCAAATGGATTTTTATATTAAATATGCATACATTATGTACTAATATGCAAATTCAAATACTAATTATGCAAGAAAACTAATTGAGAGGGATAAAAGTAGATGTCCCATCCTTCTTGAAAAAACCAACACTCCATTGCATAGGTATTGAAGAAAAGTAAGATTTTCGAATCTACCATAATCATTGCATTTTTTAAAATGCAAGGTATTTAATATGAGATTTAAAGGAAAAATAAGAAAACTTCCTTGGCAAGTTTGAAAAACATTCTGAAAAGTATGACAAGGTATTTAATATGAGATTTAAATGAAAAATAAGAAAACGATTATATATGCAATGAAGTTTGAAAAACTTTCTTCAAAACACCTTTTAAAGATGATCAGATGGAGTATATAATTGTAACAAATGATAGAAATATAAAATAGCAGAAACATAAAACAGAACAGGTAAAATATACAACATTAAGTAATAGATTCAAAAGCAGGCATAATGTTTGATAAGCAACAAAATTACATACATCTAAACCCAAAATATAACAGAAATATTGTTTGATAACCGCAAAATAACACAAACAGAAAGATAATCATCTAGTTGCCAAGGAAGGCTGTGATCTTCTCCTTCCTCTTCTTTTCTTCTGCATAAACCTCGTCGATCGTCTCAAATATGTTAATCCTGAACTCCTTCATCTGTTCCTCCACCTCCTCTAGTATTTCTTGATTCTACAACCATTTTTTAATGAAAAAGTTAAAAAAATTTAACTACTTATTAAATAATATTATGTAAAACAGAATCGACTTACCTTCTCAGCAGCGTTCTAGTCGTCGTCTTCAAGGGCCCTCCTGATCAAATAAGAGATGTGATCTCTCTGCTTGTAGAGTTCAAAGTAGAAACCCTGGAAAACCACGATCGTTTCCAAGAGATCCTTTCTCTTGGTTGCCGTGTTAGTCTGGGCTGCCTCTTCAAGATGTGGCATCTGATACCCTGGGTATCGTTCTTTGTCCAGATCATCGCACATCTTATAGTACTCCTCTATCATTGTGGTCGGATAGAAAAAGTAATCCATTTTTGGACTTGAAATTAAAGGGATGAGGTTTCGAAGATGGTGAGAGAGAATAAAAAGGATCAGGCGATTTGATGATGGATAATAACAGACGGGTGAGGGGCTCCTTATATAGGAAGAAGCGGGTATTCAACTTCCCCCATCAAAAATATGTCACTCGTTTAAAGGGCGGTTTCCCAATGCATTGTAACCTTTCCCTTTCCACATAAGTGTACTAATTAGATCAGATTTATCTCTACTGTGGTACTAAAGACTAACTGTAATAATTACTTCTATTAAGTACTAGTACTTTGTATTTGCAGAGCACCAGATATATCCCCCCCTCCCCCCCCCCCCCCCCCCTAATGATAGCCTTTTTTTAATGTATCTGGTTATCCCTATTTATTTTCTTTTTTTAAAAAAAAATACAAAGACAACAATGCTTTTCTAATTAAAATTGCAATTTCAATTTTTCTAGGAAGTTTACACAATTTCCTTTGGTTTTTCCTTTACCATCACATTTATTTATGGGGGTATGTGTCAATTTGCAAATGGATCTTGTATATTATCATGATTGCTAGTCTAAGATGTGTGAGAGAGGGGTGTCAGTACATAATCTATTAAATATGCATATATTATGTATTGATATGCAAACCCAAATACAATTTATGCAAGAAAAGTGATTGAGTGTGATAAAAGTAGATGTCTCATCCTTCTTGGAAAAAACAACACTCCAATGCATGGGTATTGAAAAAAAAAGAAAGACTTTCGAATCTACCATACTCATTACCATTTTTATTTAAATTTTTTTTGGGAGTTTAACCATGGATAACTCATACGGAGTACAACAGAAAACATTTGTTTAAAATGGTGCATTATTAACTTAAATATGGTGAATAATTTCTGTTTTGGCACAAAGATATTTTAGAAACTGATAAAATATAAAAGTTAAACACACTAATAATCCATACAAAAATCAAAAAACAGAAATGCAAAATAACAGAAACATAAAACAAAAGAGGTAAAATATAAAACATTAGAGTAACAGAACCAATAACAGTTATAATGTTTGATACCCAGAAGAACTTACATTAAAACCCAAAAATAACAGAAATATTGTTTCATAATACCAAAAGAACATGAACGGAAAGCTAATCATCTAATTCCCAAGGAAGGCTGCGATCTTCTCGTGCCTCTTCTTTTCTTGTTCATAAATCTCCTCGATCGTATCAAACACGTTGACCCTGAACATCTGCATCTGCTCCTAAAGCTCCTGTAATCTTCCTTGATTCTACATTCATTTTTTAATGCAAAAGTTAAATATTTAACTACTTATTAAATAATAATATGTAAAACGGAATAGACTTACAGCCTCAGCAGTCTTCTGATTGTCATCTTCAAGGGCCCGCCTGATCAGAGAGGAGATGTGATTTTTCTCCTGGTACAGGTTGAAGTAGAAACCTTGGAATTGCTCAATCGCGTAGAGCAGATCCTTCCTCTTGGCTGCAGTGTTGGTCTCCGCAGCATCTTCAAGGAGGGACATATGATACCCTGGGTATCTGTCTTTGTCCAGTTCGTCGCACGTCTTGTAGTAGTGCTCCATTAGGGAGAGAGGGTAGAAAAGATAATCCATTTTTGGACTTGAAATGAAAGGAATGGGGTTTCCGAAGATGGTGAGAGAGAAGAAAAATGGTCAGGCGATTTTGTGTTGGATAGAAACAGACGGGTGAGGGTCTCCTTATATAGGAAGAAGCGGTTATTCAACTTCCCCCATCAACAATATGTCACTCGTTTTAGAGGGCGGTTTCCCAATGTATTGTAACCTTTCCCTTTCCCCATAACTGTACTAATTAGATCAGATTTATCTCTATTAGGTAAAGAGTAACTATAATTATTACTTCTATTAAGTGTACTACTTTGTATTTGCAGAGCACCAGATACATCCCCCCCCCCCTATAATAATCACCTTTTTTTTCTGTATTTGGTTTTCCCTAATTTTTTTCTTTTTAAAAAAAATACAAAGACAATAATTGTTGAATAAAATTGATAACCATGAATAGTTATGCTACTAAAAAATGTGTGTCTCTTGTGATGAATTGAATTAATATAACAATCTGTCACACTGCTGACATTTGGCTTCAAAAAACAGAATTTGTGCTGCTGACATATATACACTGCACTACATCTAAGGTATTATATTTGTGAATTTTAATGCTAAGATGCACTGAGATGGTGTGCTTCTAAGTTGTCATGTTTATGGACATCAAAGCCTTGCTTTGTCTCTAATAATGAATTGAATTAGTATAACAATCTGTTACTCTACTGACATTTTAATTTAAAAATAATAATTAGTGCCAAAAGTAAAGAATTTATATCGAATTTAATAAAGTTACTGCTATTTAAAACCAATATTAAAAGAAATTAAAACGGATCAATCTAGAACCTATGTCACTTATGCAAAAAATTGATGATGTTGACATATAGAGACTACGTTAAATCTAAGGTATTGTGTTTGTGAAATTTGATGCTAAAATGCACTTAATATTTTTGCTACTGGCTTGATATGAGTATGCACACCCAAAATATGCATAGGGTGATGTGTAACTAACTTAAATTAATTTTGTACAAGTGTAAAATTATGATATGCAACTACATTTTACTGATATGCAACCCCATATGACTGATATGCAAAATTAAGATTATTATATGCATAAGTTGATGCTGATGACATATAGAGACTTAGCTAAATCTAACATATTAAGTTAGTGATTTTTAATGCTTAAATGCAAGGTGATGTTCTAAAAGATTGTAATGATGATACACATCAAAAGTTTGCTTTCCCACCTTTGAATGGATTGAATTAATATAACAATCTGCTACTCTGCTGACATGTGATATATATAACGACTCCACCACATCTAAGGTATTAGATATGTGAATTTTAATGCTCAAATGCACTGAGATGATGTGTGTCTCTTGTGATGAATTGAAGTAATATAACAATCTGTCACACTGCTGACATTTGGCTTAAAAAACAGAATTTGTGCCAAAAGCACGAATGTAGATTCAAAATAATAAAGTTATTTCTCTTGGAAACCAATCTTCAAAAGAAAATTAAAAGAGATAAATCAGAAATAAACCATAGATATGCTACGAAACCCTGTATAACTAAATAAAAACTTTAATGCTGCTGACAAATAAAGACTGCACAACATCTAAGATATTAGATTTGTGAATATTAGTGCTAGAATGCACTGAGATGTTGTGCTAATAGCTTTTAATGATTATGGACATGAAATCCTTGCTTTCTCTCCAATAATGAATTGAAATTTTATAACAATCTGTTACTCTGCTGACATCTTACCTTAAAAATAATAATTACTGCCAAAGGTGCGAATTTAGACCCAATCTAATAAAGTTACTGCTCTTTAAAACCAAAATAAAAAGAATTTAAAAGTGATCAACAGAAAAAAAAGTAGGTATGCTACTAAAACCTGTAGCACTTATGCAAAACTTTGATGCTGCTGACATATATACACTGCACTACACCTAAGGTATTATATTTGTGAATTTTAATGCTAAGATGCATTGAGATGGTGTGCTTATAAGTTGTCATGTTTATGGACATCAAAGCCTTGCTTTGTCTCTAATAATGAATTAAATTAGTATAAGGATCTGTTACTCTGCTGACATTTTAATTTAAAAATACTAATTAGTGCCAAAAGCCAAGAATTTAGATCCAATTTAATAAAGTCACTGCTATTTAAAACCAATATTAAGAGAAATTAAAACGGATCAATCTAGAACGTATGTCACTTATGCAAAAAATTGATGATGTTGACATATAGAGACTACGTTAAATCTAAGGTATTAGATTTATGAAATTTGATGCTAAAATGCACTGAGATATTTTGCTACTGGCTTGATATGAGTATGCACACCCAAACTATGCATAGGGTGATGTACTAACTGAAATTAATTTTGTACAAGTGTAAAATTATGATATGCAACTATATTTTACTGATATGCAACCCCATATGACTGATATGCAAAATTAAGATTAAAATATGCATAAGTTGATGCTGATGACATATACAGACTTAGCTACTGGCTTGATATGGGTATGCACATCCAAAATATGCATAGGGTGATGTGCGTCTAACTGAAATTAATTTTGTACAAGTGTAAAATTATGATATGCAACTATATTTTACTGATATGCAACCCCATATGACTGATATGCAAACATCTAACCTGTTATGCATCATGTTGGCCTAGTAAATCCAACCTATATGCAAACCAATGAGAAACTAAAGAAATAGGGCAAAGCAAGGAGAAGTTGTTCTGAATCTCCTAAACTGTAATTTAAAAATTCCGTTACCATCAACACATATATAATGGAGTGCAAATCTTAGACAAATACGAACAACACAGAATTCCATTCATTTTATAAATATGTTTACCCCAAGTCCTAACAACAGATACTACAACTTCCCTTACACCAATACCCCAAAAGTGTTAAAATACATAGGCTTTTGCTACCATGCCGATCCTATACAAAAAGGGCTACAATCCCGATACTACAGCAAACCCAAGTTATAAGTGCGTCGACTATGCAATCAACATTCACAAAAACTAACTTCTAATTGCGTCGACTATTCATTACAACTACAGTTACATTGCAAATCGACATAAGGGACAAAAGCTTTGAATATTCAGTCATTCTCTAATACAATCTGGGTGAGAAGAATGTGAGCATGGCAAGACTATGGCAGGCATCAACTGCAACATCACCTGACGACAGATGGTACATTCTTCCCCATCCCGCTCAAGATCGTAAACCTCTCGATTCATTTTGACCGAATATGAGATTCATTTTGACCGAATATGACCGAACCCGACCTGACCAAGCCCGACGCAGAAATTTTACCCGATTTGACCCAACCTGAATGTGAGCGTCCCGAACCCGATCGGATCTCCCAAATTGCCAGCTGTAATTAATTGTGAGATATCAAGGACGTTCCAAGCCTGTCCATTAACATTCAAGTGATGGACTGGTTCGTCGCCTGAATGTTCAGGCGACGAACATAATCAATATTGGCTATGTCCGTCGCCTGAGTACAACCCCAAGAGACGAGACACCCTTAGGGCTTATTTGAGAGTGATGAATTCTAATATGTTTGTTGCCTGAGGTACTTTCATGCAACGGAGCCATTAATGTCTGTCGCCCGAGTTGTAATCTAGCCTAGTGTAAAATTTCCCTTTAGCAACCCGTTCAATTTGGTGATTTAATTCGCACAAGAAACGCGATTTTAGACGGCGTTTCTCTAATAAATCTGAAAAAATAAATATTTTTATAAATATTTAAAACTTGTAATAGCAAATAAATTTTTTTTTTTAAAAATCTATATCAATTAGCTCAAAATTCTCCAAAAGAAAGATTAAGAGAAATTTGAGCTAGCTAAGCATATATATAGCAGCGTTTCAAATGTACTATATATGAATCAAATAACTTGCATTTGAATTTTATTTAATTTTGCATACATTTGAAGAATATCGATCAAACTTAAAATAAATCAATCAATCAACAAGAAATTATTTAAAAGTAAAATTAACAAACACAAACAGAACACGTACTTCATTCACCCACACTAACATCTCAAATCAGTTAACGACCCTGCAGTTCCTCCGAACCTGACCCTGAGAGCCAGTCAAGACCCCGATCGAACCCATCCGAGCCATGGCCGCACCGAAATCCAGCCCTTTGCCCATCCTCAAGTCCATGTACTACCTATTATCCAACCTATTAGGCGTCTCGACGTCGAGTGGGACCACTCGGGAGGGCACGTTAGCCGGGCATTCGGCCGCGAGCTGCCTAGCGAAGCTTGGGTCCATGGCAACGGTTGGGGATAACCGCCCCGAGAAGGAGGAGCATTGAGCCACGCCGACGGAGTGGGCCCCGGAAAGGGTGACCATATCCTCCCAAGAGAGCCCTTTGTTGGAGAAGCGGTTTTTGAGGGTTTGGAGGTTATCCAAAGGCGAAGGGAGGTTGGATAGGAGTTCGTTTCCCGGGGAGACGAAGCCATCGCGTCGGCCCCTGAATTAATTCACAAACATCAAATTCAAAATTTTAGTAACTTATTTTATAATCTTCGATCATCTTAAGAAAGCAAACGTGAATATATATGTATACGAACCCTGACAAAGCAGTCATGGAAATGGAGACGAATGAGGCCGGCACCTAAGCCAGGATTCTGGGAGACGTATTGGTTAACCACACGACGAACAATAGCCTCAGCGGAAGGGCAACTGGATTGGTAAAAACCGACGCGTAGAGGAGAATAGTATGCGAAGGAGATGGGGAGAAGAGTAGAAGAGGCGACGAGGAAGGAGAAGAAGCAAGCATGGGTATTCATATATGGCTTCTATTTAAGTGATCGAAAGTGAGGATTTGAGTGCGTGGGTTATTGTAATTGTGAGTTTGATGGATGCAGGCACCAAATAATTATAATAATAAGAGGAACAACTTGGGCTGATCAATTAACTACCCCGGAGTAGTTATTTACCTAGAAAGAAAAGTACAATCGATAATAATAGTAATGAATTAAAAGGTGAGAAATAAACTAATTATATATATATATATATATATATATATATAGGGGATGGTCCAAGTGTAATTATTAGGATATATTATTAGTATGATATTTTTCTATCCTTTGTGATTATGTAATCTTTCCATATCCGTCATGTATATCTTCTAGTGCCTTGAAGCCTACGATTTTGTAACTATATATTCATTCATGAGATCAATGAGAAAGCAAGAAATACAATTCACAAAACCCAAGCCTTGTTTACATGGTATCAGCCTAAACCCGATCTTCCAAACACTTCCGCCGCCGCCGCCCATCATGTCTGCCGACGGTACTCCTCCCACCACCGCCTCCAACAGCCCTGACCCCAACACCGACTCTAATTCCGGCACCAGGTCCTCCGGCAATATTCTTCTTGCTACGGCTGGGACCGGCCCTCTTCTGGCCCTTCAATTTCCCAATCTCAATGTTCGCCTTGATCGCTCCAATTACACCCTCTGGCGACATACCATCAAATCTGCCCTGGAAGCCTTTGATCTTGAATCCTTTCTGCTCAAAACTGACGCTCCTGCAAGCACCCTTGATGCTCCGTCCGGATCTACAGATCCGCCACCACCCAACCCGGCTTTTGCCCCCTGGAAGAAGAAGGACCGTCTTGTTCTTCTTTGGATCAGGTCAACCCTCACACTACAAACAAAAAATTGCTTTAGAAACGGCACTTTTCCGTCGCAAAATCTAGGGTTGCCGTCACAAGTACTTTTTTGCGACGGCTATGCGACGGCAAATCGTCGGTCGCTAGCTCTGGAGTAGCAAATAATATTTAGCGACGGAATCCACCGTAGCAAATACTTTTTTCCCGCCATTTTCCATCTTGGCACAACATTACCCTTTTTTGCGACGGTAAATATCCCGTTGTAATGGGTTTATTAAAATTAAAAAAAATATTATAATAGTAGCCTATGCGGGATTTGAACCCGCATCGATGTGTTACATCGCTCTACCAGTTGAGCTAATAGGCTTAAAAATTACAAAGCACCTTCTAGTGACACCTTCTAGTGATTATTTACTTGCTAATTAGACAAGGAAAAGTGTAAGCTTTGTTATCCTAGTGTGAAGTCTGTAAAACCTTAGTTCATTAGTAGTATAGACAACTGTTTGGAAGTTACTAACTCGTTTAATCAAAACAGAGGATGGTCATACATTGCTAAACTAAATGATATAGGCAAATAAAGCAAAGACAATAATATCCACTAAAAGAACCACAGAAAAGCAGTAGAAACCGAGAGTAAAATGAAAAGAATTAGAAGACAATTAAGAAAGAAGAAGAAAGAGAACTTCATTCATAAAACCAAGGTGGACTATATTGGGTGTATCCACCATTTCCATCCTAAAACCAATATAATAAGTTAGACGACTAGGAAAGACATGTGACCACGTGCATTTATGCTTGGGTTCAAGACAAATAGAAGTTTCAAGACAAAGCAACATGGCAAAAAGCGCAAAAGCAAAATAAAAGCGTAGTTGAAAGTCTAACTTCACAACTGAATTCTAGTGTATGAATGCTCACCTGAGAATGCATTGCAGAAGGCTGAGCATCTGAATCGCAACAAGGTACAAAAGGTTCCGCTGTAGCCTTGCTTGGGTTCCTAAAATATAACACAGGACGAACTTGATTAACTAACCTTGAAGCAACATAACACATATATTGCAGCATGTAAGTATGTTCAGTATACAGAAAAAAAGGTGAAGCTAACTATGAACACATGTTCATAAGGTTTATTAATTTACCAACTATATGACAAACTAGAGACGAGAAGGGGAAGTAAATCATATTGGTTGGCACGTGTATTAACGAGAAAACCTATAGTACAGCTGCAGACAACCTAGGAAACTTTCCAGAACATAAAGATATCGAAGCCCTGATCAGAGATCTGAGACTAGTACACACATAAAGAGCTTGTCAAACCATTTTAAGAAACCTACATCACCAAGGAAGCAGAAATATAAACTTAATCTTGAAGGCTAGATTCTTGAAGGCTGAAGCTTTTAAGGCTCTTCGTTAACTTCGTTAATAAACTTACCAGTCTTTATACAATTTAAGGTGTCTAACATTAGAAATTCTGGCTAAAAGAACTAATCAAATCAAGCACTATCTCTCTCCAAATTTTCAAGCTGATGCAAATCAAACATACAAGCTAATAAATCATTCCTTGTAATGAATAAGGGATTGTATATAAACATATAAACTGGGTGAAGTAAGCTTGATCAAGCCAAGTAGCCTTAAGCTTATGTCATTGAAAATTTTATGCATAAATATGGTCTACCAACTAATAAAACATTCCTTGTAATGAATAATAGTTCTCATATAAATCTATAGAATTATAACAACGAGGAATCAAATTCTATTGCTTAAGTTTATATCCTCGTACAATCACAACAACGTAGAAACCACTAGTTGGTATACTAAAACTCTTGGCCTGATGTGCAAATACTTACAATATGTTCTAGTTCTTGATCTTTTTTTCCCGAAGCTCGCTCCTTAAGTCAATAGATTATACTCCTCAATCTGGAAGAAAGTCAATGCAATCATGTTACTAATTTGCCTATAAAGCATTATAAAACAAACCATATATATTTAAGGCCATAGGGGATCAGAAACAAGCTATATGGTGATGCAATTAAACCCCAACCCCTTGTTCATTAAGGGAGAAGCAAATTATTGCAGATATAAATATGAATCGGAATGGTAAAATATGATATGCATATGCATCAAGACAAATTAAAATACAGGAAACACATGCATATCATGTCATAAATAAAAAAAACAAGATGTAATATGCAAAACAAAAACTTGAACTAAAAGAACTAAAGAGAAACTAATGCAAACAAAATTTTGTCTAGAGAAGTAATGCAGAGTATATCCTGTCAACATTCATGCCTGATTTTAAAACCATGAGAAGGCAAGTAATATCACCTCTAGGTCCTCTAACTCAACATCCCAGACTCATGCATCTATCTTCACACAAATTACTCCAAATTGATGCATCTATTTTCACTTCACAGAGAAATCATGTTCATCAGCAGTTCCTAGTGTGCATTTTCTAATTTTAACCACCTTCCATCAAGGAGTGAATTTTCTTTTCAATGGTACAATTTGATAAGTAAATTGATAATGGAAATAAACTGATAACCCATGATAATTTGTTTCTGAACACTTGTAACATTCATGACCCTCCCATTGGCAACAAGCAACTAAAACCCCAAGATAATATAAACATGACATGTAAAACCCTTGATAAAGAATCTTATTGTATACTCTGCTGAATTCTCGCAAGCCCCAAATTGTTAAAGTGACTATATTTTCTGGAAAGATCTTTATCTTTTCCAAAAAAAAAAAGCTTGCACCTTTAAAATGATAGCCACAATACCCATCGAAAACTAAAAACCCTACCAAGCACCCATCACTAAGCATCGCCTAAATAAAAGATAAGGCTAACGCAACTACAAACCCTAAAAAACCGAATATCATTTTTCAAATAGAAGATGAGCATGACTGAACTTAAAATCAACAATTAGGAACAATTGAAAGAAAACCATGATGCAAAAAAAAAAACATATAGAGATTGAAACAACCTCATTAGATTGGTGTGGATGAGAGGAAGACCCAATCGCTTGGAAATTTCCTTCTTCTGCTGAAGAGCCTTTTTGGAAGCTTCGCGATTAGGGTCCAAGTGTTTAAGCCCTACAACCAACACCAGACAACTATTGGCTGCACTTACGGCGTATAAAACGAGTTCATGTTGAAGCCCCATTTCCGATTTACGAGCTATTCTACACCACCAACTATATATAAACCCTAAACTGAAACTAGAATCTCACAAAATGTAAACCCTAACTCAGATTTAATACTATAATAGAGGAGAAGAACAAACCTTTAAAGGCTATGTTGGCGACGACTTCACCTTTCTGAGAGATTGGAGGGGTTGGAGGCAGATCTGAGAGCAAGCGATACACAACAGATCTGAGAGGTTTCGGCCTTCAAACATCGGCATCGGAAGGGAGCAAGCGATACACACACAGATCTGAGAGATTGGCGGGGTTAGAGGCAGATCTGAGAGACGTGAGACAGAGATGGATATCTCGAGAGGAAGAGGAGAGGCGTGAGAAAGAAGAAGGGGTATTTGAGAGGACGAAGGAGGGATAGAGAAAGGGGATGTAGATCTAGGTTCGATGGAAGGAGGAAATCAGGATCTGTATTCACACACAGGCTGAGAGACTGGAGGGGTTGGAGGCGGCCAGTGTGAACGAGGGAGGGTTGGAGGCGGCCAGTGTGAACGAGGGAGAGAGAAGAGGGATTGAGATCTAGGTTTAAGCCTTTTTTTAAAAAAAAACTCTTTTTTTCCTTGTAAAAATGTGTAATTTTGCTACGGCGCTGTCTTGCGGTCGCAAAAGCTAGAGATATTGTCGATGCCGTCGCTCACACGTGGCAATAAAGCTGCATTTGTGACGGCAAAATCATGCCGTATCTAAAGTTGGGTAGCTAATACAATTTTTTTTTGTAGTGTCACCACCCCGCTCCTTGCCCATGTTGCTCGTGCTCAAACCACTCATGAAGCCTGGGCAATTCTTGAGCGCATGTTCTTTGCTCAGACTAGAGCCCATCAGATGCATCTCAAGCAACAGATGCAAAACTTACCGAAGGGTTCGCTCAGTATTCTTGAGTACGTCGAGAAAAAGCGTTCCTTTTCTGATGCTCTCGCAGAATGCTCCTACATTGTTTCCGACGCTGATTTCGTCGAATGTGTTCTCAATGGCCTTGGTTCATCCTATTCAGCCTTCCTCACCTCTTACAACATGCAGAAGGATCCGATTTCGTCTGATGAACTTCTCGGCCTCCTTCTTCGAGAAGAGGAGCACATCGCTGCCTCTCTCGCACCAGCCTCTGACTCGACTCTCTCGGCTAATGTTGCCAGTCGTGGGGGCCGTTCATCCCAATCTGCTGGACGTCCAGAACAACCTTCCACTGATCCCTCTCGTCCGCGCCCCCAGTGTCAGATTTGCACCAGAACTGGTCATGAGGCCGTCAATTGCTGGCAACGCCTCAACACCAGTGACTTTCCTCCAACAAACACCACCAGCGGTCGTCGTGGCGGTCGAGGAGGTGGTCGTCGGGGCGACGGCAGACCTGGCAGTGGCTCTGGCAGCGGCCGCGGCACCTTGCAGCAGCCCGATCAACAGCACTTCCAACCGTTTCAGCACTCTTCCGCACCACCGCAGCGCCACGCCTACAACATTGGGGCTCCTCCATCCACGCTGGTTGATCCCAACTGGTACTTTGATTCTGGGGCAACCAACCATGTGACCGCTGATTTCGGTAACCTTTCTGTTCACTCTGATTACACTGGCAATGAAGGTCTGCAGGTGGGCAATGGTGTGTCCCTTCCTATTACGTATTTGGGTACTTCATCCTTGCCTGCTAACCCTAAACCTCTTCGTTTGCATAATATTCTATTTGTCCCTCAAATTAGCAAAAGTCTTTTGAGCGTTTCATAATTAACAAAAGACAAAAATGTCTACATGATTTTTTACCCATCTGCTTGCTTTGTGAAGGACATGCAGGGTCGCACCCTCCTCAAAGGAATCGTTGAGAACGGGCTTTACCATCTTCATCCACCTGACCCTTCTCGGCCACCCCACACTGCTTTTCTCGGAGAAAGAACCAGTCTTCAGACATGGCATGAGCGTCTTGGTCATCCGCATGAGTCTGTCTTTCGTCGTTTAGTCTCTAGATTTCAGTTACCAGTGTCTTTAAATAATCTTAAAACAGTTTGTGAGTCCTGTCAACTTGGGAAGAGCCATCGACTCCCTCTCAACAGTCCCCATGAGTCCAGTCAGTCTCCTTTTGATCTCGTGTACTCTAATGTTTGGGGCCCTGCCCCTATTGCATCTTTTAATGGCAATTCCTATTTTTTAATATTTGTGGATGATCATACCAAATTTGTCTGGATTTATTTTCTGTCTCAAAAATCACAGGTTCTTCATCATGTTCAGTTGTTCCATAAGATGGTTGAGACCCAATTCTCTACCAAAATCAAACAATTTCAGTCAGATTGGGGAGGTGAATATCGTAATGTCTCCTCCTTTCTTCAGTCACAGGGTATCGTACACAGAGTCTCATGTCCTCACACCCAATCCCAAAATGGCGCAGCTGAACGTCGTCATGGGACTATTGTCGAAAAAGGTCTTGCCATGCTCTCTCATGCGAGGCTCCCTCGGAGCTTTTGGGAGCATGCTTTTCACACTTTTGTCTATCTTCACAACAGGACCCTCACTCCTATTTTACATTACAAGTCTCCCTTTGAGAGTCTTTATGGCAAAACACCTGATTACAAATTTCTTAAGACCTTCGGTTGTCTCTGTTATCCATTCTTGCGCCCTTACACCTCCAACAAATTGGAGTTTCGGTCATCCCCTTGCATTTTCATTGGCTACAGTTCTAAACACAAAGGGTATTTGTGTCTTCATGTTCCCACCAATCGAGTCTATGTTGCTCGCCATGTCATGTTTGATGAAGCCACATTCCCCTATCCGTCCCATCGACTTGCTCTCTCGCCCACCCCACCCACAGACTGTGATCTCCCAAACCTGTCACTCCTACAGCAAGCCTCGTCACCTTGGCTACCATCACCCTCTCCCTCGCCATTACCCTCTCCGTCGCCCACCCTCCCCTCGACTGTCTCCGATCAGTCATGGCCCTCTCTCCATCCGATACAGCAGCCCCCATCCCCTGATCTCCCTACAACCGTCACCCCCACCACCACCCCTAGCTCAGTTTCTCGATCCCTGGAGGGGGAGCTTGCGGCTCAGACGTCTCCGGATCATGGTAAGTCTCCTTCTCCTATTCTAGAGGAGCACCCCGTTGCTCCATCTTACTTTCGCCCTGCTGCTGATAGCACCCATCCCATGCAAACTCGAGCTCAAACAAACAAATTGAAACCCAAAGCTCACATTACCTCCAATCACCCTCTGCCCTCTACTCCTGATTTATACAATGAACCCAAAACCTTTCTTCAAGCCTCCAAATCGCCTGAGTGGCAGAATGCTATGCAGGTTGAGTTTGATGCCCTTATTCGTAATGGGACGTGGACACTTGTACCGCGTCCTCTGCATGCTAACATTGTTGGTTGTAAGTGGGTTTACAGGATCAAGCGTCGTGCTGATGGCTCCGTTGAGCGCTACAAAGCTCGCCTTGTCGCCAAGGGCTTCAATCAGGAGGAAGGTGTTGATTACTTTGACACATTCAGTCCGGTCATTAAGCCAACCACCATTCGCATTGTCCTCTCTCTGGCTCTTCATCAGTCTTGGCCTCTCAGACAGGTTGACATCAACAATGCCTTTCTCAATGGTGACCTCTCCGAACAGGTGTACATGGCGTAGCCTCCAGGCTTTGTCGATCAGTCTCAACCTCACTCTGTCTGTCTGCTGCGCAAGGCCCTTTATGGTCTGAAACAAGCACCTCGCGCCTGGTTCACCAAACTTTGCCAGTTTCTCCTACAGCACCGCTTCCGCCCCTGCCAGTCCGACACCTCCCTGTTCATTCGTCGCCAAGGTTCATCGACTCTCCTGATTCTGGTCTATGTTGATGATCTTATTATTACTGGTTCTGTGCCTGCAGAGATCGATACCTTTGTTGCGCTTCTTAATCAGACATTCTCTCTGCGTGACTTGGGTGATCTCCATTATTTTCTGGGCATCGAATTGGTACGACATCCGACTCAGATCCTTTTGTCTCAGCAGAAGTATATTCGTGATCTCCTGTTGCGTAGCAAGATGCATGATGCTCGCCCTATTTCATCTCCAGCCGAGCCGCCCTCTCGCCTTGTCCGTGATGGGGATCCTCACTCGGATCCTCACCTCTACAGGAGCATTGTTGGTGCCCTTCAATACGCGACCATTACTCGGCCTGAAATCTCTTATGCAGTTAACCGGGTATGTCAGTTCATGCACTCTCCCACTGAGGTTCATTGGTCCGCTGTCAAACGGATTCTTCGGTATCTGAAGGGTACTCTTTCTTCCGGCCTTGTTCTTTGCCCACTCGCTGACGCCCGTCTTGTGGCGTTCTCTGATGCCGGTTGGGCTTCTGATGGTGACGATTGCCGATCTCAGCACGGTTTTGCCATCTACTATGGGGGTAATCTTATCAGTTGGGCATCCAAGAAGCAAAATGTTGTCGCCAAATCCAGCACTGAAGCCGAGTATAGGGCTATCGCCTTTGCCGCTACTGAACTCATCTGGATTCAGCAATCGCTCTCTGAGTTGCGTGCTCCAGCTGCTCTACCTCCCATCATTTTATGTGATAACTTAAGTGAAACTTACATGTCTGCCAATCCAGTTTTTCATCAGCGGTCCAAGCACATCAAAATTGATTACTACTTTATTCGTGAGCAAGTTGATGATGGCTCTCTTGTTGTTCGGCATGTTCTTGGTCAAGATCAAATTGCAGACATCTTCACGAAAGCGGCCGGCACTGCTCGTTTTCTCTCCCTGCGCTCCAAGCTCCATGTTCGTGATCCTCCATGAGCTTGCGGGGGGTATTAGGATATATTATTAGTAGGATATTTTTCTATCCTTTGTGATTATGTAATCTTTCCATATCCGTCATGTATATCTTCTAGTGCCTTGGAGCCTACGATTTTGTAACTATATATTCATTCATGAGATCAATGGGAAAGCAAGAAATACAATTCACAAAACCCTAGCCTTGTTTACAGTAATCAAGGCTTATTGTGTAACATGTGAACACATCTGGGCCGTTGATTCGATGAAATGGATGGTCGAGATTAAAAGGAAATTTTAGCCTTTTTTTAAATTAAAAATAAGTGGGACCCACGATTTTTCATGCCCACTTGCTGAATTGGGGGAGTGTGTGATGCACTCTCTTGAAATTATTCGATGGTATATCTGGATTATTCGATCGCATATTTGGATTATGCGATCATATATCTGTATTATTCGATTGTATATCTGGATTATTCGATCGTATCGCCGAATTATGCGATCGTATCGATGGATTATTCGATGGTATCCACTTGCCACATGATATCGATGCATTTTAACAAATAACTAAAAATTATTCGATGGTATCGCTGGATTATTCGATGGTATCGCTGGATTATTCGATGATATCGATGCATTTTTCTGTCCTTTGAAAGCCAACATAAAACAAAAACTTATGAAGCGCAAAATTGGTCCATACATGTGAATAATTCGGCTATTTCCCCGAATACTTCTTAAATAGCATGAAAACACACCAAAATGTTATTAATGTCGAAACAGAATAAAAACACACCAAAATGTTATTAATGTCGAAACAAACTACATGTCCAGATAAGACAAGCAATACCAAAAATAAAAATCAATCTGGTGAAGGAAAGAAATTACAGAAAGAGTTCATCAGTTGGAACAATAAAAAAAACCTAGAAATTTCAAAGTATAGATGAATTCGAGAGAACTGAAAGGCAATTAGGTAATTGTTGTTCGATGGGTCGATTGATCGATTGAAAGAGGAATTGTTCGATTAATTGGGAATACCTATGCGTGGAAACTGCACTTTTCAATCTCATCACGTCTTCGGAATTGTAGAGTCTTTGGAGTTCGAGATCATTCCGCCAACAATCTCCTTTGACTTGTTATCACCGGTTGCCTTCGCTTGGCCGGCCACCTTCGTTATCGGGGAGGGCTATCGCCATCGCCATCGGAGAGGGCCATCGCCATCACCATCGAGATCTGCGAAGTAGAAGAAGGACGAGATCTGCAAAGTAGAAGAAGGACGAGATCTGCGAAGTAGAAGAAGGACGAGATTTGCGAAGAAGACAATGGTTGTCTCTCTTCAGGCCGCCATCGCCGGCCATCATCACTTACGCCATCTCCTTGCGCTTTTGATTGTCTTTCTTCAAGCTGCCATCACCGCAAGATGCAAAGAAAGAACGGAGGCGGATCGTCGCACCTCCGATCCGATCGCCTTCACCTCTAGATCCGGCCATCATCACCTACACCATCTCCTTGCTGAATTGTCGGCCTTGTGATTTTATACAGTTTGTGTGATTTTAGGGTTGAGATTGGGATGGGTATACGCGCTACCTATAGGAATTGGTGGGATGTTTTTTTCATTTTCATTTTTAATTAACAATTATTTCGGATTAATCTCAACCATTCAATACCTCTAAATCAATGGTTATGATTTGTTCACGTAATACACAATAAGAGATGAGTACATATGATCTATCCTCTATATGTATATATATATATATATATATTAAAAAATTTACATTGTTCTTTTTGAGAGTAAACATTCACATATCATTTCCTATGTTCATCGACCAAAGCTACACAACCGAATCAAAAATTGGCTGATTTGCATGGATATACCATTTTATGGGCCACTTTGCAAAAATAACCTACACCCAAAAAATTGGCAAAGGAATGACAAATTGTCATTCTTGCAAATTAATCCCAACAGGTTGCCGGTTACACTTTGCAGAAACTGTGAAAGTGGGTGTGAAAATTTTGGACACGTGTCGAATGGAAAGAGGGTGAGATAGAGAGAGGGGGGAGAGAAAGAGACCTATTTAATTGCTTTAAACTAAATTTCAGGCATTTTCATTTGTTAAAATTAAAAAATAAATTTATTTTTGAACTTAATTTAATTTTATCTTTCTATAGACACCCACTTTGTATATGTTTATGGAAAAAAATATTTCGAAGTAAAGTTTGGTCTATATCGCATCTTGATCTCAATTTGGAGTATGGCATGGATAACCATTTGGATGGCAAATACAACAATTCAGCTGGCACAGAAATTCACACAACTGGCAAGATAAACCAGAAAATCTGGGCAGAACCGACAATCGTTGCTCCGGAGATGAAAGGTAAAGCTCCTGACGTGGAAACGATTAAACAATTAAGACCTAAACCAAAAACTACAAAGTACTAAAGTTCCTAACCAATACATAACAAGTTAAGTACAAAACAACATAATGGGTAGAACCGACAATCGTTGCTCCGGAGATGAAAGGTAAAGCTCCCGACATGGACATGGAGGATGGGGCAATGCTCATAGAGGAGAGCATGTCGTTTGGGTCCGTCAGGAGCAAGATAATGCAGACAAGCAGGTACCCGTCTTGGGGAGAGTTCCTTCGCCGGAAGCGTCGGAGGACATAAGCAAGCGTGGCGTGGCAAGGTGAAGAAATTGATGTCTAGTTGGGTAACTCTTCTTTTGCGTAGTCGAATGTAGTATTTTGTTAGTTTGCTTGTAACTCAATGACACTTTGAGGTTTTGGTGGTTTTAAATGTACATAACTAGCCGGTTAGTTTGTCGACGATGCAAAAGACAAATGTATGCGATTTTTTGTTTACTAGCCGGTATATGATTTTCCCTAGCCAATAAAATCAAAGTCTATGCCAATAAGATAATAACCCCTGACACATCTTATTTATCTCATAAACTTCTCATCCTAAGTATATCGACCATTAAACTCAAAGGGATGAAACGTTTTAGACCTAAAACAAACACAACGAAGTACTAAAGCTAAAGTCGGTTGATGGATCTCTCAACAAACCTACATTACTCTCAAATGACATCGTCCAGTGTAACATTTTGGGGTTTTGGTGGTTTTGAATGTACATAACTGATCCTAGAAACAAACCTACATTACTCTCAAATGACATCGTCCAGTGTAACATTAATGGTTTCAATCACAACATACTTCAACACATAGAAAGAAATTTACAACGATGTATAAGCATAACCCATTGCGATGTATGCTTACTATGTAACGGCCCGGAATTATGATTTCCGGGTTACGTTTCAAGGGATGAAATCCCTTGTTCGGATCTTGCAATCCAGGTACGGGTCGAGGTTTCAACTCATTTTTAAGATTAGTATAAAGAGGGATTTCAAACCCTAAAAACCTCGAAGGGCCGTTGGGTACCCTTAACCTGTCCTAAGGCTATGTCGCGGAATCCATTTCAAACAAAAAGTAAAGCGGAAGCAAGTAAAGATACAAGTGCCACGGCGGAGCCGGTTAAAACCAAATCTTGAGTGGGTAATTACCATTTTACTAAGTTAGGATATTAGCCAGATTCTTCGATTCGCCAAAAGGGAACCCCGTCATATAGACATCGAGCACTCAAAATCTGCAGAAAACACCTTAAAAAAAGAACGGGGAAAGGAGTCAGATCGAGCCACTCATGCGGGACCGGCAGTCCTCGCTGAGGCCACATAGTATGTGCTATACCTAATAAAGATGCTCTAATGCAGTACGGAAGTCAAACACACTAGCATGCTCCTAGTTCATAATAATGTGCAGAAATACTGTAAAGGGCCCAAGACAATGCCAAGTGGCATATCCCTCTCCTACCTCCACCCCCTTCCGATAGGGCGGAGACTGGCCAGCTCGTGAATGCATTCCATCATAATCGGGCGGCACGCATGCCTAACCCGCTCCACAATAAAGCCCGCAGGCATATAATATAAGGAAGTTCATGACTCGATTGACTCAGGGTACCCGATGAGGCTGGGCTACCCTATGACCCTAGCAAAGACTCTAGGACTATCACAGATAACGGCCGTTCTGTTTCAAACGCATAAAGTAAACAGATGCTCAATCAATTAGTGCAACCTAAACATGATACTACATGGCATGCTTTTATGCATATGCAACACCTAACATAAAATGCAACAACAGGCATGAATGTCCAACCTGAGTAAGCCCCCTAGGGAACTTACCTGAAGATGCAGAACAGCAAAATAACGCAAGCAAGGGCCCAATTGCAAGTCCAAAGCAATACACACCTATCATCAAGCCATTTCCATAAGCTACCGAACCAACAATCATACAAACGAAACCCAAGTGTTCAACATCCTCAAAACCAATCGATAGTAAAACCATTTCCAAAACCTTTCCGCTACGATCAACATCAACCAAAATCATTTACTTCCAATTAACCCTATGGATAAAATCATACCAACCATATTTTCCAAACTCTTAAATCCCAAATTAAGTCAACTCATATTCAAAATAATTTCTCAGATCATACTTGGCCAAATTCCGACATTTATCACTTAAATCCTTAACAAATTTCCAAATCATATTACTAACACCATCCCGGCATGTTTATTTTCAAAATCATTAGATAAATAAATTCCGACATTTAGTCACAAAATAATTCTATTTTTACAACCATATTTATAAATCACAACTCATAATTCATTTCAAATTCCTAAAATCACAATTTAAAACATCACTAAATATATTTCCAAATAATGTTATTTCCCAAATACTTTAATAATATATAAAATCCCAAAATATAATATTTTCTATAAAACTCCATAAAAATCAGTTAATAATAATGATAACAATTAATAATCATAACATATAGTAATAGATAACACAACAATAACTTAACAAATAATATAACAAAAACAACACCCTCAGCCCAACAAAGAAACCCAACCCGGAAGCATAACCCGACCCGAGCCCAGATCCAAGCCCACACCCATTTGTGTTTAAGTGAACCGGTCCAGAAAAAAAAATAAGAAAAAGGGAAAGAAGAAAACCGGGTCTAAAGAAATCAGAGGCTGAACCGTTCCTTCCCCATTCCTCCTGTGCGAGAACGGAAAGAAGAGAAAGGGGGCAGGGTCGCCTGAGCTCTCTCGCTCTCACTCCCTTCCCGGATCCCGACCACCTTCCCGTCAACAATAGACACGGAATCGAACCAACAAAGGAGAGAGAGAGGTCCTCACCGAGGGGGTTCTGATTCGGACGCGAGGGCTCGCCGGAACGGAGCTCGGAGCTCGATTGGGTCAGCCGGAGTCGGAATCAGGGCTCGCCGATGGATCGGGGGAGGCTTCTCAGACCTGGGTTGGAGATCCGGTCAAGAAAGGTGAAGGCTTTTGAGTTTTCGACATAAAAGAGAGGGAGAAAACCTCACCGGTGGTTTTCGATCGGGAAACAGGGAAGGAGGAAGACGACGCTGGGCGACGGCGGTGGCTCCGGGCTCCTGGGCGTCCTTCGGAGTCTGGGGTGGCGGCTACTGCTGCTCGGGGACGTCGAGCCGCAGCGAAAGAGGAGGTGGGCGCGCTGGGTTTCCTTCTCGGCAGAACAGGGGTGTGGGGATGGGGCTACTGTTTTGGCGGAGGTGAGAAGCTGGGGACGGCGGCGTTCGGCGTTGGTGACGGCTCTGGGGCGGAGTCTGGGCGGTGCTGGACATCGGAGGGAGGCGTCGTCGGAGCTCGCAACGCTGCTGCTGCTACTCGAACGAGAATGGAGCGAAGGACTCAGCGGCTTCCTGGCAAGACAAGGGAGCCCGGACTCGGCCGCTCGGTGACGACGACGATGAACGGCGAGGAAAGGTGAGCTGGTGTGGGTGCTGTGAAATCGGTGAAGTGGTGGACTGATTCTTGTGGTGTTGTTGCTGCTTTTCGGAAAATGAAAAGAGGGAGAGAGGAGAGTGGATTGGTAAGAATGGGGAAGAGTTATGAGATATGTCTTGAAAATACAAGGTTTAGGGGGAGATTAGGTTGGTGTTACAACTGGAATGGCTTGGGAGCAGATAAAAATCAGGTGCTGGTGGTTTAGCTAGAAGTAGGAATGGGCAATAGAGAGGGAGGGTGTAGAGCAGTAGAGCTGCTACTCGAATTCAGACGAGACAGGGAGGGGAGGTGAAGACAAAAAGAGAGGGGATAAGGATCAAAAGTGGTCCCAAAAAGATATTTCAAATACCCGGAATAAAATCCCTGAAACCCGCTCTCTCGACATTATCCCGACTCGTTTAAAATTTCCAATTCCATGTTAAATAATTAAATCCGAATATTATTTTCAATTTCTCGACATATAAAAGCGGGATAAAACATGTTCTAATTTTTCAATCAAATAATGCCGGAACTAGCTTTGAAAGATTTAGAATAATCCAAATAACCCGAGGACAAAAATTTCAAAATTCCCCGAATATCAACTTTATCCATCATAAATTATTATTTTAGTTATTTAATATTATAAAATTTCCCGGTCTTTACATACTAGCCAGTAAATACTATTATCTAGCCAGTGACAATGATCTCTTACCCAATGTAGAAGTAACCCATGCTGGATCTCTCAAGATGATAAAATCAAACACAAGTCCCCTAAAAGGTGAAAATGATTAAACAATTAAGACCTAAACCAAACACTACGAAGTACTAAAGTTCTTAACCAATACAATCCTGTCGGATGCGAAGCCCGAATATTTGCGATCTATGCTTACTAGCCAGCAAATACTATTATCTAGCCAGTGACAACGATGTGTTAACCAGTGACAACGATGTGTTAGCCAATACATATGTCTAGCCAATCAAAATAATATTTCTACCAAAACATTTAACCTTACACAAATGACACAATCGAGAGCTGAAGCAGTCTGATGCCAGCTAGTAGTGCAGCATTGAAGGTTTTGCTAGTGATGGCTCAAGTGGCTATTTTAGGCTACCCTTCTTCATCGATTACACTTTGCCTTTGATGGGCATTGACTTCGTGCATCATCTGATCATACGTACAGTATATATCTAATCTCTCTCCATAAGGCAGCAAATAAATAAACCCAAAGACTTTTCCCTATGTTTGGGAATCAGATTGCACACATAGTCCGATTCTTGCTTATAGTCACAGGTTGCAATAGAAGCCGAATGTAAAGATAACCCAAATTTCCTGATCAAATTGCCATACCCACCCCCACAAGCCACAACCCCACTTATATGCCCACCAACACTCACAGTAGGGCAAATCGCAGCAGGAAAACCAAGAACCCTACTTTTTCCCCAAATTGCATTGTAAACCTCTCCCAAAGTGGCACCTGTTGCTGTTGCTCGGTTGTTGTTGCTCGATTAGAATATCGAATACCAATTGCTCGCTGTACTGATTTTCAATTGCTGTTGCTCGATTCGAATACCGATTTGCAGATTGGGTAACCAGTCGATCTCCTCCGGAAATCTCAGCGACAGAGTCGATAGCCCAATCCTGTCGGTGTCAATAGAACGGGCTCACCAAGTGCCGAACCATGAAGACTCAAGACGTTCCGGCGTATCGCCCCACCTCCTCCGCGTCTCCTCTCTACCCGCGGCTCGGTCAGCCCTTCATCCCTCCCACTTCCCGCGCCCCTTCGTTCAACCATAACCCCACCAAAATCGACGTCACTCCGCCGCTCTGTGTCGAATCCATGCCATTGTCGCCGCCTCAATTTGGCGGTTCGATTACTGCAGAAGAGAGAGGGGGAGAGGATTCGTCATCGCTTCACCTTCGGTGGTGTTGAGATCTAACCGGTCAGAGGAGGTTGAGGCTACCGGTTATTTTTGCAAAAAAATAGGTCATTGTGTTATTTTTGCAAAATTGGGCCGGATGTGTCATTTTTGCAAACAGCCCACTCTTTTGGTATATTGAGTACCATTTGCTGTCAAAAATTTTACATTGTTTCTTTTTTTCATTATTTAAATTTTTTTTTTTGGTTCTATTTAAAAAATATTTTTAAAAGTTTTTGTAAAGACATTTTGCTTAAGTATTCTTTCGATGTCAATCTATTTTAAAAATTCATTTTTTTAATATAAACTGAACACAAACTTTTAGAGTTAAATCCAATAAATATACTTATTAAAGAAACTTATATCCCCATAACACTTTAATAATAAAGAATATACCGGCCTATTATATCTAATTGATTTATATATAGGCTGAGCCCAATTAAACAAGAAGATAAACGTATATTATATCCCCTAACACTTTAATAATATACGGAGTAATAATTTTGTGGTGGTGTAATTAACCAAACTAGTCTTATTGCCCGCGATCTTCGCGGCTTTTTCATAATGTTTATTTATATAAAATAACTTTTAATTATTTTAGACAATTTTAAAAATATATAATTGTCACACATGTTTATATGACTTTTATTATTCATGCACAAATGATGTAAGATAATAAAAATTCTATAAAATATTATTTTTGAGTTTTTTAATATCCTACATATTATCAATTTATTATTGGTGATAATTTTTTTTTACCGATTAGCTTTATTAAATTTTTAGCACACAGTAAAAGGTGACAATTTTTAATTTACGTTGACAAAAAATTATCATACAGGTAATCATACACCAATCCTTGATTTATCAAAAAAAAAATTGAATTTTTTTTTTATCTTTTTATAAAGCCTTGCACCAATAATGTGAGTAAATTATTTAAAATCTTAAAATGCATAAAAATATAATTATTTTTTCAAATAAATATGTAACATGTTAACCGATTTGTTTTTTAGAAACAATATGCTAACCTAAATGGACCTTTGTTATGTATAGATTTGATAAATATTTTTTATTCAAAAATAATTATACTTATTCAAATAAGTCACAAAATATTATCAAAATCATAATATATAAACTACATCCTATAACCATAAAAAAAATTACTATCCCAACCAATTTATTAAAAACAAATAAATTCAAGTGAATATTCTTAGAACTTGAAATCTTAGATTAACGTTTGAGTATTAGGTCAATCTTACTAATGAATACGGAGTGTTATCTTTTAAGATAATTACAATAATCCGAGATTTCAAGTTCTGATATACGTAGTGCTAATGAAAATTATATTTGGATGTCATATATAGCACTTCCGCCACTTCATACTCATTAGCACTCCTCTAAAACATCAACATATGGGGAAATTAGGTTTGGATTATTTTGAGATAATATCATATATATAGTTATTTTATTCTCTTCTCAAATTTTATCATCAAATTGAGATTTTTAATAGAATATAATATATCCATGCATTATAATAACAAAAAAAGAAAAAAGATTGAATATATTATATCTTATCTAACGAAATGAATCTAATCTAGATTTTTTTTCTAGATAAATACTTATAAAATAACTACTTAAGGTAAAATGATAAGATTTATGAGATATGAGGGTGAATATTTATAATAAAAATTAATTATTCATTAATTAAAATGGACAGATGACAAGTGGCTAAAATTTATTGGATCATCATTAATTGACGTGGCAGAAACCCGATCCAGATTTCACCACAGAACGACACGTAAACGAATTCAACCAGAGCCCGCCACATAGAATTTTCACGCCTCTGTTTTAGTATTATATATTGATTGATTGATTGATTTCAATTCAAAGGACGCCATCCAAGTGGCCTGATATAAAGATTATTTATATAAAGCCCACCAAACTAATTAAGTCCGATTTGCCTACACCCGATAGTTGTTGCCCCAACCCTTGAGTTTTGTGAAGTATTCAGTCATTGATGTGGTTCCTTGAGCACATTCATGAATTTCCTTTTTCACTTGAAAAATCAAAGGCCCGTTTTGCTGGCCATAGCTTTCCTCCAAGTCTAGCCACATTTCTCTGGTTGTGTCAAATTCATCCAGAGTAGAGTAGATATCCTTTGACACAGTGTTGAGAATCCAAGAGCAACCATGTCGTTGCACCGATTCCACATTGTAGAGTTCTCAGTAGTTTCGAGCAATGATCCATCCACAAACCCCAGTTTGTTCTTGACAGATAGGGCCTTAGACATGGCCCTTTTCCAGCGTCTATAGTTATCACCAACAAGTTGAACAGGGGTGAGAACAACACCTGAGTTTTCCGATGGATGGATGAAAAGCGGATTGGTGAGGTCGGTTGCTGTGATGTACTCACCTCTCCGACGTTCTGTGCGATCATCAGCCATGAGAAGCGAGTTGAGAAACTCAGTAGAGATGCTGAGGAAGAAGAAGCAAAACACTACAGAGTACCGAGAGTGAGGACGACAACCAGCAAGAAGGCAATCGGCTCAAAGAAGAGATTTTGATGGTGCGGGACTAGCGATTCAGTCACCGAAGCTCTGATACCATGATGACTTGTGAATCGAGAGAGAAATCAGAGTAATAGAATGAAGAAAATGAAGATCAAGAGAGGAAGTAACATCAGGTTTCCTTCAACTGTAAAGCAGCCATTTTTCCTGATTCAAAAGGGAATTCTCAGATCCCAAAACCATGAGCATTCAATAGGGTTTTTCCCTTATTTATATGTGTGACCACCTAGGTGTGAGTGCACACTACTTACCATGAGGCCTATTACATTTAACATTGTATAAGTTTGTACATTTACACGTTTAATCAATGGAGTTAGTCTTACAGAGTGTTTTTTTTTTATATAAAAAACAATTCAATCCACCAAACATACCTATACGTATCAAAAGGTCCAAAAAAATGATAGACAACCTAACCGTTATGCAAAATATAAGACGATAAATGGTTAGAGATATAAAGGGAGAACCAAGGAAATCCAGAACCATCTCAATAAAACGAAATACAATCAAATCGAAGTAGAAGATATGACCAACTTGGGGATCGACAAGGAGATGCACGGGACCGTAAGAATTATCATGATGTCTTACTACCGGAGAGCAGAACAATAGAAACCCATGAATGAGAAAAATGACATTTAATTCCTAATGCTAACCTAAATTTCAACAAAGAATTACAAATTCTCATCCGTAAGGATGCTTTAGACTAAAACATACCTACAAACTGTTGTTTATCCAAAAAAAAAAAAACTACTTGAATAGTAAATTACCTGTTTTGTTATAATATTATTATATTATGGATGGATAAACACTAGAAACCCTAGTTCCCGTGTAAACTCCTATATAAAGGGTCCCTTGGAACCCCAATAAGACATCAGTTCATTCTCTTCTTCTCTTCTCTACTCTCTCTATTATCACACGTTATCAGCACGATAGTCTCTCGTATATACTAAATTTAGATTGCTTTGGGTGTCTCTTTTCTTGATGCTATATACTCCTTATGTTTTATTTCTTCGCACCGATTGACTTCTCAATCTCGGTGTTCATGGTTGAAGATTGAATTGGTTTGATCGATCGGAGTAGATGTGTTACTGTTGTTCCTTATTTTAATGTTATTAGTTATCCATACACTTATATGTTTTGTTATTTTGATCTATATCCCCTGAAGCGGATAAAGTAATCTCAATCCTCCCTGGATAAAGTAATCTCAATTCCTGAAGTGATTGAATCAATCGAATTTGTAGTATCCCCTGAAGCGGTCTCAATCTCTGAAGTGATTAAATCAATCGAATTTGTAGTATCCCCTGAAGCGGTCTCAATCCCTGAAGTGATTGAATCAATCGAATTTGTAGTATCCCCTGAAGCGGAGGGATTGAATCAATCGAATTTGTAGTATCCCCTGAAGCGGATAAAGTAATCTCAATCCCTGAAGTGATTGAATCAATCGAATTTGTAGTATCCCCTGGAGTGGATAAAGTAATCTCATCCCCGAAGTGGTTGAATCAATCAAATTTGTAACCCTGAAGTGGTTGAATCAATTAAATTTGTAGTATCCCCTGAAGCGGATAATCCCTGAAGTGGTTGAATCAATTCAACCGAATTCGATCGTAATATCCCCTGAAGCGGATAAACTAATCTCAATCCCCAAAGTGTTTGGATCAATCAAATTCGTAATACCCCCGGAAGCGGATTAACTAATTTTCAAACCCCGAAGTGTTTGGATCGTCAAATTCGTAATACCATACCTCTGAAGCGGATAAACTATTTTTTTTCAATCCCTGAAGTGTTTGGATCAATCTGTCGTATCCCCTAAAGTGGATATTATTTTACTTATAATATATCCCTGAAGTGATAATTTATATATATGAAGTATTAGAGCGATGACTCTATAAGTTTATGGGTGATAACCGATTAACGACAGAATTTATTTAATAATCGTTTTATGTCTGACGTATCTAGTTTTCGGTCTTCCTAATTGTTTAATTTGCTCATCCAAATCATATTTGTATCGAGGTTGTTTTATTCTGCCTAATACATCTTGAATTGATTTTATAGCATCGATCCATTTTGCATAACTTGGGCAAGGATATATATTACAATATCATTTCGATTACTATTGATTTATGAACTACATTGATTTGCCTATATACATATTGATATGTTATTTTTTAAATTTAATTCCTCCAAGTAAATTCATCTCCCGAAGTAGATGAATCATAAATTAATCTCATCCCCGAAGCGATGAACCAATAAATTATAAAACCTGATCTCTCGAAGTAGATCAACAGACTAATCATCTCATCTCCAGAAGTAGATAAATGTACCAATCTCAAATGGACTAATCATCTCATCTCCTGAAGTAGATGTGAACGATTGAAAATCATCCCCGTGGTGATGAACTTATTTTTTTTCATTTTATTTTATTTTATTTATTTATTTCAGCTTTATTATCAATTTAAATTTGCATTTTATTTTCTTGTCTCCAGAAGTAGACAAACATTATCTCCCGAAGTAGATATAAATTGTTAAATTTGCATATCATCCCAAAAGTGGAAGTTTATCTCCTGAAGTAGATAAAGTAAACACAATTTATGTATCACATCTCTTGAAGAAGATGAAATTCTTATTTATCTCCTGAAGAAGATAAAATATTTTAGCTTATATATCATGATAAAATTTATCTCCCGTACTAGATAAAATTTTAAAATTCATAATCGTCCCTGGACCGATGATTTTTATAGCTAAACAAGCAAATTATGGTTTCTCCACCAGTCTCTAGAAGTAGACGAACATGTATTTGCAGATGTTCATTTTCTTGTCACTAGAAGTTGACAATATGCCAATTTGATTTTATTTATTTATGTTTTTATAGTTTTATCAATTATATCAACTATTTATTTATTTATTTATCATTATCTCTTGAAATATATAAAGGCATCCCTTGAAGTGGATGGACACATAATTATAAATCGTTCCTGTAGTAACGACAGTCATCTCCTGAAGAGTTGTATATGAAAAGGAAATTTATAAAATGTCCCCCTCTCATCAATACAAATTTGTCCCTGAAGTGACAATATTCATTTCCTGAAGTAAATGAATGATAAGAGATATATTGTATATTCTCATAAAGATTATTTAAAATCATACCCAGAAGTGTATGAGTTTTATTTTAAAGTTGCAGAAATACCCAGAAGTGTAGAAATTAAAGTGAATGTATACAAGTTGTCTTCTCCCTGAAGTGAGTAATAATCGATCATACAATTTCTTGAAGAATATGGACAATGTTTATATGACAACTTACTATATTTTTGAATTGCAACTTATCATCTTTTGGAGTATATGATCGAAATATACATAATAGAGACTAATTGTCACTCGAAGTTGATAAATGAATCATTTTATGAATAAAATCATTTCTTGAAGAAAATGATAAATTGACAAGTTTTTCTCATGGCTCCACCTAAAGTGGACAAATAAAATTTTATTTTATTTATTTGTTTGTTTTTATTCATTGCTTTATATTGAATAAAATTATTATGATTTTACTTATTGAAATTCAAAGCTCAAAGTGTTTCCCGAAGAAACTACTTATCTGAGTGTCTAATGCGGAGTTTTGCTTGGCAAATGAACATTTGGGAGAAAGGTTGACCACAATCCCGTAGATTGTAAAGTTTTCAACACAAACCTAAGAGCATGAAGACTCTGCTGGTGAATTTTATTAAACTCCAGAAGAGTTAATGATTCTTATAAACTCCAGAAGAGTATATGATTCTAATCTTACCATTTGTACTCTTGAAGAAGTACATGGAATGTGGGTTTTTATCAAGTTCAGAAAGATTATAGAAGTAACCACATAACACGATCCGGTTAAGAAGGCCACTTCCTGACTATCCTCTAAGCATTGCCTGAAGCATGCCCCTCCGGTAGAGGGTGTGAAAGAGGTTATGGTTAAGCGCTTGACCAAAGTTATTGTTGTGGCTTATAGCTAGGTCTGTTATACGGTTAATTCTAAATGTCTTGAAGAACATTATAAATGACTCATACCTGAAGTATGAGATCAACGAAAGTTCACACAATACCCATTCAGTGGCATCTAAATTAAATAAATGGATCACCATATACAAAGTTCAATGGTTGAATATTATGGTTTTATAAGTGTCAAACAACTTTGAAAACCCGAAGTTTTCCCAAACAATCATGAATGGAAAAACCAGGATAAATACCATATAGCTCCAAAAGAGCATTGATCTTGTTACCTGCAGTAACAATGACACATATATATGAATTGACATGGTATTGAACACCAATATCTCATATGACTAGCCAGAAGCAAGTCTTACATAAATGAGAATGTATATATATATGGTTTATTTGACACTCATTTATCCCATTGAAACTTATCACTAACCAGAAGTTAGTTAATGATATAATATTTTTTCTTTGTGGCATCCGGTCACTCATGTGAATCGATGATGTGCGGGATCATTGAAATTCACATAGACACCCACTAAGAGGGACCAGAAGATCCTAGGACCTGAAGATCCTCAATAAGGGTGACCGAACATATATGGTCTATCATCTTGGCAAAATCAACAATAAGACCATCTATATTGAGAGTAAATGCAAAGTCTCTAATGTCTCTTGATAGGATTCAATGAGACAAATACGGAACATTGTCATATAGACCAGTGTAATTCCAATATTATAGATGCCTTAACACTTTGGTCATATGAAACATAAGGTAGAGAATGTTATCAACCACATTGTTGAGCATACGGTAGCTCACGACGACCCAGAAGAGTCGTTGGTCAAATGGGCCCATGCATGTTTGCATTTCGAATTTGACACAATAACATCTCCCTAATTATCTCCAGAAGAGAGCATGTCATTCAAAAGTTTTGAATAAGCAACATATGTTCCGAGATGTACCTCCTCCAAATGAACTACAATGAGACCACAAAGAAGTTGGATGATACATGGGGTTTGAGTCCCTATTGATATCAAATACCTAGAGCTTAATAATGGTGATAAAATGCTCGGTATTTAGGGGGAGAGGAAATGAGACAATTATGAAAGAGATTGCACGGAAGCAACTTCTCTATCATTTCATATCCGCGGATAAATACAAGTGGACTAGAAGTTCAATAAATGAAATGATCATAAAGTTTAGCAAATATGTCGTCGAAAGCATTTACTATAAGCCAAGAAAGTGATAAAGTCACATATACTAGCTCATTTGGAAGTTCCAGAAGTAACTCCAACTCCATGAATATCAAGTGGTTCTCAAGTACATCAAAAGTGTTGGAGATCATTAGGCTCTTGGTATACGATTCCTCAGAAGTGGAATGAGCCTATGAGAATATGATGATCATCAAATAAACAAATGGATGTCGACATCGAAATGATAGTAAAGAGCTAGAAAAAGGAAATTCATGCAAGAATGGGTTCTTTAAGCATGATGGCATTGGACCTGTAGTTCCAACACCGGAAAGTGTAACATCATTTGGTTTTAAATGGGTGTTCATACAAAATAAAATACAAAGCCAAGTTGATTGCACAAATATCTATAAAAGGTTATATGGAGAATGTATTCACCGGAAGTGAATATAACTCTGGATCTAAATGTAAATGACGGACGTGTTACTTGAATACGCATATAAATGGAAAGGATCGATTGAAAATGCCTGAAGCATTATTGTCAAAGTCCCGTCATATACAATTGATTAAAGATCCTTATAAGAGTACCTGAAGTACCTATAATTGTGAAAATGGTGACATTGCATTAGGTCCCGAAGTACCATACAATGTTGTACTCTTTTCCTTTATCTTGGTTTTTATCCCATTGGGTTTTTCCAAGTTAAGGTTTTTAACGAGACAACTTATGCACCATTTAATACAACAGATCCCCCTGATCAACAATGAAAAGCACACGAGGTCCTGAAGTACCTTATGCTTGTGCATTCAAAGCAGCTCAACACCAATACATGGAAGTCAAGCGCATCAAGTCAATCATGAAGAAATTCCAGGTCAAAGACAATGTTGAGATTCGACAATAAACTCATGAAGACAACACCATCAAGAAGAATGAGAAGACTTCGCGAAGAATGTTGACTTCAGGGGGAGTATACACGCACTGCACTCTTTTTCCCTTCGATCAGGTTTTGTCCCACTGGGTTTTCCTGACAAGGTTTTTAACGAGGCTGATCACCAAAGCGTATCAAATGTCATATGTATTTGTTCTCTGGATCCTAGTTTTATCCCATTGGGTTTCTAGGCAATATTTGTAATGAGGTAGTATTTAAGGATGTTTATCCAAGGGGGAGTGTTATAATATTATTATATTATGGATGGATAAACACTAGAAACCCTAGTTCCCGTGTAAACTCCTATATAAAGGGTCCCTTGGAACCCCAATAAGACATCAGTTCATTCTCTTCTTCTCTTCTCTACCCTCTCTATTATCACATGTTTTTGTTTTTAAGTCCCTCTCTCTTGCTATATACATAAGTAACATAACACATGCTTCCAATGTTGCTCTTGTTTCTTCAGCAACCTCTTTCTCCACCAATGCACTAAACCCTACCTCCTCAATTTGCACCTCCCAAGCCTCGATCACTAATCCATAAATGGAGATCTCCTTTCAATCTATTCCAGCACCGGCAGGAGGGGTACTGATTTACCCAACCACCATGACAAAGCGGCCGACCTCGACCCACTCCAGTGGATCCTTCGGGCCCGTCTTTGCTGTGCTCGCCGTAATCCTCGTCATCTCAGCTGCTGCCTGCGTCTTCGGCCGTCTCTTCAGCAAGCGCTCCTCCAACCACCCTAAACAGTACCACGACGCCCAAAAGGGCCGCCCGAGAGACCCCGAGTTCGAGTATGGGTTCGGGTTCGGCCCCAAAGGCCCGGGAGACGTCGAGTTCGGGTTCGAGAAGAAGAACCCGCAGATGGTGATGATGGGTAATGGCCCTAATGGGTATGGCAGGGGACATCAGCTTCCTATGATGGAGAGCGCCAGGAGATTTGGATGAACACCTGAGATAACTTCAATTCATTCTTGTAAAACAACGCTAATGGTGGGTTAGTTTATATTTATGAATCACGGACACCTCTGGTGGGTGTCCGTGTCTCGTATCTGTATCTGTGTCCGACACTTGAAACTCTGGAACATTTGGTTCACTTAGAAGATTTTCATATGTTTTCATTTCTATTAGTAATATACTTTTTCTCTCTATATGTTTTATTCATATTAACGTATCGTTGTTATGCGCGTATAATATGTATCTAACCATTGTTTCTCGCTCTATTTCTCTATTTGTATAGAGAATTTTTTGGAATTTATTTTTGTTTCTAGTTCCTGAATCTGAATGTGTTTTTGATGAAATTGAATTGACCAAAACCAAGACATATATATATATATATATATATATATATATATATATATATATATATATATATATATATATATATATATATATATATATATATATAGGGTCGCGCTCCGGTGAAAACCAAAATTGCGGTAGAAATCCGTGAGGACCGGCTTTTTAGTCCGATTCACTTGCTTTATAGCTCGGTTATGAATAGAACCGATCTATAAAGTCATAAATTTTAGCCCGGTTTTGAATAAAATCGAGCTATAAAGTCACTATATAATTTTAAAACATTAGCTTTTTAGCACGATTTTTCGGTTTGACCGAACTATAAAGTCATGTGTTATTTGAAAATTGGAGTTTTTAGCACGATTTTTAGGTTGAACCGAGTTGTAAAGTCACCGTGTGATTGAGGTTTTAGCACGGGTTTCAAAAAAACCGAGATATAAAGTAGTCCTCACGGGTTTTTACCATAATTTGAGGTTTTCACCGGAGTCAATCCCTATATATATATATAGAGAGAGAGAGAAGATAGATCATATGAGAACATCCCTTAAAATGTATCATGAGAACAAATCTCATCCATTGATTTAGGGAAATTGGATGGCTGAGATTTTTTGAGTATTTAGATTAATTGTTAATTAAAAGGTAAAAAACACAATCCCACCCATGTATAAAGCGCGTGTTTCACCCTACCCAAACCCTATCGATCCCACCCAATTAGTTTTTTCAACCCAGGAGATGAGAGAGCGATCGGAAGTCCGGCGCTCGGGAGTGCCAGGAAGAAGATGACGACAACGACTAGGGTGGGAGGCACCCTCGCTCCGCCGTCCTCGCCCTCGTCATCCCACACACGCCGAGATCTCGCCTTCGCGCCACCCTCCTCCCCGTGGATGCATCTCCTTCACTGAGATCGGAGAGACCCCCTTCTCCGGCAAGCTTCTCTCTGTCTCGAAGGCGAACGGCATTCGAAGGCGATGGCGATGGAGATCCTGCTCAGGGAGGCCGGATCTGGGTGAGGTGGTGATCGGCGGTGGTGAGAGGCGGCCGGATCTGGAGAGCAAAGGAGTGACGGCAGGGGCTGCGTAAGTTCTGCGAGGAGAGGAAGGAGAGGATGAGGGCTGCGTAGTGGTTCGTGGGTGCTTGGTATCATCGTTGGCGAAGATTGCAATCTGGGGCCGAACGACATCGAAGAGGACAACATCGAAGAGGATTTGTAGTTGGTGGTTTGATTTGGGGTCGAACGGCGATTTGGGGGTCGATCGAACGAAGGCAAAAGGACGAGGAGAAGGATCGGCGGCGAAGATTGCAATCCGACAGCTTGAGATGAAGAGCTTGAGATGAAGAAAATTGCCACCTATGAGAGAGTAATCTGTTTTCTTCTTCTTCCAGATTATATTTCAATTTCCTTTGCAAATTCGTGAGTTGTGCACTTAATTTGTAAACTACAGCGTGTCTTGTTGTTTAAAATGGGGTTTATGAATAAAAGATGGAAATTTACACAGGTTTTGACCTTTTGAAATCAATTTTTTTTTTATAAACGAGGGATGATGAAAACGAGCAAGGTAAGGGGAACACAGGCCGATGGGCGTTGATTATTTTTGATGTGTTAGGGTTAGGGGTAGTCGACAAATTTGGGGTAAGGGCTCAAGTTTCATATTATACTGTCGAATAATCATGTGATACCATTGAATAATCATGTGATACCATCGAATAATCATCCAATACCAACGATTTTAGGCAATCGAATAATCAAGCTATTCCATCGAATAATCAAGTGATACCATCGATTTATGGTGCTAGCCGATTAGAAAAATCCATCGATACCATCGCATAATCTGTCGATACGATCGAATAATCCAACGATACTGTCGAATAATTTACAGGAAAAAAATGGGCTTGTACACGCGCCCCAATGCAGCAGGTGAGAAAGAAAACTGGTGGGACCCACTGATTTTTAATTAAAGAAAAAAGGTTAAATTGTCTATTAATATCAGCCACCCATTTCAATCAATCAACGCCCAGGATGTGTTCTCATGATACACAATAAGCAATGAGTACACTTGAACCATCCCCTATATATATATATATATATATATATATATATATATATATATATATATATGTTCATGAGAAAATCAATCATCTGTTAGCTTCAAGCTAGGTTGCCTTAATATAAAGGGATTATCCTCAATCCTCATAGATAGGGACTCATAACCGAAGCATATGCAAAGGTCCAAAGAAGATCTCCTATTTCACATTATGCTTCACTTTCTACAACACAAAAATATTTTGATATTTATTTAAACTTAAAAAAAATTTAAAAAATTATATTTATATTAGTAACATCTATTTCTATATATTCATAAAATTTAATTTTGAAAAATCATATTTAAATTTTTTTAATAATTATAATTTATTAAATATTGCATTTTTAATTTTAAAAATTTGCAAAACATGTTTTTTATAAATAAAATTTTATGAATATATGAAAATAGATATTAGTAATATAAATATAATTTTTTTTGAGATTAAATATATGTCAAAATATTTTTGTGTTGTAGGGAGTGAAGCATATTGTGAAGTAGAAGATCCTTATTGACAAAGGTCTTTTTCTTGTAGTACTTTCGGTGAATATTTTTTTTTATAAAAAAAAACATGATTTTATGGAAATAAATAATTATTAGCTATTAATGCATTTAATACTGGATCAAGTAGGTAATTATTATATATACTAGCTAAGGCATACCCGTGCTACGCACGAGACTTAAATATAAGTTTTCTATTTTAAAAGTCTATTTAAGAGCTTATTTTATATCCCCATTGACTAATCTAAACAGTATATGTGTACAAATAGTAAATCTTGGTTTTATATACTTGATAATTTGGTTTAAGTTATACATTAAATCTTTACATTTTTATGAGTTTTTTTTTCTTCAAGAAGATACCTTGTAAAATAATTTTTTTAATAAAAAAAACACCTTTTAATTTTTTAAAAACAAAAACACCTTATATAATATAAGGTATTCGCGCAATTGAAGCACCAACTTTTATTTTACAACTAAAATATTTTTACTAATTAAATAAAATACCAATACTTATTTTTAAAATATTTTTTAAAAGGATTTGGATTATATTATATAAAATATTTTTATTAATTAAATAATCAATTTGAAATTGTTTTGTTTCAAAAATTTGTTGAGACTTATGAGCATGTGGAAGTCCATGCTTTTGAAGAGGTTTTATTAAATATCATATTGTTTTTTAATACTTATCACATTGTTGACTGTAAACTAAACCATATGCATACATGCAGAAAAATTTTCATTTTATATGTTTGTTTATGTTATTTAAAAACATTTATATGTATCATGTATCTAAAAATATTTTTAAATGTAATTGTTACTTAATGACATATAATATGTTATTTTAAGCTATTTATTATTTTGAGTAAGGTATTTTTTAAAAGTAAAAAAAAGTAAATGATTGCATACACCTTAATATGATGAGATTTACGGTTAAGGAGTTCCTTACCAAGCTATCCCCTAGCTTCTAGTTAGAAATCTTCATACTATATGCTAAAATATGGTATCCAAACTCGATCCAAAGGCTCCTTGATCGATCTTCTCATTCATATTTAATAAGGTTATGGACAATTATATTATAATATGATCTACATATATAAACAAATTGATAGGAACAAGTTATATAATTATCAAATAATCGATCATATATATCACCTCGATTTAATATCTACAAATTATAAAGTAAGTCAATATATCATTTTGAAAGGAAAAAAAATACTTAATAGAAGGAAACAAATGAATTCTAACTAAATTAAGTGAGAAAAAAACCTCATATATAAACAATATATTAATGTTATACCTTGGATTGTAGCTTTGTAACACATTTAGTTGCATATAGATTTTGTTCATCTCACCACCAAGAGAGGCCGAAGATTTACGTACAAACGCAAAAAAAAAAAAAAAAAAGTGGGATGAAGAAAGTTAACGTATCTCCCAGTACAAATTACCTGAAACTTTGATCACTATATATAAAGGTGGAAATGAAATAGGTGTGCAGGTTGAGAAATTAACTAAAAAAATAAATGGGGAGACATACGGCCATTGTAATTTCAAGAATACAATCGGTTATACATTAATTGTTAATTCTTATCGAGTTATAACACAAAGAATTTAGTCAATCTTTTTATGTTGTAACCGGCCACTTACATTTAATTTTCAAGAATACAAAACTTCATGTATGCTATTTTTATTTTCCGTTTAATTTGAAAATTAAAAAAAAAAAGATTTATATCATCAAGCCTTACATAAGCAATAAATAGGAAAACAAATCTTTTTTTATATAAAAAAATGATAGGAAAAAACTCAATAAAATTGAAAATAAAATAAACAATTTTTTTCAAAAATAATTATTAAATTTTAACTATAGAATTATTTTTTACAAAAAGAAAAATTATTTCATGGACTTGAGCATAATTTGAAACAAATAAAAGTGCAAAATGAGGGCAATGTATGTTGTATGCCTTTATTTTCATTGTTAAATCAAACCGTTAAGTTTTTTCTCATCTATATTTTAATTTTAAAATCAAATAGAAATCATTTCGCTCAAAATATTGAAAGCATTGCAAAAGAAACATAAAAAAGTAATTTTTTATTTTCAAATCAAATTGTAATAATGATATTTAATTGATGAAAAGCTCAAACTATATATGTGATTTTGAAATTCTTTATAAACTTTAAGGGTCATGTATTCAAGAAAATAACTATATGAGGAATTGTAAAAAATCCAACTCAAATAAAAGGAAAAACAAAAAACCTTAAAAGTTGACGCTTATTAACTATTGGTGTGAATTTGCAATAAAGTATATAAAAATATAATAAAAGTAAAAGATTTTCTACATTAAAAAGAGAAAATATTGTTATGAAAAGATTTTATAAGGATTGTATATTCTAAGATTGAACAAATTTAAATTTCTATTTAAAAATCCATATTAATAACATTATTCATAATAAAACCCTTCAAAAAAAAATAAGGAAATATCTTTTAATTTCTCTCAGTTTTAACCCTAGCTAAATCTAGATGTAACCATGAGGCATTACATATTCCAGTCCGTTATTTAGTCCTCGTCAATAATGATTTGATAGGATATTAGGATTCATCGTCAGTATTCTTCTTCTTTTCTTCACCGTCTTGTTATAATCATCAAACTTTAAAAAAAAAGACGTTGATTATCACATAGCTAGTTTAGAATTTTTCTTCCCCTAAGAAAATTGATAAAAAAAAAATAGCATACCTTTCTCAGAAAATTGAAGGTAGATATCTAGCCTTGCTTGGATAAACAATTTCTCCTGTTTATAATAGGTTTATGTTTATATGTACCTGATTACCTATCTATCTATATATCGAAGATGGGGCTCGCCACCTTGTCACCCCATCTTGCGAAGAAGACTGACGTCGCGTTTTGTCGAGGCCAAGGCCAGGCGCCAAATCCAACAACTCCTCCATTGAATTGGTCTTCGTTCTTCCTTGCCAAGAATACGTCAGTCTAGATTTGTCGAGATGTCGATGTATGTCGGACTCTCCTGGGATACCTTTGGAGACCTCGAATGGATTCGTGCAAGAATGCAGTTGTTGTCTCTGATCGGAGGTCGACTCTCTCCTTCAGACTACGTGCTCTCTTGAATTGCCCGAACCTTAATCACACCCCCATGATATGATTGACCGACGCAAGAGGGAATCAAGCGCTAGTGCCAGCAGCACCACCTCTACCTTTCAACACTGGTTGTAGGATCCATATCGTCTGCCATGTGTGATTGTAAATGGATGATTAGCAAGGCAGAGCCTTATATATTACGGGGACTGTAACGGCCCGGGATTATGATTCCCGAGTTACGTTTCGAGGGATTAAACCCCCCGTTAGGACCTTGCGCCCCGAGTACAGGTTGAAGGTTTCAAAACTTACTTTAATGTTTTCAAAGGGGGATTTCGTACCCAAAATCGAAGGGATCGTTGGAATCCCCGGGGAAGTCCCCTGTACCTGTCGTAATCTAAGCGTGGAAATCAGAAATCATGCGACTAGCGGAAACAAGTATAATACAAATGTGTGCCACGGCAGAGCCGGGTCAAAACGGAGTCTAAAGTGTAAATCCGAAAAAAGTATAATCAGAGTCTGGTGAAGTCTATACCCCAGCGCTCACTCTCCGCCGACAAAATGACCCGCGCAATAAGCAAACAGCACCGATAGGATGAACATAAATAATACCTAAAAAAATTGATATGGGGCGGGATCAGATCGATGCCCACTTAACTCTGCATCCCAACCATAAGCACACATATACGCTATACCTAATAAAGATGCTTCTAGATGCATGGCGGAATATTAACACACTAACATGCTCCTGAGATCAAGTACATAATAATAATAAGGCCTTAGCACAGAATACCAAGTGGTATATCCCTCTCCTACCTCCACCCCTTCCGATAGGTGGAGACTGGCCAGCTCATGAATGCATTCATTCATAATAGGGCGGCACGCATGCCTAACCCGCTCCACAATAAAGCCCGCAGGCATCTCATAATATAAGGAAGTGCATGACTCGATTGACTCAGGGTACCCGATGAGGCTGGGCTACCCTATGACCCTAGCAATGACTCTAGTTACTTCACAGATAACGGCCGTTCTGTTTACATACACATAAAGAAATGGGATGCTCAACGTAGATGCAACCTAGCATGGTACTACATGGCATGCTGATCATGAATGCAACACCTAGTATATCATGCACCTAAAGCAGGGAATAGCTCTATTCAATCTGAGTAAGCTCCGAAGAGACTTACCTGGTACTGCAGAACAGCAAAAGGCAATCAACCAAACAATATGTAATCTGACACGTCACAGATGATCACCTAACAAGTATAAGTACATGAATGAGTCTATCTCTAAGGCACACAAAGCATAGAATTATCACACCACTTCACAACTTAACTCAATAACCGACACATCATCATTTCCATCGTCTTAACTTTATCTCATAACATACTCATAATAATTCTCCAATTCATCAACTTAAGATAATTCCAATTCATACTTAGCCAATTTGCATGCTATCATCTCACAACCTTACTTAGCATATAAGTGTATATCCTCATCATAGTCATATAACATTTAACCTCGCATAATAAATCACCACAATATTATATCTTAAATCTCAAGACAACATTTTATATTTTAATCTCAATAATATTACATAATATTTCTAACACCATTTCCTTTTAACATTTTTATAAAATATTTATAAAATCCCAACCATATTCATTTAATCAAAACATCCCTTTTTAAATTACCAAACCAACCTTACTTTATTTAAATTACCAAAAACCACCCTCTTGTTTTAAATCAGCCCAAACCGAGCTCATTTGGTAAGAAAAGGCCCAAATACAATTTGATTCATTTGAAAGAATTAGGCCCAAAAGAATTGTTCCTCTTTAAACCAAGATCTCGGCCCATGGAGAAGAATTTAGGCCCACAAGAGGAGGAAAAGAATAGGCCCAACTTCTGTTAAATTCGGATCCAACAAAACCCAAACCCAAAATCTGATTTTTCATTAAACCGAACCGGTCTAGTTTTAGTTAAAAAAATTTCATTGAACCGGACCACAAATTAAAAGAAAATGGAAGCTTGGACCGCTTCTTCTTCCTCCTAATGCCGACCGAACAGAGAGGGAGCAGAGCTCCATCGCTCGGAAGGAAGACGACGGAGGGAGAGAGCTTGGAAGCTCGCCGGCGGCGGAGCTGGGGCTCCGGTCACCCGACACACACCCACGGAAAGGGAAAGAAGAAGAAGAGAGAAGAAGCTCACCGAGGCGCGGGTACGACGCCCGTCGGAAGCTCGAATCGGCCTGTCGGAAGCCCGGGGAGGCGCGTCGGAGATGGCTCTTCGATCGGAATCCGCCTAGGAAGGTGATAAGGAGGTTAAAGGTGGGAGCTTTGCGTCTTTGAGGGAGAAAGAGGAAGAGACCCTTACCGGCGGTTTCATAAGAAAACAGGGGAAGAAGAGGAGAGGGATGGCGGCGCCGGCGGACGGTAGCTGCTACTGGAGGCTCCGGCTGCTGCTGGTGGTTTCTGGCAGCTCCGGGAAGGTGAGGAGATGCTGTTGGGTGCTGCTCGATGGTGTTCTCGGCGGCGAGAAGAGGTGGAGTGAGGCGTTTTGTGTAGGGTTGGTTTGGATTCGAATCAAGGAGGGAGAAGTAGGCTGGAGGTAAACCAAGCAAGGAGGAGATGGAGTGGGCTTCGATTAGACAGGAAATTGGCATGGGTTTGGTTTCAATCTCTGAAATGGGGGGCTGAGTCAAAGAAGGGGGAGGGGGTCTGAAATAGGCGTGGGTGACCTGTAGTTTCAAAACAAAGGTTGGTTTGACCCTTGCTATAAGATGGGAAACAAGAGATAAGGGGGAAGAGGGGGTGTGGGAGATGTTTAATTAAAATGGGAAAGGGTGAGCTAGGAGACAAGGGAAAGGAGGGGGGGTATGAACTGTTGGTCACTTGTTTTGTCCAAAATTCAATTGGGAGAGAGGGGATTGTTGAAATCGGACATGTGAAGGAGGGAGGGGATAAATACCATGTGATTCCCCAAAATCAATTTGAATTAACTGATAATAAATACCGGAACCCGCTCTTTCGATCTTATTTCGATTCGTTCAAGATAAATTTTAAATTTTCCAAATCGAATTTAGTAATGAAATCCGAACATCATTTTTCAAATTTTCGTCATAGGAAAGCGGAATAAAATCTATTTCGCATAAATTTCAAATTTTGGATGGAATCTGCTTTAAGAGTCCTAAAATCCTAGTTAGCGAGTTTTTCCGTTAAATTCCGCTTTTAAATTCATTTTAATTTTTCCTTTTTTTGAAAAAAATAGTATTTAAAAATCCGAGCCTTTACAGGGACGATTCAAGTGTGGATTGTCAATTAATTAGTCTGATATATGTGGAAGGTAGATAGGTGAAAAGACGTACTAATCAACTACTGGGAATTTGTAAGGTATATGAAACTCCTAATTTAAATGGTTAGATGACACAAAAACAATACAGTAGTCTAAATGTTGTCTAATTTATGAGGAAGGTGAAGTGTTTTTACTCCTAATTTAAATGGTTAGATGACACAAAAACAATACAGTAGTCTAAATGTTGTCTAATTTATGAGTGCAAGTCTCCAACATACATTGCTCTCATTTGCACTTTTATTTGTTTCAAATTATGTTCAAGTCCATGAAAAAAATTTTTTTTTGTAAAAAATAATTCTATAGTTAAAATTTAATAATTATTTTTTAAAAAAAATTGTTTATTTTATTTTCAATTTTATTGAGTTTTTTCCTATTATTTTTTTTAAAAAAAAGATTTGTTTTCCTATTTATTGCTTATGTAAGGCTTGAGTTAATATAAATCTTTTTTTTAAAAAAAATCAAATTAAATGGAAAATAAAAACAACCTACATGAAGTTTTGTTTTCTTGGAAATTAAATGTAAGTGGTCGGTTACAACATAAAAAGATTGACTAAATTCTTTGTGTTATAGCTCGATAAGAATTAACAATTAATGTATGACCAATTGTATTCTTGAAACTACAATGACCTTATGTCTCCCCATTTATTTTTTAGTTAATTTCTCAACATGCTCACTTATTCCATTTCCATCTTTATATATAGTGATCAAAGTTCAAGGTAATTTGTACAGAGATATACGTTAACTTTCTTCATCTCACCCCTTTTTTTTTGGCAATAAATCTTCGGCCTCTCTTGGTGAGATGAACAAAATCTATATGCAACTAAATGTGTTACAAAGGTACAATCCAATGTATAACATTAATATATTGTTTATATATATATGAGGTTTTTTTCTCACTTAATTTAGTTAGAATTCATTTGTTTCTATAACAGCCCAGAATTATGATTTCCGGGTTACGTTTCAAGGGATAAAACCCCTTGTTCGGATCTTGCAATCCAGGTATGGGTCGAGGTTCCAAACTCATTTAAGATTAGTAGAAAGAGTGATTTCAAACCCTAAAACCTCGAAGGGCCATTGGGTACCCTTAACCTATCCTAAGACTATGTCGTGGAATCCATTTCAAACGGAAGTAAAGCGGAAGCAAGGTAAAGATACAAGTGTCACAGCAGAGCCAAGTCAAAACCAAATCATAAGTGGGTGATTACCATTTATAACGAGTTATAGAATTAGCCAGGCTCTTCGATTCGCAAAAAGGGAACCCCGTCATATAGACATCAAGCACTCAAATCTGCAGAAAATACCTTTAAAAGAAGAACGGGGAAAGGAGTCAGATCGAGCCACTCATGCGGGACCGGCAGTCCTCGCTGAGGCCACATAGTATGTGCTATACCTGATAAAGATGCTCTAAATGCAGTACGAAAGTCAACACTCTAGCATGCTCCTAGTCATAATAATGTGTAAAAATACTGTAAAGGGCCCAAGACAATGCCAAGTGGCATATCCCTCTCCTACCTCCACCCCCTTCCGATAGGGTGGAGACTGGCCAGCTCGTGAATGCATTCCATTATAATCGGGCGGCACGCATGCCCAACCCGCTCCACAATAAAGCCCGCAGGCTTCTCATAATATAAGGAAGTTTCATGACTCGATTGACTCAAGACGTGACCCGATAGGACTAGGTCGTCCTATAACCCTAGCAAAGACTCTAGGACTATCACAGATAACGTCCGTTCTGTTTCAAACGCATAAAGTAAGCAGATGCTCATTCAATTAGTGCAACCTAAACAGGATACTACATGGCATGTTTTTTATGCATATGCAACACCTAACATAAAATGCAACAACAGGCATGAATGTCCAACCTGAGTAAGCCCCCTAGGGAACTTACCTGAAGATGCAGAACAACAAGATAACACAAGCAAGGGCCCAAATGCAAGTCCAAAAGCAATCCAACCGCAAGACACACCTATCATCAAGCCATTTTCCATAAGCTACCGAACCAACATTCTCACACACACGAACCCAAGTTCTCAATATCCTCAAAACCAATCGATGGTAAAACCATTTTCCAAAACCTTTCCGATACGATCAACATCAACCAAAAATCATTATTCCAATCAAACCCATTGATAAAATCGTACCAACCATATTTCCAAACTTTTAAATCCCAAATTAAGTCAACTCATATTCAAAATAATTTCTCAAATCATACTTGGCCAAATTCCGACATTTAACATTTAAACCTTAAAACCACTCTCTCAAAATCATACTATAGAAATAATTCCGGCATTTTATTTCAAAACCTTTATATAAATAAATTATGATATTCAATCACCAAAACAATTCTATTTTAACAACCATATTTATGTATCAATAAATCATCTCATAATTTCCAAAATCACATATTTACACATCACTAAATACATATTAAAAGGTTACACAATACATCATATATAAATAATCCAATTAATACTATTTTAAAACAATTAAACAGTATATATAACAATTTATTTCCAAAATTCATAATTATAGCCAAATCCCAAAATAACATTTAGTAATAATAATAGTCAAATCATTTAACACTTATTAACCATATAATATCAAAAAATATAACCATATAAACATATCCTATTTAAAGACAAGGTCCAACTGAATTAAGCCCAACCCGAAGAGAAGGGCCCAACCCGCCCCAATACAATCTCCCAACCTGGAAAACCATAAGAAGGAAGGGATCCGGATTCTTGAGCCCCAACCCGGAAAGGATCCGACACCAACCCGGAAAGGATCCGACACCAACCAAAATTAAGCCCAACCCCAAATTAAAGAAGAACTCGCCTCTCCCAATGACAGAACAGATCCCACGTAGTTACGCCGGAAAAGAAACAGAGGAAAGAAGAAAGAAGAGAGGAAGGAAGGAGGAGGCCCGCCGGTGATCTCGCTCCGACACCCATCCCGACCCCAAGTACACGCAAGGAAATCCAGATCGCAACCAAAGAAAAGAAAGAAGAGAGGGGAGGAGAAGAAGGTTACCGATCGGTCAAAGTAGCTCCGGCGAGGATGCCCAGGGCGGCATTCGGCTGCAACGACGGAGGGGAAGGCTTGCTCCGGACCGAGCACGACGAGAAAGGATGTAAAGGTGCGCCTTTACACTGATTTACGCTAAGAATCGAAAGAATCGAAGGTTACCGTACGAATTTCATAAATTAGGGGAAGAGGAGGAAGAGGATGGCGCAGCGGCGTCTCCGGCGTGCTTCTGGGCGGCGCAGGCTCATCTTCGGCCGTCGGGTAGCTGCTGCTGCTGCTCGGACACGAAGGAGGAGTAGAGGGGCTTGAATATCACTGGTTTTGAGGGAGTAACAGTGGTGAGGCATTGGTGGTGGCTCGCGGCAACGACAAGAGGCGGAGGAGCTGCTGAGGCGTTGGTGGTGGCTCGCGGCAACGACAAGATGCGGAGGAGCTGCTGAGGGGTTTGGATTTTGAAAACAAAAGGAGAGGTGTGAGTGTATACTGCATTCTGTGAAATCAGACAAAGAAGGGAGAGGGAGGCCTGGGTTTCTGAAATCAAAATGGAGAGTAAAGGGGAGAGGGTCTGCTTCTGATAAGGAAGAGGGGGGGGGATTAGACTGGTGTTACAACGGGAAATGGCGTGGGAGCAGATAAAAAACAGGGCTGATGGTTTAGCCAATTCAGGCAAAGGATGGACGGATGGGAGCAGTCCACCATTAGTTGTTGCTGCAGGCTGGGAAGGAGGAAAACGCCAAGGAGGGAGGAGGTGAGGTAAGGTGGGCGTGGTCCCCAATAGGGAACTCCCAATACCCGGAATATATATCTCGAAACCCGCTCTCTCGTTCTTATCCGACTCAACTCAAAAGGATTTTCAATTTCCAAATCCGAGTCTAATAATGAACTCCAAATATTATTTTCAGTTTTCGCATATGTGAGCGGGATAAAACATAATTTAAATTTTCAAACTAAACAATGTCGTAACTCGTTTTGAAATATTTAGAATAAAATCAATAGCTTAAGGACGGAAATTTCAAACCTCTCAAATCTTAGAAATCGGAATGATTATAAATCATTATTTTAATAATTTAATATTATAAAATTTCCCGGTCTTTACAGTTTCCATCTACTAAGTATTTTTTTCCTTTCAAAATGATATATTGACTTACTTTATAATTTGTATATATTAAATCGAGGTGATATATATGAGTTTAAAGTGATGACCGATTATTTGATAATTATATGATTGAGGAGATCAATCAAGAAGCCTTTGGATCGAGTTCGGATACCATATTTTAGCATATGGTATAAAGATTTCTAACTAGAAGCTAAGGGATAGCTTGGTAAGGAACTCCTTAATCGTAAATCGATATCTCATCATACTAAGGTGTATGCAATCATTTACTTTTTTTACTTTTAAAAAACACCTTAATCAAAATAATAAATAGCTTAAAATAACATATTATATGTCATTAAGTAACAATTATATTTAAAAATATTTTTACATACATGATACATATAAATGTTTTTAAATAACAGAAACAAACATATAAAATGAAAATTTTTCTGCATGTATGCATATGGTTTAGTTTACAGTCAACAATGTGATAAGTATTAAAAAACAATATGATAATTAATAAAACCTCTCCAAAAGTATGGATTTCGACATGCTCATAAGTCTCAACAACTTTATGAAACAAAACAATTTCAAATTGATTATTTAATTAATAAAAATATTTTATATAATATAATCCAACTCCTTTTAAAAAATATTTTAAAAATAGGTTTTGGTATTTTATTTAATTAATAAAAATATTTTAGTTGTAAAATAAAAGTTGGTGATTCAATTGAGCGAATACCTTATATTATATAAGGTGTTTTTGTTTTAAAAAAATTAAAAGGTGTTTTTTTATTAAAAAATTATTTTACAAGGTGTCTTCTTGAAGAAAAAAAAACTCATAAAAATGTAAAGATTTAATAAATAACTTAAACCAAATTATCAAGTATATAAAACCAAGATTTACTATCTGTACACATATACTGTTTAGATTAGTCAATGAGGATATAAAATAAGCTCTTAAATAGACTTTTAAAATAAAAAAACTTATATTTAAGTCTCGTGCGTAGCACGGGTATGCCTTGACTAGGGTTGTGCATATCCGGGTATCCGACACGACACGGATATCCATGTCGGATACTCGGAACCGATAAGCCCAAAAGGCCTGACACAAACACGATCCGATAACTGTCGGATATCCGACACGGATACCCAAAACGGTTTCGAGTATTCGAGTCGGATACCCGACACGATCCGGTTAGCTTTTCCTTCGCACAACTCATTAAACCATTACAGATGAATATTAGATTCAATTCCTTATACTGATGCAAAAAATCATCCATAGCAACTACAAACTCTAATGAATACATTGTAATCAAGCAAAAGAAGAAACAAGTTAACCAGTTCATGTTCAAAAGCCAAATAGGTAATCAATTTCACTTAAAATTTACAAAAACCTAAGAGAGAAAAAGGGCGATTCGTAGTATTCATTGTTGAAAGACACCTCATGGACGCCGGATCTAAGTGTGAGAGACTGTGAGAGGCGAGAGCAGAGGATGAGCCGATGAGGATCTAACTTCTAAGCGTGAGAGAGAGGCGGCTGAGCGGATCTGAGCGTGAGACACCTCATGACGGCCGGATCTGAGCGTGAGAGACTGAGAGAGGCGAGAGAAGAGGATGATCCGATGAGGATCTGAGCGTGAGAGAGAGGCGGCTGAGCGGATCTGGGCGTGAGAAACTGAGAGAGGCTAGAGCAGAGGATGAGCCGATGAGGAATAGAGGATCTGAGCGTGAGAGAGAGGCAGCTGAGTATTAATTTCAGGGTTTGTTTATTTGGGCCGGATTTTAGGGTTTCTTTGTATGGGCCTGCAACTGATGAGAGAGTAGCCCAAGGGAAAAAAGAAGAAAGAAAACAAGCAGCAACGACTGGGAATCGAAATCCTAACCTCTTGAAGGAGCGCAATTTAAACGTTCCCGCACAACCAACTGGGCCAATCAATTCTATATGTTATTTTACGTCAGGTATTGTATTTGTATTATGCTTAGACTACTATATTTTAAAAAAAATAAAAATTAAACGGTTCGTGTCGGGTATCCGATAAGAGGATATGCCCGATCCGAACACGAACCGTTTAATGTCGTGTTTTACCGGTTCGTGTCATTTTCGTGTCGTGTCTTTTCGGTTTCGTGTTGTCGTGTTTTCGTGTCGGGTTTTTTCTGCACACCCCTAGCCTTGACTAGTGCTCATGAGTAATTATGTTTCGTAACCTGTATAAGAGACAAAAAATACATTTAAAGCTTTTTTTTGTTTGAAGCAAGATAATAATTCGGTTCTCTAGACAATCCTACAGAAATCGAGAGACCGGACAAACCGGTAGATGGACTAACTATCATGTACAAACATAAGCAAATAACAGAAAGGAAAAAACAACAAGTACAAATCCGGATATAGCCGGAATCTAAACAGAAAACCAAAGCAAAAAAAACTAGAAATAAAAGATGACTAGCCAACACAAGAGGCAGAAATTCTCAAACTTGAATGAGGAATGACTGACTAGCAAAGCTACAGCAACACCGAAACGTAAGAAGCACGTACAACAAAGATCTCAATCAAGAAACGAAAGCCCGAGTCTTGGTCAAACGCAAATCACCCAACCACAGAAGAGGGCGTCACAAACCTCGCACACCAACATCACAACTAAACCACCACCCCATCACAAGAAACCACAAGCGAAAGATAATAGCAACCAAAAGCCAGAACATCCAACCACAGCCCAACACCACCTCAGCCAAAACCAGAAATACAACCAAACTACCACCGATGCACCCCTAAATCAAAACAAACTCAACTATAATATCCGCCTTGTTCTTCGTTCCTCTCACGGAGTCTTCTCGTGCATCTTCCTAGATTCGTCTCAGCGACCTAGCCGACAAGAGTCACACACCAAGTAACAACGCTTATTTTTTTTTCAATCTCTGGCCTGAATTATGAATATTATATTTTTTTTTATAAATATGGAACTTTTTAGCCCTGGTCTGAAGAATCCGGGCTAAAAAGCAGTCCTTTTTTTTTATTGTCCAGAAATAATTTAGCAACGGCAAGATGCCGTGGCTAGGAATTAGCCACGGCAGTAGCCGTTGCTAGTATCTTTTGCCACCCCTGGTTTCGCCACGCCTGATTTGCCGTGGCTAACGCCGTTGCTAATGGTCTTTTGCCACAGCAAATAGACTTTTAGCCACGTTTAGTGGCCGTTGCCAATATCTTTTTTTTAGTGGCTCTAGATATGAGTTTTTAGTGTGTTTCCCTTGAACCTACACAATTTTTAGACAGAAGAAAAGCAAATCGATTTAATAAACTTCACCTACTCGATTGGATTCGAATTTGGGAAAACAAACCCTAGCATGTTTGGTGACAATTTGTTAAACTTCCAAAATATGTCAATTTGTATAGTATTGGTGACAATTTGTTAAATCTGATCATTTCGAGATGTTAATTTTATGATTTGGGACAACAGGTGAGGATTTTTGTGTGAATACATTGCTCTGATGACAATTTGTCTATGTTTTTTTAGGGTTTGTGTGTTTCTATCTACTTCAAATGGATAATCCAGGTTAGTGTTCTTATTGATGAATCTAATTCGTTCTTACTTTATATGTTGTTCTATTTCAAGTGGTTATCATTGCTTGTTTGTTTTGGTGACAATTGCTTGTTTGGTGACAATTAGTATTTAGCTTGATTCTATATCATCAATTTAAATGAGACTATCAAGGGTTTGCTTCATTGTTTGGTGACAAATGGAATTTATGTTGTTATTTTTAGATTGGTGACACTTGGTAGAGTTATATATTCTGTTCTGGTGACAAATGGAATTTATGTTGTTATCTTTAGATTGGTGACAATTGGTAGAGTTATATATTCTGTTTTGGTGACAAATGGAATTTATGTTGTTATTTTTAGATTGGTGACAATTGGTAGAGTTATATATTCTGTTTTGGTGACAAATGGAATTTATGTTGTTATTTTTATATTGGTGACAATTGGTAGAGTTATATATTCTGTTTTGGTGACAAATGGAATTTATGTTGTTATTTTTGGATTGGTGACAATTGGTAGAGTTATATATTCTGTTTTGGTGATAAATGGAATTTATGTTGTTATTTTTAGATTGGTGACAATTGGTAGAGTTATATATTCCGTTTTGGTGACAAATGGAATTTATATCTCATTTAGCTATAATGTAATTTTCATTATCCTTCTGTTCAATTGTAGTGGAAGTTGTGGTATGTATACTATCAAATATATCGAGGGTCTTGCATTTCATGGTGGTATTGAAGCTAATTCAGACAAGTATATGGATGCGTATAGAGAGAGAGGATGGCTATAGAGGGTCTTGCTATTTTGGATGTTAAGTATGAATGTCTCAACTGTTCCCCTTTGTTTTGATATTTTTGCAAGTTGATGTAGTCTGACAATTAAGTATTACAAATTTAAACTTTACATCAAACTTCATTTACTTAGGGTTATTATTATAACAAAAATGCATTAATATTAGATCACAAATGTGATGCCATTATAATATTGTACATCGAATTATTCGTTTTCTCAAGTTTAGCCCCTCTAAGGTCTATGCTCCCTAGTTCTAGGGTTTCAGTTTGGTAACAAAAATGCGTTAATATTAGATGACAAATCTGATAACATTGGTACTGTACACACATTTTAGGGTTTAGGGTTTAGGGTTTAGGGCCTTGGGACACAAATCCTTAATTTAGGTTTAGGGTTTAGGGTCAGAGAAAATAACTATATCAGCACTTTCTGCTATGCAACTATAACCCGATGTTATGCAAATATAATATTATGATATGCAAATATAATATTATGTTATGCAAGCTTAAACAACCTTATGGAAAGAATATGCACATGCATTTGTATTTTAAAATTGCATTAATATATCTTATTTGCACATAAGCACATCACTCTACCATTGATTGACCTAAGAGGCTTTTAAAATTGCATTAATGTCAACGTCGATGTTGTTGACACCGACATTCCAGACACCGTTGACACTGACACTGTTGACATTGCTAGCACTTCTGACACTGTCACCACTAACATTGCAAACACCACTAACATTTTTCGTATCAGCGTTGACGCTGATGTTGGCTGACGTCGACATCGGAGATGCTGACGCTCATGTTGGTTGACGATGATATCGGCTAACGCCGACATCGGAGATGCTGACGCTGATGTCGGTTGACGTCGACGTCGAATATGCTTTTTTCCGTGTCAGAAGCACTGACGTTGACATTGCTGATACCGACATTGGGATGCTGACACTTATGTTGTTGACGTCAACATCGGAGATGTTGACGCTGACATCAAAGATGTCGGCTAGCGCCGACATCGATGATGTCGAAGCTGCTGACGCCGACGTTAGGGATGTTTTTTTTGTGTCAACGCTTCTTTTTTTTGTGTTATCACTAACACTGACATTGTCGACGCCGACATTCGACATGTTGATGCTGCTGAGGCTGACATCAGAGATGTCGGATGACGCCGACATCGGAGATGTTGTTTACACCGACATTCCTGACACCGTTGACACTGACATCGGAGATGCTGACGCCGACGTCGAAGATGCTTTTTTCCGTGTCAACAGCATTGACGTTGACATTGTTGATGCCGACATCGAAGATGCTGACATTGATGCTAATGTTGGTGATGTCAGCATCTTCGATGCTGACACTACTAACATTGACATCGGAGATGCTGACACTGATGTTGATGTTGCTGACGTCAACATCGGAGATGTTGACGCTGCTGACGCTGACATTGGAGATGTCGGCTGACGCCGACATCGATGTTGCGGACGCTATTGACGCCGACGTCGAAGATGCTTTTTTTTGTGTCAACGCTTCTTTTTTTCGTGTAAGCATTGATATTGTTGACACTGCTGACACTGTCACCATTAACATTGCGAACACCACTAACATTTTTCGTGTCAGCGCTGACGCTGATGTCGGCTGACGCCGGCATTGGAGATGCTAACGCTCATTTTGGTTGACGCTGATGTCGGCTGTATGTCAACATTTAAGCTAAATGTCAACATTTAAGCTAAATGTCAACATTTAAGCTAAATGTCAACATTTAATAAAAGATAAAGATAAGTTTTACAAATAATATCATTTTCAAAATTGATATCATATTACATGAGATGAGAAGCTCAAACTTCTATAATCCTCTAAAAGATAAAGCTTTTGCACATCAACGGCTAAATGTCAACATTTAAGCTAAATGTCAACATTTAATAAAATATAAAGTTTACAAATAAGATCATTATCAAAATTGATATCATATTACATGAGATCACTACTAGAATTCTGCTATTTAACATCGGTCAGAAAAACCTGCCATGTAAAACAGTTTTTTGACATCGGTTAATAAATTTGCGATGTTGAAAATAAAACAGACAACACATAATTTTTTGACCGATGTTAAAAAAAAGTTTTTGGAAAAAAAATAAACGCGGGATTTGTCCCGCCCATATGAAATGAAATAATTCAACACACACAAAATACTTAGAAAAATAAAAAAAAACTCTGGAAAACCCTTTCATCCCCTCTTCTAAATCCCGACTCAGCCTCTCGCGACAGCGAAATCCCGCTTCTTTGTCTCTCGTTCCCATCTCCGGCGAAACCCCTTTCATTCCCGTCGTCGTGTCTCCAAGTCAGTCACCTCGCTCTGCCGTCGTCACTCTCCCCTGCTCCATTGTCGTCTATCGTCCGCTTTCATCTCTCTTCTCTCTCTCGCCCTACTCCATTGTCGATCTACTCTCTGGCGCGCTCTTCTCTCCGCTCTCATCTCTCTGCTTTCTGTCGGCTCGGCGGTCAGATCTGGTTCCCTTGCCCTTGTTATCGTCCTCTCGTCGCTCCTCCGCATCCTCTCATCCCTCGTCGCTCCTCGTCAGCCTTCAGGTATCCTTCCATTCCCCCTTTTCTTTTTGTACAAATTCAAGTGTTTGTTTGCAAATCAGAAATTAATTTGTGAATTGGAAACAAACACTTGAATTCGTACCCAATTGCTACTCGAATCATGGGTTTTTTGTACAAATATTCTAGTTTGGGTTAGATATGAGATTTTGTCTAGGGTTTGTGCTCGTTTGTGTTGTGAAATAACTTCACTGTATCTTGGATCTACCGGAGTCTTTATTTTCTTTCCTTGGGACACGTAAATTATATTGGATGCCATTCATTGCTGACTCTGTCGACTTCGTAGTATCACAGGTGAATTTTTATCAATCTTTCACCAATATAAGCATCATTTTCCCATTATAATTTACGTAGTCCACAAACATGAAACCTTCTTTGTCCTTCAGTAAGAGAGGAAAAAAAAAGTTTCCAAGTGTACTAGAACTAAAAGCATTCTTCTTAATATTACGTGTGATCTTTGTGTTTATATAGGTTGAAACACTTTCAAAAGATGATTTAGCATCCAGATTGACTTTGGCAGTCGACTCCACTTCAGTTGGACCTCTTTTCTTGTCAGATGCCTTTATAACGATTATGGATGTAAGTACTCTCATCCAGATCTATTAAATATTTACATTTCTGTTGTGGCATATGATTCTGTTGCTCTGATTTTATGCGAGATAGTTTATCTTAATCAAAGCTTCTAGTGAATTATGTAGCATGAAAACAACAATTCTTCTTTGAGAGATCGATATTACTGTCCTAAAGATCTGATAATCATTCTAAGGAGGTTAGTATTTCCCCATCAGGAGACCAATGATGTGCTGTCTCTTAAGAAATAATTAGACTTCTACCAAGTCTCTTTATTTTCACTTGCCTTTTCTGATAGTTCAGTTCAGTACGAGTGTTTTATGAGTATACTCTTCGTCTTTCACTTACTTTTTGTGGTTGATTGTAGATGGGTTTGATGAGTAAAATCACTGTTTATGGAGATGAGAAACTTGGCGGTACACTGCAACAGGCTGTAGATGGGTTGACATATACAGGCACTGAAGCGTCGAAGGTACCCTGCAGCAGGCTTGGATATTGTCAAAATAACAAATAGAAATAAGCACTGGTATTTCTCTCTCCTTAGAGCATCGTGTATGAATAGCTGTGGGTTTAGCAATCTGTTAGTCCATTGTTACATCACAAACCTGATTAAGAGAATGTTGTTTCACTGGCTTTTTGGTGCAGGAATCTCTTCTTCCATTCCTTCACAAACCTGATCTGGGAGAACAGGTGCCCGACCATACAAAGTCATATGAAGAAAAAGGTGAGCCATCTGAAACGAACAAGGTTAGGTAGTTTACCTATTACAGATTGTTATTTGGTTAAAGTGAGAGAGAGAATTAAAAGAAATAAACAAGGTTAGGTAGTTTACATGTTACAGATTCGTTATCTGGATTTGGTAGGAGTAGATCTCCTAGTGACAGGTATCTTGAAAAGCTAATTCAAGTACTCAATTTTTAATCTCTGATTCCTTTTATTTTTGCTTATATGTTAGTCTTTGCTTAAGTAGGTCATGTTATCCGATTGGTTGGATATGCCTCAAATTTATCATCTCTCGGTATGAATTTGATGCTAATACAATTATCGTATATAGTTGTATGAGGGACTGTTTCGAGGATGATGCTGGATCACGAAATATGTGGACGGCTATATACAAGTTGGTCTGTGGGTTGACGTCTTTTGGCACCGGAAATTTTCTGCACGCGGAAGAGTCTATTGCTGAAGCATGCTCCCTGACAGATACTGAGAGTGGCCTTTTTCTGTGCTATGGTATTTATCAGTGGCTTAATACAATTAGAAAAAGCTTCCCCTTTTGTTTATACTTTATAGTTCTGACCCATTTTCAGCCTTTTAAAAAAAAATCTTTGCAGTGCACTTTCTTAATTTGTTAGCAATTACATTCTGACTAATTTTGTTTGTTGGTGTTTATAATGGTTAGAATATCTTGGTTTCTGTTTCCTTCTCTAAAAGGATGAACTGTGTTTCTCAATCTGTGGCTTATACAGTTTTGTTAGAATTATATAAGCTTTTTTGGAAGTATGCTTTATGTTTCTTTTTTAATGGTACTTAATTTGACACCTTGAAATGTAGTATTCACTTGATTGTTGGTTCATGCCTTGAGGTAGCACTTAATCTTTTCTACAATTCTGTTGTGTTCTTGCATGTAATTCTTAAAGGGTTATCAAAATTACATGTAAAGCATGATATGATCCAAAAACTTGAGCTAAACTACATTTCATTATAGTTTTTTCCCCATTTTAAGCTAAAACCTGAAGCAACTTGAATTCATACGACTCAAAATTCTTGAGTTACATGGGCTGGGTTCATCCTTTTGGGTCAACCTAGCTTATCTTGTATTTGACATGCTATATGCTATCTGTACATTAGACTGTGTTTCTAACTTGGTGTCGGTGCAATTTAGATATTCATAGCATATTATATCTAAAGTAGTTCTCTGTAAGACTTGTGAGGGGATTGTGTAAGGTTGATCTAATTGGATTTAAAAAAAATGTACTCACTCTCGTGCTTGTTTCTTCACAAGTGTCATTAATTTTTAATTTTATCATCCAGGTTTGTAACTGGGTGTTCTCGTGGTCCATTGCCTGGATTCAAATACTTGGAGCCTTCATTCTGCATACAGAGGTAATACTATTGATCTGTCCTGGATGTGGGTTAGATATAGAAGTAATATCTTATTCTTTTGTTAAACGTGAGGTTGTTTTTTCCTACATCTTACATAGAGCAGTAGGGGCTGCGTCAGATGAAGCTCTTGACATGTTACCAACAGCTGCCACTTGCATTAATCTTCTGAAGCTTCCCCCATATCAAAGGTATGTTTCCTATACTATGGTTACCTAATTTGCTCCTTCTCACAAGAATTGTGAATCAATATGGACGTGCGCAATTCAGTCTGGTATACTGGTACACGCTAGATTATTTGAAGTCAAGGAAATTGGATATGAGTTCTTTGCCTTTATTGTTGACTGCAAAGATCCAAAGGCTTGTACTGTGCTGCTGAGAGGTGCAAGCAAGGATCCCTTGAATGAAGTGGAAAGGAATTTACATGTATGTAATTTGCGAATGCATTTGGTCTGAGATTGTGGTTATATTTAATATAGATATAAACTGAAGCATTTTATTACAGGATGCAATATGTGTGTGGCAAGAAACATAATCAAGAATCATAAGCTGGTTCCTGCTGGTGGTGCTACAGAAACGACAGTATCAGCTACCTTGAAACAAAAGAGCTCGTCGATTGAAGGCATGAAACAAAAGAACTCGTCGATTGAAGGCGTAGAGAAGGTGAGAACTTATCTCCACATGACTTGCATATAAGATTTTCTTAGACGATCTAGAGGAATTTTTCTTCCAGTGCTGATGGCTCTGTTACGAGTGGTGAATTGGGTAGGAAACAAGCATTAAAACTTGAGGAGAAGGTATGCATTTAAGTGCAATACCAAATGCATCCTGAAACTTAATTGGAGTTTATTTGCCTTCTTTTATAGAAAAAAACTCGATACTCTATTGTGATCATGAATGTAATGTGTTCGTGATCTGGCCTTTGTTTTAGGTTTCAGTGATTTTTTAGGCTTAGCAAGGATTGAGATAAGTTGGTCTTCTTTGAATCTATTATTCTGAAGGAATACTTGTGTGATGCTTTAGATTTACTTTAAATTCTATCTAATTTAAAGCCTATTAGCTCAAATGGTAGAGCATTGCGTTCAAACGCAAAGATGCGGGTTCAAATCCCGCATAGGCTATGATAATTTAAAAAAAAAACGCAAATATGTCATTAACATCGGGTAATAGCCGATGTCTATAAAAAAAAAATCGATGTCTATGTGGGGGATGTAAAAAGTCAAAACTTTTTAACATCGGGTAATAGCCGATGTTTTTGTATGTTATAACATCGGTTATATTTTATAATCGATGTTATAGGATAACCAAGATATCAGATTTAAAAATATAAATGATGTTATAACATACAAAGACATCGGGTTCTGGTCGATGTGAAAAACTTTTGACTTTTTACATCCCCACATAGACATCGATTTTTTTTTTAAAGACATCGGCTATTACTCGATGTTAAATAACAAATTTCTAGTAGTGGATGATAAGCTCAAACTTCTACAATCCTCTAATAAAAGAAATGGTAAAAAATAAAGTTTTTGCACATCAACGACTAAATGTCAACATTTAAGCTAAATGTCAACATTTAATAAAAGATAAAGTTTACAAATAAGATCATTCCCAAAATTGATATCATATTACATGAGATGAGAATATCAAACTTCTATAATCATCTAATAAAAGAAATGGTAAAAGATAAAACTTTTGCACATCAACGGCTAAATGTCAACATTTAAGCTTAATGTCAACATTTAATAAAAGATAAAGTTTACAAATAAGATCATTCCCAAAATTGATATCATATTACATGAGATGAGAATATCAAACTTCTATAATTATCTAATAAAAGAAATGGTAAAAGATAAAGCTTTTGCCCATCAACGGCTAAATGTCAACATTTAAGCTAAAATGTCAACATTTAAGCTAAAATGTCAACATTTAAGCTAAATGTCAACATTTAAGCTTAAATGTCAACATATAAGTTAGTAAGTTACTGTTATGCAAATATAACTTTATGATATGCACAAATAACAATCTGTTGTGCAAATTGTTACTGCTGACACCAGATGTCAGCAACATTGTTTGTACCTCTTAATTTGAAGCAAATAATGTGACAAATCATATAAAAGAATGAGCTAATCATATAAAAGCAAATGCAAAAATTTGCAAATGTAAAAGTATGATATGCAATTATAAATTGATGATATGCAAACATAAGATTAAAATATGCATAAATTAATCACGTTGTACATATATAAGATTATTGATATCTAATACCTAGATTTTAATTTTTAGTAAATAAAAATAAGTTGGGGAAATACAAATTGATGTTGTGAAAATGTATTATTATAATATGCAAATATAAATTGATATTGTGCAAATGTAAAAGTATAATATGCAATTATTAATTGATGATATGCAAATATAAGATTAAAATATGCAAATATAAATTGATGATATGCAAATGTAAAAGTCTAATAAGCAATTATAAATTACTAGAAAATTGCACTAATATATCTTATTATTGAACAATTATTAGAAAATTTTGTAAATTTCTAGAATTATTATAAATTTCAGCATATGCGGGATTCGAACCCACGTATTTGCGCATAAGATCATCACTCTACCATTGAGCTAAAAGGCTTTTAATTATATTATAACATAACATTCAAATAAACAAATAAGAGTTATGTTCACGCCACAACCGAAAAATGAGAAAAAAAAAAGTAGGAACTCCTAATAAACAATACACATTTGTATACGCATTTGCACAAAAAGAGGTCATCTTAGCACACAATTAGAAATAAAAAAGAACTTATACATCAACTTGAATTGCACAAAAAGAGACCATGTCAGCACACAATTAGAAATATAAAAAAAACATACACATCAACTTGAATTGCACAAAAAGAGATCATGTCAGTACACATATCTTTTCTTTCTGTTTATATATTTTCAAATCAACATAGTTAACAAATTCTATAGTATATCAGTAGCTTTTAGGAAGAGCAATAACATGTGGACAATAAATGCCAAATCAATATACACTACAACAGAAAGCGTTATTAGCGATGAAATTTTTCCTTGCTAAAAGGTGACATTTCTTCATTAAAACTATTTAGCGAGGAAATATTCTTCCTTTTTAAGTGGTTGTTGAAACCTCGTCACAAAAAAGTATAGTGTGGAAAAATAATATCGTCGCAAAAAACATTTGGCGAAGAAATTAATATTTGTCACTATAAGTCTTTAGTGACTATTAAATTCATCATAGAAGGTAATAATATTTGTTGTTGAATATGCTTTAAGGATTCCATATTAGTCGTTGAATGCACATGGTGACAAACTTTATTTCCTCGCAAAATTGTATATTTTCTCGCTATTGATGATATCAAATTGGACCGATATTTATTTCGCGACTTATATTTTCTTCACAAAAAAAATAATTTCATTGGTAAAAATGTTAAAAGGAATTGAAAATAGTCGCTAAACATATTTAGCGATAACATAAAATTCGTCGCTAATATATTAGTTTCCTCGCAAATGATGGATTAAAATTATGAAATTCGACAAAAAAAAATACTTTGACGAGGAAATTTATTATTGTTATAAGCATGCTATTGCGATGAGGTCGAATCCATCGTTGTAGATATCATTTTAGCGATGAAATGTCGTGTTGGTAACGACTGTCATCGACCAATTTAATATGTCGTTATAGGAATTTTTTAGTGATGAAATATTTTTCATCAAGCAATGCATGATAGAGCGAAGAAGTTTTTCCTCGCTTAAAACAATTCATTGGCGAGAGAATATATTTTTCATCACTATATACATCAATGAAGTGACAAAAAGTTATCTCGCTAAAAACAATTATCAATGAACATATCATTTTGTCATTTTAGGAACTACATTTTTTGGGAATGAAATTAGTTTCTCCCATAATGTAGTTTAAGTCAAAAGTTATCTTCGTAAATTAGAAACAAGGTAACTCGAACAAATAATTCTTAATCAAAATCCAAAACATGTATTTTTATTTTTACTAGGTACGTAGCCGCGCGCAAATGCGCACGGCATTGTCATGTTTTTATAGTACGTATGAGTGCATAACAAGTTACATAATATCAATTCAAAGAGAGACTATAAGGAGAGCAAGATGGGCAATGATATCCAAAAGACTAAATATAATAAGCAGTTCGTTCTCCGTTTGCACTTTGCAGATGCCACAAAAGCAATCAAATCAACAACCTACATGAAATAAAAAAGAAGCATGTGTGACACTGCCACTAAAAAATATCATTTAATCGAGCTCAACCTAGGAGCGGGAATAAAGAGTTTGGTACCTTGGCCATTTCCATACATGCCTGAAGATCTCCATATGGAGCTTTCAATACCTAATAGAGATGCACACATGTAAGTCTACTCTATGCGATACAATTTGTAAGTACATACTATATTATGAAACCATATATCAAAAACGAATGTATCCTAATCCACACAAAGACAAAGCAACATGGGAAAACTAATACCAATTCAAAGTCCATGATTTCAAAAGAAGATTTAGACATACGTTAAACCTCAATTTGTGTTTTGAAGAAACCACGGTAGGAAACAGGTCTCCACCACTTGCACTTGCAGGAGATAGAGATAATGATGTCAATAGATCATGCTCCAATGAGTTAACATTCACTGTTGCAGAAAGACCAAATAGAACCTGTCAACGCATATGCTTATTAAGTTAAATCATCCAATCCAATTGATCTAAATTTAATCAGCATCAAAAACATTAATACTCACAATTGTACGTCCAAGGTAAATGATAGATTCAACTTTTCAAGGTTCATTAGACCTAAAATAAATAATCTAAGAAATTGAGTATCCTTAATATTTTAGAAAAAGTCAAAGCCTCAAGCGAATCAGATGTCTTTTTAGAAGATGCTACCACCAACATAACAGAAATCCAGCATTGGAGAAAATAGATGCCCAGCCTGATAGAGAGCGCAACCCGTTGCTTCCAACTTCGGTTTAAGATAGCTCCAAAGTTTTCAAGCGTAAACGTCCTAAACAAGAAGGTTAGTGTGTCAAAACAAGGTTGAGAAGTGACCAATCTTTCTTCCACATACATACCGAAAATAAGAATGAACATAATCTGAACCAAAGAATAACCTGCCAAGTGAGCCAGCCCTTCGTCTCCAACCTGACATGAGTCCAAATTTAGGCTCTCCAAATTGGTTAAATCTGCAGCAGGAAAAACGTGGTCACTGAGTTAAACAAAAGTTCACTCCTCCCTCATTCAGTTACTCATTCCTCCCAACCAGCACATTAAGAGTTTATACATTAGAATCCACTCATATAAAGTAATTGAAAGGAGAAACTTATATGTTTATACAGAGTGTTGCATAACCAAGTTAGAAAACATAAGAAATATAGTTCTGGATTACAATCAAAATGTGCCTGACTTAGAACAAGGTTGAGTAGGTTGAGCCCGTAGGTTAGTGTCATGTTCTGAAACATGAAAGACTGGAAACACCAATACCTTCTTTGGTTAGCACACCTTAATTCATTGAGATCCAGAGCAAAACATGCAGAAGGTAAATTTCAGATTTGATACCAAAAGGCCATCAAGCAACTTTTTTCACAATAGATGTGGGAAACAAGGAGAGCCCAATAGAAAGGAGGGGAGAAAGAAAGGAAAATAACCTTTGAGATGCATTAAACAGGAATTCGTGATGTTGTTCAAGGCTAAATTCAGCACTTTCAAATTCTTCAATCCTGCATTTTCAAATTCATCAATTCTTCAATACGGTACTCAGTAGTTTCTAAAAATCTGGAAATGAAATGTATTAGAGTTAAGTCATTAAGTCGTCAATACATCTGAAGACACTAACCAGACATCTTATCAAATCCATCACCGGATAAACTGCATCTGCTAAGGTTCAAATATGACAGAGCAAGAAGAGCTGCAAATAGAATACACCAATAATGTCAAGAAGCTCATAATTTATTAAGGCAAGTCCCAAGGAACAACACGTATGATTCGTGTAATCTGCTAAGGTTCAAATATGACAGAGCAAGAAGAGCTGCAAATAGAATACACCAACAATGTCAAGAAGCTCATAATTTATTAAGGCAAGTCCCAAGGAACAACACGCATGATTCGTGTAAGTATGTATGTGTGTGAACTTCTAATTATATTGAAATTGCTACGTGTAAGTAATGGATGTCAGAATCCTGCATTAGCTTAGGGAGTCTCAGAGTTTGCTGTTTGTTGCATCAAAGTGGTTGTATTGTCCAAAACATCTAAATATCTTCCCGTAATTCTTTGCCCCCACATACCTTGAATTGAAACAACTTGCTTCTGGCACTAATTGAAACAACCTCCATTGTACCTGATGAAAACAAGACATTAAGTACAAAACAGATATTTAAGATATTTTTCATGAAATAGATTGAATGAAAAATAAAGTATTAGTTAAAATTTCCCTCAAATTTCCCACAAATATGACTCGCCTCTATATGATTGACATTATTGTAAATAATGTGTGAGCGCTACTTATCAAATTTTATTACAATTCATGAAAAAGGTTTGTTGTCCTCACTTGAAACTATTTTGTGGACAATAATTCTAAGCTTTGTACCCAACAGAAACAATTACTTCTCAACGTTGAGCCACCACCCCGTATTTGTAAATTTATCTGACAATTCATTCAAATGAAGGAATGCTAGAAAGAGGTCGCAACATTGACAAGAAATGGTCAGCATGACCACAATAGATAGATATAATTAATATATACATATTTACATTCAGTAAAAAAAAATTAACAGGTTGTTGTGTTCACATGGGTTTAGTGGAAAGTTTAACTCCCAAAATCATAATAAATATGAGAATCTCTTTGTTTTCAAAACAAAAAGAAACTCCTAAATCTGCATTTATTGTTGTATTTATCAAATATATTGAATCATACCTCCCAATTCCAGCTATCTTTTCAATTGGTTCTCTAACTAGCCAAGAACACAAACCAATTCCCCAACCTCTTCAGCTTATTCAAATATTACCAGATACTCAAAACTTCAAACCACTCTACCGTTAACACATCACATATTATCGTTCAAAACAATTACAGAAGGAGGAACGAAGCAAAATGACTCGAGGTATGCTTTTCATTCATTTCTAGAAAATGCATAGCAATCCACTACATGTAAACTAATGGTTCATAAAAATTTTAGATTTACTCCAAAGTTTCCTGCAGTCGCCTTCACATGTGCCCCAAATTTCAATACTATTATGGTCTGAAAATAACATGCTTGGCAACGGAAAAGTGCAGATTTTCCGTGGACTTAAACTAAGCAGCGCAATTCATGATGACACGGGTATACTAAAATATTAGTACAAAATCATTAATACTTACACTATTACACATGATTTGAACGTATTTTCACAAATCACTTACAAAAACGGAACATAAAAGATTTTTCGTTTTAACAGGATGTTATGTGCTAATTATTGCTTACCATTTCAGATTTACTTCGGAAGTTTCTACCGCCAGTTTCATCTTCAGTAATGCCACAAATTTCAGTGATACTACAATCAGAAAAGAAAATTTTACATCGTGGAAAAGTGCAAAGCTATTGCGGAATCAAGCTCACAAATGCAACCAATCTAGAAATAGGTTGACCCCCTGCATGGGTAGACCATTTTATGCTTTTGATAACTATGAATTCAAGTCCACAAATGCAAAAGTTTCCATATTTATCATTTATTGTTGTAAATGTTGCTCCTTCAAATTTGACTTTAAAGTGTAATTCAGGATAATCATTTTGAATAGAATATGGTTTGAAATGAACCTAAAGCACAAGGGTTTTTTTTTTGCCATATATTATAGTGCTTATTAGTTTTTTTCTTAAAACCTTACACATTACCTTCACACTTGACTTTCCCAGGCTCTTCTGACCCATCATCATCAACAAGAAAGGCTTCAAGTGCTGCAACATTACCAAGAAAGGCTCCGATTGCTGCAGTATCCAACAACAACAGTGAGTATACATTGTTTCTTTCATTTTTTCACTTATTTAAAATAAATTGTTACATCATTTTAATACAAATTGTTTTTGTTTTTTGCCTTAGATGTAGCAATTACCTACAATAACCTTGGACTTCTACTTCAATGCCTTAATTGTAACGCAACCATGTGGTATGAAGAAAGAAGCATAAAATCTAGGAGAAGTGAAAACCCTACTTTTTCATTGTGTTGCCAAGAAGGGAAAGTGCACTTAGAAAAACTACAAGAAGCACCTGCGCCACTTAAGCAACTACTTGAGTATGATAATGACCCCAGAGAAAAGATGTTCAGGCGCCAAATACGAATTTACAATGGACTATTTTGCTTCACATCATTGGGGGCAAGAAATGATAGATCGATCAATCAAGGAGGGGGGCCATATATTTTCTGAATTAGTGGTCAAAACTATCACCGTTTGGGTTCTCTCCTACCGCAAGATGGTCAAAGGCCTAAGTACGCTCAATTGTACTTCTATGATACTGATAATGAGCTTGCTAATCGATTGGCAGCCTCAACTTATCATGATTCGCCCGAAGTTAATGATTCTATTGTGAAAGAACTTATTGAAATGTTAGATAAACACAATTGTGTTGCTAAAGCATTCCGGATGGCTAGAGATTGGAGTAGTCAGAATCAAACCTATGATCTCAAACTCCACCTTATAGGAGAAAGAGAGACACAGGGGCAACAATACAGTGCGCCCAATGCTTCTGAAGTGGCTGCACTGATTGTAGGGGATTTCGGACAGAATACTAAATCAAGAGATATAGTAATACAGAGCAAAACCCACGGCCCTCAAAGAATTTCAGAACTGCACCCACTGTATATGGCATTGCAATACCCTCTTTTGTTCCCTTTTGGAGAAGATGGATTCCACGAAAATATTCCATACTACAATAACACCGGCAGAAGGAAAACAAAAAGAGGGACGGTGACCATGAAGGAATACTATGCTTACAGAATTCAACAAAGAGTTGATGAAGGAACAACCCTAATTAGGGGAGCTGGATTACTCCAATAGTATGTGGCGGATGGCTACACTTCAATGGAAGAGCAGAGACTAAAGTGGGTCAAGTACAATCAGGAGACCTTGCGGGCTGATTTATACCAAAATATTTATGATGCGGTTACTAAAGGAGATACACATGCTACAGCTATTGGTAAAAGGATAGTCCTTCCAGCATCTTTTACAGGTAGTCCAAGATACATGATACAAAATTATCAAGATGCTATGGCTCTTTGTCGGGCGTTGGGGAATCCAGACCTATTCATAACATTCACTGCCAACCCTAAATGGCCAGAAATCAGTGAAATGCTTTCTCAGATTCCAGGACAAAAAGCAAACGATCGTCCAGATGTGGAAGCAAGAGCATTCAAGCTGAAGCTAGCTCAACTCATGAAAGATATTGAAAAACATCAAATTTTTGGCAAATAACGAGCAGGTGAGTCCTTGTCATATGCTCTATTACACAAACAAAAAATACCATTATCTACACAAATATTAACATAGCTTCCGTTTCCAATGTAGCTGTGTACACAATTGAATTTCAAAAGTGTGGGTTACCGCATGCACATATTTTAGTTTGGCTGCAAGAATCGTCCAAATGCAAGACACCGGAAGAAATTGATGATATTATATGCGCTGAAATTCCATCCCATGAGAAGGATCCTATAGGTTTTAAGGTTGTCACTGAGTTGATGCTACATGGTCCATGTGGTGATGCCAACCCAAAATCCCCATGCATGAAAGACGGGGAATGCAGTAAACATTTTCCAAAGCCATTTTATGCAGAAACAACAGTTGATGAAGAGGGTTTTCCAGTATATCGACGAAGAGACAATGGTGTTCATGTGAAAAAGGCAAAATGCAAGCTTGATAATAGGTTTGTAACACCTTACAATCGTTATCTATTAGTTAAATATCAAGCGCATATCAATAACATTTAGCCCACACTAATTCAAAACATGAAACCCCATTATCCATGGCTCCCCTTCACAAATCGCCCCAAAAAGAAGACCATGTTTCCTCGAGTGATGAATTACGTGTAGGCCAAGATGGGAAAATCAAAGTGATGATATGTCGAAAATGGGATGTCTTGACTCCAAAAGGAAAATACCTTAGCACAGAATTCATCATCTCCGACGAAAAGGTACACCACACCACCGACCACCACACCACCGACTTTGAGCACATTTTTTGATCTACATGAATATACCACATTATTATATCATTTATTATTTGCATTAGGGTAATGTTATTCAGTGCACCGCAAAAAGCAACGTCGCCCATTGCTTCATAAAACTAGAAGAAAGAGCTATATATTACCTGAAGAGATTCAAAGTGCTCGCTAATCCGGAGGAGTACCGAATTCTGAAAGACAACGAGCACATGATTGAATTTGAAGGGTCTACTATTGTTGGTAAAACTGCGCCAACATCAGCGGCTTTCAACTGATACCCCTTCCAGTTGATCAACTATGAGGAACTCCAACCTACAAACAAGAGATATTTGGTTGGTAAGTTATTATAGTATCATTCAACCGAAACAAAACAATCTACTTTTGTATGCATTCATGTAACTAAAAGGCACTACTTTTTGAATTTACAGATGTTATCGGCTGCGTTACAAATCTTGGGAAACCAACTACCCCAAGCGGTTCACATGCACTTGATTTCGACCTCATAAATGAACGGTAACGACAAGTTATACTATACTTATGTCCCCCAAGTTTTGTTATAGCCACCCCAATTATTTTCGTATCCAGATTTATTTTTCTTACCCAAAATAAATTATAATCCAGGGGTCGTAGAGTTCAAGTAACCCTGTGGGGACGACTCGGTAAGGAACTCCTTAACCGTAAATCCCATCACCCTAAGGTGTATGCAGTCGTTTTAGTGGCAATGCAAGTTAAGGAATACAAGCGTATGTACTTGACATACCCATTGTCTATATCCTACCAACTTGCTACATGCAGTTGACAACCTTTTATGATGTGCCCTTTGTAGGTGAATTGAATCTGTCCAGCAGCTCATCGACTATTATTTTTGATGATTCCAGCATCCTACAATTAAAAGAATTCATCAGCCAAAACACGTGCAAAAAGAAGCTTCTTAACCCCCTTTATATAATTTCCACCCATTACAATCATGCATATACTAATGAGCTACTGTAAAATATCTCCAGGCATATAAGTGAGGATGCCAGCCACCCTATCAAGGGATTGCTCTTTGAGGCTCTCGAACGGGGAAGAGCAAAAAACCCAGTATATTCTTTTTCCCCCACTTACTATATTTTCACAATTTAAACCCTATATTGAATTATCTTATCACATGGTCTGATCATATGCACTTATCATATTCACAGAGTGTTACCTATAAATGCCAACTACATGTCGTCAATGTTCAAACACGAAATAGTTGGTATAGGTTTACATGCACCAGTGGCAAGTGTTGGAAAAACCTTTCCCGATTTGATGGCAAGTTCTGGTGTGATTCATGTGAAATTATCATAAGCTATCCAACCCCAAGGTACTACACACAAATTATCAAATGCTTAGTTACCATATTTTGGTCTATAAATTGTTTTACCTCCATTACTAGCAATATAATTTGATACTGAATTATCATTTCCCCTAATGTCACTAGCTTTAGATTGCAACTTGAAGTTGATGACCCAACTGGCTTAGCTACTATCACTATGCTTAATGACACTGCAAAAAAATTGCTAAACACCACAGCAGCGAAGCTATTGGAAGAAATGAATGTACGAACAAGTATAGATTACTCCACCTCATTTTTTTTCTTCATTGTTTCTCCTGCCTTATATGTTTGCCTCTCTCCGGGATGAAGATGATGAAAATGTGCTCCCACCTGCAATCGCAAGCTTGGTCAATAGCACCCTTACCTTGGAAATATCATCACACACATACTATAATGAAGGAAGTTTTGAGAGTTTCACATGCTCAGACGTTCATTTGGATCATGTACTTCTAATATAGAGTCACATATTTCCCAAAAAGTAAGGTCAATTAGGGCAATGACGAATACATTAATGATTTATCATTTGTTAGGTTACACCCGAACAAGGAATCGAAGAGGAGGCCTTAGCTAAAGAAAAGCAATCTGCACCACTGTCCCTGAAGTGCTTGTAAAAAGCTACTGTTGAAGGAACAATAGAGACAAAAGCTACCCCCCAAAGAGAAAGAGAAATGTAAGTGCAAATCTATTATGTTCATGCACGTGCCATGTTGCTCCAACACTAAACTTTAATGCATATTACCTTTTTTCCATTAGCAGATGTTGTAAGGACGAACATGATGTTACAATGGCACATTGGAAAAATCAGCTAACAAACATTTCTTCACTTTCCATGTAAACAGGTTTTGTGATGATGCAGCTCATCCTACTTCAGAATTTTATGATACAACAAAGATACAAGATGTGTAAGTAAACATGTTAAACACCTGCGAACACGTGCACCATGATACCGAATATGTAACAATTCCTATTTGTCAAATGTTATCAGAGAATCTGAAGAGGAATGTCTTAAGGAAGAATGTTCATTCACAACTGTCAAACCAACTGAAAAAGAGAGATCTACTATAGCAAATTCTTTTATGAAAAGAAAGAGCATCGTGTAAGTGCATGCATACAATAGTTCCAGCAGATATACTCGATCAGATACATTATAACTTTTCTTTTCCACATATGGACAGGTTAGATGAAGAAGACAGCCCATGAAAATGTCAAATTGCTTGCAGATGTTGAAGAGCAGAAAGACCATCTATACATTAAGGAGGGGGGGATATTGAAATGTTGAAAGCCATTAAGATGTCTAGGAAGAACCATTCAATTTTAAATAAACGGTTTATATTTAAATTAGTTTAGCTATTTTTCAAATTTTTTTTTTATGATCGATAGATTTCTATAGGGTAATCCTACCAATTCCATAGAGATTCAACTCTACGGAATCGGTGAACTATGATAACGGAATCGGTGGACTATATTATACTACATTTGTCTCATAATTTAAATCATTTACTTTTTGAAACGTTTTTTAATGTGTTAAAAACTGTAGTCCATAAAATATAAAAAAATTGAAAATTTTCAAAATAATTTCAAACTTCATAGTAATTAGTTTCAAATTAGTATAAAAAAATTTTAAAAAAAGTTTAATTTTATAGAGTTTTTAACACATTAAAAACCGTGTTAAAAACTCAAACGACTTCAATTATAAGACAGATGGAGTATTATATTATATTATATTACATTTTATAATATTATATTATATATTTTTCATCGAATAGAGATATATTTCATTCTACTGCAAGGGGTTATCTTTAATGAGTCGAATTTATTTTCACCTTTAGTCTGTTTTCACCTTTGATGATTTAGTTTTTAATCTGTCATCATCGTAGTATTACTCTTTAATTTGTTTTCACCTTTAATTATTTACTTTTTTTTCATCAGTGTTTATTTTTCTATAAACTTCACAATTAAAACCTAAATACATACACCTTCGACAAGTATATGATTTACTATAAATGCAATGCAATCATGTGTTTTTATCTATATTGCATGAACTACATCTTCTCACTCCAATTTGGTAATGCACAGGTGATTTAGAGGCCATTCCAAACTAAATGATCGGATGCAAGGAACATACGCATACTCCAAATAATTAACTCATTCAGTGTATGATATGACCATGTCGTCAAGTATAACATGATCGTTTTTCATTAAATTTTGTTACTTTTTGTCGAGGTTCAACAGTTTCTTTTTTTGAACACTTAATTTAAATATTGTGTGCTATTTCTTTGTTTATTTAGCAACTCTATTCCATGTTACCTGTTCAATAGCTTCTTGTCTTTATTTACAATAAAAATACACTAACGGGTATGCACCCTGGATTTTGATCTTTATTTACATTAATAGCAACCAAATCATATGAAAATATAATATCGTACAATTCTATTTTAGAATAATGTCCCGTACATTAATATCATTGAATTTTCAGTTGGTCTCAAACATCAAAACACTGGTCTTAAACTACATATGCTTGAAAATCTAAACAAATTTATGATGATCACAATACACCAAAGAAAAATGAAAATAAAAATTTGTAGCTATTTGAAAAGTTGGGATGGAAAGTTTCTATCCTAAATCTCCTAACATGGAAAATAAAATCAACTATAAGAATTTCTAAAAAATAAGGAATCAGTACGGTTTAGATGAACAAAATGGGTAAAGCAATAAAAACTAACCTTATTATACAATATGATATTTTAAAAAAAAAAACTCTTAGGTAACTTGTACAAAAACCAAAACTTTATATGTCTCGTGCGTAGCGCGGGCATGACTTACCTAGTCTAAAAGAAGAATCACATCCTAATTCAATCAATTTTTGCCCATTAAATGTGAATCCAGAGCTCAAGAGTCTAAACCCAACCTAATGCTAATTCAAATATGCCTCATTACTTATTGTAACCTACGGACTATTCATCTCCCTAATCCTCAATAAGTCTATGTTTAATTTCTCATCTCCTGAAGATGTATGTATATGAGCTGCGCAAAAACCCCTAAAAACAAGAAGAGGAGATTAGATATATCTAATTTACAAGTAAACAAACCAAAAGCAATTAGAAATTAGATCAGTTGTGCCCAAGGCGTGCAGTATAAGAAGAGGAAGAAGGTGGTTTGTAGACCGCGAAGAAGCTCGAAAGAGGAAAGAGTAAAGGAGGCTAAGATGGAGAGAACAATCAAAGAAGAAGGCGGTGACATGAGGTCGAAGAGAATGGCCAGAGGTCGAAGAGAAAGACAGTGGCCACGAGGGAGAGCACAGACGGAGCAAGAGGTGGCCTGAAGAAGCGAAGCAGGAGGTGGGTGGTGACGAACGAAAGGGTGATCTCTGGAGGAGAGAGAGGTCCCCTGTCCAGGGGAGAGACTCTTTGGGAATTAGATGAAAGGACCAATATGGACACCAAAACAAAAAAATAAATATTTTTAAATTGAAACTCTGAGGGGATAATTAAGACATTACACTGAAATTATACAGTGGGGAGCTTTGAGCCGTTGATCAAGTGAAATCAAATCTTGTCACCTATATCCAAGGGTTAATATAGCAAGGATTATATGAACAGTAATTTCAAGAGTTGCTCTTTTTATAGGAGTAAGGATATACTGCTGTTGATCTCCCGTTTCTCTCGGACCTCATCTCTAATTCAGAAGAATTAGGTAACCCTCTTCTATATTTCTCCAACTTTGGCATCCGGTTTGGGATTTGTTGTTGGATTAATTTCAATTGATGCTTCAGCCCTCTCCAGTTTCTTATTCAAGTATCTTTGTTTTTTTTCCTGAATTAAAAATTGAAAGGAATTTAGGTTTGGGATTGATCAATCATGTTAGTATCTAATTTAGGTTACAAAACTGATATTTTTGGGTTAGAGGAGGGCAGATTCGATTTTGTTTGTGAGATGTTAGAGATTTGATATCCGCTTGCAAGGTGTTCGATTAAATGCCTGATAGTTTTGAGATCTTGAAATTCAGGGTCATGGCCTTCAAATGGAGAATCAAGGCCTTTAGGTTTGGGATTGAAATTTAGAGCATTTTGAGCTTTATACATCTCATATTTGAAGTGCATGTACCATATTTACCTCTTGATATTCCGTATGCAAGCATGCCGTCAATTGAATCTCTGCGAGTATGTTCAGAATGTTCTTGATTTTCTGGGTTGGGTTAGTTCTTCTTAAGTAATTATATGTTGTAATTATTTACAGGGTGACGCTTTATGCTTCCAAAATTTAACTGAATATGCAGAAGGTGCTCCTGGTTTCATCTTCCCTACACTCAGTGCTGGATTGCATTTGCTTAATGTTCAGGTATCTGATATGTCTACTGCCATAGATGACATAAATATTATCCGTGACATAAATATTATCCGTTTATTTTCTCTTATTTTTTTAACTGTGTTTTTTACTTTTTTGAGTTTGATCTCTTTCTTTTGATATTTTCACACAAATGACACAGTGATTCTTGAATCCTTTAGTTGTGTGTTTGTGTATACGTGTGCTTCATTTGACCTAACGTCGGTCATGCAACTCTAGGAATTAGGAAACTATATAATATATTTTTGTGGTTAGAAGGAAACAGTGCTTTGATGGATGTAATATCCTTTTTGAGAGGATGTGTTCTTGCTTTTTTCAAGATTAAAGTTTTAACTTTATAAATCCGTCTAACATAAATAAAGTAGGAATCTTATGTCAACTATCTATATAAATGTCTTGATGATGGCAGTATTTGCAATTTCAGTTTCTCAACTTGTCATTGTACGTTAAGTGACTTTGTAGTTGATTGGTTCATTTTTCCCAGGACAAAATTGCATCTATGTTAATTAAAAATAGTTGAGCTTTCTTCAAATGATAATCCAGTGGTGGAATTGTTCTTCAAATGATAATCCAGGAAAAAATTGCATTTACGTTAAGTGACTTTGTAGGTGATTTGGTGTACAACCGATCCAATTTCTAATTGTTTTCGGTTTGTTTATTTCTAAATTAGGGTTTCTTCATATATCTAATCTCCTATTGTTGTTTTGATTTAAATTTAGAGCATTTTGCGCAGCTGTTGATCTCCACTTTCTCTCGGACCTCAGCTCTAATTCAGAATTAGGTAACCCTCTTCTATATTTCTCAAACTTTGGCATCCAGTTTGGGATTTGTGGTTGGATTAATTTCAATTGATGTTTCAACCCTCTCCGGTTTCTTATTCAAGTATCTTTTTTTTTCGGAATTAGAAATTGAAAGGAATTTAGGTTTGGGATTGATCAATCATGGTAGTATCTAATTTAGGTTACAAAACTGATATTTTTGGGTTAGAGGTGGCCAGATTCGATTTTGTTTGTGAGATGCTAGAGATTTGATATCTGCCTACAATGTGTTCGATTAAATGCCGGATAGTTTTGAGATCTTGAAATTCAGGGTTATGGCCTTCAAATGGAGAATCAAGGCCTTTAAATTAATGGTGAGAACCTTTAAATTGATGATCAGGGTTGTGAAATTCCCTGATATCTTGTTAGCTTACAAGGAGCTTCATTTTATGATAACAAGGTCAATATTTGAGTAACCAAGGGAAAAGGAACAAGAAAGAATAAACAAGCAATGGTGAATGAACAGAAAAATAGGCATACTGCTGTGGAATAGAGAAGCTAGCAAAAACATCAATTTACGTTCTTTAGTTAGAATCTTGGTGGTTTTCTTTTCAAAAAACGATGAAAACTCTGACTTCAAAGAGACAAACACCGAATTTAAAAATATCGGAAGCCCTCCTTCATACCTTCAAGATAAGCATATATAATAGCTTAGAAAAATCCAAAATTGATCAGCAAAGATGATACATCTTTGGAATCAGACAACAGAAATCAGAAATAATACAGATCTCGTCTCATGTATTGAAATGTTAATGTTCATATGCTTACTTGCACCACTTGTAATGTGCAAAAACCACAAGCAATCCGAGGTGGGTAATCAGCAATGAAATGGCTAAGCCTTTCGATACAAAGATCGGTTCTGGAACAAACTTGAAGTTTACAGACCTGAAGTAGAAGAAATTATCAGTTAACCTAGAAAATCCAAAAAAGGATTTTGCTTAGAAATAATATTTTTATAGTGTATACATATTTCCTCTTTCTTTTTTCCCTTGCCTATTATCATACGTGAATGTTATAACTTGTGAGCAGCTTAGAAATAATATTTTGTCATTCTTGAATTTTGCTTGTTCACTGAGTCAGCTAACAACTTTAAAGAGAAATGCAGGGGGCTTGAAGGTAGTTTGGTACAGCTGACTATTCGCCGTGGGGATGAGATAAAGCATTTGGATTTTATGTAAGTTGGAACCCACTAGAAATGATTTCATTCTTATTTTTATTGTTGGGTTTGTGCACAAACCAGCCTCTTTATCTTGAGCAAAATCGTCATCTTTTGAGTTGCTTGTAAACTGTATTATGATCTTTCTTATGAGTTTTCATGATTGATTACTTTTTTGACAGACGAGAGAGTTTCACTGTACCCGGTGAAATCCATATTATGTGAGATTCCAAATTGAGGGAATGATGCTTCCCGGATCGGATACATCAAGTTAGCTTCATTTACTCAGAATGCTTCTAGTATGTTGGACATTGTTTTTGACTTTCTGCATCTCCATTTCTATTTCCCAAACTATGTAGAGTTTTATCATTGGTCTCAAGTTTCCACTTAAGAGTTTTGCAATTAAAGAGTTTTGCATGATATGATCCTTGGCTTTTTTAAGCATATTTAATCAAGTATTCGTATTCGTGCATTAGCTCAAATACATTTTAGTAAATAATGCCTTTTTAGTCAGGAATATTTTTCTTCGTCATTTCGGTCAACATATTCCTAAATTAGTTGTCCCTTGATAACAAAGAAAAAGTGGTTTTAATATGTCTTTATATTTGTATTTCTATTGACTTTGAGCATCCATGACAGGTGCTTTAATGGAAGCAATCGGAACTTTAGCCTTTGCACTGAATCTTCGAGATAATAGGTGAGGAATAGCTCATTCATTTCATTTTCATATAAACTTGTAAAGATATAAGAGGCTTATATGAACTATATTACTGGTGCAGTGGGGGGCCTCTTTCCTGAAGGAGTTATTTTGTGTCGGTATGATGCCTTTGTCTACTCCCTTTTCCATCCCCTTCCTTCCTTTCCAGCGTCTGTCTAAAAGACGTGTTGTTTATGCCTTTCAAACCGCTCTCCCTGACTCCCTTAGCCTACCAACACTGCTCTCTTCCTCTTTACTCAAGTTGTGACAAGGAGCCAAATCAATTTCAAGCTAACTAGAGATGATGAATCGCCTCCCGGGATATCGCATATAGTTTGTATTGATTGCTTTTAATTATTTATTTGTGATTGAAAATTGGTTAAATTGTTGTTTTGATATGGAGGCTTGGTGTTTCTTTGCTTTTATGCCTTTAAGGTGTTCGTGCAAATGCTTAAGAGATATTTTGGAATGGAGCTTGTGTTTTGATTACTTTGTGATGTTGTTTTCCCATTTACTATTGTCCATTGAAATTACATTTACATTTTCCTCCCAGTTTACAAATTATAAAGATGCTTTGATTTTCCAGTCGATAGCACAGTAGATATATAGAACCTAGATTAGTATGAAAACATGTATATTTGGTTTCAAATCAAACTTTGGCCTAATGTGCTCGAGATTTAAAATTAAATGATGTAAAATATATGCCCAACTAGGCAACTAGCATAGAAATTAAGTGAGCTTAACTCAAGGTAATAAGGTAGTATAATATTAACAAGTGAGTGCATTGTATCTGCCTTTAATTATATATATGAAGTGGATACTAATTAAGGGATCTGTTGAGCACACAACTGAGTGATGTCCTTTACTTGAGCAACAACTGCATCAATACTCAGAAGCTATAATTTTGTTTGAATGATTGATTTAGATTTGGGTTCAAGTAACATTGAGTGTTTCTCCTCTGAAAAATGTTAAAATCTGCATTTCAGATCCCAGCTTAATTACTTGAGACACTTAAAAAAAGCATTTTAGAAATTTTAGTAATGTCTTGCACTTACCACACGCTTTATTCATGTGTTGTTATTACTTGGAAGTATATGAAAAGTACTTCATTATATTCACAGTTCACTTGTGATGAAGGGTTTGAGGGGATAAGATAGGTGTGTCTTATAAGGTTTTGGATATATTTAGCTATCGTTTATAATGCAAATTTTAGGTCGTGGCACTTGTAAGCACTAATCTACCAGGAGACCAAGGTTGGAGTGGTGTGCAATTAGATCTAAGAATATTTTCTGCACAAGTGAAAGCAACCCCCCCCCCCCCCCCCCCCCCCCAATCCCACCCAAAGCACTAAGGGGCATGATAATGAATTTTGAAAGCACTAGCGGCTTAACTCGTTCTTCACATATGTTTTTCATAATGTTTGCACAAAATTTATTATCTTCGTTTATGAATCCTTGTTTACTAATTTATGAATGACATATTAATACATATTCTTTTTCTGTATGGATGGCTACATAATGCTAGGTCTATCTTACTGAATTTATATCCACGGGCTTTTGATTTAAATAATCATCTTTTGCAATGATATTTTATAATCATAACAGGCTTGATTTATCTGCGGGGTATATGCACTGGTCTTGCCCCTACATTTGCCTTGAATGCAGGAGCACTAAATTCCGAACTTGCAATTGCACAGGTTCCTCTTCTGGTTTCATATTTGTTTAGTTTTTTTATCTGCTTATTTAGGGATTGAGTTTCTACAATGTTGAATTGGTTGTTTGATTTGGTAGATGTGGTAACTCAGCCAAACCAAAGTTTTTTTTTCTCTTGATTTAAGTGTAGTGAAGTGAAAAGTAATCAATCATGAGAGGATGAATATAGAAAGGATTACAGGATATTGCTATAAAATTTTGGCTCTCAAACGAACCTCTTAGGTAGGGAGTATGATTGTATGAATAGGGATGGCCCCTTGGGAATCCCACATCTTTGTGTCTGGATCAATACAATTCACCACCTTCGCCAAGGGACTGGTTACTTAGAGAAGAATACCATCACCTATATGAAGAAATCTGGCTACTCTATAATTCTACATTTGGGTCTTCCTTGTTATTTCTTGCTCTTTTTCTTTCATGAATGTGAGATCCAACAGCATAAACGAAGTGCAATTTGACCTTCTATATAAAAGGAAGCCATATTTAGGAATGATGCAGTGATATAATAAAGCTTTGCTAGCTTAAGAAAATTATTCCTAATAGAGTTTCATTTTTTTTTTGGCAGTTGAAAGTTGAAATTGACCGGTGATATTTTAGTTCGTGTGCATGGGATTTGTCTGATGCTCACTCACGTCACCTAATCTTAATCAATAGAATAGCAGATTGGTGAGACAACATACCTAATCATAATCAGTAGAATAGCAGATTGGAGACACGACATTTCCACCTAAAAGCTATGATAACAAGCCTCAATACTGTATTTTCCTGTTGGAATTCATGCTGTAAACTTTCAGTTGAAAAAGCCACTTCCATCAAATTATTTAAATAGTGGCATAGCTCATAAAATGCTTGTTAGGAAAATGCCTTGTTCCTTATTCCTATCCTATCCTATGTGCATATCATATTTATAGAATACATGCCCCATTGAGATCTTTGAGGAGGATTTCCATGCTGCTATTGTTATGGATTTCTTAGTGTGTATTTATTTACTCATTTTTCTGTTATAGGTCAAGATGGCACTGTAGTACATGAGAAGAGTTATCCAGAAGAAGGCAGAATTTGATATCATGGATCTTAATTTACCCAGGTTCCTGCTACATTTTTCAGAACCATTACTCTTCCTGTAACTTGTCTTTAATTATTTGATCCCTTTACTTAATAACCCTTCAATCCTAATGTTTTTGGATATATACAAGATTCATTTATTATGCATCATATTCACCATCTTTTCACTAGAGTAGCATCTAAATTCTCCCAACCTTTCTACATATATGCTTTTTATGTGTAAGATAATGCTACGAAGAGCTGTCTGATCCTCAAGGGCACCTTGATGAGGACTTTACACACAATGGTGGTACAGTTCATGAGAGGATGATCATTTCCTTCTCATCATGTGCTCTTAGGTACAAGGATTGTTAAACTGGAATTTTGATTTCTGGCATAAGGTTGTTGGCATAGAACTGACACTCTTATTCATCCATCTATTTGATGATGCACAAACAAACCAGAGGGAAACCAGTGACAAACCTTTGTTGTTCCAGTATCTCAAAAACAAAACAAAAATGATTGAATCTCATGCATGATGGGCCAGGCTCTCCATTCAAACTCTCTACTTCTCTTAAATCAATCTCCACTCAACACAATACTCATGTTATAAACAAGTTGGCTTTTCACATTCATTGTGCTATCTATCAGTACATAATGTTCTGCATGAGTTAAGTGCCCCCCTTTTTTTCCTTTACCTACAGGTTGCATCTTAAACATTTATTCTTGCTTTATTTGGGCATGCTGATGAGGATAAATTTATTCAACCACACTACCTTATTTACAACCTCTACTCCGTATAACATGCTAAATATGGTTTTTACTATGCCAAAATTCTGATCAGGGCTCTTATTTTGCAATGCTCTAAATGTCAAATGTCGATTGTGTGCAGGGGGCTAAAAATATCATAAAATTTAGTGGTGACCACAACTCTTCTCGACCACAAAACTCTTCTATGATTCTGTCTCCATATTTTTCTACAATACCCTTTATCATCCACAACAAATTTCTTCTAATTGCTCAAATAAGCTCTAGATGAATACTAAGTTGAAGGATCTGAAGGCTGGTACTACCACAGATAAGGTAATATATTCTGGGTACTACTGTGTTGATTGATTAGATTAAACAATTGCTGCAGTGGTTATGCTTTAAGTAAGAAAGTGTACATAGATCATGTGAAATCAAGTGAGGATGACCAGTGTACATATGTTGTTCAAGTGAGGATGACCAGTAAACCTTGTATTATTTGCATTTTTCTGTCAAAGATGTCTTCGTAAATGTATGTTGATTTTTGCCTCATATGATGTATCCCATTCCAGAAGTAAGGGTGTAGTAGATTAGCCTTTTAGTTTGAGGTAGGTGCTATGGTCCTGTACTCCTGTAGCCTGTAGGCATTGAGTCCCTCACGTTATATACAACCATTCATAGAAACTGAAATAATTCATTATCATTGTGTCATTTTTCTAACCTTTTCCTTTCATATTTAATTTCATACCATTGCTTCTAATCTTGACTTCTCCCAGATTAAGGGCCACATGTTTGAGGCTTGTAGCTACAAACATACAACCAATGTCCCAAAGAACTTTCCGATTAAGGTTTGTGCCTTTGTTTGAGAGGCTTGCCCACTTGGAATCAGCCCCAGTTGTCGTAGCAGGGATGTTTTCAATCGAATGAATGGTAGATAACTGAATCAACAGCAAAACAAGAGGTTATGACTTGATTTTATGGGAATGATATTGGATGGTTTTTTACTGCGTGGGCATTGTACAATGTTGAAGAGAAGCTTATAAATGGTGCTAAGGAGTTTGGTGTGAAGTTGGCCATGTCTCATGGTTGTGGTGGGACTGTGGGCAAAGGCTCCTTATTACTTTGTAATTTGTATTTATTTGCCTGCAATTGTTCTCCACCACTGTGGGCAAAGGCTCCTTATTACTTTGTAATTTGTATTTATTTGCCTGCAATTGTTCGTTGAGTTTATTTAAATATAGTGTTCCGTGTAATTGTATCATTTTCATATCTTATGTACACTTAATCACAACAAAACTTCACCGTGCGAAGCACGGTTTCATTACCTAGTATATATATTATATACCTACTATATGTATAAATTACACATATATATTACTATTTTTATTTTTTTAAAATGAATAATTAATATTATTTTTTACATATATATATACACACACATATATATATTAATTTTAATAAAAAAGGCGGGTACCCGTTACAGTAACGGGTTGATTAATATGTCCAATCATGCATCCGCTGCGAGCGCGGGCCGGACCTAGCAGCCCGCATGAGATTTTCTCCATGTCCAAGTCAGCCCGCTAATGCGGACGGGCGAGACGGGTCGAGCGGGCCTACCCGCATTTGGTCTAATTATAAATAATCTAGATAGATTATACCAGTAATAAATAAAAAATTAATAATCTAAATATAAAGAAATTAGTTCAACATATTATATATAAATATTTTTTTTCTAATCTATCATTAATTAAATCTCATGTAATATAGTAGATAGTTGATTTTTATAAATATTTTAATATTCTTTTTTCATTAAATAATCTATATCTATATACATATACTAAAACCGATGCATAGCGTCCTGCGTGGCGGCGTGTGGGTGAATCTGTCTACGTGGCGGTGCGTGAGTGCATCTCGCAAAACTTTCTCCCGTCAAAAAAGAAATCTAATAAAAATAATTATTTTATTTTACCATTAACTCTTATAATTGGATAGATATGAAATATCTTATAAGGAAAGAAATATATCAATATAGCACAATTAATATAATTAAACGTACTAATAATAATAATAATAATAATAATAATCATAATCATAATCATAATCAATTTCCCAGGATGCCGGGGCTCGTGCTGCAACTTATATTTTTACAAGACTTAGCTTTGTTATTGCTAAGGGAGTGGGGGCCCAGATAGTATCTCGGCTACCCACTAATTTCCTGTAGTATGTAATTATTTTTATAATAATAATAATAATAATAATAATAATAATAATAATAATAATAATAATATCTGCCACCAAAAAAATTTGTCATATACAATTACCGTATGTATATACAAGTTATATTAGATAATTTGCTCATAATGTATATTCGATGTAATTAGATATAATTAAACACATCGTATGTCTTTACTCTATTTCAATATAATTAAATGTATTAATAGCAATAATAAAACTAATTAAGCTATCATTTTGACGGTTGTTAGATTCAAGGTTTGAGTGTCTAATGGAGTTTTAGAAACACTCTGTAATCTATATCTATATTTTTTATTCTATTCTATATACATATACTAAAATCGATGTATAGTATTTTATGTGGTGTGTTGTGCATGCTCGTGCCTCAAGCAAGTGCAGGTGGGCTGATGGAATAGGCCCCCAAAAAATTTAGGGCCCAATATGATAAATATTGTGTATATATATAGTTTGCTTTCCAAAATTAACATTGATTTGAATTTGCCCTTATGGTAAAACCTCCGATAGGTACCGATCAATTGCCCTCCCTTCCCTTGTTCGATTCCCTTCTAGGTTATACCACTAGTACAAAATGTATATTAAAAGACGCCACATAGACAACGGTTTTTAAAAAAACGGTGTCTATGTTGAAAAATATTAGAGATTTTTAGGACGGACAACGGTTATAAATTTAACCGTTGTCTTTGGGTGTGTTTATATTTATAAAGACAATGGTTATTTAAAGAACCGTTGTTATATATACAGAAGACTTCCCAAAGAAAACGGTTTAGAAAATCGTTGTGTAAGACCGATTAGAATCGTTGGCTTTTACGTTATATAGACAACGAATATTTAAAACACCGTTGTTATGTATATAGAAGATGTCGCAAAGAAAACAGTTTTTAAAACCGTTGTCTAAGGCTGAATAAATTCGACGTTTAGTAAGTTGAAAAGACAACGGATATTTAAAGAACCGTTGTTATATATATAAGATTTCTCAAAGAAAATGGTTCATAAAACCATTGTGTTAGGCCGATTAGAATCGTTGTCTATTACGTTATAAAGACAACGAATATTTAAAAAACCGTTGTTATATGTCTAAAAGACGTCTCAAAGAAAACAATTATTAAAACCGTTGTCTAAGGCTGAATAAAATCAGTGTTTAGTAAGTTGAAAAGACAACGGATATTTAAAGTTTAAAGAACCATTGTTATTAATATAGAAGACTTCTCAAAGAAAACGGTTCATAAAACCGTTGTTTAAGACCGATTAGAATCGTTGTCTATTACGTTATAAAGACAACGAATATTTAAAAAACCATTGTTATATATAGAAGACATCTCAAATAAAACGATTATTAAAACCTTGTCTAAGGCTAAATAAAATCAGCGTTTAGTAAGTTGAAAAGACAACGGATATTTAAATAACCATTGTTATATATATAGAAGACTTCTAAAAGAAATTGGTTTATAAAACCGTTGTGTAATGCCAATTAGAATCGTTGTCTATTACGTTATAAAGACAATGAATATTTAAAAAACTGTTGTTATATATATAGAAGACGTCTCAAAGAAAGTGGTTATTAAAACTGTTGCTTAAGGATGAATAAAATCGACGTTTAGTATGTTGAAAAGACAACGGATATTTAAAGAACCGTTGTTATATATATAGAAGATTTCTTAAAGAAAACGGTTCATAAAACCGTTGTGTAAGACCGATTAGAATCATTGTCTATTACGTTATAAAGACAACGAATATTTAAAAAAACCATTATAATATATATAAGACGTATCAAAGAAAACGGTTATTAAAACCGTTGTCTAAGCTAGGATAAATAAAATCGGCGTTTATTAAGTTGAAAAAAATTGAAAATCATTATACAAATGTATATTGAGCAATTCTAACCAAACAAACAATTGAAAAACATTATGCAAAGTACTACGTATAACAGGGGCGGCCGCCCCCCCTCTGGTGACGGAGTTTCGTACTATTTAAAAAAAAAATAAAAAAATAAGGTAAAAAAATAAATAAATGTGAAAGAGAACACAAAGATTGTCTAGCCTAGTTGGTAAAAGGATGGAAGGAAGAGTAAAGGAAGCAAAGAGGTCATGGGTTCAAATCTCAATACTTACTTTTTTGCACTCCTTTTATTCCTTACCTTTTTTGTTATATTTTTCTTTTAATATTTTCATTAGATTATTCATTATGTTACCCAAATATTTTAAATAATTCTTCTAATTTTTACTTCTATGAAATTTTTTTTAATATCAATATCATATTTAAACCACAATTTATGAGTTTTTTAATCATACTTTTCAATCCTATAATTTTTTTTTCATTTACCAATGACAAATTCATTAAAAAATTATAATTTTCTTTCAATAATTTAAAAAAAAAATCTTAATCCTACCACACACACACACACACACACACACACACACACACACACACACACACACACACACACACACACACACACACACACACACACACACACACACACACACACACACACACACACACACACACACACACACACACACACACACACACACACACACACACACACACACACACACACACACACACACACACACACACACACACACACACACACACACACACACACACACACACACACACACACACACACACACACACACACACACACACACACACACACACACACACACACACACACACACACACACACACACACACACACACACACACACACACACACACACACACACACACACACAAAATTTTGCAAATTATTAATTTTGCAATAAAATATCATATTTATACCATAATTTATGATTTATTTTCAATATATTTTTTTAAAATTTCTTTAATATATATACCGAGGAAAAAAAAATTCTCGACCAAAAAGTCCGCCCCCCTCTAGGAAATCCTGCGGCCTCCACTGACGTATAATATATATACGTAAAATTTACCCACTTTAACTTTGGATCGATCGGAAATCTAACAAAATTCTATTTATAGTTTTTATAATCACTAAATATCCGGCCATTGATTAAGATTTTATCTTTCCAATCGATACTGTACGTAAAGGGAAATGAGAAGATCTTTTAAGCAGTTAATTAGCTTGAAAATTAAAATTAAAAAAAAAAGCGCGTTGTTTTATAATATTGAAAATATTTGAGAGAATCAGGATCATCACAACCGATCACGTACTATAATTGTGCTGAACGAGTTCGATCTCTAACCGTCCTTCACTCTCTTTTACTCTCTCTTTTGTTCTCTCTCTTTTTGACAACTCTCTCTTTTCTATGGATAGTTCTTCAATGGCTTCTCATATATTGATAATGATCCGAAAGAATTCGATGACACATCGATCTGAATCCTTCTTAACAAGCCGTGGAAACCAAGTCAAGTTAAATTGGGGACTCCGATGTGATAGGCAGGCAAATAACTCCGATGTGATAGACGAGAGTGGGTGGGTGATCGGTCAAAATGGTATGTTTATGTTGAATATTTCGATCATTTTATCAAACCTTTTCATTCTAGTTTCTAAAGCTTTATTTAATTTTGACCTAATATAGGTAATTGTAGGATGGATTGAATACTCCGTCCCATGGTTAGATTGACTATCTTTCATCAATGCCAATTGCCGGAAATATTGACTACAGTGAAGCTTCGATCGATTATAAGAACAAGCAAGAACAAATGCAAAAGAGCAACCATAGACTTCTAATTTGGTTGCTCCTTTTCATCTTTAAGAGGTGGATTGTTTTCCGTGGGCATGTTGTAGTTTTATAACTTTTATTTACTACAAGTTCAATCGATTGATCTATTTTATTGTATTAAAATTGTATATTATGATCAATATATATGCTCTAATTTCATAATTAATAGCAAAAATAAAATTTTAAATTAATTTTTAAATAATTTGAGATTGTGGTGGTTATAAAAAAAAAATTGAGATCGTGGTCTAAATATGTTTTGGATTTATCAATCATAAATTTAAATTGTTCTAGAAGTGAGACAACGATTGAAAGTTACTATATACAATGGTTTAAGCGAAACCTAGCCAACACTTTTGAAATTTATACAACAGTTAACGAGTATATAGACAATTATTAAAATATATGTACACAACGGTTTCATTTATCTTAGACAACGGTTAACATGTACCTAGACAACAATTACATTATCCTTAGACAACAGTTAGAATGTGATTAGACAACGGTTAAAACCGGATATCCTAACTTGAAGCAACGGTTAAAGTCACCTTAGACAACAGTTATAACCGGTTAATATGATTCAAACCCAATTTTGGAGGTGCATAGACAACGGTTATCCGGAATCTATCACAACGGTTATAACCGTTGTCTAAATAAACCGTTGTGATAAACCCAACCATTGTATTTTCAAAAACCACACGGGCTGATGCAACGGTTCCAAAATCGTTGTGCGTTTTGTAAAATAACCGTTGTGTAAGGGTTTTTTTGTACAAGTGTACACATTGTCTTTTTTCGTGGCCCCTTTTTCATATTTTTTTTTAAAAAAATTTTATTCATTTTGTTTTTGATAAATGACCCCTTTTTCATTTGTTCTACTCTCTTCTTCTTTCTTTGTAATATTATTTCCTGTATTTTCCATATGTTATTATGACATACAAGTTTTTTTTATTTCTTTTAAAAGCTACCGGTTCCAAAAGATTTTATTGACATACACAATTAAAAAAAAATGTTTTATTTCTATTATAGCCATTTATGCTAATATTATAATTAAAAACAATTTAATTATCATCTTATTTGAAAACTAATAAAAAAATTAATCAAGATAGTTTATTATGTAGATATTTATAAATATTATACCATTAGTAGAACATTTTTTAAAAAAATCTATTGTCTTCTTAATTCATTTTTATTTTAATTTTCGTACGGGGCCTCCAAAATCTGTGGCACGGCCCTGGTGTTGTGGTTGATTCTAGGGAAAAATTAATAAAATAATATGTTATCATAGTTTATAGAAAGTTGTATAAGTCCCAATCTATCTATATATATTTTAGTTAATTTACAAAAATATTTCATGGTCATACTTACCAAAAATATTAATAGATAAATATGTTATATTTGTTAGGTGCTATTTTATTTATATCTAGATTATTTTTTGGTGGAAATAATTATTTATATCAAAACCAATCATTTAATAATTGTTATTTTATTTCTATCTATATTATATTTGAGGCCAAAATAAATAATTAAGATATTATATAGCCATAATATGTAGCTATAATCCATCCATGTAGAGATATTTTAGTAAACTAACGTACTATATATTTAATAAAAAATAACATTGAAATATTTTTAAAAAAACATGTATCTATTAAATTAAATGAGATTCAATTAATTGTAGAGTAGAAAAAAAAAATTACCTTATAAATGTGAATTTTATTTATATTTTGAGAGAATCTAAATAAAAGATATATTAGATTTTTATGATCTGTCGAACTAATTTTATTTATATCTATATTAATTTTTGGTGAAAATTTGATATATATTTATATTTTTTTATTGAAATCTATCTAAATTATTTATAATATTGTATTAATGTATTCCCCGTACACGGGACGGGGCCTACACTAGCTTATATTAAGATATGGTTGAATCTAGGATAAAAATTCCTACGTGGCGCGCTTTGGTTGATTCTGGGATAAAAATTATTAAAATAATATATTGTTATATAGTTTATAGAAAGTTATATAGGTCACAATCTATCTATCCATATATTTTAGTTGATTGACAAAAATATAAATAAAAAATATTCCTTAGTCATACTTACCAAAAATATTAATAGATAAATATGTAGTATTTGATAAACGATATTTTATTTATATCTATATTATTTTTTGAGCCTAAAATGATTTATAAAAATATTATATAGCCACAATCCAACTGTGCATAGCTATTTTAGTAAACTAGCATAATAAATATATAATATATATTTAATGAAAAAATATATTTTTAAAGATCAATTATCTATTAAATTACAGGAGAATCAATTAATATTAGATTAGAAAAAAAAACTTTTAACTTATAGATGTGAATTTTGTTTATATTTTGAGAGAATCTAAATAAAAGATATTTAGATTAGATATAATCTATTGAACTAATTTTATTTATATCTATATTATTTTTTGGTGGAAAAATTATTTATATTTAGATTATTATTATTATTATTTATATTTATTTATTAGAATCTATCTAAATTATTTATAATATTGTATTTATGTATTCTCCGTACACGGGACGGGGCCTACGCTAGTGTAGTATATATTTATTACTTTACTTTACTAAAAATATCTGAGCACAGATGGATTGTAGCTACATGATATTTTAATAATTTATTCTGGCCTATAAAAACAATATATATAATAACAATGATTAAATAATTAATTTGATTAAATAATTAATTTTGATATAAATAATTCTCTTCACCAAAAAATAATCTAGATATAAATAAATAAAATAGTACTATAATGTTGTCTCGTTGTTTACTAGGTCCATCTTAATATACTCGTCCGTAAGAACCCCATTAATTGGTGATCGCACTGGTGCTAAAACCTTCTAAATCTTTATTTTGTAAAAAAAAAATCAAATCTACTTTCATGCTTGTTAGAATCGAGGCCCACAAAAGGAAAAAACGAGAAAATTCCAAAATATGAACACAAAACAGTACTGTATACTTCTATTTTAATACAGTAAATGAACAATACTACAATTCAAAGTGGGACCCAGAACCAGTTAACTTCCCTATCGGGTGGGCCCACTGTGGCATTCCCTCTTCCATCTTCTTCCCCTCTATTATGCCCTTTTCCATCTCCTGACAGTACTCTCTCCCTCAGCTTTCATTCCTCCGTTTCCATTATCCACTTGTAAGCCCCCCTCCCCCTTCATCCATTACTATCATAACTTCTATCGTTGATTGTTGATTTCCGACTGTTCATCAATAACTTGCAAACTCAACTTCGGTTTATTTTGTTTTTTGGTTTGTTTGATTGGGTTTTTGGTTTGGTGGGTGGTTGTTGAATGTTTGATTAACTTACTGCTGCCATTTGTTGACCCAGAAAAATCAAAATCGGATGGGTTCATGTGCTTCGATTTACAAAAACACAGGTTCTACCGGGGAGTTCCGGGCATCACTTGTGCAGCCGGAAACCCACAAGAATCCGAATTCGATGCCCTCTACGCCACTCAAGGACAATCCAACTAACGTTCTTGTTCTTGATCCCCCAATCGGTTCCCAGTTGGCTTCCTTTACCATCTTTAACAGCTACGGTAAAAACCTTATTTTGGGGCTTTTGCCCCCATCTTTTTCTGCTTTTTTTTTATTTTTATTTTTTGTATGTGGATTTCTTGGATGAATATTGACAATGTTTCATTTCTTTCCCCTTATTTGCTTGTTTGTTTACACAAGCGATTGAAGGATGTGTTAATTGGAGATTTGGAGATGATGGTGATTTGAAAAATAGGTTTTTATAGTCAATTTCAGGGTTGATATTACGTGTTTCAGTAAGTGTGAGATTCATAGTGCTATAAACTAACTTCATCACTTTTTTTTATATGTTAATCAATTGTAATAATAGATTTTGATCAGAGTTGCCTCTTAATCACTCAAAATTGGTGATGAAATCAGCCATGTTTAAGGGTTCATACTTCATACTCTATCTTTGTGCTGTTAAGTTATTTGTTGTGTCACTTATTTTGTGTTTTCATCTAATGAACATGACGTGCCTAGACTAGCTAGTAGATGTTGTCATTCTCGTTTCTTGTTCTATGTGTTTTTTGTTGTTGATATACTCCGTAGACAGGAAACTGAAGTTGAAGTTTGGTTGCAGTTGGAGAGTGGTTCAGCATTTTATATTGTATTCACCAACTTATGAATGATGAAGAAAGCGGGTTATTGGGTGTTGTTGTTGTGGAAGCTGTTAGTTTTAGGTCAATAGGTTAGTTAATCACAGTGGAGATATGATCTCTTACCCAAGTTCCCTTTGAAGGTTGTGAATTCAGCCATCTTGCATATTTGCATTGTCATTGGAGAAGTGCGATTTTGTAGTTGATGAAGAGTGTTGCTACTCTTTTCCCTTTCAATCCCAAACGTACCCTGAAACTCGATGGATAAAGAATGCTAGTTTTTCTCATCAGTGAAAAAAAAAAGAATAGAAAATCACACTCAGGTACTTTTTCCCTTTTGCAGTACTAATACGCCTCATCTAGGTTCAACAAACTAGAGACGAGTAACCTGATTTAGAACTTTGGTAATCCCCTCAATCCGTAGCTTGAAACTATGTGACCTGTGGATAATTGGATATAGCCAATGATGTTGCATTTGATATTTGTTCCTTCTAGGCTAATTGTTAGCCTATTGTTTTTGCTTTCAAACTTTTGTATGCCAGAATGTGATATCTGTTTCAACTACTAGTTGATGTGCATCATTTCTGTTTTTGATTTTTATCTTCTGCCTCTTATAGGAAGTAAAGAAGAGGCCTTTTTTGATTCCCAGCCATGGCTAGAGTCTGACTGTGATGATGACTTTTACAGCGTCAATGGAGGTAATAATGACTGAAAAAACAGACCCTTCAATCCTCTTTTGGGATATGGCCTATAACATTTTTGGTCACCAATATGACCATAGTTGACTAGCAAGGAACTCTGGGAACCATTGAAGTTGTATACATTGTTGAATTCTGTTTGCTTGTTTGACACATTCCTTACCGGATCTGCAGATTTTACTCCTTCCCGTGGCAGTACACCCCTGCACAGCAGCAGAATTGGAACTCCCCACGGAACTCTCTCTCCAGTAGTTAATAGATCTATCTTGGAAGGCAAGCCGAGGGTTATTAATGGTAATCTCAATCAGTGGTTGCCTTGCTGCTTTTATTTTTTCTTCTTGGTTGAAACAAATCTTTCAGCCTGGTTGGTCTTTGCTGCCTTTAGTTTTTTCATATAAAATCGGAAATTTTGTTCTTAGTAATCCAAACTTAATACTATGTATCTACCACACATTCCATGATCTAAAACTATCAATCCATATGTGGATTATCCCTTCTTTATTCCAATGATGCAGTGATTATTTGAAATCAACTTGTAGGTGTATGTTTGATCATAGAGTCCAGTTGAGATTATTTTTACCCACACATAGTGTGGATCATTGAACCTCAATCACGCGTGCTCTTGAGGTTCTTCTTGAAAGTGTTAGCATCTTATAATTTTGTTGATCTTCACAGAACCTAACCAGGACATGAGTCTCCCTGCAAGTGCAACTTCCGCAGTGTTAGATTCCAATGGTGTTGACAGCTCCGCTCCAGAAGTATCACCAGGAAAAAAGAAGACACTCGTGGATCTCTTCCGCGAGAGCACTAGAGAAAACCAGCAGGATGAATCTAACCACGAGGTTGAGGCTGAGACATCGAAATCCAGCAATACAACTTCTTACATCTCAGGCACCAACTCGGAATCCAGCAGCTGCAAAAGGACTCCAACACAGACCAAGCCATCACAGGAGGAGAAGCCTCTCAAGTCTGCTCAGTGTTGCTTCCCTCGCCTACGTTCAGCTCGAAGCTTCAAGAAGGGCCTGTTTGCTGCTCCTCCACCTGTTTCTGTAGACGCTTAAATCCGGCTGCCTCCAGCTCCCTTTAGTGCTCCATCTTCCTATGTATAATTTCCAAATAATGGAAGAGCAGGCAACACCAAAGGCTTTTGGGTTGGGCTTAGACTGCGAGAAGCTATCTGTATAGTATTTATCAATATGAAAGTGAATGCTGCCCCAAGGCCAAAACTGGAAATTGTAATATCAGAGAACAATCAAAGTCTCCTTCCCTGCCTCGCGCATTTGCTTTTTTTTTTTTCTTTAGGGGAGGAAACTGGCACTTTGTAACTATATATATATATATATATATAGAGAGAGAGAGAGAGAGAGAGAGGGTGGGTCATGTGTATGCAACCCTTAATGTGTTTTGTGTTAACAAATCTCAGCCATAGATTGAGTGAAAATAGATGGATGAGATTATTCCCCATTATTAATTAATTAAAATATTAAAATTGGAAAACCCCATTAACCCTTTTGCACGGGCGCGTGTAGTCACTCCTAAAAATCACTTTCTTGAAAACCTCCTATCGGTGTGAACCCTACCACAAACCTTGCGAAACTGTCACCGTCTTCTCCGGCGAAAATCGTCCATCCGAGCGACGCAGCAAGTATTTTCGGCTATGTAAGGCGGCACGACTTGAAGTAGACCCTCCTGCGATACTGCTGTGTGTGGATTTGAAGGCCGCACATATCAAATTCGTCTGGGGAATATAACATCGTCTGATGAATAATTGAGTAACTGTGATGAATATTTGATAAATGTCGATGAATAATTGAGTGACTGTGATGAATATTTGATAAATTTTAACAAAAACTTTAATGAATAATTGAGTGACTGTGATGAATATTTGATAAATTTTGCCGAATATTGATGACTACTTGGAAAATTGTGAATAATATTTGATAAATTTTGCTGAATAATTGAGTGACTGTGATGAATATTCATGATGCCAATTAATAAAAAAAAAAACTTAAGTCCATGTGTTTTAGCATCCTAGTACCACCATCAGCACAAACAATTGCATAGTTACAATGAATACTTGCTTCCCAATATCGAATATTTGAACTGCTCATGATGTTTTCTAACCCATTACTTGAATCCATCAGCGATTTTCATCGTCCGCTCGACTTTTTCCTCTTTTCACCATCCGCTTGGCTGAAACCGTCACTGATTTCCAAAGATTTCACAACCCAGATTAGTTGATCATGATCTTTTCAAAAAGGAAATTGTTGTAAATTGTCAAAAAAAAAATAAAACTCAAGCGCTTCGCACGATATTCTCCATCCGAATTTGAGCAGTTACTGATGTACATCACACGCCCTCCCAATATGAGAGTGGAGTAGTAATCCACATGGGTCCCACTCTTTTTTTTTAAAATAAATTTTTAAAATCATTGATTAATCCTTTTTTAAAATAAATTTTTAAAATCATTGATTAATCCTGGCCTTCCATCTTCCACAACCAACGGCCATTATTTGTTAACACAAAACATGTTAAGAGTTGTTAACATTTGATCCGTTGTCTATCTATATATATATACTAAAATCGATGCATAGCGTCCTAAATGTGTGTTCTGATTGATTATATATATATATATATATATATATATATATATATATATATATATATATATATATATATATAATGAGGTGGTTCTTCAAAGTTGGGCCAATTTCCAACACATCTCTGATCTCATAGAAATCAGTAGCTAAGAGAGTGGTAAGTGAAAAAACAGGGATTCCCATGAAATAATTCACAATATATTGTAAGAGAAAACTAGAAGAAGTCAAAAACATGTAAGCCAACATATCAGTAACTTCCAGATCAAACATCAGTCAATACCACAGCTACAAAGGAAGCAAGTCCAGATTACTTACTTGCAAGATTTAGACTCACTTTCAGGGCCCAACTGATCAACAGCAGCGACCAACTTCTTATCAAGTTCAGGAAGGCAGACTATGCGAGGCCTCTTATTAGTATTTGAATCTGCATCCTCTTTATCTTCATCTTTGTCTACCTCATTTCCGGTACTTTTCTGCTCCTTTCTCTTCCTTGTTTTTTATCCTCTTGATTTGGATTGTGGTCTCCATCCATTGAAACCGGATTTATCCATCTTCTTCAGCTTTCGAATCATAAACAACCTTGCCTTTTTTTGGCCTGACCTGTTTTTTCTTGATCACATGTTGCCATATGTTCTTAAGCTCCTCTATTCTTACAGGTTTCACCAAATAGTCCACAGCCCCATGCCTCACTCCCTTCATTACAAGCTTTGGATCATCGTTTGCTTACAACACTATGAACGCGAAATTGCAGGTACCAATCAGTACACTTGCCTTTTTTCACTTCAAAGCAATTGCAAACACTTCCACATAAAAAAAAAAAAAAAAAGGATGAATACTTACTGATAACAGGAAGATCCAATCAAGGCCTACAAGTTCAAGAAGCTTAAACCCATCCATCCCTGGCATATGTACATCACTTATAATAATGTCAAATTTGTCCTGATTTTCCTCAACATCTTTAAAGCCATCACCGCCTCAGTGGTAGTCGTAACTGCTCAATTTCAACATTCCATTACAGTTAAACATCATAATTTGTCATGAAAAGGGTAAGAATAGTAGTTTCAAAAGTAATGAAGAAATCATTAATGAAAATATACCAAGGGCTTGTTTGGCACAACATTTCAAAGCAGCGTGGGAAAGCTTTTCGTGAATTTCAAGAAAACAGTTTTACCAAATGCTATTATGTCATAGTTAGCCCTGTGGTAAATAGGAGAGGCAGGGCGCTGCTGGTAGTGTTTCTGTTGGATCAGAGAGTGTCGGAGGACGCTGCAGGTAAGTGTAAGGCAGCTGCTGCTGGGAGGAGGGGTGCATTTTGACAGTGTTGAAGTGGGTTCTGATCTGCAGTGATCAACGGAAGCCCTACTCTCCCAGTGCCTTGTTGCCATCCACCTGTCTAGGCATCTCGGCCTCAAAACTCCATCACGCCATAGGCTCAAATGCACATGATTTCCAGATCCAATGTCATCTAATGCATACCTACACAAGGAATTAGCAGCATGCTGTTGATACGTGGCATGGTAGAATAAATGGAATCTCGAGAAATGAAGTGTTGGGGGACAAACCAATCTTGGACTTGTAAAAGAAAGGAATAAAAGTTGATAACAACCCATGTTTCCTAGCAGCAGCTTCTATTGTTTCACGGCTGAAAATCAAGTTGTCTGTTGCACCTAGTGACAATTCAACCTTTCCCAGCTTCAGCATGCAGCTAGTGAACATTTGATAGAAGATTGTGAATGGTTGAGAATTCAAAGTAAGATAATGAAACAACTGAAAACAGAAATGGGAAAAGAAAAAAGGCAAAATATTCAATATCTGAGAAGTGAAGAGGGGTGATATAATAATATTAGCACTGATTGCTGCTCTGGAACCAAAAGGTCCAAAACTACCAGTTTATGGTCTATAGTCAGTGGCGGATCTGTGGGGGGCTCGCGGTGGCTGAAGCCCCCCTCGTAAAAAAGGTGTGGGTATATATTTATATCTGTTAGATGTGTAATATATTTAACTACGGTAGAAAATGGACGCAAAGTCACCTTGGCGCAACGGAAAGGACGCGGGGAGTGATTTGCGGGAAGGCTGGCAAACCCAAGTTCGATTCCCAGTAACACACCCACCTTTTGCATTTATTCATCACAGACCCCTCTTTTTTTTTTTTTAAACAAACCTGCCCAAACAAACAGATCAGTCGAACATGTCGAATCCCGAGTGGCCGAGTCCAAGCCGACCTCCGGCCGACCCTGTCACTGCCGACCACCGGAAGCCCTTCTCCTGTCCGCCTGTCCCTGGTGCACTCCCGCACAGTCGGCCGCCTCTTCAATCTCATTGTTATCCTCCTTCATTCCTTCGGCCGACCCTGTCACTGCCGACCACCGAAAGCCCTTCTGCTGTCCGCCTGTCCCTGGTGCACTCCCGCACAGTCGGCCGCCTCTTCAATCTCATTGTTATCCTCCTTCATTCCTTCGAGGAATGACTTAACAAGTTAGTTTTCTTCCTCACTCTTTTAATTTTATTGTTTTCAAGTTCAATTGATTTATTCAAATTCAATTTAGATTAGAATGTTTGGATTTGAGAATCAATTTGGGGGAATTTGGTTAGGGTTTTTGATTTGGGAGAAATCAATTTATATTAGAATTTGTGAATTTGATAATCAATTTGGGAGAAATTTCGATTACTTTGATTGTTTTTAAGTTCAATTGATTGAGTGAGAATCAATTTAGATTAAAATTTGTAGATTTGAGGATCAATTTGAGGGAATTTTGATTAGGGTTTGTGATTTGGGAGAAATAAATTTTGTGAAACTGGGGTTTGATGTTGAGAATCAATTTTGTAAAATTTTGTTTAGGGTTTGTAAATATATATGGTGTTGATTGAGAGCTTATAGGACCTATGTTATTTGTTCAATTCAAAGGGCCTAAACATGCTATGAGTAAAGAGGGCAGTGAAATAAAACCTTATTTGTTCAGGTGTTGGGTTTTATAATGTATCAGTATTAATATATCCATGGGCTTCTATAGGAATATATACTATAGACAAGTCGATTACTTGAGGCATTGCGTTTTCGGTTGCTAGAAATGTGAGCGCAATGAAGGAAAGTAAGACTGCGCTTAAATCCTTGTGTCATTTTGCTCTTCTTCTTGCTGCGCTTAAATCCTTGAATGTTTCCGTGGAACAGGTACTGACTGATTGAACACTATAGTCTATAGTGTTCAATCAGTCAGTACCTGTTCCACGGGAACATTCAAGGATTTAAGCGCAGCAAGAAGAAGAGCAAAATGACACAAGTATATATTAAGATATTGAGTTGCGGGTCACACTTGAGATCAAGGTAATTTCAATGTTAAACATCCTCTTCCTTTTTGAAATAGAATTATTTGTTTAAGAGATATTAAGGTGCAGATGGTTGCACTCGAGAGATCAAGGTAGAGATCAAATTTTGGATTCAGCCGGTGTTTTTGTCGACTTAGATGTTTTGGGGATCTGTTGGGCCTGCTTTTGTTGGGTAGAATATTTGACTTACCCTGTATTTGAATGAAATGAACTCATCAATTCTCTCTTTGATTATGTTGGAATTTGTAGGAATTGTGTCATTTTCTCCCACGAGAGATAAGATAGTATTCCTCAAACGAAGAGCGCTACCTCCACTGGCAGATTTGGCTAGACCAGAGGAGAAGCTTGTTGGTGTGATTAGCTAGCCATGAGTAACAGATCTAATGCTTTTTCTCAATTTGGTATGCTTTTTCTAGCTTTCCTTCTATCCTCGCCATCAAATTTGCTTCTTTGTGATTGGCACTAAGAAATCATAATGCGATCCCTTAGTAAGTTCATTTTAACTCTTTTGCTTGATTCCTATCTTCTCAAATTGTCATTGTTATTGGGTTTTGTTAGTAACTACTCAGACATATTGTTGCAATTGGGATCTTGATTTAGAGTTCGGCCTTGATGAAAATTATCCTACTTTTTGCAACGCACCCTGGAAGTCAGTTGTTGTTCTTTAATTGCTTCTTATGGATTATTGATCTTCTTCCTTTCTCATATGCAAATAAACTATATGTTGTTTTAGGTGTTAAGGTAAAAATCTTCCTTTCTCATAGTCATTCCATTTTTTTAATTATAGTAGTAATATGGCAACTTTTCTTAGCTCATTGGATTTCTAATTACTTGGACATATTGAGCTCTTTGAATATTTGACATCACTAGTTAAGTACCCGTGCAGTGCACGGTCTATACTTTCAAAATATATTGCATATAATATCATTAATTATTTACAATATAAAAATCTATATATTATGTATGAATTAAAAAGTAGGCATTTTCTAACATATTGAATGAAAAAGAAAATCAAATGTTAAATAATAAGAAAATTAAAGCACTACAATAAAAAAATATCATTAATATAATTCCAAAAAATAATGACTTCAATAAAAAAAAATGCATAAATAAGAGAATATATGAAAAAACCGAGACTGACAAAATATTTAAGAAACAATTGAAATAATTTAAAAAATAGTGAATATGAGAAATATATAATAACAATGTTGATAATGTCTTGTAATTCATGGTGAACATCCAGTACTTCACCACCCGTGATTAGAAAATCATCACCCACATGGGAGAAATGATAGGAAAAACATAAGTGGTGCAAAACCAAAGACGAATCCTCTTTAGGGCCAAGGGTGGCAGTTTCCCCCCAATCGAAAATAAAATTTAACATGTATATTCATCTCGTCGATAGCTTCGATTTGATATATTATAAGCTCAAATCCAATATCCGAGCAAAAAGTTATAAGCATTTCAATTTTCAGGACTGGACATATGTAACTTAATTATTTCTTACATCATTTACCGAACCAATATACTTTTTTCGTAATTATCATTTGTTAAACTTCATATCTTAATAATATAATTATATCCGAGAACTTCAAATTAAGAGGTTATAATGAAATATTTGAAAACCATGAAATAAAGCATGCAAAATTTATGTTTTAATTTATTATGGTTACACATCCATACTATTGATGATTTTTTAGAAAAGAAAAATCAGGGTTTAATTTTATAGATATTTTTTATCGTAAATTTCACCCCCTCAATCAACAATTTCAGAATCCGTCGCGCCATTGAAAACAATGCAAGATAAAGAAATAAATACATTGATGTTCCTAAAAAAATGTGTGTGGTTTGGGAAGTTGTACCTTTTGTTTTATTACGATTGTAAATGGTTCACATAATAAGGATAATTAAAATACTTGGGGAATATGCATGCATGACAAAGATGAAAACAAAATTAAATCCTTCAAACATTTATACTGATCTAGTTCATTTTAAAATGCATATTTCATTTAGTATTGAATAATCAATATATAGATAAGATTAATGCAAGGTAGAATCGAACAATCAGATCGATAGGTCGTTAGTTTGATTTTCTAATTAGTTAATTAATTAATTAGATTTGTTTAGTTAATTAGATAAGGTAGAATCCAATACGACATAAGGTAGTTAATTATTTAATTGAATTTTCTAATTAGTTAATGAATTAATTAGATCTCGCTAGCTAGGTTAATTGGATTTGGTTATATTCCAATATCATCATCGGATTAGTAGGGTAGAATCCAAACAATTAGATATGAGGTTAGCCATATATTTAATCTTTATCTTGAGATAATTTATATTTAATTAATATTTATTAAGTGTAGTTTTTTTTTTGTGTCGTTGTTATTCATTATCTTCAATTAGATAACTAACCAATTTCTATAATTGTCAAAGTGTGTTTTTTTTAAGTGTGCATTGTCATTCATTCCTTTCACATTCAGCTAGATGAGTAACTTCATGTAGATTGTTCGACGTATTATTTCCTTGAACTATGTAATGGCAAATTAATGAGTACTACGTTGTGTACTCGGACACTTATTTTTCAAGTCATTTTGTTATAAGTTATAAATAACGCTTGAACGTGTTCATGCATTGGGCCAATACGTCACATGCCAATATGCTTATGAATTACTGTGACAATGCGTTTTCTTTAATAATTTACCTGAGATAATACATTATTTTCCTTCGCAAACTGTATAAATTCAATCAAACTTGAACTGTACGTGATTTAATAAAACATGAACTATACACAAATAAAAAAAAAGTCCATATCTTCATCCCTTTTTCTTGAGTTTCAATTTATATAAAAAGAAATCTCCATCAATTTAATCCCATAATATTCATACAATCCTCTTACTATGTTAAAATTGATCGTATTTTTAGAGTGTCGTTAATAATATAGCTAGAGAAGCTTATAATAGGAAGTAATATATATATTAGTATAATTAATTTTGATGTTTTATTAGAAAAAAGTTTTGATGTTAGTATATATATTACCTAGTTAGTTATTTATGTGTACTTATTTAGATAAGTATAGACTATAGTAAGAAACGCAACATCACTTAATTTATTTAAAAATATAGATTATACTATAAACTGATAGCCAATAATGACACTAATCATATCTGAATCCGAAAGTTTAATATAAAATAATACGACCTAAAAAAATTGTGTAAAAGTCAAAAAAATAAAATGATCCAATTAACCGGGACAAAGTATTTGCGATATAGCAAGAAAATTATAGCATTAGAAGCCAAAGAGTTTTCCGCCTTTCTTTATTTTCAATCGGTCATTCCCCCGAAGAACAATGTCTTTATTCCCATCGTGAAATAAGACTTCCGATTAATGCGCCTTTCGATTGGTTGGTCCATGATCCTTCACAAGCCTACATTCAAATTAAAAGCAATAGTTATTATTGAAAAATTAAAGTAAAGGTTACATAAACAGTAAAATTAAATAATAATAATAATAATATTTAATTAAAGTATAACATCAATAAAAATACTATTGATATTAAGGAAAGATATATATATATAACATTAATTAATGAAATTACTTACCGAACATATGAGTATGATCGACATTTAGACTCAAAATCGAATCGAACTCGGCATATGGTTGGCCAAGCTGAGTGATAGAAGCACTATGGAATAGTCAAATACGATGTGTGAATGGAATGCATTGTACCTCCCTGATGTTATATTCGTAGACTCCAAAATCTTTGATGGAATATGTAAGCCCTTTTTTCATGTGCTCGACTTTGTTTAAATAGTTCTTTATAATGGACACTTGTATCTTCGAACCCCTACACATAAGTTGTAAATTCAAATGTAAACGCGTGCAAAAAAAATTTATAGTATAAATAAACTAATCAAACACAATTACCTTTTCATTAAAATCATGTCAATCGAATTAACTTGTTCAGAATCACTGTAGTTTATTGATCTCGATATTCTTAATACACGAACAATAATATTCCATCGGATTCGTGTGATGCTTAGGTTTTGTGGTAGTAACTCATCCAAATCATGGATGATGCGGGACCATCAAAGACACCTTCGGATGATGTCCTTCTCAAGAGGAAGAAGAAGGCTCTACCATGGGAGAAGATCCAAAGGTTGACGTTTTTTAGATTCATGCAACAATTTGACAGCTTTTCGACGCCTCAGTAAAATGGGTCGTACGGATTCTATATTTATCGGATTGAGGCGTGCCATACTTTGTTGGAACGAGGACGAAGAGATCTACAACTTTGCTGTTGAAGGTTTTTCCAGATTCGACCTCTACATTGGCCGAAAATCACCATCTTAGAGCTGTCACTGTTTTTAGACGAATTTACCCTATTTTTAGTAACTTTCTTACTTAAGTTATTTTAGGAAACTTTAAGGTTATTTTTATTAATTCCATTAGATGTTAGATTTATCTTTTTATATCATTAAACTCGGCCCAACAGCCTTCCATGGCCTATATATGCCGAGTTCCCTTCATGTATTTCAGTAGGAACATTATGAATAGAATTAGTCTTCTCAAATTGTGTGAAACACATTGAGTGCTTGTAATTCAATTAGAGCTGTGCTCATTGATCACGAATTGGTATCTATCTCATCTTGGTTTGCTTTGTGTTCATCAACTTCGCAAGACTTGATGATCCTAGTATCCACAAGCCCCCTCTTTGTGCCTCCAAGTTGTCCGCTTGTTTGTGTAGGGTTGTAGAGGCGGGTTATATAGTCATTGGTATTGGTTCCTACCCTCTGAGGAGGCCTGGGATCTTTATCTTGTTCTACATAGATCGTTTCAGTCCTTATCAGGTCGTGTCTTTAATTCAATTTCGAGTCTTGCTACTACTATTGTCGAGTCTTGCATATTTCTTTGAGTTCTTGCTGCGTTTACTTTGTTCTTGGTTGAATCTTGATTACCTTGATCAAGTTTCTTGCGTTTCTTGAAGCTTTCTTTGCTGCGTCATTGTTTCTTGTTGAGTCTTTCTTGTTTCTTGATTGATTGTCGAAGATCGGGCCATCTCACGGCTAACCCCGTATCAAATTGGCATCAGAGCTTTGGTTTCCGACATCAAGATTGAGTCTTTTTCTTTTCCTAAACACAAAAACTCACAAAAAGAGTCCTTTTCTTGTTTTGGTCTTTTACTTCTTGCATTCTTGAATTGATTATTCCACTAACCTTCTTGTTTGTGATTGTTTGTGGTTGCATAAGCCTAAACACAAGCCTAGCCGAGACCAGTGGAGTCGACCACAAGTGTACGCAGCCCCTTTGTGTGCACTACAGCCGACGGCACATCCCTTGTGTCCCCATAGATCTTGCTTTGGCCGATTCCTATCACCACACAAGAAACCCTAGTTTGTTACTTTTCTATCTTTGGAACTTTTGTTCTATCTTTTGCTATCTATTTTGCCTTATTAAAAATCTGATTTTTGGTGGATATAATCCATATTATCTATCAAATATCTTAAAGGCTTAGATAGATCCACTTAGCAAAGATAACAAAACCTAACCTATATCTATTTCTAGGGCTGAATTTTAATTTCTTTCACCAAATTTTATAATTTTCGATTTTCCCTTCATACTTTCTGAATTTCTTGCATAAGTTGTTGTAGAAACAAAAAAAAAATTCAGATCCGAAAATTCAAAGAAAGAAAAAGAAATTCAAAGGCTTGGACCTAGGGAGGATAAAATTCACCTAGGGGAAAAAGTAAGTCAAAAAAAAAAGAGAAAATTGTTTGATTTGTGTTCATCAACTTCGCAAGACTTGGTGATCCGAGTATCCACAAGCCCCCTCCTTGTGCCTTCAAGTTGTCCGCTTGATTGTGTAGGGTTGCAGAGACGGGTTGTGTAGTCATTGATATTGGTTCCTACCTTCTACGGAAGCCTGGGGTCTCTATCTTGTTCTATACAGATCGACTCGGTCCATATCAGGTCGTGTCTTTCAATTTTTGTCATTAAATTTCGAGTCTTTCTTTCATCATATTGTTGCGTTGTGTCTTTGTTTATTGTCGATCACGAGTTCAGCCCTGTTCTTGAAGATATTGTCGAGTCTTGCATAAATCTTGCATCTTTCTTGTTGAGTCTTGCTGCGTCTTTTAGTTCTTGATCAATCTTGATTAAGTTCTTGCATTTCTTCATGTATTTCAGTAGGAACATTATGAATAGAATTAGTCTTCTTAATTAATTCTAGGCTGAATTTTTGGTTGCTACATCAATGTTTTCATCGGCTGCAAAAAAATAAAATAAAAAGATGAATCATTGTAATGTCCGATAACAAAAAGATCAAATATGTGAAACATACGCAAAAAAATTAAATATCCATCGTATCTCTCTTTTGAACCTTCCTATTGTTCTTCTCTATATCTGTCATGGACGATCTGATCTAACTCGGTTGAAACAATCTGCATACCACCAATTCAATATATAGATAAGAAATTGCAATAGAATCCAAATAATAAAATTGGTAATTAATTGGATTTGGTTAGTTAGTTAATTAGATACGGCGTAAAAAATCATTTGCAATCGGATCTCGTACATCAGATAGACCGTTACTAATTGGATCTCATCTCCCCCATCATTTGCAATAAGATCTTAAATAGCTCGTTAGTTAATTAATTAAGTAGTTTAAAAATCTTTTGCAATCCGATAAGCTTGAATTTGTGTATATCTCAATTTATTATGAGTTGTTATCCTTAATATCACAATCAGCGTATTTGTTATCAATTGTTATCCTTAATAATTAATATGCTAATTGTATTTGTTAAATAAATAAATAAATTAATTACTTAACTAAAAATTCCTATATTAAAGGAGAAGCTGTCACATGGGTTAGGCGACTTCTCCTTTAGTATTATAACTAGCGTAGTACCCGTGCGTAACGCACGAGATTTGTAAAGTATATTATATTTTATAGAAGATAAACCCATAATTTATTTACATTATATATTAGATGTATTATACTATTATAATAATATGAAAACAATATAACAAAATAATATAAATGTGGATAAAAAAAATAATGCTTATATTATATCAATATATAATATATGTGGCAAAACGTCAATTTCTCACATTCCTAGCAGGGTCGGGTTTGAGATTTGAAATGTCTGAGGTAGTATATAAAAATGTGGCCCTCTACTATTATTTTTTTGTTGTGTTAATGGATTGGAAGGTAAGACCAAATAATTTGGTAATTCGATTATATATTACACAAACTCTAGGTGAATGGAGTTTTAAGAACTTTTGGATGGAGAGCACATAAAAATGTGAGAAGAAATATTTTTGTAATAAACTTAAAAGTAAAAAATAAGCTTCATCCGTCTCAAAATATAGGTCGTTTAATATTTTATAATGTTTTTAGCTCCTTCAAAAACGTGCTAAAAAATAAAACGACCGATATTTTAGTAAATTGATTTATTACTTTGAGCATTAAACACACATTTGTTGTGGTAATGAGTTGGAAGATAGAACCCAAAAATTTGGTAGTTGGACTACACATTCCACAAATGCTGGTGAATGGAATTTTTAGAACTTTGGGATGGAGATCACATAAAAAAGATATATTATATTAATAAACTTAAAAGTAAAATAAATCCTTTCATCTCAAAATATAGGCCATCTTTTTATATGTTTTTTAAGAAGCTAAAAACTCTATCAAATATGATCTTTTTATTAGTTTTATTTGAGCATGTTATATGATTTGCAATGTCTAAATAGAAGCTCTATTATTATATATTAGGCCAAAGCATAGATAGTTAGCTTAGTGTCATGGCACCTCTTTTTTTGAAGCACGGGTCGTCTAACAAGGCATGCGACCCATAGCATAGATTCATTGTCTGCTGTGCTTCTGCTGCACAGATGACAAATAAAAAAAATGAAGGGAGGGTTAAGATAAAGAATTAAAGCTTCGAACCAATGACCCTTTGCTTTAATGGTAACAGAGAGGTGACTCTTGCAAAAAGTCAAGAGTTAAAATCTCACCACTTACACTTTGTGTAATTAGTGGATGCTCAAGCATCCATTGCCTTGGGTGAGCCTGTCTGGTGGCTTTTCGTCGGGCTTACCGATTTAAGTCCTTTGCAAGCTAGTTCTCGAGCCCGTGGGGGATTTGTCGACAACCTCGGAATCCCCACGGTACAAAAGAAAAGAGTTAAAGAAATTTTTAAATTTTTTTTAATGTTTAACAATTATCGATAATTGATTAATTTAAATAAACACATAAATAAATTTAAACCAATAAAAATATCTGACAATTAGGGAAAAGAAATAATTAATTTATCATTTAATCAAAAGTGGGGCCATGGTGAATTCGTTCAAAAACACATGAAAATGTTTGGTTTGATTATTTATATTAATCTTATTCTTAAATTTTTATCCTAATCCCCGAAGATATTAGATCATTTTCTTAATTTCATATATTTGTAAATTTTAATTCAAAACAATGAATACAAAATTAAAATTGAACTTTTTTTAAACCTTTATTACTATTATTAGAAAATACTAACAAAAATGAAGTTTTTATTATATAATTTGTAGATTGTTTGCATGTCCATTTTAAAAATTCTTTAAAAGGGAAAAAAGAAACATGTAGACATTTATTGATTGTTATCAAATTTTTTTAAAATATATGGTTTGGTTATTAATTTTTCAAGGGCATCAATTACTTTGATTTGAAAATAATTTTCCAAATTTAATTATTTTATATTCAAAAAAATATTTTCTTAGGGTTTATCCATTTTTGGAAGGGATTCTTCCCAAATCAAGGTTCTTTATAACCTACTATATGTTTTAAGGGTAAAGATTAGAAAGATTATTATAAATATAAACTAAATAATGGGAAGTAAAAACAATTATAGAAGTGGACCGTAATTGTAAAATAACAGTAAAAAACAAAACAATGCAAAATAATTGTAAATAATGTAAAATAATTTCCAAACCTGTAAAGATTTGTAATATCAAATTAATTATACTATAAGTTAACAATATTTTTTAAAAATAAAAGTATTATATGATTTAATTTGATAGAGATGATTAACAAATTTTTAAATAAACAATTTTTTTTAAAATAACGGCATAAAAGATTAAAATATCAATGAAAGATCAAAATGCATCTTATTTATTTATGAAAACCATATTTTAAGAAGTTCTATTAACTTGTTAATAGTATTTATAATTTTTTTTTGGTCAAGGGTATTTACAATTTATTAACATGCAATAATTATTTCCATTAGAATTGATTAAATACGGGCCTAGAATTAATAGAAAAATTATTTAGCATGTACTCTTATGTGCTGTTACCATTTTATATAAATGGCCATCAGTGAACTACTCTTGGTATCTATAACGATCAAATTATAAGTTTTCAAAAAAAATCGAATTAAATTATTTAAGTGCTAATAAAATAAAATTAACAGAGTGAAAAAGATGTGTTTGTTAAAAGAACATGACAATCGTATGAAAATATGAAAACGCAAACACATTAATATAAAAATAAATTAATTTAAAATTGAAACACATTAAGCATGATAAAAATTATAGGTATTAATTAATTTAAATTTAAATTGAAGGTGGGGTCAGGTTTAATTAGAGTCTGCCACATAGGCCTATAGTTAAGGAAAATTTGACACATGGCATCATTAACATTTGTTTTAGTATTATATTAGATATTAGATATTGATTTGATATGGGGATGATCGAGCAATTCGTATCCGATAAAATAGAATAATGATTTTGGTCGAAATGGTTGTTTATTTGTCTATGAACTTGCACATATTAGATTTCCCAGTTTCTTGTGGCACCTATCAACGTGAAAGGAGGTGGCATATCATTTTCAGGTCGCATATAACTTCTTGGATTTTGTTTCTTTAAGGGTTGTCTAGGGATATCAATATTCTGGCCATCCATCATGAAGATGAGATCACAATACATTCCCGAGGAGGCTACGAGCACCATTATAAACTTCTTCCGCATTCCACTCGATATCTCTATCTGCAGTGTGCTATACAATATAAGTGATATGATTCAAATTCAAGTTGTAGAGTGTGCAATGGGTTTTCATGCGGAGTTCATTCCTTTCTTGCTTCCATTTTTGGTTGGAGGAGCTGAACTGGTGGCATCTCAACCTTCTGTCAATCATATAGCTTAACATATCTTCCGGGTCTGAATTTAACATGCCTAAGCAGGCATCATAAGTTCAAACTATTGCCACTTATCATCTTTCACCTTATACTCTCATAAGGGTTACCTGGACCTGCCTGAATTTATTCCTTTAGTGTTTTACTATTATGTTTCTGATCTAAATATAACAACAGTATAACATCACAGATTCAAGGAATATTATGATACTTCTGCAATTTATATTCTAAAATTGTTTTCATGTCTTTATGTATTCCTCATATAGTTTTCATGGAGGGGAACGGTGTTACGTACCTTACAAGTCATTTTTTAAAATTCGCATTAGCTTGATATATGTCTCGGATTTTAACAACCGTCTTTGCCATGGCTTCACTGGTTAGTTTGTTCCCAATGAAGTTTGGCATGTGCTCCATCTTCCTCTTTGTAGCATCCATATTTTAGAGGCGACTCATGGTACTCGCTGACAAGACAAGTAAGCCACTGTCCAAGTGCAATAAAGAACTCTTGGCATTTTTTAAGCCAAATCATTCCAAGCCCCTATTTTTTTGAAACTTCTTATAGAGATGGAAGATCACCAACTGAAGGATTCTGAAGCTGAGCGTTTGATTAATGGTGCAGATAAACCACCAGTAGTTGTGCAAGGTGTAGAATCATTTGTCGTGTTCGATTGTATTGGCTATTTGCCTATTCCGACACAGTTCATGTATGTTTGTGATGCTAATGTTTGTAGCTGTACTATCACGATTCCTTCTATATGCTAGCCGAAAACCGAAATCAAGTGAAGCGTCAACCAATTTTCTTAGAGAGACAAGTGATGCACTACAAGTTCTTAGAAACCTCTCATAATAGACTGGCTAACCCCTTTTTCATGGAAAGAAGATAGCACTAGGCCATATTGTGTATAACAGGAAATTCAATTCATAGCCAACAAAAAGAAAACCCCATATCATAATCGTTTTCTTATGTAAAATCTAACTGTTTATTATATTTTTCCTTCCTCTCCATGTTTCTCTTTCTTCGCTCTAGACATGATGATGTGATTTTAAGGATTCATTATTAGGCATAAAGGCGACTTAGAAGTTGACTAAAAGTCACTTGGAAGTTGACTAAAACTCATGCTTTTCTTATGTTATATTTGATGTCTTTCTCGGCTTTCCATTGAACAATAGCTTTGAGAATGTTTTGTTTTTGTGAAGGTGGATTTGTTGGTTATAGTCGGTCATTACATAGACATCTAGCCATCCTATAACACGGATTGCTCATCTCTATATGACTTTGAATTCAAGAGCAACCTTTTTTGTTATTAGGAAAGAATTCGGGCGAGCAAGCTCTACCCGGCAGCATCCTTACGGATGAGGTCTAAAAGACCATAATTGTTGTAAATATCGACGCCCCGGGCAGAGTGGCAAAGGTGTGAAACCTTATCCGCCACTCTATTGCCCAAACGGTGAACATGAAAGAATGATACTTATTTCAAAGTCGATGGTAAAGATTTAACATCTGACAGCATGAGCTCAATTTCCCAAGGGCATGTAGTGTGGTTGTTTAAATGATTTATGATTATGTTGGAGTCACCTTCGATGTGGATTTTCTCAATACGTAGTTGAATAGCACGTTGGATTCCTAGTTTTAAAGCTAGCGCTTCTGCTTTCAGAGGACGTTGTTTACCGAGTTGTTGAAAACTTATGTTTATGGGTCGCCCCTCCCAATCTCAGATAATGGCTCCAGCTGAGCTATTCTTATCTGATAATGTAGAGCCGTCGAAATTAAGCTTGAATGTTCCCCTCGGGGGTTTATGCCATTTATTATTCCTGAACTTATTTCTCTTGTTTGGTTGCGTGTTTTTATGTATGAGCAATATGGAAACCTCATCTAAATCAGCCTCCAACTGATAAGTTTTGTTCCAATTGTGCTTGTGAGTTTTAATTATACGTAGTGAACTGTCCCTCTCAAGGATGGGAACCTGCCTGAATACGAATTGGTTCTGAGTAAACCAAGTATTCCACCATGATGTGAGCCTAATTCGCCATGTTTTACACTTACTTTTATATCGATTTCTGCATACATTGCATGCATTTGGGTTAGAATAATACAGAATCTGTGTAGTTTACACTTATTTGCAATATATGGAGGTCTACACAAATTTTTGTTATATTTGGCAGAAATCGGACGCACTTTGGAGCTTAAAGGAAACTCCTGGAGAAGCTAAGAATAGTGCAGCTGGAGAAAAGGCCATTTTTCACCATTCTTCATTCTGAATCAAGCTTTGATGTCTTCATGAAAGTTGTAGCCCTCGAAAAGAGCTTTCCAACGCATGGTCATATGCGTCAATCCGACGAACGAGGACTCGGGAAAGTGCGTTTTAAGAACGGAGCAGAATGCTGAAAGCAACAGCGTTACTCGAAATCGACCAAATTGGTCGACATCGACAAAGGCTTACTCGACATTTGCTCCAGAGGACGAGATCGAGCACGAGATGAAGACAAATGTTACTCTACGTCGAGGAAGTTACTCTACGTCGAGGAGATTTACTCTACGTCGAGGAGATTTACTCTACGTCGAGGAAGCTGGTCGACATCGAGGAGTCCTAGTCGATGTCGAGGAGACCCCAGTGGCCGACGTCGAGTGATCCGAATCTTGTTAAGGTTCTGTCCCGAATCCGATGGTGATATTTTCGAGATCAAATTCCATCCGGATCTATCAAGTTACGTCAAGGAAGGAGAAGATCTATCCACTTGAAGACACCTTTAGATATATTTCCCTTATTTAGATTTAATTATATTATTGCTTTTATTTATCATTAAGCTTTTAGATATAATTTTAGATATAGATAGATATATTCTATCCTTGAATAGCAAGGATTAGAAGGCTATAAATAAAGCCCTAGGGGGCTGATTTTCATTCATTCAAGCAAAGCCGTCTTCGGGCGCAAGGAGAGGGAGGAGGCGAGAGAAGGAGAGAGAGAGAGAGAGAGAGAGAGAGAGAGAGAGAGAGAGAGAGAGGAGGCGAGAGAGGAGAGAGAGGAGGCGAGAGAGGAGAGAGAGGAGGAACGTTTGGAAGGTTTTGTAAGTTTTAGTTTATTTTATGTTAAAGTTAATTTCTTTCATCATGTTTGCTTTATAATTTTCCTTCTTCTAGGGTTGGGGTGATCCCAACATAGATATGTGTGTTTGATTTATAAATCCATGAATTTATATGTCTTTATAATCATCTACCTATGTGCTTAATCCTTTGCGACAGTCGAGGACAATTTCTTATTTGCAATTATGAAGCGAAAGTGAATTAATTATAAATTTGGATAGTAATTAGGCTTTGCTTGCGAAAGTTGGTTGATCCTAATTAAGAAAAGGTAGTAACACTTAGGGTTTATGCGAAAGCCTCTATATTCCTATTTGTTAATAACGAAAGTTATTTGATATAAAGCATGCATCTTTATGTGATTTATGATCTGCGCATATGTTTATTGTTGTGGTGATCCTAACCTTGGAAGTTTGCATCTTTATTTATTTTATTTCATTATTTTTATCCTGCAAAGTTACCCGACACCGACCACCTCTTCTTCTATCATTCCCTCGACATCGACCAAGTCTTAGTCGACATCGACAACAACCTCCCCACCTTTTCCCGCTATCCCTGAACCCCAAAACACACTAAACCTAGAACCGCTGACTTCTCTCATGAGGACGAACCTGACTCCCCTATACTATAGCGGGGGTCTTGACTACAAATTTATTTGGTCGAGAAACCCTCTCGTCACACCAGACAAAGGCGAGATCCACTTTATCCGTAGAATTGAGATTGTTCCCTAAGAACGAGATAATGGGTTTTATATCCCGAGATTGATAAATCATGTTAGATAAGGTTGAGTCTATCCGTGGAGTAATTGGTGAATAGAGCGGACAAAAGAACATTCCACCAGGAGGTGAACCTCGTCCTCGACCGCACTGTCACAAAGACTGCAAGTAGAAGGAATAGAAACGCCATGAGAGGCAAGCCTTGAAGCAGTAGGGAGACCGTCCTGGCAGACTTTCCATAAAAAAGTTTTTTATCTTAGGCGGGGCGTCAATTCGCCAAATCCAGGAATTGATGTCAATAGTAGAGGATGATTGAGATTTGATTAGCTTGTACGCACTAGACGTCGTAAACCAGCCCGCTTTATCGGGCCACCAATATAACCGATCCTCAAATAAGGATATGAGCAGCGGGATGTCCATTATTTCTGTGACAATGTTAGTAGGTAGCATATTGTTGAGTTTCTCCGACCACCATCTATAAGACCCCCTTCCCACATCGGATATCATAAGGATGTTGGGAGTGGTTTATAAGTGATTCAAGCCCTACCTATGTCACAAGAGCTCTTCCTTTTCAGGTTCCAAGTGAGGACAACGGACCTGAGAGGGCTAGGTGGCATGAGCTGGTGCCTCTTAAGACATCGGGTGTTACAGATGGTATCAAAGCCAGGTTCCGGGCTCAGAGGTGCACCAATAGTATGATCGGGTACGCTCCTCCCGGAAGGCACTCTCTTGGGCCTGACGGGGTCGTTAGTGCTTTAAGTAGTCTGTAACACCCGATGTCTTAAGAGGCGCCAGCCCATGCCACCTAGCCCTATCAGGTCCGTTGTCCTCACTTAGAGCCTGAAAAGGAAGAGCTCTTGTGACATAGGTAGGGCTTGAATCACTTATAAATCACTCCCAACATCCTTATGATATCCGATGTGGGACGGGGGTGTTACACCATCTACCACCCAAAATGCAGTCACTCACAGTTTCGTCTAAGTTGCCAATTTGGGAGAAATCTACCCTACACTGCAGGGCGAATGTTGTAATCCAATTATCTGTCCAAAATTTGATAGATTTCGGACAATCTAGATTTAAGTCAACTGACCAAAATTTTATAGATTTTCCATTATCTGTCCGAGCTACTGAATTTGTGCTTTAATTTGAGATTTGGTGTTTTGATGGTGAATGTATTCAGTTATGTTTGTTCTAGTTTTCTGTGCTCTTGATGCTCTCTCTCAACAATCAGATTAACTTGGCATTGCTATGGGCCATTGATTGTGGATAGAAGGGAAGAAGCTAAGGAGGTTTATGAGCGAACAGGTAGAGATCCCGACAAAGCGCGCTGCTGGAATTGTAGGTGGTTTATATGAGAAGTGCGAGAACTGAAATGTGATCTTGAAATAAAAATAATAGATGAAGCATTTACTTTTGTTATCTCTAAGCTTCTTAGTGAAGAACTGAAATGTGATCTTGAAATAAAAATAATAGTAGAGAAGTCCGGAGCATTCGATTTGGGAGTTGATTTTCATGTAAAAGTTTTAATCAAGAAATAGTATTAGCCTGGATTGAGGTTATTTTTTTTTTGAGAAGTATGGAGCTTGGTTCACTTCTAAATCGTGAGAATTTGGGATAGTAGTAATTCTAAGAAGCTTGTTTTGTATTTTTATACCTCATTAATTAATTTTGTGGTTAGTTAGCTAGAGTATATTTTCCGTTCAGTAATGTCTTGATGTCTTAGTTAAAATTATAGATAGAAATCAATTTTTGAGCAACTATCCAGACAATGTTATGTTTTTCACTTAAAATAACTCCACTTTGCGAAGAGTTTCTCTCTGTTAGTAGAAACTGCCACATTTTGTCGCATATGGATGGGTTGAATGTATGAGAACTACATTTCACGGTAAAGCTGCTCATTGCTTGCTAGTTTCCCTATTAATGTGGAAAACTCACAAGCAATCATATTTAAGTGAGGTCTGTAGAAGGGCTGAAAATGTGGCAGTTTCTACTAACAGAGAGAAACTCTTCGCATATGGATGGGTTGAATGTATGAGAAATTTGGAAACTCCATTGGAAATTTTGAACTTTGATGTTGATTTTCTTCTTTATAACCGGTTTCCTCTTCATCAATTAGGATTTATGGGAATGTGAAAAAGTTGATTGGTGCACTCTAACATATCAAGATCCACTTTGCTGAGTCTTTGGATGCGATCAAGAGTGTTTGATGTGGACATAGAGTCCATAACCTCAGTAGAGAAGAGGATTGCTTGGTTATCAAATTTATTAGGTAAACACGTTTTGCTTAACAATATTGATTTTCTTATATATCTATTTGTTTGCTCTTCTTTATTAAGATTTATATTAAGTATAGACTCTGAATCTTTTTCTGCAAGATGAATGAAGGTGGAATCTTTTGATGAGATAGTGGATGGTAAGTTCTGCTAGTTATTCTGTTTAAATACAAATTCATGGTGTGAAATGAAGTCATACTCCCCAACTCAGGAAACCCAAGACAATTATAGTGGAGGATGCCAATTTTTCTTATTCAGTAGCATGGTGCTTTAGTGTTCACAACTCTACTTATTTACTATCTGATGTTTATCTCATAGGTTTACTTCATTCGGCAATCCCATTCCTTATAGGCCCTTAGAGGATCTTGCATTTGCAGTTGCACGCTTCTACCAAAGAGGAGGAACAATGCAAACTGTTATATGGTATTTTTTTCTTCCTCTAAAGCTGATGGAACGATAAAATATTATCTATTTGTCTATTTATCTAGTACATGATCTTATCAATTGCAGTTGACTGTAATACTGTTTATTTTTTCTCATTTCAGCCCAAAGCGATATAATGAATTCATATCCATTAATGCAGTTGACTTGTAATACATGATCTTATCCATTGCAGTTAATTGTAATACATGATCTTATCCATTGTAGTTGTCTATTCATCTATATTGTTTATGGAGTGGAAACCTTCTCTTCTCTATTTGTTTGCTCTTCTTCTATTAGGATTTATATATCTTCAATGTATCTTGATATGATTACTAGTTTGACAGAAAATGAAGGTAGACTAGTGATAAAAAGGAGAAAGTAAATAGGAAAAATAAGTTAGGTGGTCCTAATTGCAAACAACACTTTAGCAGAGGCTGATGTTTTAGTACACTGTCTGCTGTGCTGTTCATCTTCCCCCTTTTTTGGTTCTTTAAATTTGTCTTAGATTCTCATGCTGAGTAAGGCAAACAAAAGGAGAGGTTGGAGGGTAAAATGGCAAATTTTTTTACTCCATATACACAAATAGGATGGAGTTTTATTTTTTGTACTTGTGGCCTTTCCCTGTTGTTAATTATCTGTTGCTATGGTTAAAATTGAATGTAAGTTTACATACCATTTTTAATGTTGTTGGTAGCGTGAAGTCAGCTTGTTGAATTAGTTTGATTAATTGGGGTCATTTTCTCAGGTACCCAAGTGATGCTAATAAAAACAGCTGCTGGCTAGACAGACAGGTTTATCCAGAAATCAAATCCTCTTATCTCACTCGAGTTACATCTCTCAAGACACAAGGTTCATGTGATTTCTATACATTTGAAATATCACGCCTCAGTCATTGCATTCCTAGGTTCATGTTTTGTGTGGAATTTTTGTTTATTTCGTGCTCACATTTTATCTAAAAGTAATTTACCATGTGTATTCGTGTTTTCATTTCTCATTCTAATTCGAGGTTTGTGTTACACTGTGGTGCAGGTTAACCAAGATATGGGAGTAGATGCCCTGATACCCATTAGCACCAAGTTAGGAGACTTTAGTAATGTCTTCTGCAGTATTATTCGAGCAGCAGAAAATCCTCATCTCAGCATCCCAAAGACTGAGGCTAGGAGTAGGAAACACTACTGCCGGCTTATTAAGCGCTCTCGTGGTCATTTCAGGTGCTGTTTTTTTTCTTCCATTCTTTAATTTTTACCTATTAAATGCCTTGAGATTCATGATGTTATATCCCTTCTAAACTTGATTGTTATTTAGAAACTTGATTTAGTTTCTTTTGCTTTGGTGTACTCCCTCCTTTTCTCATTAGTGTGATTTTAGGTCTAATTTTTTTTTTTCACAATGTCATTTTAGACCAACCTGATAATTTTAAACTTTTCTAGATATAGATTTTTCTTCTTTTATTTCTCTGGTTAGTTCTTCATAAAGAAGTTGCATTAATTGGATCCCCCCAACCCAAATTTTCTGATTAGACTTTGCGTGCGCTCTTTGCAGTGAGAGCTGCGGTAGCCATTGTTGGGTTAACTGCATATCGCGTATATGCTGCTCGGAAACATGCTTAGAGCTGAAAGCATGGAACTCATTATCTCCACGTCTGCAACCTCCCTGCAGGGATTTTTTTAGGATGGTTCGAGGTTTATGAAGGTGGGGTGCATTCCCGGTAGCGATCCCTTTAGCTGTGTGGGCATGTTTTCTGCAATAAAAAAGGACATTTGCAGACATTGGCTAGTAACTTATGAATGTCACCAATTTGTCAAGTTTTTCCCCATTTGGGTAAAAAAAGATTGGATCTTTAAGATGGAATGAGTTGCACTATTGCAAGTAACTTTTAGTGTCCTACTTTCGTCTTTCCATGCTTTTTTGTTAGAGAAAATTGACCAATAAGATTAATGAGAAATAGTTTGTAAAGTAGCATGCACCCGAGAATAGAGTGCATGCTGCCTGTTTTTTTTTTCTGGTGTTGGACTTTTTAGCCCGGGCATTTAGAATCCAGGCTAAAAAACTGATTTTGTATATTTTTTTTTATTTTGGTAAATAAAAACCGCCACAATAGTTTAATAAAGTGCCACAATAGATGCAAAAACCTCCACAATAGGTAATAAAACTGTCACAATAGTTTATGAAAAACCGCCCCATTAGGTCCATATTGCAGCGGTTTTTGTATCTATTGTGGCGGCTCTTCATTTTGGTAAAAAACCGCTACAGTAGATTAAAAAACCGCCACAATAGGTCTAATGCAACGCGATCTAATAACACGGCTAAAATCCGCCACAATAGGCCTTAGGCAGCGGTTTTCATGCCTATTGTGGCGGTTTCGAACCGCTACATTAAGTCTTAATTGTGGTAGTGGGTCAATGAGGGTAATTAGTTTTGCCCATTGCCAGGACGAGTCCCCCCATTTATTGTATTCAAAGATAGTAGAAGATCGTAAGTACTTATACTTTATTAACGTAACTCATACATTATCTGGTTCAGCCAAAATTTTCCATAATAATTTCATTTGGAGAGCCTCATTCATCTCTTTTGCTTCTTAAGGCCTAAGCCACCGCATTTTTTCGGTCTACAAATCCTATCCCAACTTATCAGCGACCGATGTTGAAGATCTTTATTCCAAAAGAACATTCTATTAATTTGATCAAGCTCTTTATGTAATGAATTTGGTAACATAAAGTCCTGTTAGAGTAAACCGATGAAGGATTACTACAGGAAACAAAAGAAGCTTCAGGAATTTAAGGTTGCAAATGCACCTGATGAAACCTGTCAAGGTCTTTAGTTGACCAAGTTGACTGCTTGAAATGGTTTACACCGATTCAACTACCTCATTGCATCAGTGCGACCTTGCAGTATATAAAGGCAAGATGCATAGTTTTGAGATTTTTTCTTACCACATATACATCCAATTCATCATGAGAAAGTTTTGTTCTTTGTGTGTCCAACTTAGTGTCCGTGCAACTCTAGAGTGTGTTTTCATAATGTAATCCCTAGCTAAAAGGTCATATAGTAGTGGGACTATAAAAATAAGCACATATATGAAATGTGTATTGCTTGTATCTAATTTACATGTACTACTTATTGTGGGTTAACATATCATTTTTTTATGGTAACTTTCGCGTTGTGTACATTACTACATTAAGACAAAAATCATAATGGACCTTTTCTACTTTTGAATGGTAACAATGTAAAAGCATATTAGAATTTTGGATTTGGCTCCTGTCCGGTTGCAAATTAACTTGACAATTTCCACCATCCGATTACATGAAGGGTTGGGATTAGTTTGTATTTTTTTTTTAAAAAAAGAAGTCTGCATCCTCCCCACCACAGAGAGCTCTTCTTCCTCCGATAGTATCCGGATCCCACCCCGCTCTCTCGCTCCTCGTCGCTCTATCAGTCCATCTCTCTCGCTCCATCAGTCTCCCTCTCTCTCGCTCCTCGCTGCCGCAATCCACCCCACTCCATCCGTCCATCTCCTTCCCGGTAGAAAATCTCCCCATACCCTCTTTCCCGCAAAATCGCCCAACTTGGAGGATGGGTCTGCTGTGCCAAAGAGCGGAGATGAGTGATATTATGGCTGAGATCGAAGACGGCAAGAAGGTAGCGACGACGTTGGTGTGTTGCGCGATGGTGAACGATAGGTATGTGTATCAATTTGTGGTTGAATTTTTGGAATTGAATGGATTCATATGTCAAAATTGAGGGATTTTTAGGTTTTTTTTTGTTTCAGTTTGGTGATTGTAGCTTGAATTTGTTGATCGTAGATCTAGCTTCTACCATCTAAAACCCTAAAGCATACCAATTGCTAACTAAAACCCTAAAGCATACCAATTGATTGTGGGTTTGGATTTTTGGGTTTTTTTTTTCAGTATGGTGATTGTAGCTTGAATTTGTTGATTGTGGTCTGGCTTCTGCCATCTAAAACCCTAAAGCATACCAATTGTGGGTCTGGCTTCTTCTTTTTGTGTAGGCTGAATGTGTGTAGGTGAATTGGCAACGAATTTGAATTCAAGCTAGCGCACTCTGATCTCTCCTCTAAAGATGACCAAACCATCATAACCATGACTCTCGCAACTTATCCTTGATACTGATCAATGCCCACACATTCATTTGATCATCCTCATCTCCACCATCATAAGTCTTTGTTCCTGCACCTTAGTTTTAAGTTGTCTATTCTTTTTAATTGTTGCAGTTGTGCTTTGCTATGGATAAATGAACTGTGATGTTTTTTGTATGGCATGATTTCTTTAAACTTGTTTGTTTTTAGTCATTGGTGACGTGAGAGGTAGAGGCCTGATGGTAGGAGTCGAAATGGTTACTGATAAAACAGATAAGACCCCTGCCAAGGTAGAAACTGCCATTCTCTTTGAGCATCTAAGAGGTAAGTCATCCTCTCTGGCAAGATAAACTTTTTTTTTTTTGCAAAAGCATTTTCATTGTTCTGAAATCCTAGATCTATAACAATGATAATAATAGTAAGATTTTAGTTTTATTTTTTTTTCTGAAATTGGTAGTTAGGGTTGTGCAAAACAAGATAATTAACTCGAAAAGGGCTATATGATTTGCATGATATCATCATGCTGAAAACCACTTGAAGGATGACATGTTTTTTCTTCATGTGCAGAACTTGGTATCCTTGTGGGTAATGGTTGTGTAGTTTGTTTGTGCTTTTTCTAGCTGAAACTTATTTCCAGGTGAGCCTTGTTACTAATGAAAATAACACTTGTAGGAACTTGAAAAGAGACAATAGATTGTGCAAAGACCATTTATTTTTCTCAAACCTATGACCTTTTTTATGCAGGTTGTTACTCCAATTGCACCCTTGAGCCAACAGGTGCACCATGTTCCTCCTTTTTGTTGTCTTTTATTTAGTATTCTGTTTCTACAAGCTTCATTCAATCTAGTAGGGAGCATTACACTATTCTGCAATGACCTACCTCATGTATTTAGAGTGAGTTTGTTGTTAAGCAATAGGTTCCATCATATTTTTATGGTCAAATTCTATTGTAATAAAAAGAATTTAAGCCTATTAGCTCAAATGGTAGAGTATTGTGCTCACGCACAAAGATGTGGGTTCAAATCCCGCATAGGATAATGTCTTAAAAATGGTTAATTGTGTCATAAATAGAAACTACCTAAGGTCCTATGGCAATGTGATATGGCCGGTGTCCAACTATTGAACTGAAATAATCATAAGGCAAAACTTTATATTTCTTACAACCTGATGTAAGGTGTACAAACATATCTTCACTACACTGTACTCATTAGTCATTAGTCATTACTTACAACCTGATGTAAGTTTTTTATCCCCCGAATCCTAGAATAATTGATTACATTATCCCATTTTTTTTAACTCCTTAATAAAGCAAAATTTCACAATGATTCGGGAGAGAGGAATGAGGAGACTACATGTTCTTTATGCAAATTGCAACTCTTGACAACACAAGATCAAGCAAATCACAGAGTTAACGGAATGAATCAGAAGAATAGCGTAATACTATTGCTAGATAAGTTGCTCCTGCTTACCAATTGATTCTGAGTTGTATTTCAGAAAAGTTTATGCATTGAAATGTTCAAGAAAAAATACACCCCTCTCTTTGATCAGGACCAAGTGAATGACTAGGCCAACAAGCATTGGAAGTGCCTGAATGAACACTTACCCCTTACAAAAATTAATTCAATTTTGTAATCCCATATCACTTGTATAGGAGTTTAACTTCATTTTCTTTTCTACGGGGCATTTCCAATAGAGGTTCTTGTAGAGTTTGGACGAATAAATGATATTGTGGACACAAAACTTTGAATTCAGGTTCAAAGGGAATGGAACATTCAACTTGCATTCAGGATCAGGGTGAAGCAACATACAGTGAGGCAATATCCAGGTTAAGGTCTGGGAAATCCATACTAAATTGACACTTCTCATCCTTCTGCCTGATCATACTCAATAATCATTGAGTGAAAATATGTTTGTACACCTTATCATAAATAAACGGAAAAATCTGCCTGATCACAAACAAAATGAGGTTCTGTAGTGATGTGTGCAGCAAAATAAAGCACAGAGCAACAAAATTAATGATGAAATTAGTGTTCCATTTAAGTTTAAAATGGAAAAAAAAAAGAAAACGACCACAACTAGAGCTACAATTTGATAATCCAAAAACCCTACTGATGACATGACTGCTCGAACTCAAATAGCTCAGTATCACGTGAGAGTCATGCCCCCTGAGGCTTATTACAATGCTGCCATATAAAGAGAAGCAAATAACAAAAATTACATGACAGAAATAACATGTAGAGCATTGAAGATTCTGATTATGTGTTGAAGTGTTGAGGATTCTGATTCGTAGAGCATTGAAGATTCTAATTTGCAAACTCTACACTCATATCCTACAAGAAGCAATTATTACAAGCATCACAAACCAATTTAGCTTATAAACAGACATGATAAGTTTATGACATTACCTGGTTAACTAAATGGGAGTCTTGAAAATGATGAAAAGAAGATATCATTTGATTACTTCCACTTCCAATGGATGATTCCTAGTAAACAATATAGGTGTGTGTGTGTGTGTGTGTGTGTGTGTGTGTGTGTGTGTGTGTGTGTGTGTGTGTGGGTGTGTGGGTGTGTGTGTGTGTGTGTGTAAGTTCCTTTGAAACATGAAATAAAATAACAAAAAAATCCCGAATTTCACCTGAAAGAATTGAACAGAACTATCATGATAAGTTTTGAAAGGGTGCACTGGAAAGTTGTTGTGATAGATCATTTGGTGGGCATTATCATAGATGTGAGGATGTTGATATACATAACCAGCTGATTCATTTTGTTGGCGAGGCAAAATATGCTCATCTCTAACTTCCTGTTTAATACCATACATATTAGCAACAAATAAATAGAATAAATTTGATAATAAACACTACATTTTATTTTTATTTTGATTTCATGAGTATACAATAGACATACCTTTAACGAGTGATTTATGTGAGTTGGTTTCTTCTTTCTTTGATTAATTACAACTGATTGACCTTCTGGAGCTTGAGTTGAATTCTTCTTTTTCATTCTATGTAGCTTTTCATTCCAACCTTTTACCCGTCTTCCACCTTTTCTCCCATCTTTTTTCTTCAAGACTGCATTGTGAGAAATTATCACACTACTTTGTTGAACACTTGCATTGAGAATTACCAAAGTATCTTCATGCCCTTATAACTGTATGCTTGACAACATCTTATCAACCTTATCAATAACAACACTCAACTTGCTATCAAAAAATAAGGAAGATTCTTCAAAATTGGCAGCTCGAGAAGCTATATTCACAAATTTGCGACACAAAGCTCTATATCTCCGTGTAGTGTCCAACTGAGGATCCTCAACAACAATCTGCCCACATATATCTTGTACCGTTCCACTTCGTGCATCTTTAGTCCATCGTTTTAGAATATATTTCTCAGGAAGCAATTTAATGTTCATTGCATCGAGAACCTTTAATGCAAGAGAACACAGTATCCCCAATCTATCAAACATCTTGCAGCTACATGAAACTGTTTGAGTCAAAGAATTTCCCAAAACTGTATAATCTACATCAACAACTTTGCTACCATCCAAGCTGGAAATTGCAACTTTATACTCACTATCTGGCTGATCTTGCACTCGTGGCTTGATATAGGCAGTTGTAGACCAATCATATTCATCTTGAAAGGCTTCAAAATTTTTAGGAGTGTATAGTTGACCAACTTGTCTGAGTATAGGTGTCCTTTTCATCTTCATTCTAGGCAGTTTTTCCCGAGAATCAAATTCAGAGTTGATCTCCTTTTGACGCTTCTGCCTAACAACTCGTTCAAAGTATTTAAAAAACCACATTATATCCATGTTGCAATGCAGATAGTCTTTCAGATCCCGATTCAGGCTCTCAATTAGTTGTGTACTCCGCATCCCTAATGAAAAAACATCTTTCATATAACATTCTGCCCACTTTTTCTTCAAGGCATAAATACTATCCAACCAAGAACCTTTTGTTACTTTCTCACGCAATGCATTGAAAGCATCTTCAACGTCGGCCTCTGTGTCATAGTCATACATGCAAGCCTTAAAATCCCAAAGAACATCAGCCCCATCATGCATTAAATGCTTCGTTGCATTTTGCATTATGTTCCATGTACATAATCCGTGAGGAGTTTCTGGCATTACCTCCTCTATAGCCTTTCCCATCTATATTTCTTAATCGGTGAATATAGTTTTTGGCTGTTTATCATCATGTGTTGCTAGAAAGGTTTCAAATAACCACCTAAATGACTCCATCGTTTCATCATAAAGAAGTGCAGCACCAAAAATGACAACTTCTCTGAAATGATTAAATCCAACAAATACACCAAGAGGCCTATGCTCCTTATTTGTACCAAATGTAGTGTCAAAAGCAATTACCTCACCAAATAAAGCATAATCTATAATCATTTTTGCATCTGCCCAAAAGATGTTTGTTATTTGCTCTTCACTATCCAATTGAATTGAATACTGAAAGGAAAGATTCTCTATAGTTTGAGTATGAAAGTACCTCAACAAACTTCCGGCTTCCCCATACATCAAGTTCCGTTTTCGCTTTCTTTGTAGGTAATTTCTGTGATCTCTCTGCGTGTAGCCAAGATTGGTTGATCCACCAACATGTGCTCCTATAAACTCATGGGCTGCTTTAGGTTTGATTCCAGAGTCATCAGTTAACTCAATTTCAAGTGCTTGGGCTTCTGAAATTTTTCTTTGCGATGATAATAAGTGACTAGTTTCGGGTAAATGCAAGGGATGATTGTGCTCGGATACAAAATCATGTATTTGATACTTTCCAGTTTCCTTGTTCAATTGTATCCCAATGCGAGCTTTGCAATCAGTTTTAGTTTCCGCCCGAAAGCGTTGTTGTAAGTTCTCCGCCTTACCAATCACACGGTGCCCTTCCTTTGCACACATATCTTCTTGAACTTATCACTCCCTCCTTGTTCTTGTTTTCATACTGTCTTCGTACATTGAAACCCATTTTACCTCCATATGCTAGCCAAAACATCCAACTATCTTCTATGAAATCGAACTCCATACCTACTCGAGGGATCCAAATCGCAGAAGGCTCCATTGATTAGTTTTAACAACACTGTCGAAGGCAGATTCCATAAGAAATATAGATGCACAAAAGGTTTTTGAGTTGCAGTTGATTTGATTAATCTGAATTGATAACCGGTTAGAGGAAAATGGGAAATTTTGATCTTTGAGAATATTTTTTTTGAAAGCCATCTTTGAGAATAATACAGTTACGGTGAATCCAATTTTTACCATTTTTATAATTACATGGGAGGAGTTGATGGGAGGGACTTTGTTTTGTTTTTTTTAAAAAAAATTTTAAAACTAATCCTAGCCATTCATTCATTAATATCAATGGTTGAAATTGGTCCAAATGCACAATACAGTTTAATTGCAACTAGATGGGAGCTGAACCCTAGAATTTTCTCCTCATTTAAATTTATTCAACATTTCCTCTTTGTTTTCTATGTAATTGTATTAAGTGTTCTCACTGTTGGGATACATCGCGAGTGGTGCTACTTTGTGTCAAATCATTTGATAAATATTTGATCCTTTCGTTTCAAAGGAAAGAGAGATATACCAACCATTCCGGAATGGCTCATCGGAAAGGACTTGTGGGTAGTACCCATAGGTCCCCGGTTCGAACCCCGGATATGATCGCTCTTTATTTACCAATTCAAGGAAGAGAGATATACCTTTTTATACATTACATTGATAGCATATTAAAAAAAAATTCATAAAGGCAGGGCCTTGTACTAGAACCCTCTATACAATTTGGCACAGCTAGCCTCACCCCTTTTTATAAATGAAAACCCTAATTTGTTTTGAGAACGCGCCTCACGCACGAGCTTCTCCTTCAACCCCTTGCCTTGTCCGCCGTCACCTCGCACCCGCCTATCAGATCTCCTAGCCACCCACCCCTCTGCGTCCACGAGCGTTAATATGTAGCTCGCACTACCTACTCCGACTCTCGTTGCTTAAGGAGGTAGCTCCCTCCTCGAATTCTCAATTCGGTGTGTGTTTCGCCGACAACTACGTCTTCAAGTTGAAATGTCCTAATTAGACCATCTTGTGTGCACTGGAGTGTGCGTTTCGGGCCTCGATCATTGTGGACCGTTGCAATCGGGTCATGTGGCCGTTTTGTGATGGTGTTCCGGTGGGTTTGGGTTCGGCCGGGAGGTTGCTTGCCGTCACCAGAGGTGGGTGCAAATTCGGACGGTGGAAGGGCTGGCTCTTCAAATCGGTGGTCATGTCGGCCGCTGTGTGTTTCAAATGGTGGTATTCCCACTTATTACTCCCTACCAAACTACACAAGGTGCGTGATTCAATTTGTGGCTTCAACCGCCCGTTCAATATCCTATTTGTTATATTACCTTGCTATAATTGGTTTTTCTTGAATTGGATTAAGGATTATTATCCCTTTCACTATATTCCTTTGAATAATATCCCCATTAACATTCTCCGATTGTTGTTGCCTTGGATTAGGGATTACTACCCCCTTCACTATATTTCTTTGAGTTATCTCTCCATTCTCATATTTCGTTTTACCGTTTTGAGGGCTTCTTGTGTCTCGATGTCGAGTCCTTGGAGTTCTTGTAAGTTGTTTAATGAGGTAATATATATTCAATTTCCCTTGTCATATACCATGGTTATCTACTGCATTGCTTGGTTTCTTGAAACTGTATTTCTCCTCTTTTGGTTTGGTGACCTGTTTACATCTTCGATGCTTTGGGTTCCTAACTCCTGAATTTGGTTTCCTTTTCCTCACAAGGGCGCTACACTTACCAATGGCTTCACCAGCCCTCTTTTGATGCTACAACACAGTTATTTCACATCTGTTTACTACTATGTTCGTGATTTGTGTCTTTCTTATGACCTTTATCGGTATAGATGTCTGCTGCGTGTTTTTCGTTGTGGTTGCAGGGCCTCGGTGGTGTGCAATTTGTTCTTCACCTTGGCTTTGCAATCCTCACCGATGATATGGTGTGTTTACTCATTCTCGACTACTGACTGCAACAGTTGGCCCCTTTTACCACTAAATGGTTACACAATCGCCTTTTGGCTTTACTAGCCTTCACATCACACGTTTTACAGTGTTGTTTCTTTTGTATCTGCTATCCAACTGATAGATTATTATCCCAGAGAAAACATTTGGGAACACAATCCCACATTTAAAATTGCTAATTTCCTAAACTTTGGCCGGGTGTGCTACTGTATGAATGTCCCAATTTGTGTTTGTTTATATGTAATTTGTGTTGTAAACGGTGCTTCGATCCATCTTCATGGTATCTATTATAGGGCAATCCCCTATGTTTTCACTAACCAACATATGTGGTCCTTACCGGACATCTTCTCTTCTCACGAAGGTTTGACTACAATCAAAATAGTAATATATGAGTTTCAACTCCAAATCGAAAATAGACTCTTACAAAACATGAACATTGGTCTGGTTGTGTTTTCTGAAACTCGTACCTACCATTTGGATAATCATCGACTTAAATTAGTACAAACAGATCATCAAAAGCGGTTTCTATGAATATATGTTCTTGGAACTCCCTAGGTATCCAAAGCCGTATCTTCTGGACAAATGTCGATATTTTCTGTAAAAACAATAATATCAATGTTCTGGCTCTGCTAGAAACCAAGACAAATAAAGTGCCTCGTGAATGTGTCTGGCGGAAATGTGGATTCACAAACATCGCTTTTGACCGTACCCGACCTTGGGATTTTCTGGTGGTATTTGCTTACTTTGGAAGGATATCCCCTCCTCCCAAGGTTCTATAGAACTCATTTCGGTTCACCACCGTTTCATCCATTTTAATTATTCGGACTATGTCACCCATCGAAGTCATGCTTTCCCGGTAGTTTATGCCCCACCGGACGAACGACGAAAATCAACCTTTTGGGAATCTATCTCTCTATACATTCAAATGTTACTAATTCTGTTCTGTATCATGGGGGACCTAAACGAAATTAGTTCCTAAGCGGACAAACTAGGAGGGGTCTATCCTTCAGTTGCGAGATTCAATCGCTTAAATGACTTAAAGAGTAACCTCTCCTTGCTCGAAGTAGCATCGTATGGTGGTCAGTTTACCTGGAAACGTAAATATAACGGTGTAGTTACCTGCCTAGAAAGGCTGGATCGTCTACTGATCCATTCGGACGTACTGACTATGTTTGATTCACTTCGAACTCAGATTCATCCGTTCACAAGATCTGATCATGCACCGATTTCCACTAATTTCCATCACAATATCCAGCCAAAAAATAGACCGTTCAAATTCGAACTGGCTTGGGCTTCCAGAGCCGATTACAGAAATCTGGTTTCTCAAGCCTGGCGTTTGGACTCACAGGGTTCACTTATGTTCAAACTGGTACAAAAAGCAAAGTTACTGAAGAAGCTTTCCAAAGCTTGGCATAAAAAGACTTTTCGCAATATTAACAACCAAATTCAGGTCACTGACCAAAAGCTACTTCAATTACAAACTTCGTTAATTACCAATTATAATACAAAGGATATTCAAATTCTTAAGCAGCTCCTAAACAAGAGAGAACGTATGTTGGATTTCCACCGACGTTATTGGAGCCAGAGGGCCAAAGTAAAACATGCCAAATTGAGTGACTCCAACTCCAGCTACTTTCACAAGATAGCTACGACCAAACGAGGCCGGAAACTCATCAAGTCTATTTCACTTCCAAATGGTGAGTCGTCGGGGGACTTTCATATTATTCAACAAGAGTTTGTAAAAGATTTCAAATCTCGGTTTAGGTCAGCCTGAGGGGATGGGCCTGATCTGTCCTTAAACTTAGCGGTTATCCCGCCCTTGGTATCTCAAGCAGACAATGCAATGCTCTCAGCTCCCGTGACCAACAATGAGATTAAAGCAGCAGTTTTTTCTATGAGCCCAGATAAGGCTCCAGGCCCAAATGGTTCCCCGGCTGGTTTCTACCAAAAGTTTTGGATAATAGTGGGCCCTTCTGTAGTGAAGGCAGTAAAGGCATTTTTTACCAGTGGCAGACTCTTACGACAAATCAATCATACATTTATTACCTTACTACCAAAATGTGATGATCCCTCTTCGGTCAACCATTATAGGCCCATCAGTTTGTGCTCTACAATCTACAAAATTATAGCAAAAGTTATTTCTGCTAGGCTAACCAAGATTTTCGACAAACTCATTCACCCACTTCAGGGAGCTTTTACAAAAGGGAGATCAATTCAGGATAATATCCTCATTGCTCATGAAGCTTTACACTCTTTTAGGCTTAAGAAAGGCCAAATGGGGATGGTTGCTTTGAAGTTGGATATGGAAAAGGCCTACGACCGTATTGAGTGGCCTTTTCTATTCCAAGTTTTTGCCAAGTTTGGGTTTAATGACCTTTTCATCAGCCACATTAAGGAATGTGTTTCAACGGTTTCCTACTCGGTATTAGTCAACGATGAACCGACCACAGTTATTGAACTGTCTAGGTGGCTCAGACAAGGAGATCCTCTGTCTCCATTCCTCTTTATCTTAGCTTCTGAAGTACTTGCTCGTACTCTGCATCATCATGGGGAAGTGAATTCGGACCTTGGCATCTCTTTCGGCCGACCGGGTGTTAAGGTTCCTTTTCTAGCTTTTATAGATGATATTCTTATCTTCTGTAAAGCTTCACATTCGGCTTGCACCTCTGTATTGTCCATTTTAGACCAATACTGCCTCATCTCAGGCCAAAAGGTCAATCTGAATAAATCCAGCTTCCAAGCATCACCCAATACATTTGCAACTGCTATTACGGCTACAATCGCTGTGCTTGGTATTTCGCAAGCGAATAATTTCGATAAATATCTGGGTTGTCCCATAGTGAATGGTAAAACTAATAGGGATACCTTCACTGATGTCGTCCTCAAGACGAAAAAACAACTGACAAAATGGAAAGCTTCGAACCTTTCTGCAAAAGGACGAAGGGTCATTATCAAAGCAAATCTCAGTGCGAAACCGATTTTTCTAATGCAAGCTTTCTTACTTCCATCACATATTCTTCATGAACTTGACAAAGTTTATAAACAGTTCTTTTGGAACAAAAGTACTAAAGCTACACCGCTTATTAGTTAGGATAAAATCTGTTCAGATATAATGAAAGGGGATCTTGGTATCCATAAAGCTGAGTCTTTGAACATAACACTGCAAATGAAGCTTCTATGGAAGATTATTTCTGAACCAGACAACATCTGGGTCTGTGTAGTCTCACATAAATATCTTAAAGGGCACGATCTGCTCAGCTACCAGAAAAAGGGTCTTTCATCTTGGCAGTGGAATCGTCTTATGTCTATCAGACCTAAGTTCCAGCAGGCCCTTCAGTGGAGTGTTGGAAACGGTCAGACCATTGACTTCTGGTCTCATAACTGGGCTTTCTTAAAACCATTGGAATCCAGAATATTGCAACCTATATCGGAATCCCTAACAGGTATAAAGGTATCTCACTTCATCAACACAGAAGGTCAGTGGAACAGACCATTTATAACCGCCTCTTTAACAAATATTCTATCTAAAGAAGATATCGACTTAATAATGAGCATCACTCTACCTAATAATCCAATGACAGATCGTCTCTATTGGGGTCCAAGCAATAATGGCTGGTTTTCAACCAGCTCTTCAAACTCCTTACTATCCGAACATGCTGGGTCGACCACTTTTGACTGTGGTTGGATTTGGGATCTGGACGTGCCTCCTAAAGTACGTCATTTCCTTTGGAAAATCTCTCGTGATGGTCTTCCAACCACTCTCAGATTACAAAAATCGCATGTGGCCGTGCCGTCCGGTTGTGCCTTCTGTGCTAACTCTAGTGAATCGGTGGCTCACCTTTTCTTTGAGTGCCCTATGGCGACCAACCTTTTACAAGCTTTACATATCCGAATTCCGAGGGCTCTTGCGGCGAGTGTCGGTGTGGGTGCAGTGCTTCCCCTTACCAATATCAAATAGGCAATTGGTACCAAATCTTTTATTGATCTAGCCTCAGCGTGGTGGGCCTTGTGGTTCTTCAGAAACCAATTAGTGTTTAACCACACCAACAAAATAACTATAAACGAAATAATTCTGCTATATACTACAAGTACTCATTGCTGGAAACAAACAAAGAAACTGGAGGACGATCTCCCCATTACTGCTACTTCTGATCGAGGTGGTAATTGTCGTTTTGTTCGTCCGGGCGCTCATTTGGTTGATCATGCCGGCCATACTCGGCAACGCTCCGGGAAGTGGGACAAGCCTCCTACAAATTGTTACAAACTAAATTTCGACGGATCAGTTATGCCGGGCGGATCGGCGTCTTATGGATTTGTCATCCGAGACTCTAGGGGTGTGGTGGTCGCTTTACATCGGGCTATTTGCACTAATGTCTCCGTTGTATTTGCTGAAAACCTTGGGCTCAAAATGGGTATTTTACGCGCTAAAGAATTGCAGATCTTAAACCTTCAGATTGAAGGGGACAACTTACTGGTTATAAAGACTTTACTGGGGGATTGGAAATGCCCCTGGACTATCGAGCTACTACTACAACAACAACAACCCAATATATCCCGCGATAAAGCAGGGTCTGGGGGGTCAGGATGTACGCACTCATTCCCCGAACAAGTCGAGAGAGTGTTTCCGATAGACCCAAAACAATAGGACGCATAAATCCCAAGGAGAGAAGACGGATAGTAGAAAAGTAAGTGTTAGCAAGCAGGAAGGAAGGCTGCAAAGCATGTACAATAAGACTCAACGCCTACTAGACACCAGAAACCCGAATTCGCCTCCTCCAGTGATCTCTATCAAGCGTCATATCTTCCGAAAGGTTCAGCAAGTTGAGATCCTGGCGGATCACCTCCATCCAGCTCTTCTTCGGTCTACCTCTCCCCCTACGGAAAGGACCAAGATCTAAGCTCTCACACCTCCGCACAGGGGCTGAAATAGGTCTCCTACGTACGTCCCCAAACCACCGCAATCTGGACTCCCGAGCTACTACAATCGGATATTTTGTTAGATATTTCGTCCTTTTCTTATGTTGCTATTCGTCATATTTTGAGGGAATCAAATGCCGTGGCTTAGGGGTGGCCACGAGTTACGGGTCGACCCGTGACCCGACGGGTCGTACGGGTCAATGATCCGGCGGGTCATTGACCCGGCGGGTTCGGGTCAACGGGTCAATGGGTGGGGGCAGGTTGCGGGTTAGGGTTAGGGTCAGGGGTTTTGAACCCGATGACCCGGCGGGTCGACCCGCCGGGTCAACCCGCCATCCCAATTTTTTTTTTTTGAAAAAAATATTTTTTGTATGTTTATAATAATTATTATGTATATTATTCTTAGAATAATTCATAATATATAAACATATACTAGTTTGCAATGTGCAATGTGGGTCAAAAGCACTATCACCCTTTCCTTTTTATAGATTTGGAAGACATCTTCTATTCTCTCAACTTTCAATGTGGGACAAGACTCTTGTCCCACATTGAAAGTTGAGAGTTAGAATGAGAAGGGATGGATGTATATATATGTGTACTCCATCCTTCCTTAACCCTCACTCTTTACTTTAAGCTTTATTTCTTATATTGAAATGAAGTAAATTAAAGTTTGAGAAGTTTTATATCCTTACATTTATATTGTAATGGATAAAGGAAGTTTTATAAAAATATAAAATTTCTCATGTTTTTTTCCACTTCATATTAAAATGAAATGGATATAAAAAGTGATATGTAGAAAAAAGTCTTTACCTATCATTTTTTTTAAAAATTTTTTAGTCAAAAATATTAAAAAAAATATTTTTTTTTTTAATTTGGGAATCCGCCGGGTCAACGGGTCGACCCGAACCCGCCAACCCGTGGAATTCCCGGGTTAGGGTTCGAGTCGCCCTTCCCCGACCCTTGACCCGGCGGGTCGAACCCGTCGACCCGCCGGGTCTGACCCGTGGCCACGCCTACCGTGGCTGACTATCTTGCTCGTAGTGCCCATGCATTCCCTGGCGACGATTGCTGTGAGGATGATCCAGAACTGCTTGTTCTCGTCCGGAAGGATGCGCTAGAAAGGGCTTCTGCTGCGGCCGACATACAAATTCCTACCCTCCCTACTTAAAGCATACCCTATACAAATTGCCATCTCAGACTCTCAGTTAGGAACAAGACGCATTATACGAAAAACTGAATGACGCCGGCGATGTGCGGATGATAGCAGTGAACCTTCCAAGGTACACTTTCTCCACTCCCGTTTCTTTACCTCTCTTCCTTCCTTCTTCTATGACCTTGGTCCTCCGCTTTAACCACCACCACCACGAAACCCTAACTAAGTCGCACCTCACCTTCGCACAATCTTCAAATAAACAAACCCAGACCAAACAAAGAATACCCGCTTTTCCAACATACGTCGCGGTTTGTGTTCTTGAGATTGTAAACTTCAATGCTTTGTGTGTGTGCAGATTTCATTTCTTTGTATATGTGACTGAAACGAAAGGGGCGTCTCAGAGATTGAATTGCCAAAATGGTAAGAAAATTAGGGCATTGAGTTTTATTAACCGGATACGAGTTCCCCAGTCGGTGAATTTAGTTCTGCTATGTCATTTACTGAGATTGAGACCCCATGGTTTGATTTTCTTTGAAAAATGAAAGCAATCGGATTTGAGGAAGTGGTTTATGAAGAAACATGACAAGGGTAACGGTGAAGCTTCCAAGCCCGGAAAGCCTACATTGGCCTCAGATAAACCTCCTCCTGCAAATGCTTCAGAAACTGGGAATTCGGTTAGTTTTGTTGACTTTGGAGTCTGTTTGTCTGTATGTGTTTTGCATGTCAGTTTGGTAGCAAGTTGATTGTTGCTTGCAATGTTGTTATGATTACCAGGGTTATTCAATTTGGAATTTTTAAGGCATGCTCTGCCATTGTCTTGCTGTTGCTTCAAGTGCTTGATGGAGGGCTAATTTTCCTTTTTAGTGATATTGTTTGCTTTATCATTCAACGTTAGATATCATGTGGTTTGTAGTGAAGTTATACAATAATTGTAATGTGCTCTCTGTTAGAAAGGTGTAGAAGATTACCAAGGTTTTTTTTGGTTGAACATGAGAAGTATGATTCATAGAAAATGTTCTTTCCTGAATTTGAACTTCTGGGGAATTAGAAAAATATTAGTGGGTAAAAGAGGGAATAAATGGGGGAATTTGCTATCATTAATTTAATATAATATTTGATAGTAAAAATAGGGGAAGAAAATCTTACATAGGCTAATGCCGAATCCTTAAACACCAACCAAACAAACTCATAGGAAATGTTTTTTGTGTTTTGGAATTCATCTTTTTCCATAGTCACATCAGCATGACAGGCTTCTTCAGATCAGAGCACAAAAATAAGGAAAACAGAGAAATGGATACATTCTATTTGGACGAATTATTGTTGATGTTGGCAAATCCAAAAAAAAAATGATTTTAAACATGTAATGAATAACCCTCTTATATTCTAATTTATGTGGCAGGGAGATCAAGAGGTTGTTGTCAGAAGGAAGACTAGCAAATACTTTGATAAAGATCAACAAAAGGCAGCACCGGAGAAGAAAAAGGAACAAGTGTCACCACCCAAAAAGACTAAAAGAGGTGGTGATGTTCTTCATGAAGAAGTGAAACCATCACCAGCTAAAAAGGTCCATGTAGTCAAGGATGAGGATGACGATGATGACTTTGTTGTGAAAAGTTCAGGGAAAAAACCTGTGGTTGTCACTGCCAACAAAAGATTGAAGGACAACTCTGCAAATGCTGTGCCCATTAAAACCCAGGATGTTGACGAGGCCAATGATGACAAGGATGACCACAATGATAACAAACCTTCAGCTAAATCTGCCGGAAGGGGCCGTGGAGGCAGAGGTGCTTCTAGTTCATCTGCTGGTGGAAGAGGGAGAGGTGGGGGCAGATCGGGTGGATTCATGAACTTTGGTGAAAGGAAAGATCCCCCTAATAAAGGGATGAAGGTACTCATAAATAAATTTCCTCACTGATTTCCTGATAATGTGATAATTCAAATTTCTGAAAATCACAAATTTCTCTGTTGGCCAGGAAGTCCCTGAAGGTGCCTCTGATTGCTTAGCTGGGTTGACTTTTGTTATTAGTGGAACACTTGATAGGTAACTTACAAGTGTTTACAAACATGCTACTTCTTCCCTTGTCTGATATTTGTTAAATCTTTATCACTGGTATTTATATGTTGTTCTGTTGCCTTAATAATCAATGCTTAACTTTCTATCCTTTTACAAGTAGCATATTTCTGTTCTAATCTGAATAGAGCCCGTGCAGTTTGGAAAGGGAAGAAGCTGAAGATCTTATTAAACGTCATGGTGGTCGTGTCACTGGTTCTGTTAGCAAGAAAACGGTTATCCCCTATTTGTGTTTTATGATGGGATATGGAGTGCCAACATGTGTTGCTGCTGTATTTGACGTATTCATTGACTTTTTTACAGAGTTATCTTTTATGTGATGAAGATATTGAGGGGCGGAAATCTAGTAAAGCAAAAGAACTTGGGTTTGTTCCAAATTATTTGGTTCTTTTCTCCACAATATGTTGGTTCTTAATTTGACTGCCAATCTTTTCTTCATATAGCACCCCCTTTCTCACCGAGGATGGGTTGTTTGATAAGATACGTGCATCCAACAAGTCCAAGACTCCTGCCAGGGATGACCCAAAGAAAACACCTGACAAGGCTTCCTCATCAGTACCCAAGAGAAGTCCTCAGAAAAATGACGCGAAAAGTATGCCTTTACATACTATTTTACAAAAAAGAATAGTTCAGCCCCTGGTTTCCATTTATTTTGTTCACTTATATTCTGCTTTTCTTTTCTTTTTGAGTTTATTTTTCTCACACCCTGTGTTTTTTTTCTTCCAGAAAACCAGGTTGTGGAATCATCGCCTAAGAGTTCAGTAAAACACAATTTGACATCGAGTGCCTCCCTTCCGAAGCCTAATGTTAAAGTAGGCAAACCTGCTTCATTGACTTGGACTGAGAAATATAGACCAAAAGTTCCAACTGACATGGTTGGAAATCAGGCAATTGTAAGTGTTTGGTCACGGTTTACAGTGATTTCTGGATTGCAGCTTTAGCCTCTCTTGGTGTTATTTTTATTAAATGGCTGTCTGATTTTCGACAGGTCAAACAACTTCATGACTGGCTGTCCCATTGGGATGAACGCTTTTTGCATAGCCAAGGAAAAGGAAAAAAGTCAAATGATTCCGGCGCTAAAAAGGCTGTCTTATTAAGTGGAACACCAGGCATAGGGAAAACTACATCAGCAAATTTGGTGTCTAAGATGCTTGGTTATGAGGCCATTGAGGTAATTTGCAGATGATGCAGGGGTGTGAGCTTGCAGATATTTAATTTAATGGTAAGGCATTGAAGTTATATTGTTTCCTGTTTCCATTATGACAAAAGGTGAACGCTAGTGATAGTCGTGGGAAAGCTGATTCCAAAATCGTCAAAGGAATTGGTGGAAGCACAGCAAATTCTATAAAGGAACTTATCAGTAATGAGTCTCTAAATGTTGGTGCAGAAAGGTTGGTGTTTGTTTCCAGAGTTTTTTTTTTGGCAGTCTGCTAATGTTGATAACTTGCTAATTCCTCCTGACAAAATTTGTCCTGGATTTTGTAGGCGAAAGCATCAGAAGACTGTACTAATTATGGATGAGGTTGATGGCATGTCTGCTGGAGATAGAGGAGGAGTAGCTGATCTGATTTCTAGCATCAAAATCTCCAAAATTCCTATCATTTGCATTTGTAATGACCGTTACAGTCAGAAACTGAAGAGTTTGGTGAATTATTGTTTGCCTCTCAATTTCAGAAAACCAACAAAACAGCAGGTACTTTTCATAGCTTTAAACAGAGTAATGGTTATTAGATGTCTTAAGCTTGTGCTTTCCGTTTGCCTATAGAGTGGATGTCACTGTTTCGTGAATTTAGGCAAGATGGAGTAGTAACTTGATGTTTGCTTGAGTGGTTCACATTGTCTTTGTCCCATTTTTTATATTTTAAAATTAATAATCAATGAGAATATCTGAAAATATGAGGAAAATGAAAGGTTCTAATTTGATGCACAAGATGCCCGAGTGGAGATGGGATTTGCTACCTTTTTCTTTTATACTTTGCTTGTGTATGGGCAGTATGACAATATCATTTTTTAATAACATGTGCTTTGCAGCATTTGGGAAGATAAAAGACATCCGCAGATTAAACTGTGGTTAATCCTTCAAATTACTTTTTCCCATAATAATTATTTTTGATATCGATTATAAGTTGAATTGTTTAAAGTGCGTATTTTATATGATGTGTTAGTGCAGTGTTACTTTTATCAATGTGATATATCATATGCTTCATGATTTGCCAGCATGTTAATTTAGATGGTTTGATTTGATTTGATCATGGATTATTTTGGAACCATGGTTATCTCACATCACTATTTGCAACAACCTGAATCTAGTTATTTAACTTCTGAGATTAACCTAGTCGTTTTGACAGAGCTTTATAGACAGAGTTGAGGTGTTTTGTAGAGCAGTCAAAGAGCTATTTTTTTTCTTCTTAAAAATGCTTAAGGTTCAAGCTCTTTGTGTTGGCTATTGAAAAGTTAATTGCATTTTACCAATCAGCAAATTCATTATTTTCAACTTTTTCATAGATGCAATATTTTAGCTTTTCTATTATAGATTTTGTCAAGGTAAATTACACCATTTTTACTTCAACTTTGTAGTTTTGCCTTTTTGGTCCTTAAATTGCACAAACTTACCAATAAAATATGAGAGCTTTCTGAAAATTACCCGTCATATAGACAAACTAACAAATACACTTTGATCACTCAACTTTGGGGTTTTTTCTTTTCATAATATTATTCGCACCCCTTCCAATGTTTAAAAATGATTAAATTAAATGCCTAAGAGCATCAACATCCATAGATTAACCCATCCCTATTTTTTTTTCTCTCTTCCTAAAATTTTGACACCTCACTTTTTAATATTTTCCCCTCTTTCTCTAAAATTTTATCCACATCCATAAGTTTACCCCATTACCTATTTTTAAACTTTATTTATACCTCACTACCTATTATCAACCAATCAAAAAATTATAAAAAATAACGGGGGTCTACTTTTCAGTTAAAAAATTGAAAAAAAAAACCCGTGAGTTTGGGATGAGTTTACCCCTGTGCAGTGGGATTTCCCCTTCATTTCCATTCAGACAGGTTACACCCACATCCATCAGCCACCTTATTATGAAGAGAGAGAGAGGGTTAAGGGGGAGGGGAAAACTAATGGGTGCTGATGCTCTAAGGGAATGGGTAAACTGTAAATTATACAATACTTTGCATAAATCAGGGAATTATACAAACTGCCCGACTTTGGCGTTTGTTTTCATAAAAATCACAACAAAACTCCCAAAGTTTTATAAATGCTTGAATTAGTGAGTGATTAAATTAAAGAAAGCTTATGAATTATGGAGTTTTCACAAAAGCCTCCACAATTAGGAATATACATGAAACGACCCAGTTAGGGTTTTGTTTTCAGAAAACCATCTACCTATGGCCTTGTATGCCATTGCAAGTTTAAACGACAAAGAAGTAACTTTATCAAACATCTAATAACGCATGCAGTTACTTAAATATCAAATGCTGATATCATTAATAATACTATATCAACTTATACTTGTTGATCTCAATAATGTATTTTAGTGGATTCATTGTAAAATCAGGCTTTACTACTGCTGTCAAAAGTTTTTCACTGACTTCTAAATTGTTATATATCTTCTGATGCGTGTAAATTGATGTTCCATAGATGGCTAAGCGGTTGATGCTAATTGCAAATGCTGAAAAGCTTCAAGTGAATGAGGTAATGGTTTCTTAGCTGGTCTGTTTCTTATTATGTGATGTTCTTAATTTGTCACCCTCCCCATCCTTTTTGCTCAGTGTATCTTTTCTCTTATCGAACTTTGACAAACATTATCCTTCTGGAATGAAATCTTCAAACTAATTGGGTATAAATTTCGCTGCTCGAGTGTGCCACAATACTTGATCAACTGTTTGCTGGAAACATTCTTCATACCCTCTTAAAAGTTAAAATACATTTGACTATGTTAGTGGGGTTATATTCATGATTAGATTTACAGTTGTTGGGTTGGCTTTCTTGAAGTCTTGCTTGAATTTTTCATTTGTTAGAAGTTTGGATGCTGTCATGTGCATCTACTATTTACACATATCTGGACAAACTGTCCATGCCTCAAAATCTTCATCTGTTACTTTCCATGATTGCTGTACATTGTATGCATGATTGGTTAATTGTAATTTTAGGGTAAAAAGAGAAAAATGAAACTGTTGCTTGGATATCAAGCTGCTGAGTTTCCTGCATCTTGGATTTCTGTACTTTCTCCTTTTATAGAACAGATAAGTAGAGTGTGTATCATAAAGGCGCCTTAGCCTCAGGGTTGGTATATCCTATCCATCTTTCTCGTACCTTGAGTTGTATAGTCTTGTTCATGATGTCATTTGTAGATCCATAAGAAACCTTTCTCTTTTGAATTATCTTTGGTTCACTTTAATCCTTTTTCACATGATCTCTGCATTCCCCTTTCTAGATAGGGATGTGTTAAACTGTTAATCCAAGCAATGTTTTATAGTCATGCTGTTGATTGTATGTTTTAAGCTATAAGGTTTTCATCTATAGATTGCTTTGGAAGAGCTGGCAGAGAGATCAAATGGAGATATTCGCATGGCAATAAACCAATTACAGTACATGAGCCTGTCTATGTCAGTAATCAAATATGAAGATATTAGGAAACGCCTCCTTGGCAGTTCAAAGGATGAAGACATTTCACCATTTACTGCTGTTGACAAGTATATCCATCTTTTCATGTTGCTGTTTGTATATTTTATATATTCTTGTTCAGCTTAGTGAACTGATTTGCCACTTCACATATACATGGATATGGAGATTTATTGGTCTTTCTTTGTTATTTATGTATTTGTGTTTTACTTATGATTACAGGCTGTTTGGGTTTAATGGTGGGAAGTTGAGGATGGATGAACGCATTGACCTGAGCATGAGTGACCCTGACCTAGTTCCTCTTCTGATTCAGGTTCTTACTATGCTTGTTTATCAACTTGCAGTCGTTGTGCGGGATGTAGTTGTTACTTTCTTATTCAAATGTTATTTATGCCGTTCATATTCAAATTCTATTTATTCACATGAATGATATAAATAAAATTCAGTTGATATCACCTTCTAGTCTTATCGTGCTTATTGGTCGCGTTGACTTTGCTAAACCAAAGATGTCTATTTTGTCATGATGAGAGGGTTTCATTTGTAAAATTTTGTGGAAATTTAGCAAGTGTTCTTTCCTACATTCTAGAAGTTGGGGCAACCATATGGTATATTCTTTGAATGAAAAATTGTTCGTGACATACTGTGGAAATTGTTACAATATGGTTACTTGGGATTTATTCCTTGCTGCGTAATTTGGAATTCGGTGTCTAATAGCGCTTGCTATATTGAGGCTGTTGTAGAATCACTTTTGACTTTCATGTTTTGTTACAATTATTTTTGTGTTTCCCCATCCATAAATTTTGTTTGATTAGCACTTGTAATTTAAGTTGTGTGTTGGATTTGCTTGTATTGTACTTTTTTGAACTTATGGGCTTCAGTTTACAACTGCTGTTGTCTCTGATTCAGCCCTCTTGAACATGAAAATGAAGTAATTTAAATTGGCTCAATTGCTTTTAAGTTTGTTGGGATCTGCAACTGCTTTTGTTGGCTGTTATTTGATGTTTGAATATAGTTGTAGATAAAATGGTAGTAGAACCCCTTAGATCTAGTGTCCCTGTCAGTCTGGTAAAGTAGTGGTTTTGGTGTGGTGTTGATCTACAGTTGCGGAGCTGCTCATATTTGTCATACTAAAATTGCACTGACATGTTTTATTGGTTTTGTGTTTCAAGCATCTGAAACACAAAACCAATAGAACTGCCGTTAAAAAACATGAAAGGTTTCAGATATGTTTGTCGCTGTGATAGACATTCAAGCATGTCGTCAGGAGTAGACAATGATTTTTGAGCCAATATACCCTCATCTTCCTTTGTCTGCCTCCTTCCTTCCAACCTTCTGATTGTAGCTAATCTGATGATATCCATATCTCATTCACAACCTGATCTCCATGCCTCAAGATTTGAGAATCACTCGAAAGTCTAGCTCCTCTCTCCTCATTCTCTCTCTCTCTCTCTCTCTCTCTCTGTGCAACTTGAATTCGCCCAATTTGATGAATTCTAGGCTAATTCGGGCGAACTAGTCTGGAATTTTCTTTTTTTTTTTTTTTGGGGGGGGGGGGGGGGTGTAGAATTTGGCAACCCCTGGGAAGAAGCAATAGGAGAATAATCTAAGGTTTGTGTTTGCCGCTTGACCTTTTATGATTGGGTCTTGTTGGGTGCTGGTGGTTTTTTTTTTTTTTTTTTTTTTTTTTTTTGTTGTTGCTGCCATAATTGTTGTTGGGCATGATTGTTTATTACCCAATAGTAAATAGATGAAGATTTTGCATAAGAGGGATTAAAAAAATATATCTGAAACACTAATTTGATATTTATATATATTATAAACTTTCTCACGTGCATCTTTTTCATCTTTATTCTTATTTTTATTTTTTTACATTAAAGTTTCTAGAGTGTGTGTAATCCTTTTTCCTTATATTCCTCTGCATGCCGCTGTGGAGTCGTGTCCGTCTTTGATGTCTTGTCATGGGTCACTAGGAAACACCTTCTCAACTTAGTCGGGGTAAGAGTGCATACAACTTGGCCCCCAAACCCTCCTCTGAGCGGGATATACTAGGGTGGTGGTTGTATAAATTTTCGAAATGGTATTAAAAACGATTTATTTTGTAAGCATGTCTACAATGTAATTACCTTTGGATGCCGCGTTATCTCTTTTTAGAAAATACATATATAATAATAATTTTGATATTGGTCTATATCATGAATATTTAAGATGATACTTTCAAAATTCTTAGGTTTCTTAGCAAACATATAATTTGTTTTTTCTTTATTCTATCAGCACATCAATTCTTTCGGTCTTGCAAGTAAACCTACTGTTTCTTATTGTATCTTGACCTGCTCGTTATGTGCCAGGAAAACTATGTTAATTACAAACCGAGCACAGCAGGTAGAGATGATAATGGTTTGAAAAGAATGAACCTCATTGCTCGCGCAGCTGATTCTATAGCAGATGCAGATATTATTAATGTTCAAATTCGAAGATATCGCCAATGGCAGCTTTCTCAAAGTAGTGCTCTTACAGCCAGCATTATACCGTATGTTCTCTGATTTATGTTATGTGGAATAATGCTTCTTTCATTCGAAAGCTTTTCTCTTGCTTATTGTTCTCTATTCCACCAGTGCTGCTCTGTTGCATGGACAAAGGGAGGTTCTAGAACAGGTAAAACTGTTGTGTTTCTTACAATACTTAGTGAAAATAGATTGTGTATAAGAAACGGCTGCAAGCCTAGTAAGTTACTGATGGCATTGGATGATTATGGTTATTTTGAGATGTCATGGCACATTGGGTTGTGGCTGCTATATGTGCGCATAATTTTGTTTCTAAAGTATTGGGGAGCACTAAGATTTGACGGGAGAAGGTTTCATAAAGCTTGAACTTTTCTCTCCACATTGCATGCAGCTCTCTTTATTATTTATTTAATTAAATGTGTTAATGGGAACTAAATGGTTTCAGGGTGAGCGCAATTTTAATAGATTTGGTGGATGGCTGGGAAAGAACTCAACAATGGGGAAAAATTATAGGCTGCTGGAAGACCTTCATGTTCATGCTCTTGCTGCTTGTGAATCTAATTTAGGAAGGTAAATTTTTTCTTTGGAATAGATTTACGCACTGTTCATGCATGCTTCATGCTATTTCGCTTACAAACTCCTTAACTCACTAGCCATCTTCCTCTTTGATCAGCTAATGACCTCTGCAATGAAACATATCAGCCTTTCCGGCATATGGTGCTTCGTTGGTCTTATTTTCTGTGCTAACACTTATTATAATAATAACTTATGATTGAGGATTTGAGTCTGGACAGAATAATAGTCATACAGAGGCATTCTCTGCCAGCGATTTGTACAATTGTGCCCAAAATGTGTCAGCCACTTGAACTGGAATATGAAATAGAGGTAATGACGTAGAAACCTAGGGAAACAGTCAAGAAAGGGGGACACAAAAAGATCCAAATCCTGCACCCTAGAACAAAAGCTAGAAATGCATATTGCCTCGACAATTTTCTATAGTTCTCTATTCGATACCAGAAGATCAGCATCTTCTCTTCCATTCCATGAAAAAACTCTGGCAGCTGTGGCCCACTATCTTGTCTGGTGACTGTAGCTAGCAACAACCATCCAATAAGATTGACAATGAAGGTCACTATTGACTTGCTGTGCAAGCAGCTACTTGCTCCAAGTTCCTCCGACTTTATTGGTTGACACTGTAGATATTGGCTTCTCTTCTTGGGGTTTTTTCTGTCATAGCAACCCACTCCTCCTCCCTTGATTTATGCTTATTTTTCTTCGGCCTTCACATCTACTATTGCTATTCCGTCGCTGTTTTTGTTTTACTTTTGTTGATGCTTTGTTTTAGTTATAAGGCGTTTATATTATTTAGAATTGTTGTTCCGTCTCTCATATCGCTGTTGTATCATGTCTGTATGTTTCTCGATGCGCTATTTAAATTAAAATATGAGATTAGTGGCTTTGAAGTTGCTGTTACTAATTATTCATGGACCAGGTGACTCTTGATAAGTGTTGACTAGGAGGTAGTCTTGATATGCACTTTCACTGTGGTTTTGTATATGAGCTGACTGCAGAAGCATTACCATTAATTTGACAACTACCTATCTCACGTAACATTAATTTAAGTGTACCATCTAGACTCTAGAGCAGCAACTGGGCAAGTCTATCGGATCAGATTCGGGTGATATCTATTTGGGTCAACATGAATCCCAGGTTTGTTCGGTTTTCGGGTTGAATCAGGCATTGATTAAAAAAGTGAGGCAAAGGCGCGCTATAGCGACCTAGGGACCTACCATCGCCTGCCTTGACCAAGGTGCTGATAGAACGGAAAGGCACTCCAAAGGCAAGGCGCTCAAGGCACGCCTCTGGCGCCAGGCACACCTGATGGCTTTTTTTCCCCTCCAAAATTCTGATTTGTTTGATTTCTGGAGATCACAAATTTCCTTTTTTTGCCATATCTTTTTAATTTAAAATAATATTATGTTTAAACGAATTTTGAAGATTTTTTTTCCCTCATACTTAAAGCATTTATCTTCTCTATTTCTTAATAAATCTGCTCAGTCCTCCTCCCCTTCTTCCTACACGTCTGAAGTAACTCCTCCCACAACTACCACTATACTTCTCTCCATTCTCTGTCTTTCTCCCTTTCTGGGTGCTGCTGAGTTGCTTCTTGTTGAGTTGCTTGTTGTTGAGGATGCTGATGAGCTTGATGATTTTGTTTGACTCACACTCTAACCATCCACCATTCCAGCCCATTCCACTTGAACATGATTTATACTATTAAAGTTGGTTTCAATTTGTTTTTTGTCATCATGAACACGTTTTATTTTATTAAACTTGAAACCAACAAACGTTTTAAGGTGTTTTCACATGATTTGTATAGCGCTAGGCTAGGCCATCGCCTTTTGTTGCCTCTAGCTATTTTAAACATTGGAATCGGATCGGGTAGGTCAAGTCGGGTCATATTAATTTTATTAGATATTGATTTTTTTTATCTTAAATTAAGCCTTCATTTATTTAATTATATTAGGTTTTGGTATATGTAATTCACGTCATTGATGTTTCAAAATGAGATGATTAAATGGACTTGGGTGTTGTTTGGGTTGGGTATGGATGGGTCTGGTTGGTTTGTGTTCGGGTCAAATTGGGATCGGATAAAAATGGGTGGGGTCTGGGCTTGAGTTGCACATGGCACTTGATTTTCGGATGCAGTCGGATCTGGTTCGGGCGGGTCAGATCTAGTGCCATCTTTTAAACATTAGGAAATCATTACAGTTCATTATTTTTTGAGTGTTTGTTTCTTCCTTATTTTTCAGGGCAAATTTGCGGCTTGATTACCTTCCTCTTCTTCTTAAAAATCTGACTGAGCCTCTCCAGTCTCTTCCAAAGGTTAGACTTAATACATATAATTGTGCTGTTGTTACTGGACTGCAATCTTTTAGTATTCATTTTTCTTTTTACTTGGAATCTCCCTTTGTTTTCTTTTTATTATAGGAAGCTTCTTGTGACATCATTTTCTTTAAGAATATTTTGTTGCAACAGTGTTTATGCTGAATAGGAAAGTACAGAATTTTGGATGCCAAACAACTGTTTCCCTTGAACAATGTATCTAAAATTATTCTCAGGATGAGGCGGTGAAGAAGGTTGTTGAGTTCATGAATCATTATTCTCTTAGTCAGGAGGACTTTGATACCATCGTAGAATTATCGAAATTTAAGGTACTATATTCATACGAGATGTTGTTGATAGCCTCCATAAAGTTCATTATCAATTCTCAATGATTTTTCTCAATGTTGTTTCGGTCAGGGGTCTCCAAATCCACTAGATGGCATTCAGCCGCCTGTTAAAGCAGCACTAACAAAAGCATACAAAGAAGGTAGCAAATCTCGTGTAGTTAAGACGGCTGATTTAATCACGCTTCCCGGTATAAAAAAGGCCCCGAAGAAGCGCATTGCTGCCATTCTTGAGCCCAACGAGGAAGTGGCTGAGGATAAGGCCGATTTGGGGGCAGAAAGCGAGGAAGAAGTCACTTCAGACATTGAGGATACTGGTAAAGCTTAACTGCTATGTCAAAGACCTGTTCAGTCTAACTTCAAATTTGATTTTAGCATCACTTGATTATTTGATTCGCAGGGGAAGATGGGGATGGTGGGAAAAAGCTTAAAGTTGATCTCGAGAGTAATCATTCCAAAGGTAGTCCTCATGTCTCCTTTGCAGGCGTCTAACACCCATTCCTTTGTGTTTCGTTTCCGATAAGTAATATTCTTTGCATTTGTTAAATCTGTGTAATACCACTTCCTTAGGTGTTCAAGTACAAGTGGAGCTGAAAGGCACAGGAAGTTCAAGTGCGAAAAGGGCACCGAGAGGAAGAGGCAGGGGAGGTTCCGCAGCTACATCAGCAACGAAAACTGGGCAAGGCTCGGGTGGATCTGGGAAGAGGAAGCGATAGAACCAGGACTGAGGCTTAAAATAGAAGGCCTTGGAAGTTTATGCTCACGATTCTGACATCACCAACTAAGTAATAGTACTTGCATTCGTTGATCTAAAACAAAGTTGTTAGTACTTGGCACTGCAGTTAGATGATCGTTTACGCTGTCTGAGTTTTGGATTGGCTTCAGAGCGTTTTGGGGCGTGTAAATTTCCGTGAGTATCATGTGCAGACAGCTGTGAAATTGTTAGTGCTTGGCATTGCATCAAGTCTGATTGTTTCCATCCCTATATTTTATTTTAACCCAAGAAACAATAGGCAAGTAACTGAACTAGTTTGAAACAGGCTTCCTGATTGTGATGCCAGGAAAAGCGTAAGAACTGGGGGGAAGATATTAGCTAAAATTATGTAAAATACCAAATTTTGTTTTCACATTTAATATTTTTTTTATTTAAAATGTAAGGCATTGGAGTTTTTAACACGTATTTTTAAAGAATTAAAAAAAAAACAGAGTAACTTATTTTATAGATTGGACTTATTAATAACAAGCAAAAAAGTTACATTTTATACTTCTATTAAGAGAAAACATGTTTAAAAAAAGATACTGTTTTAGATAACTGGGTGTCAATTTTTCAATATTATCATTATAATGATTTTAATGATGTTAGTTATAATATAAAGTCTATTAACAGGATGAGAAAATAATTACCTCTTATTTTCTCCTCTTGCTCTCTCGTTCTTCCATGTTCTCCAGTGGAAGATCTTCACATGGCCACCATTGCCAATGACAACAACATAACCCTGACAACAACTTTGTAGCAATGAAGCTATTGAAATCTCAACCTATACAAGGGAATGACTCATACCACCATCGAGGCCTAGATTAAGGCCTTTTTTATGCCCCAATGCATTTTGAGGATGAAATAGGAAAGCATGGGAAAAAAGTAGGAACGATTTTGGCAAAAACAAGGCAGGAGCGGGTCCTGCGACAAGGCGGTGGACGACTCCAATGGCTTGAGTTTGGGCGAAGTCACATTGGAAGAGCTTGTTGGAGAGATTTTGATAATACCTTTGTTTAAGAAGTATTCAAAACTTCTAGTTGTAGATTTTTGTATTTGGAGGCTTGCAACCATTAAAATGTGACTAACTTAATTTATCAAAAATATGTGTTTTAGCTTTAAAATAGTGTGTTAACTTTATTGGGAAATGGGTTTAAATTAAATAATCACAACATCGTTTCACTTAAAATCAATCTTTTTATTTGAGATTTCGGTGATGTTGTTTGCTTTGATACTACGCACCGCAAGCACAAAGATGGTCGGCCAATTACTTTATTTGTTGGAGTGAATCATCATAAGCAAACTACTATATATTTGGTGTTGCTTTACTCAGAGCCGGATCTGAGGCGAGGTCCAAGAGGCCCTCGCCTCGGGCCCAATTCGTCCAGGAACCCAGTATATATAAAGCGGGGCCCATTATATATATATAATGAAAATGGGGATATTTCTGCGTTGCAAAAAAAAAAGGAATTAAGGTAGACCTACCACGAAACGCTGCTTTGCAAAAAGATGAAGAATAGGTGCCCTTCTTCCTCCAATTATAGGCGGTCAGGGCTCCTGGTGTACTCAAAAGAGGCGGCCAAGCTCCCGTCTCCTTCCGATTTCGACCAGAACCAACGACCATTGGCCGACATCAAGTCATCAACCACGAACCACCCTCTCCTCCCAGACTTCCCTCTCCCTCTAATCGCATCGTTTGTCGCTCTCTCACTCTACTCCCTCCAGCGGTGGAGAATTCTTCGAGCTCGACTGCCTGACAATCCGTCAATCCCGGCTCCGACGGAGTTCACTCTTCAATTGTTCGAAGAAAATATCCGATTCTTCCCAAATCTAATTGTGAAATCGGTATAATTTTTTCAATTTCTTCCGAGGTTTTTGGAATTATTTGGATTGATTTGAAAGATTTAGTAATTAGGTTTTTTAAATTATGATTGGAATTTGGAGTTGAATTTGTAGGATATACGATTTGAATCTATTTTGGAATTAAGATTGATGTTACCTAAATTAGGAATTGGACTTGGAATTAAAACTTGGCTCCTTGTTTAACCACTGGAATTGGATTTTGGCTTCCCGTTTTTAACAATTATATATATCTAGCTAATATGCAAATACAGTGAGAATAAAACAACTGATACAGTGATCACCGAAGACAAGAATTTTAAATTATTTATTTAACACTACTTGATAGTCTATTAATCTAAGTTGTTCACAAAGGGATTGGAATTTTCAAATCTTATTATAAGGGCAATTTGCACGTATAATTTACAAATTACATATGAGAAAACAATTGTGTAGAGAGAGCTAAATAGAGAAAATTAAAGTAGAAGGAGAGGGGCCCAGTTTCTTATTTCGCCTCGGGCATCCGAAATCTCAGGTCCGGCCCTGGCTTTACTATATGACGAGAAGGCAAAGTCATTCGTGTGGTTTTTTGATACATTTTCTAGAGCGATGGGAGGCAAACTACTGGAGACAATGTTGATAGATCTAGATCATGCAATGCCATCAGCCCTTTCTTCTCAGTGGCCAAAGACTCGTCACCGTTTTTGTATTTGGCACATCTTTCAAAATGTCGCGATTCATTTGAGTTGGTTTTTTCGAGGTACACCAATAACTTCTCTAGAGATTTTACTAATTGCATTTATGATTATGAGAATGAAGAAGATTTCATAGATGCTTGGAACAAAATGTTGTAAAAGTATAAGCTGCAAGATAATAGTTGGTTTACGTGAATGTTTAACATCAAGGAAAAGTGAGTATTAGTTTATAGATGAGATATGTTTCGTGCAGACATGACCACTACACAATTGAAAGCATGAATAAACTCATCAAGAATTATATTAGTTATAACTTATGAGCATGATTTGAGAAGATTCCTTGAAAACTTTCAACGATTATTTGAGCGTTGCCATTATGATGATATAGTTGAATATTTTAAGGCAATTAAGCCAAAGCAAAGTAACACCATCTTATCATGTAGCAATCTTGGAGCATGTGGCGAGTGTCTATACACCTATGGTTTTTGTTCGTTCCAAGAACAATTGTGGAAATCCTATGATTGTCAACTTGAGGTTTGTGGAGAAATGGGAACATTTTAAAAATATTTGGTCACACCTTCCAGGAAGTATTGCAACTACATTGTCTCTTATTATGATGGCATAGAAGCCATTGTGTGTCGTACTTGTAGGAAGTTTGAACTTGCAAGCTTGTTATGCTTTCATATACAAAAGGTTTTCTCATTAGAGGTATTAGAAAAATTCCTACCAAATACATTTTGAAAAGGTGGAGAAAGAATGCTAAAAACTAAAAAGGGAAGCAACAAAGTTGTAACTGAAAGCTCAAGTGTTAAGGGGATCCTAAAACAGCGATGGGAATACGTTTCAAGGACTTATTTCATCTATCTACTCGCTTATTCACACGAGGAGCAAAATCTTTTGATGAGAGAAGTTGATTCAAGATTGAAAGAAAATCCAGTCCAATCCATCTTGCAAATTCACATAGAACGAAATGATACAAATATTGTTTTGGTTATTAATATTCTGATATATACATTTAAAACATAAAACAAAAGTTGAAATCTAGAAATCAGAAAAGACCTAAAATTGCTCTTGAAACAAAATCAAAAAAGACCCAAAAGTACTTTTTACATATTTAATGGTCACGGGTGATTCTAAAAGAAAAATAAATTTATGGGTGATTTTCTATAAACTTTTATTTTAAGGGTAGTTTTAGAAAAACTGGGCTATTTTAAGGGCGGTTTTATGTAATTTACGTAATAAATAAAAAAGGAGAAATTGAATCCCGCACGTCCCCGGCTATTTACTTTGCTGTGACGCCTTGTCGATCTCCATACCTCCACACAATTCGCAAGCAACCCCGTCTTCCGTCCCCATCTACTCCATCTCTATTCAATTCAAATTGACAACTGTACGGTACCCTCCCCATCCCCTGATTCTCTCTGGATCTCTCCATCTCTCCAAATCGATCGATCAATGGGAGAAGCCACCAATTACTCGCCGGAGTGCCGGAAAGACTACTCCCGAGTCGAAGGTGATGCGGACGGCGGCCGCGAACACGACGCCGGCGCTCAATTCGTCCTCCAATCCAAAGGTACATCCTGAATTCCCCGATCCACAGTTGAAATTAAAGCGGTGTCTGATCCGAATCTGATGCGAAGGGGAGTGGTGGCACGCCGGGTACCATCTGACGACTGCGATAGTGGGGCCGACGATACTGACGCTGCCGTACGCGTTTCGAGGGATGGGGTGGGCCATGGGCTTCCTCTTCCTCACCGTGATGGGCGCTGTCACGTTCTATTCATACTACCTCATGTCCCTCGTGCTTGACCACTGCGAGAAGGAAGGGCGGCGCCATATTCGGTTCCGGGAGCTCGCCTCCGACGTGCTAGGTCTGTTTGTTTTCTTCCCTTGCTTGTTTTTTACCCCCCAATGTTGGTGCAACCAATTCCTTCCAACAATAGATAATAACTGCAGGATTATTGGAATTAGGTCGTGTTTGGCTTGCTCTAACTAACTTGGTTCATCAGACAAGGTTGCTTTCACTGCTCTCCAAAGTCGGTTAACCGGATTTCACTTTTCTAAAAGATTTTCTTTTTTATTTACTCCATATTCATTTAATAAACCCGGTTTGATTAGCCCCAACAATCATTGATTTTTTTATCTAATTTTTCAGTCTGGATCACCTACAACCTTCTCCGCTTTTTAAATATATTTTTAGGTTCTATACCTTATATTGATATATGTTTATAAATTTATATCTTAAAAAATCACATTTGAGAAAAATAATCGATATTTTATTCATCTAAAATTTTAAAGTGTGATTTTTTAAGATATAAGTTTATAAACATATCAGTATAATGATATGAAACCTAAAAATAATAAATATTTTTTAAAAAAATTTCAATGTAAATTTATATACAAAATGATTAAGTGATACACCGAATAGAGTGGGGAAGATCGTAGAGGTTCGGACTGCTAATTTATTACTCCCTCCGATTCAAATAAGTGTCGTTAATTTTAGCTCTTGACATAATTTTTAAGTAAAAGATTAATTATCATTGTCTTTATACATTTTTTCTAAATCTTATCATTTATTAAATACTTACCAATTTTTTCAACCAATATGTGGAGAGTTTGAAAGAAAAAGTAGTAAATAAATACGATTTTCAATAACAATTTTAATTAGTTAATCTATTAAATTGTCTAGAAAATATAAAACGACACTTATTTTGGATTAAATTTAAAAGTCTAAAACACGTCGGAGGGAGTAATGAATTTCGGATTTGGTTAGTTGGAAATCATTATTTTCAAGTTGAGTTTCTCAATTTCCATGAGAGTTATTACTCCATTGACCAATGAATTGGGAGTAAAGTGTAGCCAACCCATACTATTTGTTCATTTATTTATTTATATATATTATATAATATTTAATCATGTGTCCTACCAAAAACGTAGGTGTTTATTAATACTCGTATTATTTTGTGGTCAACATATATGAACAAAAATTGCCAGATCGATCGATCTACATGGATATAGACCTGACCACCTCTTCCCTTTTGACTTTGGAAGCTATTTTTTTCTGACCAATTCATTCTCAATAGTGCTAACCAATAACATTAAAGTATTAGTAGTTTTAGTACTAGCCGGTGTGAATTGCTTTGAGGGTTGTCAACTTTAATTAGAAATTCGAGTTCCGACCTTATTTTACGAAGTACAAATTAGGCTCCGTTTGATAATACTAATAAGTAGCTCTTTAAAATTTATGGTTTTATATTATATAATTTTAAATGAAATAAATATAATATTTTAAATTAATTAGTTTTTGAAATCTAAGTGTTTTAACAACCTACTAGTTTGGACCAGCTATCCTAACAGCTAGGTTTACGAAACACAATATTTGCTTATTAACTTATATTTAACCTAAATAATCTATCAGTTTTAGCTTCCCATCAGCTACCATTTTGCCAATCATAGCATACTCTCACTCTGATGGAGTTTAGTTGCACACTTCTTGAGAACGTAATTTCCTAATTATCTAAACAATATCCTCTTCAAGTGTTTCCTTGCTTATGATTTGTTAGGAAAAGCTTGATATATAATTGAATTGGAGTGGTAATTGGTAAATAGGGTCGGGATGGATGTTCTACTTTGTGATCTTCATTCAATCTGCAATCAACATTGGAGTTGGAATTGGAGCTATCCTCTTCTCCGGCCAATGCCTTCAGGTACTCCATCATATCTTTCAATTCATTTGGACGTCGTGGAATGGAAGTTGCATCTTGTTAGTTAGAAATGTATCCTCTTCAATATATTCAAGTATGATTTTCTGATCGATATTGTGTTTAATTTGGCTTCAAATGCAAGATCTTGTATTCTAGCCTTTATCCAAACGGTTCGTTGAAGTTGTATCATTTCATAGCCATTGCGACTGCAGTGATGATCGTCCTCTCCCAGCTCCCTTCTTTCCACTCCCTCCGACACATTAACATGGTTTCTCTTCTTCTCAGTCTAGGCTACTCTGCCCTCGTCGTTGGTTCTTGTATCTACGTAGGTCAGCAACTCATAATTTTGCAACTGCTCGATCTGAGTTTGCCTCTATGAATTCTAATTTGTTCTCCATATATATTTTTCCATAGGGACTTCGAAAAATGCACCTTCAAGGGACTATTCCTTGGATTCTTTGGAATCTGCAAGGGTTTTTAATGCATTCACCTCCATCTCCATCCTAGCTGCCATTTTCGGGAATGGGATCTTACCTGAAATACAAGTATATATATTATGCTAACTCAACTTCAATATATCCTTCTTTGTGTGCATATCGCATGATTCACTGTACATCTCAATTTGTTCTGGATTTCGTTGATTTTGTGCAGGCCACTCTAGCTCCTCCGGCCACTGGGAAGATGTTCAAGGGGCTGGTCCTTTGCTATAGTGTCATCTTTGTCACATTCTATTCGGTTGCAATCTCAGGCTACTATGTGTTCGGAAACAAGTCTAACTCTAACATTTTCGACAGCCTAATGCCAAGTAAAGGGCCTTCTCTGGCACCCACATGGGCCTTAGGGCTTGCTGTCGTCTTCGTTCTCCTCCAGCTCTTCGCAATTGGTTTGGTATGTGACCATGTGTGGCTCCTCGCACTTCATGTTAGCAATATAAATGTATTGGAACGAGATCGATTATATATCTTAATTAGTTGGAAAATCGAATTGCTGCAGGTTTACTCCCAGGTGGCGTTCGAGATCATGGAGAAGAAAACAGCTGATGTGAGCCAAGGCATGTTCTCCAAGAGGAACTTAATTCCGAGAATCCTTCTAAGGACAATCTACATGGTGATCAGCGGCTTCATTGCCGCCATGCTGCCTTTCTTCGGAGACATAAGTGCTGTGGTGGGAGCCATTGGCTTCATCCCTCTCGACTTCATTCTCCCCATGCTTCTGTACAACATCACCTTCAAGCCTGCGAAGTCGAGTCCTGCGTATTTGGTCAATGTCTCCATCATGGTCATCTTCACGGGTGTAGGGATAATGGGAACATTCTCCTCCGTGAGAAAGTTGATTCTTGATGCCCACCAATTCAACCTCTTTAGTAGTGAAGTCGTCAGCTGATTCGAGGTTTAAATGGTGCTCTTGTCCACCACCGATGTTGGGCAAAAGGACCACCGGTATCGTGACTGATTTGTGTAGTTGTAGAGCTTCATTTTGTGAATGATCCAAAGATCACCTTGGATGAGGTACTCGATCTCGTTAGTCAGAGGTCCTTTTGCTTGTTGATAATGATATATCTACTATGGGATTGAATGTGTAAAGATCGATCCTGTTGAACATTGACATGTGTGTTTAGGCTCCTCTTCACCCTCATTAAATGTTGGACACGTGAATCAGGGATGAAAGGTCTAATGGTGAGAGGACATACGTGGAAACAGGAAAAACGGATCGAATACATTTAACAAGTGGTAGTTCTTGCGATCGCGCGCTTTTGCTCAATCGAACTCATTGCAATCCATGTTAAAAACAAGAATTAATGTTTGTGCACTCAACTGTGGTAGGTGTAGGTTGGGCTCTTCCTCCTTCAATCAATCCATTAAATTCTGGAAAAAGCGTTGCCTAATCGGCTTTAAATTTGAAATTTGATCCTTCTGGAAGATCATATATCTTATACTCCATATAAGATATATGATATATGATATATGATCAGGGCCGTGCCGATCATTTTTAGGGCCCTGTTCGAAATTAAAATTGATCATATTAATTAATAATTTTTTTTTTCTAAATTTATAATTATTTATATTTTATTAAAATACTACTATATTTATCAAAATTTAGATTAAATTTATCAATTTTTTAAAGAATAAAGATGCTATATATATATATATAGTTTTTTGTATTTTTCTTTACTTTGTTTTTTACATTTTAAAAATTCAAATAATTTCATTAAGTGTTGTAAGTTTAAAAAATATTATTGTATGGGGTAAATAACCCCGGGTTTATTTGGAGAATTATTTATCTTACTCAGAAAAATACAGTCACAACAAATTTTAAAATTTAAAGATAAAAACTAGTTTAATTCACTTTAAGGTAGATAGGGTTTGTTTGAATTCAATCAATTATATATGTTTATAAACATAAATACTTTGAACATGATGAAGCACGGGTCTGATTGTAGGCTTAATTTGCCGAAGCGGCTGCACAGATGTTTTTTTTTTCAATTTATATACAAACTCCCAAAAAAATATGGGCCCCAAAAATTTCGGATCCTGTGCAGTCAGAGCTAATGCACTACCCTAAAACCGGGCCTGCATATTCCCATTGCTTTGGTATATAACTAAATAAACCACACACCTGGTGATAATGATAATAATGGCAACTAATTAACTAAACCACACTGATAGATTACATAGATTACATATTGTATAGTGGGGCAAAAAGCCCAATCTCTTCTAACCTATATATATGATTGTTTAATGAAATGAAACTCTCGAGGAGGACTTTACATCAATTTCGTGATTCTACATGGTATCACAGCCTAAATCTTTGGAACCCTAATTTTTCTTCCCCGTCCCCCCCCACCTCGCTAGCCGCCGTCGCCGGCCTTCGTCTCTCTCACCCCTCGCCGCCGATCTCTCTCTCTCCCTTCGCCTCACCGGCCCACCCCACCCGCTGCCGCCGACCTCCCTCTCTCTCTCTCTCTCTCTCTCTCTCTCTCTCTCCCTCTCCCTCTCGCCCCACCGGCCTTTCCCTCTCTCCTCACCGGTCGTCCCCTCCCCCACCTCTCACAATGGCCGAAGCTCCCCCTACCAAGCCGCCTTTCCACTCTGCTCTCACGATCTCCAATATAAAACTGCATCCCGATCATCCTTGATCAAGACTCTAATTCCTACACCATGTGGTCTCACCTCTTCAAGACCCATGTCAAGGCTCTTAAGGTCCTCCACCATATCGATTCAACTATCGATCGTCCTACCACTGAGGACGACGATCTCTTCGCTCAACTCGACACCATCATTCTTCAATGGATCTTCAACGCCATCTCTAAAGATCTGTTGACCACCATCCTCGACACCTCCGACAACGCCATGGGTGCCTCGAACAAGCTTCCGAACCTCTTTCAGGACAACAAGTCCACCTGTGCCGTCTACCTAGAGCACGAATTCTCACGTTGCAAGCTTGCGTCTTTTCCATCGATATCCGCCTACTATTAGCATCTCAAAACCATGTCTAATCAATTGGCCGCCGTCGACTCCAAACCTAGCGCCGCTCGCCTCGTCCTCCAGGTACTTTCGGGTCTTCCCTCTGAATACAATGCTGTTGCTACTCATATTCAGCAGATGGAACCTCTCCCCACCTTCGAGAAAACCCGATCTCAATTGATCCTGGAGGAGACTCGCCTTCACCGTCAGACTACCGACGCCGCCAAGGGGGTGAGGATCCCCTGTCACCTACAACTCTCTGTCTCGTTGGCCCTCCTCACACAAAACCCACCCTTTATCATTTTTCTTTTTTCTTTTTAATTTTAATTATTTTTCCTTTTTTTTTTAATTATTGGGGGTGGGGGAGCCCAATTCAGGGGCCTGTCTCATTTGAGACAGTAGATTCCGTTCGCCGCCAAGGACAAAACCGCCCTTGTCTCTTCGAGCGACTTGGATGAAACCTCGTACCAGCAGCGAAGCCGCAACAATGATTTGTCCCAGCAGCGTGGCGGCGGCCGCAACCACAACAATGGGAGGCGATCGCAGGAGTGGTCGGATTCTCCTCGGCCCTCCTAGGGTCTCGTCCCCGGCTTCAACCCGCCTTGGATGCCCTACGGTTACCCCCCTCCGTCGTACCGCCCAACGTGCCCGTATCCCAACACCCAGCAGGGAGCGGGCTTGTTGGATCCGGCACCTCGGCCCGCCGGTCACCAGGCCTATCCGTCTTCGTCTCATCAGGGCTACGATCCGACCGATGTGCATCATGCCTTCTCTTCTCTACATCTGACACCTCCTGACTCCGCTTGGTGCATGGACACTGGTGCGACCTCCCATATGACAAACTATTCAGGTACTCTTTCTTCTCTTTCTTTTAAGGGTCATGCACACTCTATTATCGTCGGCAATGGTGGTCACCTTGCTACTTCGGGTATTGGCCACGCCACATTACAGACCCCAACCAATCCTTTACACCTCAACAATGTCCTCATTGCCCCCAAACTAGTCAAAAACCTTATCTTTGACCGTCGGTTCACCACTAACAATAATGTTTCTTTTGTGTTTGATCCGTTTGGTTTCTTTGTGAAGGATCTTACTACAGAGGTTACTCGCCTGAGATGTAACAGCACCGGGGAGCTCTTCTGTGTCGTCACCCTCACCGTCCCGTCCGTCGTGTCCGGTCGCCCTCTCGACATCGTTGTCCAGTCTGTGGCATGCACGCCTTGGCCATGCCAATGCTGCCGTTTTAGATTTGCTTCGTTCTAAGAGTCTAGTCAAATGTAATAAAGAGCTTCGCTCTAGTTTATGTTCTTCCTGTCAGTTAGGCAAGCATGTCAGACTGCCATTTCAACGGTCTTTGAATTCTACTTTTGCACCCTTTGATATATTTCATAGTGACATTTGGACCTCTCCTGTGCCTAGTAAGGAGGGTCACAAGTACTACCTCTTGTTTCTTGATGATTATAGTAATTTCTTATGGGTTTTCCCTTTGCATTTCAAGTCTCAAGTATTTCCTATCTTTGTCAAATTTCATGCTTACATCAAACCTCAATTTCAAACATCCATCAAATTTTTCCAATGTGACAATGACCGTGAATTTGATAACAAAGACTTTCACACTTTCTTCACCACAAATGGGATCTCCTATCGGTTGTCTTGCCCCTATACTTCCCAGCAGAATGGCAAAGCTGAACGAATCATTAGAACTATAACCAACATGATGCGCTCTCTCCTTTTTCACGTATCCATTCCCCTTGCCTATTGGCCTCATGCCTTATCAATTACATGTTATCTCCTCAACATCCTCCCATCTACTACCCTACACCATCGCTCGCCCACTCAGGCACTATATGGCACCCTGCCTAGGTACGATCACCTTCGTACCTTCGGGTGCTTGTGCTTCCCCAACCATTCCTCCACCGCCCCACACAAACTTCACCCGCGCTCCACTCCATGTGTCTTCATTGGCTATCCGTCTGACGATCGCGGTTACCTTTGCCTCGATCTGCAGAGCCATAAGCTTATCATGTCACGTCATGTCACCTTTGATGAGTCTCGCTTTCCCTTCTCTTCTCCTCCTCTTTCATCTCCCACAAATTCTGTCTCCCAGTCCGCGTCAGAGTCTCCTTTCCCACACTTCCTACTTCTCTTGAGCTCTCCCGGTGCTCTTGTCTCTCCACCTACATCGCCCCCACCACCGCCTCCCCCTACCACCAGACCACACACCCGTAGCATCTCCGGCGTATTCAAACCGAGGCACATTGTCTCTATGCACGGCTTCGATAGCCCCCAGACATCACCCACAATCCCTATTCCCGAGGCCCTATCCCCTCCCGTCCATTGTCGCGACCGCTACCAGGTCCTGCGCTCGCGTCACACCCCCCCTTGCCGCGGCCGCAGCCCCGTGCCGCGCCCGCCGCCCCTGCCCAGCCCGCCCCCACAACCCCCTTGGCCCCTCATTCCTCAACCCCGACCTCTCTTTCCCCCGTCCCCACATCCCTCAAAACAGCCATCCTCGACCCGAATTGGCAGGCGGCTATGCTCGATGAATACAGGGCCCTTACAAGGAATGGTACCTGGGATCTTGTTCCTCGCCCCTCTGAGATGAACGTCATTCGCTGCATGTGTCTTTTTCGCCACAAGTTCCGCTGTGATGGGTCATTGGAACGTTACAAAGCACGCCTTGTGGCTAATGGTCGGGCTCAGCAGCCTGGTATTGATTGTGATGAGACATTCAGCCCCGTGGTCAAGCCTGCCACTATCCGAGTGGTACTAAGCTTAGCATTGTCACGACGTTGGGCCATTCATCAGTTGGATGTCAAGAATGCCTTCCTGCATGGTCATCTGAATGAGACGGTTTACATGTTTCAGCCGCCAGGGTTCGTTGATGCTGATCGTCCCAAACACGTTTGCCTCCTGAAGCGCTCTCTGTATGGTCTCAAACAGGCTCCACGGGCGTGGTTCCAGCGCTTTGCCTCTCACTTACTGCGCTTGGGCTTCGTTGGCAACAAATCAGATTCGTCTCTATTCATCTATCGCAGAGGCACAAACATGGCTTTTCTGCTACTTTATGTCGACGACATCATCCTCACCGCCTCCTCTGATGCTCTTCGGACATCTATTATTGCACAGTTGAGCGTCGAGTTCGCCATGTCAGATCTGGGTCCGTTGACTTACTTCTTGGGCGTCGCTGTGCAGCGTCATGCGTCTGGGTTGTTCATCTCTCAGAATAAGTATGCTGCTGAGATTGTTTCTCGGGCCAAGATGAGTCGTTACCCCTGTTGATACCTCCCACAAGCTCAGTACTCACTCTGGTCATCTGTTTGATGATCCGACGTTGTACCGAAGTCTCGTCGGTGCATTGCAGTATCTTACGTTCACTCGGCCAGACATCAGTTATGCCATCCAGCAGATCGGCCTGTTTATGCATGCGCATAGGGAGCCGCACTTTCATGCCTTGAAGCAGATCATCCGGTACATCAGTGGTACCCTCGAGTTGGGCACCACAATCTCCCCTTCTTCTAGGCATGACCTTGTCGCCTACACTGATGCGGAATGAGGAGGGTGTCTGGATACACGCCGCTCCACGTCTGGCTACTGTGTCTTCCTCAACGATACTCTTGTGTCGTGGTCGGCGAAGCGTCAGTCGTTGGTTTCTCGCTCTAGTGTCGAGGCTGGGTATCGGGGCGTCGCCAACGTTGTTTCCGAGTGCTCATGGCAGCGCAATCTCCTACTCGAGCTCCGCTGCCCTCTTCAGAAGGCCACCCTGGTCTACTGATAGCATGCATTTAGATGGTCATAATTGGTTGCATTTAGTTTAGTTATGATGCATATCATGCATGGTTTAAGTACAATTTGCATATTTGCTCTTTATGTTGGTGGAGTCGAAATCTGCACACTTCTATTGATTATTTCAGGTAAATGTGGATCCAAGGATGAGACATGGGTTGATAACACATTAAGATGAGGAAGTCTAGTTGATCGAAGAAGCTTAAATAAAGTTCTAAAGAGGTCATGAGAAGAAGAAGCGAGTCTAAACAAAGAACAAGTCTGCAGATGTTGTCGCCAGACATGCTGAACTTGTTTTTCACTTTCTGGAGGTCTCGGTTGTCCGATTGATTATTATGACCATGCGTTGGAAAGCTCTTTAAGAGAGCTACAACTTTCCTGTTGACGTCGAGAGCTGATTCAAAGTAGATTTTTCGTAAAAGACCATTTCAGTGGGCGCATCACTAATGCCGCGGCCTCATCACATCAATGAAGCAGCGGTCGCAGTTTCCATGCCACGGCCGCCGCATTTGCCCAGAGAGACGCGTTTTGCGTTCAGCGACAGTTTTCTATTCCAAAACGGGTAAAATCCACCTATGGTCCCTGAACTTTGACCAAATGTTCAAACGGGTCCCTGAACTTTATTTTTGTTCATTGAAGTCCCTGAACTTAGATACTTTGTACACATTTGGTCCCTCTGTTAGTAAATTTGTTAAATATGTGTTAAGTAATGATATGGAATCAATGTATTTTTGTATTAATTACATGAGTTAGGTTATGCAATTGTAATTGTCCGGTATTTGTTTTACTAAAGTAAAAAATTAAACTTTTTTCTTCTCAAAAGTCATCATATATAATAGAGTTTTCTTAAAACAAAGCTTATTTTAAAATATATTTTTTTATCAAAAATACTTTCTATTTTTTTTTACCAAATGTTATAATTTTCCAATAATATTTTATTTTAAAGTACTTTAATGACTAAAATTTCCTTATTTAATTAAAAATAGAGTTTATTTTGTTAACGCAAATACAATTTATTTTTTATAGCAAAAGTAGAGTTTTTTTTCAACAAAACACATTTTACTTTTTTTAATTAAATAAAAAAAATTTTGGTCATTAAAATACTTTAAAATAAAATATCAAAGGAAAATTATACCATTTAGTTGGAAAATAGAAAGTTTTTTTTATTATAAAAATATTTTTTAAAAACATATATTTTTAAAATAATATAATTTTTTTACTTTAGTAAAAAAAAATACCAAGCAATTACATATGTATAACCTAACTTATTCCATTCATATACCAAAATACATTGATTCTATATCATTATTTAACACATATTTAACAAATTTACTAACAGATGGACCAAATGTGTACAAAGTATCAAAGTTCAGGGACTTTAATGAACAAAAATAAAGTTTAGGGACCCGTTTGAACATTTGATCAAAGTTCAGGGACTGTAGGTGGATTTTACCCATTCCAAAACCCTATTTATCTATCTTGTCTTGGGGGAGGCCAAACATGACAAGAGCCATGACCGACTTTGCTCTTCTTAACCCTATTTGTCTTTTGTTTTGTTTTTATGGAGACCTAAACTCATCTGTTTCATCTACAATTTGAAGCTTTATTTGGATTGATTGTGAGTTTCTAATTCTCGTTCCTTATTTCCTATATTTGAATACTTCAACTTCTTTGTGGTTGATTGTTTATTGTTTTGTTCTATCTTGTCTGACCAACTAGTTAGATCAATTCAATTGCTAGGGTTTTGTAGATTCCTGATTGTGAACCTTAACCTAAGTAGCAAACTTGCCCTTTTAGGGCTGATTGAACTAATTGGATAAGTAGGAAGTTGGATGTGTTGTTAAATCCCTCTTTAGGGACTGCAAATACCTTGGCTAATCTTTGACCTTAAAGCTATCAATTGGGTTAAATCCTTCTTTAGGGGCTGTTCGATTGATAAGGGTTTCTAGGACTGATTGGACTAGTAGCTATATTAGGTCGGGACAAGGGCATTCATAGAAAACTTAATACTAATTGGTAAATAAACTTAATTAGGAATAATTTGATTCTCTGTGGGATCGACTCGTGCTTACCACACTACATTAGTTAGGGAGGTTCAAATTTATTTTGATACGGTTTACGCGACTAAAAACCGTCCATCATCTACACTGACAACATCTCCGCCGTCTATCTGGCCAGCAATCCAATCCAGCATCAACGAACGAAGCACATTGAGCTCGATCTCCACTTCGCTCGGGACAAGGTTGCTCTTGGACATGTTCGTGTTCTCCATGTCCCGTCCTCCTATCAGTACGCTGATATCTTCACCAAGAGTTTACCTCATCAGATGTTCCTCGATTTTCGGTCCAGTCTCACTGTACGGGACCCTCCACTCTCGACTGCGGGGGTTTGATAGATTACATAGATTACAAATTGTATAGTGGGCCAAAAAGCCCAATCTCTTGTAACATATATATATAAGGTTGAGTTCGAGTACACACAACTCCCAAAATGAGAAGGAAAGAAGCAATTTGATTGATCCACGTGTCCAAAAGTGATTTAAAATTATGATGCACGTGCAACTTCCCAATTAATTAGTAACACTCACCCAAATTAATTAGTAACACCTCCACTCTCACATATACACACTAATTAATTGCACGCGCCAATTAGAAACTAGGGAGACATGTAAAAGTGTCTACATGAACTTTTAAAAATCATTTTTTGGCATTTTCACTTGTTAAAAATATATAAAAAAATATATATTTGGGTGTAATTTAATTTTATCTACACATAGACACCCACTTTGTATATGTTTTGTTCAAAAAAAATTGACAAGAGGTGGTTCAGCAATTTTATTCACAGTGGTTCAGCAATTTTATTCACAATGGCTCAGCAATTTTATTCAAAGTGGTTCAGCAATTTTATTCACAGTGGTTCAGCAATTTTATTCACAGTGGTTCAACAATTTTATTCACATTCGTTCAACAATTTTATTCACAGTGGTTCAACAATTTTATTCACATTCGTTCAACAATTTTATTCACAGTGGTTCAACAATTTTATTCACATTGGTTCAGCAATTTTATTCACAGTGGTTCAGCCATTTTATATGTAGTGGTTCACTTGGTATTAAAATTCTGAACCACTTGGTTTAAACTCTGAACCACTTTGTATTAAAACCCTGAACCACTTGGTTTACAAGATTTTCATTATTCTTTTATTTTCTTGTATTGTTTCTTTTTAGTTATTTATTTATTTGCTTTTAAAATAAAATATTTTGTAAACCAATACTATTTATTTGATGAACCAATACTCTTTATTTGATAAACCACTCGTTTTTAATTTAAAATCCTGAACCACTTGGTATAAAAATCCTGAACCACTTGGTATTAAACCTCTGAACCACTTGGTTTCAAACCCTGAACCACTTGATATTAAAAATTCTGAACCACTTAGTATTAAAACTCTGAACCGGTTTGGATGATTGGGAATTCCTATTTCTTTCTCAAATTACTTAATTTCACTCTCTCTACCAGCGAGATAACTAGGAATGTTGTTGTGACTTGTGAGTGTTAAAAAAATAAAAAAAAATTCAAATGACTTTACTTCTCAAACCTCGTCTAGGCGAATAAATGAAAAATGTTGTTGTTATTGTCTTCAAACTTGTAAACCTCATTTAATTATGATTTGATATCCTACAAATAATTCATGATAAGGGAATATAGTCGAGCAGAAACTTGATTCAGACTTTCAAAAATGCTCCTCTTGAACTCCGATTTTTAGACTCCTAGTCGATCTCCTATCCCCGGTACGTACATATATACCGACTTTAAGGGTATACGCTCCAAATACCATTACTGATTAAACGTTTGGATGTTTGAAATCAAGATGAATAGCAAATGAAATGTACGAAAATAGGACCAAAATATTCAATTAAACGTTTGGCTTCTCCGTCAATGGTTCTCGAAAGGTGAATCAGAGGAAGGAGGAGACAAGAAGATATGGCGGTCGAGAACAGAGAACACGGAGACGGCGGGCGAGGCGAATGCGGGGGAGACGGAGGTGATCGATTGGACTGCTGCCATTGTTGAGTGCGAGATTGGCGATGAAGATGACTGATTTTTTGTGTGTTTTATTTATTGAATCAGATTTGTCTCCACCAATAAAAATGCTTCTTTTCTTCTTATTGGTAGAAATATTTCTCACTTGAACCCTCCCATATATATATATATATGAATGATTGTTTAATGAATGAAACCTCGAGGAGGACTTTACATGAATTATGTGATTCTACACACAACTCGTGGGTACCGGACGAACAAGGAGCTTTGTCTTAAAACCAAAATTCACCCTGTAAGGTTGGACAGATACCGATTCCACAAACAAAAAGCAATACCGGTAATCGATGTATTTGGGTGATAGCTAAGCTGGTAATAACAGTTTTTGGTGCAGAACAAGGAGCTCTGTCAATGTCATCTACTTGACGCAGCGCGAGTGCCTCTTGAATTGGTAGTGCAAACAGAGCTTTTGGGGTGACAATGGGAATGGGCGATGTTTCCTTCCGCGGCTTTAAGATCCGAATCTTCAACTTGGGAGGTCATCATAAAGCTTGGAAATGTAATGCTCAGGTCCCTAATCATTCATATTACAGTATATATTTCAAATCATCTAATCATATACTCTCTCTCTATATATATATAAGATCATGATCATGATGATGGAGATCGGATCGAGGCTGCTTACTTAAGATAATCAAGTGTCATGTTCTTCATCAGATATGGATTCCTCCCTACGAATTCTTTCCACTCTTCTGGGTCGATCTTCCCGTCTCTTTTAGTGTCCACTTCCATGAAGGTCTATATATGTAATGTAACAAATTATGATACCATATTGGAATGGAATATTGTTATGTTATGAATTAGTAATTGTAGGTTAATTACCTTGGTAAGCATGGCCTCCACCGAATCTTCGGAAATCGACAGGTTTAACTCTTCAAGTATAGCTAATACCATCTCCTTTAACTTCATTTAATTGAGAAATTCATCTTAATTTGTCACACATTTGATATGGCATGATAAAATAACTGATAACTACTACAAACCCGGCCATAAGCTGGGTTGAAGGGGAAGGCGAGCAACTTAATTGGTACCTGGTCACGTTCAATATAGCCAGTGCTTTGTACGTCGAATAAGTTGAATGCAACTGCAACACCGTACCACATATGTCATCAACCATCGTAATTTAATCGGGGATATATCGATCAATCTGTAAGCTTGAGATTCATACATTGGATCTTGTAAGCTTGAGAGGCATTGGGATGGAAAATGTTGATGGAGCGTACAAAATCTCCAAACTCAATCACTCCTTTTTGGTTTACATCAAACAGAGCAAATACCTGCCATTATCATCCATCTCTTATAGCCTTTGAGAAAAGCCACAATAAATGTTTATATGGTAATGCCGTAGTGATTGAATTGAACTTTAATTTCTTATTCTAATTAATTAATTGTAATTGATATTATAAAAATGGTAAGTTTAAGTTAACTAACAGAATAGAAGATATGACGATACCCGGTCTAAGAAAATATTTTTCTTCTTACTACTGCCCAGAAGTGCAAGTTGAAACTCCTCCTGTACGTACGTTAATATTAGATGATCCAATCCATCAAATCAATATTAGAATCGCAAGCAAAGCAACCAACAAATAAAATCAATATTGGGACCTTGTTGATTAAGCCGTCGTCGACGATGGAGCTACTCATCTGCTTATAAAGAACGAACAAGGCCTCAACCTCATTCATACTAACTGCGGCACCACCAAATTGATCAAACACATATACAAGAAGAAGATCGATTTTATATCCAATTAAAACGAGTAATACCATATGTCGAATTGAATCCAAATCGATCCGAAATGAATTAGACTTACAAGAGGTTTGGGAGGCAAGAATGGAGGTCTGTAGATATCCAGGAGAAGCATTCCTTGTCCTCCTCATCAGGATCTTGGAAGGTCTGCAACCCATCTCAATATCTTCAAATATCTCTTCTTCAAATTTCCATAAGTGTGACTAATTTATACAAGTTGCTCATCTTTGCCTTCTTGCCACTGAAGAAGATGGGTGACTTTAATTTTCCAAAAATAAATACGGAGTATGATTTTTTTTTTTTTTCAAGTTATACCAGCGCTGGAGTGCAGAATCGTTCGGGCCCCTAATTTTCAAGTTTTACCCTTTTTTTTAGTTTTATTTTTTAAAATTAAATCATTGATGACGTATTTTATACCACATATTGTTTTCCTTCAAACTCCGAAGGACACGTGAGTCAAAGGGTGTGACGGCGCCTACGTCCGCAACACTCTGGGCCGTCCCCAGTTTGTCTCAACTATTTCAATAAAAATATTGTATTTAAATCACAATTTTAGTTTTTTTTTTTCAATATAAAGTATTTTTTTTAAATCTTCTTAATAGATAATTAGATATACAACAAAAATATATATTTTTTGAAATTTTTTTAGCGAACTTGGTTGGAATTCTGGCTCTGCCACCTACTGCTTTAACATCGAAATTATTTTAGGAAAAAAAAACATATATAATTGTATATAAATTATGGTAAAGTTGGTGTATGCTAAAATTAACCAAAATTGGAATTTGAGGATGAGTATGAAACAAATGACATTTTAGAGGTAGTGTAGATTAGTCTGATATTCTGTATGTAGAGCGGTCCATGGATGCTCGTGTGGGCATGCCCATGTGGGCTGCCTTTTATCTTCTACTTCAATTTTCTTTGTTTTTTTGTTCCAACAATGTTATTGTCTACTGTTGACTTTAAGTAGACCTCTTTGTCAAAAATGGCGACCCCTCAGAACTTGGAGCCACGTTTCCTTTTAGAGGTTTTGTATCGGTTTTTGTTTGTTTGTTTGATTTATTAAAAATCTCATCAAATACACCGTGACGAATGTGTATTGGGAGTTTACGTGTTTTGCAAATTCACAATTAGTGTTCGTACCTTATTTTTTTAATATTTCAAATGCATAAACTCACAATACACATTTGCACTTTTATATAATATATACGAAATATTTGGCTAAATGTCCATTTTTGGTATAACTCTTTTGCTAAATGTCCACATAAATGTCTCAAATTTTTTTATAATCCCCAATGTATCCCTATTATTAATTAACAGGGCTTTTCCCTTCTCTTCATCATCCGCTTCATCACTGTAAATCAAGAACTTCCATAGGTTCTCCTTCTTCTCGCCCTCCAAACTCGATCCCCTTCTTCATCCAGATTTGAGATCTAGATCTCGTTCCTCCGTGTTCTCTGTCTCGTCCCTCCGCCTCCAGATCTGAGATCTAGATCTCCGTCCACATCTCTCCATCGACAACCATAGGCTTCTCCATCTCTCCCAATCTCTCAACCAGGCAGATGACATCACCGACGTCGGATTGTACGCGATCGCAAGTGGTGCAAGAATCTCTCGGCAGTTTCGGTGCATAATCGGAGGCGAATCGGCAATATTGGCGTTGTCACTCTGGCCAACTCCCGCGGATGATTCCGAGTCGATCGTTTCTAATCCTGTTGCTCTTCTGACGGCGGAGGTTGCTGCCGGCGGCGGAGGTTGTCCTATAGAGAGGCTAAGGTCAGTCGCAGCTACGAGCGAAGAGATCAATCCACATCGACCGAGAATCAAGCTAGGTTCGATGAGTTCATATTGTCGTTTATCTCAATTTTTGAAATTTGGACCTTGAGTTAGATTGATGTGTTTGCATCTGAATTTGAATTCCATTGATGACAGATTGTGGATTGAAATTTTAATTCAATTTCTGAAATTCGAACCTTGAGTTATATTGATGTGTTTGCTTCTGAATTTGAATTCCATTGATGACAGATTGTGGATTAAAATTTTAATTGGCTGTTTCCTGTGATGACAACAAATTACGTTCTCCTAATTGATGATCTCGTGTTTGAATAGATTGGAATTCTAGTTAGTTGAACAGCTTCACTGTGTTAACAATTGAAATACATGAACATTTGATTTTTTTTATTTAGTATGTAGCATTTGACTGTACTTGGTTGAATGTAAACTTCAAGTATGCATTGATTCTATAGAAATAAAGATGAGGACGTTTTGATAATACATTATCTGTCATTCATTAGGTTTGTTTACCTTATAGGCCGTCTTTCATAGTTTTATGAGGGATAAGGACATATATTGCTGAATATGTGCGCCTATTTTGCCATGTTTTGCATTAACTTTTATATCGATTTCTGCATGCATTTCATATCATTGGGTTAGAATTATATAGAATCTATGTAGTTTATGCTTATTTGTCAATTATGGAGGTCTACACTAGTTTCTGTTTAATTTCGCAGAAATCGAGGCACTTTACAAGCAATTCGGAGAAGGAAGAAAAACATGGAAGAGCTCGAGGTCCACGACAGAAAGTCCAAGGTCAAACGAAAGCTGAGCCAGAACACATCGAGCAGAAAACAAGAAAGAAGCTACTCAACAGGACTAGTCGACGTCGACCAGACTGGTCGATTTCGAGAACATCCAGTCAAAATTTACTCCTCGAGCACCAGTCGAGCACAACACCACTCGAGAGCCCAGAAACAACTCAACATCGAGTACGTTACTCGATGTCGAGTACTTATTGAGTGCAAATCCTAGCCGAGATCAAGCACAATCTGAGGAGAAGACGAATTCTACTCGATGTCGAGTACTTTACTCGATGTCGAGTACACCATGGCGCTAGTCCGAGTCGAAGTCGAGTGAAGAGCCGGATAAGAGATTGCTTACAAGTGAAGTCACGAGATATTCTATCAAGTTGAAGGCCGATTTATCCACTTTAGTAATTCCCATATTTACTTTAGGAAATTGAATTTGTCATATTTTATTTATTTACACAATTATATCTTAGGAAAGAGATAGATAGATTTAGGATAAAGATAGATTGATTTAGGATAAAGATAGATTGTTCTTTCCTTGATTAACGAGGATTGAATACTATAAATAAGGCCATAGGGGCTGAGTTTTAGGATCATTCGATTCTCAACCAATTGAGCAAACACTAGTTATGCAATTTAGAGGTTTTATTTGGAGCTTTGGGCAAGTGGAGTTGAAGAGGTGACAACGATTTGACTTTGATCGGTTGTAAGCTTTGTTTTGATTTAATGCAAGTTAGTTCTTTTATGTTTTTTATGTGTGTTTTGATGATGAAGAACGAGTAGTCACCCAACTTCTAGGGTCGGGGTGAGCCCGACGCCAGCCATGTAAGGTAATGCATCAAAGTTACAACTTTTATTGCGATTTCATCTTCTATCCATGATTTACATGATTCTTCTACGACAGTCAAAGGTGATCCTTATTTGTGTTATTGAAGCGAAAGTGATCTTAATGCAAACTTGGATTAATTATGTGAAAAGGGTTAGTAACAATTAGGGTTTATGCGAAAGCCTCTATCTTTCTATTTGTTAATGACGAAAGTTATTTGGTGAAAAGACATGATCTTTTATACCTTTAGCATGATTCTTATATGGTTATCGTTGTGACGTTGAAACCCCGATTTTGGAAGCTTTTATATTATTTAATTCAATCCCACGAATTTCGTGTTTGTTTCTGTCTTTCTTTTATTTGCGAAAGTTACGTTTTTCTACACAGACGTACTCGAGATCGATTACAGACTAGTCGACGTCGAGTACTGTTTAGTCGACGTCGAGTACTTTCTATTCGACATCGGCTTGTTTTATGTCTTCGGTTGTGCATTTTCAGGGAAGTCGATGGAAGTGGTCGATATCGAGTACTTTACTCAACATCGAGTACTCTTCTGGTCGATTTCGAGATCATCTTGGAACGAGAAAGGCGAGCGCTGACACGATTCCTCGTGGATACGATCCTGAATACCCTAACCTACACTACAACATGAGGGTTTCTTGTATTTTATTTGCTTGGACAAGGAGTTGGTTTCGTTCTTTATATTTGATATTTATTTCGTTACTTGATTTCCCTTCACAACAAATTTTGGCGCCGTTGCCGGGGAAGCAATTAATCGCGCCCTTTTTAGTTCCTTTTTACTCTTTCTTTCTTTTTGTTTTATAGGTGCATGCGAAGAACTGATCGTACACCCATCGATCTTATTCTCGAACTCGACTGCTTCTTCCATCTTCATCAAAGGCTAAGGAGAAGACTCATGTCGACCACTAACAACGAGAATGAGGTTCATCTCACACCGGCGCAGAAGCTTGAGCAACTCCGCAGATAGGTAGAGGAGTTCATCACCAGACAGACAGAATACGCCCAACGAGAGGCGAAATATCAAAGGAATCAACAAAGGTGGGAAGCAAGGGTCTGTGAGGCATAACACTATTGCATGCCCACACGCCGACCAAGTACAGCTTGCAGCAACCCACGAAGAGGCGCGTTATGCGGGTGGACACTACTCGTGGCAACATCAGCAACAAAACTGGAGCCATTATCTCCAGCCCCAGTACCAAAGAGACCCCCCCACTCTACACAGCTCCTGGTCACCCTGACAGGGAAGGTAAGAAAGATGACCTGCAAGTTATTCTTGAAGAGATGCGGAGGAATCACACAGAAAGCAAACAATCCATTAATTCCATCCACACTCAACTGCATGGCATCAACTCTAAACTTGGGGAGATTGACATCTGGCGGAAGACTATGGAGACCCAGATTGGTCAATTGGCTACATCCGTCCCCAAACAATCGGGTACGCTCCCTGAATCCTCTGAACCTAACCCTAAGGGTAAATCTGCAGGACATGTAGCTGCTATGAACCTAAGGAGTGGGCGTCCGCTGCAAACGCCCGAACAAAACACGTAGGAAGAAGCTGTTGAGGAGTACTCGACATCGACCAAACCACTCGACGTCAAGCAGAATCTAGACGATGTCGAGGACTCTGTACTCGATGTCGACTAGAACACAACACTTGCCCAGAAGTCAACTACTCCAGTCGATGTCGACCAACCTATACTCGACGTCGACCAACCTATACTCGACGTCGACCACACTCCAGCACCTTCGAAGAAGAAAATGTTGTCATTCCCAACGGAAACTTTGAAGGACCCAACAAAGAAGAAGTTTCAGCGTTTCATTAAGATGCTTCAAAGGCTCAATGTCATCATCCCTTTCACAGAAGCTCTTCACGAGATGCCATCCTATGTCAATTTCCTCAAAGACATACTAAGCAAAAAGCGATCAATGTCTGAGATCGCAGAGGAATGTAACAAGATGGACCTACGAGAGAAAATGCCAGATCTAGGTAAGTTTTCTATAACTATTGGGTTTGGTCAATATAAATTCAATGCACTATGTGACTTAGGAGCCAGCGTCAGCATCATGCCACTATCAATCTGGTCCAAAGTCAAGATAGGAGCTTTAGAGCCTGTGGATGCCCGACTCTACATGGCAAAGAACACTGTAGTCATTACAACAGGCATGGTGGACGATGTACCAGTGAAAATAGGTAAACTATTTGTCCTTGTTGATTTCTTAGTTATTGATATGGCAGAGGACCCTCCTTGTCTAATTATTCTAGGAAGGCCTTTTTTAGCGACTGTGGATGCCAACATAAGCCTAAGAAAGGGGGTGCTCACTTTCAACATCAGCGATGAGGTAATTGAGTACTCTTTTAACAAAACTAAAAGGCACAACGGTCCTATGGAGGTCAAATCAGTTTCAGCTAGGTACATCACTTGCTGGGAGCCCACGGTAAGAAATATGACTCCCGAAGAGCTGAAGAAGAGAGCTATGAATGCCTAGGTGGAGGAGATTATGGCAATTCAGATCGAGGAGACCGAAGATCTACTTGACATCGACCACGGTAAGTCGACGCCGACTAACTTTTATTCAGAATCTTTGCCAGGTATACTACCTATCGAGCACAACACCACTTGAGAGCCCAAAAACTACTCGACATCGAGTACTCTACTCGATGTTGAGTACATGTCGAGTGCAAATCCTAGCCGAGATCAAGCACAATCCGAGGAGCAGACGAATTCTACGACGACGAGTACTTTACTCGATGTTGAGTACACCCTGGCACCAGTATGAGTCGAAGTCGAGTGAAGAGCCGAATAATAGATTGCTTACAAGTGAAGTCACGAGATATTCTATCAAGTTGAAGATTGATTTATTTACTTTAGTAATTCCCATATTTACTTTAGGGAATTGAATTTTTTATATTTTATTTATTTACCACAATTATATCTTAGGAAAGAGATAGATAGATTTAGGATAAAGATAGATTGTTCTTTCCTTGATTAGCGAGGATTGAACACTATAAATAAGGCCTTAGGGGCTGAGTTTTAGGATCATTTGATTCTCAAGCAATTGAGCAAACACTAGTTAGGCAATTTAGAGGTTTTATTTGAAGTTTTGGTCGAGTGGAGTTGAATAGGCTAGAGCGGATTTGGCTTTGATCGGTTGTAAGCTTTGTTTTCATTTAATGCAAGTTAGTTTTTTTTATGTTTTTGATGTGTGTTTTGATGATGAAGAGCGAGTAGTCACCCAACTTCTAGGGTCGGGGTGAGCCCGACAAGAGCCATGTAAGGTAATGCATCAAAGGTACAACTTTTATTGCGATTTCATCTTCTGTCCCTGATTTACATGATTCTTCTGCGACAGTCGAAGGTGATCCTTATTTGTTTTATTGAAGCGAAAGTGATCTTAATGCAAACTTGGATTAATTATGTGAAAAAGGTTAGTAACAATTAGGGTTTATGCGAAAGCCTCTATCTTTCTATTTGTTAATGACGAAAGTTATTTGGTGAAAAGGCATGATCTTTTATACCTTTAGCATGATTCTTATATGGTTATCGTTGTGGTGTTGAAACCCCGATTCTGGAAGCTTTTATATTATTGAATTCAATCCTACCAATTTCGTGTTTGTTTCTGTCTTTCTTTTATTTGCGAAAGTTACGTTTTTCTACAAAGACGTACTCGAGATCGACTACAGACTAGTCAAAGTCGAGTACTGTTTAGTCAACATCGAGTACTTTCTACTCGACATCGGCTTGTTTTCTGTCTTCTGTTGTGCAACTGCATGGAAGTCGACGACAGTGGTCGATATCGAGTACTTTACTCGACATCGACTACTCTTCTAGTCGATTTCGAGAGCTTCTTGGAACGAGAAAGGTGAGCGCTGACACGCTTCCTCGTGGATATGATCCTGAATACCCTACCACTAAAACGGGAGGGTTTCTTGTATTTTATTTTCTTGGACAAGGAGTGGGTTTCGTTCTTTATATTTGATATTTATTTCGTTACATACCTCCACAACAATTGCTCGATAAATTGTCACATTTGATATTTTTGTGTTGAGTTTATCACTTGACTGCTTGATTATACTATATTTTTCGATGATATTGTGTTTGATTACACTATATTTTTCAAGAAATTATATGTTTTTTTAGTCATATTATGTTTGATTACACTATATTATTTGTTCAGATTATATGTTCTTTTTTAATCTTACGTACCGGTGAAAAAAAGTTGTCAACACACGTGTCACCAATAGTGTCACCTCTAATAAGGGTGGTGACATCTTTGGTGACAGTGATAAGGGTGGTGACAGTGATCCCGTAAAAAAACTCTAAAAATAAATATGTCACCAAAAAAAGTTGTTACCGCATGTGTCACCACTAACAATGTCACCACCATGATCTCGTAAAAAAAAACTCTAAAAACAAAGGTGTCACCACAGTGATAAGGGTGGTGACTGTGGTGACATCGATAAGATGGTGACAACGATAGAGGGGGTGACAGCGATAAGGGCGGTGACAACGATAGAGTGGTGATAGCGATAAGGTGGTGACAATGATAAGGGTGGTGACAGTGATAGGGTGGTGACAGTGACGTCGAAAAAAAAACTAAGACGTCACCAAAAAAAATTGTCACCGCATGTGTCACCACTAATAAAGGTGGTGACACTAATCTCGTAAAAAAAATGTCACCAAAAAAGTCGTGTCACCATACACATGTCACCAAAGTCATTGACCGGTGTCACCACTAATAAAGCTGGTGACACTAATCTCGTAAAAAAAATGTCACCAAAAAAGTTGTTTATCCCCATACATATGTCACCAAAGTCAATGACCGGTGTCACCACTAATAAAGGTGGTGACACTAATCTCGTAAAAAAAACTGTCACCAAAAAATTTGTTTATCACCATACATGTGTCATCAAAGTTGTGTAACCAAAGTCATTGACCGGTGTCAAAACTAATAAAAGTGTTGACACTAATCTCATAAAAAAATGTCACAAAAAAAATTTGTTTATCACCGTACATTTGTCACCAAAGTCTTTGACTGGTGTCACCACTAATAAAGGTGGTGACACTAATCTCGTAAAAAAACTATCACCAAAAAATTTGTTTATCACCATAAATGTGTCACCAAAGTCATTGTCCTTGACCGGTCAATCGTCAAAATAAAAATGGGAAGAAAGGAAGGAAGTCAAATTAAAAATGGACATTTTGCAAAATGCCATATATATATATATATATATATATATATATATATATATATATATATATATATATATATATATATATTAGGATTGTTTTGCTAAGTGTCCATTTTTAATATGACATTTTGCAAAATGTCCATTTTCATATTCCCTTTTACAAAATATCCATTATGACATTTTTGCCCTTCATTTACATGTTATCAATATATATATATATTGATAACATGTATTTATTCAGTAATTATATTAAGTCACATTTACATGGTCGTGCCAACTATTTCGGGGGCTGTGTTAAAAAATTGTGTTTGATTTATATTATTGGTAAATTAATTTTACATAAATGTGTTAGATAAAAATGTGTTATGAAACTTGGAAATAAGATGATAACTTTTTAATTTTGTGATTAATTTTTTGCATAAAAATATTGTAAATTCATATATTTTTTCCTTTAAAAAATATATTTGTGAAAAATTTAGTGTTAAGGGTTCTGGAAAGTGGTTGATTAATTTTTTGCATAAACATATTGTAAATTCATATATTTTTCCTTTAAAAAATATATTTGTGAAAAATGTAGTGTTAAAGGTCTAGGAAAGGGGTGAAAAATGGCAACGCTATTGAGATTCAAACACAGGTGGGAAGGCGTTACTTACAAGAGTTGCGCCTAGAGCTGGCAATACCCGACCCGACCCGAGAAAACCAATCCGATTGATCCGACCCGAACCCGTCTGACACCCGAATAATTGAAAAAAAAAGTCTGGATCCGAGACCGACCGACCCGATTCGAGTTAAGCCCGAACTCGATAGCAATCTGAACCTAGTAAGATCCCGAACCCGATTACATTCGAATGGACCGAGCCGAAATCAACCCGAAACCCGAAATTGCCCGACCCGAGCATATCCGAAACCCGAAATTACCCGAACCCGATTATACCCGACACCCGAAATAACCCAAGCCCGATTATATCAGAAATCAACAAAAATCTTAGCATTTTCCTTAAAATACTCAAAACAACCTAAGTATTTGATTACTTAATAATAGATGGTAATATTATCATACATATAGTATAATTAAATATAATTTTGTAATCCCTCCATTAAAAAAAAGTAACTTTTTAGCATTTTTTAAGACGCCCAAACTATATAAATATCAATTTTTTGTTATTTTTATAATTTCGTAGTTATGAGTAATAAGTATGAAATTAATATTAAAAAATAATATTTTATATGATTTTGACTTTTTTTTTAAAATATTATAAAAAGCGAGAAGACTTGCATTTTTTTAACGAATGTGGTATTGATTAAACATTGATAAACATTAGCTTAATCTATATAGAAGGATAAATATCTCATAGGTAAAAAAAATTGATTTGTTTTATCCAATATGATTCTTGCGGGTTCGATTTGATTGAACTCAAATCAACCAAAACCGTTGTGACTAAAACCTGATTCACCCGAACCCGCTTAGACCGAAACCCGTTTCACCCGAACCCGTTTAGACCGACACCCGATTCACCCAAACTCATTTAGACCGAAACCCGATTCGCCCGAACTGAATAAGACTCAAAAACCCGATTGTATCCGATAAACTAATGCCCGAATAAACCCGACCTGAACCCGATTAGACCCGAATTATCATCACACCCGAGTCCGATATAACCCGAAATCGAATAACCCGACCCGAATCGCCCGATTGCCACCTCTAGTTGTGCCTACCATTTTGCTACTTGTAAAGGCTCGGATTTTAAAATCTTAATTTTCGAAAAAAGGAAATACAAAAAATGAAATTTAATCGAATTTAATTCAGATATTTCAAGGAAACTCGTTCTAAAAATTAATTAATCGAAATTGAAATTCTCAAAATGAATTCTGGCCCAATTTTTAACTTTAAAGATTGAATCCGTCTTTCATCTCAGAATTTGGAAGACCAATCGTCGGGAATTCAAATTTCCGACTCGAGACCACAATTCCGTCCCCTGTCTCCCATCCTTATCCAAATTCAACCTTGGTTCCCACAATTTGAGAATTGAGTTTTAAATTTCCTATCTCTTTACCTAACTAGCCCAACACATACATGTACATTTTCTTCCTCTTGCCTTGACTCACCAAGAATGGAAATAAAGACAACCCTTTTTCCCAGCTTTATCTAAAGTTGCAAGAAATCCAAAATTTGTTCCATAAAGTCAGATTCTTTGACCACTTTCACACAAACACAAACATGAGAAACCAAACAACCCCACTACTGTTCAAATTAGCCTTGAGAAATGAGACAAAGAGCTGCAACCTTTTTCCTTATATTCACAAATCAGAAATGCAGCCTTTCCCCTCTCCCTCTTTGAATTGCTGAGGAACCATTCCTCCCCCTTGTTCACTGCTGCACCACCGTCACCACTTCGCCACCACCGCAACCTCCACCTCCTTTTTCCCCTGTTTTGCCGTGGAGGAAACCGAGCTGCCCCTCCCCGCTTCTCCTCCATCTTCTGCGAGTAACACCTAGAGATATCTCCACACCTCTCTCGACGCCAGGAGCAGCAGAGGATCCTCCCGGAGCGCCGCCGAGCACCTTCCGCCGCCCTGTTTTCGGTTTCGACTCGGTGAGGTCTCGACTCCTCTCATCCTCTCTTCTTTCTCTCCTTATCAACCCAAAGGCTCCGCCTTTAACCTCCCCAACCTCTCCCAGGCACTCCCGTTCGTAGATCCACCCTCGACGCGCCCGAATACAGCCCGACGAAGCTCTCCGGGCATTTCTTTCCAGTGAATCGAAACATTGGGTGAGCACCTCCTTTCTCTCTTCTTACTTGTCGATTCGGTGGTCCTTAGAGTCGGGAAGGGTGGTCGGAGTTAGGTCGTCACCGGAAAAGCCTCCCTTCCCCTTCCTTTTCCCAGAACTGTCGAACAGAGCTCTTTGGGGGAGGTGATGAACAGTGTCCGGTCTGGGTCTTTTTGTTTTGTTTTGTTTTGGGTTGGTCCGGTTCAGGTCTCTTAATTAATTAAACCGGTTCGGTTCATTTAATTTATTTAAATGGGAATGGGTCTTGTGTTGTGGGCCGGATCTGATGTTTAGAAAGGGTTTTGGACCTTCTTGTCTCTTGGGCCTATCCTTTGGGCTGAAATTGTGTTTTAGAAACAAAATGAATTTTGGCCCATTTCTCTTACAAAATCATTCAAATTAAGGTTTTAATAAAAATGGTTAGGGTTTTCAAGGTATTTGGAAATATTTTATGAAAGTGTTAAAAGAAAGTGGTATTTGAAATATTATATAATATTACTTGGGATTTTAGAGGATTTAGAAATACTTTATGAAAATGTTTAAAAGAAAATAGTATCTTAAAGGTTATTTAATATTATTGAGATTAAGATATGAAATAAGTTGATGAAAGGGTAATGTTTTATAAATGGATTTTGGATTATTTGAGAAAGCCTTTTGAATGATGATTTGATCTAACTTGAGGTTTTAAAAGAGTTTTGGGAAATCTTGGAAAAATGAGGAATAAATCTGATGACTTGTGTGTGATATTATATGCTTAAGTAACATTAGAGGTAGACTTATTTATATTACTTCTATATGTGTTAGGTGATCATCTGTGACATGTTGGCTTTCTGTATACCTAGTTGCTGCCTTTTGCTGTGCTGCACTTCCAGGTGAGTTCCTATATGAGCTCACTCAGATTCGAAAAGAGATCTCCCTGCTTGTAGCCATGTGCATACTAGGTGCTTGCATTCATAATAAAGCATGCCATGTAGTATCCTGCTTGGATTGCACTCATGATTGAGCATTCGTTTACTCATTGCTTTTGTAAACAGAACGGCCGTTATCTGTGAAGTAACTAGAGTCATTGCTAGGGTTATAGGACGACCTAGTCTCATCGGGTCCCGTCCTGAGTCAATCGAGTCATGAACTTCCTTATATTATGAGATGCCTGCGGGCTTTATTGTGGATACGGGTTGGGCATGCGTGCCACCCGATTATATGGAATGCATTCACGAGCTGGCCAGTCTCCGCCCTATCGGAAGGGGGTGGAGGTAGGAGAGGGATATACCACTTGGTATTCGGTGCTAAGGCCTTATTATATTTATGCACTTGATCTTAGGACCATGCTAGTGTGTTAATATTCCGCCTTGCATCTAGAAGCATCTTTATTAGGATTAGCGTGTGTATATGTCTGCTTGTTTGGGATTATATTGCGTAGGGCTTCGATCTGACACCGCCCCGCATACATTTTTTTTTAGGTTTGTTTTGCAGCATGATTATTCCTTGTTTCCGTGACGTGAGAACTCTCTTGGGCGATCTCAAAGAAATGGTTTAACTCCACTAACATTGTATATTAAATTTCATAAATATGCTTATTGATTTGGTTTTGACTCGGCTCTGCCGTGTCACCCTCTTGTATTACACCTTGATTCTACTATTTGCATGACTGTTGGTTTTCCACGCTTAGACTTATGACAGGTACAGGGGACTTCCCCGGGGATTCCAACGATCCCTTCGAATTTTGGGTATGAAATCCCACTTTAAAATGTTAGGATAGAATTTCAAACCTTTAACCTGTACTCGGGGCGCAAGATCCTAACGAGGGGTTTCATCCCTCGAAACGTAACCCGAGAATCATAATCCCGAGCCGTTACAAAGATGGTATCAGAGCTCAGGTTATGCAAACTGAGTATGATAGGTTGAAGTGGTTTTGAAAATGGCCCAAGGTTTTCAAATGGTTTTTCAAAATGTTTTAGAGAGGGCAAAATGAATTTAATATGGCTAACTTAAATGGACTAAATATGAACATGACTCAATAAACCCGGTAATCAAACAAAGGGAAACGAAGGGGTAGTGAAGGCGCTAGACCATCCCTATTGGATGTAGCTGGGAACGGGTAGGCGAAATATAGCTTGATGTTTACAGATGGGCTTACAAGACTCCACGAGATTGCGTCGTAGTGGCTGGAGTGGCGAGTTAGGTAGAGACCATGAGGTTTTGCCCCTCCGGTCAGTCGCCCCTTGAAGGGCGGCCTTAGGATAGCTTGATTGTTGATTGTTTTGTGCTGAGTGCTGTATGCTTAAATTGGAGACTTGGTTGATATTCTTGATTATGAATCATGTGTTAAATGCCTACTTGAATGGAATAGCGGGGGAGACCTTCTGCCATTATAGAGTCGGGATTCCAGTCCTCGTGGGATCGCCTTTGACCTCTTAAGCGTGACTACTTCCTTCTTCGGTCTTCTTTTCCTGACCCCACTAAACGTCTTTATTGATCTTTTCTTGCGATGTCGGTGTGATATACGGGTAACCACATTTGAGGTGGTATTGGAGTACGCTACTACCTGAGCCCTTTGCTACCCCACTCGATAGTTATACGAATATTCCATGGGAAATGAGTCATGAAGTCAATGGGAGTGAGTCAGAGTCGCCCTTGTAGATCTCTGTCGGGTTACTTTAGTTACTTCATCCATGGTTGTAGGATTCTATACATACTACCCCTAGACTAAAGATTAATCTTTAGTGTGAAGTTATACCTACCTGTCGGGATGTCCATGTTTAGCCATTTCTTATGTTCGTGTTACATTTTATGCCTATATCATCCCAGCATGATCTACTTAGTATATGCATTGTTATACTAATGCTTGAATAAATGTGTCATATGTTAGGAAACCGCATGATTAATGCCCTCTCTGAAAATAGGCTCATGATAGTGTGCTCGTTCTATTCTGATATCCTGATAGAGTAAGTTATTTACTTGATGGGTGTGTGTTACAACTTGATGTTCAACCTGATTCATATGACACCTAGTTTCCAACATGCTTACATAACTGTCATGCCATGATGATCTCCATGTTTCTCTCATACTTTCACGAATATATGACCTGACACGCCGCACGAGCACACACCACTAGCATTCCTGGTTTCGTATATGCATGACTCGACATGATGTGGTGTTCCCCGCTTATATTATGATGATGATCCTTAATGTGGATTTGTGGTTGTATGCCATTATATATCCATGCTTGGCCACCTTGTGTAGGTCTCATGTCATGCTTCGTTGTATTTCTGCCATACCCCTAGGCATGCGCAACCTGACTTCATTTGTTCCCCGCATCGTCATACTAATGATGGACTATTGATGGATTGAATGCATATGTCGCAAGTTACACTCTCTCATGGATTAGGATAATGATAGTGTGACCCTTAGCATGTTAGTCTCACTCTTGTTACTCCTCGTGCCTCTATGACCACTAAACCCTAGCATGCTTACCTTACTAATCTCCGTGATGATTTCTCTTGCTCAGTGATATCATCTCGTATTTCCTTGAACGTGTGACTTAAGATTTTGTGCATGTGCCGTAGATATTTGCATGGACCCGTAATTGTCTATCATCCTATCCATGCCTAGATATCTTGCTTTAGACCCATGTTATACTCCGCTATATGTCCATCATACTTCTAGATCATTACGGTGTGGCTTATTTGGCTCTTTGCAAACTATTGTGCTAATTGAATGAACGTATGTACGAATCATGAGTTAGTATTATGTTTTTGCATATAAATGACACATGAATGCTAGGGTGAGTCTAGCCGAAGTACCTTGATTGTATTCATGTTCGATATGTGCCGGTAGTATCCTATAGGGCTTATGAATTCCAATATGACTCGTTGAGCGGTAAATTATCATCCTTGGTTCATCACGTGAATATGATTGTCCCATGATGTGATAGTTGTTGTACCATTTCATGTACTCCTATGACGGTTCATTAATTCCTAGCATGATTATAATATATCGCCCGTGATGTTCTCTTGTTCACTCTGTAAAGATACCCATGCCTTACCATGTATCGTTAGCACCATGTAGGATCACAATGTGACTTGATATATCCTTGTGTGAAATACTTGCCCTCGTTGTATACTGTCAATCTATACATGTGTACTTGCATGCTTTATATCCATGTGAAGTCTTGCTGCCTTAAGCTCATGTTGCCATTTTCGCCATATTCCCCCCTTGCTCTCATATGGTCACGTTACGATTGGTTGACCCCTTAAATGCATCCATGCTAGTTTCCAAATGAACATGTAACCTATGCTGCATAGTCGTGCATCTTATCGTATTAAGATATATCTTATAGGACCAATGAATTATGGCTTGTGTGTATTCATGTTCTATCTTCTTTATGACCCGTTCTCATGTAGGATAGACTCCGCGAGGTCTTGTATTCTTCCCAACATCTCTGAGATGCGATCCTTTAACTGTTTAGGAATTGATAGACCCAGTTATAGAGTTAATGCCTATTTTCTATGCCTGTAGAGATATGACTTGTCATAAGGTGTGATAGCCTTGTTATGCTCTCTCTACATGATCTTATGACTGTCCGAGCATGCTAGATATTGTTAGTCCAGTTAGAATGCTATGCCTCCACAGAGTTGTCTCATGCTAAGTATGATTAGTGGCATGCTCATAAGTGTTCTCATTTGAATTGTTGTCCTTATCACATGATGCCCTTCCGATGCTTAATTGGATAAATTCACATTTTGGTGGGATATGTGTTAATTAGCAATTGAGTATCTAGTTGCGTGTTATACCCTACGACATGGTAGATGCATATATACGTGAAATGTGATTTTGGTGTTAAATTATTCATCAACAATTATCCTTCATTGCGCTTTTTCCTTAAATATATATTACTAGTATCATGAAGAACTTACTTTCCCCATAGCTCCTAGTGTGATGTCATCCCACGCTTACCCTATCATTATGCAAAGTCATTGCTATAAGATGTGATTACTGTACCGCTTTTATATGACCTGTCCATGTGTACTTGTTATGAGTAATTTACCCTACCTATAATGCTCTGTGTTGTTACTGGATTCTGCATAAGCTTTATGCCGCACAAATCTATTGTTGCATTCCTGTATACGAGTCTCTTATACATATCAAGCTTGTCTCATATATAAAATGAAAATTTGCTAGCTAGTCCTTTATGCCCCATACAGAACTTAATCATGCTTTCAGTTACCCCTATCTGTTAATATTTTTAATCAAGGTAGGTACATGTTAGTGTCCAGTGATGCAACTAGTTTACTCCATGATTGGTATGTGTTTTGCTTGCTGCACTTGTAACCTCGTAGAGTTCCATAGGGGCACCTTACTCCTTCTTGGGTTGGGATCTTGTTTTTTTTTGTCGTGTCATCATCAGTTGGTCTGTGTTCGGTTCTGTGGGGAGTCCAGGTTGTCCTCCTTGTCTCTCCCCTATCTTCGCTAACTAAAAAAATTTGCTTGCAATACTTTGACGAACGATAGTGTAGAGAAGAGACCGTTTAGCCATATAGCACGGGAGCGTCACAGCAGAAGCACGGTGGGCCCATAAACCCCAGGTCCCAGAACTGACATATTGATTCTTTGAATTATGAACTAGTGGTGGACGTTACCTAGTTAACTTCTACTTATGAGGATGGATCTCAATGCTTTGGTGTTCCTTTGTGACTGACCTTGTGATATGATTGGTGTTCTGTGTTAGTAGGCCTTGCCTGAATTCTTTACTAGTGGAATGTGAATTATACCTGCTGCAATCCTGACTTTTTGGTAATAATGATATTATGTACCCTGATAATATGTGACAGTATGATATTGTGATGTTGGCATGATATTACCTTTGCTCGAATTATTTTTAGCATGAGGTTATGTGGTAAGTTGTCTTGCTATGTCGATACCTGATATTCTGCAATATTTGCTGAGCATGATAGTATCTTAGGATCTATGTCATGTGACCATTTGAGAACAATGAGAGATAATGATGTGTAAACTTAGTGTGAAATCATGTTATATTATACTGACGTGAAATACTTGAAGGCTAAGTGATAGTAGCATGTAGGATTCATAGTGTAAGGAGCATGTTATCCTGATATAATGGTATGCAATGTCCTGTTAAGTTAAATGTTGTCGCAATGCTATTTTGTGCTGCTATGTTGTTAGACCTTGCTATTGCAGAACCATGAAAGCATGACCGATTCTATGTTGACAATTCAATTTGAATTGCTGAAATGTGATTGGGTTGATACCTTTATGCATTGATATTTCAGAATTTTATTTTCATCTAGATCCTTGGCTATGAAAATGGTGAATATCTCAGGTTGCTGAATCTTGTTGAAATGGATTTTGTTGTGCTGACTTGTTGCCTTTCTATTAGTCTGAAACCCTTATTATGACAAAATCTTATTTTGTTGGTAGTGGTAAGTAGGAAACCATGCTGATATGGTTGCTGGGGTTGAGGCTTGATGTGTTGTGTGTTGTCCTTTCAAAAATGACATTCCTGCTTGATACATTCTTGTTTGTTGACACCTAGTACATAAAATGCTAATTTTGAGTGTGACATTCCAATATATTGGTGTGCGACAATGTTGGTAATGGTTATTCATGTTACGGTATTTGGCATGATCAATCTCGATGGTTGGTTGTTTATGAGGCGGCATGTCTTGGTTATGTTGATTTTGATAATGACTGGAAATTCATAGTTGGAATTGCTTTTGAGATTGGAACCTAGGAAGAGAATATGGGATTAGCCTTTAGAGGTGGATGAATTCACCTCTTGAGTTCTGAATTTGCCTGACCAACATGGGATTTAAAGGGTTTTGAAGGAGTTTGGAAGCGACCAATTCGGATTTTGAAAAACTTTGGAATGGTTTTGAAGTTGAGAGGTTTGCTTGATTTGAAGGATTTTGAAAAAGACTAACTTGGATTTTGAGAGACCGAACGCGATCGAAAATTTCAATGATTTTGAGGCCAATCTTTTTTAATTGCGGAATCCCCTTTGAAGCTTTTCCAACCCGGGCAACTCTATGATACTTCACGAAGTGGATACAAGCATCTTATGAGGGCGCTTGTAGAGTGCTTGCTAAGACCTAGTGATGATATTGTAGAACTTTTAGAGTTGTTGTGCTTCCGAAAAGTCGAAGCGAGGATGTGATAGGGGCGCTTATTGCATACTTGTCAAGACCAATTGGAGATGTCACGACTGTGACTAGGATGTTGTGAGAATCCCGGAAGACGCAACCGAGATGATTACAAGATCCTTGGACATGGCCCCTGAACTCATCAATTTCAGACTTCATCCCCTACTTTGTTTTGGTTTTAGTCTCGGGGACGAGACTTGTTTTTAGAGGTGGATGATGTAAAGACTCGGATTTTAAAATCTTAATTTTCGAAAAAAGGAAATACAAAAAATGAAATTTAATCGAATTTGATTCAGATATTTCAAGGAAACTCGTTCTAAAAATTAATTAATCGAAATTGAAATTCTCAAAATGAATTCTGGCCCAATTTTTAACTTTAAAGATTGAATCCGTCTTTCATCTCGGAATTCGGAAGACCAATCGTCGGGAATTCAAATTTTCGACTCGAGACCACAATTCCGTCCCCTGTCTCCCATCCTTATCCAAATTCAACCTTGGTTCCCACAATTTGAGAATTGATTTTTAAATTTCCTATCTCTTTACCTAACTAGCCCAACACATACATGTACATTTTCTTCCTCTTGCCTTGACTCACCAAGAATGAAAATAAAGACAACCCTTTTTCCCAGCTTTATCTAAAGTTGCAAGAAATCCAAAATTTGTTCCATAAAGTCAGATTCTTTGACCACTTTCACACAAACACAAACACGAGAAACCAAACAACCCCACTACTGTTCAAATTAGCCTTGAGAAATGAGACAAAGAGCTGAAACCTTTTTCCTTATATTCACAAATCAGAAATGCAGCCTTTCCCCTCTCCCTCTTTGAATTGCTGAGGAACCATTCCTCCCCCTTGTTCACTGCTGCACCACCGTCACCACTTCGCCACCACCGCAACCTCCACCTCCTTTTTCCCCTGTTTTGTCGTGGAGGAAACCGAGCTGCCCCTCCCCGCTTCTCCTCCATCTTCTGCGAGTAACACCCAGAGATATCTCCACACCTCTCTCGACGCCAGGAGCAGCAGAGGATCCTCCCGGAGCGCCGCCGAGCACCTTCCACCGCCCTGTTTTCGGTTTCGACTCGGTGAGGTCTCGACTCCTCTCATCCTCTCTTCTTTCTCTCCTTATCAACCCAAAGGCTCCGCCTTTAACCTCCCCAACCTCTCCCAGGCACTCCCGTTCGTAGATCCACCCTCGACGCGCCCGAATACAGCCCGACGAAGCTCTCCGGGCATTTCTTTCCAGTGAATCGAAACATTGGGTGAGCACCTCCTTTCTCTCTTCTTACTTGTCGATTCGGTGGTCCTTAGAGTCGGGAAGGGTGGTCGGAGTTAGGTCGTCACCGGAAAAGCCTCCCTTCCCCTTCCTTTTCCCAGAACTGTCGAACAGAGCTCTTTGGGGGAGGTGATGAACAGTGTCCGGTCTGGGTCTTTTTGTTTTGTTTTGTTTTGGGTTGGTCCGGTTCAGGTCTCTTAATTAATTAAACCGGTTCGGTTCATTTAATTTATTTAAATGAGAATGGGTCTTGTGTTGCGGGTCGGATCTGATGTTTAGAAAGGGTTTTGGACCTTCTTGTCTCTTGGGCCTATCCTTTGGGCTGAAATTGTGTTTTAGAAACAAAATGAATTTTGGCCCATTTCTCTTACAAAATCATTCAAATTAAGGTTTTAATAAAAATGGTTAGGGTTTTCAAGGTATTTGGAAATATTTTATGAAAGTGTTAAAAGAAACTGGTATTTGAAATATTATATAATATTACTTGGGATTTTAGAGGATTTAGAAATACTTTATGAAAATGTTTAAAAGAAAATAGTATCTTAAAGGTTATTTAATATTATTGAGATTAAGATATGAAATAAGTTGATGAAAGGGTAATGTTTTATAAATGGATTTTGGATGATTTGAGAAAGAGTTTTGAATGATGATTTGATCTAACTTGAGGTTTTAAAAGAGTTTTGGGAAATCTTGGAAAAATGAGGAATAAATCTGATGACTTGTGTGTGATATTATATGCTTAAGTAACATTAGAAGTAGACTTATTTATATTACTTCTATATGTGTTAGGTGATCATCTGTGACATGTTGGCTTTCTGTATACCTAGTTGCTGCCTTTTGCTGTGCTGCACTTCTAGGTGAGTTCCTATATGAGCTCACTCAGATTCGAAAAGAGATCTCCCTGCTTGTAGCCATGTGCATACTAGGTGCTTGCATTCATAATAAAGCATGCCATGTAGTATCCTGCTAGGATTGCACTCATGATTGAGCATTCGTTTACTCATTGCTTTTGTAAACAGAACGGCCGTTATCTGTGAAGTAACTAGAGTCATTTCTAGGGTTATAGGACGACCTAGTCTCATCAAGTCCCGTCCTGAGTCAATCGAGTCATGAACTTCCTTATATTATGAGATGCCTGCGGGCTTTATTGTGGATACGGGTTGGGCATGCGTGCCACCCGATTATATGGAATGCATTCACGAGCTGGCCAGTCTCCGCCCTATCGGAAGGGGGTGGAGGTAGGAGAGGGATATACCACTTGGTATTCGGTGCTAAGGCCTTATTATATTTATGCACTTGATCTTAGGACCATGCTAGTGTGTTAATATTCCGCCTTGCATCTAGAAGCATCTTTATTAGGATTAGCGTGTGTATATGTCTGCTTGTTTGGGATTATATTGCGTAGGGCATCGATCTGACACCGCCCCACATACATTTTTTTTAGGTTTGTTTTGCAGCATGATTATTCCTTGTTTCCGTGACGTGGGAACTCTCTTGGGCGATCTCAATTGCAAAGAAATGGTTTAACTCCACTAACATTGTATATTAAATTTCATAAATATGCTTATTGATTTGGTTTTGACTCGGCTCTGCCGTGCCACCCTCTTGTATTACACCTTGATTCTACTATTTGCATGACTGTTGGTTTTCCACGCTTAGACTTATGACAGGTACAGGGGACTTCCCCGGGGATTCCAACGATCCCTTCGAATTTTGGGTATGAAATCCCACTTTAAAATGTTAGGATAGAATTTCAAACCTTCAACCTGTACTCGGGGCGCAAGATCCTAACGAGGGGTTTCATCCCTCGAAACGTAACCCGGGAATCATAATCCCGGGCCGTTACACTACTTAATTGGAACAATTGAAACATTTCGGAAGACCTTTATTATATACCAAATATAACTGACATTGGGCCCCAAAATTTTAGGGGTCCTATTCTGTTGGGCCACTTGAACTACCTAATGTGTAGGCATGCATATTTAGCTTAGTTATATTACATATTATCATCACACCCGATATCAACCCGAGTCCGATATAACCCGAAATCGAATAACCCGACTCGAATCCGACCCGACTCGCCCGATTGCCACCTCTAGTTGCACCTACCATTGTGCTACTTAATTGGAACAATTGAAACATTTCGGAAGACCTTTATTATATACCAAATATAACTAATATTGGGCCCAAAAATTTTAGAGGTTCTATTCTGTTGGGCCAGTTGAACTGCCTAATGCACATGCATGCATATTTAGCTTAGTTATATTACATATTGTGCAAGAATTAGGTATAATTTGCATATTAGGTCATATATATTTAGCATAATTATAGCACAAGTGGATCTAAAGTTGGACACTTGGACAATGAGGCTAATGAACGAAGAAATGGTCAAGAAGAGCCCAAATAAGACAAGAGTGGAGGATTAGGAAGAATACGTGAGCTGAAAAGGGGGAAAAACCAAGTTATTAGCTAAAGTTGTACACCCAATAAGATGATTTGGCAACACACTTTTTAGATGTCTCAGTGGCTTAATCAGCTATTATGATTATGTGTTGGAAAGCTTTATCTAATAGCTACAACTTTTATGTTGGTGCCGAAACCAAATTCAAAGAGGAGGTAAATAGTAAACCGCAAATTCGCACTTCGCGACCCCCAAGGCACAAATGTATGTACGTACGTATGTATAAGTGTGAATGCACATTGCAAGTTTGCACATTCAAATACTTAAAAATTCAAATGCATACTGCGAATTCACAAACTCGCAATGCGTATTCGTCACCGTGTAACATTGCCTTTTTTTATTATGTCTTCAAGATTTTAATTCAAGAGTATTTTCTTAAAGATATCTAAACTCCCTAATATTTGTATAAAAACAAGTTTAGTACAACTTGTATTAAACTACAATGGAGTTGACTTCTTAGAAAACATGCATCAGGTGCATCTCCTAGAAAGATTGCGCCAGAGACTTGATGTCCAAAATGAGCATTCCAGTCTAATAGAGTGCATTTAGGAAGCCATATTAGCATATAGTTAGTGTAGAATGTAGATTCATTGTGAATATTGCATGATTAGTGTAGAATGGTACGTATTTTCATCATATTTTTGGACTTGGAATCTACGCTATTTTATTATCATTTGATCGAGTAGATTTATAGTGGAGCGGAGGGAGGCCAAGAATGTATGATGAAAATTTGGAAGTACCCGAGAAAAAGAAGAGAACCAAAATGAGAAAAAATTAATAAAAGTTGTCCATCCGACGTATTGAGATATATTAGGATATTTGTTAGATATATCTTTCCTTATATCTTTATTATATCTTATCTAATTAGGATATAATTTCTCTCCCACATGTATCTATTTAGTCAAGTTCAATCTATGAGAAAACACAAGCTTTTTCCCTATCAAATTTGTTCATGGTATCAGGCTTAACCACGATCCTCTAAACCCTAACCCACCGTCAGCCCTAAACACCGCCGCCGCCACCCTCTTCCGCCACCACCACAGCCTATCTCATGGCTCAACCACCAGCGGCTCTAACGCCCGCTTCTCCCTACTACCTTCATCCTTCCGATCACCCGGGTCTCTCTATTTGTCCGGTGATTCTCAAAGGAGATAACTACCAAGAGTGGACCATCGCTATGAAGAACGCCTTCTCTGCTAAGCGCAAAGATGGTTTCATCGATGGTTCAATCACTCAACCTGCTGCTACCTCTTCCGATCTTTAGTATTGGCGTCCTGTTAACGCTATGCTCATCGGATGGATCACACAACCTATCGAGCCCTCCTTACGCTCGACAGTCACCTACTTCTCCACCGTCAAGGAACTCTGGGACGACCTATCCCTGCGATTCTCCATCGGCAACGGTCCTCGGATGCTTCAACTACGCTCTGAACTTGCTCGTTGTCGTCAAGACGGTCAGTCCGTCGCTTCATACTTTGGCCGTCTGACCAAGATTTGGAATGAACTCGACACCAACCTCTCCTCTCGGACATGTACCTGCGGCAACTACGCCAAGGAACGTGAAGAAGAGCGCACCCATCAGTTTCTTATGGGCCTGGATGATCTCAGTTATGGGACCCTTCGTTCCACGATCGTTGCTCAGGACGCGCTCCCCAGTCTCTACAAAACTCACTCGCTCGCGGTTCAGGAGGAACGGATGTTGTCGATGTGCACTACCCAACAACCTATCGGTGATGCTCTCGCTTTTGCTGCTCAACAGCGCTTGTCTCGCCCCTCCTCTGCTCCCATCGACAAAAAGTCGATGTTTTGCGTCTACTGCAACAAAGCCGGTCATGACAGCCTCTCCTGCTTCAAAATTGTCGGCTACCCGGACTGGTGGAACCACGGCCGTGGCATCGTTGATCCCGTCACTGGTGCCCCACCGCCGAAGCCGAAGTCCCCTGCCCCTGCCAGTGGCGCTGTTCCTGATTCGGGTGCTGGCCGAGGGCGTGGGCGGACCACTACCGCCAGCGTCAATTCTGTCCTCACGCCATCAACTTCCGCATCCGGTTCCCACAACATCAATCCATCTGATCGAGCCGGGATCACCCTCTCCAGAAATTCAACAATAAATCCGGTTCTGACACCTTAGCAGGTATTGCCTCTTCCCCTTGGATTCTTGACAATGGTGCCTCGATTCATATGACGGGTGATCGCCGGTTGCTCCGGAATATTTATACTGTTGATGAATGGCTTATCAAGTATCCAGATGGCACCACAGTCTCCGTTAATCAGGCTAGATTAATCACTCTCTGTGGCTCTTTTGATATTACTGCTTTATACGTTCCTCACCTCACTTGCCAATTAATCTCTCTTGGGTGTTTAACTGCCGATTTAAGATGTGTTGTCACTCTCACTGATAAGCTTTGTGTGATCCAGGACCGCACTTTGAAGACGCTGATTGGAGCGGGTGAGGTTCGGAACAGGATCTATTGGCTCTGCTGGGCTTCTTCGTCAAGTCTCTTGGCGTCAGCAGCTCTGCTTGTCACTTAACCAAGACCGAATCCCCTTCCCTATGGCATCGAAGACTTGGGAATCCATCTTTTTCTTTGCTTTCCTCATTACCAAACATTTCTAGTCATAGTCTCTCAAATAAAGATTTACCTTGTGATGTTTGTTACAAAGCCAAACAAACTCGTCATTCATTTCCTACTAGTTTATCAAATGCTTCTGCATCTTTTGATTTAATTCATTGTGATATTTGGGGTCCTTACCGTGTTCCATCTTCTTCTGGTGCCTCATATTTTCTCACAATTGTTGATGACTTCTCTCGGGCCACTTGGGTCTACCTTATGGCTCATAAATCAGAAGTCTCCCATTTGTTGAAACAATTTTGCACCTTCACAGTTACCCAATTCCACAAAACAATCAAGCGTGTTCGCAGCAACAACGGCTCTGAATTTCTTTCCCTTCGTCCCTATTTTGCCAATCTGGGCATCCTATTTGAGTCCTCCTGTGTCGCCACTCCTCAACAAAACGGCCGTGTCGAGCGTAAACACCCTCATATCCTTAATGTGGCTCGAGCCCTCATGTTTCAAGCCAACCTACCTGTGCAGTTCTGGGGAGAATACACCCTCACTGCCTGCTTTCTCATCAATTGCACCCCATCAGCTGTCCTCGACGACAAATCTCCTTATGAATGTCTATTCCAAAAGCCCCCAGACTATACACATCTCAGGGTCTTTGGTTGTCTCTGCTATGCATCTGTGATCCCTCGTTCCTCAAACAAATTCTCACCTCGCAGTCGCAAGTGTATATTCATTGGGTATCCTTTTGGACAGAAGGGGTGGCGCCTATATGACCTTGCTACCTGTCAAACCTTTGTCTCTCATGATGTGTCTTTTCATGAGGACATCTTTCCTTATGCTCTTTCTGAATCCCTTGCCCTTGAACCCCCTAACTACCCTTCCCCTGCCACCCATGACGATTCTCAGAAGCCCGCCGACACCCCTCGTGCAGCCCCTCAACCCCCTCCTCCTCGTCGGTCGGCTCGCCCCCACACCCCGTCAGTGCTGCTAAGAGACTATGTCCGCCACACTCTTCGCAAGGTAGATCCTATCTCGGCCTCATCAGCTTCTGTCACGTCATCAGGTACCCCTTACCCTTTAGTAAACTATGTCGATATGCATTCAGTTACTCCTATGCACAACCAATTCTTGGGTGCTATTGCCGCTACTCCAGAGCCGTCTTTGTTCCAAGAAGCATTCCGTCATCAGCATTGGCGGGATGCTATGCGTTCTGAGATTGATGCTCTTCATCGCAATGGCACTTGGGAGGTCACAGACTTACCTTCTCATAAGAAGGCTATCGGCTGTAAGTGGGTCTTCCGTATCAAATATAATTCAGATGGCAGCATTGAGCAGTACAAAGCTCGTCTTGTGGTTCTTGGCAATCGGCAAATTGAGGGCACGGATTTCTCTGAAACTTTCGCTCCTGTTGTTAAATTGGTTTCTGTGAAAGTATTTCTTGTTGTCGCCTCTATTCAAAACTGGGAACTCCATCAGATGGACATTCATAACGCCTTTCTTCATGGTGATCTTGATGAAGAAGTTTACATGTCTCTGCCTCTTGGGTTCTCTAGTATGGGCTCTTCAAAGGTATGCCGACTTCGCAAGTCGCTCTACGGGCTTCGCCAAGCACCTCGCAATTGGTTCTCTGAGCTGGCTTCTGCTCTTCGACAGGTCGGATTCTCTCAGTCTTATGCTAACTACTCTCTTTTCTCCTATGCTCGGTCGGGTGTTATTCTGCATGTGCTCATTTATGTCGATGATTTGATTATTACCGGCAATAACTCTGCATCTATCACTCGGTTCAAGGCCTATCTCCACTCCTGCTTTCATATGAAGGATCTTGGTCCACTCAAGTATTTTCTGGGCATTGAGGTTTCTCGGACTACCTCTGGCATCGTTCTGTCTCAGCGCAAGTACACTCTTGACATTTTGGGTGAACTGGGTCTCCTAGGCTCTAAACCGGCGGCTTTTCCAATGGAGCAGCACCACACCCTTGCACTCGACACCAGCCCCCTTCTTCCAAAGCCAGAACAGTATCATCAGGTCGTTGGTCGACTCATCTACCTCACCATCACTCGCCCTGATCTGTCTTATTCCAAGCATACTCTAGCTCAATTCATACAGCAACCACGCCAGGGGCACTGGACGGCTGCATTGCGAGTCCTTCGGTACCTCAAGGGCCGTCCAGATCAAGGTTTATTCCTCTCTCGACACAGTGATCTTCGAGTGATTGCATATTGTGACTCCGACTATGCCACGTGTCCGTTGACCCGTCGATCTCTCACCGGCTACATCGTCAAGATCGGAGAGTCACCAGTGTCCTGGAAAACCAAGAAGCAGTCTACGGTGTCTCGCTCTTCTGCTGAAGCCGAGTATAGAGCCATAGCAACGACTACTTGTGAGTTGATTTGGCTCAAGTCTCTTCTCTGATCTCTTGGATTTGATCATCGGAGTCCTATGCGCTTATGGTGTGACAATCAGTCAGCGCTTCATATCGCCACCAATCCGGTATTTCATGAGCGCACGAAACATATTGAGGTAGACTGTCACATTGTGCGAGATCAGGTTCAGTCAGGCAACATCGCCCTATCTCATGTTCGTTCTTCTCATCAGCTGGCAGACATCTTCACCAAGGTATTGGGAGAGCAACAATTTCATCTTCTATTGTCCAAGTTGGGCATTTATCTTCACCATGCTCGAACTTGAGGGGGAGTATTGAGATATATTAGGATATTTGTTAGATATATCTTTCCTTATATCTTTATCATATCTTATCTAATTAGGATAGAATTTCTCTCCCACATGTATCTATTTAATCAAGTTCAATCAATGAGAAAACACAAGCTTTTTCGACAAGCTGATCTTGCAATGCCTTTTTCAGAGCCCTTAGTGGTCCAATCGATTATTATGAATATGGTCGGAAATCCCTTCTGAAGGCTATGACTTTTCTGTTAACGTCAATACTAAAATCAAAAGTGAATATACAGGAATTGTGATCGCAGCGGGTGCCACTGACATCGCAATTAGAAGTTGATAAACTAAGTGAATATATGGATTTTTTTGGTTGTTTTTACTAATTTTATAGATAAAAAAATGTTAGTACCAAAAAAAAAATAGATAAAAAAATGTAAAAAGAGTAATAAATCATAAAGATAGATTAGCTTAGTTGGAAAGAAGGGGTATTTATTACCTTGTAGTCATGAGTTCAAAACCCATTAACCTCACTTTTTTACAATTTTTATTTCTATTAGTTTCCTATTACTGCAAATGCCCAATTAAATACAAATTTTAAGGTTTTCCCCAATATACTTAAACAAAAACTTTCTTTCTATGTATACTTATAACAAAATTCTCAAATTTTTTTTTATAATTTTTGTTTTAAAATTTTTCTTACTAAAAATGACTATTTAAATCATAAATTTAAGGTTTTTCCAATACATTTAAAAAAAATTATTTTTCATATATACATGCAAAAATAATTTTCTCAATTTTTTTTTGGCCAAATTTAAGGCTTTCTCCAATATACTTGAACAAAAACTTCCTTATATATATATATATATATATATATATATATATATATATATATATATATATATATATATATATATATATATATATATATATCATTTTCATTTTTTAAAATAATTTTTTTTTGAAAAAAACTCCAAAAAATGACTATTTAAATAATAAATTAAGGTTTTTTTCAGATATATTTAACAAAAAAAAATATTTTTCATACATACATGCAATAAAAAATTTCTCAAAAATTTTCACTAGTTGAACACTACCATCGCAGCACTATACCGCTGCTATCGCAGCAAGGTTGTCGCTGCCATAGCGGTTAAGGGGGCTCCCATCAGAGTATTTACGGGAGCCAAAATGAGTTTGGGTTGTGTCGTCCGTATTCGAGTACATCTAGATAGAGTTATTTTTGGAACGTATTTTTATCATAATTAAGTTAATTTCTATCTTATATCTAGCTTGGTATTTTAGAAAGAATATATTATATCTTTTTTTTAATCTTTTAGGCTGATCTTAGGCTATTTAAGGAGGACTTTGGGTTAGCATGAAAAAGCTGATAACTCCCTTGATGAAATCATATAATATGATTTGTAGGTATGATGAAGGACAAAGTATGAAAGGTGATTATGTCATACAAATTATTAAATTGATATGTTCTAGATTATTAATTCCATTATATATTCAATTATATTTAAATTCTGGTTTAAATCTAATTTTCCAATCAAACTATATGTGTATTATTAAATTTATGAGGAAATTGCACAAAATAGGCCAAAAATTGGGCCTATTTGCACAAATAGCCAAGAGGGTGAAAAAATGGGCCAAAATGGCCGGGCTATTTCTTGCAAATAAAACAGCCGGTTATTTTTAACTGTTTGTAACCGGTTGTAGGGGGTTATCAAATTAAAACGAGGGAGGGAGAGAGACGGTTTCATTTCATTTCAAAGCGATAAACAAAGAGAGACGGAAGGCCATCAGAGAAAGGAGAAGCGATACACAGAGAGAGACGGAGGACGAATTCGTCGAAGAAGAAGGCCATCAGTCACCGCCTGGGAGGAAGGAGAAGGTTGAAGACGAAGAGAAAGGTAAGCAACTGTTGAGATTTTGTTTGAGTTGCGAAATTGGTGTAATGGGTGTGCGGTTACATGCGGTTATTGTGAAGGATTTGAGACGATTATAGGGTAGATGCCTAGCAGTAGAGGAGGAATGAAGTAGGAGGGGGATAGGGGTGACATTGTGAGTCGATTTTGCGGAGGTGGGTGCGATTAGGGTTTGTGGGTGTCGGGAAGGGGGTTTGTGCGATTAGGGTTTGTGGGTGATGTTGGGTAAGAAATTGGGGACAAAAGGGCAAGGAGGGGGTCGGATGGGTAGGGAATCCACATGATTGGGGGTAATCGGTAGGGTTTATGTGCACATGTGGTAGGACAGATTATCGAAGGTTGTGTCTGAATTTGTGGTAGCAGATTTCGTAGGACCGGGTAACGAAATTGGGAGGATAAAATTGAACATCTGGTATGCCGAGTGGGGTGAAGGAATTTTTGGTTGATTGGTTTTTTAGTGTTTGTTGATTGGTTTTTTAGTGTTGAAACCGTAAGTGCCCACCAAGTGTTTGATGAAATGCCTAAAAATATGATGAATAAATGGTGATTTTGTTTTGGTTAATCTCCTTGCCTATATGATGTGTTGTGAAAGAGGTAAAATGAACCAAACGTGTGAAATGCGAAATTGGTAGGACAAAAGAGGATATCAGCAATGGTAGGATAGGAAAATGAAGTTGGTAGAATAAATTGTCACTGTTGGCATGTATGACCGAATATGTGACCCGAATTTCTGATTTGATGTTTGGTGATTGTGTAGCAGGTACCCCCGCTTTAAACATCATATAAAATGCCGTAGTCAGGGAACAAGAAAGGCCGTGCAGGACCAAGCAGCCAGGGGGTAAGGAAACTGAGATAGTTACATGGTTGTGGTTGTAAAGGTTGGGAAAAAATGTCAAAACCTAAGATTCTTACATGTGTGTGCGGGCTGTCCTTGCTGTTACAGAGAAACACCACTTCTCAGGGAGGGCGCTGTCCCATGCAAATTTCATGTTGTTGGAAGGAATCGACCTCACCATTGACCGGGAGGATTACAAAGCCCTGAGCAAGAGCCAGTTTGGTGGCGTTGTGAAGATGGGGTCGAGAAACAAATTCTTTGCGTCGTTGGTGCACTACTGCCTTCTCCACCAACTGAAGACTCGGAAGACACATGAGACGTGGTACTCCCTGCAGGGGCATCACATTCGATTCTCTCTTCATGAGTTCGCAATCATCACGGGCCTTAACTGCTCACCACCCCCAGTGATGTCATGGAGGGGGACCACAAAGAGTGCATTTACCGGTTATTTAAGAAGGAGAGGGTGACGTTGAAGGATGTGGAAAGTGCTTGGGCCCACGAAAAAGAGTCGGACGCGGGGTCCCTCATGAAAAAGTACAAGCTTGCCCTCCTCGTCATAGTGGAGGGCGTTCTGTTTGGGTTGGAGAAGAAGACACAAATAAGGGGGTGGGTTGTGAAGCTGCTGCTTGAGGACACAAACCGTTTTCTAGAGTTCCCTTGGGGAAGGCTCGTGTACAATAGGCTACATGAAAGCCTCGACGACACGTTGAAGGACATGGTGGCTGCAAAGAGTCACCTTAAAGACAGGCCGACCTACGCCTTGTACGGGTTCCCCATGGCCTTCCAGGTTAGTGAAGTTTTACAAAATGTTATAATCCTTTGCCAATTGTGAAAATTTGTATCCTACCATTGGGGTAAAAATATCCTACCAAATGGATATTTATATCTTACCAATGGGAATTAAATATCCTACCAAAGGGAAAATTGATCTTACCAAATAGCTTAATTTGTCATGCAAACTGCGTTCTAATATCTGACCATATTGTATTTGCAGTTGTGGGTCTACGAGACCTTCCCTGAGATTGGGAATCATTTCGGGCGCAACAACGACGACACCATCATCCCGAGGTGTCTGAGATGGGAAACGCCAAACTCCCACATCCGATACGAGAATGTGAAGTCCTTCCTCAACCTGGACGCCCCCGCCAACGACCCAATAGATGAACACGTTCTGCTGGCGAAGCCAGAGCCGATCTTGCACCCTACCCACAAGGAGAAAGATGCGTACCCTCACTCATCGTACAAGAAAGACGCTCCAGACGTCTTCTTTGATCAGATTGTGGGCGACCACATGAGGGCCCGTAGAGAGAAGCGGCGACAGGAGGATGCCACTGCTGGACCCAGTCAGGGAATCAGCCAGTCCGGGTCAGACGCGTCGAGCGTCGGTTTTGAGGCCCGAATTGTGGCAAAGGTTGAGGCTCTCTTCAAGGGCATGATGGTCGAGATGGGGTCCAGGTTCAGGGAGCTCGAGGAGAAGGTGACTGAAGTTTCAAAAGAATGCAAGAAGGCGTTATCAGAGAGGACCGGCAAGGGTAAGGTATGTGCTTCATTGTCCATCATATGTGCAATTGGTAAGATAATGTTTGTGTGTTGGTAAAATATTTTAAGCCATATGGTATGACATACATGTGCAATTGGTAGGATCCTGTTGATGTATTGGATGACGATGTTGTTGAGAAGGCTGTTGAGAAAGATTTGGAAAAGGTTGTGGCCGACGTGGTTGACAAGGCTGAGAAAGATTTGGACAAGGACGGTGACAAGGTTGAGGAAAAGGCAGAAGAGAAGGAAGAGATGAATGCTGATGACCAGGGGTCGGGCAAGCAGGGACAGATCGTTGAGGATAACACGACGGAGAAAAAAGAGCTGAAATCTGATCTTAAGGGGCAGGGCATGTTCACTGGGGACGACGTTGAGGACAAGGTTGAGGAGGAGGCAAAGGAGGGTGAAGAGGACAAGGACGATGGAGAGAAGGTGGTGCAGGCTGAGGAAGAGATTAAGAAGGAAGACATGGGTGGGGACGTGAAGGGGAAGGAGCCTGTAAAACAAGCTGCAGGGGAGGGTTCCAAGGGTGAGTCTGATGCAGACGAAGCGGAGGAAAAGGTAAACCTTACTTGTTTGTAGGATAGTCTGACCCTGTTGGTAAGATAAAAGTTCCGTTTTGGTATGATATAAAAGGTAGTTGATTTTGGTCCGATATAATAACCCAGTTGGTATGATATATTTACCCTTTTGGTACAATATTGAATCTGTTTTGGTAGGATAATGATAGCTGTTTGAATAAAACTCGGGTGTGTTTGATTGTTAGGAGACGAAGCTGGAGCCGAGTAGAGGCAATCGTGATAGGAAGATCACAGCGAAGCTAGGGGACTGCGTGGTGACTCAACCCGCTAAGCGGGCCAAGAAGGGTGCAAAGGCATCGTGTCCAACCACCGACGCAGCTGCGGAGGGGATGGTAACTGATAAACAGAGAGACGACTTCTTGGTGTGGCTCCTGAAGTTCCCCGCGCAGGTGAAGGGCCCAGACGTGACCCAATTGAACAAGGAGTTCTTCAACAACCTCATCTCACCCGGCGTATGGCTTTCCACCGAGGTACGAAAACTTTTGTCCTGTACCGCATGTTTCCTTACTCACTTACGTCATGGGACAAGCCCTCACGGGAATTTGGAACGTACCTCTTAACGCAGCACATCCAGCAGTCCCTGGTCCTGGTTCGGAAGGAATTGGACGCCCGGGAGGGTGACAAGAAGTCGGGTGTCGTCGTGGTCGACCCATACTGGCAGGAAGCCGTGGTGAAGCAGTTGGACGATGTTTCGGGCGATGTGAACCGCATTAACCAGCGCAATGTGTCCAAGGTGCTGCTGAGGTACTTCTCGGGGACACTGCCGGACCACCACGGGAGGACATGGTCGGTGGCGAACGCGAAGATATTAGCGCCTTGGTTGTACAAGGCGAAGCACTGGATTGGGCTCGTCATCGACCTCGTGAAGTGGAACATAGAAGTCCTTGACTGTGACTGGTACCAGGTAAAGGAGAAGGATCTTCAAGCCCACCTTGAGCCTGTTGCGAAGCTGATACCGGTGGTGATGCAATTTTCTGTTGAGCTCCGGGCCAGGCACACAGTCGATGTCCCCAACCCATTCACCATAACCCGAACCGCCAAGATCCCTAGGAACGAAACCTCGTAAGTTTCTCTTAACTATTGGGTTATGTACGTCTTCTAATATTGGTAGGATATAATAGGACTATTGGTAGGATATATTACATCCATTGGTATGATAAAATGACGGAAGTGGTAAGACGTAAATAACTTATGCTGCTTGTTAATTCCTTCACGTGCAGCGGTGACTGTAGGGCATACGTGATCAGGACTATCCAGCTAATGGCAGAGGGCGTAGAGACATTCGAGAGCGTCAACGACAATTATATTGCCCCCTACCGCCAGTACTTGGGCCTCTCCATTCAGCGCCACGCTTTGTAGGTCTCTGATGGTTTGGAAACTTCTGTTCTGTTCTTTGTAAACTTTGGTGGTTTGGACAGTTGTGTTTGTTTAAAAACTTATGTTGTTGTTTATAGTATCTTTTGTTAACGATTGGTAGGATGTTTTGTGATTGTAATGGTTGAAACTGGTATTTATGGTTCACGTTAATTAGTTTCCGCTTACACCCAAGGTTGATTGTTGTATTTTATTGTGGAAAAGATTACGTTTGCATGCATGTTATAAGTGGTCAGATTATACGAAACTATTGGGAATATAATAAGACACTTTTGGCAAGATATAAACTTAATATAGTTGAGGATGTCAATTGCAGTTAAGTTGAGCAGCAATTGGTAAGATAAACAAAATGTAATGGTCGGATAAGTTTAAACTATTCGGTAGACAAAGAGCTGATAGTGGTAGGACGACATGAGAAATACTTAATAGATCCGATAGTTCATGTGACTGTGCCCAAAACATGCGAAATTCCCAAGATTGCATCACAATTAGCCCCCCTAGGAACACGACAATACGAGACACGTGCAAAAAACATACTGGCATAATCCACACTCAAGTCGACGGCGGTCGATTCCCAAAATAACTCCGTCAGCTGACTAGAGCGTCCACCAAGCAACACTACGATCGACGGCGCTTTGGCCCCCTGTATTCGCCCTTCGACGGATAGCGCTTCGTCTTCGGCCTTCCCGGCGCACGCTTCACCACCGGCGGCAAGCATTTCGTCGCAGCTATTTGTGGAGGCACCACCCATGTCTCACGAGGTGCCACTGGGTAAACGACATTGACGTAGCACGCGCGCCAAGCCTCAGCCCTGTACAGAGGATGGACGAGGGAGTATGGATCGATCCTACGTACCTTGGCCGCGGCGAGGGCATGTGCACATGGAATCTGGTCAATTTGAAAGTGCTTACATGTGCAACTCCGAGCAGAAAGGTTGACCAGCCAGGCGGACAGCCCTTTACGGACGTCATACTCGTGTTCGCTCAAGGGCTTCACCTCAAGACAAATAGCCTGCATGGCGTTTTTCCTCAACACGGTATCCACATGGTCCGTCACAACCTTGTCAGGATTTGAACTTAGCTCCCGGCGCGTCGCGAACCACTCACCCACTTTGTCGAGTATGCTGCCCATCAGGGAGGTGACGGGCAGGTCACGAGGCTCAAGGAATACCGAGTTCAAGCACTCGGCATGGTTTGTGGTGGTCACGGTGAACCGATTGGCGGGATAGAAAGCCCAGGCCCAATTGGAGAAGCCGGCCATCTTAATGTATTCATCACCAGTGGGCGACTTGTCTTTGAATGCTTCGAAGTGGCCATTGAACTCTGCAATGGTGTACGCGTTTGCCGTCAAGAAGAACTGTTTTTGAAGGCCACCCGCCTTGTGATATGCCTTCACATTCTGAAATAGATGGTAAGTGCAGCGGCCATGCTTTGCCAAGTCATAATTTGCTCGGATTCCCTTCGTGATGCTCATGTGCATGTCGCTTACCCACACCACATTGGTCTCATCCGGGACCACGCGTTTCATTTGACGGAAGAAAAAACTCCAGGACGCATCATTCTCCCCGTCGACAATGGCAAATGCAACGGGGTATAGATTGTGGTTTGGGTCTTGGGCAGTCGCAAACATCAAGCAACCACGATACTTCCCCTTTAAGAAACTTCCATCCACCGAGAATACCTGCCAATGTCAATCATCTTAATAAGGTCAGATGGAATTATGACAATGGTAAGATAATAGGACACATTAAGTAGGATAAACGTACACAGTTGGTAGGACTATATACGGTGGGATGAACTGGCACTATTGGTAAAACAGGTATTGGAAGGACAATTGTCTACAATTGGTAAGATGAAATATAACCGTTGGTATGTTTATAACGTGACATTGGCGTACCTGTCTGAGGTGTGGGATGGCTGCCTGCCAAACACCCAAGCTAACGAACGCATACTTGAATTGCTGGTTATCATCACGGACTAATGTGGTTATGGTCCCGGGGTTTGCTCGCTCAAGCATGTAAAGGTATAAGGCCATCCGCTCATAGCTTTTTTCGTAGGTCCTGTACAGGCCGTCCCGTGCGGCTCCCTGCGCCCTGCGTGCCTTCCAGTAGCTGCAGTCCACGCCCAATCGAGACTTCATCATCTTCCTGATTTGACGGGGACGAAGCTCCTTCCCTGACCCAGCAAAACTGCAAAGATGGGATCAACGAGTTACACCAACACCATTTGCACCAACACATTTACACTGGTTTAGGAACTTACTCGGACACCAAACTCTGCCCCATCAGCTTGTAATTGGCGTTGCGGTGGTAGTTGGTGACGACACTAACCTTGCAAGTGTATGTGGCCACGAATTTATGAACCACCCACCTCTTAGTTTGCCGATAGGTTGACGCCCGAAAGCACCATGAACAGTTCGGTTTGGGGCACACAACCAGGTACCTGTCTGTTGTGGATCGCTTCACTTGAATCTCGAAGCACCCGCGCAAAGCTTCCCACTTCACCCTGGACTGAATGGCAGCCTTGGTATCGAACATCTCCCCCTCACGTAACTCCTTCACACTCTCCCGAGGTTCTCCGACTAGAGGAATGGACCGATCCACGTCCTCTTCCACTTGCTCCAATGTCGGCTAAGGTTGTTTGTGTCCTTGGTACGATCGCTCTATCTCTCTCAGCGCTGCCTCAGCCTCATCATCCCAAGATTCAGATGTCTCGTTCGGACTCCCTCCCTCCACTTTCACAGGGAAACCACCCACGATCATGTCATCGTCGGACCTTCCTATGTCTATGATGTCCTCTAATCCGTGAGGGGGGGGGGGGGGTAGGACGTCCACATCGTCGTCGCTATCGACGATCACCACTTGCTTTCCGCGTCAGATGGCATCAGACCTGCTCACATCACCACCCTCCTTCTTGTCAAGTTGTTCCACTTCCTCGCCCTGTCCTACCATTATGTTGTCATCCATCCTACCAACCTCGTCAGATTGGCCGACCATTACGTTGTACTCCATCCTACATTACCAGATTGTTTACCACTCCCAGCAAGACCCCCCTGTTTCCCACTCACGCTGTCCTTTGCAGGCCTACAACACTCTCCCTCCCCAGCTACACACTCAGCACACAGGCAGGCCCCTCCAGTGTCACTGCTAAGGTCGTCCAACATCCCTTTCTCATCGACGAAGCCTCGAACCTTCTCCTCCGGCCCTCCGCCTCCATCAAGACCAACTTCCAAGTCATCCCTGGGGTGGGAGTCGAGACTTCGTCAGCCCCGTCTGAGTCTTCCGACTGATGTTCACCGGAGGCTGTGGAAGGGCTTGTCGTTTTCATCCGTAAGGTGACGTGCAGTGCTATTGGCCATGCTCGTGTGCCGGATTCAGTGTTGTAGAACTTGTAGGCTTCAATGTCATCGTCGTCCCGGACCCGAATCAGAGTTGCCCGACCCATGGAAGGAGGGAGGGAGGTGGGCTCAATGTCGTACAACACCATGTCAACATCGAATTTGGAGACTATCTTCCCCTTCAGTTGGTCGTAGGAAATATTCTGTGGCACCACCATTGCTGCAGTACGTGCCTCTCCCTTGAAGACCAAGCTCCCACCTACGGGAACCCACCAACCGCCGAACACGACATTGATGCATACCCTATCACCTGGGGTACATCAGGGGAAAAGAGTATCAGCCTGGGGGATAGTTCTGATATAGTAAAGGGGAACACCTACAAAGGAAAGGTACAAGATGACTTACCCATCGCTGCCACCGCCACCAACAAACTTGTTGCACTTTTCTTGGAATGGTAAGACAGTACAACACTGTTGGCAGGTCAGAACTGTACTATTGGTAGGATGACAACAGTATCGTTTCCTCGGATGCACGGTTGGGTTTCCCCCGTCCTTTCCACCTCCCTCCTGCTCTGTCTCACTTTTTGCAGGTCATGTTGGGGTGTTTGAGATCCTCCTCTCAAGCTTATATATGTGCTTGGGGAACACCCATCAATGCAATGATTGCATTTTCCCCTCATAAATGCTCCCCTTACCCCCAAAGAACAACCCCGTTTTGGCGCCAAAATTACACTGACAACCCGCCAAATAAGCTACTGACAATCCACTCCAAATTTCTCGAAAATTTCAGGTATGGTAGGACATGGTAAGCCTATTGGTAAGATAACTGTATGCTATTGGTAAGATAAAGATACAATATTGGTCAGACAGATGACATCCCTCTTCCCCCAATGAAGAACCTTGTTTTTGGCGCCAAAATTACACGGACATCCCGCCCAAACCGCTACGGACATTCCCCTCCATATTATCTCCAAAATTCCAACTATGGTAGGACATAGTTGGCCTATTGGTAAGACTAATGTCTTCTTTTGGTAAGCCAAACATGTCCAGTTCCCAGATATGAAGGTGATGCTTTGCCCTCACCATGCCACTCATTTCCTATGTTGGCTCTGTTTTTTCAGAGCATTTACTAAGGAATGACACCCATCAATCAAGAATTTATAAGGGTTGATTGACACCCTTAATTACAATCATTTACATTTCCCCTCATAAATGCCCCCCTTTTTTCCCTACTTTATTGGAGCCACACCCCAATTCCCTGACATGTGCAGCACCTCCCCCTCCTCATTTCTCTCAGCAAAATGAAGGAGCTACAGTGGCCGGTCTCAGCTTCACCTGCAACTTCCTCTCCCGGTTACCTTTTTTATTGGCACAAAATGGCCACTTTCTACCCCATCCAAATAATCAAGGCACATGGCTATTTGTGCAAAGTTTTTTTTTTGGTCTAGTTATGCAAAATGGCCTAAATTTATCGGCCATAGTGCTTAGCTAAATAGATTTGATTGTTAAGGATTAATATATTTACTTTTATTTTAGATTGATCATAATGCTTAGATATATATCGATCGGTCTCTAACAAAATAAGAATTAGTTGTTACTTATATTGCCGCTTGAGACTAACACATGCAGGATTTAAACGGCCTCAAGATTTGTTTCTCATGTGCTATTTTCCGGGAGAAATTTAAAGATCAAATTTTAAATTCAAATAGCTCCAACGACAACTCTTATGCACCGAATATCTGGGAGCAAATCCAAGTTGTTAAAGAAGCTCATTTCCAGGAAATTCAACGACAAGAAAATCTCAGAGTTTGTGTTATAAAAGGATGATCGCACAGAGGAGAATAAGCACACACGACATTGCACTCAACCGAACACATTGAGCACTCACTTGCAAGAGTGTTCATCTTCAAGTTGTTCTATTTATTTTCTTCCTTGAATTGGTAAATAAAGAGCGGCCATCCGGGATTCGAACCGGGGACCTTTGGGTACTACCCGCAAGTTCTTTCTAGCTGAACCCTCCTTCCGAAATGGTTATTTATTTTCTTCCTCTTTGTGTTATAATTGTTCTATCTTTTGTTGAGAGAAGAAAAGTCTGAGAGAAATAGGATAAGGCATTCCCGTTATACTAAGAGTATCATATACTCCAACGTATCAACACTTCGGTGTTAAAGGGGCTTTATTTTATTGTAATTTGGGTTGTTTGGATAGTAGCGGGTTAGACTACGAGAGGATAGAAGAAGGGAAGTTCTTCTAGGTTGTATATAGGACTCATAAGGAAAAGTGAAATAAAAGTGTTTTGAATCCTATGGGTTGGATAACCCTAGGCGGAGACATAGGCTCGTTATAGCTAAACTTCGTTAACAATTCACGTGTCCTTTATATTTTTTATTTCCGCACTTACAATTAACGTTTTTATTTTTCAGCAAAACAGGTTACTTATATATCTCAACACCCTTGACATCCAGTTCAAAACCTTGAGATTAGTTTCAAGACCCTTGAAGTCACGTCTGCGATTAACTTGCGAAAATCTCTAATACTCTATTCAACCCTCCTTCTAGAGTATTTCTACTATTACATTACCTACTCCATTCTTCAATTGGGATCAGAGCTTAACTCATATTTATTTGATTTAAACATTTGTGAGATCGATCATGACTATTGTAGGTGATGGAGGCTTCGTTCAAGGAAGATCGGCCAATTGTCCACCCCTCTTTTGTGGCGATAACTTTGTGCACTAGAGATCCTTAATGCAGATGTTCACTTTTAATCAAGATATGGAGCTTTGGGAACTTATCAAGAAAGGTCCTCATGTTCCAAAGAAGTTAAATGTCGCAAGAGTGGATGTGCCTAATGAGGAGAGCGAATTTAATCAAACTGACGTTAGAGAATGTGGCCAAGAACTACAAAGCTATGTACTTGCTCTACTGTGGTTGATGCGGGACGAACGTCGTTGGTACTTTCTCCCTTTACCAAACTTAAACACACAACCAATAGGTTAGGCAGTCAATCACTTGATAAACCAAATAGCTACTAGTATAGCAATGAAGTCCGGTGTCAAACCCACAGGGAGAAGCGAATTCCTATTCAATAACTCTAAACAAGCACTCTTATAGCAAAGCAATGATTCTTGACAAATAGTAAATATGTAAAAGTAACCAGATTGCAAATCACAAAGCAAATAGGTATCAAAGTAGAAAGAACATTTCACCTGTAATTATCTGACAATGGTTGGAATTCATGGTCCTCGGACTGATATATCAATTATTCATATTCCTAGGTCTACTTGACTAAAGTTGAGAGATCCGCAGAAATTCACTCATCTTATTCAATTTCACTAAAGAATAGCATTAAGAACTCAAGTAATCAAGACCAATTGGCACATATACTCTACACAATTAAGACAGATAGACACATACCGAACTCAACCCTAATTGCATATCCTCAACATAGATCAATTGAAATCATCCACTACAAAGACAAAGAGACATAACTATCATCAATACCTTTGTTTGCTATCGAGAAAACAACAACGAATTCATAGCTAAAGATGCAATCCCTAACATGTTGATCAGGCATAGAAAGGAACACAACTATAAATTGAGCATAAGATGATAACTAAGAACATGAATAATCAAATAGAATCAAATCCTCACAATCCAAACAACCATGTCTTCGAATCACAAGCAAAACTATGAGTTTAGCAACTCATAGGCCAATTCTCTCTCTCTCTCTCTCTAATGGTGTTCATAGTCTCTCAATAACAACTCCAACATGTCGTACAACGAAATAAACTGAAAACAACCTGAATAAGTCTCACAATGGTCGGCAAAAACCTAGTAGGAAATACTAGAAAATAATATAAAATAATAGTCTTCGGAGCCAAAATCGCGTTTCCGGAATCTGGGGCCACGGCGGGCGTCGTGCAAGGGGCGGCGGGTGCCGTCTCTGCAGTGCGTGGCATTCCTCAGTTTCCTTCAATGGATTCCAATGTCGTGCCTCCTTGCTCTTCCTTAACTCTTCCTTAGCCTCCATATGCTCCAAAACATGCTTCTTAAGCTCTTCCCAAAGTCCATTCAAGGTCGGAATGTAAATCTGCAGAATAAACACTAAAAACGCATAGATTCCAAACTCGAATACTTCACAAGTAATATACGGAACTAGACTCAAAACATAACAAAACCATGACCTAATAGCAATAAGAAACACCTATAATGCCTATATGAAATATGCATTATCAGTGGTTTAAATGCTGATGACTTTAACCTTGTTTAATCTTGCAGGAGCGCAAAGGAAATTTGGGATAAACTGGTTGTAACCTACGAAGGTACAAGCCAAGTAAAGGAAACTAAAATAAGAATATTCTCACATCAATATGAGTTCAAGATGTTGCACCTGAGTGCTTTCTCCGCCACCTCCTTCTAGGTACGGGCAGCAGCAACCACAAAACTCCCTTCCAGCGAATGAAGATGAAGCCGAGAGGCTCAGCCTCTAGGAACAACCACCACAGCCGCCGACACCACGTCATACTCGCTTCCCTTGTTCTTGGAATCTGAGGTCGGTTTTCAAATTCGTGTTTGTTTTTCAACTTAAAACCCCATAAAGGCTCGCCTTTAACCCCCTTCCTTCGTCCTAGGCCTTAACGGAGAGATCCCATCATCGACAAGGTCGGGCAAGCGAACCAGACCCCTTTTTCGGTGAAGAACTCCAAGCCTCGGTGAGATCCCTTCTCCTTTCTTCTTGCAATCATTTGGTTAATTCTGGGTGGAATGTGGTCGGGAAAGGATTTCGAGCAGGTCGGGGTGAGAAAGGTCGCCGATGAAGCTCTGTCTTCCTCCCTCTCCTCCGTTTCTTTTTCGTTGTTATGAACAAAGCTCTGTCATTTGGGAGGAGACGAACTCTTTTCTTATCTTGGGTTGGGTCGGGTCTTGCCTATTGGATCCGGGTTATATCATTTCAGGTTGTGGGTATTTGGTTTTGGGAGAACGATGCCTTTTTTTTGTAGGAGGAATTCGAGAATTGCAAATAAAATATAGATAAAATAGGCAAACTGATTCTGTTCCGTGCAAATAATTATAAGCCTCCCTGCCGTTGTAGTAGAAGGTAGTCAGAATCGATCCACGAGGAAGCGGGTCAGCGGATTTCAGATAGTAGAAGAATCACGTTCAGAAATCAACTTAGAAGAACTCGATCTCGACTAGGCTGTAGTTGACAGGGATCACTGCAGTCGATCTAGAGCGGAATCAGTAGCAGCAGGCAACAGAGTTACTCGACGTCGACCAGGAGTACTCAACGTCGAGTAGAACTTGTCGTCTCGAGTACCTGCAAAACAGAAGCAGCAATCGATCTCGAGTAGTCAGTAGTCGACGTCGACTAGATCTACTCGATGTCAAGTGAACCTGAAGAAACGTTACTGCATTGGCAAAGGTGGCCGAAGAGTGCGAGGATGGCAAAGAATCGTGGACAGAAATAAACCAAGGTGCTGAGTTTTTTGAGGACCCAACGAACGACAGATTGTAGATTGTAAACAAATGAAACGAAGACTTCCAAGACTGGGGTTTGCAACAACGATAACCAAACACGCATAAGGTAGGATAAATATAGATAATCATGCAATCACATCAAAGGAACAAGCTTTCTCCTTTTCCAACAATTAGACAACTCTTTCAAGTAACCCTAATTCTATATACCAATTTTATGTTTATAATCCAAGTGGTTAACCTGAATCTCTATTAATTAGGGAATAAACATAATAAAGATAGTGGATGATCAAAACATAATGGGTTCGTATGGAACGGAGTTAATAAACTGACTAAAATTGTAAACAAGGTAAAATTTATAAACTGTTGGTAAAAGTAGTTAAAAATTTATGAAAAAATATAAACTCCGTATGGGGCGAAAAACAGTTTATTTGTAAAAAGTGGAGTTTATTTGGTTGTTATTAGGGGTATACTTGTCTTTTCAAATCAAATAAACCCCCAAAACCCAAAAAAAGCTTCAAAAACAAGCTTCTTTTTTAACTCACAATTTTAACTACTTTTACCTATTTTTTTTCCATCCATACACTCTTTAACTTGTTTAAAAATAAACTTCTACTTCTACTTATTTTTTTACCTACTTATTTGTTGCAACCATACACACCCAATAAATATCGAATCTTTACCTCAAGCGCGCATGGCTATCGTTGGGCTCACCCCGACCGTAGAAGTAGGTGGACTACTCACACCTCATCATAGTAATCGACATAATTGATGGAAAAGAAACTTGCATTAACTAATTCAAAGTCTTTACAATTCCGGCACTCCAACTTTTGCAAAAGCGCCAAAACCCTAAAACCATTGAAAACCTAAATTGTATGTGTGTATGTAGCTCTACAATTGGATGAATGAAAAGCTAGCCCCTAGGGCTTTATTTATAGGGCTTGAGCCTTCCTAATCAAGGAAAGCAAATTCTATCTATACCTAAAAATATAAATCTTGATAAATAAACGATAAATACTAAAAGGTAACAAATAAAGTCTCCTTGTGGTAAATAATCTTCTCCTCATGTTGATAGATCTTGATAAACTCTGATAGAACCGTCCTTGCTTCATGCCCAAGTAGTCCACTCGTCCTCGGATTGGCTGATAATGCATATCTTTGGTAGGCATTATAGGCATTTTTAGGCTAGTTAGGTTGCATTTAGTTAATGGTTTGAAGTTAAATTGCATCTTATGATTATTTTGGAAGAGTTCGAATTCTGCGCAAATTTGTGGTTATTTTGTAGAGATGGATTCGAACATTAGTGAGAGATGCAATGACCTTGGAGAGGACTACAAGAAGCAAGAGTAGAAGAGCAGAAAGGCAAGAGATAGAAAGCTGCTCTCGGATGCAGCAAGGAACACATGCAGCGAGCATATGCAGCGACCGCATCAACCATGTCGGGGCTGCCGCATTGAACGCCAGAATGGCACGTTTAGTTAATGAGAACCCTAGCTGTTCCACGCTTCATCTACTTCTTAAGGCCGATTTTAGTTAGTTTTCATTTACTTCTATTCTATTCCACGCTTCATCAAACAATTAGAGATTGAACGATGTTTTCTATGAGGAACTAAACTCATATGTTCTGCCTACAATTTGAAGCTTTATTTGGATTGATTGTGAGTTTCTAATTCTCGCTCCTTAATTTCGCTATTGAATGCTTCAACTTCTTTGTGCTTGAATGTTTGATTGTTTTATTCTATCTAGCCCGCACAACTAGCTAGAATCAATTCAATTGCTAGGGTTTTGTAGATTCTTGATTGCGAACTTTAACCCAAGTAGCAAACTTGTCCCTTTAGGGCGGATTGAACTAATTGGATAAGTAGAAAGTTGGATGTGTTGTTAAATCCCTCTTTAGGGACTGCAAATACCTTGGTTAATCTTTAAACTTAAAGCTATCAATTGGGTTAAATCCTTCTTTAGGAACTATTCAATTGATAAGGGTTTCTACAACTGACTGGACTAGTAACTATATTAGGTTAGGACAAGGGAATTCATAGGAAACCTAAAAGGACGAGAATAAGTTACAAGGATTGTTTCAATCAAATAAAGTGGAAAATTGTGGGTAGAACTGCTTCCCATAATTGTTTGAATCAAAACCATTTACTTTTGCTTTCATAAATCTGCTTTGATTAAAGACGGATCTTTAAAATCATAACCCCCCCCCCCCCCCCGTTTGGTTACTTAATTGGCATCTAAATCATACTTGAACGACAAATTTCCCTGTGGATCGACCTCTTACTTATCGTTGTACTAGTTATAGGTTTGATATTTATTTTGACGGATCAACGACAAGTTTTCCTCCCGTCAAATTTGGCGTCGTTGCTAGGGAGCTGCACGGTGAACGGTGCGGCGGCCGCCGCAATCATGCAGCAGCCGCGACATGGAAGAGGAGCAGCGGCCGTCGCAGGTATGCAGCGACCGTCGCAGGTATGCGTTCTTCTTCTTCTCTTTTTCCCTCTTCCTCTCCTCCTCCTTCTTCTTCCTTACCTTTGGAGACTCTGAAGCCAGTTCCACCCTTTCCGGAAGCCCTAAAGGATACAAGAAGGTATGAGAATGAGAAGGAAATTTTCAAAATGTTTAATTAGTGCGAGGTAAATATTCCTTTGCTTAATTTGGTTAAAAGCATTCCTAGATATGCTAAATTTTTTAATGAACTTTGCACTATCAAGCGAAATCAGAAGCTGAAAGGTAAGCAAAAGGTCAAGGTAAGTGAACATGTCACTGCTATGTTTCAGAAGCGTTTGCCTGAGAAGTGTAGTGATCCTGGTATGTTTGCGATTCCATGTGTGATAGGTGATACTAAACTTGACAAAGCCATGTTAGATCTAGGAGCATTTATTAATTTCTTACCTCCTCATGTTTATCATCCCTTAGGATTGGGACCTCTGAATGATATTCGGGTAGTAATTCAACTTGCTGATCGCTCTACTATTTACCCGAAAAGGATTGTTGAGGATGTCTTGGTTAAGGTCGACAACTTGATATTCCATACCTATTTCTTTGTGATTGATATGGGTCCTGGTAACAGTGAAGACCCTATTCTGTTGGGAAGACCTTTTCTAAAAACTGCTAGGACCAAGATAGATGTCTATTCAGGGTCTCTTAATATGGAATTTAATGGTTAAAGAGTTGAGTATAATATCTATGATTCCATAAAATTTCCATCTCATGATCCTTCTCTGTGCTTTATGGATGTCATTGATACTATGGCACAAGACTGCTTTGATTTAGAGTGTGTTAATGAGATGGAGGTCGCTTTACATGCCCCGATAGATGAAATTTATAGAGATTATGCTTTGTCATCTAATCTGCAGGAGGCTATATTGGCTTTAGACCATCGATCTCATACCTATGTGCCACCAAGAGAAGAACGCATCGAGCTGCCCATGCCAAGTGAAAAGCTTCTCCCCTCCATTGTCCAGGCGCCTGATATTGAATTGAAACAACTCCCTAGTCACCTTAAATATGCTTTTCTTGGTGAGAATGATACTTTGCATGTCATTATTTCTAACAAACTCACTTTTGAGCTGGAGGAGCGATTGGTGACTGTTCTGAAGGAGAACACGGAGGCGTTAGGATGGAGAATTACAGACATTAAGGGCATCAGTCCCACCCTCTGCATGCACATAATACTTTTAGAGGATGATGCCAAGCCATCTAGACAACCTCAGCAGGGACTCAACCCGTTGATGATGGAGGTGGTGAAGAAGAAGGTGTTGAAGCTCTTTCAAGCCGGTATGATCTTTCCCATCTCTGATAGCAGGTGGGTAAGTCCCACTCAGGTTGTTTCTAATAATGGGGGGTACCACTGTCGTTGAGAACCAGGATAGTGAGTTGCTCCCTAGCAGGTTCCAAACTGGATGGAGGGTCTGTATTGATTATCGTAAGCTGAATGCAGTAACTCGCAAAGACCACTTTTATTTACCATTTATTGATCAGATGCTTGAGCACCTTGCTGGTCGCTCTTTTTATTGCTTCTTAGATGGCTACTGAAGCTATTTTCAGGTACCCATAGCACCGGAGGATCCAGAGAAGACGACATTTACATGCCCCTTTGGCACTTTTGCATATCGCAGAATCCCTTTTGGGTTATGTAACGCACCTGGGACCTTCCAACGGTGTATGGTGAGCATATTTTCTGAGTATGTAGAACACTTAATAGAGGTATTCATGTATTACTTTACTATGCATGGATATGAATTTGATACTTGCTTGCCCCATTTGTCACTTGTACTTAGGCGGTGTGTAGACACCAACTTAGTTCTTAATTCTGAAAAGTGTCATTTTATGGTTGAGCAAGGCATTGTTTTGGGTCATATTGTGTGTAGCAGGGGTCTTGATGTGGACAAGGCTAAGATTGATGTCATTAAGTCTCTGCCTTACCCCACCAATGTGCGCGAGATTTGTTCCTTTTTAGGCCATGCAGGGTTCTATCGCAGGTTTATTAAGGATTTTTCTAAGATATCTACACCTCTTTGTGATTTACTCAAGAAGGAAGTAGCTTTTGACTTTGATGACAGGTGTAGAGTAGCCTTTGATGAGCTAAAAGGTCGCTTGACTAGCGCCCCTATAATTCAGGCACGATATGGTCTCAACCCTTTGAGATTATGTGTGATGCCAGTGACTATGCAATGGGTGTTGTCTTGGGACAAATGGAAGGAAGAAGCTCTCATGTCATCTATTATGCCTCGATGACTCTGAATGGAGCGCAAAGGAACTACTCAACCATTGAGAAAGAGCATCTGATCGTGGTCTTTGCACTGGAGAAGTTTCACTCCTATCTCCTAGGAACTAAGGTAATTGTCTTCACTGATCACGCTGCTCTTTGCTATTTGTTAACAAAAAAAAAAAGAGAACCCTAGATTGATTCGACGGATCTTGCTCTTGAGCGAATTTGATATCGAAATTAAAGGTAAGAAATGTGCATAGAACTTAGTAGCGGACCATCTTAGCAGACTTGTCCAAGAAGAGGACAAGTCGAATGATCAAAGACCCATTCACAGTGAGTTGCCTGATGACACGCTATTTTTATGAATAATCTTTCGTTCATCCAGCTGTAGGAAACCACGGAGGGTGCAGCGGCCGCAACACCCATGCCACGACCGCGGAAGAGCACAGAAGCGGCGGCCGCCGCATGTGGCCATTTCGTCTCCTTTGCTTTCTTTTGACGAGGTAAGCCCCGATGCCCCTGAATTGTTGATGGGTGTCCATACTCTTCAACCTTGGTTTGCCAATATGATGAATTTCTTGGTTACGGGAGAATTTCCACCTAATTTCACGAAAGCTCAAAAGGACAAGATTTGACACGACTTTCGCTTCTGTGTTTGAGATGACCCCTACCTTTGGAAACATTGTGCTGATGGGGTAATTAGGAGGTGTTTTCCAGACAATGAGGTATAATCTGCCCTTACATTTTGTCATGCTCATGAATTGGAAGCCACTTAGGTCCTCAAATGACTGCTAGGAAAGTTTTAGAAGCAGGATTCTTTTGTCCTCACTTGTTTAAGGATGCTAATGCTTTTTGTAAATCTTACGATCAATGTTAAAGGGTTGGAAACATATCTAATAAAAATGAAATGCCACAAACTAAGATCATATTCTGTGAAATTTTTTATGTTTGGGGTATTGAATTTATGGGTCCCTTCCCTAGTTCCTTTGGAAATATCTATATTTTTCTTGCAGTGGACTATGTCTCCAAGTGGGTGGAGGCAAAGGCCACCAAAACTGATGATTCTACAGTTGTTGCAGATTTTCTAAAGGACACAATTTTCGCAAGATTTGGAGTGCCTAAGGCTCTGATTAGTGATAGAGGGACACATTTCTGCAATATGACCATCAGTGCCTTGTTAAGGAAATATCATGTCACGCAGAGAGTGTCCACAACTTATCATCCTCAGAACAATGGTCAAGTAGAGATATCAAATCGGGAGATTAAGACCATTCTGGAGAAAACAATGGAACTTAACAGAAAGGATTGGAGTCTAAGGCTGAATGATGCTTTGTGGGCCTATCAGACGGCCTATAAGACTCCCATCGGCATGTCCCCTTATCGAATTGTCTTTGAAAAGGCCTGTAATGTGGAACATCAACATAAGGCATACTGGGCTGTAAAGAATTGCAATATGAGGATGAATGAAGTGGGTGAGTTCAGGAAACTTCATTTGCAAGAGCTGGAGGAATTGCGTTTGGATGCTTGACAAAGGATTTTCAGTCGCCTAAAATCCTATCAAATAAATCCGACTAACCTAACTAATGTAGTTTGGCAAGTACGGGTCGATCCCACATGGAGTCAATGATTTGTATGCAAAGTGTGTCAACAAGAACAAGAACCAACGAGGGGGGATTTCGATGGTTTAGACTAACTAAGAATGCAAAAGTAAGAAAAATAATAAAGTAAAACAGATTAAATGGATGAATATGAGAGAATAACTCAGGTCAATCAATCTCAGCAATCAGGTTTGTTCATTGATCATTGATATCGAAAAGATAACTTCCTCTTGAATACTTTGTTGTGGAAAGACTAGGTCTTCTGAATCCAATTCCTTATCGAATCTAGTTAACAGGACAACCAGACCCTGAAAACCCTAATTATCAAACAATCTTGAAACTATCAAGATTCAATTCAATAATCGATGAAGCTTAAAGGAAATCAACAAAGACAATCGACGCGCACTACCAGTTATTGCATCAATTGCAAATCAATTATCTATACAAATCCCTAAATCAACCAGTTCCAGAGATTTATACTTTTCTACTCAAGGATATAGATAACTCAACCAGTAATTATCTATATCTAGCTATAGATTGTCATGAACAAGCATCAGTTGATCAGGCTAATGAAAATTCACGAAAACCCTAAACATTCGGCGCAGAGAATTGATAATATTGATCAAAGAGGAGTATTAAGAAATAGAAATCTCACAATGAAATTGCAAACCTGAAGCTTCGATTAATTTTCCCAAGCAAAGAGGTTTAGTGGTTTATGGTTGAAAAGAAATCACAAAAGGGCTCCAATGGTTGCTTCGTCCTCCCCTCGTTCGATCCCTTTTTACCAACTTTCGTTCGATCCCTTTTTACCAACTAAAACAAGACCTCTAGTGTTCTTGGCCAACTAACGTTTTCATCTGCCCTCCTAATTGAAATAAAAATAAAAATAACACATTTCATTAATGAATCAAAGTAACAGCTCTCGGCATAAACTCGGGCTCGCCATTGCATAACTCGGTCGAGTTATTATTGCTCCACCCGAGTTCCTTTCAGCAGCTAACTTGATGTTCAGATTTCGCTATTTTCAAGGCTGTATTTGGAAAAGTCGCAAACATGAAAGTTGTAGGTCTTCGAATCCGCTTTCCAACAAGTATAAGTATGCCCCGATCCGATAAATACAGCCTTCGTACGACTTGTTTTAGTGCAGCGTCGCCAGCTTGGATAGCTCCAGTCCTTTACATGTTTAGCTCCTCTCCTCGGCTCTCGTAGATTGAAGAGTATGGACACCTGAAATCATGCACAAACCTCGTAGATTCCGAATCTAATTGAAACATAATAAAAACATGAAAACTACTTTAACTCATTCATTTTACCCTACCTAAACACATCTAAATGCATATATTAACACTACCTAAATGTGCATGATCAAACTCCCCCACACTTAAACGTTTCTTGTCCTCAAGAAAACAAAACTAATCCAATCAAACATCCCACAAATACACTCTTCATGCATTCACCTCATCAAAGCACAATCCAAACCAAGTAGGAAGCACAAGACAAAAATCAACATCCTCACATGTATTTGAGCAACTCAAAGGCTTAGGCACATTTCAATCCAACCTCACCGGGTACATAAAGTGTTTCACTCATCGCTCTTGTGTTTAGGTTAGTTCAATTTCGCTCAAACTCAATCCAATGCAACTAAGCTACATAAAAATTGAAATCCACATCACAATCTCCACCGTGAGTGACATTACCAACAATAATCCTCATGAGGTCTTGTAAGGGTTGTAATGGGGCTCGGGTAAGAACATCAAGGTATGAAAAGATTTAGGCTTTATGGTGCTAAAAATCCGGGAAAAAGAGATCTCAACTACAACCGGAAAAACACTCACAACCAAACATCTCTTCAACCAAAAGAATTCAAATTTTAACTCCATCCACCATGGTTTTTAGGATCGGGATCCTAGTGTTGGATCGATACAAAGGCGTAGGATCGGATCGTAGGATCGTAAGACCCTAGACAAAAATTAAAAATAAAATAAAAAAAACCATCCTAAACAAATACCTTAATTTTAAAATAAAACTATGCTTTTCCTCCATTAAACAAATTATGTAACTAAAATAGTCAAATAATAAGCATTTAACATTCATAATTTGTCAAGAATAATGTCTCAAAAGGTGACAAACAGACAAGAATAATGTCTTAAATTATGACAAATATACAAGAGATAAATCACACATCCAAATATCCAATGATATCTCTAGTTTCAAATGTCATCATCGCAATTAACCACGTTATGAACAATTTCAGGTGCTGGGACGTGGATTTGTCGAGTTGAGTAATGAAACAAAGGGCTTAGGGTTTCAATTCAACGTCTTCACGGAGATGGGCTACCAAAAAAATAAAAAATAAAAAGATCCAACGTATCTAGAAGGCCAAATATTTAAACAAAACAAACACAATTACACAAATATGATTTTTACTAGGATCGGATATTTTTTCTAGGATCGATAGATCCTAGGTGGATCCTACCGATCCCACACAATCCCATAGGATCCTAGGTGGATCCTAGCACGAAGGAGTCTATATGCCCGATCCGGATCAAAACCTTGCCTAGAATCGTAAGATCGTAGGATCGTAGGATCCGGATCGGGATCCTAATAACCATGCCATCCACAAATAAAGACTTAAGCACAACTCTTGTTAATCAACTCACTCTTTGTTAATTCTTTTCTCTTGATTTTTCGATGATTTTTCTTCTTTTCTTTTCTTGATTTTTTCCTTTTTATGACTTTTCCTCGAATTTTACTCCTAAGTGAATTTTATTCTCCTTAGGCCCCGAGTATTAAGCACAATAATCATCCATATGAAGCTAAAAAAGAATACACCACCCATACATAACTTCCAAATGCTCAAAATACTCCACTAATACACATTTTCACCAATCTTCTCCCTAATTCCCGGATAGGGTAAGGCTAAAATTGGCTAAAAGACATTTTGTGGGGCTAACAAAATGGGCTAAAAGGCTCAAATTTGGCTTCTAGCAGAGAATACAATATAGAGGTAGATACAGAGTGAGATATGGCTAACAAAGTATTGCCTCAATCATATGAAAATCACAAGTAATAATCAAAATATACGGCCTTGAAATAGATATCAATCTCAATTCTCATAGGTAGTCACATTGGAGAGTATCACACACAAGAAGCAAAAGGACATCAATAAAGCATAGTCCCAATAAGGCCAAAATAAACTCACAAGGTAATAATTTTTTTTTTTTTGGATTGCAATGCCACCTAAAAGCTAAGAGTTATACATGCTCAATCAATCCATTATCTCATGCTCCAATAGATCAAACAAACTAGACGAGGATCAACAATTCAAGCATATCATGGGACTTATAATTAGACTAAGAAGAAAGTAGAAGACAAGTGGTATAGATGGGGTTATCTGAAAGATTCTAAATCTACAATGCCATGCATGCTGATTTTTTTTCTTTTTATATGATTTTTCTGTTTTTTTTTTCCAATTTTTGTTTTTTATAATATGCAAGACTAAGAATAATAACCATGAAATGCAAAAACAAGAAAGAAATATATACAATGCAACCCAAATGCAAACATGTAAATGTTCCTTCCCCCACACTTAATTCACACATTGTCTTCAATGTGAAAAATAAAATAGAAGGAGAAGAATGCTTACAGATTCATCTGCATATCAAGCGGAGGTGATGAATTCAAGCACAAGAGTGTGATGAGCCATTGTTCTTTCTCGTTTCGACCTCAAGGAGACACCACAACCTAATCTCTATAAACAAGAGACAAGGCAACACCAACAAAGAAATATTTGTTGTCCCGACAACAAAGAAATATTTGTTGTCCCGGCAAGGACAACTCACAATAATAATCAATGGTGTCAATCCACTCACAACAACAATCAAGCATAGCTACCATTCTCTCAAAATATTGCAAATCGTCAATCAATTAAGCATAAATCGATCAATACTATCTTCAATAAACTCAATAAGAAACTCCAATTAAGCTTAATATCTGAGAGCAAGATCGATCAAATGACTAAAATTCAATTCCCCAAAATTTACAATTTCACAATTAAGCACAGAAACCACCTAAAACAAGCAACAAAACCATCCACAACCACATAAATATTGCAAATCAACACTTAGCACAAATCAATTAATGCCAAATTTACCAAACTCATTAAGAAAACTCAAATCAAGTTGAATTCCATCTAGCAAGATCAATCTAAATGCCTAATCTCAAATTTGTAATTTCTTCAATCAAGTTCGCATATCAAACCACAAGTCAATTTCTCAATCAGTCCTCCTCCAGCAACAAATTTAACACAAATAAGTTTCAAGTTAATCCAAACAACTCCTAAATTCTACAAAAAGTTTTTCAATTTAGCAAAACCTAGGAATTGGGGATTTGAAATTGTACCTTAATTCTTCAATGGAGGAGAGAAATAAGAGGAAGGGGCTGACCGGGGCTGGTGGCCGGACTTGGGATCGGAAGTGGCTAGCGAGGTCGGGTGATGGCGCTGGCTGGACGAAGTCGGCGGCGTGGCCTGGTGGCTGCTCGAAGCTAGGAACGGGAGGGACAGGGGAGCTCGGAACGCTCGCCTGCTGCTGGGGGTGGCCTGTGATGGAACCTCAGGATCGGGAGGCAGGGGCGTTGGGCTTGTTGTTCGCTCTTCGCTGCTAAGCGAGAAACGATTTCTCGCTTCCCCTTTTTTTTTTTTTGAAGACTAACATAACTCGGGTAAGGTTTAAGAAACTCGACCGAGTTTAATTTTTTTCCACCCGAGTTTTTCTTGAAGACCTGTTTGCTACTCGGGTTGGCCAAGAACTCGACCGAGCTCTTCACCCGAGTAACCTACTGTAATTATCCTTCTTTTTTGGCCCTTTTGACGAACCTTTTTTTTTTGAAACTTGAAATTGAAAAAAACCAAAAAAAAATGAAAAATGCAAATCTAAATTACTCACCTTGGGTTGCCTCCCAAGATGCGCTTGGTTATGGTCGGTAGCTCGACATTTTAGTTGTCCATTTAAGACTCACTCGGACATCGTCAGTGCCCTCAGCAGCAAATCAAACTCTTTTGCACACCATCTAGGTAGACTAGCACTACATACGAATAAGTTGAAGTCAAAGTATGTCCACAACTCTTCATATGCCCGAGCATGACTCCCCGCCGTGCGTATGTAGAACCACCAATTCAGTTCCATTGGTGGTATGTCGAAATAATGAGCCCAAGGGTCAACATAACCACCAACCTTCTAACCATTGCAGATGATATCAATTCTTTGCCCAAGAGCCACAGAAATCAGCTCTGGACTTGGTTCCTTGATAGGCGAGCTCGAAACAATCTCATCGAATGAATGAGGCAATAAATCACATGGAATCTCACGCGTCGACTCATGACACTCCATGTCAGGAAGTAGTGTACTCTCCTCTTCATCGCTGAAGAAATTGTTATCGTCTGTGAACATATCCTCCTCCGCCAAAACATTATCATGCGCATAGCTTAAGGGTATGGGAGGTGGCGGAGTAGATTCGGATGAACTCAATAAGGGAGGAATAGGAAGCACACACTCACCTTCATCTTCATGACTTTCTGAGCTTCCCTTGGGCGTGACAAATAGGTCCTTGTCACTCCCTAGGGTGTTCGTGGTGAGGCTCCCTATCGGGTTAACCACCGGTTTAGACGGTAGTTCACTCGCTTCACATGCTAGAATATCATTCCCCACTTGGACCATTCGGTGCACTTGTTCATCTAGTTCAATAATCTACTGACACAATTGCTCATTTTCCAAGTAGGAGGCCTTGGATAGATCCTCCAAAGGTGTGTCGAAGTAATCTATTGGTTGAGGTTCCAACGCGAAGGACATTTCCTACAAGGCCTGGTGACCTATGTAGCAGATAAGATCCCAAATTCTTACCAAGCCTAATTGTGCTAGATTTCCTCCATATCTCGCAAACTATCGTGGAAACCCCGCTAATTGCGGATGTCCACACACCTCTGCAACCTACTGAGATATAGGTGAAAGTTCTCACCTTCGAACTGCGATAATCTCAACATCTTAAACTGTTAGTAGCATATGTACTGTGAACCGTAAGATAGGTTCACAAAAAAAAAGTTAGTAGCTAAATTAGTACACAAGACAAACACACAAATAACAACTTGACTCCCCAGCAACGGCGCCAAATTTAATAAATGTGCATGATCAATGCCTATGAGAATGCACTGATTTATAAGGAGAAGACAAAGGCTTGGCATGACAAATACATCATGCGGAAGGAGCTAAAGATAGGAGACAAGGTTCTCTTATATCAATCGTACATGAAACTCTTCCCTGGAAAGCTTAGATCAAGGTGGGAAGGGCCCTACACGATCTCACGGATAGTTCCTCATGGAGCAACCGAAATCTATGACCCTAAGTCTCATGAGCTCTTTAAGGTCAATGGTCATAGAGTTAAGCCATACTTTGAGAACATCCCTCAGAATGAAGAAGAGGAGTTGGTGCTTGCTGAACCAACCAATTAGGCCACTCAAGGGCCACTACGTCGAGCCAATGACATGAACCAAAGGCGCTTCTCGGGAGGCAACCCGAGGTAAGTTTTCTTTCTTTTTCATTTGATCTCTCTTAGTTAGTTAGTTTTATTATTGTTTTGCTTCTGTTGTGTATTGGATTTGGCATAACAATACAAGGAAAGGAGAGGTCGGGACGTCAAAGAACAAAACGAGCTGCTAATGCACTTGCAGTGGCCGCAGCACCTATGACGCGGCCGCTGCAAGACCCACCATCAACATGCATATGCAGCGGCCGCATCACCTATGCCGTGGCTGCCGCATGACTGCCCATGACCCTTCTCGCCTTTTTTTGAAAAAAAAAACAAAACAAAAGCCAATGGAACTCCTTTCTAACCCTACCTTTCCATCTCTCTTTGCCGTCATCCCCTCTTTATCACCATCACCATCTTTACCTTCAACATCCCAAACCCCAAATCTCTGCCTCTTCCCTGTAACCACCCCACAGCCGCGCCGGATTTGACCGCCACGAACAACTCACCTTCGTCGGCATTGTACAAAAAGCAAGGAGGAAGCCGCTGCCGCGCTTGCCGCCTAACGCGGATTCGCCGACCTCTGCCTGCCGCACCCCTGCAGCAGCAGCCGTCGGTTTTCCTCGCCGCCGGGTTTGGGTTCTGTTGGATTTTTTTTGTTGAGTGGTGTTTAGTTGCTCGATTATTGTTGTTGTTTGGTGTATTGTGGGGACTTCTGTTTGTGTTCTTGGTTGTGGTGTGTGCTATTGAGATTTGTGGTGGTTTGGAGGATTTGGTTTGGTTGATTTGCTTGCGGTGGATCTGAGCCTTGTGGTTGATTTTTGATCTGTTTGGGTTGATTATTGATGCTGGGATTTATTAAACATGGTTCATCAGTTGTGAAACTTGTCTAGAGGGTAGTGGAAGATTTGGGACAGTTTTGATTCAAAGTGGTTCGTGCAAACGAAATTCTTCGATGTTCCGACATTACAGAAGTTGGGGACGCTAGAGGTTACTCAGCAGATGCTCACTCATGGGGGCTTAGGCGCTTTTCTGACTTTTAGTGCCCCCACCTATTCTGAGTTGGCCAGGGAGTTTATGGTTACGCTAGATGTGTCAGATGATCACATTAGGTTCTATCTGTTGGATCAGGGATACTCCTGCACATATGCTCAGTTGCGGGATTCCTTTGGTATTACTCAGGAGCCCACCGAGGATTGGGTTGACCATGTGCCAGATCAGAGGACACACGATTTCTAGTATGCAGTGACGGGCACTCTTTTTAATGGACATCGAGGGGAGTACAACTATAAGTTTGTCCATCCATCCCTACGGTTAGTTCACAAGGTCCTGGCCATGGCTTTTAGTGGTCAGGCGATGTGAGCAAAGTGCCAGTTGGAGACTTACCCTAGTTGTGGAACTTTTCTCCCCGGTCACCTATCATTCCAGACTGAGTGGAGATATTTCTGGATATTTGTTTGAGGATTCAAACAGAAAACGGCAGGTAGAGTTGGGTTAGGAGGTATGATCACCCTGATCGCCCGACACTTCATTGATCCAACACAGGGTGGTGCCCCTATGTCTGGTGGGTACACTTATACGGAGGATCAGTTGAGGAGAGCCTACTTGCTTGAGGGCTCAGAGGCGATGGGCTTTATCTGGAAGGCAGGACCTGGGGGAGTCCACAGATTGAGGCTGCCTAGGGCACTGCCTTATGGCCCTACTGATGATGCCTTCTACATTGAGGGCGATGAGGGTGATGATGACGAGAGTGATGAGAAGAAGGAGCAGGCGGGTGTACCTGATCACCCTATGCCTGATTATCATATGGGTGGTGCACAGTATGTTGCTGGCTCTTTTGCAGGGCCTAGTTCTTCATCTGATGAGTCTGCCTGGCGCGACCACATGTTTACCCAAATGCATCAGCTGTCTTTGCGCCAGGACTCCCTCGAGTTTACGCTCAACGACGTGGATCGCAATGTGAGAGAGATGTCCTCCAACATTGAGGACATGAGGAGGGAGCATGCTTATTACTTTCACATGCAGTACCCGCAGTTTCCGCCCTACTAGATGCCTCCCCAGTGAGTGGTCAGTTTCCTCTACCTTCACCCTGATTTCATTTGATTTATTTTTGTTGTCTTTACTGTTTCATTGAGGACAATGAAAACTTTAAGTGTGGGGGAGGGGAATTCTGTATATATAGTCCATAGTTAGATCATATTTAAGTTTTTGCACCATGTTTAAATTCTGTAATCATTTTTTTTAGTTTCTGTCTATTTTCGTTTTTTTAGAAAAAAATCCAAAAATATCATGTATTGCATCCATATGTGTTATTCAAATACCCATCTGGCTTAGTTTGTCCTCTAATTTAAATTTCAGCATGATCATATAAATCCCATGGAGTTCTTGATGTTTTGACCTTGTCTATATTTTATTTTTTGTGGAACATGAGCTAGCAAATATAATTGAACATGTATGATTAAGCTAAAGTATGATTGAAATCCTATGAACATGACCCTTGTGAGAATGTTTTTAGCCTTATTAGAATCATTTATAATTCTTTTGCTCAAATGTGTGATTTACTCTCTTTATGTGCTACCTCTTGGCATTGACTTCAGTATCTATTTTTCAAGACCGACTCACATGGTTGTTTCTTGCGGAGTTTATGTTTATATTTTGAGTCTTTTGTGTTAGTATGTGCATATTTAGTGAAATAAGGTGGCAATGGTTGATACACTTAGTAACTGGGTCTACGCATAACACCTATGGGTATGATTCATGCAAAACGGTGTTGAAAACTATCCACTAAGGAAGAAAGCTTGATCAACGAGTAACCGGGTTCATTCATGACACCCATGTTTGCAACTCGCGTCAAAAGATGTTCAAGTGGACTTTATTTTAGTAGGTTGAGGTGTTGATAGACTGGGGTCATTCATGACACCCATGTTTGCGCCTCGCGTAAGGAGACACCAAGACAAGAAAATAAAAAGAAAAAAAACAACTTAAATCGAAAAAGAAGAAAAGAAACAAGAATGAAAAAAAAGAGTCACATTTTGCTTGTTCTTCTTTATTGTGTCCTGCAAGTAATGGCATTTCGCTGGAGATTTGGTGATATTGTGGTCAATGTCTATGAGCTTAGTGCATGTTGGATTGAGTTTAGAGTTGTCCTTTAAAGCCTAAACACATGAGAGCATGAGACAAACAAATACTTCTGGTGGGTTAGATGATTTCTACTTCTAAGCTTTAGTCACTGGAATACATGCTATGACGTTTGTTTGCTTGGTTTATGTTTGCACTGGATATGATGTTGCTTTTTGATGAGGTTGAGACTTGATGGGATTTCCTGTGGGGTGCATTGATCCATGCTCATTCTATCATTGCTTGAGGACAAGCAAAGGTTAAGTGTGGGGGAATTTGATAATGCATATCTTAGATAGGCATTATAGGCATTTTTCGGCTAGTTAGGTTGCATTTAGTTAATGGTTTGAAGTTAAATTGCATCTTATGATTATTTTGGAAGAGTTCGAATTCTGTGCAAATTTCTGGTTATTTTGCAGAGATGGATTCGAACATTAGTGAGAGATGCAATGACCTTGGAGTGGACTACAAGAAGCAAGAGTAGAAGAGGAGAAAGACAAGAGATAGGAAGCTGCTCTCGGATGCTGCAAGGAACACATGCATCGAGCATATGCAGCGGCCGCAGCAACCATGCTGCGGCCGCCGCAAGCAACACATGCAGCGCTTTTGGTCGAGCACGCGTGCAGCGGCCGCAGCACCCATGCCATGGCCGCCGCATTAAGCACTAGAACGGCGCGTTTAGTTAATGAGAACCCTAGTTGTTTGTTATTTCGTTTTGGTCGGCTTAGACTTTTTAAGGCTGATTTTAGTTAGTTTCATTTACTTCTATTCTATTCCACGCTTCATCAGACAATTAGAGATTGATCGATGTTTTCTATGAGGAACTAAACTCATCTGTTCTGCCTACGATTTGAAGCTTTATTTCGATTGATTGAGTTTCTAATTCTCGTTCCTTAATTACGCTATTGAATGCTTCAACTTCTTTATGCTTGAATGTTTGATTGTTTTATTCTATCTAGCCCATGCAACTAGTTAGAATCAATTCAATTGCTAGCAAACTTGTACCTTTAGGGCTAATTGAACTAATTGGATAAGTAGGAAGTTGGATGTGTTGTTAAATCCCTCTTTATGGACTGCAAATACCTTGGTTAATCTCTGAACTTAAAGCTATCAATTGGGATAAATCCTTCTTTAGGGACTGTTCAATTGATAAGGGTTTCTAGGACTGATTGGACTAGTAACTATATTAGGTTAGGACAAGGGCATTAATAGGAAACCTAAAAGGACGAGAAGAAGTTACAAGGATCGTTTCAACCAAACAAAGTGGAAAATTGTAGGTAGATCTGCTTCTCATAATTGTTTGAATCAAAACCATTTACTTTTGCTTTCATCAATCCGCTTTGATTAAAGGCGGATCTTTAAAATCACAAAACACCCCCGTTTGGTTAATTAATTGGCATCTAAATCATACTTGAACGACAAATTTCCCTGTGTATCGACCTCTTACTTATCGTTGTACTAGTTATAGGTTTGAGATTTATTTTGACGGATCAACGACAGGTTTTCCTCCCGTCATTGGCTTAATGCGTTCTCGGCCAAACGGAAATTCTATTCGACGTCGAGTAAAGTGGTCGACATCGACTACTTTTTGCTCGATCTCGGCTAGCTTTGTGCATCTCGAGTAGTCTCTTCTCGTGTGACTCTAGTAGGGCTTTAGATCTGGTCGACGTCGAGTACTTGTCGAGCTCGAGTGGCTTGTCGTCTTCATTCTCAGTCGAAATGGCTTCCAGCTTTAGTTAACGTCGAGTAGTCTTGTCGACGTTGAGTAATTTCCTGCATTCGTTTCCTCCTTTTTGTTTTGTCCTAGAATGGCTCCAAATCCTGCAAAATTAAACCAAAACTCGTGTAGACCTCTATTTCTTGCAAATAAGCTTATACTACACAAATTCAACATATTCCCAGAATCCCAAACCAAAATATGCAAAATACTTAGAATGAGGAGCGAAAATATGCACAAACACATGATTACTTTAATGGACATCAAATCACCCCATACTTAAGCTTCCTTGTCCCCAAGCAATAACTTAGATGGTCATTCAAGGGAATCCTGCTAAAACTCTCAACATAGTGGATTTATTATCATATTACCAAACACTCAATTTCCATCCTCGAAAAGATACTTAGTGCCGTCAAATCTGTGCTGGTGAATGAAAAGCAATTTCTCTGCACAAAAGGAGGTTATGCAAAATAATTTTTCCTGTGACAATTTTTGGCCATGTGGTGTTAAATCCGGGGAAATGGAGTATTTTCCCAACTTTCATACCGCATTCCTTCTTCATCACATTTCTCAGCTTTGACTCATTCGCTCGATGCTTTTTTTCAATAATAATGTTTTTACCTCTCTAACCTCAACACTGCCTTCTCGCGAGTCGCACACATGGGTGTCATGAATGGCCCCGGATACTTAGTGCTTTGGACTCCTTACCTTGGTGTCCCATCCTGCGGAACTAACATCTCGATGCAGGCAGGGTCGATCTACCTTTATCGCCTTAGGTGACCGGATTTTTTTTTCTCTCATTAAATTTTCCATAGACTTTTAAACTTTTCTGACAAACTCTAATAATGACAATAACAATGCAAACACCATTTAATATCTCCGAAAATGATTTCCATTCTCAACATAGTCCCCAGATTGGGAAATAAGGTAAAGAATAGGTGATGTAAGGCATATGTGGAGCAATAATGATATAATGACATGTAAGGCTTATATATGGCTTTTGTGATGCATATAGGTATAGGTATGGCTAGGATTATAAATATGAGAATATATGGAAAATATAAAGTCCTCCATCCTCTTATTATGCAACATGTCAAAAGCAACATCAATTTACCTCACTTTTGTGGTTTTACCTAAAAAATCGCACTTCATTGAGACTTCCATTTCCTAGGCAACTTTGTGCAATATCTCTAATGAATCCGCTCTTGTATCATCGAGCCTTGCTTTGGCTTCTATGACACTATTTCTTTGAACAATTTACAAGCTTTGGGAGATGTCTTATAAAACACTTTGGATGAAGCAAATAAGCATATCAAAACAAAAAATTTACCCAAAATTCAACATGTATAACCAAAATCAAGAATAATAATAATAATAATAATAATAATAATAATAATAATAATAATAATAATAATAATAATAATAATATGCTTTTCCCCACCCCATACTTAGAATCTACAGTGTCCCCACTGTATAAATTAATATAAAACAAGGGTAAAGGAAGGAGCTCACCGAATAATGTGTCGAGGAGTCAAATCAGGTGTTGTCGAGTAGAATGGAGGTAGTCGATGTCGAGTAGAGTACTCGACATCGAGTATAATCTGTAGCGTCGAGTGGAAAGTTGAAGTCGAGGGTGCCTCTGGGTAGTCGACGTCGCGTGGCCTACTCGACGTCGAGTAGCCTGCTGTGCTCGACCGCCTTTGTAGTCGACATCGACTTGGCCTAGTCGATTTCGACTGACTTGTCAGGGACTTCGTCTTTCTCTCTTCGCGATCCTTTATGCTTTTTGACCTGAAATTTGTTAGCTTTCACACGAAGACAAGACTTTCCACATAAAGTGTTCAAAACAAAAATCAAAACCAACCGTATAAAATCCTAAAAAAAAATTTAAAAATTTGTACGTACATGCTCTAGATTTTAAAGTCGCTAGGCCGACTTCTTCTTTTCTGCTCAAGAACCCTTAGTGTGGGGCCCTCTTGTGCTTGACCCTTCTCCTGGATCATCTAGGTCCTGATTGTAGTACTCAAGCTCTGCTGATAAGTTGTTGTCCTTATATGATTTCTTGCCCTCCTTCTTCTTCTTTTTTCCAACCCTAGTCATGCGTAGGCCGGTTAGCTCACCACGGGGCTTGATCCCCTCTAAAATTCTTACTATTCTTATTGAAGAACGGAGGAGATGTAGAAATCGTACCTAAACTTACCTTTTCAGACCCAAAATAGTAATCTTCAGGCTGAAGGTCAGTCCACATCGAGTGGGAGACGTCGACGTCGAGTGGTGGGACCCCATACTGAGGCTTTTGGCAGGTCTGGAGTTCAACAGGGAAGGTCGACATCGAGTAGAGTAACTCGACGTCAAGTGGAGTAGTCGATGTCGACCAGGTGTCCTCGACGTCGAGTAGATTTCTAGTGCTTTCCTCCGTTGTTGTATGCTCGTTTACGTGTTTGCCTATGCTTTTTACCTCTAGCCATGGAACTTCCTCATTCGGGGGGCTGAAAGAGAATTCTAAGATCTCGTTCCTTATTTTGAAAGTGATCAATCTCTTCCTGACGCTGATATTGGCATCTGTTATAGCTAGAAAAGGTCTACCAAGAATAATAGGGCAAGCGGGATCTTCTGCCATATCTATAACAAGAAAATCTGAGGGAATAAAGAACTTACCAACCTGGATAGGGACATTATCAACCATACCTGTAGGGATGACCACTGTATTATTTGCCATCACTACTAAAAACGTATGAAATAACTACGAAAAATAGCAACGACATTAGCCACGAATGACCGTGGCTAACTGGTTTAGCACGGAAATAGCCACGGGTGGGTCATCCGTAGCCATATGCCTCGTGACTAATGGTGACAGCTGTTTAGCAATGGATTTAGCAACGAATCACAAAGTCGTGGCTAAGTCCGCGACTAATAGTGGAAGACATATGGCGTGGCTGTGGCTACGAAACCATCTTCGAAAACAGCGTTGAAATGAAGGCATCGCTGAATTCGTGGCTAAGTTTGTAGCTGGATTCGTTTCTACAAATAGGTCATGAGCCTTGCTGATTCCATGGCTAAGCCGTTGCTATGATTGTTTCTATCGTTGTTGCTCGTTTCGTTGGTAATGTTGTTGCTAAAGTTGTTGGTAACGTCAGTATTTGTCATTGCAATTATTGCTGCTTATTTCATTAGTAATGTTTTATATACTTAAAAATGTACAAAACTTTTATGGATACATACAAAGCAATAACAAATGCAAACATACATAAATAGGGTACAAACATAAAAAAAAAATATTCTAGATAAAAAAAAAACCCAAACTACAAATGAACAAATCAAAACATCCAATCTCTTGTTGACACAAACTCATGTTTATAGCATTCCTTCAACCAATTGACACCCCCAATACCTGAAGCAGCTTGTAAGATGAAATACAATATTGTACGATGAAATAAAATATTATTCAACTAGTAATCCCCAACTTATTTAGATGAAATAAAGTAGTAATGAATTACAAAATCATGAGTATCAAGGATATTTTCAAAAAAATGATCTACCAGTTTTCTGCTATAAAATATAAATCTTATTTAAAATAGCTAGCAACATGTATTATCAAGATTCGATCTAAAACACAGCACAGAACAATAATAGTAGTAGATGCAGCAACAACAAGCAACTTCATTATCACAGCTCAAAAAATTAACTAGCTAGCTAGCCTAACCAGGAAAGACAAAGAGACTATGAATACCTTGCAAATGCTGACGGATGAAAACTACGGGCAGAAGCAAAGAAAAGGGTAGGATCTGCTCAATCTAGCGAGCAGCCTGCTGAATGTCATACTTTAGAAGAGATAAAGTATTTTGAGATGTCGTTTAATAGGATTGGAGCAAGAAAGTAAATGAAATCGAAATTAGGTATTAAAAAATCTAGACAATCTAAGTTTATACCACCTGCAAACGAAATTTGTAAAACTAAATTTCTGTGAAATAGAAAAACAAAATCGAAGTTAGGAATATTAAAGACTAGGAAATTGAAAATTCGAAAAGAAGCAAAAGAAAGGGACAACCTTGGAGTATTCAGCACCTCCGCATCCAATTGCTTTTGGCCTAAATTTTTTTTTTTTTGGGGGGGGGGGGGGGAATTTCCTGCTCTAAAATAGTTTGGGCGCTAACAATAATTTTGACAATGTGAATTGCTTTTTTTTTTCTTCATAAACCTATCAATACAACTATATTATTATAAATATATATTTCCAATAAGTTTTAATCAAATTTAATTAGTTATCTATATGTTTTTATAAGATTTTACCCAACATCATTAAACTCATTCAGTATCCATATCTTATGGGAATTTTTTAAATATCAATTTTAATATTTATAGGTTTGGTAAAAAAAAAATTCATATAAAAAAGTTTGTAATTGCATAGTATTCATACAAAATTATATTTCTTAAAATAAGTTTTTCTCAAATCTTATTGAATAGCTTTATTTTTTTCCTCAAAACATACACTTAAAGCATTCTAATAAGAATTTATAAGTTAATATATGGTTTTATTCAAAGTTTATTAGTTACTTATATGAATTTTCCTCAAACCATACTCTTATAGTATTCTAAAAAGAATTTATTACATAATATAAGGTTTTATTACACATTTATTCGTTACTTATATGAGTTTTTCTCAAAACATACCTTTATAGTATTCTAAATAGAATTTATTACTTCATATAAGGTTTTATTAAACATTTATTAGTCTCTTATACGAGTTTTCCTCAAAACAAACCCTCATAGTATTCTAATAAGAATTTATTTGTCAATATAAGTTTTAATTTAACATTTATTCGTTACTTATTTGAGTTTTCCTCAAAACACACTCTTATAGTTTCTAATAAGAATTTATTAGTTAATATAAGGTTTTATTAAACATTTATTTGTTACTTATATGATTTTTCCTCAAAACATACTCTCATCATATTCTAATAAGAATTTATTAGTTAATATAAAGTTTTATTAAAAATTTATTCGTTACTTATATGAGTTTTTCTTAAAACATACTCTCATCGTATTCTAATAAGAATTTATTAGTTAATATAAAGTTTTATTAAACATTTATTCGTTACTTATATGAGTTTTCCTCAAAACATACTATCATCGTATTCTAATATGAATTTATTAGTCAATATAAGGTTTTATTAAACATTTAATCGTTACTTATACGATTTTTCCTCAAAACATACTCTTATAGTATTCTAACGAGAATTTATTAGTTAATATAGGGTTTTATTAGTTACTTATATGAGTTTTACTCAAAACATACTCTTAGAGTATTCTAATAAAAATTTATTAGTTAATATAAGGTTTTATTAGTTACTTATATGAGTTTTACTCAAAACACACTCTTAGAATATTCAAATAAGAATTTATTAGTTAATATAAGGTTTTATTAGTTACTTATATGGGTTTTACTCAAAACATACTCTTAGAATATTCTATTAAGAATTTATTAGTCAATATAAGGTTTTATTAGTTACTTATATGAGTTTTCGTCAAAACATAACCTTATAGTATTATAATAAGAATTTATTACTTAATATAAGCTTTTTTTAGCAACTTATATGGGTTTTACTCAAAACACACTCTTAGAGTATTCTAATAAGAGTTTATTAGTCAATATAACGTTTTATTAGTTACTTATATGAGTTTTACTCAAAATATACTCTCATCGTATTCTAATATGAATTTATTAGTCAATATAAGGTTTTATTAAACATTTAATCGTTACTTATATGAGTTTTCCTCAAAACATACCCGTATATAGTATTCTAACGAGAATTTATTAGTTAATATAAGGTTTTATTAGTTACTTATATGAGTTTTACTCAAAACATACTCTTAGAGTATTCTAATAAGAATTTATTAATTAATATAAGGCTTTATTAGTTACTTATATGAGTTTTACTCAAAACTTACTCTTAGAGTATTCAAATAAGAATTTATTAGTTAATATAAGGTTTTATTAGTTACTTATATGGGTTTTACTCAAAACATACTCTTAGAGTATTCTATTAAGAATTTATTAGTCAATATAAGGTTTTATTAGGTACTTATGTGAGTTTTACTCAAAACATACTCTTAGAGTATTCTAATAAGAATTTATAAGTCAATATAAGGTATTATTAGTTCTGAACCATAGATCTATGAGTTTTGACGAAAACTCATATAAGTAACTAATAAAACCTTATATTGAGTAATAAATTCTTATTAGAATACTCTAAGAGTATGTTTTGAGTAAAACTCATATAAGTAACTAATAAAACCTTATATTAACTAATAAATTCTTATTAGAATACTCTAAGAGTATGTTTTGAGTAAAACTCATATAAGTAACTAATAAAACCTTATATGGGGTGGTCCTCATAACATACCCTTATAATATTCTAATAAGAATTTATTGGTTAATATAAGATCTTATTAAACTTTTATTAGTTACTTATATGAGTTTCCTCAAAACATACCCTTATAGTATTCTAATAAGAATTTATTACTTACTATAATGTTTTATTAAACATTTATTAGGTACTTATATGAGTTTTATCAAAACACACCCTTATAATAATCTAATAAGAATTTATTAGTTAATATAAGATCTTATTAAACTTTTATTAGTTACTTATATGAGTTTTCCTCAAAACATATACCTTTATAGTATTCTAATAAGAATTTAATACTTACTATAGTGTTTTATTAAACATTTATTAGACTCTTACATGAGTTTTCTTCAAAACACCCTCATAATATTCTAATTAGAATTTATTAGTCAATATAAAGTTTTAATAAACATTTATTAGTAACTTATATCAATTTTCCTCAAAACATACTCTTATAGTGTTCCAATAAGAATTTATTACTTAATATAAGGTTTTATTAAACATTTATTAGTCACTTATATGAATTTTCCTTAAAACATATCTGTATAATATTCTCATAAGAATTTATTAATTAGTTAATATATATTTTTTTGAACACTAGTCAATTTATATAAAAAAAATTTCATAGGCATATTTGGGCCTGTCAATGGGCCAATCGGGGAAAACAATCATATTTGGGCTTATTTAGCCACGGATTTAGCCACGGATTCAATCGTCGCTAAATTACCACTTCATTCAATGGGCTGAGATAATATAATTGGGCTATCACTATCTTTTAATGGGCCGAGCCAAAAAATTTTGGGAGAGTTTGTACTCGGATTTAGCCACGAATTGAGTGACCCAAGGCCCACTCACCAAATATGTTCATTTGATTTCCGATGATTAATAGCCATGGATTTAGCGACGGATATTGTGTTGTGGCCATATCAGCGTCGAAAACAGCCACGACAATCCTATTCGTGGCTACGTTCGTGGCTATTTACTGACACTGACACATATCGAGCCACGAAATCAGCTACAGACATCTAGGTCGTTGCTAATAGCCACGAATGTTTTGGCATGTCATACCAGGATGAGTATTAGCCACGAATATAGCCACGGTCAGGAACAGTCGTGGCCAATGTCATCGCTAATGGCCACGAATACAATGTCGCCTATAATCCGTGGCTAACCATCTGTAGCTATTTCCTATTTTTTTAGTAGTGCATGTATAGCTTGATATCCATATGCTCTAGTGCTCATATCCTTACCTTTGACCAGATTGATAAGGGAATGATGCTCACGCTTGCTCCTAGATCACACAGTGCCTCATATCGGTGTTGTCCAAATCCCACAGTAATAGAGAACTTACCAGGGTCATGTCTCTTCTCAGGGAAATCCATCCTTTTGCAATCGCTGGCGATTTCTGTGATTGATCGCTTATTGCTAAGGTTCTCCTTAAGGAACTTGACGTATGAAGGTATCACTTGAAGAGCTTCTGTAAGAGGAATTCAAATGTTTAGTTCCTAAAGCAATTTCACAAAACGTTTAAACATACCTGCAGTGGGATCTTTCAGCACCTTGGAAGGAAACGGAACCGTCTTCTTTGGTTTCGGAGCCAGATCAGTCTTCGGAGGTGGTGCAGAGTACTTGACGCCGACTGGAGTGTCCTCGACATTGACTACAGGAGTCGATGTCGAGTGTTGTTGCCGTGCAGAAGACTCTTCGTCGAGTGGTTGCTCGACATCGAGTACAGGCTGATTGATGTCGACTAGTTGCTGGTCGACGTCGACTAGATGGTGTTCGATGTCGACTATGTTTTCAGCTTCGCCTTTCTCTTCTCCGACCTCTAGATCTCGTAGTTTATGTCCGCTCCTTAGTTGTACGGCGGTGACGTTTCCGGATTGCCCCTTAGGATTTGGATCTGTATGCCCAGGGAGCTTTTCGGATGGCCTTGGGATCTTTGCCGTGAGTTAACCCACTTGGGTCTCTATGTTCCACTTCCAGATGTCCATCTCTCCAAACCTTGCGTTGAGGTCATGAAGTTGAGTTTGGATGGCGCTGGGTGATTTCTCGTGCTTAGCGTGATTCCTCTTCATCTCGTCGAGGACAATCTGTAGATCATCTTTCCGCTGGTCCTTCTCTGGATGTCCTGGAGCTCTGTATGGTGGGGGATTCTTAGGGGTACTGATAGCATGCATTTAGATAGGCATATTAGGATGCATTTATCATGATTTAGATGTATATAATGCATGGTTTAGGCTAGAATTGTATTTATACTTGTTTTGTTGGTAGAGTTGGAATCTACATGCTTTTATGGATTATTTCAGGTATATGTGGATCTAAAGAGGAATGAGGAAGCTCATGTATTGACGTGCTCGGACCCGGGCTCGAGCAAAAGGACCGGCGACGAGAGTTCCGAGAAGTCGGGAAGTTGTTGGCAGTTCTGGAACAGCAGATCAGTCGGCAAAGAATGCCGATTTCCCGTCGATTGGCTAGGCTTCTGGGAACGTCCGAATACTAGTTTTGTAGATCTTGAAGTCGCGGTCGCGGATTGGGGCAGATCTGGTCAATCGGATGTCAGACGAAGCGGGAAACTGAGTTTTACCGAGACGTCGCCTGTGCAGAGACGATTCCGAAATTAGGTTCGTTTGAGAGGTATTGGGGGCTGTTTTGGGAGTGACGTTTTGAGTAGGATTGAGGGTGATAATGGGGCTGTGGAAGGCCTTAGAATGGTGGTAAAGAAGGGGTATGGGGTTGAGGGATATGTGATGCAAGATCGCTCTCGGCCTCGCACTCCGAGCTCTCTCCAACACTCGATCTTCCACACTCTCGGCCTCGCACTCCGAGTGTTTCCGACCCTTTGATTCCATCGTCTCTCACTAAGGAATCTCCTTCAGCCTCTCACCGAAGGTTTTGTTCCCGGCCTCTCACCTAAGAACGAGATTCTTAACCCGAATCATAGGAAGCTAAAAGGCTCACTTTTTCTCAAAATTCAACTTGACTTGATTTAAAATGAAGTTCTTACAAGAAATATATAGAATGAAAATGTAGCCCTCAAGCATTTCTAATGGATGTGGGATTTATTTGATAGAAACAAGAGCATGAAAAAACGTCTAGATTGGAGCTGCTGGAAAGAACGTCCAATTCGAGCATCTTAGAGACTGATTTAGGAGAAGTGTCCTTCATGGAAGTTGTAACCACTTAAAATAGCTTTCCAACAAGTGCTCATTGGCTTCAATCGGAATTTTATGCAGCCCGAAGGAGCCAAAATACCACAGTGTCGCCATGCTGTTTTCTCAAATGAGGGTTGATGTTCGGCCCCGACAACATAGCTTTGTGAGATAAAGAATTCGAGCTCATTGACTACTAGGATCACATCATCCTCCTCTCCTTGAAAAGGATTCGTCCTCGAATCCGTGATGGAAACAAGCGACTCCTTCGGACATGTTTCTTTTTCCTTGAACGGATCTTGAATCCCCTCTCCTTCTTGAATCGTGAAAGGCAAGCAAGACGGAATGAATGGGGTCGCATCCGACCACTTAGTTGACATGAAATTCAGAAAGATAGGTACCTCGGATGACGTCCGTTTCTCCTTCATGGAAAGCGCAACATTAGGAAGTTGGATGATTTCCTCGTCTTTCTTAAGGTCAGGCATGATCTTTGTAGTTTCAATCGGAATATCCTTGGACTTGCCTTCCTTGATCTCAAGTATCACACCCATGGCCATAGAGGATGTCGTCGTTGAAGAGGGAGGGAGGGGGTGGTGTTGTGGGCTTTGATAGCTTCGACCCCAATGAGATGACGACTTTTCGCATTTCTTGTACTTGTTGCATTGAGTCTTCCGCCAGCTTGCGGATCTCTTGCCAAGGTGGTTCAACCTTCTTCTTTCGCCGAGCCTCATCCTCTCGAGCCCTTTTCTTTCGATATCTCCTCCGGAGCTCTTGATCAACTACATCATATGTAGCACCATCCATGTCGCTCCAACGAAGATACCCATCATCATAGGCTCGAATGACCCATCGGATGTACTCTTCGGACAAAGGCTTGGAACTCGTCTTCTTGAACATTTTGACTAAGAAGAGGCAACTCGGATATCGAAAGCTCGATGGACTCGAGTCGATTAGCTCTGATACCACTTGATGAGACCCGAGGACCGGATCGACCAAGGCTCGAGCTTTCGAACACTCTTTTTTGTGGCTAATTTTTGGGGTTTATGGAAACTGGAAAAAAGGATATGTGGAGCGAGATTCGCAGGTCTCTCACCCTTGAACCCCCTACACTCGATCTCAATCCTCTCGGAATCGCACTCCGAGGATCTCGACCTTTTGACACCTTCGCCTCTCACTAGGGTGTCACCCTCGGCCTCTCACCAAAGGGTTCGCTCTTAGCCTCTCACCAAGAACTCGATCCTTAACCCGGAATCATAGGAAGCTATTTAGTGGCTTAACCTTTAACTCAATTCAACTTGACTTGATTTAAAATGAAGTTCTTACAAGAAATATATAGAATGAAAATGTAGCCCTCAAGCATTTCTAATGGATGTGGGATTTATTTGATAGAAACAAGAGCATGAAAAAACGTCTAGATTGGAGCTGCTGGAAAGAACGTCCAATTCGAGCATCTTAGAGACTGATTTAGGAGAAATGTCCTTCATGGAAGTTGTAGCCACTTAAAATAGCTTTCCAACAAGTGCTCATTGGCTTCAATCGGAATTTTATGCAGCCCGAAGGAGCCAAAATACCACAGTGTCGCCATGCTGTTTTCTCAAACGAGGGTTGATGTTCGGCCCCGACAACATAGCTTTGTGAGATAAAGAATTCGAGCTCATTGACTAATAGGATCACATCATGTATGGAGGAAGAGTGAAGAGGAGGGGGAAAAGTGAAGAGTCCGGGAGCATAATCGAAGTTAGAGAGCCTAAGTGAAGAACAAATCTGTAGAAGTTGTCGCCAGACATGCTGAACTAGTGTGTAGAGAATCAATTACATGTTAAATACTGACTCGTAGCTTGGTGTTGCATGTATCCTGGTTAATCCTTAATCTTAATGCTACTATTAGGTTAAATCTTGACCGTGTTAGGGTTATCTAATTAGTAAGGGTTACTAGGACTCGTAGGACTAGTAATTTACACAAGATCAGGACAGGAACAATAATATGATGAAAAGAGAGCTTGAAGAAGAATCGAGGATCACTCAACCAAACTAAAGTGAATATTTATAGATGGAACTATTTTCTCAATTGTTATCTCTACTACCTTGTTTATAGTTTTTTTTCTCATCTTCAATCACCAAAACCCCTCTTTCATACTAATTGGTATATATACATTGCTTAGAAATACTTGATTCTTTGTGGGATCGACCTCTTAGTTTCTTACTATACTAGTTTGTAGGTTTGAGTTATATTTTGATAGGAACAACGACAGGTTTTCCTCTTGTCAAATTTGGCGTCGTTGCCGGGGAATCAAAGTTTATTTCTTAGTTTTGTGTGTTTATCAATTTTTGTGTATATCTAATTTGTTGTGAACCTATCTTACGGTTCATAATACCCTTGCTACTAACTTTTAGGATGTTGAGGTTATTGCAGTTTGAAGGTGAGAACTTTCACCAATATCTTACCAGATTGCAGAGATATGTTGACATTCGTAATTCACGGGGTTATCAAGACAACATCGGAGATATGATTCTTTGCATAATTGACGGAATGACTGCTGAGACAAGAGCGCTTGCTGAATATATGAGTAACGGAGGCCTAGCACGGTTAGGTTTGTCGGGGTTGTGGGATTTTTTCTATTACATGGGTTACCATGTATCACAGGAAGAGTTGCCCACCACGTCTTATCCACCAATGGAGGGCTATGTCACACACTTGGATGATGAAATCCAAGCCCTTACTCAAGCAATACAGGAGAATGTTGAGAGGATAAAAAACTTGGGGGAACAATTGAGCCAACTTATTCAAACATCGAGCGAGATAATAGCAGATCGGATGGCCTCCCCTCAAATTGTTAAGAAAGAAAACCCATTCCGCCATCCCCTAAGACATTGAAGGATGCAAGAATGGAAGATCCTGTCGAAGTCATTGTGCTCAATTCATTCTATCCTAGTTGGTTTCAACGTGATAATGATGTTCAGAATGAGGAGGAATTGTTCACAGATGATGACAATTTCTTTGACGATGGAGAAGAGGGTCTGGTGCTTCCTGACATGGAATCTCATGAGTCGACGCATGAGTTTCATGTGTTGTGTCTCCTACTCCATCCGATGCATTCATTCTCAGCTCCCTCTTTGATGAACCATGTCTAGAGCCACCTGCTGAGGCTCAAGAGGTAATAAAGGTAAACTTTTACAATTTGGAAGGTAATGGTGATTATGTTGATCCTTTTAATTGTTATTTTGAAAAGACACCAGTGGAACTGAACTGGTGGTATCATATTCCTTCAGTAGAAATTCATGATAAATTGGAAAGGTTTATAGCTTCTATATTTTATAATTTCAATTTAGTGTGCTACGATGTCTTGTGGAAGATGTGTGAGCAGGAATATGATAGGCTACTAAGGGCCTTGACGATGTCTGATAGGTAAGAAATTAAGATTGAGAATAAGTCATGCCAATGACATAAAAGAAAGGCGCTGCTTGGGAGGCATCCTAAGATAGGTAATAATCTTTTTCCATCTTGAGTTTAGTTATTGTTTAGCATTTTTATTTAGTTCTAGGTTAGTTTGTGTTTGGTGTTTTCGGTATAGGCACCTAACATTGCAGATCGAGATGAAGCCACGGGCTACGGATGTTGCTAGTTACTCTTTGTTCGTCCATGAAGGTTCATAAATCCACCTTTCCACCACATTGTGAGTATTCCATTTATCTCTTCCTTTGTATTTTTATAATTTTGTTGTCTTTAATTTTCATTGAGGACAATGAAAAATTTAACTGTGGGGGAGGGATTGCATTGCATATAGATAGATTTTGCATATCATGGTTATTTATGTTTTCATATTTATTTTTACTCATATATTACATTTGCTAAAAAAATCCAAAAATATCATGCATCTCATACACTTTAGGTAGGATTGCATTGCATATAGATAGATTTTGCATATCATGGTTATTTATGTTTTCATATTTATTTTTACTCATATATTGCATTTGCTAAAAAAAATCCAAAAATATCATGCATCTCATACACTTTAGGTCTTATTTTCCCTTCTAGGCTACTTGTCCTCTATATTTATCTTTTCATGTGCCCCATGACTTGCTTGAAGTGTTTTAAACTTTTGAATTGTTTTATAGACTTTTTGGGAACAAGATTGATGAGAAAATTGAGAATGTATAGTCTTTGGAATTTAAGTGGTATTGAAGTTCTAAAAATTTGACCTTGTGAGTTATTTTGGCCTTATTGGGACTACACATATATGTCCTCTAGTTTTTTTGGGTGTGAATACTCTCCTTGATTACTTCCTCTTTAAATTGCGTTTAGATATCTTTATTGAGGCTGCGTTTATATGATTTTTGCATATAACCTTAAAGTGATTGAGGCATGATTTTCTCTTAGCCATATTATACTCTATCCACCCATACACATTATCCTTTACTTGAAGCCAATTTGAGCCTTATAAGCCTATTCGGTTAGCTCCATAAAATCTTCCTAGCCAATTATTAGTCTGACCCATCTGGGAATTAGGAAAAGAGTTGGTGAATATCTTGATGTGTTGATGGAGTTGCTTTGAGTTGAGAAATTATGTTGGGTGATTCATTTGTACTTCATAGACATGGTTTATATGTGCTTATTACTTGGGATCTAAGGAGGATAAAATTCACTTAGGGGTAAAAGTCAAAAAGATAAAAAGAAGAAAAGAAAAAAAATTCATTATCAAAATAAAAAAGAAATGAATGAGTTTATGTGGATATTGGAAAATTGTGTGCGAATTTATATTGTGAAGGAGTACATGTTATTGGAATAGTATACGAAGTGTTTTGGTATTGGTGTTTTTCTGGTTGTTTACTAACCCTTTTTCCCGGATTTTTAGCACCACATAACCTAAATAATTTCCATACCCTATGTTCCTACCATGACCCCATTACAACCCATACAAAGACCTCATGATTTTGGTTGCATGTGAAGTCACTAGCGGTGGAGATTTAGACCACTGGCGCAATTTTGTTGTAGCTAAGTTTTCAAGGGTTGAGTTTGTGCGTGAATGTTTAACCCTAAACACATGAGCGTGAGTGAAATCACATTTTCCTGGTGAGGTTGAATGAATATGCTTGCTTTATTCCTTGGATTCCTATACATGTTATGACGTTAATTGTCAATCTTCGTTTCCTTATTTTGAGTTTTAAGGGTTTTACCAAAGTTATTACATGGATTGCTTGTCTGTGGGGTGTTGATTTGATTTTGGTTTTAATTGTTTGAGGACAAGCAAAGGCTTAAGTGCTGGGGAATTTGATAGCATGCATTTAGATTAAGTTTAATTGCTTGAGGACGCCCCACGGCCAAGCAAATCGCCCCGCGGCCCGAAGCTCTGAGGAAGGATTTCGCTGATCGCCTGGCCGCCCCGCGGCCTGGGTTGGCTGCCCCGCGGCCTATGCAGAAACGCCGAATCTGTTGATGGACTTTTTATCTCTTTAATTAGTTTTTAGAATTATTATTTGGCTGACTCTTTTGAGGCTTTTTAAGGACGTTTTAGGGTTTTATTTTAGAATCTAATTCCATAAATTTTATGCACTTGGAGATTATCAATTGAGAGAACCTTAGAAGGGAACCTCCATGGCCATGGAGTGCTAAACTCTTCTGTTTCGTCTATGGATTGAAGCTTTGGTTTGATAAAGTTGTGAGATTTCTATTCTTGTTTTATTCTTATTGATTCGTATTGATTCTTTTGCAAATATTGTTGATTTCTTCTAGTTCGTACAACTAGTAAAGATTATTGCCAGAATTTTGTAGATTCCTCGTAGCGAATCTTAATCCATAGTAGCAATCATGCCTTTTTAGGACTCGTAGGACAAAACTAGTGTGTAGAGAATCAATTACATGTTAAATACTGACTCGTAGCTTGGTGTTGTATGTATCCTGGTTAATCCTTAATCTTAATGCTACTATTAGGTTAAATCTTGATCGTGTTAGGGTTATCTAATTAGTAAGGGTTACTAGGACTCGTAGGACTAGTAATTTACACAAGATCAGGACAGGAACAATAATAGGATGAAAAGAGATCATGAAGAAGAATCGAGGATCAATCAACCAAACAAAAGTGAATATTTATAGATGGAACTATTTTCTCAATTGTTATCTCTACTAACTTGTTTATAGTTTATTTTCTCATCTTCAATCACCAAAACCCCTCTTTCCTACTAATTGGTAAATATACATTGCTTAGGAATACTTGATTCTCTGTGGGATCGACCTCTTATTTTCTTACTATACTAGTTTGTAGGTTTGAGTTATAATTTGATATGAACAACGACAGGTTTTCCTCTTGTTAGGTACCTTGGTTCCTTTTTGGTTGATAGAATCGTTGGTCCCCCATATAGCGATTGGGACACCCTGCGTAGGCTGCTTCCTCATGATTTTATGCTAACATTACTTGCTCCGTATGTGGGCACTCTGTGGTGGTGTGCCGCTGTGAACCACATTCAATGCAAGGTTGGTTAACAGACAGAAATTTTACTTGCTTAAGAAGCTTACGGTTTTGATCCTTCTAGAAATGCTCCTTGACGTCGGGATCAATCTCCTTGGAAGGCTCATACAGGGGCATGGATGGGGCTGACCTTGCATATGTGTCGCCGTAGGCCACAAGAGCCCCATAGTGTTGTCAAAGTTGGTTAGCCTTTCGATAGATGCCCAAGCCTTCGTTGGTGTTTGCGTGAGGTACTCATATTGCGTGTATTGGTTGATCCGCTCAGTGGCGGAACCTCAAGCTTAACAATGAGGTGACCGAATAAGAACTAATAATTTTTTAGGGTTTGGAACCCGGTTAAACTGGGAGGCTCATCCCCACGCCTATTTTATTATTTAAATATGCAAAGTACAATTAGATGGGGCAACATTTTGAAGCCAAAACCCTTCTACAAAACCAAAATACAACCAATACTAAATACATTATTATTACTTAAATTGAACTCTACACTCTTTCAAAGATATAAAATCATCAAGTATACCATCAGAATCAAAGCTCCTCGCAATCCCCTTCTTAATGTAGAATGTCATATTATCGGCTAAAAAAGTCATCCTCCATTCTATTTCTAAGCCTTGTTTTAATTATCTTCATCGCTAAAAATGCTCTTTCACTAGTTGCCGTAGACACTAGAAGGGTTAATATAAGGGGAATTAATCTATCAATAAGATAATGCCTACTTACCCTACCAGTCTCCACCAACCTCCGACAGAGTTCTGGAATTGATGATAATGATTGTAATTCTGAATGGTTGCGTACATCTATCTCAAATAACCTCAACAGATATCTCAGATTAAGTTTATCTTGATTATCAAAGTCATCTGGATAGTACTTCTCAACTAACATGAATATGGAATCAATATCGAATGAATTTAATCCATTTTTAGGATCCAAAGCATTGCTGAGTGTTAAGAGTTCCATAGCAGATTCACAAAACCTGCAATTAAGCTCCTCCAATTGGACATCAATAGAGTAAGAAATATATCAACTTGAAAATGATGTTCTATTGTGACATCTCTTTTGCGCCGACGACTTCGACCTTCAAAATAAGGGGCAGCCAAGTCAAGTACATCTATTTCAAATTTACCACAAAATGAAATGACGTTTTCAAGAAAACTTTTCCAACCATCTTCCCTAAACTCTTAGATCAAAGCCTTTGAATCTGAAACTAAATGAACAACATTTAAAATATCCCGGTCTTTCCTCTGCAAAGCTAAGCAAAGATCATTTGTGATGCCTATAATCTCCTTCATTAAATGTAGAATAAACACAAACTCAAAAGAATTTACCATTCTCCAAGCAGCATTTGCATCCCCTCGTTGAGAGTAGTTGGAACTTTCTTTCTCACTTTTCCCAAGCTCAACAATTGTTGGACCATTTAGCCTTAATAGGCTACATAAAGACCGAAAATGGGAACTCCATCGAGTATCTCCCGGTCTTGTCAAAGTGCCTATTAGGTTTGCTCCCTTTCCACTTTCAAGACCATCAATAGATAACAAATATGTAATTTCTTCCAAGTGAGCATCTTGCAACTGATCCTGGCGTTTAGTAGAAGAGCCAACCACATTTATAACAAAAGTGAGATTAGTGAAAATTTGATGGACTGGAATTACCTCTCTTGAAACAGCAACTAAAGTCAATTGCAACCTATGTGCAAAGCAATGCACATAGTATGCATACGGGCAATCATTAATAAATATTGCTTGTAGGCATTTCCACTCACCAAGCATATTATTAGCGCCATCATACCCTTGTCCACGAATATTCTGCACATCAAGTGAATGACGAGAGAGAATGGCACATATTTCATCCTTTAAAGTTTTAGCAAAAGTGTCAGGAACATGAGAAACACCAAAGAAATGCTCTTGTATGAAACCGTCTTTATCGACAAATCTTAAGACGTACAAGAGCCATTTGCTCTCTTTTAGATTCATCTCTAGCCTCATCGACAATAATACAGAACTTATAATCACTTATATCCTCTCTAATCTTGCTCCGTACTTTGCCAGAAAATACCTGTAGAATCTCCTTTTGGATAAGAGGAGATGTATACTTAGCAACTCTAGGAGCATTATCCAATACAGTTTGAGCAACATTTTCATTATAGGAAGCCAAAAGCTCAATCAACCCAATAAATTACCTTTATTTTGTGATTCATTAGATTCATCATGACCCCTAAAAGCATATCCTTGAGTTGAAAGAAATCGAATTGCATCAATAGAAGTTTTGATTCTTAATCGATTATTTGCAATTTCCTCACGACTTTGTGCATTGATTACTTTATCTATGTGCTTTGATTGATTCAACAAGTCATCACAAGCTTGCAAAGCTTTATGATGTGGGGAAAGAGGATCATCTCCAATATGAATAAAAAAAGCACATTTCTTTCCATTGTTAACTTTCTTCCAATTTTTGAATCTCTTGACACTAAACACATCACATCCAGGTTGACCAATAAGTTTTGTAGTAAAAAGATAACATGACAAACAATATGCGGCATCTTCAGAAGGAGAATACTCAAGCCAAGAAGAGAATTGTGCATACCAGGATTCTTGAAAACGACGAAAATGCTTCTTTCCAGACCTGGGATATTCAGTGAGATGAATCTGATATGGGCCTAGTTCCAAATAAGCTCTTCTTATCTCGTTGCGCTTATTGGGTGGATAGTCCAAAATCTTTGGACGCTTTCTTGGATCTCGTTCAATACTAGAAATATCAATCTCATTCAGATTCATCCTCATAGTATTGTAGAAAACCTCCTGAATTACATAGGGTGGCTGCCCATGAGTAGGGCAAGATCGCAGTAGCTCTTTGTATCGATCACATGCTCGCGCTAGTGGTTCCCCAGGCTTTTGTCTGAAAGTCGAGATCTTTTGGCGTAGCAGCGCTGTCTTGGCAGGAGGAAATAATTTGTTAAGAAACGCATTCCTTCCCTCTATCCATTTCGTGAGAGATCGCGGGGTCAGTCCTTCAAGACACTTCAATGCTGGCCCTGCAAGAGACCAATGAAAAGCTTTCATTCTAATATATTCAAGGGTTTCGCCTTCGGTGATTGTTTGACATAAGTCAGCAAACGTAGCAATATGAGCGAGAGGGCATTCATTAGGTATTCCTTCAAAAGGATTCTTTTTAATTTCAGATAGAAAGGAAGTGCGAATTTCAAAATCATTAAGAGGGATAAGAATAGCCGATTCAGGCACTGTCAGAGTCGGGTGCATGTAATCCCTAGTAGTAGCAGGATATAGGGCGAGCTCAACCTAAGCCTGCCTCCTTTGTTTCTCTTCCCGATCAGCGCGTGCTCTTCAGTAGTGCGAGCAGTGTTGTTGGCTAATAGCTCTCTCTGAAGCCTCTCGATCATCTGAGCTTGTGTTTTTGCGGTTGCCATGATCTTCTTTAATCTAGAGTGAATGCGTAGAAGGCGTTCTGGTCTGTCTAAAGTGTCGAATTCAGGTGAATGACCAGAACGTCGCATACACCTGTAGAAGAGAAATCAAAGAAAAATGTGAAATATAGCTATCTAAGGTGCGAATAATCGCCTCCCCGGCAACGGAGCCAATAAAATATAGATAAAATAGGCAAACCGATTCCGTTCCGTGCAAATAATTATAAGACACCCTCCCGTCGTAGTAAAAGGTAGTCAGGATCGATCCACGAGGAAGGGGGTTAGCAGATCTCAGATAGCAGAAGAATCACGTTCAGAAATCAACTCAGAAGCACTCTATCTCGACTAGGATGTAATCGACAGGGATTAGTGCAGTCGACCTCGAGCAGAACCAGCAGCAGTAGACAACAGAGTTATTCGACGTCGACCAGGAGTACTCAACGTCGAGTAGAACTTGTCATCTCGAGTACCTACAAAACAGAAGCAGCAATCGATCTCGAGTTGGGGAACTTGATCTTGAGTAGTCAGTAGTCGACGTCGACTAGATCTAGTCGATGTCTAGTGAACCTGCAGAAACGTTACTGCGTCAGCAAAGGTGGCCGAAGAGTGTGAGGATGGCAAAGAATCGTGGACAGAAATAAACCAAGGTGTTGAGTTTTTCAAGGACCCAACGAACGACAGATTGTAAATAAATTAAACGAAGACTTCCAAGATCGGGGTTTGCAACAACGATAACCAAACACGCATAACGCAAGATAAATATAGATAATCGTGCAATCACATCAAAGGAACAAGCTTTCGCCTTTTCCAACAATTAGACAACTCTTTCAAGTAATCCTAATTGTATCTACCAATTTTATGTTTATAATCCAAGTGGTTAATCTGAATCTCTATTAATTAGGGAATAAACATAATAAAGATAGTGGGTGATCAAAACATAATAAATATCGAATATTTTCCTCAAGCGCGCATGGCTATCATCAGGCTCACCCCGACCCTAGAAGTAGGTGGAATACTCATGCCTCATCATATCAATCGACATAATTGATGGAAAAGAAACTTGTATTAACTAATTCAAAGTCTTTACAATTCCGGCACTCCAACTTTCGCAAAAGCGCTAAAACACTAAAACCTTTGAAGAACTAAATTGTATTTGTGTAAGTAGCTCTAGAATTGAATGAATGAAAAGCTAGCCCCTAGGGCTTTATTTATAGGGCTTAAGCCTTGCTAATCAAGGAAAGCAAATTCTATTTATACCTAAAGATATAAATCTTGATAAATAAATGATAAATCCTAAAAGGTAACAAATAAAGTCTCCTTGTGGTAAATAATCTTCTCCTCCTGATGATAGATCTTGATAAACTCGGATAGAACCATCCTTGCTTCGTGCCCAAGTAGTCTGTTGTTGCAGGAGGATGGTCAAGTATGAAATAAATATAAAATAGAGTTCAGACTGACTTCCCTGTCTCAGCAAATAAATACAAGACTTCCTCCCGTTGTAGTAAGAGAAAATCAGGATCGAATCCACGAGGAAGCACGTCAGCAGTTCTTAGGTAGCTGTAAATTCTCACAGGCAAGGCAGCAGAAAAGACAGAAACAAGGAACGAAGAAAGAAAGACAAAGCAAAGCAAAAAATAAAGCAAAGCAACAAGCGTACTCGACCTCGACCACAAGCTCCTCGAGATCGACTACCAACAAATCGACAGAAACTGAGAAATCGACGACAACAACTCGATCAAGACAATAGTGTACTCGATCTCGACAAAGCCTACTCGAGATCGACTAAGGCTTCCTCTAGATCAACAACAGTAACTCCAGATCGAGTAAAAGACGGAAACTTTAAAGGCAAATTCCGAACACAGACTCGGATTTTTGACGAAATAAATCAATATATAAAAGATTCCCAAGGCCAGGGAATCAACACCACAACGATAACCATGCAAAGTAACACATAAAGGCATAAAAGATCATGCTTTCCATCAAATAACTTTCGTTATTAACAAATAGGCATATAGAGGCTTTCGCATAAACCCTAATTGTTACTAACCCTTTTTCACATAATTAACCCAAGTTGCATTAAGATCACTTTCGCTTCAATAATACAAACAAGGATCACCTTCAACTCTCGCAAAAGAATCATGCTTATAGGGATAGAAGATGAATTGCATAACAAAATCTGACCTTTACCGCGTCACCTCACATGGCCGCTGTCGGGCTCACCCCAGCCCCAGAAGTGGGTGGACTACTCACGCCTCATCGCAATCGCAGACATTGATTGATAAAAAGAACTAAATTGCATTAAAACTAAGTTCAAAGCCTTTACAATCCCGGCAATCAACTTTCGCAGAAAGCCAAAACCCTAAAAACCTTAGAACTCGTAAACTTCTCTACTGGAACTGTGTCTCTGAATTGGAATGTGATGATTGAAAAACCAGCCCCATGTGCTTTATTTATAGCCTTCTATTCCTTGCTAATCAAGGATAGAATCTCCTATCTATATCTAAATTTATATCTAAAATACTTAAAGATAAATAAATTGCATAATGGAAATAAATCTTAAAGGGAAAAGATAAATCTAAACTAGGTAAGTCTTCATGTCTTGATAGATCTCCTTTCCATAGATAGATTTGATAGAAATTTGGATAGAATCTTCCTCCTTCGTGCCCAAGTAACTCCAAGTCTACTCGGACTGCCCAAGTCGACTCGTCTGCGGAAGCTGGTCTACTCGACATCGACAAGGGCTCGTCGATCTCGACCAGGACTCATCGTCGACTGGACTCCTCGGCTAGATCTGCTCGATGTGGCTCGGACTTGGGTTCCTGGCGCTCGTCGATCTCGACTAAGGTCTCCTCGAGATCGACCAGAGTGTGGTCTTCTCTAGTGGCGTCGAGGACTCTTCCTCGGCAAGGACTCGGACTGGGGCTGGGTGGCTTGTCGATCTCGACTAGAGCTTTGTCGAGATCGAGTAGGGTTGCTCGGCATCTTTGTCCTCGGCTTCTCGATCAGCTCTTCTCCTCGTCGACTCCGGGTGTGGCACTGGGCTTCGTCGATCTCGACCAAGGTCTTGTCGAGATCGAGTAGACTTCCGGAGCTGGGTTGGTCTGGCTTTCTCGATCAGGCTCTGTCGACCAAGGCTGTGCTCGGACATGCTCGTCGAGATCGAGTAAGGTCTACTCGAGATCGAGTAACCTTGACTCTCAGATTGATTCGACTGGTTCCGCTGCTTCTTTGACTTTGGACTTCTGTAGCTGATTTCCGAGCTTTTCTGAACTTCTGTAGAATTGTTGTAAAATGCTTCGAATATATGCAGAAATCGATATAAAAGTTACTGTAAAACATGGCAGATTCAGCTCACAACAAACACCCCATACTTAAGCTTGCTTGTCCTCAAGCAATACTTTTATTTGTCATTCAGGGGAAGAAATCAAAACTCTCAACATATTAGATTCATTGCCATATAACCCTGCAATCAATTACCATCCTCGAAAAGGTACTTATGTCACAGATCCATGCATGTGCAATTATACAAAAGCAACATCTACTCACAAAAGGAGGGTTATGCAAAAACAATTTTTATGTGACAAAGCATTAATAATCAAGAGGACTTTAATTTAAGCTCAAATAAGGAGTAGATTGGTAAAAGGCTAAAGGTTGGCAATTTTTGGCAACGTGGTGCTTTTGATCCGGGGAAATGGAGTATTTCCAAATCGAATTTCCACCACATTCCTTCTCCATAAGATTCATCACCCTTCATAATGCTTTTACCTCTCTAACCTTAGCACTGCCTTCTCGCGAGTCGCAAACATGGGTGTCATGAATGGCCCCGGATACTTAGTGCGTTGGACTCCTCACAATGTGTCCCATCTCTCCAAACTATTATCTCAGAGAGCAGGGTCAATCTACCTTTATCTCCTGAGGTGATTGGATTTTCTTTCACTCATTAAATTTTCCATATATTCAAACAATTTCCCACCATACTCCAATAATGATAACACAACACAACAACCATATAATAATCTCCATAATGTAACATCATTCTCAACATAATCCCCGGATAAGGTAAAGAATGGAAATATTTAGATCATGTGGAGCAATAATTGAAATAAGGCATAATATGGCTTTTGTGTAATGCATAAGCATAGGTAAGGCTAGGATATAACAATATGAGCATTATATGGAAATATAAAGTCCTCCATCATCTTATCATGCAACATGTCAAAAGCAATTTCAAATTTTACCTCCTTTCATGGTTTTCAAGAAATAATGCACTTCATTGTGACTTCCCTTTACTAGGCAATTTCATGCTATATCTCTAATGAATCCAATTTTGCATCGTCGAGTTCAATATTAAACTGCCATGACATTTATCCAAAAATTTCAATGGGGGTCATTTTTCAAACTTTTTTGGAAAACATGCATATAAGCACATAAATCAATAATGCATTCCAAAATAGTCATGTAGCAATTCAAAGAAATAAATTCTAAATGTGCACAAATATGGTCAAATAATTCCAATATGCACAAAGTAAGCCCTTCCTCACCCCATACTTAAACATTACAGTGTCCTCACTGTATAAAAACAAGGGTAAAGAAAGAAACTCACTAGACAAGTGTGCAGGGCCTCTAAATATCGAATGGAAGCACTTCCTGGGCCGAGTATGTATATTGCTTGGTTCTATCCATGGACCTGAAAAGTGTAGAAGACATATACCCACAATAGAAAAACTAAAAGTTCAAAACCAAAAACAAACAAAAGCAACAAAGTCTCAAAAAAGTCCTAAAAAGTTTATGTACATGCTCTAGATTTTATAGTCGCTAGGCCGACTTTCCATTTATGCTCAAGGTGACATCTGCAGGGCCCATGTAGCCTGGGCCTCAAATAAGACTTCATTCTTGTCCATTAGCTGTAATCCTCCAGAATGGATCTTGTTCACCACGAACGGTCCCATCCGCTTCTTGTTAAATTTATTAGGGAACCAATGATCCTTTGATTTAGAGACATAGAGCTTGTCTCCAACTTCATATTCCTTGGTCTCATCATTGGATATCCTACATAAGTGCACATACCAAGGCAAACCTCTCCCATGTATAGATAGATCTTTAATGGAAATAGGAGAAGAAAGATCCATACCTTGGCTTACCTTCGCAGAGACGGAATCGGGGACCACTGTGTTTGGTCGATCTCGACTAGGACTAGTCGATCTCGATGAGGATGCTGGTTCTGGTGGTGGTCTGCTCGCAGATGCAGAAGTCGATGAAGGGCAAGTCTTGTCGACCTCGAGTAGCCTACTCGATATCGAGTAGGGCTCTGCTCCGGGTGGCTCCAGCGTCGAGGAGGAAGAAACTGGTGGAGTCGAGTGGTGGTCGATCTCGACAAGGCTGGTCGAGATCGACGAGCTTGGTCCGTCTGGTGGAGTCTGTGTTGAGGAAGACGGTGTCGAGTCAGCAGAGGGCTTGTCGATCTCGACAAGGGTGGTCGATGTCGACGAGGATCCTGGCTCTGGTGTCGTCAGCGTCGAGGAAGGCGAAGTCCAGAAGACCGAGTGGTGGTCGACCTCGACAAGTCTAGTCGAGGTCGAGTAAGGTTCTGCTTCCGTCTGGCTGCTCGACGAGGCTGGTGCTGGTGGAGTCTCCTTGGTTTGGTCGAGGTCGACTAGGGTCCTCGATGTCGAGGAGCCTTGGTCGATCTTGACCCCATACTTAGTCCCTGTCAAGGCATCCGAAAAATAATTAATCCACAACGACTTACCTTGGTCTGTGTCGATTGGATTCTCTGAGTTCTCCTTGAGGATTTCCATGATCTCCTCCACCTGGGCCTCCATGTCCCTCTTTTCCAGCTCCTCAGGGGTCATATTTCTGACCTTGGGTTCCCCGCAGGTGATGTAGCCAGCTGAGATAGATTTGACCTCTTCCATTGGACTTGTATGCCTTTCAGTTTTATTAAAGGAATACTCAATTACCTCATCGCTGATGTTGAAGGTGAGCACTCCTTTCCTTACGCTTATGTTGGCATCCACCGTCGCCAAGAAGGGTCTTCATAAAATAATTGGACAAGCAGGATCTTCTTGCATATCAACAACTAAAAAATCAGCAGGGACGAAGAATTTACCTACTTGTACTGGAACATTATCCATCATGCCTGTTGGGATGACCACCGTGTTGTTGGCCATGTAAAGTCTAGCATCCACAGGCTCTAGGGCACCTATCTTAATCTTGGACCAAATTGTTAAAGGCATTATACTTACACTAGCTCCAAGATCACATAAGGCATTAATTTTGTATGGACCAAACCCAATAGTTATAGCAAACTTACTTGGATCCGGCCTCTTCTCCAATATGTCCAGATGGCTGCACTCCTCTGAGATTTCAGCCATCGATCGCTTTTTGCTCAGAATCTCCTTCAGGAACTTGACATAGGATGGCATTTCATTGAGAGCTTTTGTGAAGGGGATGGTGACATTGAGCTTCTGAAGCATCTTAATGAAGTGCTGAAACTTCTTTTCTGCTGGGTCCTTTAGAGATTTTGTGGGGAAAGGCAGTTTCTTTTTCTGAGTCGGAGCCAGAACAGACGTCGAAGGTGCTGCAGGCTGCTCTATGTCGACCAGGGGCTTCTCGACATCGACTACCGTCTTGTCGATCTCGACTAGATTTGGTGCTGTCGAGTTGCTGTGTGGTGCAGATGAGGACTCTGGAAGTTTCTCCTCGACATCGAGTAGGCCCTCCTCGAGGTCGACTAGGCCCTGGTCGATGTCGACTTGCTGTTCCTCGTTGTTCTGCTGCTTTCCGACCTCTGGCTCTTGCAATTGATGGCCGCTTCTGAGTTTTACAGCAGCGATATGTCCAGTCTTTCCCTTAGGATTTGGTTCTGAAGATCCAGGGAGCGAACCTGACTGTCTGGGGATTCCTGCTGCTAGCTGACCAATCTGTGTATCAACTGATTTTCGCCATATATCAATTTCCCCAAGCCTAGAGTTGACACCTTGCATCTGAGTATAGACGGAGTTGAAGGACTGCCTAGTTTCTGAATGGTTTCTCCGTATTTCCTCCAGGACTGTCTGTATATCATCCTTTTTCTGGTCCCTTTCCGGATGTCCTGGAGCTCTGTAGGGCGGGGGGTTCCTAGGGACACCTTTGTTCCATTGTGGTTGCTGAAACCTTGGGTCCCCCATGTAGCGATTGGGACCCCCTGCGTAAGCTATCTCCTCGTGGTGCTCTGCCAGCTTGACTTGCTCTGTGTGTGGGCACTCAGGAGTGGTGTGCCTTTGCGATCCGCATTCAATACAAGGCTGGTTGACAAAGAGATACTTTACTTGCTTGAGGAGTTTCTTATTTTGATCTTTGTAGTACTGCTCCCTAACGTCTGGATCGATCTCCTTAGGGGGATCATATAGGGGCATGGATGGTGCTGGCCTGGCGTATGGGTTCTCTTCATAAGTTGCAGTAGACCCATACTTGTTGTCGTAGTTAGTGAGCTTCTCTAGCACACCCCATGCGTCACTTGGCGGCATTGTCAGATACTCATAGCGAGTATAATGGTTGATTCTGTCCTTAGTGACTTGATCAAGAGAGTTGAAGAAGATCTCCTGAATGACGTAGGGTGGCTGTCCATGCGTAGGGCAAGATCGCAGAAGTTCCTTGTAGCGCTCACATGCCTTTGTCAGCGGTTTCCCTTGCTTCTGTTTGAAGGCGGTGATTTTTTGGCGGAGATGTGCTGTTTTGGCGGGTGGGAAGAATTTGTTCAGAAACTCTTGCTCTACTTGGGCCCAGGTTGTGAGTGATCTTGCTTTCAGCCCTTCCAGCCATTTCAGTGCAGGCCCAGCGAGAGACCAGCGAAAAGATTTCATCTTGACATATTCCAATGTTGTACCTTCAGCAAGAGTACGGCACATGTCAGAAAAGTTTGTAATATGTTCAAGAGGACACTCATTAAATCTACCATAAAAGGCATTATTTTTAAGCTCTATAAGAAATTGAGTGCGAATTTCAAAAGAGTTATCAAGGATAAGAATCGCCGATTCAGGCACGACGAGAGTGGGATGCATATAATCCTCTGCAGTGGTTGGATATTGGGCAAGCTCAGCTTCTGCTTGCCTTGCGCGCTCATTTGCTTGTTCCCTCGCCGTCCTCTCATTGGCGATAGTAGTATCCTTTGCGGCTAGTTCCCTGGTAAGCCTCTGTATCAGCTGCTCCTGTGTTTCAGCGGCTGCCATAGCTCTTTGCAGTCTAGCTCTGATGTGTAGGAGGCGTTCCGGTTCATCTAAGGCGTCAAACTCAGGTGGGATACCAGAACGGCGCATACACCTGCGAATTCACTCAAGAGAAAAGTGAGAACTGACTACCTAAGGCGTGATTGATAGCTTCCCTGGCAACGGCGCCAATTTGTTGTTGCAGGAAGATGGTCAAGTATGAAATAAATATAAAATAGAGTTCAGACTGACTTCCCTGTCTCAGCAAATAAATACAAGACTTCCTCCCGTTGTAGTAAGAGAAAATCAGGATCGAATCCACGAGGAAGCACGTCAGCAGTTCTTAGGTAGCTGTAAATTATCACAGGCAAGGCAGCAGAAAAGACAGAAACAAGGAACGAAGAAAGAAAGACAAAGCAAAGCAGAAAATAAAGCAAAGCAACAAGCGTACTCGACCTCGACCACAAGCTCCTCGAGATCGACTACCAACAAATCAACAGAAACTGAGAAATCGACGACAACAACTCGATCAAGACAACAGTGTACTCGATCTCGACAAAGCCTACTCGAGATCGACTAAGGCTTCCTCTAGATCGACAACAGTAACTCTAGATCGAGTAAAAGACAGAAACTTTAAAGGCAAATTCCGAACACAGACTCAGATTTTTGACGAAATAAATCAATATATAAAAGACTCCCAAGGCCAGGGAATCAACACCACAACGATAACCATGCAAAGTAACACATAAAGGCATAAAAGATCATGCTTTCCATCAAATAACTTTCGTTATTAACAAATAGGCATATAGAGGCTTTCGCATAAACCCTAATTGTTACTAACCCTTTTTCACATAATTAACCCAAGTTGCATTAAGATCACTTTCGCTTCAATAATACAAACAAGGATCACCTTCAAGTCTCGCAAAAGAATCATGCTTATAGGGATAGAAGATGAATTGCATAACAAAATCTGACCTTTACCGCGTCACCTCACATGGCCGCTGTCGGGCTCACCCCAGCCCCAGAAGTGGGTGGACTACTCACGCCTCATCGCAATCGCAGACATTGATTGATAAAAAGAACTAAATTGCATTAAAACTAAATTCAAAGCCTTTACAATCCCGGCAATCAACTTTCGCAGAAAGCCAAAACCCTAAAATCCTTAGAACTCCTAAACTTCTCTACTGGAACTGTGTCTCTGAATTGGAATGTGATGATTGAAAAACCAGCCCCATGTGCTTTATTTATAGCCTTCTATTCCTTGCTAATCAAGGATAGAATCTCCTATATATATCTAAATTTATATCTAAAATACTTAAAGATAAATAAATTGCATAATGGAAATAAATCTTAAAGGGAAAAGATAAATCTAAACTAGGTAAGTCTTCATGTCTTGATAGATCTCCTTTCCATAGATAGATTTGATAGAAATTTGGATAGAATCTTCCTCCTTCGTGCCCAAGTAACTCCAAGTCTACTCGGACTGCCCAAGTCGACTCGTCTGCGGAAGCTGGTCTACTCGACATCGACAAGGGCTCGTCGATCTCGACCAGGACTCATCGTCGACTGGACTCCTCGGCTAGATCTGCTCGATGTGGCTCGGACTTGGGTTCCTGGCGCTCATCGATCTCGACTAAGGTCTCCTCGAGATCGACCAGAGTGTGGTCTTCTCTAGTGGCGTCGAGGACTCTTCCTCGGCAAGGACTCGGACTGGCGCTGGGTGGCTTGTCGATCTCGACTAGAGCTTTGTCGAGATCGAGTAGGGTTGCTCGGCATCTTTGTCCTCGGCTTCTCGATCAGCTCTTCTCCTCGTCGACTCCGGGTGTGGCACTGGGCTTCGTCGATCTCGACCAAGGTCTTGTCGAGATCGAGTAGACTTCCGGAGCTGGGTTGGTCTGGCTTTCTCGATCAGGCTATGTCGACCAAGGCTGTGCTCGGACATGCTCGTCGAGATCGAGTAAGGTCTACTCGAGATCGAGTAACCTTGACTCTCAGATTGATTCGACTGGTTCCGCTGCTTCTTTGACTTTGGACTTCTGTAGCTAATTTCCGAGCTTTTCTGAACTTCTGTAGAATTGCTGTAAAATGCCTCGAATTCTGCGAATTAAACAGAAACTGGTGTAGATTCCATAATTTGGCAAATAAACATAAACTACATAGGTTTTGTACTATCTTAGCCCAATGCATGCAATATATGCAGAAATCGATATAAAAGTTACTGTAAAACATGGCAGATTCAGCTCACAACATAGTCCACTCGTCCTTGGATTGGCCCAATGCGTTCTCAGCCCAATAGAAATTCTAGTCGACATCGAGTAAAGTGGTCGATGTCGACTACTTTTTTCTCGATCTCGGCTATCTTTGTGCATCTCGAGTAGTCTCTTCTCGTGTGACTCGAGTAGGGCTTTAGATCTAGTCGACGTCGAGTACTTGTCGAGCTCGAGTGGCTTGTCGTCTTCATTCTCAGTCGAAATGGCTTCCAGCTTTAGTCGACGTCGAGTACTTTCCTGCATTCTTTTCCTCCTTTTGGTTTTGTCCCGGAATGGCTCCAAATCCTGCAAAATTAAACCAAAACTCGTGTCGACCTCTATTTTTGGTAAATAAGCTTATACTACACAAATTCAACATATTCCCAAACCAAAATATGCAAAATACATAGAATGAGGAGCGAAAATGTGCACAAAAACATGGTTACTTTAGTGGACATCACTTTCTATGGACCCGGGTTGGGTTAGGCATTCCGGGTTCTCTTTTTGTTGGGCCTTTCTTCCTTGGGCTAATGAGTGTGTGTATTGGTGTTGTTAATTCGAAATTGTGTTGTTTTTTATGGTATCATATATAGAGTTATTGTGCAAATTGTTAGGTGTTATTATTATTTTTATTATTATTAAACTATTATGATTTTGTGATTATATATTTTTTGAAAATTTGTATATATTATAAAGGTGTTTAAAAGTAGTATCATTTGGTATGTATGTTATTATGATATTATGTGATGTTTTAAATATGTAATTTTAGGAATTCTAAAATGATTTAATCTCTGAAAACCAAAATCCCGGAATATTTTGATAAAATAAGATTGTGGGTTAACTTAGAAAATTTGATACTTTCTCTTGATTTGGACAAGTGTGATTTGAGAAATTGTTTTGAATATGAGTCGACTTAACTTGAGATTTAAGATTTTGGAAAACTTTGAGAAAATGATTTACTTGATTTAACTCGGTGAATTGATTGTTGAAACCTGCTTGAGAATTGTGTGAATTTTAAATAAGATATGAATTGTTACATGATGATGCAAGATGAGATGATGGATGAGATATTATATGTTGAGATGAGTTGAACATGAAATGATTTGTGATAAGATAAGATGGAATAATCTGAAATGAGATATGTGGAGTTATGTATGATGAGTTATGTATGTGGAGTTATGTATGAGTTGAACATAAATTTCACGGCGTTTGTAAAACGCCATAAATAAATTGTATTCTAAAAAATTATAACGTTTTTGTATTTAAACGCCATAAAAGGTATTTTTAATGGCATTTTATGAAAAACGTCATCTTTTAAATGTCATAAATAACTATATATGTAGTAGTGCTAGGGGCGTCTTGTGTGAATTAGATGGACTTATGCATATTTGTATGTTTGCTAGGTGAATTGTGATATGTTGGACATTGCTTATTATTGGTGTTGATTGCTTGGATTCTGCACGCCTCCAGGTAAGTTTCCTTCGGGGGCCTACTCATCAACTCGGACCTCCTGCCTGATGTGTCATATAGTATGTAGGTGTTGCATATGCATAAAAGCATGTCATGTAGTATCATTCTTAGGACTTGCACTTATGAATGAGCATCCCTATTCTTTATGTGTTTGAAAAAAGAACGACCGTTATCTATGAGTCCTAGAGTCTTTGCTAGGGTCATAGGACAACCCAGCACCATCGGGTGTCCTTAGTCGTTGTGCCGTTATATGAGATGATATGATAGCCCAGCACCATCGGGCATGAGCATGATGATATGATACGATGATGATATGATGATATGTGCACACATATGATGAAATGGGTACCGTACTGGCCAGGTCCGCTCATGAAAAAGGGGCGGAGTAGGAGAGGGGTATGCCACTTGGCATTCTTTGGGCGCCTTTTCAGTCTTTCTGCACTTATATTTATATATCCTAATAAGCATGACTTGTGTGTTTAAATTCTGTACTGCATTAGAACATCCTTGATTCTAGGTATATGCATGTTATATGGCCTCAGCGCGGTCTTTAGGGCCCGCAGATGTCTCTAGGCCTGACTTCATGGATAGTGTTGGGTACTTGCTCCTTGCTTGCTCCATGCTTCTATGGCGAGGGATCCTTTTGGGCGAAAGCGAAGAACCGACCTAACCAGCTAATTTCGCTAAGTGTTATTTATCAAGTTTTATGGTTTTGGTTTTGACCCGGCTCCGCCGTGAAAAGTTGTACTTTACTTTCGTTTTCTATTCCGCTTCCCTTAAACGAATTTCAGCGACTTAGGGTGTGTTTGGCAACACAAGTAGCGTTTTGGAGCTTTTTGTTTTAATATTATATAGTTTTAAATTAAATAAAGCTAACATTATTAGTTAATTAGCGTTTTGGAATTGAATTTCCACCAGCTACCCACCCCAGCTTTTCAGAGCTTTTCTTTTTATGTACACAAATCTCCTCTTTTATCAGCTAGTTTTATCAGCTACTCATTCAGCTAAGGTTACCAAACACAGTACTAGCTTAATTTAATATATTTTACACAATAAACCATTCAGCTTCAGCCACCCATTCAGCTACTCATTCAGCTTCAGCTACCCATTCAGCTATGGTTACCAAACACGTACACCCTTAGTCCTTAGGATAGGCTAAGGGTACCCAACGGCACTGCGATGGTTTTGTGGTTCGAAATCCCCGCTTTAATTACTAATGTTTAAAGAGTTTTAAAACCTCGACCCGTACCTGGATTGCAAGATCCAAACGAAAGCATCCGACCTTCGAAACGTAACTCGAGTATTTATATCCGGGTCGTTACAAAGTTGGTATCAGAGCGAGGTTGTACAATTCGGGTACGCAAGGGTCGAGTGTATGCTTTGAAAACCGCCCACAAATTTCAAAGGATTTTGAAAGAGTTTGAAAGGGGCAAAATGAACTTAATATGACTAACTCAATTGGACTAAATATGAACTCGGCCTAATAAATAAGATGAATCAAACAAAGGGGATCGAGTGGGTAGAATAGACGCTATACCATCCTTATTGGATGTAGTTGGGAACGGGGGGGCGAAATGTAGCTTATTCCTTACAGAAGGGCCTGGAAGACTCCAACGAATTACACCGAGGTGGTTGGAGTGGCAAGTTAGGTAGAGATCGTGAGGTATTTTCCCCTCCAGTCAGTCACTACTCGAAGAGCGGTATTAGATAGCTTGATGTGTTCTATATATCAATTGTGCCTGATAGTGATCTCCCTCGAATGAGATCATTATAACTGTCATTAACTGATTTTGTACTGAGTGCTTGTTATGCTAAAGGTCTTATTAGTATGTCCTAACTATGAAATGTGTATTGAATGATCTGTGCATCGGGATAGCGGGAGTACCCTTGTTCTTATATGGTTAAGCCCAGCTTTTGCGGAACAGCCCCTTCCACTATGTTAACCCCCTTGATGATCTTATCGAGCCTTTCTCTTGAATATCGGTCTCCCCCACGGGAAATAGGGTTGGTAAACATATTGTCTTTGGGAATCATGTTTGGGTATGAAGGTTGTCTGAGTGAGTATTGGAAGAGGGTTCTGGACAAAATTCTGAGTAGAAACTAAGATGTTTTGGGGCTGTCCTTCTCGATTTGTATGACGATCAGCCAATGTCTTCTTGCCATAGAGAGTCGTACCAGAGTCCTACGGGAAAGAGTGGTGATGAGTCATTTGGGAAAAGTCAATGGCCGCCCTTAGGGATATCTGTCCGGTTGTAATGGTGGCTCTCTCTGAATTGCATGACATAATATAATTTTGTAATCTCCGGAATATACCTTGCGAATGACCATTAGTAAGTAACTGCTCATGTTATTACATCTATGATTAGTTACCTTGCTTAGATCTCGTGTCGTGCCTTGCTTTTGTCGTGATTATATGTCGTTATAGCATGTCTACTTGACCTATCGTATTGATCTTGTTGATGATTGATTGGGAGCATAAGCCACATGATATGAGTTTATATGATTGTTGCTTTCTCCTGAATTAGGCCCATGATAGTGTGATCAACTCCCCATGAATGAATACTCGTAAATGATCTCCTTAGCATGCTAGGATTGCTAGCTGATGATGCCTCGATGCTTATCATTCCTTTTGTGACAAGAATCTATAGCATGCACGTCTATTTTGTATTCATCGGGTTAACTATTGTTGACTATTATTCAATTATTACTATTGTGTGTTACTTGCGCCGAATGGAGAATATGTTGGTGTAAATGAGTCTTGATAAATACATGGTTATTTCAGTAAGCATTGATTTCAACTCGTGCTCTCGTATTCTAGTTATATTGCCCCGTTACCTAGACTTCTATATTCTACGTCGCTACATTTCCTCCCATGATTCTACATTGTTAGAATGTGATTGAATTGAGATCTTGCTTATCGTGGTATTAATCAATCCACTACATGTATGTATCATATGTCATGTTGAGCCGTTAGTATCATTTAGGACCCTTGGTTGTGACTTGTGCGAATTTATACCTTGTCTACATTATTGTTGATTCTCTCTTGAGCTAGGTCCTTGATAGTGTGGTTCTCCCTCGTTCTATCCTCTTAAAATGTTTCACTCATCCTGATTAGATTGATGTTGAATTCAAAGATCGATTTGTTTTACGTAATGGTTAATTCTAGCATGCTTAGATGTTATCACTTATCGCTCGGTGGTATTCCTCTATTACTCTAGGATATCTTCTCGTGCTTGCATGAACGTATGAATTGACACCTCGCATGATCACACACCACGCTATATCATGATTTTGCATTCGCATGACACATGAATGTTAGAATGAACCTAGTCGAGTTACCTTGATTTTATTCATGATCGATATGTGCTATTAGTATCCTATATGGCTTATGATTTCTAATATGGCTCGCTAAATGGTGACATGTCATGCTTGTTTTATTACGTGGACATGCTTGTCCTGTAATGTGATAGTTATTGTACTACTTTATTTGCCTCAATGACGAATCCTTCCTAGCATGCTTATAATCTATCGCAGGTGATGTTCTCTTTGTTACTATGTAATGATGTCTCATGCTTCATGAGACATCACTCTTTGTTACTATCGCAGGTGATGTTCTCTTCATTTAAATCACTCTTGAATATGCCCATGTCTTATCATGTATCGCTAGAATGTTGTAGGATCTATGTTTTCTAAATGTATCTCGTCGTATGATTACATGCCGTTCTTAACCTATTATACGATCATTGTTGTCAGATGTGATAGTTACTATGCTGTTGTTATGTGTTCTTGTATGAAGCTTAGTCTGATTGTTATGATATACCTCGCCATGATATATTGACCTCACCTGTTGATGCATATACCATGCTTATACATTTGTTCATATGCATGATACTTGTTATCCTCATTAAATCCCCCATGACCTCGAATCCTACATGATTATTACTGGCTCCGCATAACTTGCTTGAAATTGCTAGGCATATCTGCTTTTATATAATGATAGACTACTAGCTTATCTCACATGTATCAGTATAGAACGCGATTGTGTCTTTTAGAATGAATGTGTATGTCACTGTTCCTTGAGATATGCATATGTTAGTGTGGTTTAAGGTGAGTGATATGCTTCATGATAAATTCGCGCTTGCATGCTTATCACAATTGTAACCTAATAGACTTTCATAAGAGCATCATTGATATTCTCGGGTCGGAGTCTTGTCTCTAGTCTTGTCGTCTTTAGCTTTGTTCCGTGGTTTTTTCCGAAAAGAACATTGGGTTATCTGCCCCTGTCACTCCCCTATCTCCGCTAGCTTGGACTCCTACGCGATACATTGGACGAGCGACTGCATGAAAGAGGGAACGGTAAGTTAGATAGTGATAGAGCAGCACCGCGAAAGCGTGGGCCCATAACCCACGTACCTCATGATCAACGATGTCGGCGGGACAAGCACGTTTCGAGGATGGCGATTAATGATTACGATATAACTTGCAAGCGGGAGTGTCCTCCGTTTGAATTGATAATCCTTTCTAAATTAGTTGATGATGATATTACACTGACATGACGATGAAATTGACATATTGATGTGTTGACTTTATAATGAATATTGCTTGATTATCCATTGTCTATGATGATATGATTCGATGCCTCACCGTTCTCATGAACCAAGCTGTCTTGATATGTTACTACTTTACGTTGTTAAGCATGATCTAAATTCCTTTCTTATAAGATGTGAATTATAAATGCTGAGAAACCTGAATTTTTATCTGATAAGGTTATGATGAAACTTCCTAGCTTGACTTGATTATGTGCATATATGATGTTTTGCAATAATTATTGAGCATGACGATAAATTGAGACTTATTGATACAACTGCAAGGCTTGATGATGAACTAATAATGTTATTATTATAAATGCTAATTGATATGATGTAGACCTTATGAGTGATGATTTTCATGATTGCTTCTTCTTTGAACTTGTGAGTGAGATTCTCTTGAAGGATGGTCAGAGAGTGGTGAAGGATTTGATCGGTTAGGACGATCGACCGTATTATGAGGTAAGTCATAAGAGAGAGAGAGAGAGAGAGAGAGAGAGAGAGAGAGAGAGAGAGAGAGAGAGAGAGAGAGAGGTACTGGTTTAGGTAAGACCGAGTGAGCTTTGGAATTTATAAGAGGCAATGCTTGGTGGTTCCTGGTGAGCTTTCTAGGTGAATCGTAAGTAAGGGTATGGTTGGGATAGGAAGGCTAGGCGGTGATCAAGGAATTTTACTAGAGAATGTGTGGTTAGCAGAACATGATGCTTGTGAAATCTTAGGAAGTGTGGGAAGTGTAAGAAATGGCTTTTAGGAATATTGATGATATAGTGTGAGAGGGCACTCAGGTGTGAAGTTAGAGATGGGGGTCGGGTTCTTAGAGATGGATTGCTAGTGAGAGTGCTTGGTGGGATGAGGGGCAAGATTAGAGTATTGAAATGAATTGGGACTTCTTTTAGAGGATGTTATCTAAGCTGATTTTGGTGAATCTAGATGAGGATGGTCTTGAGTTGGGAATTGGAATCAAGCGAGGGGGGATTGCGTTTTATTTTGATTGGTGATTATGTGAGGATCTTCGTGATTATGTGATTTATTAAAATGTACTGGTATGATGTTAGATAGCAACCATGATGAGCCTGAGATGGAATAATATTACATGTTGATATGTCATACTAAAAATCTAATTGGTAGTGACTAGAATTATCATGATATATTGATACATTGTTATTCTGCTATGTTGTTTTATAAGCATGTTATGATGTGTTGCGATATGATATAAGAATCATGAGATAATGATGTTGCTATGTGAAAGCATGATGTTATATTATGTGGTGATAAGCATGATGTATATTATATGGTTGGTAAACATGATTATGAGTATGTTGAATAATGAATATGACTTGGAGTGTGAATATAACTCGTATATATGGGAAAAAGGTGCATGATTGCTAAATGATCGTTATATGGCATTGTAATGAGTTGAGGTAATGTTTTGTGAGTATGTTGGCGTTTTGATGATTAATATGCAGCTTGATCTCCCCTTTTGCTGAATCTTAATAGTGTGACCTTGTTTGTGTTGATATGTTGACAATAGGTTTTGGTTCGTTGACTCTATGATGAGGAGAAACTTTTTATGACTTCTAGTGTGTTGTCCAGACGTTGATATGCTTTGATATGTCGTTGAGATGCATATTGTGACATGTAGTATGATGTGGAGATGCTTGATGTGATCTTGTGGCACTGTGTTGATATGTGTTTTGAGACTTGTCGTATGATGTGCTGGTTGGAGATTGGTAGGTTTATACGGTTATGCATTTCTTATGCCTTACGAATCTTGCTTGAATTGAGACTAATAGATTGATTTAATTCTGAAAACTACGAAGAGAATATGATATTAGCCCTTAGAGGTGGATGATTCCACCTCTCGTGATCTGAAATTGTTGTATAAATGCCGGATTGAATATTTTGAACGGTTTTTAAACGAATAACTGGGATTGAAAAGAATAAACGCTATCGAGAATTTCAAATGATTTCGAGGTCCATCTTTCCATTTACAAAACTTCTTTGAACCTTACAGAACCAGATTTACATTATGACGCCTCATGAAGTGTATACAAGCATTTACAGGGGCACTTATAGATTGCTTGCTAAGACTTAGTCGGGACGCTATGATGCTTTTGAGTTATGATATGACCGAGAAGTCGGGGTAAGAATGTGATAGAGGCCCATATCACATACTTGCTACGATCAATTGGGGATATTATGATCACGGCGTGGATACTGTGAGGATCTCATAGGCCCTTATGAGGTGCTTACGGGATCAATGACATGATCCTCGGACTCACCGATTTCAAACTTCTTCCCATTGCTTTAGAATGATTTTAGTCTTGGGGACGAGACTTGTTTTTAGAAGTGGATGAATGTAAAGGCCGAATATATTTTTATATTATTTTAATATTATTTTAATTAAGTATATTATTATTATTTTATTGAATATGAGAAAGTGGGAAAAAACTCATCCTCGAGCACAAGTTTGATTTTAAGTCATTCCGGCATCATTTGAAATATCGGATTTTGACGGATTATAATTCCGCATTTGACTCCGAATTTGGATAAATATAATTTCAGAAATAATTTCAAAATTCGGTTTAAATTTTCTAGTGTCGGGATTTCGTTTTAGTGAGCGGGATTGGGATCGAGCTTGAATCTTCTCTGCATGGATTGCTTTATCTTTTTTGCGACGATCCAATAAATCTCTAGCTCCCCAACGACACAATTTCTTACCCAAATAACTTGTAAATCGCGCTCTTGTCATCAGTGTCTTCTCCATCGCGGGGGGGGGGGGGGGGGGGGAGGGGGGATATAGTTCAACCCCGTGACCATTGCAAACTCCGGCAGAGAGAAGCAGAGGAGGTGCGCGCACCCCTAGATCATGTGCTACGTCTCCAATTTTGAGAGCGTCTTCACTTATCTTTAGGAGAAAGAAATTTATCTTTCTAATGCTAAATGGTTAACAACTCTCTCTTCTTCTCATATATGAAATTGGGACAAACACCTCCCATCAAAAGGTCACATTTGTATTATGAATTTTTTTAGAAAAAAAAAAAGTTAAAATATGTTATCAATTGATGGTGATCTTGGAGGAAGGACGGAACTTCAAAAATTCTTCAATTACCCAATATATGCATCTTGTTGCGGTGGGTATATTTTTTTAATTTTTTTAAATTTAAAACCACTACATCGCATGATATAACTGTGCAGTGAATTAAAGGATGTCAAACTTACCACATAATCTTAGAGTGATTAGCGGTGAACATAGTAAAATTATTGATGTATATATTCTTTCCGGTTTATAATTGTTCCAAGGCACGCAATAAAAAAATGTTTAAAAATTAATTATACTTGTAGGCTTTAGCACATAGCCTGCTTTCATTTTTTTTTAATCAAGATAAGAATTTGGTTCCCTAGACAAGCCTAGGGAAACCGAGAGACCGGACAAGCCGGTGGATGGACTAACCATCATGTACAACTGAAAACAAATAACAGAAGCAAATAAATGAAGCAAATGACAGAGATAAAATTACAAATAAAACGTACAAGTCATCCTACATTGTGAAACACAAGTCAATGAGAGAAACGAAACGATCGGTCAAAGAGACGACGCACACAGAGAACTCTGGAGAACACCAGCGGACACCTCAGATTGTGGACCCAAAATGAGCCATCAGATGTCAACGCACGTCCACGACATCATCGAACATGACAAATCAAACACCGCTCAGAAAAACCTGCAACACAACAAGAACAACACTGCACAACAACCCGCAAAATCGACATCAAGCCAAACCATTGTTCATAAAAACACCCAAACTCATCCCATACCCTCCAGAACGATAACAAGATCGTGAGCGACTACTAGGTAGTCAAAAAAGAGGCGGATGAAACGGGCCAAAGGTGAGGAAATGAACAACAATAAAAAGGCATCGAGACGGAAGAACGGATAAACAATGCTTAATCAATCAGAAATTGAATTTTTATTGGAAAAAAAAATTGAAAAATGAACAATCGCCAAGAAACTAAAAAAATAATAAAAGAAATGAAAAATAAATGTACCACAAAGCATTTTAAAACTTTTATCCTGATTGTTTATCCAACTTTTTTTTTTATCATGGCTAGATCTGCTCTTATGTCTACATGGGACAGGATGGTGCTATTACTGATTTTTGGCAATCAAATGAATTGTTGAGCATCTGCTACTTACGGACATGAACTGATGTAAAGATTGTGAGCATTGTCTGCTGCATGTTTTTAGCTGCTAATTGCTGAAATTTTTCCTGGATTTAGAGTGACTGAACTACACCAGGAAACTCATCTATTGCCTCTACAATTTTTTTAAAAAAATTGTGAGATGCTGCATAAGTGGGTATAGTCTTGTGAGTTGTGTTGCAGTTGGGTTTTCCAATTTACCAAAAAAAAAAACCATCATTCCAATAAAAAAAAATCAGCACCTTATGATAAATTCAACCCAAAATCAGCACTTGCTCTCTTTGTAATTTTGATACAGAAGATACAAATCATTTATTGTTTAATTGTCGGATCACAAGATCCCTTATTCAAATTTTAGGTGTTAAGTTGGGAAAATGTTATAATATTCCAAATTTAACAAGTAATGTTTCGGAAAATATTTTAAATACTAGGGCTCTTAATATAGATTTTACAGACTTATGTCATTTATGGCACTCTGTTTGGGAGCTCAGAAATAGAATTATTTTTCGCAATACTTCGGATACATGTATTATCTATGCTCTAACTCAAACTATAGAAAAAATCTCATGTTAGAATAAACAGCAGGTAAAAACGAAGTTACCTAAACGTGTTAGACCTCCTGATAAATTGATTTGGAAATGCCCTCCAATAAATGTTATTAAGATCAATGTAGATGCTTCGGTGAAAATTGATACTCAACCGCAGGTTGGTTGTATTGTTAGGAATAATGACGGTCTAGTTCTTCGGATTCATAAATGTAACGTTAGGATGAGTTCGGTCATTCAAGCAGAAGCTTTTGAAGTTTACACAGGTATAAGACTGGCAACGGAGATGGGGATTCGAAGAGTAATAGTTGAAAGTGATTGTGCAATCATCGTCAATGCCATCAATCAAGTGAACAATATACCATGGGAGGTCGCTCAAATAATCCAAGAGATCCATTCATTAAGCAAAGAGTTTGAGAGCGTCACAATTCAGCACTGTTATAGAGAGGCAAATGGTGCAGCTGATTTTCTAGCTAAATCTCAGTTAAATTGTAATTTAATTTTGAGTTCCTGTTGTTGTGAGTTCCAGAACATCATCTTGCGAGATGGTCATGGATGTCGTTAATACATCTAATTTATTGCCTACTATAAAAAAAATAAAAAAATAAAAAAAAAACCTAAAATCAGCACGTACAAAAAATCAATTGTCTACTTAAACACTTCACAACTAAGAGTTATGAACTCCAAAAAAAACAGTTGTCTATCTGTTCACATAAAACTCACAGGCACAGCCATATAAATATTGATTAGAAAAAAAAATACTCAAATAAAATTACCATTTTTTTTATGACGAGTAACCCACCTTTGGTAGCAAATCCTAACTCGGTCGACCCAACCCGAACGCCCGGTAATTTTTCGATCCGAACCCGAAATTTTTGACTCGGAAATTTTTTCCGACCCGAACCCGAAAATCCGGAAATTTTCTGGGTAATCTGGGTTTCGACCGGATGACCCGACTGACCCGGTAATTTTGACCCGATTTACCCGATTGATCCGGTTGATTTATAATTTTATATGATTAAATTTTTTGATGGAGATTCCAATTTATTACATTTTATAATTACAATCACTTGATCTTTCATTTTCAAATCAACTTTCATATTTATTTGTATTGCGTAATACTCTGTCCGATTGATAATATTTGATTTTTTATTTTTCAACACATTTTTGTACGAAAATAAAAATTCTTAAAAAATATTAAAACAATTATATGCTTTTTACTAATTGCATGAAAATATTTCTAAAAAATTATTTAAAACTTTGATATTTTATATATTATTATATTTTATTAAAAATTACGAGAAATACTAAAAATCAAATGTTTTTTTAATAAGATGCAATAATATATAAAATATCTAAATTTTAATTAAAAAATTTTTAAAAATTATTTAAAATTTTGATATTTATATATTTTTAAATTTTATTAAAAATTATGAGAAATAATAATAATTAAATATTTTAGATCAGATATAGTATATAATTACAAGCACTAGAACTTATGAACAACGTCTTTAATTTTAGAATTTTAAAATTATCCCAAAATTATGAAATCATGATTTTTTTAATTTAAAAAAGAAAAAATTGACAAACCCAAAATGGACCCGAAACCCGGTCAAACCCGGGTTCGAGTCAACCCAGATATACCCGCGGGACCTGTTTTACTTGATACCCGTTTTACCCGGGACCCGAAGTGACCCAACCCGAACCCGACCCGAATGACCCGTTTGACAGGTCTACTATTTATACATGATCTGTAAAATATCAATTTTGAATTCTCTTCAATTTACATAGACCGGTAAAAGCAAACTCAAGAATACAAAATCCTAGTTTAAAAAATTCAGCACATTCGATTCCGATCAAAGAAGGCTCAGAGTCGCCAATGGAGAATGTTTCAAGTTCACTCAGATTTGCAAAAAAAAAAAGAAGAGGAGAAGAAGACGAACAGGGGGGGACTTCGACCCGATGTTATCACCTTAGACTTCGACCCGATGTGAACACCTTTGATTCCGATCAGGAAGGCTTGGAGTACTCATTGATGACTCCTTCGACCCGATGTCAGCACCTTTGATTCCGATCAAGAGGGCTCTGAGTTGCCATTGATGACTTCCTCCGACTTTGACCCAATATCAGCACCTTCGATTCAGATCAAGTGCTGCCTTAAATTGCTGAAATTCGGCCCCAAATCGTCAACCAAACACGACGGCAGAGCATGGGTGATGTCCTACTCCTTCATTTCACGCGAGATTGAAGACCATAGACGTTTGAAACCTCGACCCGGACCCGGATTGCAAGATCCCAACGAAGGCATCCGACCTTCGAAACGTAACTCGAGTATTTATATCCGGGTAGTTACAAAGTTGGTATCAGAGCGAGGTTGTGCAATTCGGGTACGCAAGGGTCGAGTGTATGCTTTGAAAACCGCCCACGAATTTCAAAAGATTTTGGAATCTCAGATCCAAGCACAGGTGATGTCCCACTCCTTCGCACCCTGTGGTTCGCCACCTGGAAGAGCCCAAAGGTTGTTGTGAGCCTAATTTGCCATGTTTTACACTTACTTTTATACCGATCTCTGCATGCATTTCATACATTTGGGTTAGAATAATACATAATCTATGTAGTTTATGCGTATTTGCCAAATTATGGAGTCTACACTAGTTTCTGTTTAATTTCGCAGAAATCGAGGCATTTTACAGCAATTCGGAGAAGGGAAGAAAAATCACAAAGAGGTCGATATCAACCAGACTTGGTCGATATTGAGTGGATCAAACCGACCAGAAAATGCCAGAAACCGACCAGAGGGTAGAGCAGAACAGAAAAGGTCGATATCGACCTATGTTGGTCGATATTGAGTCAAAGCATGTCGATTTCCACCCAGAGGCCAAGATCGAGTGAAGAAACACAGACAGGTCGATTTCAACCCATACTGGTCGATATCAACCAAAATGAAGTCGAAATCCCTGCCAGAGCCGAAATCGAGTGGTCAGAAGAAGAAGCCGAGAAATCAACTCGATATCGACCTACATTGGTCGATATCGACCAACCCCAAGTGACGATTCCGAGTCCGAGTGCTGAGCTGGCTTTCTTCCACATGAAGCAAGAAATGTTTTATCAACTCAAGAGAAGATTTATCACGTCAAGAAGGATTTATCCACTTTAGATATAGTTTCCTTATAGATTTAATTATTTTATTTCCTAAATTTTATCTTAATGTTTAAATAGATAAATTTAGATATAGATAGATATTTATTTCCTAGATTAGCTAGGGAATGAAGCCTATAAATAAAGCCCTAGGGGCTGAGTTTTAATCATTCAATTCAAGTTACAATTAGTTACATAGAGAGAGAGTTCAGAGATGATTTGGCTTCGATCGGGTGTAAGCTTTCTTTGATTTTATTAATTCAATTTAGTTCCTTTTTGTTATTGATGTGTTTCCTGATGATGAAGAGCGAGTAGTCACCCAACTTCTAGGGTCGGGGTGAGCCCGACGGTAGCCATGTGAGGTGATGCGGTAAAGGTACAATCTTTGGATGCAATTCGTCTTCTATCCCTACGAGCATGATTCTTTTGCGAAAGTTGAAGGTGATCCTTGTTTGTGTTATTGAAGCGAAAGTGATTTTAATGCAACTTGGGTTAATTATGTGAAAAGGGTTAGTAACAATTAGGGTTTATGCAAAAGCCTCTATCTTCCTATTTGTTAATAACGAGAGTTATTTGATGAAAAGCATGATCTTTTATGCCTTTATGTGTTACTTTACATGATTATCGTTGTGGTGTTGAAACCCTGATCTTGGAAGTCCTTTAGTTCATTGATTTATTTTCCTAAAATTTCGTGTTTACATTCGTTTCTGTTCGAAAAGTTGCAAATTTTTAGTTTCTGTTCCTACTCGACATCGGGCAACGGGTAGTTGATTTCGAGGTAAGTGGTCGATATCGAGTGGTTAGGTCGATATCGACCGATTTTGTTTCTGTTTTCGCTTGTTTTTGTGTTTTACAGTTTCTGTCGACAGTGTGGTCAATATTGACTAGATAGGTCGATATCGAGTAGTCTTCTGATCGAAATCGTGCTGAGATCTGGAACTGAAAAGGCAGGCGTTGACACGCTTCCTCGTGGATCGATCCTGACTGCCTTCTACTGTAACGGGAGGAAGTCTTGTATTTATTTGCTGAGACAGGGAGTCAGTTGGCTTTACTTGACACATCCTCCTGCAACAACAAAGGTCTTGCAAGCGTCGTGGATTTAGATGACCACGGGAGGGGCTTGGATCTGAGATGGAGGTAGTTTTCAGCACTTTGTGGCTCAGGAGGAGGAGAAGGCGTTTGAGGCCTCCGAAATTCAACTGACGTTGTGGTGGTTGTCAACACTTCATCTCTTAGGAACTCCCCGAATCGAAGATTTCAAATCCATAGGGATGATTTTGGGATCAGCGATTTCAGATCGACAATTTCGGGATCTATGAGAGGAGGAAAGTAGAGAGACATAGGAGAGTACACTGAAACGAAGGAGGCAGATGGGAGATTGAAGAATCGCCGTGTTCGTATTACACTGAAACGGAGAAGACGGATGGGAGATTGAAAAAAGCGGGAGGCGGATAAGGTTAGGGAAGGGCTAACCGATGAACGTTAATCTAATTTAGACTGTCCGGACATTGACTAGAAAATTGGGTCCCGACCCAATCAATTAATAATATTAAAGGAGAAGCCCTTACGCCATGTGGTGACTTCTCCTTGAATATAGGTGTTTTTGTTAACCAATTAAATATTTTTCTATATTTAAATAAATTATTATTTATTATAAATCAAATTACTTAAAGAAAAGTAATTAATTAATTCTTTTCTTTTTCTAAATCTTAACCGATTAATTTTCTTTTTAAAATTACTTTTTTCAATAAAAACATATAATATTTTGTAGTTTTGATTCATGGGATAATATATAAATAATGATTAGACCCATTTAATAAATTACTTTGTTATAATTTGATTAAATATTTACTTTAATAAATTATTCTCATTTCAATGATAACAATGAAGGTTGTGTGTGTCTATAGTCAGGTAATAATAAGTGAGGTAATAAATTATCTTATTACATGTATGAATAAAAATAATTACTTTATTTTAGTTTAGTTGTGAAAGATAATAGATTTTGAAATTTATAGTATATTATTGAATTAATGCAACTATAGTAAAGGAAGATCATTAGTTGAACGGGTGTTAATATGAAATTTATTTAAAATTCAAAAGGAATTTAGATAAAGTAATAAGAATCCTTGATAATTGTATTTTAACTTATATAAATGTTTTACATATATATAAAATTATTATATAAAAAGCTGCACAGTGAGAGCATGCCCAACAGATTCTCTAAAACAATCTCCAAAATAGAGAATTATAAGTCAGATATTCTGAGTATTTTTTATCTTCATTCCAACAGCTTCCCCATTTTAAAGGGGGGTTTTGCAAAATAGCCACGAAAATGGGCTAATTTTGCAAAACATCCGCGTTTTGGGAAATTTTTGCAAAATGTCCTAAATAAAAGCCTCTAGCGTCTCTTGAAACCCGACTTTCTCTCTCCTCCAGTTCGCCATCTCTGACGCTCTGTCTCTCTCTCCCGACCTGCTCACCGGAGATTGCTAGGATTTGCGAGAGATTACCATTCCGACGTCAACGAAGCTATCGATTTTGAAGTGTAATCTAGAGAATCAGGTAAGTAAATTTAATAGAATTTTAAGTCGATTAGAATTTGCGCCGAAGGCGCAAATTTAACTAGAATTTTTGGATTACTTCTTTAGTATTGAGATTGCTCCTTCAGAATGTGTTTATGTATGCTTCGGTTTTGCAATTACTGCTTCAGTTTTCCGATTACTGCTTAAATTTGCGCCGAAGGCGCAAATTTCTTAGAATTGAGATTGCTCCTTCAGAATGTGTTTATATATGCTTCGGTTTTGCAATTACTGCTTCAGTTTTGCGATTACTGCTTAAATTTGCGCCGAAGGCGCAAATTTCTTAGAATTTTTGGATTACTTCTTAGAATTTCTTAGAATTTTTGGATTACTTCTTAGAATTTCTTAGAATTTTTTGGTTTGCGATTACTGATTCAGTCTGTGTTTATGTATGCTTCAGTTTTGCAATTACAGATTCAGTTTTGCGCAATAACTGGTTCGGTTTTGTGATTACGGATTGGAGTCATGTGATTACAAGTGTAGATTACACCAAATTTGTGTTTATCTATGCTTATAAAAGCTATAACAGTATGGAAATATAGTTGAACAGAATTATTACTGTTATTGAATGAATCAAAATTTGTGCCTTTTGTGAAAACTTTGATTCATTTTTTATGCTTATATATGTTATAACAGTATGGAAATCTATGCTTATACATACAGTAGCATCAAAATTTGCGCCTTTGGCGCAAATTTTGATTGATTTTTTATACATGAATTAATATTTATGAGCATTATTTTCTGTATATGTGCAATATTCAAGTTTCAAATCGAATCTGTGTATGTTTATGGTTATTTATGCTTATTCATGTTTTACATTGCTCAAGTCATCTCTATGATTGCTTAGGATGTGATTTCAATATGATTGTTTCAACTAATCAGTAGACCTTAATCATAGAAGTTCACCACAAGAAGTGTATTGTATTCATTTTGTTGTTCATGTCATCATTACACTTGAATTTGCACTCTTTATTGAAGTATTGATTCCTTAATAGACTTTGATTGCTAATGTCATCACTAGTTTTCCTTATTCAACATTGATTAAGCCATGTCATCACTGCAATGGAGTCATAATAAAATTGCACAGGGGATGCCTGTTCAGATTATTTTATAGTTATATATTCTATAACAGTATGGAAATCTATGCTTATACATACAGTAGCATCAAAATTTGCGCCTTTAGCGCAAATTTTTCTTAACAGGTTTATTATACTCACTTTGGTTGGTCGTATTATCGTTATTGAACATTTATTGAGCAATGTCAGCACTACAATTAAGTCATAGAAAAATTGCACAAGGTGTGCAAATCTATTGTTGCTTTTGACAATGCAAATCTATTGTTGCTTTTTAAGTAAGATGTGTATTTTACTAACTTTGGTTGATCATGTCATCGTTTTAAATCAGTTTGTGTTTGTTATTACTTGAATCTGCACTCTATATTAAAGTATTGATTCCTTATTAGACTTTGATTGCTAATGTCATCACTAGATTTACTTATTCAACATTGATTAAGCCTTGTCATCACTGCAATGGAGTCATAATAAAATTGCACAGGGGATGCCTGTTCAGATTATTTTATAGTTATATATTCTATAACAGTATGGAAATCTATGCTTATACATACAGCAACATCAAAATTTGCACCTTTGGCGCAAATTTTTAATCCACAGGTTTATTATACTCACTTTGGTTGGTCGTGTCATCGTTATTGATGTGTATTTTAGTCACTTTGGTTGATCATGTCATCATTTTTAATGAGATTGTGTTTGTTATTACTTAAATGTATTTATCCTCTTAAATTCATACTCTGCAGATTACAATGGCAACCCACGTTATTACGGTTGTATGTGGTGGGAAATGGTTGTTTAATGATTCATGTCCAACCTTTGTTGGAGACACTACTTCAAAGGTGTTTATGATTGACGAGACAATAACATTACAGGGTTTAACTGAAAAAATTCAAAACAGATTCAATATAGATAGTGCATTGGAATTGAAATTCAATCATTTACACCCTTTCAAACTGTTGAGAGCTCCGCTTCTTGTTGAATGTGATGCTGATTTGAAAGAGTTCTTAAGGTTATCCGACCTAGAGAATGTTAAAGTTGATGTGGAGTTGTGTGTCAGCATTAAATCAAATAGTGAAGAAGTTGAAGATCAACAGGCATCATCAGCTGAGAGTTTACAGTTGGTGGCATGCAATCCAACTATTAACAATATTGTTACAGGGGAAAATAACATGACATTGATCGGTGACACCAGGCTGAAAGGTGTATTGTTGGAAGATGTTGGAGATGACATGAATTCTCTAAACAGTGACACTGCAAGTGATGAAGATTCAGCAGATGAAATATGGAGAGCATTCTATTCTACAGCACACAGGAGAGAAACTACACTAGAAGATTGGGATGCTGATAGCTCTCCTGTGTCTAGTGTGAATCTCAATTCACAAAACTTGATTTGTGTAGGCAAAAGCTTTGCATCAAGGAAAGCAGTTAAGCATGCTTTAGAGATGTTGTCAATAACTGAGATATTTGGTTTTCGCGTGGTAAAAGCAGATACAAAGTATTATAGAGTGCATTGTGTAAATCCTGACTGCAAATGGAAAGTGCATGTCAAAACTTTTGGTCCAACTTGGCATGAGGTGATAGTGTATGTCGAAACACACACCTGCACATGGGATTTCAGGACAAAACACTGCAAACAGCCTTCATCTTCTGTGATTGCAAGTATGATCGAATCAAGGTGAGAACTTTTTTAAAGAGATAGTATTTATATTTTAACTAGCTTTCTAATATATGATTTGTTCTAATTTGACTGTAATTACACAGTGTTGATGTTGGATACAGACCAGCACAGATAAAGGATAAAATGAGAACAGAAAAAAAGATGCAAATTAGCTACTGGAGAGCATGGAAGTCATCAAAAATAGCTCATGAAATGGTTAAGGGGACACCAGAATCAAATTATGCAGATTTACCATCATTTTGCCATATGCTCGTGGAGAGAAACAATGGGACTTGATAACTCCCTCCCCTTGATGGAAATTGGAATAAATGTTTCAAAGGCTTTGACAGGTTGTTTGTGTCAAAGGCCTTGGAGCAGTAACAGTTGATGAAATACAAAACCTATCTTATTTGTCCGAATATTATTTTATCTTATTATATACTTCCGTTATATTATATATATGTATGCCTAACCGTTTCAGGAAGTATATTCAAAGATTATATCTTTCCTTTGGTGCATATGAGGAAATCCTATTCAACGGATCATGGCTTCGAAGTGTCCATATATAGAAGATTGAGGATCAAACTGATTCGAAGGAGCCGTTGGAGATCTGGTGTTGAAGATCCTCACGCTCCATGCTCTTATATAAAGGAAAGAAAGAAGAAGACAGAAGGAGACAAGTGCTACACACGAGCTTTCATTCAAGCAAGATCTGTCTTCCAAGTGTCTCTCTACTAAGCGCTCTAGAGTTTGTTGTTTATTTCAAAGCCTTTGAGAGTCACTGTGAGCTTATAGGATATATTCATTTAAAGTGTTACTCGAGAGTTTATAACTCGGGAAGTTGCACTAGGCTATTGATTTGTGAGAGTAAGAGGATTGTACTAGATAGCTGAGAGAGGTGAGGCTCTTCTAGATTGGTCTAGGACTCCAAGGGAACGTGAGTTGACTAGATTGCAATTGTATAGGAGAGAGGCTTCTCGGTGAGCTATTAGGATCCTAAGCTAAGCGAATCAATAAAGCCTTTGAATCCTAGGGTTGTGGAAGAACCCTAGGCGGGGACGTAGGCCAAGTTGTGCTGAACCTCGTAAACAATTACTTGTGTTCTTTACTTATTTGCTTTACCTTATTTCCGTACTTGGTTCGATTGTCTAACTTTGTGATTCAGGTTTAATCCCAAAGGTTTTGGTGCGAGCTCCAAAAGTCTTGAGACTTTCTGCGAAAAACGGGCATACTCTATTCAACCCCCCTTCTAGAGTATTTCTTTATTACATTATTTTATATTATCGAACCTTCAATTGGTATCAGAGCTTTACTCACTGTTTTTGATCTAACAATCTTGTGAGTTTTCTATCATGTCTGGTGAAGCAAGCGGAGGATTTGCACAGGGAAGGTCCACAAGCAGACCGCCACTCTTTGTAGGAAACAACTTTGTCCACTGGAGATCTTTGATGAAGATGTTCATCATAGACCAAGATCTAGAGCTTTGGAACATTATAGAGAATGGTCCGAAGATTCCAGAAAAAGATGGACCAAATGACACCAAAGTTGCAAAGAAGGAGTCCGAATACAACCAAGAAGATCTTGAAACCATCTCCAAAAACTACAGGGCTATTAACTTACTTTATTGTGGTCTTAGCACTGATGAGTTTAACCGTATTTCTTCTTGTAGGTCAGCTAAAGAGATTTGGGACAAGTTGGTCGTCACTTATGAAGGAACGAGCCAAGTGAAAGACACCAAGATCAGCATCTTCCTTCGAAAGTATGAGCTCTTTAAGATGAAGTCTGATGAGTCAATCAAGGCCATGTTCACACGATTCACAGAAATCACCAACAACCTTGACTCTCTCGGCAAGAGCTTTACCAACGTTGAGAAAGTAAGGAAGATACTGAGGTGCCTTCCAAAGGAGAAATGGGGTCCAAAAGTAACAGCTATAGAGGAAGCCCAGGACCTCACCACTCTACCCCTTGATGACCTTCTTGGAAAGCTGATCACGCATGAGATGATCCTTAATGAAGACGATGGAGAACTTCCAGCTAACACTAAGAACTTGGCACTTAAGTCTAAGAAGGATGAGCCCAAGGATGGATCTGATTCCGAAGATGAGGATGACGATGAGGATGATCCTTTTGCTCTTATCACAAGAGGCCTTGCTAGAATTCTCAAAATGAAGAAGCAATTCAACAACAAGGATGGATCAGAGTCTTCAAAATTTCGACGTAAGCCTCAATACAACAAGTATGAAAAGAAGAGTAAACCGTTGTCTTGTTTTGAATGTGGTGAAACAGATCATCTTGTGAAGGACTGCCCTCAAAAGACAAAGAGCCAGCCCAAGAAAGGTGACAAATGGAAGAAGAAAGCCATGGTGGCTACTTGGAGTGATTCCGACTCTAACTCCGACGATGAGAAGGCCAACATTTGTCTCATGGCCTCTGGAGATGAATCCCACGATGAAAAGCTTGAAGCTACTGTAAGAGAACTTATGGAAAGTCCAAAAGAGGTATTATCGGAATTCCTTTCTAATCTGATTGCCAATGAAGAAAAGCTTATTGCCCAAACTAACATTCTTATTAAGAGAACTGTGGACCAGGAAAGAACTATTGAGGATCTGTCTATGAGGGTCAAAGGTCTTGAAGCTTCTTATTCAGGTTTTGACATTAAAGTCAAGACGCTTGACTCGGAGAAATCTGAACTCAAGCAAGATCTCTCCTCTCTAAGAAATGAGCATCATGACTTAGAGAACGAGAAGATCTCCCTGAATAATAAGATTCTAGACCAACAGACAGCCCTCATAAGTTTTACCAAATCCAAAGGCACTCTCGATAAGATGTTGGGTGAGCAACAAAGCTCTCTAAACAAAAGTGGTATTGGCTACAATCCAAAGTTTTTAAAGAAGCAACACATTACCACTTTTGTAAAGGCAAAAGGAAGCAGAACCTCTCCTATATGTCACCATTGTGCTAGAAAGGGACATGTAAAAGAGACCTGCCCTTATAGAAGAAAGGATCCATATATTATTCGTAATACATTTCCTGTTCATTTGAGAAAAGAACGGATAACACAAGTTTGGGTCCCCAAAGGCACTATTTTACCAAATATGGTTTACCCCAACAACGGATCCAAATTTGCTTATTGGTCTAGCCACAAAGGTTGATGTTTGTCTTGCAGGAGATCACCAAGGTGAAAGAACACAAATGGATTATTGATAGTGGATGCTCGAGGCATATAAGTGGGAAGAGTTCTCTCTTTCATGATCTAAAGGAGCAATCCACGGGAACAATCACTCTTGGTGACAAAGGAAAATGCGACATCGTTGGTATTGGTAGTGTTGGAAGTGATTCCAGCCATAGTATTAAAAATGTATATCTTGTTAATGGTTTAAAGTATAATCTGCTTAGTGTCTCTCAATTATGTGATAGTGGTAACAATGTCAGATTTAACAAGAAAAGATGTATAGTGTGCAGAGATGATACAGGTGAAGTTATATTGACTGCATACCGTTACAACAATATATACGCCGTAAATGCTGATCAAGTGGCACAAGGAAGCTTAACCTGTCTAAAGGCTTTGACGGACAATCCAAAGCTTTGGCACAGGAGACTCGGTCATGTGAGTCCACATACACTACAGAAGCTTGTGTCCAAAGGGCTTGTAAGAGGGCTACTTGAGATGGACTTCAAAGGTATTGACATGTGCAATGCATGCACACGAGGTAAACAAACACGTAGCTCTTTCAAACCCAAAAAGGTTGTAAGTTCTTCTAGACCCCTTGAACTTTTACATATGGATTTATGTGGTCCTATGCGAGTCAAATCTCCCAATGGTAAAAAGTACATGCTAGTTGTTGTCGATGATTTTTCAAGATATACTTGGGTTGTATTTTTGAAAGAAAAATCAGAGGCCTTATTTGAGTTTTCAAAACTTTGTAAGGAGTTGCAAACTTTAAGAAATGAGCCCATAGTGTCTATCCGGAGTGATCATGGTAGGGAGTTTGATCAACTTGAATTTGATTTATTTTGTGCTAAATATGGCATCTCCCATAACTTTTCTGCTCCTAGGACACCTCAACAAAACGGGGTTGTGGAACGCAAGAACCGCACCTTAGAGGATATGGCCAGGACTATGCTTTTAGAAAATGCATTACCTAAAACCTATTGGGCTGAAGCTGTTAACACAGCTAACTATATTTTGAATCGTTGTCTTATTCGTTCCATCTTAAAGAAAACTCCTTATGAACTTTTCAAAGGCCGCAAACCACTTATATCTTATTTTAAACCCTTTGGCTGTACTTGTTTTGTTCATAACAATGGAAAAGATAACCTTGGGATATTTGATGCGCGTAGTGATGAAGGTATATTTCTTGGCTATTCCACGAGTTGCAAAGCTTATAGAATCTTCAATAAAAGGACCCAGGTAGTTGAAGAAAGTATACATGTTATTTTTTATGAATGCAATGACGGTGCTTTGAGTGAAAGTGTTGCAAATATAGATCTTAATATCCATGAAGAGAACGAGGAAGGTGATGTTGCAGCTACCAAGAACACAGAGAAGAGGAACATGCAGGAACCGATTCTTAACACTGAAGAATTGGCCCAAGGTGTTGAAGATTCGTCCAAAGCCCTTTGTGTCCAATCCAACAGTGTTAAGACGTTAGAAACTGCTGTAATTGAACCTAACAGGACCACGGAGTCAGATGTACTACAAGTCAATCCTACAAGTGTGACGAATCAAGGAGCTGAGACTAGCAAAAGGAAATTCAAATACTCCTCATCACACTCATTAAAGGATATCATTTCTGACCCTACTTCTAGTGTTCAAACTCGTTCTAAACTTAAAGATCTTTGTGCTTTTCACGCGTTTGTTTCTCTTATTGAACCAAAGAAGGTAGATGAGGCACTTCAGGAGCCAGACTGGATCATTTCCATGCAAAGTGAGCTTAATGAATTTGAAAGGAACAAAGTCTGGACCTTGAAGCCTAGGCCAAAGCATCAATCAGTCATTGGCACTCGATGGGTATTTCGAAACAAGCTAGATGAGAATGGTAAGGTTGTGAGGAACAAGGCAAGGCTTGTTGCTCAAGGCTACAATCAAGAGGAAGGTATTGACTACGAGGAGACCTTTGCTCCCGTAGCCAGGCTTGAAGCCATTCGCATTTTATTAGCATTTGCATCTTTTATGAGCATAAAGTTATATCAAATGGATGTCAAGTGTGCTTTTCTCAATGGTTTCTTAGAGGAAGAAGTTTATGTGGCTCAACCCCTAGGTTTTGAAAGCTCAGAATTTTCCAATCATGTTTATAAACTTGACAAAGCGCTTTATGGTTTGAAACAAGCCCCAAGAGCTTGGTATGAGCGCTTGTCAAAATATCTTTTAGAAAATGATTTTAAAAGGGGGTTGATCGACAAGACTCTTTTTATCAAGACCAAAGGAAAGGACATTTTGGTTATTCAAATCTATGTTGATGATATATTATTTGGTGCTACTAACACATCTTTGTGCAAGGAATTTTCTGACATCATGTGCAGTGAATTTGAGATGAGCTTGATGGGTGAACTCAACTTCTTTTTGGGATTACAAGTTCATCAATCCAAGAAAGGGATCTTTGTCAACCAAAGCAAGTACACTAAGGATCTCTTGAAGAAGTTCAAGATGGATCAATCCAAAGCAGCCAAGACTCCCATGAGCTTAACATTGTCTCTAGATCAAGACAAGACTGGAATAAGTGTAAATCAAAAGGAGTATCGAGGAATGATTGGATCTTTATTATATCTCACAGCTAGTAGACCTGACATCATGTTTAGTGTTTGCATGTGTGCTAGGTTTCAAGCTGATCCTAAAGAATCTCACCTCGTGGCTGTGAAGAGGATCTTTCGATATCTCAATGGCACTAAGGAGCTTGGACTATGGTACCCAAAGCAAAAGGATTTCACTTTAATTGGATATTCTGATGCAGATTTTGCAGGCTATAAGGTGGATAGGAAGAGCACATCAGGATGTTGCCAATTCTTAGGAGCATCTTTGATCAGTTGGCACTCAAAGAAGCAAAACTCAGTTGCTCTATCCACTGCAGAAGCCGAATACATTGCAGCTGGAGCTTGTTGCTCCCAAATCCTTTGGATAGCTCAACAAATGCGAGATCTTGGCATCAACCTCAAAGGTATTCCAATTAAGTGTGACAATACAAGTGCCATCTCCATCACTAAGAATCCTGTTCAGCATTCAAGGACCAAACATATTGATGTAAGGCATCATTTCATTAGAGATCATGTTGAAAAAGGTGATGTGTCCATATCTTTTATTTCTACTGATTATCAATGGGCTGACATTTTCACTAAGCCTTTGGCAGAGGACAGGTTCACCTTCATAAGACGAGAGATTGGGATGCTTAACAAGGATGCACTTTCGTAGGGGGAGCTTTCCCTTTACGAAAGATAAATTCTACTTAGTGTCAAGACCCTTGAGAACTATGTCAAGGTGTGTGAACTAAATGGTGGAGTACACATAACGGATCATATATTTTTTGTTAATATCTTTTTAGATATTTAATCAATTATATTTTTATTGGATTTCAAAATTACCTATTTTTGTGATTTTCTTAACCGTTAAGATATTTTATTTTTGGAACTAAATCTCGGTTTGTTCAGTCCGATTTTAATGGTTAATTTGAAATTTGAATTTGAAAACCTTTCAAATTGGCAATGTAATGATTTCTTTCCTTGGAACCCTAAACCCGTCCCATCACTCCCTCTACTTAAACCCAATACTGTACCCGATTACAACCCACACTCAGAACTAATCCAAACCCCTTCACATTCTCCCTCTTCAACCTCTCATCTGTTCTAAGAAAACCCTAGCCAATCTCCTCCATGGCACCCAAATCCAAGAAAGCTGTCACACCCAAAAGACTTGGCGCCACCCCCAAGGGACGTCAGGCCACTGCTATCTCTCCCACACCTGAACCCGCTCCTCAAGCTATCGTCCCAACTGTCATCCAGAGCACCATTGCTGAGAGCTCGGCCATTGTTCCCAAAGGCTCTCAAAAGCGCTCTGCGAAGAAGCCGATCAGTGCTAAAAAGAAAGGAAAGAGGAAGATTCTGGCTGAGGAAGCAGACGAGGAAGAGGAGGAAGAAGATCTCAACGCCCTTCTGGAAAGGGATGCTGCCAAGGAAGCCGAGGAAGAGGCCTTAAGGAAGAAAAAGGCCGATGAGGAGGCCGAACTTGCTAAGAAACTAGCCGAGGAAGAAGCTGAGCGGATTCGGAAGGAAGCCGAGGCAGAGGAGGCTCAATCCGAGGAGGAGCCTGAGGAAGAAGAAGAAGAAGAGCAAGAGGGATCTGGAGAGGACGAGGAACCTGAAGGAGATGAAGCGGGGTCCGGTGAGGACTCGGGATCTGAGGAAGAGGAGGAAGAATCTCCCTCTCCTTCTCCTCCTCCTCCCCCGTCTCCGAAGAAGCGGAAAGCCCCTGCTGCTGTCAAGCCTCCATCCCCCAAGCGTACCAGGAAGGGCACTGTCAAGAGTCTTGTAGCGCCCGTCAAGAGAGTTGCTCCAACAGTTGCGCGCAGAAAGAACGCAGACCCCCCGACCTATATCCAGGTAAATCAATCCTTGCCCTCCTCTTGGTTTCAAGATGCTGAGACTGCTGGTAAGTGGGTAGACGAGTTTCGAACTCGTAAGGTTAGCTGTTCTGATTTTTTAGATTTTGAGTTCTTTGAAGATTTGAAGTTACCTTGCATTGAGCTCCTCAAAAAATCCCCAGCCTGGACCCTTCTTAACCTTGAGACTGTCTACTACCCCCAACTTACCCGACTCTTCTACATTAACCTAAAAGCCAAAAACGACACCGATGGTTGGTCTTTGGAGTCTGTTGTCAAAGGGGTTAGAATCTCTCTCAACTCCAATGATTTTGCAGACTTCCTTGGCCTACCTACCCCAGTTCCACCCGCTGATATACACCCCTCAAAAGAGAATTGCATCATCCTTGCCCGAGCCAAGTATCTCCTACCCGAAGCATCCAACAGCACCTCAAAGCAACTCACCCACTCATCCCTAACCCTTGAGGCGAAAATAATTTTTAACATCATTGTCCGATGCCTCTTACCCCGTCTTAACTCTGGCTCACTCCTCACCGACAATGCTATGGTCCTGCTTTACCGCATTCTAAATGGCCTTGATCTTGATCTGGCCAACACTATCCTTGGAACCATGGCTCATGCCAGAAAAGCTAGAAAAGGCTCTCCCCTCCCCTTTGCTACCCTTTTGACACCTATCTTCAAAGCTTCTGGAATTGATGTCAAAAATGAAGAACAGCTGCGTCATACGGGTAAGTTCGACTCAAAAGGCCTTGAAAAGATTGGCATCACTCGGTCTCCCCAAGGGACCTTGAGTCTTGCCACTCCTTCAAAAGCCTTTCCCACTGCTCCAGCTTTCGATGAACGCATGGACAACCTAGAGTTGGGCTTGGAGGAAGTTCGCCTGGATATTAAGGAGCTGCAGAAGGAGATTATGACGGAGATGAGCGGGATTTCAAAGATGCTGGAAGGACTGTGGACGAGGCTCACTGATGATGCTCCGGATGACTAAGCCTAAACCTTAACCCACCCTATCCCACCCCTAAAAACTTGATACATTGTTGGTTTGTTGGAAACGTTTTCAAAACTTTTGGTGACTTTTTGGTGACTGTTTTTACCTCCGCCCTTTGTTGAAAGACAAAAAGGGGGAGATGATATGTGATGCTTAGACTTTGAAAACCTCTACTTAAAGGTCTTGATGACCTTGGTTTCTGATTTATGGTTTTCGGTTGGATGTTTTCATACTTTAAAATTTTTGATCCAACATTTGTCTAACCCTTGCAGGTACTTAGTCCGATTTCTATTGTATTATCTATTCTTGACTAAGTTGCAGGGATGCACAGGTTTTGTCTTTCATCAAGGGGGAGATTGATAACTCCCTCCCCTTGATGGAAATTGGAATAAATGTTTCAAAGGCTTTGACAGGTTGTTTGTGTCAAAGGCCTTGGAGCAGTAACAGTTGATGAAATACAAAACCTATCTTATTTGTCCGAATATTATTTTATCTTATTATATACTTCCGTTATATTATATATATGTATGCCTAACCGTTTCAGGAAGTATATTCGAAGATTATATCTTTCCTTTGGTGCATATGAGGAAATCCAATTCAACGGATCATAGCTTCGAAGTGTCCATATATAGAAGATTGAGGATCAAACTGATTCGAAGGAGCCGTTGGAGATCTGGTGTTGAAGATCCTCACGCTCCATGCTCTTATATAAAGGAAAGAAAGAAGAAGACAGAAGGAGACAAGTGCTACACACGAGCTTTCATTCAAGCAAGATCTGTCTTCCAAGTGTCTCTCTACTAAGCGATCTAGAGTTTGTTGTTTATTCAAAGCCTTTGAGAGTCACTGTGAGCTTATAGGATATATTCATTTAAAGTGTTACTCGAGAGTTTATAACTCGGGAAGTTGCACTAGGCTATTGATTTGTGAGAGTAAGAGGATTATACTAGATAGCTGAGAGAGGTGGGGCTCTTCTAGATTGGTCTAGGACTCCAAGGGAACGTGAGTTGACTAGATTACAATTGTATAGGAGAGAGGCTTCTCGGTGAGCTATTAGGATCCTAAGCTAAGCGAATCAATAAAGCCTTTGAATCCTAGGGTTGTGGAAGAACTCTAGGCGGGGACGTAGGCCAAGTTGTGCTGAACCTCGTAAACAATTACTCGTGTTCTTTACTTATTTGCTTTACCTTATTTCCGTACTTGGTTCGATTGTCTAACTTTGTGATTCAGGTTTAATCCCAAAGGTTTTGGTACGAGCTCCAAAAGTCTTGAGACTTTCTGCGAAAAACGGGCATACTCTATTCAACCCCCCTTCTAGAGTATTTCTTTATTACATTGTTTTATATTATCGAACCTTCAGGACTATAGCTTTGATTTCAAAAGACAAAGAAGATAGATTTCAATACTTCTTTCTGTCATTTGGACAGTGCATCAGAGCATTCCCACTCTTAAAGAAGGTATGTCTTAAACAGTGTCAGCACAAATTCTGTTGTCATCGATTTCCTTAAATTTGATAACATAAGTAATTTTATTTGTTTATATATCAGATTGTTGTTGTTGATGGAACATTCCTAAATGGCAAATACAGAGGGACGTTGCTTGGAGCAGTTGCACAAGATGCAAATAGACAAATCTTTCCACTTGCTTTTGGTATTGTTGACTCCGAAAACAACAGCTCCTGGGAATGGTTTATGTATCAGCTGCTGCAGGTTGTGCCTCCTTCAAATGACTTAGTGTTTGTCTCTGATAGACATGCTAGCATTTCAAGGGCTCTCTCTTTAGCTTACCCAACAGCTACACATTGCATATGTATGTGGCACTTGAAACAAAACATCAAAGCAACGTTCAAGAAAAAAGAGCTGGGGAAAATGTTCAAAAAAGCAGCAGAAAGCTACACTATCCAAGAGTTCAACAACCACCTTGCACAAATCGAAGCAAACTGTCCAAAGCTATCAGAATATCTGGTGTCGGCAGGTTTTGATAAATGGGCCAGAGCACATTCAAGGTGTGATAGATACAACATGATGACATCCAACAATGCTGAGAGTTTGAACTCTGTTTTCAAAGGCAAAAAGGATTATCCCATTGTGGCACTTGTGGAGTTTGCTAGGGAAAAGCTCACATCATGGTTCCTGGACAGGAGAGAAAAAGCACTGGCAAATCAAGACAGACTAACTCCGGAGATCCTTAAGTTGATAAGAGAATCACAAGCGCAAGTTGGGGTATGCAGAGTAGAAAAGATGAATGAATCCCAATTTGAGATCAGTGGTCAAGGAGTTGTAGCTATAGTTGATTTATCAGCGAGGACATGTACGTGCAGAGTATTTGATGTCGAGAAAATACCTTGTGTACATGCTCTAGCAGCAATAACACACATAAAAGCAAATGTGTCTGATTTTGTTGCAAAATTTTACAGCAATGACGCTTGGCATATGACATATGCAGAAATAATATATCCAGTGTTGGATGAAGATGAAGGAAACATCCCTGATGTGGTCAAATCTATCAACTGTTACCCCCCGGTAGTAAGAAAAATAGCAGGAAGACCACCTACAAATAGAAAGCTTTCATTGGGAGAGTACAAGAGGAGGATGAAGCATTCAAGATAAGGCTGTCAGCGAAAATTCTGTCATCAGTATTATATAAGAATAATGTTAGTAGAGAATACAGTTTATAAATTTGTAAATGACATTTCTTTTTGAAAATTAACATTAATTCAATAATATAGATTAAATTTTGAAATTTTAACATGTACTAATACAAATTTTACCATGCTGAGCAAGTTTTCCCCATTTGTAGTATATTGTGCAATTTGATTCTATTGATGAGCAAAAATAAGACAATGTTGAGCAACAACCTATTAAGCAACTATGAAGCCATAATTAGATAAAACAAACATTTCGTTGCAAACAAAGTATTGTTGAGTAATATATAAACAATCGTTGAGCAAAAATAAGGTGATGCTGAGCAAGTTTCCCCATTTGTAGTATGTTGTGCAATTTAATTCTATTGATGAGCAAAATATAAGATGATGTTGAGCAACAACCTATTAAGCAACTATGAAGCCATAATTAGATAACACAAACATTTCGTTCCAAACAAAGTGTTGTTGTGCAATATATGTATTAACTTTGAGCAAAAATAAAGTGATGTTGAGCAAGTTTTCCCCATTTGGAATATGTTGTGCAGTTTTATTCTATTGATGAGCAGAAATAAGAGCATGTTGAGCAATAATCTATAAAGCAACTTTGAAAACATAATTAGATAAAAATTAGCTGTCGTCGCAAACAAAGTGTTGTTGTGCAATATATGTAGTATCGTTGAGCAAAAATAAAGTGATGTTGAGCAAGTTTTCCCCATTTGTAATATGTTGTGCAGTTTTATTCTATTGATGAGCAGAAATAAGAGCATGTTGAGCAATAATATATAAAGCAACTTTGAAAACATAATTAGATAAAAATTAGATGTCATCGCAAACAAAGTGTTGTTGTGCAATATATGAACTATCGTTGAGCAAAAATAAAGTGATGTTGAGCAAGTTTTCCAAAGGCATAATATGTTGTGCGCTTTTATTCCATTGATGAGCAAAAATAAGACAATGTTGAGCAATAATCTATTAAGCAACTATGAAAGCATGAATAGATAAAAATAAGATGTCGTTGCAAACAAAGTGTTGTTGTGCAATATATGTACTATCGTTGAGCAAAAATAAAGTGATGTTGAGCACGTTTTCCAAAGGCATAATATGTTGTGCACTTTTATTCCATTGATGAGCAAAAATAATACAATGTTGAGCAATAATCTATTAAGCAACTATGACAACGTAAATATATAAAAATAAGATATTGTTTACAAGAGTCGAGCGTTGTGCAAATCTAAACTATTGTTGATCAAGAATAATACGACGTTGAGTAAATCTAAGGTATGGAATTATATTAAAAATAATAAAAAAATAAATAAAGTCTCACAAAATTCCTGATTTATTGGCAAACAAAAAAAAAAAGAAAATGAAAACGGTTTTCCTAAAAAAAATATAAAAACCAAATATGTGTGAATGCGCAAAACGCTTTTCACGTTCGAGAAGTTTTCCATCACCTTCTTTTAGTTTCTTCCTCGAGCTAATTCTACTCTGTCTATTTCTCTGGGAGATTGCCTGAGGCTTGATTGTAGGCTTGTAAGGAGGAGATCTATCATATACATAGAGATGTCTTCAGATCCGAAAGGTTTGATTTCGTGTTTTCTGTGTATTAAAGTTCAAATTAGAACGAGTACGGTTTAGGGCTTAGTTTTCCACGAAAATTAGGAAAAATCGCACTTATTCAAGCGAATTTAATGTTTATAATCAAGCAATTTTTCAGCCTTACAAGACCTACCATTGCTATTTCAATTTCGTTCGCATAATAAATTGAAGTTAATGTGATTAATCTAGAGGCTGAATTTGGGAATTTGGGAATTTGTTCGGCATAAAATACAATCTCTCACAGTGTCATATCTTCAATTATATTTGTATAAATTGATTGTAAGTGTTCACCCTATAGGTAAACGTCCGCAGAGTGTAAGTGATTCACCTGTTTTAGACAGTCAAAATAGAAATTCGAAGAGATCAAAACGATCTGGAGTTAAACCTCCAGTAGTTGATTTATCTAGAGATTCACCTCCCTTCAAGGATGAACTGTCTGTTGATACTGAGACTGGTAAATCCTTGGAAGTAGGGGAGGGTTGTAGATCACTTGAATCTAAAGATTCGCAACCGCTTGTAAGAAAAAACAGTAAGAGAGAAGTGCACCCTGGGATTGATCTTCGTGTTAGCACTGTTGCTGTGGGGACCATTGAAATTGCAAGGCTGGAAACCCATTCACCTACTGAGACGGTTGTTGAACATGTAAACCCAACTGTGCATATCATAACATCTGATGAGCAAACAGATACCACAGACATACAACCTATCGCAGAAAACAGGCAGCTGGTTGTGAGAAGTGAGAGAAACACTAGACAAAAAAATCTCCTATCATTGAAATCACGGTCAAGCCCACGCTTGCTGGTGTCATCCTTGAAAAAATTGAATGCCAAGCAAAGGAAAATGATTGAGGATATTGGCTTTGGATTTTTGTTCAACTTGGAGATTGTTACCCTACCACTACTTCTTTCGTATTGGTTAGTGGATCAGTTTGACCCTAACAAGTGTTGCTTGGTGTTGGCTAATGGAGGCGAACTTGAAATTGCAGAAATAGACGTGCATATCACAATGGGATTCCCAATGGGGAAAGTTTTAGTTGGAAGAAAATCAGCTAAAGAGAATTTCAATCTTGTGCAAGAGTGGAAAACCACATTTGATGTCCAGGATAATATAACAACAGCTATGGTTATGGAAAAATTGATAGCTGACACTGATTGTGGTGATCAATTCCTTCTGAACTTTATCGTTATACTGGACTCTATCTTGGTTGATACACTAGGAAACGGACATGCCAACCATAGTTTAATAAGAGTAGTTCCTGAATTGGGTGATCTGAAAGACCTAAATTGGTGTGCTATTGTGTTGGAAAGTTTGGTCGATGCAAAGAGAAGTTGGGAAAAGAACAAGAATGGCCATTTCAGAGGGCCTCTGTTATTCTTGGTTGTAAGTATTTTTTTCAAACCTTCGCTCTGACGTTAACTTAATTTCTTTACCATGTCAGTAGTACAAACGTCACCCCCCATACTTTTATATACATGTCTATAGTATTCTTTATGTCAGCATTCCCTGCTCCATCGTAATACTCATATATGTTTATCCCCTTGGTGTGCCAGTTGTTTTACATGGATAGGGTGAAATTATTCACAAGCACAGCACTAAGAAGAATGACTCGTTCTTTCCCTGTTTTCGTTGGCATAAATTACAAAATCTTGCACCAACGAGAAACTGATGATATAAGTACTAGAGGCTTTGGATGTGGCTTAGTCCAGGCTCGCCAAGTTGTTCGTCAACATCAAGACGTACCATCTACAGCTTGTCCACAACCTACTGCACAAAACAATGAAGGCACCAGTCACCCTGCTGATCCAGAAAAAGAGACACCCCCAGTTGAGGTTTGTATGAATTATTTCAACCAATTCAATGTAATATTAGTACAGTATAGCAATGTTTTGGTATTTACTGATCACTTTTTATTCTTATTTTTTATGTGATGTTATCTTCTAGAGTTGGATAAAGTTGTTTGTTCAAAAGACTTCTGCACTTGCGTCTGCTATTTCTGATTTTGCTGAGTGGTCTACGAAAGTCCCGATTGAACTACAACATGATGACAAGGTGAAAAGGCTTTTACATGGAGCAAACCAGCTTTTAGGGGTGGAAAATGTCATTTCTGAGGCACCTACGGCTACGGATGCTGCTGACATGTCAAATATGAATGACCCTGTAAGCCCATATTTTACCGAATCACAAGAGAAATTCTGGGCAGATCCTGTTTTATTAGATTGCATTACTCAAATTGAAATGGCATATCAGAACAAGCAAAAAATGAAATCAAATATCAAAGTGGATGGGGAATTTTCCTTTGATATATTTCTAGATGACCCTGCTTTTAAGAAAGATGAAGGGACATCATTGAACACATCGGTTGAAATGAAGAATGCTAATGAAGCAGCCCAAGCTCCCCCAGACAGCCATGGGCAGTCTCCAATACAACAGCGTGGTGAAGCTACTCCTACTCCCCTACCCACTCCATTTAAAGCTGATACTCCACCAGTGAACCCTTTGGGAGATAAAATAAATGCATTCCCCCTGCTGCCTTGCCACCAAGAAGGTCGTCGCGGATCAACATAGTTGATGGAAATGCTGCAGACCAACTTAATAAGATGAAGAGAGAAGAAGCTACAAGGAGAGCACATAAACCTTCTGCATCTTTGAGAAGCCCATATTACTCGCGTGTTGTTGACATTACAGATCCTATCTCTGAAATTGAGCGCACTGTTTCAGCCTATTTAGCAATGAAAACACCACACAGCAGGTAAGTTCATTTTAAACTTAATCTTCTTAAAGTATGTTCAGTTACAAGTAAACGGTTATTTTCATAGAATCCATCTTCAAAATGATTGACATTGCAGGGAAATTTTGTTTAAGCACAAGTCTGTTGAAATTGTTATAACATACATGGCTACGCTTGAGGATGAAACCCACTTGTCTAGTGTCGTTATTGGTGCATGGACAGCTATCCTCAACCACAAGGAACAGTATAAAAGTGCTCAATCACCAGCAAGACTTTTTGTCAATATCAACAAAACTGTAATATTCTTACAATTTTAACTTACAATTACACTCCATTGTTAGCCGTTATTACAATTCGTCTGTTTTTTTACTAATTTCTATTCTTCAACCAGTTTAATGTAGAGAGTGTATCAGTACGAGCTTGTGATGAACAGTTCAAGAGGTTTAACCTCCACATGGATACTGTATTGTCATCGTCACCACACCTTTCTTTGAAGGATATAGACATGGTACTCCCTTGCAATTTAATAAATAAGGTTCACAAGACTAATCACTAATGTTTATTTGTTTTTTGTTATGTTGATTAGATTGTATATGCGGTTGAACGAACAGCAGACTATGTCATGGTTGTCTTTAACTTTAAAAACAAAATGGTCCAAATTGTTGATGTCACGCCATCTTCCGGTGATACAATTTGCCCCTTCACATCGCCCTTTGAATGTTTGGTAAGTTTTACTACTGATATCTAATATTTCTTTCCTTGTCTTAATTTCATTTAAATATCAACTCATTTTATAATTAAAATTACATGAATTCTAATTCAATCCATGCAGGGGGATATGCTGATTGCTTATCTAACAGAGAAGGGACTCCTAGCAAAGGCAGAAATAGTGTCAGATGCAACAACATCAAAAGTCCCCATCACATGGGCTGGAGAAGAGAAAGTTCAATATTCTGGGGTATGCCTCATGCGCCACATGGAGACCTTCTTTGGGACAGAGAGAGGGTACAAGTGTGGATTGGAAAAGGGCAATTTCAAGAATATTTCAAAGCTAGGTGTGAAGTATCTGACAGATATAGTATGTTCAGAGTTAAATGAAGTGAACGCAGATGTTGTGAAGGCAGCAAAATCCCATGCAAGAATGACTTCAAAAGGAATTCAGGGGCAGAGACTGAATCTTGGTTGAACAACACAACGCAATTTCATGTTTTATTTTCAAACTTTGGAATGAGTTTTGGTGTAGACAGTTATATACGCTACTTCTGAAAATTTTTCTCGTACCAATTAAGACAGTTGTTGTCCGTGGGGTCAGTTTTCTCGTACCCGTTAAGACGTTTGTTGTCCATGTGGTTTTTTGATGGATAGTATTTGTCAAGATGCATACAACTATAACTGCTTCTAAACAGTTGTGTTTGTTCTTCAATGTGTCAGCACAATTCTCTGCACTTATAATCAAGTGGTCTATGTTATTCAAACAGTTGATTTAGTAATATCCATTCGTTTGTTGTGCAATTATAAACTATTGTTTAGCAAAACTAAGATGATGTTGAGCAAATTACAAGTAACATAAAAACTTAGTTAAACAGTGTCAGCACTACTTTTACCAAAACAATCCACAAACTAATCAAATGTGTCCGCAGTATAACAAGGGATAGACGTAAAACTTCAGTCCCAATTTATAATTTGAAATATGAGGAAGGAAATTACAAAATAATTATATGATTATTATGATATTAATATGTTGCATCATATCATTAGGATGGAACACATATAAACTAAAATAACAAAAAAAAAATACATTCAACATATAAATAAGTACCAATGTTATTACTTATTAATATAGTAGAACTACAGTCCTAACAAGTCATCAATCTTCTTCCTCCTTTCCATTTCTGCATCTAAAACCTCTTTAACACACCCTATTAGATTGTCCTTTGCGTCTTCAAACAACTGTCTTTGATTGCCCAGTTCTCTTTCCATCTGTATAAAAGATAAAATACAAGACTCAATCACAGAATGGGGAAAAAATTTATGGATAAAACTTCAAATATCACCTTTGATAATGCTTCACCGTCTTCATCTTTGGACGCAATCCGAATGTGATGTTCAGTTACTATTATTGATCTTTGGTATTCCTCATATAATGTGTAATGAACAACGACGGCTTCCAACAACTCGGCCCTGCGAGCCTCTTTGTTAGTCTCGCATGCTTCATCAACTAGATTCATGTGATAACCAGGGTAAACAACACCATCCAGCACGTCCATCAATTGATGGAAACTCGTGCAAAACCCAACAGTGTTACCATAGTTCATCTTTTTAGAGAGGGATGTATTTCTGTTAAAACCAGTTTACAGGCGCCAATGGATAACAAAGAATGAAAAATGGATATATATATATATATATATATATATATATATATATATATATATATATATATATATATATATATATATATATATATATATATATATATATATATATATATATATATATATATATATATATATATATATAGGCAACAATTAAACAGTTTTCATCTTGTAACAGTTATTTGTGACAGTTTATTTCAGAGTAACTATAAAAAAAAACTGTCAAAACTGTAAAACTATAAACTGAAAACGGATTACAGTTATTTGAGTTACAGTTATCTTTGGTGGACATTAACTATCTCGTGTCAGCACTACTTTTGGTCTTATCCACATAGTGTCATCACAAAAAGTTCAAAAAACAGAAACCAGCCAAAATTATAAGAATAGTTTAACAAATAGATCCAACTACTCTAACCAACAATGTAAATAATGTGACAAGAGACTTTGAACACTTGCCAATTCGGCCAACAGCATACACTTGAAAATAACAAAAAGAATACGAGCCCAGGGTCACAATTAAATGTACCTAATATCAGTGTCAGCGCTGCTTTGGGACTTACCTTAATAGTGTCAAACACATAAGCTTCAATATCAGAAAATGTCAAGCCATAAACTTCAATGGCAGAAACCACCAATATGATGAACTAGTGTCACACCAAATGTCCTACTTAAATATCAAAGATTACTATAATTTGAATAGAAATCAGAAAGAAATGTGATCAAGGACAAATTTCATTCATAAAACGTATTTTCGGTTACATCAGTACCAAACAAAATTACATACTGCACTTATATCATATACACCTAGAATTCTGCTCGGCAAAGAGGACAGTTGTTTTGAACTAAAAGCCAAGATCGTAAACAATTTGGATGAAAGTGATGTTGGCATGGCGTTTGAAGAACAGGATCTGACTCCAACATTGGAAGCAGGCAAATTGTACATTCTTCATCATCAAGATCAAGATGATATATCTCCCTTAATCCGTCAACATCCATAGGCTCTGGAGGTGCTGGATGATCTGCTTGGTCAACCTCCATATGAATGTCATCGTTTATGTCAGACTCATAGCTCGAATCAGACGAAGAGTCGTCATAAAAATGTACATTGATGGTGATGTTGGGGCAAACACCATACTCAACAAGATCAGCATCGGCGTCAAACCAACTTCTAGTGTAATCCATTAGAAGCCGATTGGCTACCTGGTTTCTAACCTCAACTGTTACTCCTGCATCCTGTAGCACTTCGTTGGAGCGGGCTAGACTCATAGGCATACCATTCCAAGTAGACGTGTGATAGAATGTGAAGGGAATGTTGTCAGAGTGGATGGACACAACAAGTAGACCCGGTCCATACCAGTATGACTCAGATGCAGATATTTCAACCTCATAAGTACCAACGACGTAGTCGTAGTCTAGTTCAGTATAGGTTGGGAATGCCATTGAAGGATAGAAAACCTACACAGACAAAATCAAAATATACTCATACATTAGACATTGACTTAAAAATAAAACATTACATCAATATTAATAAGAAATAAACATTTGAGAAAGACAAAGGAGTAAAAATGCCTGAAAAACTGGAAAAACCCTAACTGATGACTTTTAATGATAGTAAGAATCACATAACACCCAGGGAATATAATGCAATAGGAAATAAGCAAGACAAACACCAATATATGGACATTAATAGACTAAAAAGCAAGGGAAAGTTCAACGAAAATCGGAGATGACAACAATAAAAAATTGTTGAAGCAGTACATCAAACTAACAGATAACGTTTTTTTTTAAAGGAAGAAAACAGAAAGGAGTACATACCACAACAGGAATCGCACCTTGAAAGCAAGAAATCTGGATGAGAACGAGAGAGGATGAAGATGAACAAGAAGAAGAAGATGAAGCGACTTGGAGACAATCTGAACAACGTTTAAGCACAGTATAAATAAGCGGGAAATGGGCCGGGCATCTCTAAACGAAGCCCAACAGTTATGTTGAAGGCAATATCAACAATTTAAACATTTGTGCAAAATTAATGTGTTGATAAGCAAAAATAAGATCATGTTCAGCAAATTTCCACCAATAGCCGGTGTTGTGAAATTTAAATCTGATGATGAGCAAAAATAATAACATGATGCAAAAAACAAAATTATTGAAAAATTTTAAAATTATATTGACAAAAAATATAATCATTATGATAACATTTTTACCATAAACTGCTGTTGTGCAACTATAAACTACTGTTGAGCAAAAATAAGTTGATGTTGAGCAAAATTACACCAATCACTCCCACACATTGTGCAACTTTATTCTATCATTGAAAAAATTAAGACCACGTTGTGTAACACTATAGTAAGAAACTATAAAATTAGTTGACAAGTAAAATTGAATAATAATGGACAAAATTTCACAAGTCTCAATTGTGGTGCAAAAATATTATATTGTTGAGCAAGTTTATCTTACACAACATACACTCACAAAACCATAGAATATAAGACTGGTATCACCACTAGTTGTAGCTAATACACGTCTGGTGGCAATACTATGTGCATTAAACACCTCTGCCAACCACATACACTTTGAAATTACTATATACAAGTGTAGTGTTACCACTATTTGTAACTAGTATCAGTGTCAGCACTACTTTGGGTCTAAAACACCTAGTGTCACCACATGAAATTCAAATATCAAAAACGATCAATCTGGTGACACCACAAATTCAAACTAATATAACCCACAATGTCAACAATAATATGGTCATTAAACATCTCTTTCACCCCCATACACTTAATAATAAAAAAAATACAACACTCGTGTCATCACTACTTGTAATATAATATGAGTGACACCAATACTTTGCGTCTCAAACACATAGTGCCCATCACATAGACTATAAAATGAAAAAAATATAAATACATACACTTCAAATATCATAGAATACAAGACTTGAATAACAGGGGGGGATGGGGGGAACCAGTGTCACCACTAATTGTAACTGATATCACTGTCAGCACTAATTGGGACACCAAACACCTAGTGTCACCACACACACTGCAAAATCAAAAAATACAAGTATGGTGTCGGCATTACTTTAAACTAATCAGACAATAAATGTTAACAATACTTTGGGCATGAAAAACCTCTTTACAAAATATACACTTCAACAAGAACAAAAACTAGGCCACTGTCACCACCCGTAATATATAAGCATATTCATCAAAGATCAGGTGGGATTTCTTCCTAAAATAAAACACAGTATCATACACAACCAAATTTAACAGTGCATTAATTTCATTAATATTATACATTTCCAAACACCAGTTAGGACAAATAGTTACACAATACATTTGGTATGATTAGAATGGAAATCATATACAAAAAGGTGCCAGATACCGACTTCCATTCATACCATATATTCCATTAGCTTAACTACCACAAAATAGTTGCACCTACAATGTCTTTTCCAACAAAATATAGATTACAAATAAGCCTAAAAGGGTGCTCGACATAGTGGACAAATGGCTTCATACGACAACCACTCTAGAATACACTCTGTGTGGAAGGTATGGGGACACACTGACCGAACTCAAGTAGCCAACCTGATGTAACAGCTGATCACAGCATCGCCTGAAAACCACATATGAGTATAATCCATGAGCTCCAGGTTGGCTACTTGAGTTCGAACCACAGCAGTGACCCCTGCTTCATGTAACAGCTGATCACACTGTTCATAAGTCATTGGCAACCCATTCCACTCAGTGAAATGGTCCAGGTACAGCTCAGGGATCCTTTCAGAATTGATAGCCACGTGCAAGATGCTAGGTCCATAAACAGGCGTTTGTCGTGGTGTGATTACCACTTCAAAAGACCCAACAGTGTAATGGTAACCAATTTGAACTTCAATTGGAAGTGCCATATAAGGATACAAAACATACACAACACAAAATAAATATACACTCATATAAATTGGTGAAATCAAAACCCTAACCGACTGAAAGATGATGAAAAAATCATCTAAAAATCAGGAAAAAACAAAAGAACACTTGCTGGAAAAATGTGAAAACAATAACCGATTTTATAAAGTTTACAGGAGATCGAAAGGGAGAGAAATAGATGAGAAAGGACGCACCTTTTGGAAGAAGACTTCGGAAAGAGGAAGAGCTTGTGGAGGAAGACGAAAGGACTTCGAGAGAGGGTAAGGATGAAGAGAGTGAAAAGGGTTTGAATGACGTTGGACTTCTGAAGAAACGAGGAAGAACACCGCTTTAAATAAAGTTACCGACTTGGGCCAACTCCTTTCATCAGTTAATGGGCCAAAGTCTCATTTCTTGAGGTTTAAAATAAATCAACCACCAATTTGATCCAAATCCTATTGTTGTGCAAAATTTAACCTAGTGTTCAGCAAAAATAATATAATGTTGAGCAAATTTCCACAAATCGACCATGGTGTGCAATTTAATTTTAATTATGGCCAAATAAAGGACAACGAGATAACTATGTTTGAAAAATCAAAAATTATATTAAGTAAAAATAATATCATATTGGGAACAAATTCACAAAGATCAATTGTTGTGCAAAGTTTAACCTATTGTTCAACGAAAATATGATCATGTTGAGCAAATTTTCACTAATCGACCATTGTAGGCAATTTCATTCTAACGATGACCAAAAAAAAGGCAGCATTGTAAAAAAATATATATTTAAAGATTCAAAAATTATATTAAGCAAAAATAAGATGTTATTGGGCACAAATTCACAAAGATTAATTGTTTTGCAAAATTTAACCTGTTGTTCAGCAGAAATATGATCATGTTGAGCAAATTTTCACCAATCGACCACGGTATGAAATTTAATTCGAACGATGACCAAAAACAAGACAGCAACGTAAGAAAATATATATTTAAAAAGTATAAAATTATATTAACGAAAAATAGGATCATAATGAGCAAAAATTCACAAAGATCAATTTGTGTGCAAAATTTAACCTAGTGTTAAGCAAAATACAACAACAGACTCAACGCTGCTTGAAACTAACATCAGTGTCACCACTATTTTCGTACTTAGGCAGCTAGTGTCAGCACATAATGTTCTATTATATATCTTGAGCACTTAATTTGTCAGATTACATCCAAATTCCCCACTTACACAACAACAACCTATCTAACTACTGGTTCTTTAAAACTCCAAGTTTCTTTGATCAGATCTGCACACATGAGTTCTCTGAAACGAAAGATCTTTTCGTTGTTGAAATTTTTAACGTCTCCCCCAAATAGAGAAGCTTCAATCGCTTTTAATGTAAACACACCGCATGAAGCCCTGTAGACAAAGAAAGAAACAATGTAATGTAAGGACATAAATAACAAGTATCTAAACGTAACCAAAGAACAAAACAAGATAACAAATACATACCCAGTAGAATCATGCATTAACCCAGGAACCATGTATAGCTGGAAAGGAGAGGAATCGAAGTTTTCAAATAGCCCAGCCTTTGCTAAATGAATTGGGAGCCAAATAGCAAACGGTTGCAATTGTTCTTCAAGAACACCTTCCCTAACAGCAGGAACATTGCAATCGAACACATTGATGACCCTATCCTCAATTTTAATCTCCAACGCCACCCAATGCTTGTTTATAACATTGAAAATTGTGTAAATTTTCTTTACCGATGCCCATGGCTTCCCATAATCAGCAGGGCACGTACCGACAAAATAATCCTCAGTGTTGGATTCAAGATCTATGTCTATCCCATAACATGAAGCATAGTCGGGAAGGTACTTCAGATAAAATAGCCAATCAAGAACAAGAACATCTCGATACTTGACAGGGTCCTCATGAATGCGCTTCCTAATGTGAATCAAACCTGCTTCTAGATGCTAAACAAAGTAATAAAAAAGTGAATTCAACAATCAAATAATACAATAAAAAGTAATCCACAAATATATATATATATATAAATATATAATGTAGAAATACAACCAGTTATTACCTGACAATCGAACCACATATTCTTCAATAAAATACGCTGGAAAAACTTTCTATCAACCCTTGAGGTTGGACCAACAACGGAAAAATTCCTGCCAAAGAGTACACAGCATAAGATGCTGTAACTAATACAATAACAACAACATTTCATACAAAATACTAAACATAAAATTAAACCATACCTTTGCTTTTTTGCGAGTTCATAAATAAATTCATGATCTTCTGAGCTGATCAGTGATTTCTTAGGGGCATGCTTTGGCATCCTCACTTTCTTCACTTCCACAACTGGACCATACAAGAATGTACTGTTTGATGGGATAAGTTTGGAAGCCTTTAGTTGGTCCACTTCGATTTGGATTGCAGGATCCTTGGCGAACGAATCTCAATCAACGCCTGCACCCTTGTCGTCCTCATTGTCAGACAGACAAATCTACTTTTCCAGGGATGGGTCAACCATAACTCCAGCAACTTTACCACCAACGCCTTTGCCTTCACACTTTGTAGATTGAGGCACTTCAGCTGAAATTGCTGGAATCCCAACCTCATCTCCAAAAACCTTTAAATCAGTGTCAGCAACAACAGGTGGACACTCCTTACCCACTCCTGGAACCTCAGTACTTAATGAAGGCAAAGACACGGGCACAACTTCAACAAAAGCGGGAGATGATTTCAACATTAACTCCTCATCAGGGAAAGACTGCTGAAGATCAGACACAACATCATTCAAAATTTTGTTCACATCTTCAACAACAGCCTTCACAGGTGTGGCCTGGGGTTCACCACCACTGACACGTTCATCATCGCCTCTCACAAGAGTGCCCTCGGGCTTGCCAGGAACGTGCTTATCATCAGCCTTCACGGGTGTGTCCTGGGGCTTACCAGACCTGACATGTTCACCATCAACTATCGCAGGAGAGCTCGCAGACTTACGAGCAATGTGCTTATCATCAGCCTTCGCAGGTGTGCCCTGGCACTTACCACCACTGGTGCTTTCATCATGAAATACCGCAGGAGAGCTCGCAGTCTTACCAGCAATGTGCTTATCACAAGCCTTCACAGGTGTGTCGTGACACTTAGCACCACTAACACTTTCGTCATCAACTTTTGCAAAAGTGTCCTTAACATCAGGCTTGACAGGGTTTGACTGCAACCTCTCAATCAAAGCTTCATAATTAGCAACCCTAACCTCAAGCTCATCGTACCTCTTCGCCATCTCACCAAACACTTGAAGGCTCCCATTCAACTCAACAATCTTTGTTTCAATTGCATCTACCCTTGCAGACAACAGATGCATAATCTTAGGGACCTCTTCAAGCTTCGCAATCCTGCTATAAATCTCCTTCACCCAGTCAGAATCAGATGGGAGAGAAGAAGCAAAAGCATCACCATGGGATTTAGGAGGCAACTCACAAGTTGGATCATCGTTAGCATCCATTTGAGGAGAAACATCTTCAATATCAACCACTTTCTCTGATGACACTGCTATTTTGTCAGCTTCATCACTTGAAATGCGAACATATTCATTTTCACAAGCAGCAGATGTTTGCCCCAGCACAGACTGCCCACCAACAGAATCATGTGCTTCAACACTCCCCAGAGGTGACCTCTGAACAGAAGGGGTCGGCACATCACCCTCTCCATCACTGTCAGCAGAAGGTGTCTCAACTCCTTCAACGATGTCACCACAATCAATGCCATCTGCAAGGTCGGCCAAAACATATAGCCTCACAGTTTGACAAGCATCCAATTTATCAGATTTAGGGGAATGGGTGTCAGAGTGCAAAACATCAACCTTGTCTTCGCAAACAGGAACTTCACCACAAGATTTGGAAGTATGGGTGTCAGCAGTAAAATCTTCACCCTTGTCATCACCAACACTGACTTCACACCCAGGTGTAGAGACTGCAACATGAATATCTACAGGCTTCACTACATGTGCAACCTCGGTATCAACAACAGGGACCGAAGGAATAATAAAAAACTTGTCAACATTACTATCATATAATGGCCTACAACTACTTACACCACTGTTCTTCTTCATCTTATACCTCCGCTGAAAGATAATATTCAGCGGGACATCATCTTCTAAAAGGTCACATGAATCAGTACCCAACCGACATCGCTTGGAAGGTGAAGCAACCACATCAACCTCCTTGTGCAAATCTGTGTCAGCAGTAACTCTCTTAACCGCCTTAGAAGGAATAACTCTAGCACCTGTCCTCACTGCTGAAGCCTTTTGTCGAGGCGTCTTTACATCACTCTTGACAGATTTTTTACGGTCTAGAGCAATGTATGGATTGAATAGAACACGACTTGCAGAACGACCCCTCCTCAGGGGAACACGTTCCTCAGAGCTATCGCTGGACTCCACCTTCTGTTTCTTTTTACCACCCATCACTCCAGCGGAAGATTTCCTCTTCTTTGAGGTCCCTATATCTTCTTTACCCCCCTCTGGGAAAACTTCAAAAGCAGTTTCAAAGGACTTACCATCCTGTTTCTTTCTAGCAGCCTTGCCTCTCTTCGTAGGTGTCTTCTTCTTTGACTTCTCGCCTTCATCATGTTTCTGCAACACATTAGCTTCTTCCTCCTCAACTTGTGGAGCCCTATTTGAAAACTTAGCTTCATATGCCCTTCTACGAACACGACGACTCTCATACAAAGTCGCATCAACAGGTCCAGAAACTATTTCTTCAACTGATGCAACAACTATTGCATCAACTACAGCATTAGCTTTTTCACCAGCAAACGCCATTCGTTCGGTGCGTGCAAACTCCCCATAAATAGGGAACAACGGACTCTGGACAAAACGCATGTATCAGAATAAAAACACAAAGATGAATCAAATAAAAATGTTATTTAAGAGAGAAAATATACAAATATTACCAAATCCCCATGAAAGAACTTCTCAGCTTCAGCGTATACTTGGCTATAATCACATTGCCAGTGCAACGAGTATGGATCTAGTTCAGGCATCTTAAAATTACAGTCAAAATTAACGGATATAGCTGGGAAAGCTTCTAATATCCAAGCCTGTTACAAAAGAAAACTCGTTATGAAACTACAAAACAATATTTAAATAATGCTCACATAAGCATTAAAGTTGTGCTGACACAGACAAAAAAATGATGACATAAGACAAGCAATAACTAAAGCACAATACCTGGAATGCAAGGCAATACCCATACATTTGATAAGAACCCCTAACCCCATTCCGATCTGCAACAGAAGAACTCTTCAATGACTTCAACAAACGGGTATATGATTCTCTACCCCAAGGATATAGTTCAAACTCCTTCTCATTGCACGCAAGAGATAAGAATTGTGCACTTACAACTTCTGACCTCCTATAAACAATTAACCTCTCAATCAGCAACAACTTTGCCATAATCAACTTCTTCTTAGACCTCTTTTTCTCAGATATGAAACGATCAAGTAACTCATCATGAGTCATTTTCTTCTGCCCAAAAAAATCAAATATTGACACTTTCTTTGGGATATTACAAATACGGTCTTCACAAGGAAGGCCTGTAATAACATGAAACTCAGCAATTGAAAAACGTGCAAGATGTCCACCAACTCTAAACCACAACTCATGCTCTTTTTGTGTTTGTACTTGACGGAGCACCATTTGATGCATAAGCTGAAAATTCAAAACCATTTTGGTGCCTTGCGTCAGCACCCATCCAACGCAACTTTTTTGCAGAGTATTGTATTGAGAAGGACACAAATGCTCCTTGATCAGATCACAGACAGAAGGATGTGAATATATGTTGGATCTACAACGAAATCGCTCAGAAACAGGAATGCAATATTCCAAACCCTGATCAATAACAGACAATTAAGCAAAAAAACAACCATCAGATTAAGAAAAAACTACAACTTGCTCATCAAAATAAAAAAATAACTTACATCAGAACCAGGATAAGAGGTGGATGAATCAGAAGATTGAGTTCCTGCAAGCAACAAAATACAGAAAAATGTAAAAAGACAATAACAGAATATGTGATGACATAAACAACAACAAACAATAACAATATAATGTTACACAGACATAGTAAAATAACATGAACATTACAAAACACACACACACAAAATACCAAATCCAAACACATACATTGTTGGAACTACAACAAGCTAACACAAAAACAGACAGTGTCAGCGCCATACACTTGGACATAGCAGCAGATAAGTACAGTATCATCGACACAACACAATCAAAAGCATGGAAAACAGGTACACATACACGAAGAACACTAAATAGGCACTTACAAAGTGCCACAACGCAAATTTGACGAAAAGAAACAGTTCAAAAACCCGAATTTACATATGCAACTTCCAAAAACGACGAAAAGTACTAAGAACCGCACATAAGAATGCATATAAAGCATCGATTTACCATAGATTGTCAATAGTATAATGAACAAACAATAAAATCAACATAAACGAGCATATTCCAAAACCCTAGCACGACAAATTTCGCAAAAATCCGCCAAATTTATACCTGAGATACTGGATGACGACATTGAAGTAGACGATGCAAACTCGGAGCTTTACAGAAGCAAGGAAGAGCAATCGAGCCGGAAAAAGCACAAAACCGGAGATGGAAAGCCAGAAACGCAAGTTGAAAATTTTCGAGCAAAGAGAGAGTTCGAATGAGGAAGAACGCGATTTTCTGGAAACAAGAAAAAATGTCCGTACAGAAAGTAAATTAGGTATATATAGGGGCTATTTCGCAAATTTGTCCAAACCCGCGTCTATTCCGCAAATACGTCCAATTATTGTGCCCATTTCGCAAATTTTTTAAGTACCCTAAAATTTATAGGGTTTTTTTTTTCCAAATTTAGGAAATGATTTCCATATATTCTCTTCATTTTCTATTTTGAAGAATGTAATGGGGAAGCTCTTGGACCAAAAACAACTTTAATATTCTCCAAAAAACCAACATGGAGAATCTCTCGGGCATGCTCTGAGAGCATTCCCAAGAGCTTCTCTAAAACAATCTCCAAAATAGAGAATGAGAAATCAAATATTCTGAATATTTTTTTGCCTCATTCCAACAGCTTCTCCATTCTAGAATTCACCCCAAACAATATAGAGTTTGCTCTAAATTTAGGAAATGACCTCTATATTTTGTCTCTATTATCTATTTTGGAGAATATAATGGGAAAACTTTTGGAGAAAAACCATCCCAACATTCTAAAAAAAAAAATGAAGAGGGGGAATCTTTTGGGATACTATTAGAGTAGAGTAGTTTGCTTAAAAAAAAACCTCTAATTGTACGGCCCATAACTGATATAAGTCTCCCTCGTCCGGCCGATGGAATGAGGGAGCGTGGAGTTCCTGTGAGAAAATTAGGCAACTTCAAACAAAAATGATGGAGCCTCCGTAAACGTCTCCTCTTCCATCTCTCTCATCCTGATCTTGAAGAACTAGAGATATAGTATTATCTGAATTCGAAATACAACCCACAAGTCTCCCAATTTGTCTACGGATGAGATACGATGCGGACTCGAAACACCATGTTAAATCTCAAGGTCTGCAACTGCAGAGATGGAAGGTCCAAGAAAGACGACGACGTAAACAACGGAAATAAGTGCAGGCGGAGGAGGAGCTTCTTTGAGCTCTTTTTCTCTGTCGTCTGGTGTCTTGCTTTCTTGTTCTACCTTGGCGTTTCTTTGAGTGATTCCAGAGGAGGTAACCCTAGGTCATATAATTGTTGATTTCACCTGAAGTAGTCTGATTTTCACTTTCAATTGGTTGCTGTGGGGGTTTCTTTCTTTCCGAGACAATATGCTGTTGATTTTTGGATTATAGTCAAAATCTTCTGAGATTTATTTGATTAATATTCCTGTGCTGGTTTCTCCCCCCTCCCGAAATCGGGATTATTATATTCAGTCAACAATGTGTTAGCAATTTTGCGTGTTACTTTTCGCTAGAAATGGTTTCGTGACTGTAGGTAATGGAGTCTGTTTATGACTCTGCAGATGACCTCTTACCTGTTAACAGCAGTTCGTCCAAAGAGGTTAGTAGTAGAAGTGAGGTTAAAGAGGTTGCAGTTCAACCTGCACTCAGGGTTTCTGATTACACGGATGTTCCATTGTTCGAGCTGAACACGTCAAGCAACTTAGATGTTTTTGAATGTGGAGGACGCAATTTCTTGAATTCTAGCTGTGCACTTCAACAGAGTGCGGTTGAAGAGCTAGTTCTTCGCATCTTAGGATACACTGCTTTAGTGTGTCAGGTACCTCCCAAAGCAGTAGTCCATAGAGCTAGAGGGGTGCTGGATGACCAACTCCGTGGAAGCACATCCCGACATGCTCAGAATGGCTATTTAGATCTTGATGAGTTTCGGAACATAACTAGGCAAGAAAAGAAGCCTGGTGGCTCAACCAGGCGAATGAACATCACTCACCGTGTAGAGCTTGATGGCTCGAAATATAACTATGCTTCATCATCCAAGGGTGCTAAGGTAGTGGGTCATAATAAAGAAGCTAAAGGGGCTGGCAATATTCTGGGAAAGGACCATGATAAGTACCTCATCAATGCTTGTTCTGTGAGAGGGAAATTTGTAGTGGTTGAGCTTGCTGAGGAAACCCTGGTAGATGCGGTAAAGATTGCAAATTTCGAGCACCACTCCTCCAATTTCAAGGAGTTTGAGCTTCGAGGGAGTTTGACCTACCCAACTGAGACGTGGTCTTTTCTGGGAAGTTTCATGGCTTCAAATGTGAAGCATGCTCAAACCTTTGCTCTTCCGGAGCCTCAGTGGGTCAGATACTTGAACCTTAGCTTAACCAGCCATTATGGTTCAGAACACTATTGTACTTTGAGTGTGCTTGAGGTGTATGGAATAGATGCAATTGAAAGGTTACTTGAGGATCTATTGGTAACCCCCGAGGAACCTGCTCCCAATCAGGTGTCAAAGCCTAATCAGACTGCAGTGGCAACTCTCTCCACGGGGGTTCAGAAGGACAGTGAAGTTGAAAATAAATCTGATTCTAGTGAAGTGTTAGAAAAGATTGATGATGGGAAAACCTTTAATGCAGATTCAACCCAAAATTTAGCAGATTCAGGGAACGTGCTTCATCCTATAACGGAAGTAAGACCAAATCCAAATAGTAGAATACCAAGTGATTCGGTGCTGAAGATTTTGATGCAGAAGGTGAGGTCATTAGAGTTGAACTTGTCTTTGCTAGAGGAATATCTCCGAGAGCTGAGCAGAAGGCAAGGGCATATCATACCACAATTGGATAATGACATACATAGAATATCATCAATTCTAGAGAATGAGAAGAAGGAACTAAGGGAACTTTCTGACTGGAAGGACATCATGGTATGCCACTCTATAGCTGTTGTATGTTAGGTTTTACCAGAATTTGTGCTTTCTTTTCTGTTGATTGATTCCTTTTCTTCTTTTTTCCATAGGAGAAGGAAACCAAGGACATGGAGTTATGGAAAGCCGCGGTTTCATCCCAAATGGATTCCTTGATCAGTGAAAGCATGATGCTACGGTGGGTATAAATACACACTTCTCTTTAGATACATATGCATTTAGTTTCTTGATTCAATTCCAATTTCCATGCGAATCAATGATGGCAGTTTAGGCTACTAATAACCCAGTAATTGTTACTAGTAATTTCCATAAAAACATATTGTGTGAGGTTTGCCATTGGATCTGACATGATCAAAGAGAAATGATTGAGGGTCTGTTTGGTATGTCACTCTTTAGTCTAGCTTAAGATTATAATCTAGATGAAAATTTTGATGAAATCTAAATTAGTTTAAATTTAGGTGAAATGTTGAGTGTTTTTTTAACGTTATGGATTGCCAAAGAGACAATGAGGAGCGTTTTCCTTGGGAATTGTAAACCAGTATATAAAACAGTCCAAAACGATTGTGCCAAACAGATCCTTAAACTTTCGTAACGTCTTCTGTTTCTCACACTGCAGATCTGATGTCAAAAACGTTGCAAGCACTCAATCCGCTCTGGAAAACCGAGAGTTTGCAATTCTAGCGATCAACTTTTTCTTCATGTGTGTAGCATTTCTCATGGTCGTGTCAAGACGAGTGCTGACATCATTCGGAGCCTCCCGGCAGGGGAGCGGGGAGGCCGCTCGGTCGAGCAAGGGCTGGATGGTGATTCTTGTTAGTAGTAGCTTGACAATGCTGATAGGTTTGCTTAGTTTATAGGTTTTTGTTGTAGAGATTTCCTAACTAATCATTTTTACTTTCTTATTGTCAAAATTAGTTTAACAACTCATCTTACTTTTACATTTGCATTCATACAATTCTTCTAACGATACTTGAAAACTGATGACACGAGTGGTATTGAGTAACGATGAATTGGTGTGAGTTCTTAGCATTAATACTTTAGCTGTACCAATATTTATCTCTCCAAAAGAGACTTAGAACTTGTGTTTTAATGAAATTTCAAATCAACTTGTTCATAAATACTTGACTTTGAACTTCAAATTAAAATGATCTGATTCGAAACTAATGTGACCAAATAACAAGTGGCTTAAGGTTCTACTCTGCATAACTATGTTTGCCAGTGTATTAGCGTTTGCAAAACGCTCTGCACTTCATCTCCCCAAACACTTTGAAAGTGTTTCATCCGCAGCTCCCCCATGGAAGTGTTGGATGAAATTTGAAGAGCGTCTGAGATTGGAAAAGACGGAATTGTCCCCCCCATTTCTTCAATTTCTCGCCTTCGTCCTCAGTCTCCATTTCCATCTTACTTGCTCCTTCCATGAGAGTCTCACGAACTTCGATCTCGTGGTGAGTTTTGCAAGCTTTGCAATCGATTCTTTTCTCAATTTGCTTTTGAAAATCACTAATATCCATTTGCTTTTGTTGGCAGGGGCTCTTCACAGGTTCCATTTTGCCTTCTCCACCAAGCTCTTTTGCTTTCACGCTCTTCGGGTAAGTGTGCAATGTCGCTTTCCTGCTCTTTGTTGCCCACTTTTCTCTATGCCATTTCGATTTGCAGCAACCCTAATTTTCAATTTACATAAAACCATACTTGTTCATTGAAATTCTAGATTTGCAACAAACCCTAACTTTTCATTTTCATGGTCTGAGATCAATTTGAATTACTTAATTAAGATTGAGTGTTGCTACATAAACAAACTAGAATCAAATTGGGTTTTCCAGAGTGATGAAAAAAGGGTAAATTCCTTGTTTAATCCTCAACATTCTCCGTTATTTGGGGTTGTTCAGCCATTAATGAAGATTACTTGATTATTTGATGTTTTCCAGAATTTTTGTTTTTGTTCATAATCTGCTGAAATAGAATTGAAGGGTCTTTTTTATCAAAACGGGTTGTTGAATAAACTGGACAGGTTTCTTCTGTATGCTAAGTTATATTTAAAAATTTTGGTGTAAAGTTTTACTGTCATTACAATAGGTTTCTACTAATATATTCTAAGTTGCTGAACTTCATCAAAACTGGCTATGCATTTCCTGCAGGCTGTAGCACTCATTACTCTTTTGTCAAAACCTGGTTGCTAAATTATTTTTTACCAATCTAGAATCAGATTCTTGAAACTTGCATTTTTCCGTTTCAATCTGAATTCAAGAAACTTGCATTTTTCCATTTCAATCTGAATTTGAGAAACTTGCATTTTTTTTTTTCCTGATTTCAATCAAATTTAAATCCAGAATATGAATTTCTTATACCTATAGAAGAAAGTAGAAGCATTCTGACTTTAACCTCAAGAAAGCAGAAGAAAGTAGAAGCACAGAGTAAAAATGCAAATTGCAGTTTTGAGATGAAGTAAAATTTAGCCTATCTGAATTTTTTTTTATATAATTTTTTCCAATGTTTGCTGTTAATTGATGTTTTTTTTTTATCATAATACTTATTTTCTTTTTGATCATTATACTTATTTTCTTTTTCCAATGTTTGCTATTATTTGATGTATTTTTTTTTATCATTATGCTTATTTTCTTTTCAACTTAGGAGAAAGTTATTCTAGATTGAGAAAAAGGTTACTGGACTTGGGAGAAAGTTATTTTCTTTTCAAATTGGGACAGATAATTTCATGTGTAGGTGCTGTATTTTAGTCCAACTTTCCATGCGATAGCATGCGGCTAAACTGGCTAGTTTATGCCAACTTGTCTTTAGCCAGGTTTCTTAATGAAAGGGAGTACAGAGATTGCCTTTTAATGGATATATTTTCAATAATTCCCTTTTACCCTGTTTTTAAGTGAAAAATAGTTAATACATCAAAGTCAATAAACTTATTTAAGTTCTCAATTATTTGATTCTTCATAAATAAAAGAAAACAAACATAAAAACTAGGGAAATTCCGGTTGGTACCCTCGTGGTTTTGCCTTTTCCGGTTGGTGACCACAAGTTTTTTAAATTCCGGATGGTACCCTCGAGTTTATATTTTTTTCCTGTCCATACCCTTTTCCCACTTTCCTGTTATGTTTTAAAGTTTTGGGGAAAAATTGTAAATTTCTTATTTTGAGAGGTAGAAATATAATAAAACCTTATAGTGTTGATTCATCCCTTCGCCTTCACTCGTCCATGTCGATCACTCCCTGTATATGGAACATGTCATGTTTATCAATTTTAAGCTTTTATTTTCGATCTTCATTGAAGTTTGATGAAGTTGGTCCAATTTGTTGCTTGTGTAGATGATGCCCAATTTCCCCCCAATGAAGGGTTAGGGTTTTTGGTGATTTTGGTTGAAACCTTCCCCTAAATTTGACAATTAGAGCTTTGTAGTTCGAATTAAGGGTGGAGATCGGTAGATTTGGAGACTTTATCCTTAGACTATACAAATCCCTAATTCTATTTAGTCTTTAATTTGATTTAATATGGAGATTGTGATTTGAGAATTTTTTAATTCTTGTTATTTGGGTCACTTTAACTTTACAGATGGGGGATGAGGGGTTTTAGATTTTGGTTGAAGTTGTTCCCAATTCACCATTGTTGTGTTTGATATTGAATGTGGTTGGAGGGGCTAGCAGGAAGGGGATTGCCGCAGAGTCCTCGGGGGTCGGGAAGGAGGGATGGGAATTGGGAGAGGTGCTAGTGGTGGACGGGGTGATGGAGGGTGAGATTGGGGATAAGAGCGGCGGGGTAGAACAGTGGGTGACGAGGGGAGGGGAGTGGAGTGGCTAGCCGAGAGCCATGACTCGATCGAGGGGCGATCGAAGGTGTGGTCGTCGGGGATAGTGACGGGTCGGGCATGGCGTCGAGAGAGATCTCAGGCATCGGCAACAGTGGCCACATTGGTGGGGATGATGGAGTTGTAATTTACTAATTTTCCCTCTCAAAATAAGAAATTCACAATTTTCCCCCAAAACTTTTAAAACATAATAGGAAAGTGGAAAAGGGGTATGGACGGGAAAAAATTATAAACTCGAGGGTACCATCCGGAATTTAAAAAACTTGTGGTCACCAACCGGAAAAGACAAAACCACGAGGGTACCAACTGGAATTTCCCTAAAAACTAAATAACATTGTGCTGGGTGCTGTATTTGTTCAATTAGCAGTCTTTGTAGTCTTTTTGATTGCCATAAAAGAAAACAAATTTGAATTTCAATTACTTCTAAGAAGTTTATTGAGATGATTCTTATTTTCTTTCGTTTGGTTTATTATAAAAGGTTTGCTGTCTGTCATCATAGAAATCTGAATGATTTGGTAGTGATAAAATGTTTGCTGCCATCTTCAATTTGGCGGCCTGTGAAAGGTTGTTGTCATTGTATGATTACCAAAATCTGAATGTGACTAAAATAGTTTAGATTGTTGTCATTAATGGGTAAAATTTGTTAGTGATATCTAAATTTTGGAGAAAGTTAAGAACTAGTTATTGAACTTTTTTATTTTCCTTTCAACTTAGGAGAAAGTTATTCTAGATTGAGAAAAAGGTTACTGGTAGTGAACTTTAATGTAATGGCATAGAACCTGTTGGTTGCTGTATTTTTTTTTAATTATAAACCACCGACTTTTCTCACAATTGACTCAAAAGGCCGATGTTGTTGTTAAACACAAAAGAAAACAGAACAAACTAATTCACAGACGAAAACACCCCTGTAATTATAACAAATTACCCCCTACTCCACCCTACCCCACCCAATCTCTCTTCTCACGCAGGAACACGTAGGGTAAAAACCCCTCTTCCCCAAAATCCCCAAATCATTCAAAGTGCTAATATAATCCCTAATATAAACTCCTTTTCTTCAATTAAACACATCCAAATCGAAGATCTATTGAAGTTAAGGAGATGCAGTGTTCGCGGCCAAAAGTACCAATGGTCGATGTGACGAGAAGCATCACTAGTTGCCCCACGTGGTAGCGAGAGAGCCCTTATGGGATGCCCTAAAGGGGACCCCAAACTCGCGGTTGCAACATGTGTTCCGCGGGCGCGAGATGCCTCACGGTCGTGAGACCCTCCCGGGCGCGAGAGTGATTCCCGCGGTCGTGACACTTCTTCTCCCACGGGGTGCTCGCTGGGACATCTCGCGGTGGCAAGAGTTGTTTTCGCCGTGGCGAGTTGCCCCCTGCCCGATTGTTTTGAACCCGTTTTTCTCGATGCTTGGCGAATGTTTTCAAGATCCATCTTCAATGATTTTGAGGTTTTAAAGGACCTGTCTAATGACTTAACTTGTGATTTTGGGAAAATGCATTTCATGAGTTTTCAAGGTTGGATATCCTAATCGATTAACTCGGTTTTCGAAATGATTTCGAGACTAACTTGGGAACTTGATGTGATCGATGACTAACTAGCATGTTGATGTGATTGGTTGACTAATGACATGGTTGTGTGAACTAATGGCATGTATGAGTGACTAACGACATGATGAGATGTTAGAGTTATGTTATCATCTGGTCTATACTTTATGAATTATGATGAACGGTTGAAATGTATATGCGGATATGATGTTATGAGAATGCGGGTGTGGCTAAGTGAAATATGGAGAATGATGTGGTCTTATGGAATGTTATGTTATGATGAATGGTTGAGCAAGATGAAATGGCAACTGCAATGTGTGAAGTAATTAATGTCTTTGCTAGGGTCATAGGACGGCCCAGTCCGATCGGGTCTCGTCCTGAGTCGTTCGAGTCATGGCAACATCTTTATGACAACACCTTTACTATTATCCGCTTTATTATTATTTTCTCTTCGCAAGACCACATATATGATGATTTGTTTAAGCATGCTTTGGGTTGGGCACGAATGCGGGCTTGATCCTATTAATGAAATGGAATGCATTCATGAGGTTCGCCCTATCGGTAAGGGGGGCAGTCGTAGGAAGAGGGATATGCCACTTGGAATTATGTGCTAGGACCCTATTCATATTCTGCACATATATAAACTGCGAGCATGATTTGCGTGTTAATATTCATGTCCTGCATTAGAAGCATTATATTAGGCTTAGCGTATGTGTGTGCATATATGTGAGGAAAAAGCCAAAGCGGGCTTCAATCTGATCCTACGTCCGCGTTTTAGACTTAAGGCATGCAAAGGGAATTTACTCCGGGGATTTCAACGGTCCCTTTCGGTTTTGGGTGCCCAATCCCACTTTGAAAACGCTAATGTTTGATTTCAAACCTTCAACCTATACTCGGAGCACAAGATCCCAATGTTCATCCCTCAAAACATAACCCGACAATCATAATCCCGGGTCGTTACAAAGGTGGTATCAGAGCCAGGTTCTGCAATCCGAGTATGATAGGTTGAAGCGATTTTGGAAAATGTTTTCAAATGGGCAAAATGAATTTAATTGGACTTAACCCTAGGCTGACCAAATAGGAAGCAAACTCGTGGGTAGAGACCAAGGTGATAGGCATCCCCTATGGATGTAGAACTCGGAGAACAGTAGGCAAAATACTAGTTTTCTTTTGCAGACGGGTTCGAAGACTCCAAGGAGCCCAAGGGTTGGAGTAGCATGAGTTAGGAGGTCGTGGGGTTTTGCCCCCCCCCCCCCCCCCCGGTCAGCCGTCCCTCGAAGGACGGCATAGATCGTCTCTGTGCTTGTATGTTTTATATCCAATTGGGCCTGAGGGCGATCCACCTCGAAGAAGATCATATTAATCGTTGAATGCTTCAGTGTTGAGTGTTTACAATTAACCATTCATGTAGCAATTATGGTTGACACGAGACGCGGTCCGATCGGGCGTGGGGGTAGGGCACGTCGCGGCAGGGGACGTCCCACTCGTCGAGTTGTTGCTGAGGAGAGAGTCGATGGCGATCACACTAAGGAGCGAGTTACCGACGACCACACCAAGGAGCGGGCTGCTCATGATTGCGGTGAGGAGCGAGCTTCGCCGCCACCCGTTGACGACAGAGCTCCAGTTCCGTCGGCGACAACTATTGCTGAGTTGGAGGCCACACTGCATGACATCTTGAGCAAGCTACGAGGAGGAGCTCGATCTATAACACTGATACTCGAGGCTCCAGTCCAGTCGGTCGTATACACTGCATACAAACAATGTATATATATATTGTTGTATATTTTCTATGTGTGCATGTATACACATATATATACAGTGTACACGTATAAGTGTATTTGTATCGGTGTGTATATTTATAATGTATAATTATATGTATAAGGTATCTAGTGTGTATATATATGTATAAGGAAAATCATAAGATATAAAAAATATTATAAATTTATATATATTCCACCTTAAAATATATAGGAATTTAGATTTTTTTGTAATGTTTTTTATTTGAGGGGTAGGGTCTGTTCCATCCCGTCCCGTGAGGGACAAGGCCTGCGGGATTGGAAAAAAAGTAGTGAATCCCGTCCTGCAAAAATTGCGCAGGACGGGACGCGGTACCACTCCCATCCTGTCCCGTCCCGTCTCACACCCACCCCTACAAAAATCAATAAATATATAAAACAAAGAAATAAACTTGGATCTCTGGAAAGAGCACCAAATTTTAAAGGAGGGAAAGTCATCGTTTCACTTCGCCAAAGAATAATTTTCAAACAAACAAACTAGTACAATATGCAAGTAAATGGTCAAACCCATCGAGAACCAAGTATTTCAATTGCAATGTGTATTTATCAATATGAAAGGACAGATGAGATATGAATGAGAATAAGCAATAAAGAATATTTATAAGAGCGAATAAAAGATATAAAAAGTTTCATCTACGAATTCACAACATTGGTTTACCCGATCATTGAGTCTCATTCTAATTATTTCAACCGTATTGCTATTTCGATATGGGTTTATATAGATTGTCAACCCTTGCTAATATAACAATCTCTTACATTCATATGCAATCTTGTCCCTGAACAATTTTACATAAGAACAACACAAATTCCCAATAAACTTGGCAGAGATGGAGTACCAACCTCCCTAAGAAACTAGTATATGTCGATAATTTCCATCTCATCAACCCTACGATCTTAAGAACCGATATTTAACCAATATGTCATCTCCCTACACAGTCAAGTTCCTCCATGCAGATTCAGTCAACTCTATTTGCTATAAAAGGTCTAATTATTTAAGCGAATAAATTGAAACCCTAGCAAGATGCAATTCTCTAAAGATGGGCAATCAAAGTAAAACTAACAACATGAATCAACAGAAAAAAGATGAAATAATCATAAGAATCACTATAAATCAAGTCTCACGATTTAACTAACCAAGTCTTGAACCGTGGCCAAAACCAAACGAGTTCCAAGCACTCATAACGTACTTGGAATCTATAATCTTCAATCCTTTATCCTATCCCTTCTCTAAACTAATTAAAATAGTGTTTTATATACTAAAACCAGCATGAAGAAACCCTAGAAATCTGGGATAAAACTTTCCATAAAGATAAGATTTCAGAAAGATTTCGTAGATTCTGGAACGGTCTCAACGAGGGCGTCGTGCATTATTCCACGGCGGGTGTCATCCTCTCCACATGCACCAGGCACCGTCCTTTCCACAACAGACCCCGTGGTTCGTGACTTCATTCACAGAGACGTAGAGCTCATTGAGAGATTTCCAACGCATGGTCATAATTGGTGATCAGACATCCGAGGCCCCTGGGAAATCATGTTTTAACTTAAGCTCGCCACGCGGGCAACTTTTGCAACTCGCCGTCGTTTCAGCTATTAGACCTTGATTCCTTGCTCCCTTAATCCTCGGCTTTTCTTGACTCGTTCCTTAGCTCCATGATTTCTCCATCTTCCGAGCTCAGATCTTATGATCTGCAAATAAGCACTAAAAACAGTAGATTCTGAACTTCAAATACCAAATGATCAAGATGTGAATTAGCTATAAAACCTATCTAATACACCCTAAAACTACATTAAAAAATACTTAGAATGCACATACAAAATATACATTATCATGCATCGTCCTTCTTACTAATTCATTGTGGCTCTTCTTGAACCACTTGCTCCAATGACGGAGTCTCGGTTGGAGGCTCGTGTGGATAGACTGGTTCGTGGTACTCGGGATACCAGTCTAACTCATTTGGAGTTGACACCCATTGCTTATAGGGAGGACATGGTTCGTGATACAGGCTAGCGCAAGCAAGGCCAATATGAGACCTTGTTCCTCATAGACGATAAGGCGGGTTAGCCTCGAGAGAATGCATCTTTTCCCTTAGCCTCGCAATTTCCTTTAATCACTCATCCTCCTTTGCCTACGCTTCATGTGGGACACTCCATGGCTGGTAGGGCTCATACATGCCCCTATAGTCGTATTGAGCATAGTACCCCTTGCTTGCTTAATAGGACTCATATAACTTTTGGGCTTTAGTTGAAATCTTGAAGGACTATTTTGCTTTCCAACTGTCAAAGTCAAGGAAATCTTCATCCCCTTCACCAACCTCGGCTAGGTATCTCGCAAACTCCTTTTTCCTTGCTTGTCGTCTTTCCCTTTCGGCCCTTGTTTCTAAATAATAGTATGTGTCCTGCATCTTGTACCTAATCCTACAAACTCTCATAGAATGCACAAATCAAATAGCAAAGGCTCGGCACCAAGTCAGTACCGATGAGGCGAGAGGTGGGAGGTGTGGTGTTCAAAAAATAAAAATTAACTAAAAGAAAAGAAAAGAAAATAATATTTACAAAATAAAAGGGATGGGCTATTCCCAAACCCTAAAAGCAACTAAGCAATGCGTGATTGAACTCTCCCCGTCAACGGTGCCAATTTGTTGATAGGGCTTCTTGATCAACAAATAAATTTATAATCACGACCCCGCTATAGTATAGAGAGTCAGGTTCGTCCTCAGGATAGAGTCGGCGTTTCTTGCTTAGTCACTTAAGGTTTGGAAAGAACAAGAAGAAATAAAAGATAGAGATTTGGGGGTTTAAGGTTGCAAAATTCATGATTTAAATCAATATTAGAAAGCTCCTAAGGTTTAGAGATCACCGCAACAACGGTCAAGCATGCAAACACAATGAATCACACAAAGCTCGGGTCTTTATCTATAAAAGGGTTAACTTCCGCAAACTAAGCAAAGCAATCAATCAACATTTTTTTCAATCCCTGGGCTACACACACGAGATATGAATATGTGGATAGTTTCACTCGTTTATCGCAACATGGTTGGTTTATCGATCCCTTGCCTTCTTCTTATTACTTTTAGTTCTATCTATTATTCTAATTATTGCTTTATGTCACATGATAATTAATCACGCCTCCTACTCTAGCATGGAGGTCAATACATTATCGTCTAATACCCATATATAATAAATACATTGTCGTCTAATAGCTTTAATTACAATCAAAACCAATCCCCAATTCAGATTAGGGGACAATCCTAGACCTCCAGCGGCAAAAGAGGAACAAAGCCTGCATCCAAACATTAAATTTTGACCGAAAAAACGCAGACCATTCAATCAAACACATCCAAAACCTCCGACGAGGCTTCCTCTAGCAATAGTAAGCCTTGCAAAAAAAACCTAACACCAGCAAGAAGGGCAAGTAAAAATAACCTCTACATACATAGTAACGACAAACATCAAGCATCAACTCCAATATCAATCTAGTCGAGCATAATTCTTCTCGAGCCGATGGGTTCGAGCAACACAACATCCAATCCAAATCAAATGATGACACTTTTAACATAGGTAGATCTCAAAACAATACCAACAACCATCGACGAACCGAACCTTAGAAAGCTAGAGGTGAATCGAGACCCTTTGAAGATGAACCGTGGCTTGACTATCATACCGCATCTCTCAGCCAAAATTCGATGGCGAGCATTTTTGAAATCGAACTCCAACTACGTACCAAGATCTAAAGCAAAACACTTACATCTGGTGAAATCAGGTGAGAAGCGCCAAATATGGTAGTTGATAAACCGAATCTGAAACTTCAACCTGTCGCCCATTAGCACAAGCACTACAGAAAATCCATTCAAGTAGGGGTGTTATGTGAACACGAGTAGTTCGAATTCGGTTCGGATTCGGCTAGAAAAAACTCGGCTCGAGCTCGTTCACCTTTAAATACGAGTCGAATACGAGCAAGGTTTCGAACTCGTATCGAGCTCGAGCTTTATTCGAGCTACTCGTTTAACTCGTTTTATATGCATTATTTACAGTTTTACCCTTAGGGTTTTTTTCACCCTTCCTAGGTTTTCTATCTGCCTATATAAAAGGTCACACATTCACACACTATAGTCAGTTCTCACAGAGGCGCATAGTTCCCCTCTCGTCGCCTCCATCCTCGATGCCTCGTCGAACTCTCCGCTCACCGAAATTGCTGCCTCCATCCTCAGTTTCGGTATAATTTATACTCCTTTTCACTCCAATTTAGTGTCTTTCTCACTCTTCTCAAACCCTTCTGTGCTCTTAACTCTTTTTGTTTCAGATCCAGTCATGCCGCCTCCAGCCTTAGTGCATCTCCGGGGTTTCCATCTCCAACCTAGTAAGATCTACCGTTCCTTGCCTCTTTCCTTCTTCTTCTTCTTCTAGTTTCTTCCCTTATTCACTCACCTCCGCCTCCAGTGGCCCTCGTCCTTCTCACTTCCCACAAATCCCATCTTGCCGGCGCCGCTACGGCTAGCCTTGCGTCATTGGAGTCGCCCACTTCGGGCTCAGGTTCGCTATATTTCTCGCCTTTCTCGTCCCTTTTTAGTTCTAACCCTTTATTTCAATCTCCTGCATATCTGTAATATTCACACCACCGATCCCTTTGGCCTTCACGCTAATACAAAATTTCATCTCCAACATGGTGAAATCTCGCCCTTCTTTTCTTTGATTGTTGTTCCCTTTTTCTGAAACCCCTCTTTTCATTATTGAGGTTATAAATCCCCTAATTTTGATTTTTGTATTGTGGACAGATTGCAAGTGGTGTTAAAAAGACAGTTAACAAATTTGGATTTGTGAAATTTTCTTAATTGATTGTAAATGGCAGGTGACAGATCTCACCATGTGTAATTGTGTAAATGACATTCAAACTATTTCATTACTGTGCGACTGTGCTTGTTTCATTTTCAAGCTGAAATTTTGGGATTGTATATTGATATGTAAATCTGTAAGTGTCATTCACAAATAAGACTTTTAGCATGATTTACCTAAACGGGCTTGAAATCTAACAAATTAGGAAAAAAGGCCCAATAAGCAAAAGGGATAAAACAAGCCCAACAAGCAAAAATGAATAAACGAGCTAAAAAACGAGCCTAAGCAAATGAGCTTGAAAACGAGCTCGAGCTCGACTAAAATAAAACGAGCTAAACGAGCTCGAGCTTGCTTGAATGCTCGCGAGCCGAATATGAACACAAAACTAAGCTCGAAAAATAATGAGGCTCGAGCTCGAGCTCGGCTCGATTATAAACGAGCCGAACATGAACACCTTAATACTCGGCTCATTCGACTAGAATAACACCCCCAACATTCAAGTCTCACAAAAAATTAATCTGTTTGGTAAAAAGCCTCTGATTTCTCTTCGACGGCTCAAAAATACAACGATATAGGGAAGTTTGGAGTTGAAACAATGGAGATAGGAAGAGATTTACTCCATATTTCCTAAATTCCACATAATTTCTCAATCTCATAGAATATATCCATAAAAGAAATTTAAAATCACTTTTTTCAATAAAAACACTAGTTTTGGGGGTGAGAAGAAATGTTTCAAACCTCAAAGCTATTTTAAAACTCTTGTTTATAATCCAAATTAAACTAAACAATTTCATTAATTTATGAGAAACAACTCGTAATTTGCGTGATTTTATTTAATTTAATATTGACCACGTCTTGGCTCCCCGAAAGGGGCGAAGGGGCTTCATTCAAGTTAAGTTGAACCCCGCAACACGACAATCCCAAGTTTTCATTCATTCAGTTGCTCAAACGAACCCCTCTCTCTCTCTTTCTCTCTCTGTGTGTGTAAAATTCGCTAGGGTTTTGGAGTGTTGAATCGTCTCCTGGATATCTTGGAGAAGCTCTTCGCAGGCCAATTTAGGGCGGCACTGAGATCAAACTTGTTTGAAGCTTCAACCACAAGGATAAATCACCTTCGTTATCTAGGGTTTTTCTTTAATGTACATTGGGGCTTTCATGTCTTATGAATGGAGTTTATCTTTCTCTCCCTTCTGTCTCAATCGCTCATCGTAGCCGCTTTCACCCTAATCTGCTGCGCAATTGGTGTCTTCGCCCTCCGATTGTTGCCCCGGAAGTTGCAATCGTGGGAATCAGTCAGCGCCAGGATCGGTATCTCCTCCGAATCGGATTTCACTTCGAGAAAGGAGGGGAAGAGCTGCGGTTGCTGTTGTTCTTGCGACGCTGCCGCTTTGAACGGGGACGGATCCGAGGGTGCCAAGGTGGCGAACGGTTGCGCAAGCGAGATGTGCGAGAAGAAAGGGACGGCAGTTGCTGTTGCGGTGGAGAGGCAGACGGGAGCGTCGATGATGGAGCAGTTGGTGCCCGAGATTACCACTCACGCGCTGAGCTATTTGGATTATCCGAGCCTTTGCCGGCTCTCGATGACAAATTCTCTGATGCGTAAGGCTGCGAACGATGATAATGCCTGGAAGGCTCTTTATCACAAAGTGCGGATTCATCTAAATTGCTTCGCTTATTCGATTCTGAATTTTGTTTTTGTGCTTTCATAGTGGTCATTTACACACTCTAAGCTTTAATTTCTTTGTGTTTAGAATCTCTGAACATGGTTGTCACTAGGGATTAAATTCCTCTCTCTCTCGCTCTCTTTTCTTAATCACTTATTTCAAGTTATGGGCTGGGATATGCAGTTGATTCACGTTTGTTTTCCTTGGCTGTTCTAGGATTTTACTATGGAGCAAACTAGTGTTAAACCAGCTGATGGGTGGAAGGCTTACTATGCTGCTACAAGAGCTATTGTGAATGTTAATGCAGAATTCTTTGATATCATCAGGGAGAGATCACTTTCAGCTATGAGTCGCTTTTGGCTTGATGCAGATTATGTGAAATGTATTCATGCTTCTGGGGAGCTTTTCACTGGGTATGATACTTTCTATCATAATAAACGAAATTTATCAATTTGTTGCACTGTTGTTTCTGGATGAAATTATGAACTTCTGAAATGCTTCATTTATGTTTCTAGAAATTCTAGTCTCCTAGTCCCAGTACCATTGTTTACTTGGTAATTCTATTAGCTGTCTAATAAGATATCTACTGGTCTTCAATACTGTGTAAATTGTGCATGGATATAGGGCCTTATTGAAATCTTAATGTGAAAACTGAAAAGATTTAATCTCTCTAGCCCTCTAGGTGGCATTTATTGTTTGGGGTTGAAAGGCTACTTGCTGTTTGATGATACTTATTGTAAACGTATCTGCTCTATGCTGATTGTCTTGATTGCGATAATTGAAATATCCAAACATCTTCATGGCTATCTTCTGTATTTCGGTGTATGTATGGGTGTTTCAGTTGATATAACCATGGGATTATAACCAAAATGTGTAAGATACTGAAATAGTAATGTTATGAAGAGCTTTATTAACAGATGTTGATGTGAAATTATGTAGAAAGGCGTTTATAAAGGTTTGCCTGTCATTAATTTTCTTTTGTACCGTGCTTATCTTTATTGATGCAATGCAAAGTTACTTGAGGCCAGAAGGTCAAAAAACCGGAACTGGCCTTATCTCAGTCTAGAGGACGAGAGGCACAATCTTGTGAAAGTGGTTCTTTCTTGTAGAGATTATATTATACATGCTATACATTTATAATATTCAAGAATCTTCTAAATTCTATTTGCCAAACATAGATGGAAAAATAAAATAATGAAAGAAACACATATGGATCACTCTTCATCATCTTTTGATCATTAACACATCAGATAAGAATTTCTTTTACATCAGCCATTGATGGTCATTTTCATGAGTTTTCTTTTTAATTTGGGGATGGGGAACTGTATGCCAGCAGTGACCGGAAATGGAAAGATTCCTACCTACCACAATGCTCTTTCCTTGACAAGAGTTATATAAAATACAGACAAAAAAAAAAGAGAATCAGGAGAGACTAAGCTGAGACTACCATAGTGGATAACTGAAGAGAGAGGGGGCCCAAGAGCAAGAGGTTGATAGAATAAGTGGGATAAAAAATTCACATATAAAAATTGTGGCCTTTGGCTTGGCTATGCACCTCTTGCATTAGTCCCAGGGGCAACACACTCCTGTTGTAAAGGCACGCGTCTCTAACCCAACCTCAATGAACCCTTGCCTTTGTCACTTGTCACTCAAGCACAGATCATGTACCCTACCAAAAGGTATAACCAGATAAAGGTCAGTTTATTGTATCTTTTTTAATCTAAGGCAAATGATAGGTGATTGACGAGCTATATAATCTGATTTTAAGGTGATTCACATGCAAATTCAGCATATCATAACCTGACATCGTTTTTTTTTTCTTTTTTCTTTTAAAAAAAAATTTATGAGACCACTATCTTTGTTTCTATACCCAGTTTTCTTTGGTGAATTGCTTGCTCAGTGGAAAGTGTTGTGAGCAGTGTATTAAAATTTGATTGCATAGATTCACATGAGATTCGGAAAAGATTTGCATGACTTTTGAGAATCATAAAGTCTGAATCCAACCCCCCCTCCCCGGATTTAAAGGTGCTATATTATGCACTCATTGTGATTAATGAAGAAACTTTACTGCTGACCACTGGTCAGAAGTAGAGTTCAGTCATTAAAGATAACCCTTATTGACCAAGAATTGGATTTTAACTATTAGCATGAAAGTTATTTGCTGGCCCGATCCCTGGGAACTTGCACGGTTTTATATTCTTTGAACATTCATGATGACTGATAGCAATTCCATCAACATGGATTGTTATTGGTAATTTTCAGCTGGCTTGCTAAATGCTTAGTTCTTATGAAATGGATTAGTTGTCAATTGCTCGGTTAAGTAATCCTTTAAGATGTATATTGCGGAAGTGTTGGACACTTGGACCTCATTTTAGTTAATTGTGCCTCTATTTCTGGATTTATTCCTAGTGCTTGTGTATTTGATGAGAGTGAGACATTTGTTAAGAGGTCAGGTGTTCCAGTACGTAAATTAGGTGTTGTAATTACAATGATACAAAGTTAAGGCTAGAGGGATACCATGAGGTAGTATGCCATAAATCTTTTTATTACCACAAGGGAACTACTCATGCAGTTATGATAAAAGGTTTACTGTCTTTTCGGTCCAGCTTGTGCAAGTAGGTGAAACTTGTCATACTGTTGAAAATTCTGTCAGTCTTCCGGAAGGTTGACACTTGAGTACAAGGCAGAAGTGGAAGTTTACTAAAGGGGACATTTGATTCTCCTGCATGATTTATTTTATAAGCAAGCTATAATTATCTTCTCAGTCATCACTCTGCTGATTTTGCTCCTGTTTTGAAATTGTCATCATACTTGTAATCATACCAAAATGTCATTTTTGCTTAGGTATAATGCTGTGATGGAGAGCTGGCAGATGGCATTTAACTGGGAACAGCAACCAGATGCATTCCAACTACTAGATGTACGAGTTCGGGTCCTGACAGATATGGCTTGGGTAACAATGAAAACCTATGCTGACATGGATGCTGGGCCCTACAATGTCACCAATGTTTTTGAGCACCACAGCGGGCAATGGTACATGGTTCATCACCACTGCTCAGTGACACTCGTGGATGGGAATGTTAACCAACAAATTGTGCATGCTTAGACAAAAGTGTAGAGAACTGATGATATGAACATAGTACTAGTGCAAGGTAAAGGATATATAGCTGTCATTATTCAACTAGGAAAGGGGTGCAATGCAATTGTGCAAACATTGGAGAATCGTCGCGTAGTTTTGATTGAGAAAATCCAGTACGTGGACAATCTCAATTTTGGTAAAATGATGCGGTTGAGTTGAGAGTTTCTTCCTTTATTTTTGGGAAATTTAAAATACTCTTTGTATATATATGTTGCTTTTGTTCCTCTTAGATTTGGGTCACATTGTCTTTTGAGTTGCAGGTGATGGCAGAGAAATGCTCTTGCATTCATTATGTACTCGTCAGCTTAAATTCTTTTAATAAAAGTATATTCTATTTTTCACAAGGGAAAATAAAATGTATTTTACTCAAATCAATTCTTATGGGTAAAAATTATTGGAGAACAAAATTACATGAGAATAAGTACACGAAAGAACATCTCTTTTGGAATAAAAAAGAAAAAAACCAAGTACATGAAAGAACATCTCTTTGGGAATAAAACCCTAGTGAGAGAGGCTAGAGCCTCCCTCTAAAACAACCCCAACTTCATCAGCCTTCAAACCCATCTCCACCACAACCCACCTACATGTCGACCACCACCACCCTCTCCATCACTGCCGGACAACCTCCTCGGACCACCTCTCCAAACAGAGCCTTCGAGAGCACCTTGTGCGCGCGCCGCTGCCGAGGTTCTCTTCTTAGTGTCAAACCCTAGATTTCGGATCCAACCCCCAAATCTCTCTCTTGTGTTCCAATCGGCCAAATTGATGGCGGGATTCGGGCTCCCATCTCCCGTTTTCCCTAGTTTGGCATTTGATTTGTATATCCAGCACTCCCCAAGCTCCCTTTGGATGTTTGTACCTCTCGTGCCCTCCCCAATCGCCCGCGCTTGCTCGGTGGTGGTCTCCGTCCTCGGGTTGGTGGGCGTTTGATTGTTCCAGAGTGGGACCCTTTCCAAAGTGGGACCCCTCTGCTCGCGGTGCTCCTCCGGTAGTCAATTTGTTAGGGTCTGGTCGCGCGAGCGTTCTTCTCACCCTTACCCTAATTGGGTGTGAGGAAGACGGACAAAAAAAAAACAAAAACAAAAACAAACTTGCTTTGCAAGCCGAGATAAATCCCGAAAGGTCTAAAATCCCGCAAGGGTTTGAAAAACAAATCTATTGGAATAAATATTCCTGAAATGGATGAACAAATTGCCCGAAAAGGTTTAAATAAATTATCTTTCGCTTGAAATGCGTCTTATGATGGTGTTTCTTGGCTGGTGACTCTGGTTGTTCTTAGCGTTCCTTTTCTGAGCTGAGGCTCTGGCGTCCGCTGTCGAGTCTGGCTGAGGTCGAGGAGGTGTGTATCGAGGCGACTCCGCGATCCAGAAATTTCCTTGGAGGACTGTCTTCACTGCCCACAGGGACTCCTAATGTATTAGTGATGCTTGGTGTCGGTTCTTAGTCTACGTTGCCCCCATCGTATTTGGTTTAGGTTCGCTTGTTCACCTGAGATTATGTGCCTACCTCCGTTGTATTGCACACTTGGTCAGCCTCTCGAGTTGGCAGGTTTATCTGACTCTCGAATTATTTCCTAATTAAAAAAACCATTAAAAAGAAAGGGAAAACTAATTAAAATACCCCCGTCTTTAGGAGTATGGTAAAAATATATCATCAATTCAAATGTAATAAAAATATACCGACCTTTGAGGGCAATGGTAATATATTACTACAGGTTTTCTCACTGGTCAAAAATGTTGACAAGACAAAATACGTGGATTTTTTTTGACAAGGGTTTTCTTGAATGGTTTCCTTAGGAAAAAAATAAAGAGTGTTCGACAAAAAAAATCCACGTAGGCTGCCTTGTCAACATTTTGACCCGTGAGAAAACTCGTGGTACTATATTACCACTACACTCAAAGGTCGGGATATTTTTATTACATTTGAAAGTTGGGAATATATTTTTACTATATCCCCAAATGTGGGGTATTTTAATTAGTTTTTCCAAAAAGAAACAAGCATCATTATTGACAATGGACAAAACTTATAGAAATTAAAGATGAAATCCTTGAGGGACTAATATGACAAATTGAAAAATGGAAAAACCATCCATTTGTGGAAAGATGCGTGGATGGGTAAGTAGGGCCTAAGCAAAAATTAAAATGATTGAAAAATGGAAAAACTATCCATTTTTTTTTCTACATTCAGTTGCTTGGGAGGAAATTGTAAAATTAAAATGATTATGTCATCTAAGCAAGAATATTTATCATTTAACAATTAGAATAGATAAATCTCTTTGGTTAAAAAAAGTTTTGAATTAATCCCATTGTTTAAAAAAATAGTATGAAATGATATTGTGTAATTAATACATAATGAAATAATACTGAATAGTTAATTTGAACTTTATCAAAAAAAATTGAATTAATTCCAGTGGTGAAAAAATGTAATATGAAATGGTATTGTGTAAATAATATTAGATAATTTAATTACTATAATTAAATAATATTTTGCAAATAATACCTTACAAAAATAATAATGAAATAATATTTTCTTTTCTTTTTATTTTCAATAAAAAATGTTAATTTATTCGACAGAGGGGCATTTGGCGAAAAAAAAAAGAAAACCTCAAGGGTATTTGGCGAAATAATGGAAACCTCAGGAGCATTTGACGAAATATATCAAATTTTCGTACACTACGCAAATTAGCCTTAACCTCAAGGCATTTGGCGAAAATTGCGAGAAAAAAATAATTCCAAGAAATTGGCACTCATGTTTGAATTAACGATTTATTTATAACATTCTCGTATGAATTTCTCTGGTAAAAAAACATCCGTTTGCAGAAGGAAGCAATGGTTACATAGTGTCCAGGACATTGGACTATTAATCCAATTTTTTACAAAAATATTTATTAAAACTAATTATTTACAATAATATTCACACATTCAAAATATTTACGAAAATATTAAATTTTTTGCAGGGTTCACATAGAAAACGAGGTCTCAAACCGCGTTTCATTCACAAACGTTAACTGAAGTGAATTGGGAGGCGTTTAATTCATTAACTGAAGTGAATTGGGAAAAAATACATGAAATAAACGCAGGTTGAAACCACGTTTTATAATAAACTGTAACACCCCCTTTTAGATCCCAAATGAGTGTTGCAGCGTCAGTGAATCCGCAGACTTTAATGTCTTTGAATTCACCTGAGGCTTATAGGGACATGCAACCATGCTCCCATAAACAAGATGATAATTTAAATACAATAAAATAGGCGGAAGTAAATTAAATATCCTGGTTTAAAATATCCGATCACAATAACATAAGAATACCAAACCATAAAGTATGAATAACTTCCAAAATAGCTGAAATTAAAGTAGCGACGCGGAAACTTTTAGAGGTTCAAAACTTGTAGTAAAATATTCAATAAATGATAGCCTGCTCTTCAACTCTCTCCTGCTCCGCTGCTTGCACTAGACCTGTGGAATATGGTCTGGTGTTTCGTGAGAACGAAGGACACCAGCCATCCAATAAATAGGATGGTTAGTAGAATAAAGACTAGCAAATGATAGGGAAAATGTTCAGACTTTAACCTTACAGTGACCATAAAATGGTATGTCTCAGGTTAAGGGAATGACACGAATATTTATAGTAGAAACTGAATGAAACGGGTAAAAATTCACACATGACTCGGATGATCATAACGATCGATTATAAGATAAGAAATGGAATTATACTCGAGACAGATAAGTATAATAGCTGAAATAATCACCTATTTAACAGTCGATAATAATCACAATAATAATAACAATAATAATAATACGCGGTACCGGTCGGGCCTTTAACAAGGACCACGACCTACATCAGGCGGTGACTTAACGAACCACAACCAGCAAGTCAGTCTACTGCATAACTTGCCAAAGGCATATAGCCATTCGCATCACGTGGTGCGCATTTTAACATATCACCTAAGCATCACGTGGTGCCTATCTTACTTATCATACATACTAGTTTATACTAGGTGATCATAATAACGACATTAAATCAAACAGGGACAAGCATGGATAATTCAAATGATCTTACTATCACATGCTACTAGTTTGCATGAAAGAAACAAGCAGACTATCATGCAATTTAGGAATAAGAAAATGGGCAACTTTCACTTATCTCGAGTTATAAACAAACAATCATATATATTTAATACGCATATCACTATAATTCATTTAATAATTGCCCATTAATTTAACTCATGCCAATTTATGATTAAAAAGATAAATTACATCAAGCAGACGAGTATGCAATTTATCGAAATTGGCAAGAAAATTGGCCACAGGGCCGCATTCGACACGGAAGAATTTAAAAGGCACAACAAAAGAATCACGAAACACACAAAGGGCGTTTGAACGAAATCACTTGCCTTAACCTTCGATGATCGACTGACGACAACAAGGCGGGATTTTAGCACCTATTGAATCCAACGGAAAAATGAATATTTAATATTGATATTTCATACGATTAACTTTACTTAACTCAATTTGAAATTGAATTAATTCTATAAAGTTAAGAATCTATACCAATATGAATTCCTCGGAGAGCGGGATCCGGCGTGGGTGCTTTCAGATGGCTTGGTGTCGCTAAAACGGGCAAGAATCGAATGATTTAGAAATATTAGCAAAAACGAGAATAATATATAAATAAGAGGGTTTCTGTAATTTGCACAAAAGAGATTAAAATCTCTGTTTCGTTTCCATGGACGCTGTACATACCGAGAAGAAGAAGCAGGCGAAGGGCGAGGGCTCGGCCAGAGCCGGTCCTACCATTTTATAGGCCCAGGGCGAGAAAAAAATATTAGGGCCCTAATTAAATATTTTCATTATATATATAATTAATAATTTATGAAGAATTTAGAAAAAAGGGAACAAATGTAGGTGAAATAACAATTGCTATTAAAAATTAATTAAAAAAAAACTACAAAAGCTTATTATAAGAATTCTTTTACAAAATAACACAAATATAAAATTATACAAAATTAAGTATTTTTTTCAAACAAACTATCCATAACCTGTTTTTTTTCCCTTTAAACTCAAAGCGATAAATAATTATTTTACTTTTGAAGAATTTAATCAATGAAGATAAACTTTGATAAAGCTACAAAGATTTGTAAAAGAAAATTCAAGGTTTGGCTACTTTTAAAAGATAAACTATTTAGGAAGAATTTTATATATTTTCTTATATTTAAAAGTGATTTTGTGAAAGAAGCCAATATATAGTGATTTTTCTAATTTTTTGTAATACAAAAAGGAATAGAAATACTCAATTTCGTATTGAGTACAACGGTCATACTGAAGGTAGAATTAAAAATACCCAAATTATGTCTAGGAAACTAGCAACCACAACCACAGTCCACAGATTCCTTTTTCAAAAAATTAAATAAAAAAAATCTCTGACTTTGGCAGTGGGGCCCATATCCACTTTAATTCTTTTCCCTGTGTTACGGTGTCATTCCACTGCCTTCTTATGGGCTTTTGGGCCACTTGAATTTTTTTTTTGCATAGGTTAAAGGGAAATTTACATAAAACCACCCCTTAAATATGAGTGTTTTCATTTAACCACCCCTTAAATTAATAATTACAGAAAACCACCCTTTAAATGGTTTTTACTTACAATTCACCACCCCTTCATCTATTTTCATTAATTTATCATTAACTATATTATATTTTAATATTTTTAAACTTCAATTTGATTATAAATATATTCAAAATTTTAATTTAAGGGCTTGATTATATTTTAGTGATAATTTTATTTATTTTTAAAAAAAATAATAAATATAGCCTAAAATTATTATCTTAATAATTATATTTAAGTTATATGATTAATTGATAACCTATTTTTAAAAAAGTTTAGGTAAATTTAAAGAAAAAATTTACATATGACAAATAAAATGGATCAAATTCATATTTTAAGTTGAAAATTATTAACTATTTATTAAAAATAAATAAAATGATCACTAAAATATAATCAAGCCCTTAAATTCAAATTTGAACATATTTATAATCAAATTTGAGTTTAAAGATATTAAAATATAATATATGTAATGATAAATTAATGAACATAGATGAAGGGGTGGTGAGTTGTAAGTAAAAACCATTTAAAGGGTGGTTTTCTGTAATTTTGAATTTAAGGGGTGGTTAAGTGAAAACACCCATATTTAAGGGGTGGTTTTCTGTAATTTCAGCTAGGTTTTATATTTATTTAGGAACAAAACTATATTGGGCCCTATTCAATCTTGGGCCCAAAGCGATCGCCCGGCTTGCCCCTGCTTATGGGCCGGGACTGGGCTCGGTGCGGCTCTCCCTCTGGCTACGATGGCTAACGACGTAGGCGGTGATTGGCGGCGTCAAGTCAGCGATCAGAGGCGGCGATGGACGGCAGCAATCGGGGCGATTGCAACGAGGGCTCGGGCTGCTGTTCGTGGGTGTGGCAGTCGGAGACGAAGGCAGCACGGCTCGGCCTTGGGCGATCTCCGGCAAGGGATGGGCAGCGGCTGCGATTCCAGTGGCTGTTCGTGGGTGTCCCCCGGACAAGGGATGGGCAACGTTGGTGGTCTGCAGAGTCGCCGGCGTCTCACGGGAGTGATGGGGTCACGGTTCACGGCGATTCGAAAGAAGGACGACGGTGCGGCTGCGGGTTGTGACTCAGGGTCGCCGGTGGAGGCTGGGCAGCGGCGATGCCTCGACCTCAGGTCGCCGGCGGGGGCTTGGGCACCGATGGTGTCTCGGCTCGGGAGGAATTAGGAGAGGAGGAAGATGAGGACGGTGATGTTGAATTGGTTTGGGTTGTGGGAACCCTAAAATTGACGTGTATCTATCATACAGAATTAGGTAAAATAAAAGATGGATTTTTTTATTCTTTACCATTAAGAATCAATTAAAATAGGGATTAAGGGTTGAGGATAGAATTTAAGAAAAAGAAATAAAAAAAACGGATAAAGATGGAGAAAGCGGGATGAATATTATTTAATTTAACTTTATAAATTAAATAATAAGGGTATTCAGAGGATTTATGTAATTAAATCCAATCGTATATTATTTCTCTTTAGAATAATTTAATTATTCTAATTCATACCATATATCTTATGTGAATTTAGTAAATGACCAAATCCACAAGATATATAATATAGTTTGAATATAATATAGATCTATTTAATTAAATAAAAATAAGAAATAACCCAAAAATAATTTGGGGTATTTCATAAACTTTGGGTAATATGTGGTTTAAAACCGCGTTTATATCAATATGATTTTTAAAATTAAAAAAAAATGAAACTTGGCTTGAAAATATATTTCCAATTTGGTCAAGATAATTTCACCTAAATTGCCACATGTCCTTTTCATTTTTTCCGAACACATTGCAAAAAGGCCCAAAACTCTCTTTTCCCGAATCGAAACCTAAATCTGTCGAACGAATTGTTTTGATCGAAACAACCTAAAATCGATGAAATTAATCAAAATATCAATTGATCGGCACACGAATGGGTCTATCACTCGCTTTACATGATTATCGAATTGCGATTTTTGGTTTTCGTTCGAAAAAACCGTCGAAGGAATTGAAGGAGCTCGGCAGATACGAACGAGGTTCATGAATAAGCTCGGCAGGTTTAGACGAGGTGAATAAGTAACCTCGGCGCATAAAAACGAGGTTATGACGGAGCCTCGTCTAGGTTTTGCGAGGTATATAATGACCCTTTTGAAGTTCTTGTTTGAAGCCCCATTGACATAAGCCGAGCTCAGTAAATAACCTCAACTTCTGTTGTTGAGGTTAAGGAAGAAGCTCGGCTTCTGTTGTTGAGGTTAAGGAAGAAGCTCGGCTACTGTTGTTGAGCTTAATAAGGAAGCTCGGCTTCTCTTGTTGAGGTTCATGAGGGAGCTCGGCTTCATTGACACGTAATGCATAAATTCATTTAATTGTGTAGATTTATGTGTGATGGATCTTGTTATAATGCAAACTCATATGCTTCTAAGAATGAGACAGACTAAATGACTAAATCAGTTTAGAAAATGTTGTTTTCCCCACTTCTGATTGCAACTCTCAATGACTAAATCAATATCATAACTTTATCCAAATAGTAAATTAGTTGTTCTTAAGCAGACATTAAACAAATTAATGCATATTTTAATGTTTTATCTTACAATAATTGTTTCAAGTGGCCACTTCCCATCTATTTTTGTATAAATATATTGAGATTACTTATGATGAACTTTAACCGCTAAATTATTATCAAATGTATAGTTTTTCGTGCTTCATACTAATATTTATATTTAACACCACAAACATTATACAATTAACCTTTTTCTTGCTTCTATTGATTTTGAAATTTAATTTATCGTCATTGTAATAAAGAAAGATGAAGTTTATTAAAATTAATATGATATATTATGATTTCTAATATTAATTTTAAAATGATTAAATTAAATAAATGAGTAATGTTAATCTAAAAAGGATATTTCTAACTGATGAGAAAGCCTAAATTGACTAAATTACATCAAAATGATTAAATTAATCTAAAAAGTAATGTTACATCAACATGATTAAATTAAATAAATGATTAAATTAAATAAATGAGTAATGTTAACCTAAATTGACTAAGTTGAGTTCAGACGATGGATGCAAATCATGGAAACCAATCAAAACAGCAATCGGGTGAAGAAGATGTTGATGTAAATTTTAATATTATAGCAAGATTCAATTTTTATACCTTAATTTGTATGCCATATTGGTTGATCGGCCCTCCAATAACCAATTTTTCTTTTTAGATTAACATTACTCATTTATTTAATTTAATCATTTTAAAATTAATATTAGAAATCATAATATATCATATTAATTTGAATAAACATCATCTTTCTTTATTACAATGACAATAAATTAAATTTCAGAATCAATAGAAGCAAGAAAAAGGTTAATTGTATAATGTTTGTGGATGTTAAATATAAATATTAGTATGAAGCACGAAAAACTATACATTTGATAACAATTTAGCGGTTAAAGTTCATCATAAATAATCTCAATATATTTATACAAAAATAGGTGGGAAGTGGTCACTTGAAACAATTATTGTAAGATAAAACATTAAAATATGCATTAATTTGTTTAATGTCTGCTTAAGAACAACTAATTTACTATTTGGATAAAGTTATGATATTGATTTAGTCATTGAGAGTTGCAATCAGAAGTGGGGAAAACAACATTTTCTAAACTGATTTAGTCATTTAGTCTGTCTCATTCTTAGAAGCATATGAGTTTGCATTATAACAAGATCTATCACACATATATCTACACAATTTAATGAATTTATGCATTACGTGTCAATGAAGTCGAGCTCCCTCATGAATCTCAACAACAGAAGTCGAGCTTCCTTATTAAGCTCAACAACAGTAGCCGAGCTTCTTCCTTAACCTCAACAACAGAAGCCGAGTGTAGCGGCCCAGAATTATGATTTCCGGGTTACGTTTCAAGGGATAAAACCCCTTGTTCGGATCTTGCAATCCAGGTACGGGTCGAGGTTTCAGACTCATTTTAAGATTAGTAGAAAGAGGGATTTCAAACCCTAAAAACCTCGAAGGGCCGTTGGGTACCCTTAACTTGTCCTAAGACTATGTTGCGGAATCCATTTCAAACGGAAGTAAAGCGGAAGCAAAGTAAAGATACAAGTGCCACGGCAGAGCCGGTCAAAACCAAATCATAAGTGGGTAATTACCATTTTACTAAGTTATGATATTAGCCAGATTCTTCGATTCGCCAAAAGGGAACCCCGTCCTATAGACATTGAGTACTCAAAATCTGCAGAAGATGCCTTAAAAAAAAAGAACGGGGAAAGGAGTCAGATCGAGCCACTTATGCGGGACCGGCAGTCCTCGCTGAGGCCACATAGTATGTGCTATACCTAATAAAGATGCTCTAATGCAGTACGAAAGTCAAACACACTAACATGTTCCTAGTCATAATAATGTGTAAAAATACTGTAAAGGGCCCAAGACAATGCCAAGTGGCATATCCCTCTCCTACCTCCACCCCCTTCCGATAGGGCGGAGACTGGCCAGCTCGTGAATGCATTCCATTATAATCGGGCGGCACGCATGCCTAACCCGCTCCACAATAAAGCCCGCAGGCATCTCATAATATAAGGAAGTTCATGACTCGATTAACTCAGGGTACCCGATGAGCCTGGGCTACCCTATGACCCTAGCAAAGACTCTAGGACTATCACAGATAACGGCCGTTCTGTTTCAAACGCAATAAGTAAGCAGATGCTCATTCAATTAGTGCAACCTAAACAGGATACTACATGGCATGCTTTTATGCATATGCAACACCTAACATAAAATGCAACAACAGGCATGAATGTGCAACCTGAGTAAGCCCCCTAGGGAACTTACCTGAAGATGCAGAACAGCAGGATAATACAAGCAAGGCCCAAATGCAAGTCCAAAGCAATCCAAAAGCAATACACACCTATCATCAAGTCATTTCCGTAAGCTACTAAACCAACATTCACACACACACGAACCCAAGTTCTCAATATCCTCAAACCAGCCGATAGTGAAACCGTTTTCCAAAACCTTTCCGATATTATCAATATCAACCAAAATCATTTCATTTCCAATCAAACCCATCGATAAATCTTATCAACAATATTTTCAAACTCATTTTCCGAAGTTTTCCAAATTCTTAAACATCAAGTTAAGTCAACTCATATTCAAAACATTTTCTCAAATCATAATTATAGAAATGATTCCGGCATTTTATTTCCCAAAACCTTGACTTTAATATTTCAAGTAATTTGAGGCAATGATAAACGATTCCAAAATAAATCCATCTTCACAACCCTTATTCATAAGTCAAAATCAACAAACCATTTTACAAATTCCAAAATCGCATAAAATTCATCACATAATATTACTTTTAAATAATTTATAATATATAATAATTCCAGAATTTTATTTCTATAAATCAGAATTATGATAATAATAATAAGTAAATACCCTCATATAACATAACATATATATTATTATCTCACATATTACAACTAAGACCATAAAAGGGAAGAAACAACCCAACAGGCCCAACCTCACACCCGGTGCCCAGCCCCAAACCTGAGCCCAATCAGAAAAAGGAAGAAAGAAGGGTCCGGCCCAAACAAAAACCCACCTCAAAGCCTGATTTTGTTCTAAATGAACCAAAGCAGTTTTTATTTCAACAAACCCATGAACCGGACCCCTAAAAACAGAGAACCGAACCCTCAAAATGCCATTGTTCATCGTCTCCCTACTACACCTACTGCATTCGAGAATCAGAAAAAAATAGGGAGAGAGTAAGCTCGCCGGCGTCAATGGCTTGCTCCGACCACCCACTTAACATCCATGGACACGGAATCGACAAGAAAGGAAGAAGAAGGAGGCGCTCACCGAAATTGTTCGAACTCGCCGGAAAATGCGCTCGGGAAGGCTTCGTCGGTGCTCTTCTGGCCTCGCCGGAATTGGATCTGGGCCGGAGATGGTCTAGAACGAAAGGAAGGGTCATAAAGGCGCACCTTTAAGGGTTAAGAGATTTAAAAACGAAAGGGGGAAGCCATAACCGACCTTGGGTACGAAACAAGGGAAGAGAGGAGGACGGGCGGCGCCGGTGGTCGGTGGCTGCGACTGGCTCGACTTCGGGCATCAAGGGAGGCTGAGAGGAGGCTTCTCCTGCTCGGACGTTGAAGAGGACGGTGACGAAGGTGGTGCGGAGGCGTGCTCGCCTCGGCTTCTTCGTCGGAAAACAGGGAGGGCGCCCCGGGGTTGTTCACGGCGACGAGGAGGGGAGAGCTGTGTGGCTGCGGTTTCAGGAGATAGGCTTTTCTGAAATAGAACAGAGAGTAAAGAGTAGGGGAGGGGGAGAAGTTGGGATTTGTGGAGTGGGTTATTTTGGAATTGGAAATGGGTGGGGGAAAGTGGTTCGAACCAGAAGAAAGGGGAGGAGACCTCAAAAAGGGATGAGGTGTATTTGGTGGTTTGCTCACAATTGGAGAAACCAGTCAATGGGGGGAGGCAGATTGAAAAAGGTATTGTTTTGCCAAATGTGAGAATAGAAAGAAAAGAAAGCTGGAGAGGGAGATGGTCTGAATCAGATCAGATGGAGGGAAGAGAGCTGTTGGGCACGCATAATCAAAGGAGAAGGAGACAAAAGTGTGGTTCCAAAATACCCGAAATAATCACACTCTGAAACCCGTTCTCGCGATCTTAACCGGCTCAATCAAATAATATTTCAAAATCAAGAGGATATCGACGTTTGGAGTTAATTTCGAATTCCGAGACGGAAAGAGGGAATCGTTTGCCAAAATTTCAAATTTAGGTCAGAATCCGCTTAAAGAATTTCGAGTTCGATTTATTAAATTGATGACGAGTTTCCCTTGAAATATTCTATTTATATTCATTTTTAATTAATTTAAATTATTATTTTTTCTTCTTCGAAATTTAGGTTTTGAAAATCCGAGCCTTTACACCGAGGTTATTTATTGAGCTCGGCTTATGTCAATGGGGCTTCAGATAAGATCTTCAAAAGGGTCATTATATACCTCGCAAAAACTAAATGAGGCTCTGTCATAACCTCGTTTTTATGCGCCGAGGTTACTAATTCACCTCGTCTAAACTTGCCGAGCTTATTTATGAACCTCGTTCGTATCTACCGAGCTCCTTCCTTCGACGGTTTTTCGAACGAAGACAAAAAATCGCAATTCGATAATCATGTAAAGCGAGCGATAGACCCATTCGTGTGTCGATCAATTGATATTTTGATTAATTTCATCGAGTTAAGGCTGTTTTCGATCAAAAAAATTCGTTCGACGGATTTAGGTTTCGAATCTTTCGATTCGGGAAAAGAGAGTTTTGAGCCTTTTTGCAATGTGTTCGGAAAAAATGAAAAGGACTTGTGGTAATTTTGATGAAATTATCTTGTCAATAGCCATTCTGACATCTTACCTCTAGCCTCACTCAAGCTTCAATCTGTTCAAATGCAACAACCATCTACATCCTTGAAAATCTCTACATGAAGTGCTGCTTCAACCCGCGTTTTTTTCATTTTTTCCCAATTCACTTCAGTTAACGTTTGTGAATAACCCTGCAAAAAATAAATATTTTTGTAAATATTTTGAATGTGTGACTATTATTGTAAATAATTTCTTTTTTGTGAATATTTTGAAAAAAATTCCTCTTAATCCTCTATCTTTGATCTTTGTGATTCTAACCTACCTCCATTTCAAGCTCTTTCTGACCTATGGTTATTATATTGCAAGGGTATCCGGTTAAAATATCGTAAGGTCATGTACATCGGTGTACACTTCTCTCTGTACTCCACTCACTTTTTCCCCGCCACATCAGCATAAGAACACTCCTTCAACTACTTTATGAATTTCACACACATCCGTGTACTCCACCCTCGAATTGTACACTAATTATTTAATAATTTATTTTAATCTTATACTCTTATTATATGAAATAATTAGACATGACATGGCTGCTCTGGGACTCTCGGAGGAGATGACGCGCGATAGAACACGGTGGAGGAGTGCTATCCGGGTTGACGAACTTTAGTCGAGTGCAATATTTTACCGCATCATGCCTTTCCCACATCTATCACAGCTTTGATTACGCGTATCCTTTACATCGTTTTTCATTTATTAAAATTTGATGTACAGTATATGTAGGATGGGTGCTACCATCGTCCCTTGATGCCTTATCTTTGGGTCACTAGGAAACACCCTCTCGACCTAGTCGGGAAAAGGGTGCGTACAATTCGACCCCCCAGACCCTGCTCTTTGAGCGGGACATATTGGGCTTGTTGTTGTTGTTTTCTTATTATATGACATTATAATTTTATTTGTTTATTAAATTAATAGTTAAAATTCTTTTAGATTATGATATTATTTTTATTTAAATATTATTTAATTATACTATTTTTTGCTTTTACTTAAATATAGTCAAAATGAGTTTCTATGAAAAGGTAAAAATATTGTTTATTCAAATATAATTTTATTTATTTATTTTAATATTTTTAAACATTTAAAAAGTTGATTTGAAATAAATGAAACCTTCTTACCAAGTGGGTTTGTTGTACTCCAGCTTGTTCTTAAATAAGAATAAAAACAAAACTGTATTTGAATATTTACCTTTTTATTTAGTTACTTTTGGGCTTAGTACACCCCAAATGTACGGGTGTACATGCTCTAAGCATCAAGAAGGTTTTTTTTTTAACAAAAAAAGAAAAAGATTTACACTACGGCAAAATTTAAACCAAGAAATTATACATTGTCAAAGTTCAAGAAACAACTTGAAAATAATGAGACAATCAGTCAACCCTCATATCCAACTAATACATAGAAAAAACTGTTGTTCCCATTCGATATCTGGTTCACAAGCCATCTAATCCTAATCTTAGTAATCTAGGTTTATGCAGGGGCGAGGGGGGGCATGCGGTGGCTCCAGCCCCCCCGGAAAAATATATATAAAAAAAATTATTTTATATATATGTATATATATTATAAGAGGTGGTTATTAAACAAGAGTCTCTTGTAGCTCAGATGGAAGGAGGCGCGTAGGAGGAGTTGGAGGTCGGGGGTTCGAAACCTCTTCGGCCCCATTTTTAATTTTTTTTTACCTCCGTCCCCTTTTTTTTTTTTTTTTTTTTTGATTAGGAACGATTTCGGGTGAGAAGGCTCTACCCGGCAGCATCCTTGCGGATGAGGTCCAGAAGACCTGAATCATTTTTAATATCGACTCCTCGGGCAGAGTGGCAAAGGTGTGCAACCTTATCAGCCACTCTATTGCCCATACGAGGAACATGAAAGAAGGAGACTTCTTTCATAGTCGATAGCAGAATTTGTACATCAGAAAGGATCATTTCAATTTCCCAAGGGCATTTGGTTTTCCTATTTAAGTGGTCAATGATTATCTTAGAGTCACCTTCAATTTGAATTTTGTCTATATTGAGTTGGCGAGCGTGTTGGATTCCCACTTTGAGAGCGAGAGCTTCCGCAGTGAGAGGGAGCTGTTTGCCTAGTTTCTTGTGACACACTGATACTAGTTGTCCCTCCCAATCTCTAATAATGGCCCCAGCAGTGCTATCGTTATTTGTAAGTGATGATCCATCGAAATTGAGCTTTAGCATACCCCGCGGTGGCTTACGCCAAGAAACATTTTTTTGTCTATTATTCTATTTTGGAGTTTTGGGGATAAAATGACTAAATTCCTCCTCAAATTCAGCCTCAACCACAGATGTCTTGTTCCAATTGTCTATGTGCGATTTAATCAGACGTAATACTTTGTCTTTTTGCGGAATGGCCACCTGTAAAGACCCAAAATTTTAAAATATTATTTTATGAATTATGATTTAATTTCAATATTTAATTTAAGAGATTTCAGAAATTTTGAAAATCTCTGTCAGCGACCAAAATGATTTTATTTTAGTATATATCTGAATTCGATTAAAGACAAATCTATTCCGCATTTCTATACCGAGAGTTGAAAATATTTTTTCGGAATTCGAGCTAAGGAATGGATAATGTATTGAAGTGTGACCATTTTTTTTTGGGGACATTTAAATCTTTAAACAAAATTTGTTGTAAATTGCGTTAATTATTGTGGTAGAATTTTAGCAATGTGAAAATAGCGGGATAGTTTTATAATTTCTCCTAAACTCACCTAACCCTAATTGAAGATGTCTTTATACCCTTGCAAGTGCTCAGCCGCCGTTCACTGCACTGTTCCCTCTCCTTCTTCTTCCTGTTGGATCTGAGGAGGCTTCAGACCCCGAGCTCCTCACCTATGGCTTCCATCCGTTCAGCCTCCTTCCTCTGTCACTCCCTCCTCCGCACCCTTGTTCCCCGATGACAAGGAGCCCAGCGTCGCCCCTTCACTCGCTCTTTCTCCCTCTGTCCTTCCTCGACTCTCTCGCTACCCGACCTCCTCCCACACCTCTGATGAAGCGCCCTCGCGATGAAGAAGACAATATCGCAGCCTCCTAGGTGAATTCTGAGTCGAATGCGGTCTCGACGACGGGATGGAGCCTACGCAGAGCCGCCGCCCTCTTCTCCTCTCGACGGAGTCCCACTGTCCGACGTCCCCCCTCTCTCCCTCGCGCGCTTCCGCCTTTTCTCTCCGGAACGACGCCATGAGCCTCGCTGCAAGCCAGAGCTCGTCGGAGCTGCTACACCCACGATGACCACCAAGCGCTAACCTCGGAGCTCCTGCCGCCCTTCCAATCTCTCTTTTCCCCTCTCTCGGCTGAGCTGTGCCACATTCCGACTTGCCGATGCCAAGTGCATTCCCGAAACCGAAGCTGCGAGCTGCTGCCTTACAATTCCATTCCGATCGACCTCTGCGATATCTGGGTATATTTCCTGGGAATCTTTTGCTTGATTTCGGTTCATAAGCAGCCTGTTGGAGGGATTAATTGAATGTTTCTTTTGCTTGCTTGTTACTGTCGTGGTGGTCTCGGTCTAAAGCATTACTCATTGACTGAATGTCTTTGGCTCTTTTAAATGACAACTATTAGGATGGATTAATGGCCTTGTTCTATTTTGTTGCTTGTATATATTTTATTAAACTAAAATGTAGTATATAGCATTTAATAGCCCTCCCGTATAAACTCAACTTAGTATGATAAATCAATAAAATGACTTCCAAATTGGCATGATTATATTACAAATTGGTTTGATTGCCTCATAATAAAGCGGGACACCTATATTGAGTTTAAAGTTTGCAACTGCGTGAGTTATGGTATGATTGCCTTAGAATGAACCAATTGCGTTATATATTAAGATTAGTGTGATCAACTTTTATTATCAAATTGGTGTAAGAGGTACCTTGAGAACATGTTATGCTCGTAAACCTAATTGTGGTGATTGTGGCTTATATTCTTGTCGGGTCGTTAAGCTACAATTGACTTCATACTTGAGTTGTTAAACGAATAAATTAGATAAGCTTGAAGTTGTGAACTATATTGGTTACTATTGTTGATTATGTGTTGTTTAGAAAACCTGATTATTTAAATGAAATGGGTTCCTCCATATAAAAACCTAAACCTTATGTGCGAGTATCTCATTTGAAAGTTTTGTGACTAGTGTCTTGATAAGCAAATTCTTATGAGCAGTTGATATATGGTTAAGTGTATAAGGTCATGGAAAAGATACATTGAGAATTGTTATACTTGTGAACTCCCTTGTGATGCCTTGTGGCCTTATCAAATGATTAGTTATGCTTGTATTCGTAAAGGATTTATCTAATGTCTCTTATGAGCATTGACAAACTAAGTGGATAAATAAGATCCTTATTGAGTTATTTGAGGATGTGATAATTCATGAACTACTTTGAGCTTGATATGAAGTAAAATGTTTTGAGTGATGATCTTGGTAAGACCTTGAACTTAGTTTCATACTGACTGGGAACAAGGTTAATTGAGGATGATGGTCATGAGGAGAATGCTGGATTACTGGGACAAAATATTATTTAGTCCTGTGTTGACTTGAAAGTCTATTTGTGTGTGATTAAATATATATTGATGAGTTATTCCTTGCTTATTACTTGCTAGTGTGATTGGATGATTCTCTGAATGGCTTGTTGCTGATGGATGATTCTTTGAGGGGCTTGTTTGCTTGCTAATTGGACCTAAAGACTCCAGGTAAGTTCCCTAGGGGCTTACTCAGATTGGACATTCATGCCTGTTGTTGCATTTTATGTTAGGTGTTGCATATGCATAAAAGCATGCCATGTAGTATCATGTTTAGGTTGCACTAATTGATTGAGCATCTGTTTACTTTATGCGTTTGAAACAGAACGGCCGTTATCTGTGATAGTCCTAGAGTCTTTGCTAGGGTCATAGGGTAGCCCAGCCTCATCGGGTACCCTGAGTCAATCGAGTCATGAACTTCCTTATATTATGATATGCCTGCGGGCTTTATTGTGGAGCGGGTTAGGCATGCGTGCCGCCCTATTATGAATGAATGCATTCACGAGCTGGCCAGTCTCCGCCTATCGGAAGGGGTGGAGGTAGGAGAGGGATATGCCACTTGGCATTGTCTTGGGCCCTTTACAGTATTTCTGCACATTATTATGAACTAGGAGCATGCTAGTGTGTTTGAATTTCGTACTGCATTAGAGCATCTTTATTAGGTATAGCACATACTATGTGGCCTCAGCGAGGACTGCCGGTCCCGCATGAGTGGCTCGATCTGATTCCTTTCCCCGTTCTTTTTTTTAAAGGTATTCTCTGCAGACTTGAGTGCTCGATGTCTATATGACGGGGTTTCCTTTTGGCGAATCGAAGAATCTAGCTAATATCCTAATCTAGAAAAATGGTAATTACCCACTCATGATTTGGTTTTGACCGGCTTTGCCGTGACACTTGTATATTTACTTTGCTTCCGCTTTACTTCCATTTGAAATGGATTCCGCGACATAGTTGTAGGACAGGTTAAGGGTACCCAACGGCCCTTCGAGGTTTTAGGGTTTGAAATCCCTCTTTATACTGATCTTAAAAGAGTTGAAACCTTGACCCGTACCTGGATTGCAAGATCCGAACAAGGGTTTTCATCCCTTGAAACGTAACCCGGAAATCATAATTCTGGGCCGTTACAAAGATGGTATCAGAGCTGAGGTTGTGCAATTCGGGTACAAAAGGGTCGAGTGTATGTTTTGGAAAACCGTCCATTAATTTCAAAGGATTTGAAAGGATTTTAAAAAGGGCAAAATGAACTTAAGATGCCTAACCGAAATTGGACTAAGTAATGAACTTGACTTGTAATAAAAGAGGAAAACCAACCAAACGGGTACGCGAGTGGGTAGCAAAGGCGCTAGACCACCCCTATTGGGTGTAGTTGGGAACGGTAGGCAAAATATCAACTTGTTCCTTACAGATGGGAATGAAACACCCCAAGGAGATGCACCGCGACAGATGGAGTTTTGGGGAGAGATTGTGTAATTGTCTATGTGTTGTTCTTCTTGATTTAGCTACTTGTCTAATATGTCTTTTAGATGCGTATTATACTTTATGGGCATAACGTGCATACGTAAAATCTTGTTTGGGTAATTCGTAAACTTGAGTATAGAGATAAATGAATTCGGGGGAGAAGTTTGATGATTCATGTATGTTACTCTTAATGAGTTGGTATGATATCTGTTTACATGTGCTTCTCTCATTATAATATCTGACGTGATTATTATAAGACGTTTAGGTCTTGTTGTGGGCTTATAATTTGTGGTACTTGATGACTTGTGTGGTACAATTAATACCATTCTTGATGTGTTTGGCTTATGCACACTTGTTTTGTTACTTATATCACTTTTGATGGCAATTTTTGGGTGCCTTCTGGCAATTGTTGGCAATTCTGGCACTTGGTTTGATGAGGACATGAGATGATATTATGAGAATTTACATGGTTGTGGTTGAAGTTTTGTGCGGGTTAGTGGAAAGCTAAGCTTATGGGCTCAGGTTTGAGGACCTTACTCTAGTTGATGGAGAACTTATTGAGGACAGAGAAATTGTGTTTGTTGATTTTAGATACATGATATTCTGATTATAAGACTCTATGGTTGAACTGATAAGGAATGTTTATAGAATTCAAACTCTTAGTATAAATTGTGATTCTTGGTTATATGATAATGTTTTCATATAGTCGACACAAATATTTTACAGGGACGCTTGTAAAGTACTTGGTCGGATTTAGTGAGAACATTGTGATGATTTTGTGATACTTATACAAGTGTTTCATGGGGACGCCTATGGAATACTTGTAGGGATCACAAAATGCATTGCTTAAATTCTTAATTGAGATGTTTTGGCATGACATTGTCCCATGATCTATTTAGTTGATGCTCTACATGTTTTACATGATGTTTTGCTTATATGACTACTCGATATCCTATAATTGTCTGACTAGTACAATTGATACCTTACATGTCCCTTATTCCGGTAAGATAATGTTATTCTTGCTTGTTTACTTGGTTATGGAAAGATATTATACAACCCGGCCTATATGATGATGTCTTTTATGCTCCACGTGTCCTCCTTGATATGTCTTGCTTTTTGAGGTTATGTGAGGACTGATGTGCTTAGCTGGTAGTGAATGATTTCCTGACTAACTTGTGTCTATGATGATGTGCCTTTATGCTTACGTGTACCGACCTGCTAGTAAATTGGGTATGAGTTATATAGGTGGTGGTGTTTCCTTCTTGGGTAGGAGTTGAGTGATTCCTTTGTGAGACAGATCGGGAAATGACAGGTAGATTGAAGTCTTCGAGTGGGTCGTTGGTTGTGCGAGATGAAGTGCAGGAAGGATGTGTTACCTTGGGTAGAGTCGAGTGAGGCATGACTTGTCAGAGATAGTGGTCGGTGAATAGAGTTGAGTTTCCAAGTAGGCCTTAGATGAGTGGTGGAGTTAGTGTGGTAAGATTCTGAGGGAGAGATCTTCGTTATAGGTAGTGTGGGGCAATAGTGTTGCGAGTAGTGTGGTTCTAGGGGTGGATGAGTGAGTCAAGAGTGGATCAGGATATTCTTGAGGGGATGTGTTGATAGACGAGTTAGTGTGCCAAGAGAGAGTGTATAGATAGTCTAGAAGCGGATCATGGGTGACATTGAGGATGATCGGCTAAGGAATGTCCAAGGAATCGTAGAGATTGGGACTAGGTTGTATATGCTGTGATTAGGAGCGGCTTTGTTAAAGGATGAAGTTGAGGAATCGCTAAGGATGAGCAGTATAGGGTTGCTTGGAAAATCATCGATCTTGAATATTAGGTGTTCATATCAGAACTGTACGTGTAATGAGTATTTAGGAATTGTTTGGACAGAATTGGTAGTGCTTTGAGAATTCACGAGTGAAGGATTTCTAGATGCGTTGTTGGAGGATTTTAGAATAGGGAATGAATCGGAATTTATGAGTGGAGGTTATTGTGGCTATTGAGGTATTTAAGGATGTGGGATGAGTCTTCGAGGAAGGGTTGGCAACTGGCTAAGTATTTCGTTAAGAATTCTGGTAAGATTGTTCACTTGAGATTGAGACGGGGAGATCCTGAGCATGGATTTGGGAACTAGGCAAGGTGGAAGGTATGGGAAACGCTAGAGAAAGAAGGATTTTAAAAGGTTGGTGAAGATGTGGCACTTGAGAAACTCGGATGAGACGATTTAGGGATTCTGTGGAAATGATGATCGGTAAAAGAGGGTCTTGGACGGTAAGGTGTCATGGTTAAGAAGTAGAAGCTTGAGGCAATTTAGGAATATGAAGAGATGAGGAATTGGAGTAGGACGACTTGAGGATTTCGAATGATTAAGGTACAGTAAGATTTTGAACAAGGAAATTTGAGAATATGCTGGGCGAGGATCTAGAATATGTCGGCTAAGGAGTTGTGGATGTTCAGGTTTCGTGGGATTCAGAATGGGATAAGTAGGTAGAATTTGTTATTGGTCGTTGAGGATAGACGCGGATGATGAGGAACTCGGTGATTGTGGTTATGAGTTAGCACTAGACGGTTTTCTGCGTTAGAGTTGTCGAGAATAGGCGGTTGAGGGGATTCTGGCAAGGTAGGATGCTTGTGTTGGTAATGTCGAGGATAAGGATGCGAGTGTCAGGTGTGAGATGATTAGTATGAGCTGGGTGCTTAGAGGTGAATGGTTAGTGAGAATGACCAGTGGTACGGGAAGTGTGATTACGTTAGCAAGGTGATTTGAGATGTCTCTTTGGGATGATGATTAGGCGGAGTCTTGAGAGCCTAGGAAGAGTCAGCGAGATTGTTACGTAGCGTCTAGATTGAGCGTGAGAGCAGTTCAGTCTAGGACTTGGGATTTCTATTAGAAGGTAAAGATGGGACTGGTAGAGGACCCTAGGATGAGGGTGTGCTTATAGAGAGTTTTGATAGTCGGTGGAGTTGTTAAGCTTGTCGGAATAAGAGAATGGTGCGATTGGGACCTCCGATTTATGGTTTTATGTGGTCGAGTAGGATTTGAGGTCGGGATATCGAAGTAGACTGGTTCTTAGATGGCTTGATGGCATATGAGTTGGGGTGCTTAGTAGTTGGTTGGGTAATTGGCCTTGATTGCGGATAGTTGTGAGGCTAGAGAGTCTGTATATGGGCGGGTTTGACTTATTGTGTATATCATCTTATTTGTTGTTAGGGTATATTTTCATGTACTTACCCATCGTCATGTGTTACCGATAATGCATAAAAATTTTGCATCAATGATATGGTATGTGAATCTTTTGCACTATTTTACATTATCTATGTGATCACTCATGTAATAGGGTTTAGGTAGCATACATGTCTTGCATAATTACCCTTCTTATGTGATGTTATGAAATTGTGATTGCTTACGCATTTTGAATATCATCATTAGAGCTACCTTGCTACCTTTCGACCCCATTATACTCCATTTTATATGAATAGTATCATGCGTAGGCCATAATATTGCACATGCTCACTCTTACTTGCTACATGATGTCTTACTATACTCATTATGCATTAATAGTCTTAAGCCTTGTATGCTCGCACGTCCACTCATATGGTTAAATTGCACTTGCATGTCTACGCACCACCCCTTTCTTAGGAGTTGTTGATGTTGTACTATCTACCATGTTGAGCTTATAGTGGTATGAAATATGTGTTGAAGCGTGCCTTGGTGACGCGATTGTATGAAGCACCCACTTACACTTGTTTTTTTCTAGTAAACTATATGATCTTTCTTTCGTGACTTTAAGACATGATTAACACCATTCCGTACATGTTTTGTTTAGTTCTCCTACACCTAGTGGCGTGTAGGATTCTCTCAGGCATGTACCGAGTCTATCTAGTATATTCAAGTGACAAATTGTTAAATCTATCTTGTGAATACATGAATGTTGTACTTTAATAGCATTTTCTAGTCATTACAGGTGATGTTCCTTGCTAGTGAAGTTTTGATTTGATAATTATATGTGTATTGATATTGCCATAATCATGTTAGGTTATTTACCTTGTACCTTACCACACGTTATGACACTCACACTGAAATCGTATTGTCATTGCCGCATGAGATAGGTTCATGGTAGTGTGCAAGATTGCAACATTCTGTTTTATATGACTTGATATGTTACATGATAATTGAGTAATGCGATTGTAACCTTAAGGGTTTCCCATGGACATCGGCGAAATTCTCGTGTTCGGTCTTACCAGATAGTCAGATATTATCCAAATCTACCTTCGTGACAAGAGTTAGTCGAGTTATCCTTTAGTCTCTTTCTTTTGGTTCAAACTTACGACTTGCGTCATCCGTGTATAATCGTCTAGGGTGGGATCAGAAGTAGGTTGTCTAAATTGATCAGAGTTGCCCCATTTGTTCTGTCCTATGCGCGTCATGATTCGGATTGTGCCCTTTCGAGTTGGTGGTGATGTGTGAGTATGATACTATGATGATTGTGTTCTTTTCTGGTTGATCGCAATGTGCGGAATTCTATGATCGTATAGATAATGAATTTTACTATGATGATATTCTGCATATGCTGATACTTGAGTTTAGTGTTGAGCTCGATCAGGAGAAATGAACTTAGGAAGCGGAATATGGGAATAGCCATTAGAGGTGGATAAATTGCTTCTTGAATCATTTAGAATCTGGTTGACTGACATAGGAAGAGCTTACTTGAGTGTTCGGAATGTTTTCTGCTTTTAAGAAGGATTTTAGTCTCGAGGACGAGACTTGTTTTTAGAGGTGGATGGTGTAAAGACCCAAAATTTTAAAATATTATTTTATGAATTATGATTTAATTTCAATATTTAATTTAAGAGATTTCAGAAATTTTGAAAATCTCTGTCAGCGACCAAAATGATTTTATTTTAGTATATATCTGAATTCGATTAAAGACAAATCTATTCCGCATTTCTATACCGAGAGTTGAAAATATTTTTTCGGAATTCGAGCTAAGGAATGGATAATGTATTGAAGTGTGACCATTTTTTTTTGGGGACATTTAAATCTTTAAACAAAATTTGTTGTAAATTGCGTTAATTATTGTGGTAGAATTTTAGCAATGTGAAAATAGCGGGATAGTTTTATAATTTCTCCTAAACTCACCTAACCCTAATTGAAGATGTCTTTATACCCTTGCAAGTGCTCAGCCGCCGTTCACTGCACTGTTCCCTCTCCTTCTTCTTCCTGTTGGATCTGAGGAGGCTTCAGACCCCGAGCTCCTCACCTATGGCTTCCATCCGTTCAGCCTCCTTCCTCTGTCACTCCCTCCTCCGCACCCTTGTTCCCCGATGACAAGGAGCCCAGCGTCGCCCCTTCACTCGCTCTTTCTCCCTCTGTCCTTCCTCGACTCTCTCGCTACCCGACCTCCTCCCACACCTCTGATGAAGCGCCCTCGCGATGAAGAAGACAATATCGCAGCCTCCTAGGTGGATTCTGAGTCGAATGCGGTCTCGACGACGGGATGGAGCCTACGCAGAGCCGCCGCCCTCTTCTCCTCTCGACGGAGTCCCACTGTCCGACGTCCCCCCTCTCTCCCTCGCGCGCTTCCGCCTTTTCTCTCCGGAACGACGCCATGAGCCTCGCTGCAAGCCAGAGCTCGTCGGAGCTGCTACACCCACGATGACCACCAAGCGCTAACCTCGGAGCTCCTGCCGCCCTTCCAATCTCTCTTTTCCCCTCTCTCGGCTGAGCTGTGCCACATTCCGACTTGCCGATGCCAAGTGCATTCCCGAAACCGAAGCTGCGAGCTGCTGCCTTACAATTCCATTCCGATCGACCTCTGCGATATCTGGGTATATTTCCTGGGAATCTTTTGCTTGATTTCGGTTCATAAGCAGCCTGTTGGAGGGATTAATTGAATGTTTCTTTTGCTTGCTTGTTACTGTCGTGGTGGTCTCGGTCTAAAGCATTACTCATTGACTGAATGTCTTTGGCTCTTTTAAATGACAACTATTAGGATGGATTAATGGCCTTGTTCTATTTTGTTGCTTGTATATATTTTATTAAACTAAAATGTAGTATATAGCATTTAATAGCCCTCCCGTATAAACTCAACTTAGTATGATAAATCAATAAAATGACTTCCAAATTGGCATGATTATATTACAAATTGGTTTGATTGCCTCATAATAAAGCGGGACACCTATATTGAGTTTAAAGTTTGCAACTGCGTGAGTTATGGTATGATTGCCTTAGAATGAACCAATTGCGTTATATATTAAGATTAGTGTGATCAACTTTTATTATCAAATTGGTGTAAGAGGTACCTTGAGAACATGTTATGCTCGTAAACCTAATTGTGGTGATTGTGGCTTATATTCTTGTCGGGTCGTTAAGCTACAATTGACTTCATACTTGAGTTGTTAAACGAATAAATTAGATAAGCTTGAAGTTGTGAACTATATTGGTTACTATTGTTGATTATGTGTTGTTTAGAAAACCTGATTATTTAAATGAAATGGGTTCCTCCATATAAAAACCTAAACCTTATGTGCGAGTATCTCATTTGAAAGTTTTGTGACTAGTGTCTTGATAAGCAAATTCTTATGAGCAGTTGATATATGGTTAAGTGTATAAGGTCATGGAAAAGATACATTGAGAATTGTTATACTTGTGAACTCCCTTGTGATGCCTTGTGGCCTTATCAAATGATTAGTTATGCTTGTATTCGTAAAGGATTTATCTAATGTCTCTTATGAGCATTGACAAACTAAGTGGATAAATAAGATCCTTATTGAGTTATTTGAGGATGTGATAATTCATGAACTACTTTGAGCTTGATATGAAGTAAAATGTTTTGAGTGATGATCTTGGTAAGACCTTGAACTTAGTTTCATACTGACTGGGAACAAGGTTAATTGAGGATGATGGTCATGAGGAGAATGCTGGATTACTGGGACAAAATATTATTTAGTCCTGTGTTGACTTGAAAGTCTATTTGTGTGTGATTAAATATATATTGATGAGTTATTCCTTGCTTATTACTTGCTAGTGTGATTGGATGATTCTCTGAATGGCTTGTTGCTGATGGATGATTCTTTGAGGGGCTTGTTTGCTTGCTAATTGGACCTAAAGACTCCAGGTAAGTTCCCTAGGGGCTTACTCAGATTGGACATTCATGCCTGTTGTTGCATTTTATGTTAGGTGTTGCATATGCATAAAAGCATGCCATGTAGTATCATGTTTAGGTTGCACTAATTGATTGAGCATCTGTTTACTTTATGCGTTTGAAACAGAACGGCCGTTATCTGTGATAGTCCTAGAGTCTTTGCTAGGGTCATAGGGTAGCCCAGCCTCATCGGGTACCCTGAGTCAATCGAGTCATGAACTTCCTTATATTATGATATGCCTGCGGGCTTTATTGTGGAGCGGGTTAGGCATGCGTGCCGCCCTATTATGAATGAATGCATTCACGAGCTGGCCAGTCTCCGCCTATCGGAAGGGGTGGAGGTAGGAGAGGGATATGCCACTTGGCATTGTCTTGGGCCCTTTACAGTATTTCTGCACATTATTATGAACTAGGAGCATGCTAGTGTGTTTGAATTTCGTACTGCATTAGAGCATCTTTATTAGGTATAGCACATACTATGTGGCCTCAGCGAGGACTGCCGGTCCCGCATGAGTGGCTCGATCTGATTCCTTTCCCCGTTCTTTTTTTTTAAAGGTATTCTCTGCAGATTTGAGTGCTCGATGTCTATATGACGGGGTTTCCTTTTGGCGAATCGAAGAATCTAGCTAATATCCTAATCTAGAAAAATGGTAATTACCCACTCATGATTTGGTTTTGACCGGCTTTGCCGTGACACTTGTATATTTACTTTGCTTCCGCTTTACTTCCATTTGAAATGGATTCCGCGACATAGTTGTAGGACAGGTTAAGGGTACCCAACGGCCCTTCGAGGTTTTAGGGTTTGAAATCCCTCTTTATACTGATCTTAAAAGAGTTGAAACCTTGACCCGTACCTGGATTGCAAGATCCGAACAAGGGTTTTCATCCCTTGAAACGTAACCCGGAAATCATAATTCTGGGCCGTTACACCACCCGCTGAAACAAATATTGATTCCTAATATACCATGTAGACCACCAAGAGAAAGCAAGGCTCTCCAGCGCCGGCGAGTTAAGATTCTTCCCAATAATTGACAAAATGGGCTTGATGTCCCGAGACTGGACAATCATGCAAGCAATAGTTGATTGGACTTGGGGGGGGGGGGGAATTGATGGATCGCTCGTATAAACTGACACTCTAAAAAAAGGTGGACCTCGTCCTCGGGGCCCCCATTACATAGAGAACAGGTGGTTGGGACAGACGTTCCCCGACAGGATAGCCTAGAAGCAGTTGGAAGGCCATCCTGAGATACTTTCCAGAGAAAGTTTTAATCTTCGGGGGAATATGTGCCTTCCATATCCAGGCATTATTGTCAGGGAGAAGTGTAGACTGAGCTGTTATCAATTTGTATGCACTAGCAGTGGAAAACCAACCCTCCCTATCGGGCCACCAGTATAACCGGTCCTCAAATTGCGAGGTGGGTAGCGGAATGTCTAGAATTTCACGTACCAAGCGGTCAGGTAGTGCGCTTTGGAGTTTTTCCTTCCACCATCTTCCCCCCATGATGTACTCACTGACAGTCTCCTCTTGATTATTATATTGAGGGCAATCTTCCATGGACGACAAGGAAGAAGTTGTGATCCAATTATCAGTCCAGAATTTAATTGATTTCCCATTTCTTACAGACCAAATAAGTCCCGACTTAAATTTGTTAATTAGAGTGGTGAGCTTAGACCATTGCCAGGAGGTTGACCCAATTTTTTTGTAATCGAAAATGCTAGCAGAGCGAAGGTACTTGTGTCTGATCAATGAGACCCAAACATTACTAGGCTCAGCCAGAATCTTCCAAAGAAGTTTCATTTGGAGGGCCTCATTCATGTCACTAGATTTCCGAATCCCCAAACCCCCACAATGCTTCGGTTTGCAAATCCTATCCCAGCTAATTAGTGGGCGGTACTGAAGATCCTTGTTCCAAAAGAAAGTGCGGTTTATCTGGTCAAGTTCTTTATGCATCGTCGCAGGGAGCATGAAAATCTGCATAAAGTGTAGTGGCTTAGCAGAAAGATTGGAGTTGATTAAGATAGCACGTCCTTGTTGAGAAAGGGCATTGGCCCTCCATTTACTCAACTGTTGTTTAGACTTACAAATGATTTCTTCAAAAGTATTTTTGGTCACTCGCCCATTGATAATTGGGCAACCAAGATATTTCTCTATTGAGTTTTCATTTGTAATATTAAGACAGTTGTGCAGTTCTAGGATCCTATGGTTAGGGATGCCTCTCGTAGCTTGGAAACTAGATTTATGGTAATTGACCTTTTGGCCCGAAACTTTACAGTATGAATCTACAATCGACTTCACTTTGCGCCCAGCTTCCAATCCACCCTTCGAGAAGATTATGATGTCATCTGCGAAGGAGAGGAACGGAATCCGGGGGCCGTGTTTTCCAATGGGAAAGCCTATGTGGGTTTTATCCAGTCTTGCCTCAGCTGCGAGCTTCCGGGCCAGAATTTCAGCACCTAAAATAAATAGGAATGGGGAAATCGGGTCCCCCTGACGGAGACCCCTGGACGGGAAGATCAGGTCAGTAGGACCGTTGTTGACTAACACTGAGAAAGATACCGTCGTGATACATTCCATGACCCAAGAAATAAATTTATCGTGAAAACCAAATCTCCCAAGTACCTTTTTTATGAAATTCCAGTCAACTCTATCGTATGCTTTTTCCATATCTAGTTTTATTGCTAACCACCCCTCACGACCCTTCCGAGATCTGAAGGAGTGAAAAATTTCGTGAGCTATCAGGACATTATCTTGAATAGCCCTGTCAGGTACAAAAGCGCCCTGCAGAGGGTGAATAACTTTCCCAATAATCGTTTTCATTCTATCAGTCAAGATTTTGGATATAATTTTGTATATATTGGAGCATAAGCTGATTGGTCGGTAATGACAGGTGGCAGTCGGATTTTCTCTTTTTGGGAGAAGGGAGATGAATGTGTGATTTATTTGTTTAAGCATTTTTCCGGAATGGAAGAAACCTTTAATTGCTCGGATTACGGATGTACCTACAATATCCCAATATTTTTTATAAAATTCAGTTGTGAAGCCATCAGGACCCGGGAATTTATTTTTCCCTAAATTGAAAACTGCAGTTTTAATTTCCATGTTAGACGGTAGTTGCACGAGGAAATTGTTTTCCTCTGGCGTAATTGATGGTTGTATTAGCTCCAACAACTCGTTTAGGAGACTGTCGTCTATCGGTTCTTTCTTAAATCTTTTGTCGAAATCCTCTTTAATCTCATTCCGAACATTTTCCTCGCCCACAACCAAAGTTCCAGTGGAAGAAGCGATGTTACATATTTGTTTCCTATGCCTTCGCCCCGACGCCACTCGGTGGAAATATGCTGTGTTGGAATCCGAGAGCTTAATATGTTTGGTTTTGGCTCTTTGGTTCCAAAAAGTTTTTTGGAAGAGGAGAAGCTTCTCCTTCTTTTTTATAAGACACTTTTCCTTATTGTAGTTTGCTTGAACATTAATCCCCGGGCCAGTGGATTGAATGTGCAGTAGCGCAGTCTCCACCCCTTTCAATTGACGGAAAATGTTTCCAAAAGTCGTTTTATTCCATTCCTTTGCCTTCTTTTTTAGGATTTTTTATTTCAACATTAATTGAAACATGGCAGATCCCGGGCAATTGGCCCTCCAGGATTGTTTAACTATATTGCGGAAATCTTTCCGAAGTAGCCAGGCATTTTCAAACTTGAAAGGCGGAGCTTTAAAAGTAGAGTCAACCTCAAAAGATATTGATATTGGGCAGTGGTCTGAGGTGGAGAAAGCTCCGTTATATGTGATCATATTAGGAAATTTTTCGATAACCTGTTGGTGAACAAGCACCCTATCGAGTTTTTCACGGATGTTGAAATCTTCATCCGGATTCTTCCTCCAAGTATACGCGTTTCCAAAGGTGGGGAGGTCTATTAGTGAACAATCATTTTTGAAGGAGAGAAGTCTAGCGAACCTAGATGTCCGGGTAGAGGCACCACCGAGCTTGTCGGCACAACATATAATTTCATTTAGATCACCTAAAACCATACATGGGATGGGTGAGTCAATCACAATTGATTTTAACATAACCCAAAACGGTTCTTTTTCATTAGGACCCGGAGGGGCATAGACAAATAGGACAAGGATAGGAAACCCCTCAATCAAGCTATCAAGTCTGAGACCAATTATACGTGGTAAGTGAAAGGCAATGGAGATCGTAAAATTTAGTAATTGGTAGGATTTCCATAGGACACCAATTCCACCTGATCGACCAGTCGCCGGCGACCATATCGCTTCATCAAATCCAACATTTTTCCACATCTTGTCGTCGGGAATTATTTCTGATTTAGTTTCTGCTAGAGCCAAAATTTGAATATGCTCATTTTTACACATAGAATCAATCTCCCCCTATGTAAGTTTGCCGTTTGCCCTCGTTTTTATTTTTTACTTTTCCCCTTTAATAACTCGAAGGCGGCTTGCTCAAAAAAAAAAACTCAGAGGCGGCGATTAGGAAGGCGAGGGCTGCGAGTCTGCGACTGCGAGAGCCGAGCGAAACAGCAAGTGACCGGCGCATAGCGAGACAGCAAGGGCTCGCCGGCTCCATCCAGGCTCCAGCAAAAGTGAGATTGTGCCGTCTGTGCGACAGGCGACAGCAAGGGTTCTCCGAACGGTAATTTTCGATCTTGAAATCTTCAAATTTAGTTTACAATTGAAGTGAAAGCATATGAATCTATGAATTCCAGCATGAAATTGTGAATAAGGTGTGTGATTTGTAGAGTTGCAATTTTGTATTAGGGTTAGAAGTGAGAACATAGATTTTGTGATTTTGAATTTGTGAATAAGGTTTGGAATTGCAATTTTATGAATAAGGTTTAGAATTGTAGTTGATTTTTGGATTTGGGATTCTGGTCTAATTGCAGTTGGCTTAGAATTTGTGATTTAGAATTGCAATTTTTGCAATTTGGGATTTTTGAATTTTGTTGTGTGTTCTTATATTTGTAGGATTATAGATAAGTTTATTAAACTATCTAAAAAGCATCTATTGCAAATGGTGTGTCTTCAAGTGGATCAATGGCTTCACCTATTCCTAATTCTAATCCATCTCCATTTTTGTTTTGAACTTCTATCATGAACTTCTTCAAGATGATCAATGCCTTCACTAATGCCTTCTATCACGATCTAAGAAGCATCTATTGTAAAAAAATTTTGAGCCCCCCCCCGGGAATATCCCTGGCTCCGCCCCTGTTTATGCACGCCCAAATGGAGGCAACCCTTCAAACCCAATCGCTCGGTCTTTTTCCCAGTTCCAACAAAACTTTACCCCTTAGAAAAAGGAACAATGCTATTGCTAGGCCATCTCTTTCACAATTCAAGCTTATTGCTACGATGTCAAAACCAATCACTGGGCACCATCACCATGGAAATGCTCTCTCCCAACCAACATGCGTCAAAACATAACAAGTCTGTAAAAGTGTTTACTCAATACTTGTCTAAATCGGCAAAGAAGAAGGCCAAGTTGGTGGTGGTGCAAACGCAAAGGGCGCAAGGTAAGTTGCCTCTCAAGAAGCATAGAAGTATGAAGGTGTCGGGTACATCTAAGATGAATGCCGAGGTTGAGGATGGCTCTAAGGAGCAATCATGAAGGTCTTAGCATGGAATGTGAGGGGGCTTAATCATCCCCCGAAACAAAGTGATGTTCGGAAGGTGTTGTTGGAGAATAATATTTCGATTTGTGGATTGTTTGAGACTAAATTGAAGGATAATCCGATTATTGATAGGCTTGTGGATCAAATGGTACCCGGATGGAAGTTTACTAATAATTTTCATCTTCATGACCGTGGTCGTATATTGGTATGTTGGGACTCCTCAGCGCTTGATGTGGATGTCTGTGGTATGTCGGCTCAGCACCTTGCGTGCTTGGTGAAATGCCGAGCCTCGGGGTTCTGTTATGGATTGTGCTTTGTGTATGGCTTGCATTCCGTGGTGGAGCGAAGATGCTTGTGGGATTTTGTGTCTATGGAGCTAGGGGCTGCAGCACGTCCGTGGTTGGTGCTAGGCGACTTTAATAATGTAATGGCTTCGGATGAGCGGATAAATGGGGCGCCTGTTACTACGTATGAATGCAAGGACATGATCGACGCTTGTCATGATCTCGGACTAGAGGATGCGCCTTGTCGTGATGCTTCGAAGTTCACATGGACAGACCGACGTGTTTGGAGTAGAATCGATCGAGTTCTCTTGAATCATGATTGGGTGAATTGTGATATGAGCTGCTCCGTTAATTATCTCGATTGGTTACATGCTTTTGATCATAGAGCGGCTGTGGTTAACTTATTCAAGGAGGTTGTGGCTGCGCGGAATTGTTTCAAGTTTCAGAACATGTGGGTTGATCATTCCGATTTCAAGCGCATCATGCGGGAGAAATGGGTCACCCACGTTAATGGCACGTATCAGTTTCGGTTGTCAAAGCTTCTTACTGGGATGAAGGGACCATTGAAAGCGTTGGATAGACGGGCGTTTAGTCATATTTCGTCCAGGGCTTCGAAAGCGGCTTCCGAATATTCAGTGGCTTTGGATACTTTGAGAGATAATCCTCACTCGGAGGAGGTCCGGGATGCTGTTGACAGGGCTCGGCTTCTTGCTCAGCGGCTGTCTCGGGCGGAGAGAATTTTTCTTGCTCAAATGGCTAAGGCCAAGTATGTGCTCCACTCCGATCGTGGGACTAAGTATTTTCATGCTCTTGTGAAAGCAAAGGGCAAGCGGCGCATGGTCTCGGCTCTTATGCGCTCCGATGGATCCATGACTAATACTGAAGAGGAGGCTGGCCAGGAATTCATCACATATTTCACCTCTTTATTTGGCATGGACGTTGATGTGGTTGATGATCCGAGTGGGAGATTTGCACCAGGGATGGTACTTTCGGATGATGAGCGTTGGATGCTTGAGCAGCCTATCTCCAATGCCGAAATCAGATCTGCGTTGTGGTCTATGGGTGATGACAAAGCCCCTGGTCCCGATGGGTTCTCGGCTAAGTTCTTTAAAGCGTCTTGGGATATTGTTGGGCCGGAAGTTTGTGCAGCGGTCAAGGAATTCTTCGTGAACGGAAAGCTCCTCCGGCGATTCAATCATACTATTATTGCTCTTATTCCGAAAGTGAACAGCCCTAGTCGTGTTGAACATTTCCGGCCAATTGCCTGTTGTAACGTCATTTATAAGCTTATCACGAAGGTCATGACGGAGAGACTTGGGAGCTGTTTGGGCCGAGTTATTGATCAAGCTCAGGGCGCTTTTGTTGGAGGCCGTCTGTTATCCGACAATGTTTTCTTGGTGCAAGAATTGCTCCGTCGTTATAATGTGCGTCGGGACACTAAAAGGTGCTTCCTCAATGTGGACCTTGCTAAGGCATATGATACCGTTTCTTGGAGGTTCCTTCGCTTTGCTATGGAAGGAATTGGGCTGCCTCCGAAGTTTGTTTCATGGGTGTTGGAATGCGTGACTTCCGCTACTTATTCCATCAAGGTGAATAGGGGTATTCATGGCTTCTTTAATGGCAAACGAGGGCTTCGGCAAGGTGATCCTTTATCACCTTTACTCTTTGTCATATGTATGGAGTTTCTGTCTCGGTTGATCAAGAAAGAGACAAACAATCAGGCCTTCCATTTCCATCAGAATTGTGAAAAGGTCCGCTTGTCGCATCTTATATATGCGGATGATATTGTTATGTTTTGCCGAGGTGATCTAGGGTCTGTGGAGGTCCTCTTACGCTGCCTAAAATCCTTTGAAGAGGTGTCCGGGTTGAGAGTTAACGTGGCTAAGTCATCGGTGATCACAGCATCGATGTCGGAGGATGATACAGCGTCAATTGTTGCTGCTACTGGTTTCGTTCAAGGGCAGTTCCCATTTCGCTATTTGGGGATCCCTATCACACCTCATGAGCTCCGGGTGATGCATTATCAACCTCTTCTTGATCGTATTTCGGCTTCTATTGGTGCTTGGGCTAAGAAGTTGCTCTCCTATGCGGGACGTAAGGAGCTTCTCACCTCTGTTTTGCAAGGTAATGAAGCCTTTTGGCTTTCTTTATTGCCTATCCCAGCTACCATCCTTTCAAAGTTAGAATCTCTTTGTCGGAACTTTCTTTGGAAGAATCCCAAGGTGAGATGGACCCGGTTGTGTGCTCCTAAAGCCGAAGGGGGTCTTGGGTTGAGGGAGCTTCGTACATGGAACATTAGCTTTATGTTAAAGCATTATTGGCATATTCTTATGTGCCGAGAGTCGTTGTGGATACGATGGATTCACCATCGCTATTTAGAGGTCGTTGACGCTCCGGATTGGGCACCTCATAGGCGTGACTCTCCGCTTATTAAGGCGATATTGCATGCTCGGGACATGGTAGCTGCGCTTGAGGACAGGGACCGTCCGATTTGTGAATTGCTTGAGTCATGGTGTTTTGATGGGAGATTCTGCGTCTCCAAAGCCTACAATGCGATGCGTCCTCGCTTCCCAACTGTTCGGTGGGTTAAGGAAGTATGGGTTAAGCGGAATACGCCTAAGCACATGTTTGTGCTTTGGCTTGCGGTGCTTGGGAGGCTATCCACGTTCGATCGACTCTACTACTTGGACATTGATCATTCGTGTCGGTTTTGTAGTTCTGAGTTGGAGACACATGCTCACATTTTCTTTGAGTGTCCTTATGTTAAAGAAGTTTGGACCATGGTACGGCGAAGGTTTGGGATTCCGATGGTGGTCACCTCCTTGGAGTGATCTTTGCGATGGTTGCGAAGATGTTCTAGGGGATCAGGTCCGAGAGCTATGGCGCACAGATTTGCTTTCTCATCCTCGGTCTATTATGTATGGTTAGCAAGGAATGCTAATATTTATGATGGCAACTTGATTCCTCCGGAGGTGGTAGCTCGGGTGATATTGACTCATGTATTTCGTTTGTTGCATGAGATCTTTCCATTGCATATCGTGGAAACGATTTAGTTAACCCATAGTTGTATGTTATTGACTCCGGAGGTTGTCCGGGGTATGTTTGATGTCTTTCGTATTGCCTTAAGGCCTGCGTGCCTTTAAGGATACTTGATCTAGTAATTGTTTGTTTCTGGTTTGTACTAGCCATCTTATGGCTTTATATCTTTTCTATGAATTTACCCACCATTCATTCCCCTTTGGGGTTTGGATTCTGAAAAAAAAAGTCTGTAAAAGTGTATGTAACCATAACAAATAAGGATACTAAAATCATATGCAAAAAACTTGTATCTGTAGTTCAGTTTCTTATAGGCGAGCCATTTTTTCATTATGATTCCCGTAACTACAAAACATATTTTGGTTTGTAGAATGTTCCGGATCAGTGTTTACCTGCTTTTTGCCTGAGCAAGACCATCACTATTAACAACAATTAACCATTAGTGTTCACGCCATATGGTCAAGTTTTAGATACAGCAAGCAAGCCAGAAATACGACTCGAATGAATCAGGCAAAAATATGGCATCAGACTTCTGAAGCAAACTACTAAATATTTGCATTCACTGAAAACATCCCTAGTACCTATCTGCTATTTCCTGGCTATTTAGTCTGGCACCAAAACTACTAAAATTTCCAGAATTTCATGGCTGCACGGTCTAAAGCAAACCACTCTAGAGTTCCCAGAATGTCTGCAAGCTTAAGTGAAGAGCTCCTACAACTATGGGGTGAGTATGGTGGCTGCAGCAAACAATGCTTCCTTTCCTAGAGGGATGATCTCTATGCTCCTGCACATGTATTACAGGTGAAGTATGAAGAGGTAAGACAATCCAAAACATAAAGCATTTGGAATCTTAATGATTTTAACACATTCTATGACAACATTTTAATCAGAGTTATAAGGAATACAAAAGGATAGTATCAGTTATGTGCAACATACTTGTATATTTGTCTGTTTAATGATCTAGGAAGGTTAACTACAAGATATATGAACATTGGAAGCAAGAGAACCAAGGAAAAACACGTACTCATCTGTACTTTCGACAGATTTGAAAGCAGAAACAATGTCGTTGCTAAGCTCCTTCAAAGGGCTGCTTGGACTTTCCACTGTTGAATTAGAGAAAACTTCAAGCAGCTCCTGGTTTGGAAGTGCCAAGCAAGCCTGAAAGCAATAACTTGTAGAGTTGATAAGTTGAACATTAAAATAGATAGTTGAGCAAATTGCTGTCTTAGGGCTCGAGGTTGTACATCAAATTCAGAAACTGGCTAGAGAATGATTTCGTGTGGAAAACAAAACGATGTACTTCTTTTTTTCTGTTTAATATTCATGTCACAAAATTCAATACAGCCATAAAAAAAGAAGAGGCAAAATGAAAAACAAAACTACAACCTTTTGATCACTGCCGTGCACATATGAAAAGAATAGTTGGAATCACCTGAAGCGTATGTGCTAACAGTAGCTGTATTACTTCAGCACCAATCTTCTTGATTATGTTCTTAGAGATGGAGGCATTTGCAAAGCCCTTTAGCACACCAGAAATAGTAGCATCATCAATTGAATCAGTGGACCTTCTAGTACGCACAGAAGGCTGCAAATTTGGTGCAATTACACAAGCTGTTAATGAAAAACACCATCTTTCTAGGGCAATTCTCACTACTGCAAATTGTACGTCACCAGCAGGGAGAATCATATATTAACTTGTCAGCTAGGCTAAGGGTATCATTAGATAATGTAGAAGCTAGTAAGAGCCATATAGGAAAATATTAAGGCTAGTTATGCTCGGGTTGGTCATTCTAAAGATGCAGAAACTGCACTTGAACCTTTCTCCAATGACTGAAAGATTGGGAGGCAGGAGCAAGCACAGCTTACTTTTTACATAATCATTGAATGGCCCCAAAAAAAATTTCAAAACAAAAACAATACATCTGAAGACCAATAAGAATAGATTACAACTTCTTTCTTACACCACTCCTATGAATTTTATAATGTAGAAATTTACCTTTGCATTGTATTTCCGAAAAAAATGCAAGACTATCTCCAGCTTCAACTTAGGTTCAGCAAAACCCTGTAGCTCATCGTCATAGTATGACAAATCACCGTAAATGGCCCAGGATGAATATTGCATGTTACCACAACAGAAGAAGAAAACATACACGTTAAATTTGTATTGCACATTTGGACTGTCGTTAAATTGCCTAGGAGCTGCCTTGGGCCAAATTGATAAGCTTATTTCACCACCAGGGAAAAAAGGGTAGGGGGGAAAGATTGTTATCAAAGAAATATATTTGCACATTATGGTAACTACCTCAAGGAATGAGGCAATGCTGTCTTTTTCATAAGTGAGTTGATCCAAAATTATTTCCATTGTAGAGGCTCTGAAAAAGAATCAACAGATTACTTCAATTGCACTAGCACTTGAATGAACAAAAAACTGATACATTAATCGTATTATGTAAATGAGCATTTACCTCACACCATCTCCTCTTGTCGTAAGACCTTTCATATCAGCAATATTCCTTGATGAATCAAGCTCCAAAAGCTGCAGGAATCATGCATCAGGAAAAGGACAAGAGCCTGTGCTATCTGTGGACAAGAATTCCTTAAAGGTGTTACCATAACCAATAGTTTGTTTGCAGCTTGTTGAGCGGACCTTCCAATTTCAGGCAAAGCAAAAGTCAGAGCTTCATTTGCAGAACTTCTTGCTTCTCCATCAACATAAATCTCTCTAGCATGTGTAGGGAATGGCGCCGAAATAATGGACAAACAATTTTTGACAAGGCTTTTGTAGTTTATCTGTCTCGATCCCTATGGAAAAACCTTCAATCTGTTAAAAACCAAACTATCCAGAAATCATTTCATCACTTAGCTTATGCTTTTCATTTTCCCTGGGGAGTAGTACAATGAACTGGTTTCCTCAGTTTAGTAAAATTTGGCTTTTATGTAGCATTTTTTTCAACAAATTTATGGATTTTATAGGATGGGGTTCAAGAAAAGGAGCTGATGGAGATACCAGAAGCAAGTTCAGGATAGATTCCCGAAGCAAAATCCAGTTGGATGTATCTGTGATGAGACAGTGGAAGATTAAATGAGAATGAGTTTAGCTAAAAATAGAAAGATCAATGCATAGTTTGATGGTGCAAATACCTAGAAAACTACTATTGCGAGGCCAGAAGTCCCCATCAAGAACACATACAAGGTACTGAAATACTAACATGTTACGAAAATGCTGCATCAATATAAGACCAATACAGAATTTAGAAACTATGCAGTGAAAATCCACCTGCATATGCTAGAACTTTTAACACAGTCGTTTACGAAGTTGCTTGTAGGGTGAGATCACATATTGTACCAAAACAGAAGAGAAAAAGGGTAAGATCGCATATTATACCGAAACCAAAAAGAGAAATTATTAGGGATCAAGTTGGGTAGTCTTACATCGATTGAGTGAATTTCGCTTTTATCAGCTAATTGTTTTAGATCTTCGTCTAATAGAATATGAAAGTCCTGCAATAATGCAATACAGAAGAGTTAGTAAAAGGGAAATGGAAATAGGGTTCATAGCATCAAGGTTGCAAACTTGAATCATCTCGGCCAAAAATACTAGCATGACTTTACAATGGCAAGATGAAACAATATGTGCATTCTGATCTTATAAAACAAGCAGCAAATGAGTTCAAATTGCTTGAAACTAAAGAACGCACTAGAAAGTGCAACTTACTAAAGAGCTAAAAGGCCCAAAAGGTTTTCCCTTGGCCGCTTTCTTCTGTCTAGAAGGGGAATTTGTTGCCAAAGTAAAGGGGAACCAAGCCTGAATGCAAGTGAGAACAAAGGTAATCATGTAAATGCAATATTGAAGCATTCAAAGCATAAGTTATTAATTTATGTTTTAAATGAAACCTGTTTAGGTAATAACAAGACCAGGAAAATGCCATAACTGAAACCCAATCAATAGTACCTCTTCAATAATGATTAGCTGTTTTGAGCCAGTTTCACCCTGATTCATATAGACGCGTGGAAATCTCTGCAAGCACACAAACAACCAAAATAAGCACATGAAGCATCCAAATTCTTGAGAACACAGTAGCAGAGATATGGGATGAAAGGACCTTGTCTAACTCAGTAAGAAGCTGGAAGCTGGCCATCAACAATTCCAATGACTTAGTATCCCTGAAGATTCCAAAAATCGCTTCGAACATCTTGCTATATATCCAAAGCGAAAATTCACATAAGAAAGCAGAGAATCGCACACAAAATTGCAGACCGGAAAGACGAACTTTTCATTAAATTGAGGGAATCGAGAGTTAATTCGAGGTACTTTGTAGGAGGAGTTCCGTCTTCTGGAACGATGGAGGCGGAACGAACAGCATCGAGAAACGCAATCCCTAGGGTTTCGAATTAAGATAGGATAAAATGGTTTAATGATTTTGAAAAATCAAGACAGGAAATCAGAGAGATAGAGAGAGGAATTGGTACGATCGTCGTTCTGGTGAGAGGAATCCCTGGAACCGTAGGCGTCGAGGATGGCCATGGTGTTCTCCTCCAAGCCTCTGTTGGTGGCTGGTCGCCTGGCCTTCTCCATTGCTCGACGTGTCTGTAACTCAATCTGAGATTTTCTGCGGATGGAAAAGGGAAACTGGGAGTGGGATGGACGAACCCTAAAGTGTAATTTCAGCTCTTCAAACTTCAAAGAGGCTGAATTGATTTTCCCGCTACAACATTACCCCCAAAACTCCAAAGCTGTCAGCTGAGGTGAGTTAAACAACTAGCCCGCTGTTATTCGAGCCGGGTATTATTTGTTCATATTCGGCTCGTTTATGATGCGGGACAATCTTCTACAACTCCAGAAACACCCATCATTCTCGGAGAAGGGCCTATGACTCGAGCTAGAGCTAAGAAGCTTCAGAAAGACTCATTCAACTTTGTGAGTCATGCTTTGTTCTCGAGTAGGGTTTAACTCCCCGAGCCTACATTGAAGACCTATATGTGCATAAGGATTCAAGATGAAGCCGAGCCACCTTAGTCTTAGAGGTTGCCGATTTGACTAAGTGTTGGGGCTCCATATGTTTCTATTTTTAGTATTTTTTCTACTTAATTCCTTTAAGTTATTATTTAATCTCTTTTATCTTCTTAAGTTGCTAGAATCGGCCCAAATAACAGCCTTAGAGGCTTATATATGCCGAGTTCTTCCTTGTAATTCAATTGTAACTTAATGAATTAGAATTCTCTCATATTGTGTGAAACACATGAGTGGTTGTCGATTGAATAGAGTTGTGCTCTTCAATTGCGAATTGATCTTGTCTCAGCTTTGTTTGCTTTGTGTTCATCAACTTCGCAAGACTTGTTGATCCTAGTATCCACGAGCCCCCTCCTTGTGTCTCCAAGTTGTCCACTTGGTTGTGTAGGGTTGTAGAGGCGGGTTATATAGTCATTGGTATTGGTTCCTACCCTCTTAGGAGGTCTGAGGTCTTTATCTTGTTCTATATAGATCGGCTCAGTCCTTATCGGTCGTGTCTTTGCATCAATTTCGAGTCTTTACCACTTTCTTGAATCGAGTCTTTGTTTCTTGCGTCGTTCTTGGTCTTTCTTTGCTACGTTCTTTATGTTCTTGGTCGATCTTGCACTTTCTTGATCGATTCTTGAAGTATTCTTGCTGCGTCGTTTGCTTCTTGTTGAGTCTTGAGTCTTTCTTGCTTCCGTTCGTTAGTTTCTTGTTTGTTTGTCGAAGATCGGGCCATCCTACGGCTAACCCCGTATCAAATTGGTATCAGAGCTTTGGTTTCCGACATCAAGATTGAGTCTTTTTCTTTTCATAAACACAAAAACACAAAAATAGAGTCTTTTCTTTATTTGGTATTTTACTTCTTGTTCTTTATTTGATTATTGCACTAATCTTGAGTTTGTGATTGTTTGTGGTTGCATAGCCTAAACACAAAGCCTAGCTGAGACCGTGGAGTCGACCAAAGAGGTGCACACAACCCTTGTGAACACCCCTAAAGCCGACGGCAGTTCTTGTCCACATAGCCTTGCTTGGCCGAAAATCATCCTCCACACAAGACAAACCCTAGTTTGTTTATCTTTTCTATCATTTTCTATCTTTGGGATATTTTGTTCTATCTATTTCCATTGCTTTATTTAAAAATCAGATTTTTTAAGTTGTTAGATTTAATTCCATTATATCTATCAACTATCTAAAAAGGCTAAGATAGATCTACTTTCCTATTTTATCCAAAGTTGTGTCTATTTATTTATCTTTAGGGCTAAATTTTTATCCTTTATCACCATTGTTCTCAGAATTTTCGAGCCCTTCTTCCATTAAGACTCTTTCTTGTATTAGGTAAAAATAAAATAAAAAATCAGTTTCGAAAATATTCAAAAAAAAAAAAAGATTGAACTTGGACCTAGGAGGATAAAATTCACTAGGGGCAAAAGTAAGTCAAAAAAAAAAAGAGTTTGTTTGATCTAGTACAAGAAAGCTTCAAGGACCCAATTGGTGATCTTTGTTCTAGCCTTAAATCGACACACCCCTTCTACCTAAACACATACCCCCACAAGTCACAAAATTGAAACCCTACCTTGCAACTACAACATCCTAACTTAAAGGTTTTCAATCAAAGAGGTAAATTTCCATACTTTTCCTTATTTTCTTTTATTTTTTCAGTTTTTGTCGAGTTCTCTTGTCGAGTTCTCAAGTTGTCGAGCACTACTTACTGTTTGCAAGTGCAATTTGCGTCTGTCGAGTACTGATCCCTTTGATCGAGTACTCACCTTGCTATTGTCGAGTTGATTATTGCTGTTGTCGAGTGCAATTGACCCCTGTCGAGTGCACTTAGTCGTTGTCGAATGTCGAGTGCTGATCTCCCTTGATCGAGTACTCCTTGCTTCTTTCGAGTATTCTGCAGCCTTTGTCGAGTACTCTTGTTTGTTGTTTCATTCATTCTCTCATATCTATACTTTTATTGTTAGGTTTTTGCTTGAGTGTTGATTTGTCCAAAGCGGATTGCCCCAACAAGCGTGACATACCAATTAGAGAGAGAGTGTGAGCGAAACACATTGTGAGGTTGTTTATATTTCACTAATCTTTTACATAGTTCTTTGTTTCTTTTCTTTTTGCAATGTCTCAGCCAGGTAACCAAGTAAACAACGAGCCCAATAATGGGAATAACTCGAGTGCCATCGTGACACCCGAGCACTTCAACACCTTGGCAACCAATATGGCCACAATTGCGGAAACCTTGGCTGCACTACAAGCCAAGATGACGGCTTTGGAAAGTTCAAGACCTAGTGGTTCGAACACCATCAATGGTCAAGGTAATCAAAGGCGTGATGAGCCGCCTCGCGATGAAAGGGAAGTCAATAATCCTAACCCTAACCCTAACCCTAATCTTAATGTGAATAATCCTATTTTTGAAGAAAACAAATCTCCACGAGGTGGGAGAAATGATAGGAATAATGAGTTTGTTAATGTGCAGGGTCAAGGACAAGGAAGGGGAAGAGGACGAGGCTTCCAGGAGCAATTCTACTACTCGGAGCAAGATGATGACTTCCAAGAAGAGGAGTATTGGGAACAACGCCCGAGACGGAATCAAAGGGGAAATCAGTACCAAAATCGAGCACCTAGGTATCATGACGAGGACGGCATAGGTAAGGTTAAGGTAAAGATTCCTCCTTTTGATGGTAAGACTGATCCAGATGCTTATATTGATTGGGAAATTAAAATGGATCAAATCTGGAACTGTCATAATTTCTCTAATGCTAAGAAGGTATAACTAGCTTCCCTAGAATTTCAAGGTTTTGCTTTAATTTGGTGGGATAATCTAGTTAAAGAAAGAAGAAGAGCCCTTGATGCACCTATTGCTTCTTGGGATCAATTAAAAGCATTAATGAGAAATAGGTTTGTACCTCAACACTATGATAGAGAGCTTAGGCAAAGATTAGAAAATTTAAAACAAGGTAGCAAAACTGTTGAGGAAACCTTTAATCTTATGCAAGAAACCATGGCCAGGGCTAATGTAGTGGAATCAAATGAAATTATTAATGCTAGATATCTTAGGATCTTGCATCCCGCCTTAGCTCATGAAATTGATTATTTTTCCTATACTACCCCTACTGATTTGTTACATTTAACAATTAAAGTAGAAAATGGACAACGCTATAAGAACCAAGGAAGAGTATCGAGTAGCCAGCAACAAGGGTGGCGCTCCAATCGGCCTCAACAGCCCCAAGGGCGCTCGGACATGGGTCCTAGAGACCGAGCACAGCAGCCCCAATGGAGGAGTGATAGCCGAGCTTCCCAACAGCCCCTCGACAAGGGTAAAGCGCAATGGAATGGACGTGAATCGTCTGGGACATCTACTGGTCCCAAAGGGAGTAATCCTAACCCTTCTACCACTCGTTCTAGAGATATTGTATGCTTTAAATGCCAAGGTAGAGGTCATTATATGAAAGATTGCCCTAATAAGAAAAATCTCATGATTAATCACCTAGGAGAATATGAATATGAAAATTCTTGTGATGAACATGATGAGCATGCTAATGACAATGATCAGAATCTCAACCTTATATGTTATGATAATGATGATGAAGAGGTCGAATATGAACATGGAGAATCTTTGATTGTTAGGAGAGTTTTAAGTGTTGTTCCTACACCATGTGATGATAATCAAAGAGAAAACTTATTTCATACTCGATGCTTAGTTAAAGGAAAGGTTGTTAATGTGATCATTGATGGTAGTAGTTGTTGTAATTTAGCTAGTCAAGAAATGGTTGACAAATTGCAATTATCTACTGTCCAACATCCTAGACCTTATAAATTGCATTGGATGAATGATTGTGGAAACTTGAAAGTAAATAAGCAAGTTAAAGTGCATATTAAACTAGGACATTATGAAGATGATGTTTTATGGGATATTGTGCCTATGCAAGCTTGTCATATTTTATTAGGTTATCCTTGACAATTTGATCGTAAGGTCCAACATGATGGTCATACTAATCGATATGCCTTTACTTTTCAGGGAAAGAATGTCGTTCTCAAGCCTATGACGCCTACACAGGTGGCTGACGAGATTGAGAAGCGCAAGGTAAGTAAAGGTGAGTTAGATAAGGTGGCTCAGTCGAGCCAAGTGGATCCTCAAACTCGGCCTAAAGGTGTACTTTTGGCTTCCAAGAGTACATATTTAGACGAATTTGTGGATGGAGAAACTACCCTTTTGCTCCTTTGCAAAGGCTTGAACATGTTGAGTGAAGAGCTTAAAGCTACTCTTCCACCACATATACTCGGCCTACTTGAGGAGTATAAAGATGTGTTTCCCGATGACACACCAGCAGGTCTACCCCCTATTCATGGAATTGAGCATCAAATTGATCTTATTCCAGGGGCTGCCTTGCCTAATAGGTCTGCGTACCGTATGAATCCCACTGAGACCCAAGAGGTCCAATCCCAAGTCCAGGAACTGTTGGATAAGGGATATATTAGAGAAAGCTTAAGTCCTTGTGATGTGCCTGTGTTATTAGTCCCTAAGAAAGATGGATCATGGAGAATGTGTGTAGATTGTAGGGCTATTAACAACATAACTGTCAAATATCGCCATCCTATTCCTAGATTAGATGATATGTTAGATGAGTTACATGGAGCTTCTATATTTTCGAAAATAGATTTAAAAAGTGGCTATCATCAAATTAGAATGAAGGAAGGTGACGAATGGAAAACAGCTTTCAAGACTAAGTTTGGTTTATATGAGTGGTTGGTTATGCCTTTTGGTTTAACTAATGCTCCAAGTACTTTCATGCGCTTAATGAATCATGTGCTTAGAAACTTTATAGGGAAATTTGTTGTTGTTTATTTTGATGATATTCTGATTTATAGCAAATCCCTTAAAGAACATGAGTCACATCTTAGAGAAGTACTTCAAACTTTAAGAATTGAACACTTATATGCTAATTTAAAGAAATGTGAGCTATGTAATGAACAAGTGTCTTTTCTTGGTTTTGTAGTGAGTTCTAATGGACTGCGTGTCGATGAGGCGAAGATCAAAGCCATACAAGAATGGCCCACACCAACCAACATCGGCCATGTGCGCAGTTTCCAAGGGTTGGGGAGCTTCTATTGACGCTTTGTGCGAGATTTCAGCACCATCTCACGAAGCTTACAAAGAAGAGAAGTGAATTCGTATGGGGAGCAGCTCAAGAAGAAGCTTTTCTCACCCTAAAGGAGAAGCTCACCCAAGCTCCTTTGCTTGCTTTGCCTGACTTCACTCGGCCTTTTGAGGTTGAATGTGATGCTAGCGAAGTTGGCATAGGCGGAGTTCTTATGCAGGAAGGTAAGCCTATTGCTTTCTTCTCTGAAAAGTTGAAAGGTGCTTGTCTTAATTACTCTACCTATGATAAGGAATTATATGCTTTGTATAGAGGGCTTAAGACTTGGTCTCACTATCTATGGCCTAGAGAGTTTATTCTTAGGACTGATCATGAATCCTTAAAACACTTTCAAAGCCAAGATAAACTTGATAGGAGACATGGTAGATGGATGGAGTTCATTGAAACATTTCCTTATGTGATTAAGTATAAGAAAGGCAAAGACAATGTGGTTGCTGATGCTTTATCTAGAAGACATGTTCTTTAACCACTTTGGATTCTAGAGTTTTAGGCTTTATTTACATAAAGGAATTGTATGAACAAGATGCTGATTTTGGTGATTACTTTCGAAAATGCAAAGAGAAGGGTCCAAACGAAAGCTTTTATATACATGATGGCTTTCTTTTTCGAAAAGATCAAGTGTGCATTCCTAGATGTTCTCTGTGATTATTACTTGTTAGTGAAGTCCATAGCGGTGGATTAATGGGACATTTTGGCAGAGATAGAACTTATCACACTTTAAAATCACACTTCTATTGGACACATATGCTTAGGGATGTAGAACATTGCCTTAAAAGATGCATAGATTGTATTAAATCTAAAGCTAAGCTTATGCCTCATGGCCTTTATACACCACTGCCGACCCCTTCAGCCCCTTGGGAAGACATTTCCATGGATTTTATAGTTGGGTTGCCTAGAACTAAGAAGGGGAGGGATTCTATATTTGTAGTGGTTGACCGTTTCTCTAAAATGGCTCACTTTATTGCATGTCATAAAACTGATGATGCTACCAATGTTGCTAATCTATTATTTAAAGAAGTAGTTAGGTTGCATGGCGTGCCTAAAACCATTGTTAGTGATAGGGATGTGAAATTCTTAAGTCATTTTTGGCGAACTTTATGAAACAAATTGGGAACTAGATTCGTCTTCTCTACTTCTAGCCACCCCCAAACTGAGGGCCAAACTGAGGTGACTAATAGAACACTTACAACCGTCCTTAGAGCCATTATTAGGAAGAATTTAAAGCTTTGGGAAGAAACCTTACCTCATGTGGAGTTTGCATATAATAGAACCATGCATTCTGCAACAAAACTCACTCCATTTGAATGTGTCTATGGTGTTAATCCGCTAACCCCTTTTGATCTTACTCCATATCCTATGAGAGAGAAAGAATCATTTGAAGCAGGTAAGCATGTCGAGTTCATTAAGGAGCTGCATGAATGGACGCGTGAGAAGCTTATGCAAAAGGCTGAGTACAATGCTAACAAGGCCAACAAAGGACGTCGCTTGGTCACATTTCAGCCTGGGGATCTAGTGTGGGTGAACCTAAGGAAGGAGCGGTTTCCAGAAGCCCGGAAGAGCAAGCTAGCACCACGAGGTGATGGACCATTCAAGGTGAAGAAGAGAGTGGGCGACAATGCCTACCAATTGGAGCTTCTTGGAGACATGGGCGTGAGCGTTACATTCAACGTCGCCGATCTAATCCCTTACTTCGCTGTGGATGAAGACTTGGATTCGTGGTCGAATCCTTTTCAAGAAGGGGAGGTTGATGCGGGACCATCTTCTACAGCTCCAGACACACCCATCATTCTTGGAGAAGGGCCTATGACTCGAGCTAGAGCTAAGAAGCTTCAGAGAGACTCATTCAACTTTGTGAGTCATGCTTTGTTCTCGTGCAGGGTTCAACTCCCCGAGCCTACATTGAAGACCTATATGTGCATAGGGATTCAAGATGAAGCCGAGCCACCTTAGTCTTAGAGGATGCCGATTTGACTAAGTGTTGGGGCTCCATATGTTTCTATTTTTAGTATTATTTCTACCTAAGATATTTTAGGAAACTTTAGAGGTTATTTTATTTAATTCCTTTAAGTTATTATTTAATCTCTTTTATCTTCTTAAGTTGCTAGAATCGGCCCAAATAACAGCCTTAGAGGCCTATATATGTCGAGTTCTTCCTTGTAATTCAATTGGAACTTAATGAATTAGAATTCTCTCATATTGTGTGAAACACATGAGTGGTTGTCGATTGAATAGAGCTGTGCTCTTCAATTGCGAATTGGTCTTGTCTCAGCTTGGTTTGCTTTGTGTTAATCAACTTCGCAAGACTTGGTGATCCTAGTACCCACGAGCCCCCTCCTTGTGCCTCCAAGTTGTCCGCTTGGTTGTGTAGGGTTGTAGAGGCGGGTTATATAGTCATTGGTATTGGTTCCTACCCTCTTAGGAGGCCTGGGGTCTTTATCTTGTTCTATATAGATCGACTCAGTCCTTATCGGTCGTGTCTTTGCATCAATTTCGAGTCTTTACCACTTTCTTGAATCGAGTCTTTGTTTCTTGCGTCGTTCTTGGTCTTTCTTTGCTACGTTCTTTATGTTCTTGGTCGATCTTGCACTTTCTTGATCGATTCTTGAAGTATTCTTGCTGCGTCGTTTGCTTCTTGTTGAGTCTTGAGTCTTTCTTGCTTCCGTTCTTTAGTTTCTTGTTTGTTTGTCGATGATCGGGCCATCCTACGGCTAACCCCATATCAGTTTAAAAACGAGTTAAATTTAAACCGAGTCCTAAATTTGGTCTGGAGTTTATAAAAGTATTCATACTTGGCTCATTTAGGAAATAACTCTATTCGCTCAAAACAACTCTATTCGCTTAAAACATAATAACTTCAAGGAAATTTTAGAAATTTCACAAAATTTGTGCTTTATCGAGCGAGTTGAGCTTCGAACTGAGCTTAAAAATGTGTCCATACTCGACTTTTTAGAAAATGAACGAGCTCGGGCCAAACTTTTATCCAATCGAATCCGAACCAAGTTCGCTCTGCGTATAACAACCCTATAAACTACCAACATTTCTTTTAAGGTCGTGGTAAGAAAGGACGGGCTCTGTGTGATTAAAATGTTAATTATGGTTTTTTTTTCTTCGAAATGAGAGTCGGTGCTCTCCGCGGATCTAGACGCGCTTTTATTAATATTTATAAAAGGGCTAAGTAGTCATCAATATCATACGGGGATAGCCCGACCCATAACATTATCAGGCAAGAAATCTAAAACACCCTCAGGCGAGTCAAACAATATTGTCATACCAATGCTATAATTGTACGCTAAACTAGCTAGGTGGTCCACTACGCAATTCGCTTCTCGAAACATGTGTCGAAACTGGATATTATAGGGCCTGTTTTCTGTAGCCCTCCCATCACCACCCCCACCTCCATTAAGGGGGTGGACCTCCTACCTCCTCCCCCAAGATAGGGGATTTCCCCCTATGTCCACCCTCATTTCACCCACCTCCACCCCACTCCACCTCTTAAAACAGAGGTTAGAAAACACGCCCATAGTCTTTTAGGTTAGAGCACTATATATATACTATTTAAGGATTTTTCTACCCATTAAAAGATCTGCAGAGAATGGTAGTAACTAGACACTTTTTTTGGCCCGTTTGTAAAAATGTCACCCAAGGTCCAAAATTTGCAAAACTAAACCACGGCCCAAAATTTTGCAAAATTGCCCAGGTCAAGAGAGGGGATGGGAAGGGTAATAGGCGGTCACCGGGGGAAAAATCGAGCGAGGCAAGGAAAGAGGCTTTCTCTCTCATCCTCTCCCTGCTCTCCTCCTTACTCCGGCTAAGCAGTTGACGAGGATCGCCCGCAGAAGCAGCGAGAGGAAGCGGAGCGGTCGCCGGATTTGGGAGATGTCGTGTGCTTCTGGTCAAGGTCAAGGCAACACCGACGGTTCCTGCGGTTTCAAGCTCTCCGAGGCCTCTTTCCTTGCCTCGCTCATGCCGAAGAAGGAGATTGGCAGCGATCGCTTCATCGAAGCTCATCCCGAGTTCGATGGTCATGGCGTCCTCATCGCTATTTGCGTCCTCGTCCCTTCCAATTCCGGTTGCCTGTGAACCAAATCGGAGAAATGGAGGTCCAATTCCGATCCTCCCCCACCTGTTTCCGTTTTTCTTTTCTTTCTTTTTTATGGATCTTTTTGCAGAGACTCCATACTTGTTTGTTTTCCATTTGCCAGATTCGTCCATGCTGATCAATTCTTCATTTTCGTCCATGATGATTTATGTGTCTGGATTTCGTGATTATTCAATTGTGTTTGACCTTCAATTCAATCGTGTTCGATATGCCCTAGCTTTGACTTTCGATTTTCCTTCATCTGTGATTGTGTTTTTAAATATTCATTGTTGTTTGATTTTGCTATCATCTTTATCAAATACCAATCTATGTTTCTGAATCTGGTGTTAACTCTAGGCTATGCTGACTGATAGCCTTGAAACTTCAATTAGTGTGGTAGAAACTACTGATGGACAGCAATCAATTTTTGAGTTGATTTTTGATTTCTGTAGGTGTGAGTTTCACTGCATTGTGACTTATCATCCAAAATCATTGTTAGGACTCAGTTTTCTTATATATTTGATTTGATTGAGTGAGATGTATACCCGAGATTGCTGCGTTTCTGTTTTAATCTACCTTGGTAGAATTGATGATGGCCGAAAAAGGTGGTAGTAGAGGGCCTTAGGTTTTATTACTGTGGGTCTTGTTAAACCATTTAGAATTTGATATAGTTATTGAATTAGATGTTGTATGATGCAAATGATTACTTGCCAATATCAATTGCATTTAGTTGACAATGTAGTCGATATCGAGTACTTTACTCGATATTGAGTACTCTTCTGGTTGATTTCGAGAGGAACTTGGAACTAATCAGGCGAGCGCTGACACGCTTCCTCGTGGATACGATACTGAATACCTACCACTACAACGGGAGGGTTTCATGTATTTTATTTGCTTGGACATGGAGTTGGTTTGCTTTCATATAGTTTTATATTTGCATACTTGATTTCCATCCAGAACATGAAGCGACCAACAACAATAATGTACGTGGTTGTATGCCTCGAACTGAATTGCTCATGGTACTATTGGGCTTCAGAGTATTGAGGAACTAGCAAGTGGTTGATTCGTAAGCTCTTGGACGAACACACCTGCAAGGTAAGTGTCATGAGCAACTACTAGTGGAACACCAATTACAAGCTGATGGGGCAGAGTATAATGTCCGAGTAAGTTCCCTAAACATCGACTTGTTCTCCGTTTATGTACTATGCTTTCATGGATACACAAGCAGCCTGTTGATTGCATCTATTCAGTTTCAGTGGCTCATGAAAGGAGCTCATTCCGCGTCAGATCAAGACGTTGATGAAGTCCCGATTGGGTGTGGACTGCAGCTACTGGAAGGCCCGCATGGCGAAGGGCTCCGCAAGGGATGCCTTGTATGGGACCGACGAGGAGAGCTATGATCGTATGGTCTCATACATTTACATGCTTGAGTAAGCAAACCTCGGGACATAACCATATTAGTACGTGATGAAAACTAGCAATTCAAGTATGCGTTCGTTAGCTTGGGGGTTTGGAGGACAGACATCCCACACTTGAGACAGGTACGTCCCTGGCACTTGATTATCCTTCCAACTGTCTGAGTTTATCTTACCAAGAGGTGGTATATATCCTTCCATTAAATAAATTGCCAAATGTGGAGACTTATCATACCAACATTGAAACTATATCCTACCAATTATGATTGGTTGACATTGGCAGGTATTCTCGGTGGATGAAAGTTTCTTAAAGGGGAAGTATCGTGGATGCATCATGTTTGCGACGGCCCAAGACCCAAAACACAACATATACCCCATTGCATTTGCCATTGTGGACGGGGAGAATGATGCATCTTGGGGGTTTTTTTTCCCGTCAAATTCGACGCGTCGTCCCGGAATGTGTATCACCAAGGGGATTCAAGGGAGCTACGACTTTGCAAAGCATGGGCGATGCACTTACTACCTCTTCCAGAATGTGAAGACTTATCATAAGGCGAGTGGGCTGCAAGCCCTTTTCGTCCATATGGCAAGGGAGTACACCGTTGCGAAGTTCAATGGGTACTACAATGCCTTCAAGTCTAAGTCAGCCACTGGGGCAAAATACATAAAGCTGGTAGGTTTCTCCAACTGGGCTCGAGCTTTCTATCCCGCCAATCGGTTTAACATCACCACCACAAACCATGTCACGTGCTTGAACTTGGTATTCCTTGAACCTCGGGACCTGCCGGTAACCGCCCTGAAGGACTGCATACTCGAGACCGTGGCAAGGTGGTTCGTTGAGCGATGGGAGCTCAGTTCGAATCCTGACAAGGCTGTGACTAACCACTAAACGCTGTTATATGGGAGAAAGCCATGCAATCTATATGTCTTCAGGTGAACGGTTTGAGTGAATACGAGTTTGACGTCCGCAAAGGGTTGTCCTCATGGCTGGTAAACCTGTCCGCTCGGACATGCACATGTAAGCACTTCGATATAGACCAAATCCCATGTGCACATGTAAGCACTTCAATATCGTACTTTAATCCTACCAATATCATGCAATCATTTGCGCAACACTTGGGAATTTAGGTGTCTACAAAAGCATCCTACCAATAGGGTATTTTTTTTCCTAACCGTTAGGTTATAAATATTCTACCAATATCGTACTATAATCCTACCAATATTATGCAATCATTTGTGCAACACTTGGGAATTTAGGTGCCTACAAAAGCATCCTACCAATAGGGTTTGTATATCTGACCTTTAGTTTCATCATACCTTACCATTATCATCCTATGATCGTACCATTACCAGCATTCCCAACAACATAAAACAATAACCACAAACATAAAACCCGTGGGTGTAGGAAGGCAACATTCAACACTACCATAAAAACCAGTTCAAACCATTACAAGCACAACACCTTCAAACCATTCACAGAAGACATTACAACCAACAACATCACAAAACAACAACAAAAAAAGGTTCCAAACAACAAGTCACTTCACGAATTAACAAAACAACAACAAAAGCAGTTCATCATATCACTTCACTGGATGCATGAACGACAAAAACAGGTTGGGTAACGCCTAGAAACTGTTGCGATGAATGGCGACGCCCAAGTATTGACGGTACGAGGCAATAAAAGTGTCGTTGACGGTCTCGAATGTTTCAACTCTCTCAGACACCAGCTGCAACGTCCTGATAACGTAGGCTCCACAATCACCCCTACACAAGAACACGTGTGTGAGTGGGAAATTTCTGTTCTCCTGGATGCGACACATAAAGGGCGAGAGAAGAGGCGGCGTAAGACACTTACGAATTTTCGTTCCGGGGGATCTTGACAGTGCGGGCAATGGTGAAAGGCCGCGGGACAAAGATGGTATGCCTAGCACGAAGCTCCACATTGAACTGCATGGCCGCCAGGATGACCTTTGCAACGGGCTTGAGGTAGTTCTAAAGCTCCTTGTCCTTGATTTGGTACCAGTCGCAATCCAGCACTTCGACTGTCCACCGAAGGAGGTCGATTAGGAGCCCGATCGAGTGCTTGCCCTTGTAATTGTATCAACGTCCCAAGAATCCATTAGAGAATGGGTGGCGCACGGATTTTGGGGTTTTCTGCAGACCAGTTCCTCCCGTGGTGCTCTAGAAGTGTCCCAGAAAAATACTTCAACAACGAATTCGACACGTTGCGGTTGGTGATGCGCCCCACATCCCCATCACAAACGGACCATTGTTTGCCCACCTGGTCCTGCCAATAGGGGTCCAGGACAACCACACCCGACCTCTTGTCACCCTCCCTGGCGTCCAAGGCCTTGCAAATGAGAACTAGGGCCTGTTGGATGTGCTGCGTTCGGCGGTAAATTCCAAAATTCCATTAGTGTGATTCCCATGAAATAAGTGAAGAAAGAAACATATGACGGGTGAAATCCCTTACCTTAGTTGATGTCTATACACCGGGTGATATGAGTGCGTTGAAGAACTCCTTCCCCAATTGGGTCCCATCACCCGTCTCTCTTTACATCGTTCACCAGCCCCACCTATGTCGCGTTAGTGTCTAGCAGGGTGGCCTTTCCAGCCTTACTTCCTCGAGCCCGCTTCGAGGTCGAGGCCACCACGCAATCTCCTAAGGTTGCTTGTTGCTTTCTATCTCGCTTACCTCTCCTCGGCTTCATCTTCGACTCCTAACAATCAAACAACAAAGGTTACACCCAATTTATTACCAAAGCTTATTAATTTTCCTACACATAGCACATCTATATCTATATATCTATATAATTACTTAATTCAGAATACCTTAACTTACGTGGCAGCCTCCCCACGTTTCAGTCATTTTCACCCAATCATGTTTTTTCTTTTAATTTTTATTTTTGTTACCCATTTACTAACCATTGGGTTTAATTCAATATATATATATAATATCTTAATTTAGAATACTTTTGACGATGTGTCAACACCTCCTTAATTTAAAAATTTTCAACTAATCACAATTTTCTCTTATTATTACTTTTCTTTTTTCTCTTCATCTCTTTCATACATTTACATTTCCCCCCCTTTTTTTTTTACCCATTTACTAACCATTGGGTTTTGGTCAAAATATTGGATTAAATCTAATGTCTACTATTAATCTATATTTCAATCATTATATATTACAATACTAATAATCTATATCAATATAATATCTTAATTTAAAAACCTTTTTATGGAGCCTAACTTTATGGTTAATATTTTTACCATTTTCTTAAAGATTTCAAGTCTACCTTCATTATTTTATTTATTAAAAATCACGCCATGGCGCGGGGATTATACTAGTTTATATCATACCAAATGATCAGATCTATCGTACCAATTGAGTGATGTTTGAGTCAACCGAAATTCAAAAGACCATGTCATACCATTAAACCAAGTTTATCATACCAAAAGAACAAACCTATCCTACCAACAAGGACACTTTACCTTTTTCTCCCCGGGGTCTGCATCAGACTCACTTGGCCGTTCTTGCTCCTTGTTCTCCTCCTCCCTACCCTTGACTCCATTGTTGGTCTCCACCCCAGCCTTGTCACCCTTCACCCCACCCTTGACAGCCTCTTGATTCTCCTCCCCACCTTACTCAACATCCTTTTTCTCCCCCCTCCTGTTTCCCCCCCTTCGTGGTGTCCACAATGTCATCCTCCGTTTGCTCCTCCTTGTCCTCCACCTTGTCCTTGTCAGCGTCCCTATCCTTCACCTTGTCATGATCAGATTGCCCGTCTTTTCCCTTCACCTTGTCCTTTGTAGCGTCCTTGCTCTCCCCATTGTCATTGTCGTTTAGCTCGTCCTTCTCATCCACCTTGTCCTTGCCAGCGTCCCTGTCCTCCCCCTTGTCATCCTCCTTTTTCGCCTCCTTGTCATCCACCTTGCCCTTGTCAGAGTTCTTGCCGTCCACCATTTTGACATTATCCCCATGAGCCTTCAACCCTCCATCCGTCTCAGCAGCATCATCGTCCTCATCGTCTACCAAAGAAACGTATTCCTGCAAGAGTTTCAGACATTCAGTCACCTACTATGGCATACCAACTATTAAAAAATATCCTACCAATTTCATTTTTATGTCCTACCATTTCTGCTTTCCTCACTCCTGTCCAGCCAATTTCATTTCAGACAAGTTTGCTTGATTTTGACCATTTCCCAACACAACAGATAGCCAAAGTAACACATACCTTTCCCTTGTCACCCTTCTCCGAGAAAGCCTTCTTACAAGCCTGACTGGTCTCACTGGTCTTGTCCTCTAGCACCGAGAACCGACCATGCCCCTACGAATGGCCTCCACCTTCGTCACAATCCGGGCCTCCAGACCAACGCTGGACACGTTTGATCCTGATTGACTAGTTCCCTGACTAGGTCCAGCCATAACATTCTCTTGATGTCGCTTATCCCTCATCCATACACTCTCCATATCCTTCAATGAGACCTTCTCCTTCCTAAACAAATGATACACAACATCCTTGTGGTCGCCCTCCATGATATCTCTCGAGGGTGGTGAGCTGTTTGGCCCTGTTATGAGCGCGAATTCATGTAGAGAGAACCGCACGTGATGCCCTTGGAGGGAGTACCACGTCTCGTGTTGCTTTTTTATCTTGAGCTGCCATAGAAGGCAAAAGTGGAGCAATTGTGCAGCGAACTTGTTCCTAGAGCCCATTCTCACTATCTCCCCGAGCTGGCTTTTTGTAAGGGCCTTATAATCGTCACGATAAATGGATAAGTCTAGGCCTTCCAGCAGCTCAAAATTAATGCGACAAGTCCCTGCTGTTGTAGGAGGAAATCGAGAGTGCAAATAGAATACGAATAAAATAAAGCAAACCGATTGGATCCCAGCAAATAATATTCAAGACTCCCTCCCGATGTAGCAAGAGAAAGTCAGGTTCGATCCTCGAGGAAGCTGGTCAGCGGAGGAATCTCACGAGCAGAAGTCGACCTCAGATTACCCGATCTCGACTAGATTTAGTCGACAGAAGATCGGACAAGTCGAAACAAGCAGGCGCCAGACACTGGTTTTTGTCGATATCGAGTAAATATCCTCGATATCGAGGAAATTCGTCGAAGTCGAGGAATGTTTTGCCGATGTCGAGTACTTGCAGTTCAGAAGCTACGGCGATCTTGTGGATCGAATATCAGTAGTCGATGTCGACCAGTTTGGTCGAAATCGAGGAAGACAGAAAATAAAACGAAATAAAATAAAGAACAAGGCTTTGCGGAATTCGAAATAAACTATGTGAATGAAAACTTCCAAGATTGGGGTTTGTAACAACGATAACCAAACATGCATAAGGCAAGATAAAGAAATAATCATGCAATCGCATCGAAGGATTAAGCTTTCGCCTTTTCCAATAATTAGACAACTCTTTCAAGAAACCCTAATTGTACCTACCGATTTTATGTTTACAATCCAAGTTGTTAGCATGGATCTCCATTGAATGGGTAATAAACACATAACAGGTAGTAGATGCTCAAAACACGACAAAGATTAAATATTTACCTTAAACTTGCATGGCTATCGTCGGGCTCACCCCAACCCCAGAAGTAGGTGGACTACTCGCGCATCATCGCAATCACAGACATTGTTGAATGAAAAGAAACTTGCATTAACTAAATTCAAAGTCTTTACAATCCCGACACTCCAACTTTTGTTGAATGCCAAAACCCTAAAACCTTTGAACTCCTAAACTTCTCTATGGAACTACTTCTCTAGAATTGAATATGACTAGAAAATCATCCCCAAGGGCTTTATTTATAGGGCTTAATCCTTGCTAATCAAGGAAAGCAATCTATATCTATTTCCTAAAGATAAAATTAAATAAGATAAATCATTTAAATCTAAAAGGGAATATCTAAATATCTAAATATCTCTTGTCTTTAATGAATAATCTTCTCTCTTTGGATAAATCTTTGATAGAACTTGATAGACTCGGACTTCCTCGCATCCAAACAAGCCCACTCGACTCGAACAGGCCCAACAGCGTCGCAACCCAGAAGAATTTTTGGTCGATATCGAGGAATTTCCTCGATATCGAGGAGTGTTGTCGTCGATCTCGGCTTGTCTGGCTTTCTCGAGTAGCTTCTTCCCGACTTGATTCGAACATGAGTTTTTGGTTTGGTCCATGTCGATGAATTTACTCGACATCGAGGAAAATTGTTACTCGAGTTGTCTTCTCTTCTCAGCTTCTCGAGCAGCTCCTCCTCGACCAGGCTTTGGTGCACATTTCTTGTCGACATCGAGGAACTTTCCTCGAAATCGAGTAAAACTTGGTTTCCGTCTTCTCTTCTTGGTTTTGTCCCGGAATGGCTCCAAATTCTGTAATTTTAAACCAAAACTTATGTAGACCTCTATTTCTTGCAAATAAGCATATATCACATAAATTCAACATATTCCCAGCCCGAAATATGCAAAGTATATAGAATAAGGAGCTAAAATGTGCATAAAAATATGTCTATTTTAGTGGACATCAAATCACCCCATACTTAAGCTTGCTTGTCCCCAAGCAATAACTTGGATGGTCATTCAGGGGAAGAATTTAAAACTCTCAACATCATAGATTCATTCTTATATAACCCTGCAATCAATTACCATCATTGAAAAAGTACTAGTGCCACAAATCCATGCATGTGCAATAAAAATCAACATCTACTCACAAAAGGAGGTTTATACTAAAACAATTTTATGTGACAAAGCAACAATAATCAAGAGGACTTTATTTCAGCTCAAAAAAGAGTAGATAGGTAAAAGGCTAAAGGTGGACAATTTTTGGCCATGTGGTGCTAATAATCCGGGGAAATGCATTATTTCCAAACTTTCTCAACCACATTCCTTCTTCATAAGACTCATCACCTTTCATAATGTTTTTTTCAATAATAATGCTTTTACCTCTCTAACCTCAGCACCGCCTTCTCGCGAGACGCAAACATAGGTGTCATGAATGGCCCCGGATACTTAGTGCTTTGGACTCCTCACCTGGTGTCCCATCTCGCCAAACTCAGCGAGTAGGGTCGATCTTTGATCGGATTTTCTTTCACTCATTAAATTTTCCATATGACTGAATCTTTCTCGCCATACTCCAATAATGACATAACAACACAACAAAACATATAATGTCTCCATAAAATGATTTCCATTTCCAACATAATCCCCGGATAGGGTATAAGGTAAAAATGGGCAATGTAAGGTATATGTGGAGCAATAATGATATCAAGGCAAATAAGGCTCATAATATGGCTTTTGTGATGTAATTGGGTATAGGTATGGAAGTATAAAAATGAGCATATATGGAAATTTAAAAATCCTCCATCCTCTTATCATGCAATATGTCAAAAGCAACTTCAAATTTACCTCTTTTCATGGTTTTCAATAAAATATGCACTTCATTGTGACTTCCCTTTTCTAGGCAATCTTGTGCAATATCTCTAACAAATCCAATTTTGCATCGTCGAGTTCAATATAAGCTTCCATGACACTATTTCTTTGAAAAATTTACAAGCATTGAGAGATGTCTCATAGAACTTTGAGTTTAGCATTATGCACAAAATTTTAAAATTTTACTCAAAATTCACCATGTAAAACAAAAAACAAGAATTAAACATATAATAATGATAATGAGCTCTTCCCCCACCCCATACTTAAAATATACAGTGTCCCCACTGTATAAAATTAATATAAAACAAAGGTAAAGGAAGGAAATCACCGAATAATGCGTCGAGGAAGGCAAAACCGGGGCTGTCGAGGAAACTGTACTGGTCGATATCGGGGACTTTTGGTCGACATCGACCAATTTACTCGATATCGAGTAAAGTTGTCGAAATCGTCTTGGCTGCTTTTCCTCCTCCCCTGGTCGATTTCTACCTCAGGAGTCGGTATTGACTAAGGTTATCGACCAGATTGGTCGACTCCAGTTTTCTTCGACCTGCAAATTTGTTAGTTTTTTTTCCGAAGACAGGATTCCACATGAAGTATTCAAAACCAAAAACAAAAATAAACAAAACCAAAAGCAAAAGTTTCAAAGTCTCAAAATTCAAACGTTTTATGTACATGCTCTAGATTTTAGAGTCGCTAGGCCGACGTCTCCGTTAGCGCTCAAGAACCTTCAATGTGGGGCCCCCTTGTTCTTGGCCCTTCTCCTGGATCATCTAGGTCCTGATTGTAGTATGCAAGCTCAGCTGATAGGTGGTCGCTTGCATAGTTTCCCTTTCCTTCCTTCTTCTTCTTTCCAGCTCTCATCCTTTGCAGATTTGCTCGCCACGGGGCCTTACCTCCCCTTAAATTATTTATAATTTTCTTAATGGACCGAGGAGGAATAGAACTCATACCTGAACTTACCTTTTCGGGCCCAAAACAGAAATCTTTGGGCTTAGGGTTGGTCGATGTCAAGTAATACTGGTCGACGTCGAGTACAAGGACCCCATATTTAGGCTCTTGGCAAGTCTGGTGCTTGGCAGGGGAAGTCGATGTCGAGAAAGTTTCCTCGACATCGAGGTGTTTGGTCGACATCGAGGAAGATAGGTCGATGTCGAGTTGCCTTCTGGTGTTTTCCCCTGTTGTTTGCTCGATCCCGTGGTTGCCGATGCTCTTTACTTCCAGCCATGGAACTTCCTCCTTTACAGGACCAAAAGAGAAATCTAAGATCTCATCGCCTATGATGAAGGTGAGCAATCGCTTTTTGACACTAATCTTGGCATCTGCAGTAGCTAAGAAAGGTCTACCAAGAATAATAGGGCAAGTAGGATCTTTCGCACAATCTATAAAAAGGAAATCAGCGGGAATAAAGAACTTACCAACCTGGACAGGGACATTATCAACCATACCTGTAGGGATGACCACTGTATTGTTTGCCATATAGGGATGACCACTGTATTGTTTGCCATATATAGTTTGGCATCCACAGGCTCTAAAGACTCTATTTTTACCTTTTGCCAGATTGATAGGGGCATGATACTCACGCTTGCTCCTAAATCATACAAAGCCTCATATTTATATTGTCCAAATCCCACAATAACAGAAAACTTACTAGGGTCAGGTCGCTTCTCAGGGAAGTGTATCATTTTGCACTCGCTGGCGATTTCTGAGATAGATCGCTTGTTGCTAAGGATCTCCTTGAGGAATTTGACATAAGCAGACATCTCTTGAAAAGCTTCTATAAAAGAAATTGAGACATTCAGTCCTTGCAGCATATTAACAAAACGGTTAAACCTACCTGCAGTGGGATCTTTCAGCGCCTTGGAAGGGAAAGACAGTGTCTTTTTCTGCTTTGGAGCCAGAATAGATGTCGGAGGTGTTGCAGAGTCCTCGACATCGACAAGATTTTTGTCGACATTGACTTCAGTTTCCTCGATATCGACCACTGTTGTCGACTTCGAGTTGCTGTGCTGTGCAGACGAGTCTGGGCTTGGATTCTCCTCGACGTCGGGTTGAATTTTATCGATATCGACCAAACTTTGGTCGACATCGAGTTGTTTTTGGTCGATGTCGAGTTGCTGCTCCGCTGTGTCCTGCTGCTTTCCGACCTCTGGCTCGCGTAGTTGGTGCCCGCTCCTAAGTTTCACAGCTGCGACGTGTCCGGTCTTCCCCTTGGGATTTGGTTCTGTTTGCCCAGGGAGTTGCCCGGTTGGTCGTGGAATCTGCGCCGCGAATTGACCCATGTCGATGTGCTGTGCAGACGAGTCTGGGCTTGGATTCTCCTCGACGTCGGGTTGAATTTTGTCGATATCGACCAAACTTTGGTCGACATCGAGTTGTTTTTGGTCGATGTCGAGTTGCTGCTCCGCTGTGTCCTGCTGCTTTCCGACCTCTGGCTCGCGTAGTTGGTGCCCGCTCCTAAGTTTCACAGCTGCGACATGTCCGGACTTCCCCTTGGGATTTGGTTCTGTTTGCCCAGGGAGTTGCCCGGTTGGTCATGGAATCTGCGCCGCGAATTGACCCATGTGGGTCTCTATGTTTCTCTTCTAAATATCCAGTTCTCCAAATCTTGTATTGATGTTCAGGAGCTGATTATTGATGGCGCTCGTATGCTGCTGCTGTTGTGCTTGATTTCTCCTTATTTCGTTGAGGATAAGCTGTAGATCGTCCTTCCGTTGATCCCTTTCTGGATGTCCAGGAGCTCTGTATGGCGGGGGGGTTCCTAGGGGCACCTTGGTTCCATTGTGGTTGCTGAAACCTTTGGTCCCCCATATAGCGATTGGGACCCCCTGCATAAGCTACCTCTTCATGGGTTTCTGCCATCCTGACTTGTTCTGTGTGTGGGCACTCAGTAGTGGTGTGCCGCTATGTTCCGCATTCGATGCAGGGCTGGTTGACAGAAAGATACTTGACTTGCTTGAGGAGCTTGCGATTATGATCTCTGTAGTACTGCTCCCTGACATCTGGGTCAATCACTTTAGAAGGCTCGTAGAGAGGCATGGATGGGGCTGGCCTGGCATAGGCATCTTCATCATAGTTTGTTGCAGCCCCATACTTGTTATCGTAGTTGGTCAGCTTATCGAGGGCAGCCCATGCGTCAGCTGGTGGCATTGTCAGATACTCATAATGAGTATACGTGTTGATCCTATCCTTAGCAGCCAGGTCAAGAGAATTGAAGAAGATCTCCTGAACGATGCAGGGTTGTTGTCAATGTGTAGGGCATGATCGCAACAGATCCTTATATCGTTCCCATGCCTTTGCTAGCAGCTCCCCAGGCTTCTGTTTGAAAGCTGTAATCTTTTGGCGGAGGAGCGCTGTCTTGGCAGGAGGAAAGAATTTGTTGAGAAATTCCCGCTTTACTTCAGCCCATGTTGTGAGGGATCGTGGACGGAGACCTTCAAGCCACTTCAATGCTGGACTAGCCAGAGACCAACGAAAAGCCTTCATCAAGACATATTCCAAAGTGGTACCTTCAGCAAGAGTATGGCACATATCAATAAAGTTGGTAATATGTTGAAGAGGGCATTCATTAAATCTACCCAAAGAAAGCATTATTTTTAATTTCAATAAGGAAAGGAGTGCGAATTTCAAAATTGTTTTCAGGGATTAGAATGGCCGATTCAGGCACGACGAGAGTCGGGTGCATGTAATGCTCTGCAGTGGTAGGGTATTGGGCAAGCTCAGCTTCCACCTGCCTCCTTCACTCCGTTTCCTGCGTAGTGCGTGCTCTCTCAGCAGTGAGAGCAGTATCTTTGGCGGCTAGTTCCCTCTGAAGCCTCTGTATCAGATGTTCTTGTGTTTCTGCGACCGCCATGACTCTTTTTAATTTAGCGTGGACGTGTATAAGGCGTTCTGGATCATCTAAGGCGTCAAACTCAGGTGTTTGACCAGAACGGCGCATACACCTGCAAAGTAACTCAAGAAAAACGTGAGATTTAACTACCTAAGGCGCGAATGATTGCTTCCCCGGCAACGGCGCCAATTTATTGTAGGAGGAAATCGAGAGTGCAAATAGAATACGAATAAAATAAAGCAAACCGATTGGATCCCATCAAATAATGTTCAAGACTCCCTCCCGATGTAGCAAATAGAATACAAATAATGTTCAAGACTCCCTCGAGGAAGCTGGTCAGCGGATCCTAGGCAGTGGAGGAATCTCACGAGCAGAAGTCGACCTCAGATTACCCGATCTCGACTAGATTTAGTCGACAGAAGATCGGACAAGTCGAAACAAGCAGGCGAAAGACACTGGTTTTTGTCGATATCGAGTAAATCTCCTCGATATCGAGGAAATTCGTCGAAGTCGAGGAATGTTTTGCCGATGTCGAGTACCTGCAGTTCAGAAGCTACGGCGATCTTGTGGATCGAATATCAGTAGTCGATGTCGACCAGTTTGGTCGAAATCGAGGAAGACAGAAAATAAAACGAAATAAAATAAAGAACAAGGCTTTGCGGAATTCGAAATAAACTATGTGAATGAAAACTTCCAAGATTGGGGTTTGTAACAACGATAACCAAACATGCATAAGGCAAGATAAAGAAATAACCATGCAATCGCATCGAAGGATTAAGCTTTCGCCTTTTCCAACAATTAGACAACTCTTTCAAGAAACCCTAATTGTACCTACCGATTTTATGTTTACAATCCAAGTTGTTAGCATGGATCTCCATTGAATGGGTAATAAACACATATCAGGTAGTAGATGCTCAAAACACGACAAAGATCAAATATTTACCTTAAACTTGCATGGCTATCGTCGGGCTCACCCCAACCCCAGAAGTAGGTGGACTACTCGCGCATCATCGCAATCACATACATTGTTGAATGAAAAGAAACTTGCATTAACTAAATTCAAAGTCTTTACAATCCCGGCACTCCAACTTTTGTTGAATGCCAAAACCCTAAAACCTTTGAACTCCTAAACTTCTCTGTGGAACTACTTCTCTGGAATTGAATATGACTAGAAAATCATCCCCAAGGGCTTTATTTATAGGGCTTTATCCTTGCTAATCAAGGAAAGCAATCTATATCTATTTCCTAAAGATAAAATTAAATAAGATAAATCATTTAAATCTAAAAGAGAATATCTAAATATCTAAATATCTCTTGTCTTTAATGAATAATCTTCTCTCTTTGGATAAATATTTGATATAACTTGATAGACTCGGACTTCCTCGCATCCAAACAAGCCCACTCGACTCGAACAGGCCCAATAGCGTCACAACCCAGAAGAATTTTTGGTCAATATCGAGGAATTTCCTCGATATCGAGGAGTGTTGTCGTCGATCTCGGCTTGTCTGGCTTTCTCGAGTAGCTTCTTCCCGACTTGATTCCGACATGTGTTTCTGGTTTGGTCGATGTCGATGAATTTACTCGACATCGAGGAAAATTGTTACTCGACTTGTCTTCTCTTCTCAGCTTCTCGAGCAGCTCCTCCTCGACCAGGCTTTGGTGCACATTTCTTGTCGACATCGAGGAACTTTCCTCGAAATCGAGTAAAACTTGGTTTCCGTCTTCTCTTCTTGGTTTTGTCCCGGAATGGCTCCAAATTTTGTAATTTTAAACCAAAACTTATGTAGACCTCTATTTCTTGCAAATAAGCATATATCACATAAATTCAACATATTCCCAGCCCGAAATATGCAAAGTATATAGAATGAGGAGCTAAAATGTGCATAAAAACATGGCTATTTTAGTGGACATCACCTGCTAGGGAAGTGGTCTTTTTCCGCAACCGCGAGCATAACCTGTAATACATGTAACAATATTAGGTTCCAAAGTTTTTTCGTCAACCATTACAAGCACACCCATGTAACTATCTCAGTTTTCTTGCCCCCTGACTGATGGGTCATGCCCGGGCTTTCTTCTTGCCTATTTTTTCCATTTTTAAGGTGAATGAACAGAGGGTACCTACATCACAATCACCACCAACAAAGACTTTCAGACATTCAGGTCACTTAATCTATCTTACCAAATGTTCAAAACTATCCTACCAATTTCATTTTACTGTCATACCAATTCTGCTATCCTCACTGATGTCCTACCAATTTCGCATTTCATACAAGTTTGCTTGATTTCACCTATTTCTCAAAACAACACATAGCCAAAATAACTTATAATTTGTATGTGACATTTCATCAAACAGTTGGTGGGCACTAAGGGTTTCAACACTACAAAATGAATTCACCAAAAATTCAGACACCGTCGTTGGCATACAAATTGTTCAAATATATCCTTCCAATTTCATTATTCAATCCTACGAGTTCTGCTACAAAAAATTCAGACACTATCATCAATCCTGTGTCCTACTACATGTGCAGTCTTCCCCTACCAATTATCCCCAAGCTTCTGGATTGCTTAATATCCCTCCCCATTTATGAACCTCTCATTGCCCATTTTTCCCCAATTTCTTCCCCGACATCCTCTACCCCTAACCCATCCGATTCCCGACACCCACAAGCCCTAACCGCACCCCTACGTCCCCAAAATCGCAGTGGCAATCACAACTGCAATCGAACCCCCTAACCCATCATATTCTCTTCCTCTACTGCTAGGCAACCCCCCTCCATCTGCATTTCTTCCAAAACCGCCACTAACCGCACCTTCATGTCCCCAATTTCGAACAGAAATTCATACATTAACATTTGCTTACCTGCTTCTTCAACCGGTGAGTTCCTCCTTCGAAGAGTTGCGAGTGTTAGGGGGCGCCTTCATGTCTTTCGCTTCTTTCTTTTCTCCTCTGAGTTTTTTTGTCTCTTTTCCACTTGAACTAAACATTGTCCCATCTTTCTCCATCCTCCTTTTTATTTTATAAACTGTTCAAATCATGAACAATTATGAAACTCCCCCTCCCTCACATGTGATGGTCGGTCATGAACAGTAGAGAGAAACCAGTTGTTTTTTGCCCCAAAAGTGGACTTGTCTACTTTTGCAAATAATGGACCTTGGATGACAATTTTGCAAACTGGCCCAAAAACTTGTCTAGTTACTACCAATCCCTGAATGTTTAATATGTTCCTAGATATAATATGGAATGACAAATAAATACCCCATCCCAAGGAGAACGCGCTTCACGCGCGGATGATGTATCTCTCTTCCCAACCCTTTGTGGGAAACCCTTTGAGAAAAATCCCAAACTTTCTTCACTCTTGTTCACGAGGCCGTACATCTCCATCACATAATCCCCATTCTCCTCTATGAGGTTGGATGATGACCTTATTCCCATCCTATTCTTTGTGGCCAAGTTCCATCATTGGATCTGTGTTGGCAATTTCTCAGTGGTTTTCTTTCGTTCTGCCTAATTTGGGGAAAACGTACTGGGTTAAGTTTAAACCTAATTCTATTGATCTAAATCGTCTACGATGTTGCTTGTTGTTTTTGGTGGTGATGATTGTCCGGGACTAGTCTAATCGTCCCCCGTCTTGGCCTAATCCAATCTGTACAACTTCTAGTTGGAAGATGATCTGCTTATTTCCGGTTGGTTTCTCGCTCTATAGATCAGAGGGGGTGGGCTTTGTTCACTGCTGTAAGAAATTGTGCAGCGGTGCTCGATGTGATTTCGGATGGGGAGGCTCATATCCTGTTCTATCCAAGTCAGTGTAGACGGTAATTTCTCCCTATATAAACGGTGGGTGGTGGTGTGATTTCCTTCACCTCTGCCTCTTTCTCAAATCTCTCTCTCTCTCTCTCTCTCATTTCTAATCTTCCTATCTCTTAAACTTTTCTTGTTTGTGGTTTGCTCATAGCTCCAAATGGAGCTGACAAAGGAAAACGTCCCATGGGGTAGATGATCTTACCTCTCAAATGGAGAAAACCCAAAGCCGAAGGGCTATAATCTCAAGGAAAAGGCTCCCTAGTGCAAGGAAGCCGTCGAGGCTAGCCAGAAGTCCAAAGCAGAAAAAAAGTTCAAAAGAAGAACCATCAATAGGGAGAAGCTCCTTGCTTTGTAGGGTCGGGTTCAAGAAAACATTTCAACCTTGAATCAATCATCTCTCTTTGTAACAATTATTGGGGACCCTATGAAGGCAAAGGAAGTTAGGAAGAGAGTCAGGTATGTGTGGAAGTTCTTATCCGGGGGTTTTCAACTCATTCTAGTTGCTAACAACTGGTTTGAGTTGCGGTTTGATATTGCTGATGATCGGGCACTGGTCTGGGAGAATCGCCCTTACCATGTGTCGGGTCAATTGATTCTTCCCCGCTCCTAGAGTTTGGAATTTGACCCATGGTCGGAGTCGGTTACCAAGCTTGATATTTGGATTCGATTTCCTGTTTTACCATCCAAATACGTCCATGACGATATCCTTTGGGATATTGTTGAGGAGATTGGCTTAGGCCAGGTTATTCGGGTTGCTGCGTTTAACTCAAAAGGTGCCCGATTTAGGTACCCTAGAGTGTGTGCCTCGGCTGATATTACCCTGATTGCTGGAAGGAATGTGTTTGTGGTCAATGAGGCTAGTGTTGTTGAGTCATATCCCATCTGGTTTGAGGATTTTCCTCTAGGGTGTGGCAGTTTTGGGTCGGAGGAGCATTCCTTTGATGATTGCCCCATGAGAAACCTGTGTAATGCAGCTACTACCAACCCAGCTGATCAGCCTTCTGGGGTTGCTGCACTTGCTGGAGAAGCATCTACTGGTGATGGTGGGGATGCTTGGGTCAAAGTGGCTACCAAGAGGCCCTCTTTGATTCCTCCCCTACCTTTGGTCACCTAAAATCTGATATATTGCTCTGTTTTGGTTAGAATGTTGCGTTGTCATCGGACTCTTCCTCCTCTAAGTCCCATGATGTGTCTACTGAGGTTTCTAGGGCCGTCCTTGCTGAAGTTGTATTGGTGATTGCTGGTTGGCTTGTCTCTTCTCCCACACTGGCTATTACTGCTCCCTTTCTGCCTCTTACTAAGCTCCCAAGTGACGAGCTGCTCTTTTCTAAAGCAGAACCGCAACCCGACCATTTTCTTTGGGCTGCTGACAATGATGAATGTTTGGATTTCGATGAGGACGAGTTTATTGAGGAGTTGCTGGTTGAGGATGGCTTGGCAGACCCGGGGTTTTCTCAGGCTGACTATGGTGCTATGTTTATGGATGTTCCACCCTCGGTGGCATTTGTGTTACCTGATTTGAGCCACCCTGGTCGTCCTGCTGAGTCTCTGCAAGAGCGCTTTGTGACTCATAATGCCTCTCCTTTAGTTAGGGGTTGATGAAACCCAATTTTTAGAATTTCGTTCCCTCGGGATCCGGGATCAAGTTGGGCGCGGGCGAGCTCAAACGATCGGGCTTACCTAAGACGCGCGACGAGATTACCGTCGGTGTACCATATATCTGTGTCAATCCGAGCTCAAGCCATCCGCGGGCCACCGTCTTCCCAGTGTTCCATCAAACGTCGGCTCCTGCTGACCAAGACGAATCCCGCTCGGGAAGGCTCTTCGAGCCATCAAAAACCGACCGTAATAAACAAGGCTTCGAGCCCTATTTATAGTTGATTCACCAAACAGCTCGTCCAACACTTGTCTGCTAGCCTAACACTTGTCTTGTGAATATCGACATGTGTTATATGAGGTATGAGTGTCAAATGTGTTGGGTGAGTGGATTTTCCCACATCAAGCCGGTAGCTCGCGGATGATCTCTTGGTGCGGGTTTATCGTATAGATGATGAGTTTATTTATTTAGCGGGAACCCGTTTATTTATATGATTATAAAGTAATATTTATTTTAGTGGATCATCACAGCTCCTCGGACTCTGGTTAAGTTGAGACTTAAATAGAGTTTGATAAAAAGATGCATCAGGGTTACTAGTATTCATTTTTCGAGAAGATGAGTATGAGAAACACATGCAAGCCCATTTTCCTATGGTGGTGAAACAATCTGAACTTTGTCGATGATTTGGGATGCACTCATTTTTTGATGAGTTGCCTAAGTATCTCTTCAGGGAGAGAATCAAGCCTTATGTAGTTCAATCAGAAGGCCCTCTGCGGATGAGAGTTCCAGCGTTGAGGGACTTTAGTTTATACTCATTCAGAGTTTATCTCCGCGAGCTTATAACTACGAGTAGGAGGCCCTCTGCGAGCATAGCTCCAACGTCGAGGGGTTTTAATTTATACTCGTTTAGAGTTTTATCTCCGCGAGCTTACAACTACTAGCAGGAGACCCTCCGTGAGCATAGCTCCAGCGTCGAGGGATTTTAATTTATACTTGTTTAGAGTTTATCTCCGCGAGCTTATAACTACGAGCAGGAGGCCCTCCGCAAGCATAGCTCCAAAGTTGAGGGGTTTTAATTTATACTCGTTTAGAGTTTTATTTCCGTGAGCTTACAACTACGACTAGCAAGAGACCCTCCGCGAGCATAGCTCCAGCGTCGAGGGGTTTTAATTTATACTCGTTTAGATTTTATCTCCGCGAGCTTACAGTTACTAGCAAGAGACCCTCCGCGAGCATAGCTCCAGCGTCTAGGGATTTTAGTTTATACTCATTTAGAATTTATCTCTGCGAGCCTATAGCTACGAGCAGGAGACCCTCCGCGAGCATAGCTCTAGCGTCGAGGGGCTTAGTTTATACTCATTTAGAGTTCATCTCCGCCAGCTTATAGCTACGAGCTAGAGGCCCTCCGCGAGCATAGCTCCAACGCCGAGGGGTTTTAATTTATACTATTTTAGAGTTTATTTCCACGAGCTTACAATTACTAGCAAGAGACCCTCCACGAGCATATCTCCAGCGTAGTGGGACTTACTAAAATCTTCGCGTCGGGAGGCTCGTGTTACGTACGATCAGAGGCCCAACGCGGAGTAAAGCTCAAGCGATATGGGACTTGGTAAAATCTTCGTTCTGGGAGGCTCGTGCTACAACGAGCCTACCGATGCGGAGTAAAGCTTCAGCGATCTGGGATTTGTAGATCACCACATATATTCATTGTATTTAGTTGTCTAGTTAGGGAGAAACAAAGAGGTAAAGTGAATTTATATTTAGGCTTGGATATTTAGGATTATATATGGCAAACAAGGAATTCGTTATCCACAATAAGTGTAAGTGCTTGCTGTATGGAAATAAGTAGGGGTGGGCGCAAATCCCGCAAATCCCGGTCCCGGTGGGATTTCGGAAAAAAATAGCAAATCCCGTCTTGGAAAAATTATGCTGGACGGGACGCGGGACGACCCGTCCCAATCCCGCAAATCCCGTCCCATCCCGCATTATATATAATACTATATATATAATAATATTATGTTATATAATATGTATTGCATTTTATATATATATATATATATATATATATATATATAATATGGTGTATATATATTAGATTACATTCACTACAGGAAAACAGTGTCAATTTCGACACTTTTTAGGACCAATCTCGACGCTTTAAAGCGTCGCAAATTTCAATTTCGACGCTTTTAAAAGCGTCGAAAATTCTTGCGTCACAAATGGCAAGTGCTATTTTCGACGCAAAATTCCGTCGAAACCAATCTCGACGTCCTAAAACGTCGGAAATGGCATGTTATTTTCGACGTCTTATGGCGTCGAAAATAACATGTCATTTCCGACGCCCAAAGGCGTCGAAATTGGCATGCTATTTTTCAAAAAAAATAAAATGCCATTTCCGACGCCCTAATACGTCGAAATTGGCATGCTATTTTTCAAAAAAAAAACACGTATTTTCTTCTTTCATCCCCTATTATTACACATTAATTCAAATCCTTTAATTAACAAAAAAAAAACATTAACACAAATCCAATAAAGCATTAGTCAAATGATTACAGAACCAAAAGAATGGAAATAAGCAAAAGAATGGAAATAAGCAAAAGAATGATATTCTGAACACTGTATCAGCATCTCTCTCTCTTCATGATTCCAATCCCTCATGCTGCAAAACATTTGAAAGGTTTGGTGCTACTGTGTCTAGCAAAAAGAATGATATTCTGAACACTGTCCTTGTGGAATGGATGGAAGATATAGTGAAGAATCAGATGACCAAAATCATATGACGTGTACCTGGGCAAATTATAACAGCTAAAAGGGAAATAAGAAAAAGCATCTGAGTAAACATTGCATCTATATTTGACATTTTTTTTTTCAAAAAAACATGAACAGTGTCAATTATCCAAGTGAAACTAGCACAAATCCTTACTGATTTGTCTGGACAAACACATTGCACCTGAAAACATTGCTACTAAAAAGTATAGAAATGAGAATGTAAATCATTTCACAAAATCACTCAAATAAACATAATGAACAATCTGAGAGAAACAATTGGCCCAAATTCTTACTAAATGAAATTTGCAAGAAAAATAGCTTTCCCTGAAAACCAGATAGAGAGGTCCATAGTAACAAAGTTGCAACTCGCAAGCTTCCATGAGAGACAATCACTCAAAAGTCAAAAAAATTGGAAGTTTAACTTATGTTATCTAAATTAGATACTCAAAAGTCAAAAAAAAAAATTACATGGCACCCCAGAAAAACTGATATTATAAAGCAACTGTAGAGGCAATTTTTGTCTTAAAATTTCTTGATAATATAGTGTTGGTGGATCATCAAGCACATGCGCACCATGGAATAATAAACCCTTGCCCATCTACACACACATCTTTTCCCTGTAAGCAATAAGTGTCAGCCCTTCCTCCATCATCTACCTTGCCCAGAGTTGGGCTTGTGAGAAAGAAAGAACTCGAGCTAGGGCCACTTTGGACGATTTGCATTTTCAGTAAAGAGACGAGTAGACATTACCCGAATCCAAAACTTGGAGGTACAATTCAGATTGTGTGACACAAAGAAGGTTTGAAATCTTTTAGTTAAGTATAGGCTTGGTTTTGCAAAATGACGTAAAATAATACCAAGTATAAGATTTGAACCAAAAATAAATAGTTCAAGGAGTTTCACTTGGGTCCTATGTCATATGTTACTTTTTGGGGTGCCATGTGGTTTCAAGAATCTCATTCAGATAACATATGTTACTTTGTTGATATGCTGTCAATGGCATGTGCATTAACACCTAAATAATTTTGTACAAAGTTTTTTTTTTCCTTAAAATGTGTACACTTTTCTACCCGTAGAATTTGATTGCTTTGCTATCAACACTAAAACCACAATCAATATCATCCATCAACATAAACCATAACTCTAGAAGTATGAGCCACTTGTGAAGAAAGGGTGTAAAGCAAAATTGTTGGGTAATAAAGAGATACTAACCTATGCACAGCCGAGGGAAGTCACGGCGTCTGTCCAAATGTGTCATCACACTCTTCACTCTGAAGTGAAAAATGCAGGAATTTTAACAGCTGTTCACTCATGTACATGTTAAAATCTAAAAACACAGCACCTTGTTGAGGAGCTAAATCCCAAATCATTTTCTTTAATTCATCAAGGATGCATTGCACAAGTGCACAACAATGCAACAATCTATCATATCTATCATATTGTATTAAAAAGAATAGGCTTCCAAGTTCAGTCTATGCTACTCAACATACCCACTATGATAGCCGTGTCCTCCTTTTTGCTGAAGCCTTAAAACACCATTAGGTAAACTCATCTCATCATAGACCTATAAAAATAGTAGAATTGCTTCTGAACCTGAAGTTTATGAATTTTCCTAATATTATTATAAAGCAATGTGTAGTGCATACCAGCAAGATATGTCGCAGGGGTACTTTGTAGTAAGCAGCCAGTGGCCCAACCTTGAAACGAAAATGGCAAATTCATCATCACACATGTATTCATGCAAATTACAGAATCTACTAATTTCATTGAAGGATGCCAAATTATTTAGAAGAGAACAAGTTAAGATACCAACTTGAACAAAGAACGGAACTTTAATAAGATACCAGCTTGAACAACGAGAAGGAATATGGAAACAAACCATAAGTACTGGTAGCAGCAATAGCTCCAGTGAAAGCACTGAATAAGGTGAACCTAAGAAGTTGGCTCAAGATTGATAATCCTGAGATTGGCCCTTGAATTTTTTAGTTGTTGTTGCTGTCATACAAAAAAGAGAAAAAAGTGCTTGGTTTCGATAAAAAAAATTCATTAGAAATACTGATTTTTTTAGGCATTTTTGGTGACTTAGAGATATTGCAGACATAGATATGTAAGAATATTTTCAAACTTTATAAATCGATTTCCTTAATATTGGTCAAGGTCCATCATCTCTATCACCAAGCAAATTACACTTATCAGCACATTCTGATAAACTAAATTGATCAGAAATATGCATATGTTAACCTTAATACAAAAGGGAAGAAAATATCATCTTTAAAATAAACAGGCTACAATAAGGAAATATAGATCAACAATTAAACTCCACCTGCACCATCCCCTTTATAGAGGTAAGAAGCACTAACCAACTGATTGCTACACAAAATATATATTTTCATCCAATCCAAGTAAGCTTACAATGAAGTGAATGAACATCAAGAAATTTGAAGATACTGCCACCGCCCTCCGAACAGCCGTAGCCACTGCCGCAACATCATTGCCTCCATAGCTTTGCACTGATGCAAATTAAGCACACCATTTAATCAATCCTCCTCCAAGCAACCATAAAACTAAACCAAAAAATTGACAATGCTCATGTTGAATGGATAGGTTACCCTGTGATGCCTTCTTTCACGCAGATACAATATGGATCTGGCAGTAGACCAGGAATCTACAACAAAAACCAGTAGAATGTTTTTGTCTTTCATCTATACAATATCTTCTCAAACTACACTGAATTTATCCACTTCAAATAATAGACTAGGAAATCGATTTTCAAAACATCAGGTACCAAAAAAACTCATAGGAGGTAAAATGAAGACAAAAAGAGCTGGGAACAGAGAACTGGTTACCTCTAATAGCCAAAAAGCCAGGGCTCTACCAATGAACAACCACCAGCGAACTGGAAACCTTGCCATTTGAAGACTCTTGAATCGATGAACTGGGACAAGAGTATCGAATCCGCAAACTAGAAAACCTAATCGATAGAAAACTCAAATTAGCGTGAAATTGAAAATTCATTCCGCTAGAAGATTAATCTTGAATCGATACCTACGAACACGAAAACGACTCTAGAATCCGAGAACCGGATAAGTTTGTCAATCGAAGAATCTCGCATCAACATCAAACTGGAAACCCTCGCTATTAGAAAATTAATCTAGAATCGAATTCGAATTGGAAGATCTATGAACTAGAACACATAGAAAACCTACTGATCGGAAGACAGCCGCCAGAAGATGAACCTCGAATCAAAGCCTGAAGTCGAAGCCTTCCTGTTGCCTGTAATTTTTTCCGATCTCTTTTTCTTCACCGGAACACCTAGCCTTCATATAGCTCTTCCTCAACGACAAAAACGAAGCCGTGTTGGCAGAATCGCATTTCTTCACCGCCAGTTGAACTCCTTTTCGAGCATTTGAGGAGGAAGAGAGGGAGAGGAGAGAGATGGATCTAGCGATTGAGGAGAGAGGGCGGCCGGCATCTATCGGAGAGAGAGACGAATCTGGCATTTGAGAGAGACGTGCTAGGGTTTTTAATATTTTTAAAAAAAAGTATTGCCATTCTCGACACATAAACACGTCGAGAAGGGTTAGGATTTGTTTTCAACACTTTCAAACGTCGGAAATTACCGACGCTTATCAATAACGTCGAGAATAAAGCGTCGGAATTTACACACATTTCCTGTAGTGATTTACAGTATGCATATATACACACTAACATATACACACTGTAATATGCACACACTTTGAAAATATACACTCGATACTGCATCTTTGGAAACAATGTTGTAATGCACACAATGTCACACTGCACACACTAAGATTTTAGCCCAAACGACACGGACGGGATCCACTGTCCCCAAAGGGACAGGGCCCGGTGAATTCCCCTCCCCATCCCCAATTAAAAGAAAAAGAAAAAGATTTAAAATTTAAAACAAAAAAAGGAAATTAAGTAAAGGTAGAAATATGTGAGGAGGGATAGGGGTATAGGGGAAGACAAGGGATATTGGATCCTCACCCCAAACGACACTTTAATACACACACTAAGATATAAAAAAAATAATGTTGTAATATTGTAATGCACACACTGTAATACTTACATATATACACTGATATTATATGTGTGTATAGGTCCATAGGAGAGTCCGTAAAATATAAAAATAAATATAGATTTATATGTGTTACGTCTTTGAAAATAGTAAAATTAATATACCGGATTTTTTTTTATTTTTAATATCTTTTTTATTTGAGGGACAAGGTCCGTCTCGTCCCGGTCCCGTCCCGAAAGGGACAAGACCCGTGCGGAATTAGAAAAAAAAAGGGTAAATCTCGTCCCGGTCCCGTCCTGCAAAAATTACGCGGGACGGGATGCGGGACGACCTCCGTCCCGTCCCGTCCCGTCCCATCCCACGCACACCTCTAGAAATAAGTATCGGTGTTTCCATACTAAACGATTGGATTAAATTATGAAGATCCGTTTTTGGAATTCCCGGGGTATTGAAAAGAAAACCTTCAGGGTTGATTTCAATGTAATGCGGATTAACGAACATGGTAAAATAATGGTTGTTGCGGAAACCAAAACAGAGATAATTTCCCATGAGACTATGTGGCGTGGTAGTGGATTTACTAATGCAATCTGCCAATCTGGTCTCCTGGTGATGGAAAGGCAGGCAGTCTTGGGGTCCTTTGGAGTGAGAATAACTTTAACAACGAATCAGTAAAGCATTATTGTTATTGAATACTTGAGCATAGATATCAATTTTAAATGTATGCTATTTTTTGTGTGTATGCCCCCCCGGCCGCAAAAGATACGCTAACTTCACTTATCACTACGGTTTTCGGATAAGCAATTGTAACTGTGTGTTTAGCGATAAATTGGACGTGTGATGTGCAACACTATTTTGAGAGAATGCGTGGTGTTGATAATTAAATTTATATAGCAACTAGCAAGCACCAAAAAATCATACTAGGATTACTCAAATCTGGCTTCACAGAAACCAAAGCTGGTAAGTATAAACAGTCCTGGGTTGAAGTTATTCTACTCTCTTCGTTGATTAAAACTTATTATTTTAAAAAATTACATATTTATTAAGAAAGTAAATAAAAATACACTTATACCCATAATCATTATTACTATACTTTTTTACTATCTAAAAAACTACAACTAACATTCGAACCACTATTTAATCATTACAAGAGGAATTTTGTAAAGTAGATGACAAAATACCTAAAATAACAATTTTTTTTATAACAAGATTTACTTTTTAAAACGACAAATTTTAATTACAGAGGAAGTAAGATTTTATTTTTCATTAAAACTTTATTAGGGTTGCTTAAATTTGTCTGATTTTACGATCGTATGTAAATTGATGTAATTTTTTTTTATTCATAACAAAGACCGTAGACATGCATGGAAAGTTTTTTATTCATAAAGACTCTCCATTTCTACTTTCCATATGTCTATGTCTCTATGATGAAAACTGAAAAGAAGCATACAAATATATTTTATTATTTTTGGTAGGACTAGAAACACGTACGTATGTGGATATATAGTGTGTGGCTTCTTGACGATAATTATCGAATGAAAGGAAACGATGTAAACCCTATCTGTGGAAATTAGTGTGTGGTTTGCGGAGACTTGTCTTTATGCCCAGCTGCTGTGGAAATTAAGTAGCACCAATTTTTTGTTCGAATATGCAAGAAATAGTCAATAGGTGATCTTTGGAAAAAACGAACATCAACCTTAATCATCTTTCATGTCGGATAATGTGTTATGTTAAGATATGAAAGGATAGAGTGTCCCACATCTAAAGTTGAGCATAACAAGTACATCTTATTATATAAATTGGTGGACTACTATTTCTTTTGTCAATTGATTTTAGAATAGAACCTCATCCGACTTGTGCTGCCAGAGTTGCTTCACGTGGGCAATATTGAACTTAAACATTTCCGAGGAGAATACACCTAGGCAATTTGTGGGATGAGGAGGGGGTCACGTGACCCCCTAGGACCCCCCTAGGTCCGCCTCTGCCTAGGTGTATTATCTTTGTCGCTAGCTTCGTTTTGATATAAAATACGCCATAATCCGACATCTGAGTAAAAAGTTATGAATGTTTTAATTAAAATTGTATGTGTATTAGTCACTTTAATTTTATTTCAATAGACTATAATACTTTTATATTTTACTTAACTTGAGATTCACGTATTATAAATCATCTCTAGAGCTTCGAAATCATAAGTCATATTACTTATTTTGATAATTTGGTAAGAAGTACTTACGCAAGTTTAAATTTGTTATATCTAGTTATACACTATTACATGTTAAGAATACAACAAGTTAAATATTGACTCAATGTTTTTTTATTGCGTTTTATATCCTTATTTTGTTAGTTTTATTTCTTCGACTATTTAATTTATTTATTTATATTTTTAATTAGGGATGTTATATGAGCTGAATAGCTCGAGCTCGGCTCGGGATCGGCTTGAAAAAAGCTCGACTCAAGCTCGTTCACTTACCTAAACAAGCCGAGTTTGAACATGATTTTAAGCTCGGTTGAAAGCTTGACTCGTTTGATTTAAGCTCAAATAGCTTGAATTTTATAAAATTTCTAAAATTTTATATAAGTTAATATGTTATGACTAAGTAAAAACTGCTTAAAGCTCGAAAAAAGCTCGGTTCGAGCTCGTTCATTTACTAAAACAAGCCCAGGTTGAACAAAAAAGAAAGCTCGTTTAAAATTAGGTTCGGCTCGACTCGAGCTCGTTTAACAACTGAACCAAGCTTGAACATGCCAAGCTCGGCTCGTTTGGCTCGAATAACACCCATATTTTTAATGGAGAAAAAATAATAGAGTTTTATCATAAATCGAAGTCATATTATCTTAAAATAACATCATTTAATTTATAATTATCATATATAATATAGATCGTTATGCTACTTTAATCTAAAACGACATCGTATATATAAAATCGTGCCCCCCCCCCCCCCGGTAAAAAAATTCTGGCTCCGTCCCTGGATATAGCCCTTGCAATGCTAGCATGCCTATCAGAGACAAACACTAAGTCATTTGAGGGAGGCACAACCTTCAGCAGCCGATACAAAAACCATTCCCAAGAGCTGTTGTTTTCAGAGTCAACAATACCAAAAGCAAGCGGATAAATATGCCGGTTTGCATCTTGCGCAACTGCTCCAAGCAATGTGCCTCTATATTGTCCAGTTAAGAATGTTCCATCAATAACAACAACCTGGTAGACAAAGAAATGAAATTACTAATCATATTGAATTTATGAAAATCAATGAGAATAAAATTTATGCTGACACTGAGTAAGACATACCTTCTTTAAGAGGGGGAATGCTCTGATGCACTGTCCAAAGGAGAAGAACAAGTACTTAAACCTGTCTTCTTTGTCTGTTGAAATTAATGCTATAGTCCCATTGTTTTTCTCCATAAGCATGTGGCAAAATGATGGCAAATCTGCATAATTGGATTCTGGTGTCCCCTTAATAATTTCGTGTTCAATTTTTGATGATTTCCATGTTGTCCAGTAGGTAATTGTCATCTTTTTTTTTCTGTTCTCATCTTATCCATTATCTGTGCTGGTTTGTATCCAGTGTCAACGCTGTGTAATTATATTGAAATTATAATAAATAATATATTAAAAAGCAAGTTTAAATTTAAATACTATTTCTTACAAAATTTACTCACCTTGATTTGATGATGCTTGCAACCACTGAGGATGAAGGTGGTTTGCAGTGTTTTGTTCTGATATCCCACATGCATGTGTGCTTGTCATTGTATACTGTAACCTCATGCCAAGTTTGACCAAAAGTTTTGACATGCACTTTCCATTTGCAGTTAGGATCTACACAACGCACCCTATAATACATGGGTTTTGATTTTGCCACACGAAAACCAAATATCTCGGTTATTGACAAGATTCTCAAAGCATTCTTAACTGATTTTCTGGATTCAAAGCTTTTGCCTATGTACATCAATTTTTCTGAATTCAGATTCAGACTAGGTACGGTAGGGCTGTCAGCATCCCAATCTTTTAGTGCAGTTTCTCTCCTGTGTGTTGAAGAATAGAGGGTTCTCCATATTTCAGCTGCAGAATCTTCATCACTGACAGTATCACTGTTTCCAGAATACATGTCATCTCCAATATCTTCTAACAACACACCCTTCATCCAGGTGTCACCGATCAATGTCATGCTATTTTCCTCAGTGACAATGTCGGTTATATTTGGATTGCATGTCACCAACTGCAAACTATCGGCTGAAACTGTCTGTTGATTTTCTTTGTCACTATCTGTTTTAATGCGACACACAACTCAACAGCAAATTTAACATCCTCTAGTTTGGCCAACTCTAAAAACTCTTTCAAATCAGCATCACATTCAACATTAAGAGGAGCTCTCAAGACTTTGAAAGGGTGTAAATGTTTGAATTGTAATTCAAATGCACTGTCTACATTGAATCTGTTGTACACTTTTTCAATTAAATCATGTAGTGTTATTGAGTCATCTAGTATAAACGCCTTTGAAGTAGTGTCTCCAACAAAGGTTGGACCTGATTCATCAAATAACTATTTCCCACCATATACAACTGTAATTAACGTGGGTTGCCATTGTAATATGTAGAATATGAATTTAAGAGAATAAATAGATTGTAGTAGTAACAAAAAAAATCTGATTGAAGTGCAATTCTAAAGATTTTTTTTTTAAATTCTATGTATTGTTAACACAAGGATCCAGAATGTAACGTAGTGTTGACATAAAGCAGGGCGAAACAAGTCTAGTGGTGTTGGTGTCAAATTTTAATTTGTCAAATGCAATAGTAAGGAATGGATGTCATCAATCGGACTATATGAATAGAATGCAGCAGTTATAAACCCAATCCTACAAAATTTGCACCACTGGTGCAAATTTTGAATGATTCAAGTGGAGTGCTGACACGAGCAATCAAAGTATAATAAGGGATGGGGGAGCTCATTTGTATTGTTCAAGAAATCAATGTATAATGTATCAAAGTTTAGTCAATGCAAGTGTAGTAATGGATTGAAGTGCAGTAATGCTGACACTGCAATGTGAATGCAAGTGCATTGATGGATTCAAGCGCAGTGAATGAGATTGCAGAAATGGATCATCAATTCAACTGGATTCATTTCAGTAATAACAGGATTCGAATGTATTTGATATAGATATAGCAATGCGACATATCATTGAGCATAAATAAGCATATATTCAAAAGGAGATTTCAAACTCTCATCCAATACTAAGTTGTCAAAGTTTAGTTTGTCAAATGCAATATTGGATGCAATAGCGAGGAATGGACATCAACAAATAAACTATATGAATACAATACACCAGTTATAAACACAATCCTACAAAATTTGCACCGAACGTGCAAATTTTCTATGATTCAAGTGTAGTGTTGACATGAGCAAACAAAGTGCAATAAGGAATGTGGGGATCGAGGTCATTGTATTGTTCAAGCAATCAATGTCTAATGTATCAAAGTTTAGTGAATGCAAGTGTAGTAATGGATTGAAGCTCAGTAATGCTGACACAATAATGTGAATGCAATTGTAGGGATGGATTCAAACTCAGTGAATGAAAGTGTAGAATTGGAGCATCGATTGAACTGGATTCATTTCAGTAATCACATTATTTGAATGTATTTGATCTATATATAGCAATGTTGTATATCAATGAGCATAAAGAAGCATGGATTCAAAAGGAGATTTCATAATCTCATCCAATACATCAAAAATCAAATAAAATTTGCGCATTCGGCGCAAATTTTCTGTAATTTCATTGCAGTAATTATTGAATTCGAATGTATTTCATACAGATTTAGCAATGTCACATATATAACGAGCATAAATAAGTATAAACAAGCACAAATTCGATTAGAGACTTGAAAATCACACACATATAGCCAAAATAGAATCATAATCAGTAATTGATTCTTCAAAAATCAAACAAAATTTGCGCCAATGGCGCATATTTTGAGGAATTCGATTGCAGTAATCACTCGATTCGACTGTATTTCATATAGATATAGTAAAAACGAAATTAAACAAGCTCAGATTCGGTTGTTTTCAAAATCGTCTTCGATAAGTCAAAAATTGAAGAAACTTTGCGCCTTCAGCGCAGATTTTATGTGATTCTAATGGACTGAGTACTAAATTCGCTAGCATAATTCAAAATCGTCAAAAATCTATGAAAATTTGCGCCTTTGGCCCAAATTTTTCATGAATTCAATGCAGCTTTGGATGTAGTTTGTAATCTAATGTTGCACTTACCTGATTCTGTAGGATAGACGCCGAAATCGGTGGTTTTGATGAGATCGGAGAGATGATCGGCACTGATTCTGTATAATCGCCGTTGAGTAGGGAGGAGAGAGAGCGTGCGTAGGAGGGAGAGCGCGTAGGAGAGAGAGCGTGTGGGTCAAGGGAGGGGGTTTATATTGTGGACATTTCACCAATTAGAACATATTTTTTGGACATTTCACAAATTGCCCCATTTTTTTTTATTCATAAAAAAGACTCATTCTACTTTCCATATCGGTTCCGCTATATACACCCCAAACCCTGCACGTCGGAATTGATGTGAAGGGTTAAAGTGGGTTAATTAATTTTTTTAAAAGTGCTAATTAGTGGGAAAGAGTTGTACGTTGAAAAGGACGTGTATTTCTGATGAAAGATTTGCGGTGTATCTAACAACACCCTTTCCATATGTATATGATGAAAAGAACCATATATATATATATTATTATTATTTTTGGCAGGATTAGAAACACGTATGTGGAAAATAGTGTGTGGCTTCTTGACGTTAATTACCGAATGAAAGGAAACGATGTAAAGCCTATCTGTGGAAATTAGTGTGTGGTTTGCGGAGACTTGTTGTCTTATGCCCAGCTGCTGTGGAAATTAAGTAGCACTAATTTTTTTGTTCGAATATGCAAGAAATAGCCAAATAGGTGATCTTTGGAAAAAAAACGAACATCAACCTTAATCATTTTATATCTCGGATAATGTGTTATGTTAAGATATGAAAGGATAGAGTGTCCCACATCTAAAGTTGAGCATAACAACTACGTCTTATTATATAAGTCGGTGGGCTACTTTTTATATTTTCAATTGGTTTTAGAATAGAACCTCACCCGATTTGTGCTGCCAGAGTTGCTTCACGTGGGTAATATTGAACTTAAACATTTCTAAAGGCCTTCTTGATTTCCATGCTATGATATCGTAAGATCTCCCGTGGGGTGTTGCAGTTGCTGTTTGCTGCATTCATAACGCCGACCCATGTTGTCACCTTCCTAAATTACGTCTTTGACTCTAGTTTCCATTGCTTGTTTGATACCTTCAAGTATTGCTAAGGCTTCTGTTTGAAAAACCGATCTCAACGAGGCAATTTAGTTCTTTCTATGCATGTTATTAGTATATAGAATAAAATTGATTAGAAATGATTCTCTATTAATTAAAAATAATCAATTATAAAGAAACTAATATAAAAAAATTAAAATAATTTAATTTTGAGATTTTCCCGAGTTAATCTTTTTAATATATTATACTCTTGTCACTTTGCAATATCATTTTTTGACATGCTAGTGTGTTTGAATGAAAGCAAGGGTCGACCAAGAATGATTCAACATACATTTTTTAGACGTGGAAATCTACGTATCGCAGCCTGCCCAACTGTACATTAATTATTTGCAATTGGGGAATGTCAGTTTTGCAATTTTCTTTAACCCAATGAACCGGTTGAAGGTTGTGTAAGAGGTGACCAAAAATAATAAATAAAAAAGAGATAGAATGTGCAGAGGTCGCAGAAGAGAGGGTACAAATGTGAGTTGTGAGATGCGAGCAAATAAAAAAAGGAGAGAAAGTGCATTAAATGTAGAGGAGAAAGGAGAGAGGGGAGTAGCTTTTCACAGAGATCTTTCGTAGCATGCATTCTCATTCGTGTCGCAACTAATTCGGTAAGCTACGTGTCCGGAATGGGAGGAGAGAGGGAGATTAGTGGAAGTGATGCCATTGAAGAGGGATCGAGAACATAGACAAACCAGTGATCAGTTGCATGCCAGCTAATACGAAATATGTGCAAGCAAATTAATATTGTGCGCTAACCGAACGCTAAATCATGCCACCATCATGCAGTTTATAATAACGAATATGGGTAAGTCACCTCGCGGTGTTAGTTTTACGTCTCTAACTACTCCCCATCATCTTTTATATCCCGGGCTCCAACCGAAAGTTACAAGACAATCTTCTTCCCTTTCTTTCACAGGGGAAAAAGTGATAAGACCACGTTTGATTATATATTTGTTATTATACACTGTATAACGACTACGACCGGGATGCTTTTTCAATGCAAGTCCAACATTTTCTTTTAATTATGTAATCAAACGTAGTATGCATCTCTCTCTCTCTCTCTCTCTCTCTCTCTTTCTCTCGCACGTTTCTCCGAACTTGTAGGACCTTCGCGCAACTATGTGTACAGAAAAAGCAGTCATTTTGCTTTGAATATGGAAATGTGGGCTCTATTTTGATCATTGGTGGAGTATGTTGGAAAAGGCGCATCGTTGTTGACACAAACAATTTTAACCTCGTTGAACATGCAAAATATGACAAATGTTAACGTGCCAGGCAAAACGTTTTACTTGCCACCAACAAGTAAACGCGTGCAATCGACCAGTTCACGCGTGCCATAAATGACATGGACTCATAAATGCATCTACGTCCAAACTTTACGTGCCAGATAAAATTTACGTGCTAGTTATATGGTTTGCGTGCCAACAACGTACAACTAAACTTGTGCCATAAAAATAAAACTTATGTACTAGATAAGTTTCCACCAACACCTACGTAAAGCCTACGTATTCCCGATGCCATAAAGTGAAAACAAAGAGAAAAGGAACAAGATTTAAAAGCAAGGGGGGTGGGCTATTCCCAAACCCTAAGAGTAACTAAACTTGGCACAATTGAAATCTCCCCAGAATGGCACCGATTTGTTGGAGGGTTTCTTGATTGACCTAGCAAGCAAATAAATTTATAAGATCAAGACCCCGCTGAGTATAGCGAATTCAGGTTCGTCTACGGGAGAGAGAGTCAATTCCTTATTTAATACTTTAGAAAGGTGTAGAAATAGTGAGAAGGTGAGGAATTAATATAGATTTTGGGGTTTTGGTACGTTGCAAGTTTTAAGGATTCAAGCAATAGATAAAAAGCTTCTAAGGTTTAAGGATCACCGCAATAATACTCATGCATGCAAACACAATGAATCACACAAAAGATCGCACCTTTATCTATAAAAGAGTCAACTTTCGTTCACCAAGCAAAGTAATCAATCAACTTTTGTTAAATTAATCAACTTTCCTACCTTTTTTTTTAATTAGGTTATTCAAACTCTTGTTTCAAAACCTTATAATTACTATCCAATTTACAATTATCTCTTTCAATCTAATTGCAAACAAGAAAATTCCCTAAATTTGGTTGAAGGACTTAAGCACAAAGATATAAAGATAGATAAAAACACTCAATTCATAGATTCATCGAATCTAACACACAAGACTATTGTTGGGCTCGCCCCAACCCTAGAAAAAGGAAAACTACTCACGCATATTCATGGTGATCAGCATTGAAAAAGACATAGAAATTGGGTAGAAGAAACTGAAATAAAACTTATATAAAACCTGGAAAATAACTTCACAAAGCGTCTCAAAAGCCTTGCAAAACGTGCCCTAGCTTTCGCTTCAAACACGCCCTAAAAAGCTCTCAAATCGTTCCTCAAACTCGATCTCCAACTTGCTCTAAGTTGCTCTAAATTCAATGACCCAGATTTTTAAATTATTCCAATGAATAATCAAAAGTTACTTTTAATATCATCCATTTATCTTCTTAATTCAATGACCCAGATTTTTACTAACGTGATACACAATAAGAGCCATATGATCTATACTCTATGCATATGGTTTAATGATGGTATTTAAGTTGTTCAATTTCATTTGTGAAAAAATTAGATTTTTGAAAGTATTAACGTATATCTATCTTTCAACTAATAAAAATACCTATTACCGAGAACCGGTTAAAAAAATTATGACCTTAATTAGTTTTATCTTTTTTATATATCCTTTTTCGATATATTGATGTGTATTTTTTAATGAATTATCAACATACAGGCAAAAAATTATCAATATGTCACGTACTCGATCAGTGGTTTTCTAAATAGCAATATGACATCGAATTTTTTTTAATAACTATATATCAAACTCAAAGGAAACCAGTTTTAAATATAAATTTGTAGAAATATAATTGAATTTTAAAATCAACTTTTTCATTTATAAATATGTTTAAAAATATAGTCACAACTCGATCACAACAATTCTCAAACAAGTTAATCACGTATATTTTTTATGTTCGGAACCAAATTACATATAAAGTACATATATATGAAGCTATGCATAATTTTCAAAGCATAGCTATTATTACATATATAACAAGTACGTAGTATATCCTCGAACACCAAAGTGTTTGAGGGGTCCAGATATACGTATTCGATCTTATTACATGACAATATATATGGATTCAAATACTTAATGATCTCGCATATGTATAAAACCTTAACATACATGTAATTCAGTAAGGGCGTTGGCCTACATAGTTACCCGGAGGGTCGTAGCTGCAGATGACATACCAACCGCCAGTGGTACATGGAGTACGAGCACACCCCACCCTAATGGAGCTCCTCCACACCACTTGAGTATAATGTCCGCACACCTTACCTGCTGCGCAGGTGTTAGAGGCATAGTTATAGAATTGCTTTTCATTCACCCACAGGTTGACAGCATCTATCCCGGTTATGAAACCACTGTCGCTGGATGACCTCCCAGTAGCGAGGTTCTCACCGTAGGGCCCACCGGAGTGGACTAGGTTGCAGTTGCCGCCCCTTGAGTTGGCGTAGTTTTGGGCGTAGGTTGCCAAATTGTTGTCCCATGACATGGGGCCAACACCCACTTGGGCTCGAGCTGCGTTGTGGACAGCCAAGTAGTCTTGGGGGGAGTTTTGGGCAGTTGAAGAGAGGGCTAGGGCAAGTGAAATCAGAATGAGAAGACCGTTTTTAGTGGAGAGCAACATTTTAATCAGCCTTAGGTTAATTGTAAGTGTGTGAGGATGGAGATCATACAAGGAAAGAAATTAATATGGATGCTATATTTATAGATTGAGGGGCAACATTTAACCATAGAACTGATCGAAGTAAACCTTGGAAATTTTGAATTTAACGAAAATTAATATATTCAATCAATGGGAAAAATCCGGCCAAATTATCCATCTATGCCTATATCTATATCTATCTATCTATCTATCTATATACTAATCTTATTACCCACACAAAATTAATATATTTCATATTATTATATTAATCAATTTTTTTTAAGATTAAAATAAGGAGGTTAAAATAATCTCTAAAATCTTTCTATTGAGGATTTTAAGTTAACAAAAAATCTAAACTAAGATAAAGTTTGTTTAAAATCTATCAATATACAATTGATATAAACAAATTAATGAATCACTTTATAACAACTTGTAACATAAAAATAAATGCCATAAAAATAAATGCTTACCATAAGTGTATGTATGATCTTACGGTAAAAAGCAGTCTAAGTAACTAACTCAAAGATATGTAAATTAATTGAGATTAGCTTAAATCGGTTGGGCATAAAAAAAATTTTAGCGTAGACCAAAATTTATATTTTTTCTATTGATAAACTATGGAGAATATGATGTGAAATATTTAATTGAATAAAACAACATATATAGTTCATAAGTGTCATTGATTTTAATTGATGAAGTTAATTAGATTATAAATATTTTTTTATTAAATAAATATTCAGTATTCATGGTGTTATAAAATGATATAATTTCACAAAAATAAAATCATATATAAATATATTATATCCACTTTGATCTAAAAGGTAGAATAATTAAACAAATATTATTTCTTCATCTTTTAGATCTTGACGGCATGATACATACATATATATATATATATATATAGATATAGATATATTGTATTCAATTTTATCTAAAACATAGAATAATTAATTGACCAAATATTAGATAGATTATTTGATCTAAAAAGATAAGATTTCTAACTAATTAAGATATAAGGTTGAATATTTATAAAAATAAGTGGGATCATTAATTGAGATGGAAAATTATATTGGCTCATTAATTGATATAGATAAAAAAAAAAAGATAATACCATATTAATATGACACATATACGATATTAACCTCATTTTAATCTAGAATATGACACGTATGCGATTGGCAGCACAACCCGTTTCAGGCCTCTGTTTTAGTATATATATATATATATATATATATATATATATATATATATATATATATATATATATATATAGAGAGAGAGAGAGAGAGAGAGAGAGAGAGAGAGAGAGAGAGAGTAGGGATCTATTGTGCACAAGTCTTAGGGTGTACCTTGTGCACAGATCTGAACCTTTGATTGAAATGAGATGGAGGGTTGAGATTAATTTAATTTTTTTTTCTAATTTTTAATTAACAAATTGTGAGCCCCAGTAGATTTCAACCCACAGGCGCACGTGTGATTTTGAGAAATAAAAACCTAATCCCAATTTTAGGCTATATTTGACAGTAGATTGTAAAAAAGAGATTTTGTTTAGATTTTGTAGATTTTAGAGGTTAGAGGTTTTTTTTTGTGTTGATTTTGGAGATTTTGGAGGTTATGAATTTTCCAAAAAAAATCTAGTGAATAAGCTAAAAGATGTTTGGTGTGTGTAAGATTTAAAGAGGTTTCTATGATGAAAAATTAAAAAATGCCCTTAGTTTTTACCTTCCCCTTCCCTTTGGCCTCAGCCACACAATACGCGTCTCACCATTGCAACCTCCCACTAAGGTCTCGCTCTGCTTGTGGAAAAACTGGAACATTGGTCCGTTGGTAGCGCGCTCCGCTTCCGTTCATTCGAGGTTGGGCACTTGGAGCACCATCATCCACGTCAGCCTTCAAAGGAGCATCCTCTTTGACATCGGCGTCCAACTGAGACGAAATTGGTACCACCTCCTCCCTTCTTTCTACCCTTGTTCGATGCTTCACTTTGAAATTCAATTTCTGACAGAGAAGGCGTGCTTGATGAGGAGAGCAGTGGAGATGAATCGACTTCTTACGAGGGAAGGAATGGGCAACAAATTTTGAAATCTCCACAAAAGCTTCGAAATCTCCCACCCTCAAGCTTCCATTTTGCTCAAAAACAAATCTAGAAAAGCCCCTCCAAAAGCTTGAAAAGCTTGCTCATAATCTTCTGCCAAACACTATGCCTAGAGATTATGTTTTTTTTTGAAAGCTTGAAAAGCTTGTGTCGAACACAACCTTATTCTTCTTCTTCATCGGTGGATATGTGGAGCCAAAGAAAGCGTCCGATTCCATTTTGTCTTCTTCTTCATTTGGCGACCGGCGATGAGGCTAGGTGGAGGCGAGTCGAGGCGAGGATAGGCATGGCCAGGTGGAGGCGATTCGGCGGCGAGGTGGAGGCGAGCCTAAATGTCTTCTTCTCCATCGGCGACATGGCTAGACGTATGTGTCGAATTTCGATTACTAGTGGTCATTGGTTGGTAAATTATTCGGTGAAATCTGATTTATTATTAGTCGGTAATTGAGTCTTTGGTCTGACAAACATCATAAAAACTTTTCATCGCACAAGCATTATTCGGTGAAATTTAAAATTTTATTCGGTCAAATATAAAGCATTATTTGTATAAATCATTATCATTATTTAGAGAATTGTAGTTTCTTTTATCTGAAATTGATTGGGAAAAACATTATTCGGTAGCATGTGATAAATTATTCAGTGGAATTGGTAAATTTTTGTCTAATATAAAACATTTTTCGGTGAAATAGAAAACATTATTCGTATAAATCATAAATTTTGTTTAGAAATTTGGGGATTCTTTTATCTGTAATTGATTAACAAAAAAAAAATATTATTCGCTTGCATGGGACAAATTATTTGGTGTGATTGGTAAATTTTAATATGAACTGGATGGAAAAAAGATAACTAACATTATTCGGTAGCATGTGAAACATTATTCAGTGGAATTGTCCAAATTTTAAAATGAACGAAATTCATATGGGCCCCTAACAAGTCACCCTAATCATTTTTTTTTTACAGTTACAAAGATCCCTGTTTAAAGGGAGAGTAGAGATGTTACATTCACTACTACACTTAGCTATATAATCAGCTGCATAATTAGCTTCTCGAAAGCAATGTTGGATCTTCGCTGATGAGAACTCCATTTGCATCATCTTGATCTTCTCTATGACTCTAAGTATGTCCCAAGGAGGAGCTTGTGGACCTTGAACTGCTTTGACTACTTCCAAATTATCACATTCAACTATAATATTCCTCCACCCATTAGTACAGGCTAGCTCTAGTCCTTTGCAAAGTGCAAGGATTTCGTACGGATAGTAGATCCCTTGGAAACTGTATCATGACAAATATCAATAACCTGGTCATGTCAGTTTCGAACAATAACCCCAATATGGCATTCCTCAGATCGACTAACCGATCCATCTACATTTATTTTATAGGCATTCATTGGTGGTTTAATCCATTTTGAATTTTTACTCATTCTCTTCTGATGAGTGGTTTTACCCTCTATTTGGGATTCCTTCCATTCTTTTATGGTTTTAATTTTACCCTCTATTTGGAATCACCCATAATCATTTATTTTCCCCAAATCATATTTTGTATATTAAAAAAAAACAACTTAAAATGAAATGCAAGAATGGATGGGGACTTGGAGGGGTAACCACATTCACAAAATCATATTTAGTATATTAAAAAAAAAACCTAAAAGCCCCAAAAAAAAAAAACTTAAAAAGAAATGAAAGAATGGCTTAATGGGGGAGCAGAGCTGTCAAAACACAAACAGACCCAAACGACCCGATCCGAACGTCCGAAAATTTTGACCCGGAAAATTTTGATCAACTTGAACCCGAAAACCCGGAAATTTTCTAGGTAATCTGAGTTTCATCCCGGTGACCCGATTGACCCGGTAATTTTGACCCGATTTACCCGATTGACCCGGTTGATTTATAATTATATATGATTAATTTTTTATACGGAGATTCCAATTTATTACATTTTATAATTACAATCACTTGATCTTTCATTTTCAAATCAACTTTTACATTTATTTGTATTGTTTAATACTCCGTCCGATCGGTAGTATTTGATTTTTTATTTTTCAAAACATTTTTTTAAGAAGATAAAAATTCTTAAAAAAATTAAAATATTAAAACAATTCTATGCTTATTACTAATTGCATGAAATTGTTTTTAAAGAATTATTTAAAATTTTGATATTTTATATATTATTACATTTTATTAAAAATTGTGAGAAATAATAAAAAATCAAATATTTTAGATCAGATATATTATATAGTATATAATTACAAGCATTATAACTTATGAACAACGTCTTTAATTTTAGAATTTTAAAGTTATTGCAAAATTATCAAATCATGAAATTTTTTTAGTTTAAAAGAAAAAATTGACAAACCGGAAATCGAACCGAAATGACCCGAAACCCTGTCAAACCCGGGTTCGAGTCAACCCGGATATACCCGAAACCCGTCTTACCCAGGATCCAAAGTGACTCGACCCGAACCCGACCTGAATGACCCATTTGACGGGTGTAGTGGGGAGGGGTAACAGCACACGCATGCAGCAACAGAGTTGGGTGGTTTTTGCTAGTGGGATTTATAATTAAAAAAATTATATTAATCTACCCCATTCATTCCGAATCAATCAATGGTCAAGATTTGTGTACACGTTACATCCTAAGGGGTGTGCACACTTGAACCACACCATATAGATAGATAGATAGATAGATAGATAGATAGATAGATAGATAGATAGATAGATAGATAGATAGATAGATAGATAGATTATTAATTCAGTATTCTCCTTACTTATGTGTCAGGTTCTCCTTCATCCACTCTCTTCCCACCAATCAAGTTTTTTTTTATCCATTGTCAAAAAAATACACAAAAACAATCAAGTTTTTTCGTCCTTTTTTATATTTCCTTTATTTTTAATATATTTACTAACTATTGGGCTTAATTGAAAATATTTTCTTCAATCTAATATAACTAAATAACAATTGAGCTTAAATCAAAATATTATACTCCATCTTATATATATAGGCTAAATCAATCAATCAAAATTTTCCCCTTAATAATTATTTTTCTTCCCTTTTTCTTTTCAAATCAAATATATTTTTATGAGGGAATTGTACAAACTAACCCAAAAAACCTAAAGTATTGCAAGGTTTATTTTATTTTTAACACATTTACTAAATATATCTATATAAAATCTTAATTTAGAAGAGTTTATACTGAGGTGTCAACATTAGAGAGATTTTAGGGGTTTTGACCAATTATAGTTTTATTTTTTCTCTTTAATCCTTTTTTTTAATTCTTCATTTTTCTTCCTTTTCTTTTAATTCTTTTTTTTTCTTTAATCTTACTAACTATCTATCTATGTAAACTCTTAATTTAGAAGAGTTGATGCTGAGATGTCAACATTAGAGAGATTTTAGGGGTTTTGACCAATTATAGTTTTATTTTTCTATTTAATCCTTTTTTTTAATTCTTCTTTTTCTTTTAATTCGCTTTTTTTTCTTTAATCTTACTAACTATCTATATCTATATAAACTCTTAATTTAGAAGAGTTTATGCTGAGGTGTCAACAATAGTGAGATTTTAGGGGTTTTGACCAATTATAGTTTTCTTTTTTCTCTTTAATCCTTTTTTTCAATTCTTCTTTTTTCTTCTTTTTCTTTTAAATCTCTTTTTTTTTTCTTTAATCTTACTAACTATCTATATCTATATAAACTCTTAATTTAGAAGAGTTTATGCTGAGGTGTCAACATTAGAGAGATTTTAGGGGTTTTGACCAATTATAGTTTTCTTTTTTCTCTTTAATCCTTTTTTTGAATTCTTCTTTTTTATTCTTTTTCTTTTAATTCTCTTTTTTTTCTTTAATCTTACTAATTATTGGGCTTAATTCAAAACATTGAATTCAATCTAATATAACTATCGAGCTTAACTTAAATCCATTTACTAACTATCTATATCTATATGCTATATTAATTTATGTCACATGCCCTCTCCATGTTCAAACGTATTTGTGGAAATATTATTTACATAATATCATTTTATTATGGTAACTATATTTTCTAATATTATTTATTTTGAAAAATATTCTAATATTAATTACCCAATATTATTTGATGTTACATTTTTTAACCAATGGGATAAATCAAAACTTTTATCTTTCACTATTTATTATTTATTTTTCTCTTTATCTCTTTAGCCCAAGTGTATTTTTTTTCTATTATTTTTAACACATTTACTAATCAATGGGTTTAATTAAAAATATTGAATTAAATCTAATGTCTATGATTAATCTATATCTAAATATTATTTATAAAAAAAATCGCGCTATGGCGCGGGGATCGTACTAGTTTACTATTAAAATAGAATAGTTTTAGCATATGTGAAATCCCTACCTTTTTGAAGCTATTTAAATCAATCTAATTTTTTTCCTTTTTTTTTCTTCTTCTTTTCCTTTATCCCTTTAAACCAATCATATTTTTTATTTTTATTTTTACCACGATTAATGACTGTTACGCTTAATTCAAATTATTGAGTTTAATATAATATAATGCTTACTATTCTAGCCGCCTCAATCCGGACCTTATCTTAAAAATCTTATTGAAAAAAACGTAAATATAATTTAAAAGATCAGATTTTTAAAAATCCTATCTACTTAAAAATTATATTAATATCTTTTTTATATCCATCAATATTTAACCTAATTGTTTTTTTTATATAGAAAATAATAGTTTCTTATTAACTTTTATTTTCAAACGTATAAGAAATAATAGAATTATTATGGGATTGTATATAAAAATAATAGTTTCTTATTAACTTTTATTTTCAAACAAGAAATAATAGAACATTAAACAAAGCCCATAAGTTTTAACAAAAAAAAACTCCCGAAACCATATAAACCTTGAATTGGTAAATAAAGAGTGACCATTTCGGATTTCGAACCGAAAACATATGAGTACTACCCACAAGTCCTTTTCGGTGAGCCATTCTGGATGGTTTGAAACCATGTAAACCGTACGGCCAAGAGAAGCAAGCACATATGATATGTGGAAAAAAGCTCCATCGACTACGATTTTTTTTTTAAATATCAATTTTTGTTAGTAGCTGAATAGATATAAAAATTTTCATCCACTCAAACAACTTGGCCCGAATTTTGACTTGAAATATTGGTTACTTGTGCTTGCGTGTGATGGAGGGCATTGTATTAAGAAGATCAAACAGACAAAACTAGCGTAGATCTCTTTATATGCACATATAATACGTTAATATAATATTATAATAATTTAGATAGATTTAAATAAATAAAAAGTAATAATTTAAATGTAAATAATTTTTTCCACCAAAAAATAACTTAGATATAAATAAAATTACTTCAACACATCTATCTATCTATCTATCTATGTATCTATCTATCTATCTATCTATCTATCGATATACATATACTAAAACTGATGTATTGGTGCCTACGTGGCGGCGCGTAAGTACATCTGCATATGTGGTGGCGCGTGAGTGTATCTCGCAAAGTTTTCTCCCGTCAAAAAGGAAATCTAATAAAAAATAATTATTTTATTTTACCATTAACACATAGATGGAATATCTTATAAAAGAGTAAATATTATATAAGGAAAGAACTATATCAATATAGTAGTAGTAATAATAAAAATAATTAATAAAACTGATTTTCATAGTCATACTTACCAAAAATATTAATAGATAAATATGTAATATTTGATAGGTGCTATTTTATTTATATTTAGATTATTTTTTGGTGGAAAGAATTATTTATATAAAAATCAATCATTTAATAATTGTTATTTTATATCTATCTATATTAATTTTTTAGGCCAAAATAAATAATTAAAACATTATATAGCCATATATGTAGTCACAATCCATCCGTGCATAGATATTTTAGTAAACTAATGTAATAAATATATATTACATATTTAATAAAAAAGAATACTAAAATACTTTTAAAAATCAACTATCTAAATAAATTACATGAGATTTAATTAACCATAGTTTAGAAAAAAAAAAGTTTTACGGGATCTACACTAGTTATATATATAACTAGTTAAAAATATTTAGATTATATATAACCGGTTGAACTAATTTTATTTATATTTATATTATTTTTTGGAGGAAAATATATTTTATATTTAGATTAACGCATTAGCCGTACACGGGACGGGATCTACACTAGTTATATATATAATCTAAATATATTTTATTTAGATTATATAAAAATATAAATAGCATTCAAATGTATAAGGTAAAAGTTTTTTTTCTAATCTATCGTTAATTAAATATCATGCAATTTAATATGTAGTTGCATTTTAAAAATATATTTTTATTAATATGTAATATATCTTCATTAGTTTACTAAAATAGATATGCGGTAATGGATTTTATCTACATATTATGGCTATATAATATTTTACTAATTTATTTTGATCCAAAAAATAATATACAATAAGTAAAATATTAAATAATTAATTTCGATATAAATAATTTTTTTAATTAAAAAATAATATAAATAAAATAACACATATCAAATATTAGAGACAGATAACGGTCGGTAAATATGGCTATATAGGTTTGATTATATTAATACTACGTAGAACGCTATGTAGGTTTTAATTAATTTGTATATGTACGTAAGATAGATGGATAGATAGATTACAAGCAAAAAATTTCATCCGATGACATTGTGAACATTGATAGCTGAATAATAAAATTAAGATATATATTTAAAATTCGTACAGCTATTGTAAAAATTAAATCAGGATAAAAGTAACAACTTTTCTTAGAATATCTACAATTAGGCTATACTAATGTAAAGAATAACTAAAACATAAAAGGAAAAAGTCTATTAAAAATGAAATAGAATAGACCGAGTTTCTATTTAATTAATTTTTATTATTAATTGAATTTTTATTTTATTCGAATTAATATATGAATATATAAATTTATTGATATAAAAGTCAATAATCCGATCCCTTACGCATGCGTAGTCCACTAGTTCTACTAGATAGCTAGAGTCGGCCGAGCGCAAGCTGCAGTTTTGGACATTAATCAACTTTCAAAGAAGGATAAACGCACAATGAATTAACCCATTTCTTAGTTGACCAAAAAAAAAAAACCCATTTCTTACGCCAAGTAGTTGTGGAATTTTTTTTGGCTGCATGTGCAACACATGCCAAGATGAATTTTATTTCTCCACCCATCGACTTAAATATATCATTTTAAATTATAATTTTTTTTTATACAGGACGTCCTTTCGGATGTGACCATGTGATCTTCGATCTCCTCATAACAACGGGCCTCAGTGAAGGATAAACACAATCCAAGATGCGCCAATCTGTCCATCACTTGGTTTCCCTCACGGTAAGAGTGAGAGAAAGCATTACAAGAAATTATGCTAAAAAATGTCGCTATGCTCTCGACGCTTTTACTAAGCGTCGATCACCACGTTCCATTTTCGACACTTGTATGCGTCGGGAATATTCTTGACACCCATTGGTGTGGAAAATGCTTAAAAAGGAAAAGAGTTGAGATGCACTTGTAGATCAATATTAGAGTTTCTTATTGAACCCAGCCGCCGGCCACTTCCCCTCCCCCTCCCAATCTCGCATATCTTCTCTTTCACCGGCTCACCGTCTAGCTCATCAATGATCCCAATTCTCCTCCTAGATGTCGTGTCCGTCGCCTGTTCCCGAGCAATGGACCTTAAACAACTCTACGAAATCGCCTTCGCCAATCGCTAGATACTTTTCATCCCTCTATTTCGATATACCACTCTCTTCTACTATTTTTGAGTTGCTAAACCCAATTGAACTTCGAAGATCTTTGCGAAATCGCTCATTTCTTCTATTTTTGGATGGGATGCATTTTTTAGCTGTCTAGCAATGGCCTTCTCGAAGTGGCTTGAAGCATATTCATCGGTTTTTCTCACTGTAAGGTTTTCACATCTTGGAAACGTCTCCAATTTTGTCTTTTCTTTCTCTTCATTTCCTCTGCGTTTTCCATATGGCAATAGTATCGAAAATCGACTCAAATTTTGTGACATTTCTCCTCAAATGACCTCCAACTCGCAGTTTGTTTCGTTCTGTTTGGAATGTGAATGTTAAATTTGTTGCTCTTTCCTGTTTGTTTATTATATGCATGAATTGAAGCATGCGAGAGTGTTTCAGCTTCTATGACTTCAATTGTTCCGATTTACATCTGAGGTTTGTATTTCTCTAACTCATGTATGTCTCCAGTACGAACATTTTGAAATGTTAGGGAGCAGAAATGGCAGAGAAATTGGTTTGTTGTAATTTCATACATTTTGAAACTCTATACTCAATAAATTATAAAGGAAGCATTTCATTTTCATATGTAGCTCTTGCCTTTGCTGAACTTACATCACTTATAGCACTAATTTGATTAGTATTTCATCATCATCATGAATGTGATTTTCATTGATTTATATAAAAGGAATAATTAGAAGCAATGGCATCAAGCAATTATCTTTCAATTTAGAACTTTGTACCTTCTGGATGAATTAGAAGCAACATCAAGTATAGTTACTACACTTTAATGATAAAGAATTCTCCATATGAGATTTTTGGATGAATTAATACAACCTTTTATTCTTTTTCGTGTCCATGTGTTGGAGGATATGGTTGCTTTTTCTTGTTGTGTCCACAATAAAAACTCACTAATGATAACAAAGCTTTTCTAGAGTCAACTTTCAGTCTTTCATGGTCTATGACTCTCATGGTTGTTGATGATATAGAAATTGATTAGGGCATATGATATAAGATACTACATGTATATAAAAGGATTTGTTATTGTTCCATTTAACTATTTCTCTGTTTGGATTTATTCCTCATCACTAATGAACCTAAATCCACTATATATATAATTGTATTGCTCTTCATACCATCGATAAGATTTTAGGCATTGAACAAGATGATTGTTGTCATGGTAGCTAGCTAACTTGTCAATATTGTTGAAGTCATGTTAGCTGATTTGTCATTGTTGTTGTTGTAGCTAATCTCTTGTGACTGCAGGTTGATTCCATGCCAAGCCTTGAAGCGGCAGATGGAAATCCTTCTAATGGAGATTTACATATTTACTGAGGGTGCTGCTTCTTTGCCACTTGAGAGGTGCTCCGACACTGAACTTGAAGCTGCACAGATGCATCTTGATTGAGGTAACTAGATATTGTAACACCCCTTTTTAGATCCCAAAGAAGTGTTGCAGCGCCAGTGAATCCGCAGACTTTAATGTCTTTGAATTCAACTGAGGCTTATAGGGACATGCAACCATGCTCCCATAAACAAGATGATAATTTAAGCAATTAAAATAAGATATGCGGAAGTCAATTAAATATCCTAGTTTAAAATATCTGATCACAATAACATAAAAATACCAAAACCATAAAGTAGGAATAACTCCACAATAGCTGAAACTAAAGTAGTAATGCGGAAACTTTAGAGGTTCAAAACTTGTAGTAAATAGATTCAATAAATGATAGTCTGCTCTTCAACTCTCTCCTGCTCCACTGCTTGCACTAGACCTGTGGAATATGGTCTGGTGTTTCGTGAGAACGAAGGACACCAGCCATCCAATAAATAGGATGGTTAGTACAATAAAGACTAGCAAATGATAGGGAAAATGTTCAGACTTTAACCTTGCAGTGACCATAAAACGGTATGTCTCAGGTTAAGGGAAAGACACGAATATTTAATAGTGGAAACTGAGTAAAAAGGTAAAGATTCACAACATGACTCGGATGATCATAACGATTGATTATAAGATAAGAAAAGGAATTATACCCGAGACAGATGAGTATAATAACTGAAATGATCACCTATTTAACAGTCGATAATAATCATACTCACCATAATAATAATAACAATAATAATACGTGGTACCGGTCAGGCCTTTAACAAGGTCCACGACCTACATCAGATCGTTGTTTTATCACCCCGCAGAGAATGCATTCCGGGATGGTGTTTAATGAAACCTTGTAAGGCGGTGGCTTAACGAACCACAACCTGCAAGTCAGTTTACTGCATAACTTGCCAAAGGCATAAAGCCACTCGCATCACGTGGTGCGCATTTTAACATATCACAACTAAGCATCACATGGTGCCTATCTTATCATATATAAACAAGTTATACTAGGTGATCATAATAACGACATTAAATCAAACAGGGGCAGGCATGGATAATTCAAAGGGTCTTACTATCACATTCCACTAGTTTGCATGAAAGAACAAGCAGAATATCATGCACTTTAGGAAGAAGAAAATGGGCAACCTTTACTTATCTCGAGTTATAAACAAACAATTCACATTTAATACCATAACACTATAATTACTTTAATAATAATTGCCCATTTATTTAACTCATGCCAATTTATGATTAAAAAGATAAATTACATCAAGCAGACGGGTATGCAATTTATCGAAATTGGCAAGGAAATTGGCCACAGGGCCGCATTCGACACGGAAGAATTTAAAAGGCACGTCAAAGGAAAATCACGAAACATGCAAAAGGCATTGAACGAAATCACTTGCCTTAACCTTCGATGATCAGCTGATGACAACAAGGCGAGATTTTACCACCTATTGAATCCAACGGAAACAAGGAACAATTAATATTGATATTTTATAAAATTAACTTTAATTAACTCAATTTGAAATTGAATTAATTCTATAAAGTTAAATATTTATACCAATATGAATTCCTCGGGAAGCGGGATCCGGCGTGGGTGCTTTGAGATTTCTTGGTGTCGCTGAAACGGGCAAGAATTGAATAGTTTAGAAATATTAGCCGCATAACTTAATAAATAATTAACTTAGGGCAAAAACAGAAATAGTATAAATATAAGGGACGTTTATGTGAATTCTATAAAAGAAATCAAAAACTCCCAACTTTAGAAAAGGAAAGCTTCGATGGAGTCTGTTGCACATACAGAGCGCTCTCCTCTGCGTCGGTGACCAGTGACTGGGGCGGCGGCTCGGCGGCGACGGCGGGTGGCAACAGTCGAGGAGGAGGGCTCGGCAATGATGGCTCGCGATGGGCGCGCACTGGCGGTGATGGCCGCGGCAATCGGCTCCTTCTTGGCGGCGAACAGGCTACCTCCGACGGCGAGGCTCTTCCTCCTCCGACGACCAGCAATTGAAGATGGCGGTCCGGCGGCGATGGGCAGCGACAATGGCGGCACTGCAGTGGTGCGGCGGTGGAAATCCGAGACGAAGGCAGAGACATCGGAGGCGGCTCAGCCGACTGTTCGTGGGCGTGGCAATCGGAGACGAGGCCTTGGCTCTTCCTACGGCGTCGATCGGTCGATGGCAGCGGCACTGGCGGTGGCTCAGGTCGCCGGCGGGTTGGGCTGGGTTGCTAACGAGGTGTGGTGATGGTTATGGCCGGGCAGCGATGGTTGGCTCTCGGCTTGAGAGTAATGGCAGAGGAGGCGGATGACGGTGAGGTTGAGGGACGGGAGCTTGTGGTTTTGATTTGTGAAACCCTAACATTTGACGTGTATTTATACGGTTGATTTGGGTCTAGATAAAAATGTATTTTTTTTAGTCTTCACGATTAAGAATCAATTGAGATATGGATTAAGAAATAAAAGAAGCGGATGAAAATAGAAAATACTCGTGAGATTAATATTATTTAATTTATCTTTATAAATTAAATAATAAGAGTATCTAAAGGGTTTATGTAATTAAATCCATCATATATTATTTCTCTTTAGAATAATTTAATTATTCTAATACATACCATATATCTTAGGTGAATTTATTAAATGACCAAATTCACACGATATACTATGGTTTGATATAATATAGATTTATTTAATTAAATACAAATAAGAAATAGCCAAAAATAATTTGGGGTATTTTAGATGCTACATTTGTCATATGAAGTCGTCAATATGAATGGTGTAGAGGACAATAATGAAAAGGCTAGAAAGGGGTATAACTACATTTATTTTTTTTCTTTGTCAGCTGCTCAATTGTATTCTACATACCTTCCACTATTAGTTAGTATTATCATCTTGATGACACCTTGTAATCTCTTATTTTGTGTTTGCAAATAATAAAATATGTGTCGTGTATTTATCTATAGAAAGAAGAACCCATGCCTTATGTCATGGAAATATTTATATTCCTCCCAAAAATTTGATCAAGTAATTTTTTTTATATAAAAAAGAGAAAATTTGCCCAACAGACACTTTTTTTGGTTCAATTGGTGAAATGTCCAACTTTTTGGACAAATTTGTGAAATGTCCACAATATAAACGCTATCTCCTATCCCCTCCTATCGCCTCCCCCGTCTCCTCCTTTCTCTGATCTATCTATCTCCTCCTCCTTCAGATCTTTGGCGTGGGCTTCAGATCTCCGGTTCGGCTTCGCATCCGGCCTCCAAGTCTGTCATCGACACATTCTCCCTCTGTCAATTCCCTCTGTCAATTCTGTGATTCTATCGTCATTGTCGCATCCTCTATTATTCTCTTTCTCTTTGTGAAATTCTATGTTCTACTGATTTCTTTCTGCAATTGGGGGGGGGGGGGGGGATGTTGGATGGTACATTGTACTGGATTTTGAATGTTATATGAATAGGCTTGGAGATCTCGTTTGATGCAAGTGATTTTTTAGGGAAACAGGAATTGGATTGAATCGTTTATGTATGTGTTTCTGTTGTCTTCACTGTCTTTGCTTGATAATGCTGAATTTGAAATTTTATCTAGATTGCGAAGCGGTTAAATATTATAACCAGCAGGTCCAACACTATTCAATTCTGAGGTCAGTTTCGTCTTTTGATTAGTTGGGAGAAATCTGAACGAGAAGTGTAAATTCTGAGGTGAAATCTAAATTAGTCTGTAGAATGAGAAACTTCAACACAGGTGTCTGAGAGATCAAATTTCTTATGTTGCTGTATATCTTCTGTTGCTGAACTTTGATTTGTAGTTGTGTGTGATATTGTGGTTGTCACTCGACTAAACATCATCACTATTGATCTGTTTCAAAATTTTAAAAATCTCTATCTGGTTTAAAAAATACTGAACAAGAGTTGGAGGAGGAAAAGCTCAATGAAAGAATTGCTAATCTTTCTGGTAGTGTGGTTGTGATCCAGGTGATTTATTACTTGGACATTGTAGATTATTAGCTTTCTTCCCTTTCTGTAGCATGTGCTTATGTCTGTCAATTCATGTAGGTTGGGAGATGATATTTCTATCACTTCCTTCTATAAAAATGACACCTTTCACCCACTACACTCTTGAAAGTCATCAAATATGTTTAACTGTTACCTGAGGATTAAATTGAACAACAAGTGTAAATCTAATTGACTTGTTGTTTATTTTAAAATAGCACTTACTAGTGTACTCATAAAGCTAATAATGCTACTGTAGAGGTTGATTTGTAGCACTCAGCCATATGAATGGACCATTTGTACCTAATGTTATGCAGTTTCTTTAAAATAAAATTGATATGAACCTTACACATACTGAATTTTAGTGAACATGCTAGTGTACTCATAAAGGCATTACATGTTGGCAAGAATCTTGTTTGCAATGAATGCCTTTGTTTGGAGCTATTCATTTGGTTGTGGAGTTATTTAGTTTCTTAGTCGAATGCTTTTAGCCTATTAGCTCAAATGGGAGAGCATTATGCTCGTGCATAAAGATGTGGGTTCGAATCCAATATATGCAAATTGAATTGTGATTAAAAGGTGCAATTTTAGTTTGAATTTTACTTCTTAGTGCTTGAATAGTGATTTTTTCTTGAATGGGTTTTGTACACTAGAAGAATGGGTTTTGTGCTGAAAGAAGGGGTTGGACTAGATGAATGGGTTTTGTGCTGACAGAAGGGGTTGGACTCTTGCATGTAAGTTTGTTTTTCCTTTTCAGTTTCTGCTTGATAGTCGGGCTCTATGAGAGTGCCGAAGAAGCTGCTAAGAGGGAGGAAATTCTTTTCCGTTTCAATAAGGTAATCATGTTTAGGATTTTGTATGGTTTGAGTGAGATGTTCTTTGTTTTCAGAAATGGATTGTTATATAATACAGTAAGCTAATTTCACAACATAATCGGTTTAACTTATAGAAATTCTAAAATTAATAAAGGGATTGCGATGATTCACATTTCCCAATCACTCAAACCCTTCGTAAAAGACTATTTGATCTTTAAATTAATGTATTTCAGTGCCATTGTGTGTTATGACTTATGAGATTATGCATAGTCAGTATCACTATGTGTAAGATGCTTATTTCATAAATAAAGATGCCTAAATTTTCCTCTTGGATGATAACTTGGGATGATATATATGACTAGCTACCAGTGATATATATCACAAAGGAGGCATTCATTATCCTCCGAGCTGTTACTTCTTGTTGAAGCCGAATAGAGACTTAATGGCATTGATGGCGTTTTCGTTTATGAATGACTCGTCAAACCTCTTCATGAGCGGATCAAACTCCTCTGACTTCCTAAGGTTCTCTAGATCCGGGTCTGATCTGATTCTCCGCAGCATCAAATGAAGCCACCATTAGTCCTCCATGGTTGATAGCAAAAGAGTAAAGTGCAAATGGTTGAACTGATTTACCTTGAAATCTTCGAACCCTGATTTCAATGCTTCTTCGAGAGCCGAGATGCCAGCTTGAATATGTTCATCACAACGAGCATAAGAAGATCATGAAACTGTTGTGCTTCTCCACATTCACTCACTCTACATAAAATTAGCAAGTAACTGATTCAACTTTGAGTAACAACAAGAAATATTGTGGCTAGCCGCTGAAGATTCATCACGAAACTGCTGTGATTGAGACTTTTGCACAACATGATCTTATTTTTGCTCAACAATATATTATATTTGCACAACAGTTGAGACTTTTGAAATTGTGCTCAACATGATCTTATTTTTGGTCATCAATAGACTATGATTGCACAAAATGGGTAATTGGTGGAAATTTGCTCAATATGATTTTATTTTTGCTAAACAATAGATTATATTTGCACAACAATTGAGACTTGTGAAATTGTGCTCAACATGATCTTAACTTTTCTCAATATTATTTTATACTTGCTCAATAGATTATTGCACAACATGGTCTTATTTTTGCTCATCAATAGACTATAATTGCACAACATGGGGGATTGGTAGAAATTTGCTCAACATGATCTTATTTTTGCTCAACAATAGATTATACTATTTGCACAACAATTGAGACTTGTGAAATTGTGCTCAACCTGATCTTATTTTTTCTCAATATTATTTTATACTTGCTCAATAGATTATTGCACAACATGATCTTCTTTTTACTCATCAATAAACTATAATTGCACAGCATGGGGGAGTGGTGGAAATTTGCTCAACATGATCTTATTTTTGCTCAACAATATATTATATTTGCACAACAATTGAGACTTGGGAAATTGTGCTCAACATGATATTATTTTTTCTCAATATTATTTTATACTTAAATGTGTAATTTTAGTTTGAAAAAGTATTAGAAAGCGCATATATAATATTAACTTATTCACTATTTTCTGGAATAATATTAATTTGTGTAACTCTAAAGTCAAGTTGTGAAAATCTAAAGTATAGTTGTGCAACTCTAATGTATAGTTGTGCAACTCTAAAGTATAGTTGTGCAACTCTACAGTATAGTTGTGCAAATCTAACACAATTGCGCAACTCTAAAACACAGTTGTGCAATTTTAAAATACAGGTGTGCAACTCTAAACTACAGTTGTGCAATTGTAAAATTATAACGTCATTAATGGTATTAAAGATGACAAGATGAATAATTACAATCATGCTGACATCAAGCCTATTTCAATCTAGATGAACAATTACAAAGATGAACAATTTCTGTTCTTTTCCATTGAGACGGTGTGAAAAAAAACAGTAGAAAACCAATTGAAGCAGCTTATAAACAAATATGGAATCCCAATGGTGTTTACAGTCCAAAATTTCAATGCTTAGCTAAAACTCCGCTTATACCAATTGAAACGCACTTGCAAAGACAACAGTAACTTCAGGTATGATGTTGTGCACCCAAGCAACTCCAGAGCAATGGCCAAGCATGTTCGAAGTGGTGCATGTGCTGCATGGAAGGCACAAATCTGACCTGGAGATTGATGCGATGGCTACCGTGGTCGTGTGCTGCTCAACTTGTGCACTGGTTTAGCCGCAACATCATCATAACTTCAAACCCAAATACCACATATTTCTTAGAAGTACAACTAAACCTCCTCCCTCAACAGCTTCAGCTGTCCTGTAGAGAGTAGTACCACCCTCTTCACATTTTGGTGCGACCACACCCGCCTTTCTTGCACTAAATTCTCCATCTATCCTGCCTTTGGTCTCCAAATCTAATCAGCAGCAGCCCGCCCATTCATTTTTGTCTTCAATTCATTAAGACACAATTTTCATTTTGAGCATAAGAAAAAGGACTTTCAGAAATGCTATATTTTGTGCAATATTATATGGTCGATCAAAAAAGATGGAATGCCTCTGTATGAGTATGGAATGCCTTTTCAAGTAAATTAGAAATTAAAAAATATCTTCCTGGATGAATATTTAAAGGCTAGAAACAAAGACAAACTAAAAGTGAAATGAAATGGCTACTCAAGTAACTCAACTAAATACAACAAAAGCATATAGGCAGGCAGCTGCCACTCAAACTGAGCGGAGTGTAAGAGAGTTAAAGAAGACGAGAGAAATTCAGATACTTGACACTTCACATGTCAGCAAAGCAAGATCAACAAGGGATAGCAAGCACAATATGACTATAGATAAATGATAGTTGATTTTTTAAGCAGGAAAAATGTATTGATTATATCACACATTCTTACTAAAGATACAACTTTGCCATGCTAAGTACTGTAAAATTACAAACAAAAACTTGTTATCCTTTCTACTGACTGAACTGGTAAACATCAACCAATTTCAGCTTCAAAAAAAGGATCTTTAACATGGAAAAAGGGTTTTTGGCTTTCTGCTATGTTATTTACATCAACAAAAAATGAATTCCACAAGAGGGAGAATAAGAGCACATAATCCACTAACAATTCTGATTAGGACTAGGTAAAATTTGGATCGGACCGGGACCAGATCAGAAATTACGGTCTTGGATCGGACCGGAAGCATTACGGTCTGGTCCACGGTCCAAGGAATTCTAGATTCCGGGTTCCGGTCCAAACCCGTGACCAGACCGGAATTTCCGGGTCGGACCGAAAATGGACCGGATTCCCTTTCCATTAAAAAAGAAGAAAGGAAAAAAAAAGGAGGAGGCGTGCCTTTTGTTTTACAGTACACACATCTTCAATCTTCATTTCATTATACAGATATGGTGGTCGTAGGTCCACCAATCCTTCCATCGTCCTCCCGCATTGGCACCCCCGCAGGTCCACACCCAGCAACCATGGTCCATGGGCTCTTCCTTCTTCCTCTTCTTTCGACTTTTCTTTTTTATTTCCCTTTTCATATTTCAGAATTTATGAGTGCGATTTGGGGAAATTTTTTCTTTTTCTTTCGATTTGTGGTGTTTCTGACTATCGATTAGGGTCCTTTTTGGTTCAATTGCTACTATTGGGTTCGGATCTAGCTTGTTTAGGGCGGTTTTGGTCTTGCGGCGAGCTTGTTGGTGGCTAGGGTTTAGGGCGGTTTGGGAGGCTCTTTCACTATTTGTTCATTAGCGGTGGGCTCGTTGGTGGCTAGGGTTTGGTCTGACGGTTGGCTCGTTGACGGATAGGGTTTTGGTCTGTTGCTGTGGAGTTTTCGGTCCAATCGGTCTTAACGGTCCGCGGACCGGAAAACCGGGACCATATGTTCCGGTCCCGGTCCGATCCACGGTCCATGTCCTCGGAGATTCCAGTCTATCGGTCTTGGATCGGATCGGAAATTCCTGTCCGGTCTGGTCCGATCCAGACTGGAAGCCCAGCCCTAATTCTGATTCTCCCTTGCAAATACCATTCCAAAATTCAGATTCCATTGCACTTTATCAGTGTAGCTTCCTGTTGCAACTCCATTGCTCAACCAATCACAAACCCTAGACTCCAAATATATGAATGTAATGAAAAAGCAATAAGACATACAACCATCAAGACCAAAAAGATATACTCAGATGATATACTCAGATTCCTAAGAATAAAAGATATACTCAGATGCCTTTATCTCAGATTTCAGCAAACAAGCATTACAAGCTGAGAGCACCTAATTTGACATGCTGACAGACAGGATAAGAATAACAAAAGATATACTCAAATATTTAAGCAAACAAGTATTACAAGCTAAGAAGATTCCTAAGTACACAACGAACCTTATCTAAGATTTCTTATTGAAGAGGAGAAACATGATAAACCATAAAACACTTATACGAGGCTGAATTTAAAGCATCAAAACATGAAAGCAAAATTCAGCAAGTGTTCAATGTCTCGGAACAGTTTTTGGACAGCAACATAGCAGTCCATTTATCCTTCTAATAGATCAAACAACCAAGTCTAAAAATCAAGAAACTGATATATAGCATATAGAAGATCATCAAGAACATTTTAGACTTGAAGAATTCAGCAAGAATTCATAAATTATACCATAAACAAGAGCACAAGAATTCAGAATCTATAGGCTCCTGAAAACAACCTTCAATCACTCCATATAGCACAGATTGAAAAGACATTAGGGGAAAAAAACCATGTTAGCACACTAAACAAGCATCAACAAACCATGTCAGCACACTAAGCAAGCATGTCAGCACACTAGCCATAGATGAGTGTTCAAATCTCAAGATGCAAAACACAGGTAAACGATCGGAACGAAACCTCGGCTCGAAAAAATTGATCAACGGTGATACTGCAAGCAAAGAAGCAAAGCCAACAAAAGCAAAGATCGATTTCTTTATCAATCGATCTTGGATCGATTGATAAGGAAAACAGCCGGAACGAAACTTCGGCTAGTAAAAATTGATCGATAGTGATCCTGCAAGCAAAGATTCAAAGTCAGTAGAAGCAAAGATCGATTTCCTTATCAATCGATCTTTGATCGATTGATAAGGAAAACAATCGGAATGAAACCTCGGCTCGTAAAAAATGGATCGACGGTGATCCTGCAAGCAAAGAAGCAAAGTCAACAGAAGCAGAGATCAATTTTCTTATCAATCGACCTTTGATCGATTGATAAGGAAAACAGTCGGAACAACAACATCACATTCACATTCTACACGAAATTGATTCCCCGTTCTGTTCATTCACAAATCAAAGTTATTATTTTGCAATTACATGTTAGTTGATTTTCGTACAACAGTTGTGAATCGCAGGTGTACAGTACCATAGGAGCAATTGAGCAATTGAAGGATTGCATTGCTTTGCGCATCAGATCCAGAATCCCCAAAATCAAAGCAAGAAAATCAAATTGAAGGGGAAATCGAAGCACAAATCAACGAAAGAACAAACCATAGCTCCAATTGGGAGAAGAAAAGTAGTAATTGAAGATATATGTAAAGAAAGAAGAAGGAACCTTGTTCTTGATGGAAGGAATTAGCAGCATTCAACACAGTGGAGGAGAGAGAGTACCAGCGGAAGCTTGCAGGACATGAAGTCGGTGTTGGAGTCCTGATGCCGAGGCTGGAGATCGAAATTCGGAGAGAAGCACAACACAATAAGCGAATTGAAGGAGCGGGATGAAGAACTGCACCAAATTCGGAGAGAGAAAGAGAGATGTACCTCAAGCCGGAGCCATCTCCATCAATTGTCATCGTCGCATGGATTGAAGAGCGAGGAAGCTAGTATCTGAGTCGCTCGCAGAGATGGACGGGAGAGAGAGCGTAGCAGGTGATTTATATTGTGGACATTTCACCAATTTGTCCCAAAACGTGGACAATTCACCAATTATGACAACTTTTTTTGACATTTCACAAACCCCCTATAAAAAAATCCCTTAATCAGCCTTCAAATTTAAGTAACTTCTTGTGCTAGTTGTGGAGGAAGCATGGTATTGGCTTGATTGTTTTTTTTGTTGTGTTTTTTTAATCAAAATTATAAATATACACTATTTTCTATAATATTTTTTCCCCAAAATAAAGGTCAGTAACATGGTTCATAAAAGAACTGTGCCGAATATCATTTTAAAAAAAAAAGAGATTAAGCACGGTTTTGAGATTGAATTGTGTTAAATATTAAGCATGGTTATTTAGTTGAACTGTGCTTGTTATTTCGGAACACACTTTTATAAAAAATGTGCTCTTTTTTTGAAAGGCGTCCGCTATAAGGACAAGTTTAGAACTGTGTTCCCATTTACAAAATAACCGTGCTCTAAGGCTGTTCCCCTAGCAAGTGTCTGCTGTTATAAACTTTTGATGTTTTCTACGAGGACTTACACTAATATGAGAGTCCCTTGCCATGATGCTTAAGTATAACAGTGCCTGCTATTCTACAATATTATTGTGTTTGGACTTCAGAGCATGTATGAATCTGAAAAATCGATATCTAACTACTTCAAATTAATATATGCAATGCATCTTCCTTTTCAGGTTCATAGGCTCATATTCATCACTATCAGATCCATTAACTGGTTGTTCAATCTTCTCATCAGGTTGTCAAATACGCAACACTTCAACTTGAATGCTTCATGCAGGTGAACTTGCCTGCCATATAAGCATGTTACTTTTAAAAATTTTAAGCTTCTCATTACATATCAATATCATGGTTGCTTAAAAATGCCTTTTTATCTTATGCAACTGAATCCCCAAGAAAGAGGTCCAACTCCAATGATAGATCCTGTTGACTCTTGTGGCTTCAGTCAATCTACACCAATTTTGAAGATGGAAGTACTATTTATTCCCTACTTATCTTGAAATCCTTGGTTTTAATTTTATTTGCCTAACTAGAAAACACGACACCAATGATTTTCTCCTGTCACCTTACTAATTTTGAACAAAATATATTCTTTTAAATGTGAATGTTTCAGGGTATACCCAAATGTCATGGCTGCTCATCCATAAGAAGCAAACTATTGGAGGCCAAACTATTTCTGCTAACTCTATACAAAATGGTGAATTTCTAAAGTTTTGGTGCTGCATACTGAGTTTTGGTACTTTTTTTTTGTTACTTGCATTTTAAATCATTATTGTTTCTTTCAAAATGCCGATGACAGTAATTCATAGGTGGGAAACCAAGAGTCCTCATCCTGTGGATAAATCAAGGGATTGTTACCTGAGGTAAAAGGGCGAGGACTATATCTTTCTTTCTAAATGAGCTATACACCTTCTTATATTTCGTTTTTCCTGTACTGAAATTCACATTGTGTTATTTCACATGCTTATTTTATGTAATTGCACATGAAGATTGTTAAATCTTTTGGATTTTTGAAAGTGATCAGAGCAGATGATTGGTCTCTGGTCGGGACAAGTTCCCAACTAAATTTTCAGTGGATGAGGAATTGCAACACATTTATTAGATTGTTGAAACTTGAATTATCATTGACGATGCCATAGAAAATCACCCCTTGGAGAAATACCACTTATGACGTCAGAAATGGGTCACCTCTCCTACCAAAAGACAGAAGACATTGGGGCAAACTACATTCTAGCACCCCTTAGTAACCGCGAAGCAGACAACAACAAGAATGGTGCTGCATCGCGACCATTAAACACTTGACACCTCATTAAGCTGCTCGCTGGGCATAGCCTACCTCGCTGGCATCCCCTCCAAAGCCTAAAACCTAAGCACGGGGGCATGTGTTACACGTGTCCTCAAGTAACCCACGAGGTCGCTGACCAGCTACTAGCTTAACCCCCCTATAAATACCCACCATAAACCCACAACACATTGATATGATTTTGGAGGAAAGAACTAGAAGAGCTCTGCAATTCTCTCAGACCTAAAAGCCTCGGAGTTAAGTTCTTAGAGATCCTTGATCGGAGAAGAATGCACCTGGAGTAAGAACATCATCTGAACAAACTTCCTCTAAAGTCGACGATCGAACAATAATTACTTGATCGCGGCTCATAATAAGAAAACCAATTGTCATCCATCTTAATTAGACTCGTAGATAATTCGACATCTGTCGTCACCTTGAGGTGATAAGTATAGGTGAAATTCCAGGATTGCGCCAATGGCACAGTCTGTGGGAACCTATCACGACGAGAGGTTCCGCATATCAATATGTTTCTTTACATTCAATTTTTTTACCTCTTATTTTTTATTGTTAATTTTATTTTTATTCTCCCTTTTTTTCTACACTCTTATTACTCGCGATGAACATTATTTTTATCTTTGGCAACTAACAAATTTTGCAGGAATAGAACCATGAATTTTACATTATTCGATGAAGAATTTGGGAATCAGCACCGCAACATCGAAGAGACCGATGACCTCAACCTCAACAATCCCCCCAACGAAGAAGTTCAACCTCACCGCGATGAGAATGTCCCTCAGCAACCTCCCTAGAATGCAGCTCAGCCTCCCCTTTTTGGTCAATATGGGATGTAGGGCGGCTACCCCCCATATCAATACTTCGCGGGAGCCTATCCGCAAAATCCATACTACGGACAACCAACGAACGGGGTGCCATCCCAGCGCGATCCCCATGGTTACTATCAACAGCAGGGCCCCATACCCACGAACGTCAACCATTTCCCTAATCCTACCGACTGCCCACCCAATCATGGTTTTAAGTAAGACAACGACATCATCGGAAAAAAGGCCCACGAATGCAACACCAGGGACGTATCGTCACGCTCAAATTCTCCGGGAGCACCCGACCCTGTTTGCAGCGGCGAACCCACTTTCCCATCTGCCTTTTGCATAGAGATACGCGAAACACATGTTCCCAAAAGATGGAGGGACATGTCTATCGCTAAGTACAAATGAGACACTGACCCCAATGATCACTTGAACCAATTCACAACTTCAATGGGGATGAACGAAGACGACAATGCTATGTTCTGTCGATCGTTCCTATCTACATTAAGCGGCGTGACTTTGACATGGTTCACCAATCTGGCCTGATCGTCCATCAACAACTTTGCACAGCTATCAAGCACATTCGTTGCCCATTTTAGCAGTGCTCGCATGAGGAAGCGGACCATGCTGGACCTCAATTCCATCAAGCAAGGATCATCTGAATCTTTGGGGAATTTCTTTAGAAGATTCACAAACATGGTGGTACAAATCCCAAAGTTTAACTATGAAACTGCAAGCACTATATTAATGGGCAACCTGGCCAAAGGTGATTTCAAGATCTACTTGTTCTGAAAAGAACCGAAGAACTATGACGATCTGTGAGAGCTCGTCACGATACACATCCACGCTATGGAGGATGCTAGTTCTAGATCGCGACCCAATGAAGCCAAGCCCTCTTTCTACCACAAGGTTGCCAATAAGTATCGGGGGAAAGGAGGGTTCGATAACCAACAACGCAACAACCCTAATTTTCAGTACCATGTCGCCCCACCGCGGGCTCCCCAACAGGAGGTACAATACAACCAACGAACTGGGCCGAGCCCACATGACGCCCCAACAAATGTAATGATGGCACACCCTGATGAGATATCCCCCCCCCCCCCCCCGGTGAATCCCAATCAACCCATCGCGCCACCACGATAGTACAACCCTCCTATCCCTCCACCTCGACAATACAATCCCCCGTACGCAGCTAGGGGAAGAGGAAGAGGATCGTACCCGCGAGGCCGAGGAGGACGAAATGGGAACATAGGAGGAGAAACGCCCTTGAAGCAAGGTCCTCGTCAAATCGCCCTGAGCGTTCCAAGAGGGACAACCGGAACCCGCCGCCCCGCGACGGGTGCATCAATACCATCGCGGGGGAACACATTTCCTCTGGTACCAACAATCAGGAGAGGAAAAACTATGAAAGAGAGGCATGTCGACCCCCCTTCGAAGCCAGCGTCAGACAAGCGTCCACTAAACACGCGGTATTGAATTTTTTCGTTTTTTGACGCTCGCGACCTCAGGATGCCACATTCGGATCCCATGGTCATCCATGTGCAGCTAGGGACCAAAAAAGTCAAGTGAGTGATGATAGATACTGGATCTTCGATGGACGTTATCTACTGGAGCGCGTTTGAACAACTTGGGATCGCAGAAAGTGTTTTGCCGTATTACTTGGGGAAGCTCGTCTCTTTTTCAGGAGATGAAGTCGAAGTAGTTGGGACCATCGAACTAGCCTTGAAACTTGGGACGACTCCCAATAGAAGAACTCACATGATAGAATTCATTGTAGTCCGATTACCATCTATTTACAACGCATTTATGGCCGAGTCAGTCTGTTCAAATTTCAAGTCGCGTGCTCCATTTATCATTTCAGCATCAAGTTCCCATGCGGTGATGGGAAAGTGGGCCAGGTCCAGGGAGAGCAGGCAGAAAGCAGAGTTTGCTACCTATCCTCGCTTAAAAAAGGCCACAGACGAGTGTTTGCGATTGACAAACCAGGTCAAGAGTCACTAAAGATAGAGGCAATTGACGATAGCGATCAAGAAGCCACATCTGAGAAACAACAAGCAGAATTGGAAGTAAGACCTGAAAAAATGGCAGATAAGATCATTGAAGAAAGGATCGCTTTCTTTCCATTCTCAGACAAAACTGAAGCCCTCTACCACGGCCACAACTTAGTAGGCCTTGATTTGGACAGCATGAAAGAGATACTAAAAAATTCGTGAGATGTCTTTGCCTGGTCGCCTCAAGACTTGAAAGGTCTCCCTTGAGAAATCGCGGAGCACTCTCTGAGGCTCAATCATGATACAAAGCTTGTGTGCCAAAGGAAAAGAAAGATGGACGTTGAAAAATCCAAAGCAGCCAAGGAAGAAGTAGATAAGCTTCTGCAAGCGGGGTTCATCCGCAAAATCAACGACTCAACATGGTTGTGAAATGTAGTTTTCGTAAGAAAGAGCAGTGGCAAATGGAGAATGTGCATCGATTTTAAAGATCTGAACAAGGCTTTCCCCAAAGACAGTTACCCTCTGCCTTCCATTGATGAACTGGTAGATACCACTACAGGTCATGCAACCCTGAGTTTCCTCGATGCATACTCAGGCTATAATCAAATGAAGATGAGCCCCCGCGACGAAAAAAGCACCGCCTTCATCACCAACCAAGAAACTTTCTATTATAAAGTAATGCCTTTCGGCCTTAAAAATGTCGGGCCACTTTCTAGCGAATGATCGTGAGAGTCTTCATACCACAACTTGGAAGAAACATCGTGGTTTATGTCGATGACATTGTGGTCAAAAGTCTGACGAAAGAAATTCATCCCAATGGCCTCTAAGAAACCATCGATACCCTTAGGAAGAATCGCATCTGTCTGAATCCAGAGAAGTGCGTTTTTGGAGTCGATTCTGGGAAGTTCCTGGGTTTCATTATAAGTCACCGAGGCAATGATGTGAACCCTTCGAAGGTTCAGGCAATACTCCATATGGCCCCTCCAATGACACTCAATGACATCCAAAAGTTAAATGGATCCATCAATTACCTCAGTAGATTTTGCTCGCGATTAGCAGATCACTCCTTGCCCTTCTTTGAACAGCTGAAAAAGAAAGGGCCAATTGAGTGGAGTTACATTCTAGATAAAGCTTTTAAGAGCATGAAGGAATATCTCGTGGCGCTCCCCACTCTTCATTATCCACGTGAGGGTGAAACCCTTCAACTATACCTCGTGGTCGGATCAACCACCATCAGTACCGTACTTACCAGGGAGTCAAAGTTTCCTATCTATTTCGCTAGCAGAGTTTTACAACTCGTCGAATCCAGTTATACTCCCATAGAAATAATGGCCTTGTCTGTTGTCTTCGTGGCCCGAAGATTAAGACCATACTTCCAGGCCCACACCATCGAGGTGCTCTTCGATCTGCCTCTACATCAGATCCTCCATTCGCTGTCCCTCTCAGTAAGAATGGTTAAATGGGCAGTGGAGCTTTCAGAGTTTGACATCCATTTCAAACCTAGAAAATCTCGTTTGGCTCAAGCATTGGCCGATTTCATTGTCGAAGCTATTTTTAGAGATGCCAAAGACCGCGATGGAGAAGATTAGGTCATCAACGTTGATGGTTCAGTATCAGCAGGAGGATATGGGGAAGGAGTAACAATCACAAGCCCCAGGGGGAAGTAACTGATTTATCTTTCCAGCTATTATTCAAAGACATCAACAACGAGGTAGAATATGAAGCACTAATCGCGGGTATCGAAAAAGTGATGGTCAATGGAGCCCAACAAGTCCAAATTTTCACAGACTCAGAAGTAATCGCTCAACAAGTCAAAGGGCAATACGAGGCTAAAACAAGAATGTTACCAGAATACTTGGCTCGCGTACAAACACTGACAGCGGCCTTCAGACGCTGTTCTATTTCGTCCATCTCCCGCGAGCAAAATGAATGCGCCGATATTTTAGCCAGAATAGGGGCCACATTGCCCCTCAGATTGAATAATCGCATGGTGATTGAGCAAAAGCATGCCGGGGGGGATCCACAAAGGGGTTTTCAAAATCACAAATCTCGGAGACTGGCGCAGACCCCTCTTACAGTACATCACTGAAGGTGTATTAGTAAACATTTTGCCAGGCGACCAAAACATCAGAAAGCGAGCGACTCGTTTTCGAGTCAGGGATGGCCGACAATACACAAGAGGTTTTAATCTCCCCGACCTCCTCTGTGTATCGAACCAAGAAGGTCTCGATCTTATCCGCAAACTCCATGCAGGTGTATGCGGAAATCACATATCCGCAAACCAAGAGAGTTATGGCAGCCAAGATCACGCGATTTGGGTACTACTGGCCCACTCTCAGAGCCGACACTGCGATGATCATTCACATATGCGATCCCTGCTAGCGACATGCATCGCACAATCATCGACCTCCTCATCCATTAAAGTGCATATCAACACTCAGTCCTTTTGCGACGTGGGAAATGGATATCTTGACCCTTTCCCAACAGCACTAGGCCAACTCCATTTCATCATTGTTATAGTCGATTACTTCACAAAATGGGTAGAGGCCGAAGACATGGCCACCATTATAGCGGAGAAAGTACGCAAGTTCCTTTGGAAGAATTTGATCTACCGATTTGGGGTCCCACAGTCCATCATCACTGACCACGTGCCATAATTCGATTGTGAAGGGATCCGCGATTTCTGCGTCGGGCTCCACATTGATTTTCGATTCTCATCTGTAGCTTATCCGCGGTCCAACGGACAAGCCGAAATCACGAATCGCCAAATTTTGAAAGCCTTAAAGAAAAGGTTGGGGACAACAAAAGGGGAGTGGGCCGAAACCTTGCAACTAGTACTATGGTCTTAAAGAACTTCTACCAAGAGCCCGACTCGAGAAACATCGCTCGCAATGGCTTTTGGGGTCGATGCGATCATTCCAGTCGAATTGTTGGTACCATCGGTTAGAGTAATTGATATCAACAAAGATACCAACGATGAGGCCCTCGAATTGTAGCTCCACTTGCTAGAAGAAAAGAGAGACTTGGCCTGTCTTAAAGCAAATGACTATCAACGTCAACTAGCTGAAGGATACAACAAACGCGTTTTCTTGTGCCCTATACAAAAAGGAGACCTGGTCCTCTGACAAGCGACATCGGGAGGAAAGCTTGAACCAAAATGGGAAGGCCCCTATGTCATTCACAAGGAAGTAGGCAGAGGTTCTTTAAACTTCAAAATTTAGAAGGAGCCATCCTCGCAAAGTAGTGGAATGCCAGAAATCTCAAAGCTTATTTTGCGTAAATTTAGCCATGTATTTTGGAGACCTGATGACTTAGATTTTCTATGTATATGAGTCACCAAGAATAAATTTAGCAATCTGGTGTCTTTCGAACATGGATGTGCAAATAAGCCTCTACGGAGAATAAATTTGGCAATCGCGTGTCTTTCGAACACGGATGTGCAAATAAGCCTATACGTTGAATAAATTTAGCAATCGCGTGTCTTTCGAACACTGATGTGCAAACAAGCCTCTACGGAGAATAGCTTTAGCAATCACGTGTCTTTCGAAAACGGATCTGCAAATAAGCCTCTACGAAGAATAAATATAGCAAGGGCGTGTCTTTCGAACACGGATGTGCAAACAAGCCTCTATGGAGAATAAATTTAGCAATCGCGTGTCTTTCGAACATGGATGTGCAAACAAGCCTCTACGGAGAATAAATTTAGCAATCGTGTGTCTTTCGAACACGGATGTGAAAACAAGCCTCTACGGAGAATAAATTTAGCAATCGCGTGTCTTTCGAACACGGATGTGCAAACAAGCCTCTATGGAGAATAAATTTAGCAATCGCGTGTCTTTTGAACATGGATGTGCAAACAAGCCTCTACGAAGAATAAATTTAGCAAACGCGTGTCTTTCGAACACGGATGTGCAAACAAGCCTCTACGGAGAATAAATTTAGCAATCGCGTGTCTTTCGAACACGGATGTGAAAACAAGCCTTTATGGAGAATAAATTTAGCAATTGCGTGCCTTTCGCATAGGGATGTTCAAACAAGCCTCTACGGAGAATAAATTTAGCAATTGCGTGTCTTTCAAACGCGGATGTGCAAACAAGCCTCTACGGAGAATAAATTTAGCAATCGCGTGTCTTTCGAACACGGATGTGCAAACAAGGCTCTACGGAGAATAAATTTAGCAATCGCCTGTCTTTCGAACACGGATTTGCAAACAAGGCTCTGTAGAGAATAAATTTAGCATTCGCGTGTCTTTCGAACACGGATGTGCAAATAAGCCTCTACGGAGAATAAATTTAGCAATCGCGTGTCTTTCGAACACGGATGTGCAAACAAGCCTCTATGAAGAATAAATTTAGCAATCGCGTGCCTTTTGAAACAAGCCTCTAGGGAGAATAAATTTAGCAATCGCGTGTCTTTCGAACATGGATTTGCAAACAAGCCTTTATGAAGAATAAATTTAGCAATAACGTGTCTTTCGAACATGGATGCGCAAACAAGCTACTCAAAGATAAACACGACATGTTCGTTGTATAATAGATTAAAACAAAGTACAAAACGCTCAAAAGTAAATATTCAGACAACAACAGACGGATAAGATATAAATGATTAAATGCAAAAAACATTGCATAAAATCAAACAGGAAAAAACAACATCGCTACTACTTCAAAACTCATTCACTCGCTTTCAGGAATATGATGGTATATCGATTACTTCCTTCATACTTAAAAATAACGACGGACGCCCCAACACATAGCTCATTATTTTCTGCAAACGCACGCCAACCCTCAGTCTGAAAATAACGACCTTGGCTATCCTGATACACCCTGACACGAAACTCTTGCCCGGTAGGGGAAACCAAATAAACATGGTCCAACACCACGCGACCATAAATAGTACTAAAGGAATCCGGAAGATGCTGCAATAAATCGTAGTAAAATTCTATTGAATAAAGCCCAAGAATAAAAAAAAATTACATATAAAAGGTTAAAAGAACTACCAATTATTGAAGCTTCTCCTCAAAATCACTGAAATGGAAAAAATCTTGATGACTCGGATTAGGAGAATTCATTTCTCCTCACTTCGGTTCAGAACAGCAACAACAGGCAAATACAATAAGACGATACACACGCCACACTCTCATATATATTGATAGTAAAAAAAACTTTGTGTTTGGTTTTTTATTAGATACGCCATAAAAAAAGATCGCCCCGGTCCAAATTTTTCAAAGATGTTCTGCATGCAGAGGAAGTGGCGAAAGGTCAGAACATCACCCTACCATCCTGACCACCCACATCAAGTCAGGGAACAGTCATTTTCAGCTCACAAGCAAACAATAATGCACACAACCATATAACGCGCAAATTTCGAAAGTTAATTCCAAAACAACCATATTACAAGAAAAACAGAGCAAACACACCTCGCAATTAAACCAACAGAGTAGCATCAGACTTAAAAAGCCAGTTAGACAAGTGCAGAATAAACGAATCTATTCTATTACAAACCCACGACTTCTATCACGTGATTTTATTACACTAATCCTCATCCTCAAGTACGAGAACTTTAAAGCGGTGCCCTCCTACATTTTTGAAGAACACCATTGTAGCCCCAACGCAAACATCATTGTTAATCGCAAAATTATTCCAACATTTAGTTAACCACCAACGGTTAAGGCTATCCTTGGTAACCCGAACACGAAATTCTTGCCCACTCGAAGATACCAAGCAAACACGATCGGACACGACATGACCATACATCCTTTCGAAAAAACAAGGAAGAGGCCGCAATAAAACATCATTTGGTAAGATTTATTACAAAAACAGCAAAAATACTACAAGTATTAGCATCTTACCAAGAGATGAAGCCTTTCCTCCACGTCAACACAACGGTAAAAATCCCGTATCCCAGAATCTGACGAAGCCATATCTTCCTCTATCAAAGAAAAAAACAACAAAATAAAAATGGTGATTGAATGAATTACAAAAACAATCTCTCACCTTTATATACCACAAACAAAGCAGTATAGACCGTGTACTCTGCACTAACATTTATTGTGTGCGCTAAACGAGGAAGGGGGCCTGAATCGAAATTTCCCAAGGCACTCTACATGGTCTACACATGGAAAGAATCTATTCAGAACCCGGCCAATCCATCTATATATTTTAAATCAATGAAAATGTACGTCAGTCACGAGAAAGTTCAACCAATCTTGGAAAGCACATTTATGAATAGCTACATTTAACCTTTCCTACACTGCTATAAAAAGACTACTCAACCTCTATACAACCATCACCTACAACGAAGAAATGGAAACCCAAGGTTCAAACACCCCTTTCACCTTCGAAATCTACTTAGATGGCGAGGAGCAGTATCTACGCATGATCCTGCCCTATACCTTTGGCGAGAAATTCGAGAATCAAGTACCAAAGCAAATCCTGTTATCAACTCGTACATTAACAAATTTCCCTGTCCACATTGCAGACGACCACTATCATTCACTATGGGTAGCACGAGGTTGGAAAGATTTTGTTAAATCTAATGGGCTCGACTTGGGAACAACAATATCATTCACCCACCTAGGAGAAACAAGGTTTGAAGTTCACTTTCTAGACAAAGAAGGTTATGACATTGAAGTAGAGATAGAAGCTGCTTAATACAATGGACCACTGGCCAATAGTTTTTAGCTTGTTTCCTTTTCTCAACAATCACTTTGCTAGTTCTTTATGCTACCATCCTCATTGTAAAAGGCACTGCCATATACGCGAACCATTAATTAGAAGTCCATTTCCTTCCACAAATAACTTCTTCAATTCTACAAACATCTTCATCGCGTGATAAACACTGGAGATTACTATTTTTCATATTCATCAATCTCCTCTGCGTTGGCGACGCTGAAGATTGCTTTCCATTTTAAAAATATCTTCGTCGCTTATCAGACGCTGGCAATTACTCTTTGTAATCATAAATCAATCTCTCTCGCGCTTCCAAGCGCCGGAGATTGAATTTGATTTTAAGGAAAATCTCCATCGCGTATGAGACGCCGGAGATTACCCTTTGTAATTATAAATCAATCTCTCTCGCCCTTCCAAGCGCTAGAGATTGAATTTGATTTTGAGAAAAATCTCCGTCGCGTATGAGAAGCTGGAGATTACTCTTTGTAATTATAAATCAATCTCTCTCGCGCTTCTAAGCACTGGAGATTGAATTTTATTTTGAAAAAATCTTCGTCGCGTATCAGACGCTGGAGATTATTCTTTATAATTATAAATCAATCTCCCTCACACTTCCAAGCGCTGGAGATTGAATTTGATTTTGAGGAAAATTTCCGTCGCGTATCAGATGCTAGAGATTACTCTTTGTAATTATAAAACAATCTCTCTTGTGCTTCCAAGTGCTAGAGATTGAATTTGATTTTGAGAAAAATTTCCATCGCGTATGAGACGCTGGAGATTGCTCTTTGTAATTATAAATCAATCTCTCTCGCGTTTCTAAGCATTGGAGATTGAATTTTATTTTGAGAAAAATCTTCATCGCGTATCAAAACGCTGGAGATTACTCTGTGTAATTATAAATCAATCTTCCTCGCGCTTCCAAGCACGGGAGATTGAATTTGATTTTGAGGAAAATCTCTGTCGCGCATGAGACGCTGGAGATTACTCTTTGTAATTATAAATCAATCTCCCTCGTGCTTCCAAGTGCTGGAGATTGAATTTGATTTTGAGAAAAATCTCCATCGCGTATGAGACACTAGAGATTACTCTTTGTAATTATAAATTAATCTCTCTCGCGCTTCTAAGCGCTGGAGATTGTTTTGAGAAAAATCTCCATCGCGGATCAGACGTTGGAGATTACTCTTTGTAATTAAAAATATATCTCCCTCGCCTTTCCAAGCGCTGGAGATTGAATTCGATTTTGAGAAAAATCTCTGTCGCGTATGAGACGCTGGAGATTTCTCTTTGTAATTTTAAATCATTCTCTCTCGCGCTTTTAAGCGCTGGAGATTGAATTTGATTTTGAGAAAAATCTTCATCACGCATCAGACGCTAGAGATTACTTTTTGTAATTATAAATGAATCTGTCGCGTGCTTCTAAGCACTAGAGACCGAATTTTATTTTGAGAAAAATCTTCGCCGCATATCAGACGTTGGAGATTACTCTTTGTAATTATAAATTTATCTCCCTTGCGCTTCCAAGCGCTGGGGATTGAATTTGATTTTGAGAAAAATCTCCGTTGCGTATGAGATGCTAGAGATTACTCTATTAATTATAAATCAATCTTTCTCGCGCTTCTAAGCGCCGGAGATTGAATTTGATTTTGATAAAAATCTCCGTCGCATATCAAATGTTGGAGATTATTCTTTGTAATTATAAATCAATCTCTCTCACGCTTCTAAGCACTGGAGATTGAATTTGATTTTGAGAAAAATCTCCATTGCGTATCAGACGCTGGAGATTACCCTTTGTAATTATAAATCAATCTCTCTCGTGCTTCTAAGCGCTGGAGATTGAATTTGATTTTGAGAAAAATCTTCGTCGCGTATCAAACGATGCTAGAGATTAATCTTTGTAATTATAAATCAATCTCTCTCACGCTTTTAAGCAGTGGATATTAAATTTGATTTTGAGGAAAATCTCCATCGTGTATCATACGTTGAAGATTACTCTTTGTAATTATAAATCAATCTCTCTCACGCTTCTAAGCGAAGGAGATTAAATTTGACTTTTAGAAAAATCCCCGCCGCAATTCGAGACGCTAGAGATTACCCTTTATGATTACCAATCGATCTTCATCGCGTACCTAACCATTGTAGACTGTTTCCAATTTTATGAAAAATACATCGCAAACAATACGCTAGAGATCGTTTTCAAATCAACAAAAATCCCTGTCAGATACAGGCACTAGGTATTATTCCTAAAAAGTCACTTGATTATTTATCATACACCAAAAGGAAATTTACAACAAACACTCGTGGAATTTCATACACACGCTCATGAAAACACAAAAACATCAACCGGAAAAATCAAAAGCGAACGAAAAAGTCCAAGTCACCATTCTGATAAGGAACAGGATTAATAGCAACAACATCAAAACAGGAGTGCCCTTCGTACTCAAAGATCAAGCGAGTACCAATATGAAGCTCATTAGCAACCACAAACTCAGTCCATCCCGATGTAAACCAGTAATAGTTAGGTCCTAATGGCTCCACCCTCACTATGAATTCCTCATCAGCTCGCGTCCACAAATGAATGTACCGAAGGGCTTCGTAACCATAGTCGTGATATACGTAAGGTAGAGGCTGCAATAGCAAGAAACAAAGCTCAGAGAAAAGCAACATAAAAATTATAAATTATAAACTATTACAAAAACTTACAAGCCTGTATAAATGTCCTTCCGCCACTATATCCCGAGTAAAACCTCTGACACGAAGGACAAGTGCACCTGGAATGTCAATCGCTATTGCAGACGTCATGGCTACAACAAACTACACCAGGAAACGCGGGTAAGCTTACCTTTTATAAGACAAAAACACATCAAGACAACCTTACAAAAATCAACAATCACAACAAAAAACCACTGGATAAACACAACCTCCTTCCAATGGACAACAACCTTACAAACAAACATCAAGAGAGCTAGCGACTCGGAAAACTTGCATTCAACATGCACCTACTAGCTCGAAAATAATCCAACCCGATCCAAACAGGCAATGCTTATCACCAAAAGCAATAACACTGGTATAAATAGACGCACGATTGATTCCCAAACCTAAAAACCTACCTAAAACAAAATGCCTAGTTTTGACATGGCTTCAGGGGAAATCTCCCCACCCACCTTTATCACAAATACCATGACTTTCCCAAACCCCAGGTTCATCAGAATGATCCTTAGGGAAAGTCATCTACTTAGGCTTCCCTTACCTTACATCTTTGTATAATTCAGAGACGGATTTCTCGACCAAATTTTCTTATGCTCTTCTCTAAACAGAGAATTCCTAGTGTTAGTCTTAAGAGACGAAGGAGATTGATTCTCTCTATCAGAGGGTTGGAGGGAATTCGCGATAGTAAATAATCTAAGAATAGGATGTTGCCTCACTTTCGAATACGAAGGAGAATCACACTTCGATGTAGCAATAGAGCAACCAGGACCTGAAGAAAACGGAGATGTTTTCCACGACCTCCTTTGCTATGAAGAAATATAGAAAACATGTAAGCCTACTCAGAATAAACGCTCACTTTTTTCAAGAATCCGCGAACCCTTATTTTATGTCATATCGCGATTTATTTTCATAAAATGCTTAATAACAGGAGATTGGTAAGGGTCTCGCAAAGAGAGCCCGCAATAAAAGTAAATAATCGCCATACAAGGAAGCAAGGAGCAAGAAAAGATAATGAAATATATGAAGTTATATAAACTGTAGGTAAAAAGGGAAATAAACCTGCAATCCAGAGTAATGTATCAAAAGGAGCAAATACCAAAAACCATAGTATCATTGTTTTCTACCAGCCTCACCTATCCAAAAGCAGTTTCAAATCATGCAAAAAACAACAGAATCAAGTTTTCAAACTCAATCCCCAAGCCCCCAATCTTGATGCTTCAGAATGGGCTTAAAGGTTTCCACAGGGACCCCGGGTCGAGAAAAGCGAATCACACTTTGATGAATGCCAGCCTTCATCCCTTCAATAAAAGTAGGCATCAAACCCTCGACCAAAACATCCTCGCCATCCTTAGACCCTAGCCAATCGTTCACCCACTTCCGACCAGCTTTGGTTGTAAAATACGCGCCCAATGTTGCCTTGGTCAACGACACGTCAGCATCAGGGTCCTTGAGGTTTGCTAGCTCTTCATTAGCAGTAGGAACTGGCCCCTCAGCAAATCCAGTTTGACAGTAAGATCATGAACCTGATCCGCGAGTTGAGCCTCTGTCTTAGCCTTCTCATTCAATGTGTCCTTCAAAGCCGCGACCTCAGCAACATGCGTCTCCTCAGTTTCTGTTTTGGCCTTCTCAAGAACTAAAATCTCATCTCTCAATTTTTTCATCTCCACAATGGTCTCCTCTCTAGCACGAAGAGTTTCTCCCAGGCTCCTCTCTAGCTCTCCAACTCGATTCTGCAAGCTCTCAATGATGGCAAGGTTGAATTCAGTGTTTTTCAAGTTAGCCAATTCCTCCACCAAGGTGGCTACCCTGTTGTTAGCGAGGACTCTCTCCTTGCCACTCTGCCTCATCTTCTCTTTCTCCTCCTTCAAAACCTTCGCGAATGAGTCACAACATTTTTGGACCTCATCCCAATAAAACCTCCCCTGACAACATAAAATCATAAAAAACCATTTAGAAAGAAAACACAAGAGAAGGAATTTTGAAAATCGCCGCCTCACCCAGTCTACACTTTTTCGGCCATTCACGATTAAAACATCAACATTCAAACCTTCTAAAAACGATCTTTCGAAGAGGAAACAGCTCTTTGGCAGATTCAATTTGTTGCATTCTAGAAAAACAAATCCTGGCTGTAGATAAGAAGAAGTCACGGTTCCCTTAGGAGTAATATTAACCACGCGTTCGCCCGTACCGATCGCAGCAGTAATGATTAATGTTTTGTCCAACTTCCTTTTTTTTTTCTTGGACTCGGTTTTGGACAAAGGAGGTTTCGCGGGGGTAGCATGTCGGTCTTTCGAGTCAGAAAGGACAACCTCATTCATATGTTGCCCAATTTCATGATGTACGTCACCCAACGAGAAGACCGCATTCTTTCCTTTGGACGAGCTCTGAGGGATTTCGAGAATAGGCAAGGATTGTCGCGGGGCTATGTTAGGTTCGTCCACCTCAGACTCTAATGCCTTCTGGGAAATCAAGACCATGTTCAACATTTCTGCAAACAAGAAGGAAATACAAAATAAGTAAAGTGAATCCTCAAAAGAAAAACAAACGTAAAGAAATGTGGTGCATGTAAAATCGCGACTGAACTACAAATTACTCACCAGGGGAATGAGGAAGGCTCAAACCCGCCATCTCCAACCGAAGAGGGGTGACAATCTTCCTACATTCCCTGAGCCCCTGGGGTCGCAAAAATCTTTGTTCCCATTGTTTGGAGGAAGGGGTCTCTATCTTGAAAAACTTGTTATAAATCCCTAGATCCCGATGAAACTTTAAAAAACGACCCAGTACTGTCCCTCACCATAAACCATTTTTTCCTCCAGTCAGTACTAGTGGACATCCTATCTGATAGTTTTCCCCCAAGTGTGACAATATACAAACCACGAACCCCTTTTTGGATAGACACAAAAGTTGACAAATGCTTTAAGGTTGGCTCTTGAAAAATGGTCGCGCATCTCATCATATACACCGCGAGACACATCTAGGTATTAAAGGATAGCTCAGCCGGAGATAGGTTTTTCCTATCTAAGAATTGACGATAAAAAGGGTGAAGTGGAAGACGGAACCCTTGCACCAGACTCTCTAGGTGAAGAACCATGTAACCCGGATAAGAATCTAAACATCTGCCCTCGCTAACGGCTAAACCTAATTCGATTCCGGCAAGCCATGGGAAAAGCTTTGACACAATTCTCACTTCATCCAAAGTCATCACCGACTGTTCTCCAGCGTCCTTCATAGTTCTCTGAGCTGGGAGAACACATCCAAAAAAGACCAAAGGCTCCGATGGGGGTGCTGGTGGCTCATACCGATCACAAAAACTACACTCAACGATCTCTTCCAACCTATATGGGGGCACCGAGAAATCACCCCTCACCACGTGAGCTTTCTTCTTCCCATCGGTCGCGACCTCTTGACCCCTTCGCGGAGAAACCTTTTTTCTTTTTCTCTCAAAAGTAGAAGCTTTACCCCTGAGATCCTCTTCGGTAGCAATAATTGACCAAGAGCAATAGTCTGGATCCCTCTTCTTCAAAGGTTTTTTCACTTTTCCGGTCGTGTTCTCGGCGATCAAAGCTGGGCATGTTAATAGTTTGAAAAAACCTTCTTCAAAGGTTTTTTCACTTCTTCGTCTCCGAGCCGCGACCACCACCCGCAACGGTGCCACGGGCAAGGCAGTATCCTCTGTGTTCCCTTTAGCCCCACGACTAGAAACTTCCACAGATTCGCCCTCGTCATCCGCAAGAACAAGTTCAACGTTTTGACTATCACTGATCGAACTCATGACTAATATGACCTCGAGAAAAGCCTGAAAATACGCGAAGTTCAAAATTAGCAGGGGGAAGGACGTCCACTACCTATCGCAAATCCATAAGAAATGGTGCCAAAAATCTTCTCAAAAAATGGACTTCGGTGACATGTCGTTCACTCCCAAAGTCAAGAAGACAAAAGGTCACCCATCAGAAAATGAAAGGTTTGTGACTTTTCACCTCCCCCTTGTAACGGCTCGAGATTATGATTCCCGGGTTACGTTTCGAGGGATGAAACCACTCGTTAGGATCTTGCGCCACGAGTAAAGGTTGAAGGTTTGAAATTCTACTCTAACGTTTTCAAGTGGGATTTATACCCAAAATTTGAAGGGATCGTTGGAATCCCCGGGAAAGTCCCCTGTACCTATCGTAAGTCTAAGTGTGAAGAACCAGTAGTCATGCAATTAGCGGAATCAAGGTGTAATACAAGAGGGTGCCATGGCAGAGCCGAGTCAAAAACAAATCAATAAGCACATTTATCGAAATCTAATAGGCAATGTTAGTGGGGTTAGACCATTTCTTCGGAATCGCCCAAGAGAGGTCCCACGTCACGAAAGCAAGGAACAATCATGCTGCAAAACAACCCTAAAAAAAATGTATGCGGGGCGGTGTCAGATCGAAGCCCTACGCAATATAATCCCAAACAAGCAGACACATACACACCCTGGTCCTAATAAAGATGCTTCTAGATGCAAGGCGGAATATTAACACACTAACATGCTCCTGAGATTAAGTGCATAAATATAATAAGGCCTTAGCACCGAATACCAAGTGGTATCTCCCTCTCCTACCTCCACCCCCTTCCGATAGGGTGGAGACTGGCCAGCTCGTGAATGCATTCCATTATAATCGGGCGGCACGCATGCCCAACCCGCTCCATAAGAGAAATAAAGCCCACAGGCAGCTCATAATGTAAGGAAGTTCCATGACTCGATTGACTCAGGACGGAACCCGATGTAACTGGGTTGTCTTATAACCCTAGCAAAGACTCTATTCACTTCACAGATAATGGCCGTTCTATTTACAAAAGCAATGAGTAAACGAATGATCAATCATGAGTGCAATCCTAGCAGGATATTACATGACATGGTTTATTATGAATGCAAGCACCTAGTATGCACATGGCTACAAGTAGAGAGATCACTTTTTCGAATCTGAGTGAGCTCATTTAGGAACTCACCTGGAAGTGCAGAACATCAAAAGGCAACAACTAGGTATACAGAAAACCAACATGTCACAGATGATCACCTAACACATATATAAGTAATATAAATAAGTCTACTTCTAATGTTACTTAAAGCATATAATATCACACACAAATCCTCAAATTTATTCACCAAGTCAGGCAAGATAAGTCATTTTCCCAAGATTTTCCAGAACTCTTTTAAAACCTCAAGTTAGAATAAATCACCATTCAAAACGTTTTCTCCCATCATCCAAAAATCCATTTATAAAGCATTACCCTTTCATCAACTTATTTTATTATTATTTCAAGACAAATCCGACAAGTTTAGTATATTTCCAAATTCCTCTTTTATTTTATAAAACCAATTTCCATCCTTTAAAACCTTTTCCCAATCCCTTTTTTAGAATTCAAGCCTCATAATATTATATACATATATATATATATTTTAATACTCAATAATAAGATTATATTTTGATAAAATATATTTATGAGTCTTTAAAATACCTTTTAAAACATTCACACAACAATTAGGCCCAAAAGAGGAAGGCCCAAAACCTCATAACCCAAATTCATTTCGGATCCAACAGATCCCAAAATCTCAAACCCCTTTTAAAAGACTGAACCGACCTCATTTTATTTACTTAAACCAGTGAACCGGACCGGCTAAAAATAAAAGGGAACCGAACCCTTCTTCAACCCAATCCCCACTCTGGTCGAAATCAAAAAGAGAAAAAGAAGCAAAGGGTCTCGCCAGACCTCCTAGTTCAACTCCGATTACACTCACCTGAAGACCCAGAAACACACAAGAACCGAAACCCAAGAGGAAGAAGAGAGAGGGAAGCTCACCGAGAGAATTAGATTCGGATGTGAGGGCTCATCGAAGATGCTCGGAGCTTCGTTCGGCTTCGTCGGAGTTGGAACCGAAGAGTTCTTGGCCAAGGACGAAAATAGGACGTCAAAAGGTGGGTTTTTATTGAGTTTGAGAGCGTAAGGAAGGGAGGAAGGGGCTTACCGAAGCTACATCGGAACCCAGGGGAGAATGAGCCCGGAGAGCTCGGCGGTGGTCGGCTCTGGCCTGGGTGACCGCCACTGGCTCGGACGGCGTTAGAGGAGAGTCCAAGGGACGGCTGCTACTCCGCGGAGGTGGATTGAAGAAAGAGGGGTGTGATGCTGTTGTGTGCTCTCGGCAGAACCAAAGGAGAGGAATTGGAGGCGGCGACGGCTTCATGGGGAAGATGGAGGAGGAAGATGGTGGCGTGGTTTCCAGTGGTGACGAAGTCCGGTGTTGCTCCGATGGCAGCAAGGATCGACGGTGATGGTGTTAGCAGATGACGAGAACGAGGTGAGGAATGGAGCTTAGGGAGTGTTTGGAGCACTGCTCTCAACAAAGCTATCAAGGGAGAAAGAAGAGGATAAGGTTTTTAAAGAAGAGGATAAGGTTTTTGGGGTTTTCTTGTGTTTGGGTTTTGAATTGAAAAGAGAAATGGGGACATTGGGCAGTCCCTCTGATTTTTGTAGGCAAGGTTGCAGTTGTCCTCGGTTGTTCAGAGAGGAGAAATGTGTTGCAATTGGTTGGCCTTTGGTCAAAATTGCAGGGTTTATTTGGGATTTAGCTAGAAGTAAAAATGGGTAAGCTAAAGGGGGAGGGTGGAGCTGCTACCCATTTCAAAAGAGAGAGAAGGTGAAGATAAGATGATAGGGAACAAAGATCACAAGTGGTCCCAAAACCCAAATCTCGAAATATCCAGAAACAAATCCTAAAACCTGCTCTCTCGACCTTATTCCGACTCGTTCGAAATTAAATCTTAAATTTTCAAATCTGAATTTAATAATGAAATTCGAACATCATTTTCCAATTCTTGGCATACGAAAGCAGGAAGAAAAAATCTATTTTGTATATATTTTAAAATTTGACTGAAATCCGCTTTAAGAGTTTCAAAATCGATTTATTAAATTGAGGACGAGTTTTTCTTGAAATATTCCGATTTAATTTAATTTTTCCAAAAATCAAGATTTGATATTCCGGGCCTTTACATCATCCACCTCTAAAAACAAGTCTCATCCCCGAGGCTAAAACCAAAACAAAGTAGGGGATGAAGTTTGAAATTGATGAGTCCAAGGACCATGTCCATGGATCTTGTAATCATCTCGGTTGCGTCTTCCGGGATTCTCACAACATCCTAGTCACCGTCGTGCCATCTTCCATTGGCCTTTACAAGTATGCAATAAGCGCCCCTATCACATCCTCGCTTCGACTTTTCGGACGTACCACAACTCTAAAGGTTCTACAATATCATCACTAGGTCTTAGAAAGCACCCTACAACCCCCTCATAAAATGCTTGTATCCACTTCGTGAAGTATCATAGAGTTTCACGGGTTTGAAAAGTTTCAAAGGGGATTCCGCAGTTGAAAAATATTGGCCTTAAAATCGTGGAAATTTTCGATCGCGTTTGGTCTCTTAAAATCCAAGTTAGTCCTTTTCAAAATCGTTCAAAACCCTTCAAATCAAGAAAACCTCTCAACTTTAAAACCATTCCAAAGCTTTTCAAAATCCGAGTTGGTCGCTTCCAAACTCTTTCAAAACCCTTTAAATCCCAAGTTGGTCAGGCAAATTCAGAACTGAAGAGGTGGAATCATCCACCTCTAAGGACTAATCTGATATTCTCTTCCTAGGTTCCAATCTCAAAAGCAATTCCAATCTACGAATCTCTAGCAATTATCAGAATAGATATAACCAAGACATGCCACATCATAAGCAACCAACCACCGAAATTGGCCACGTCAAAACCGTAACATGAATAGTCATTACCAACATTGCCGCACACCAGTATATTAGGACGAAAACACTCAACATTAGCATTCAGGTTCTAGGTGTCAACAAATAAGAATGCATAAAACAGGAATGTCGTTTTTGAAAGGGTAGCAGCACAAAAACACATCAAGCCTCAACCTTAGCAAATCACACATCAGCATGGTTTCCTTCTTACCATTACCAACATAGCAGAATTTTGTCATAATAGGGGTTTCAATCTAATGGGAAAGCAACATGTCAGGACAACAAAATCCATTTCAACAAGATTCAGCAAGCCCAGATATTCACCATTTTAATAGCCAAGGATTTAGCCGAAAATCAATTTTTGAAATATCAATGCATAGAGGTTTCACCACAATCACCTACATTTCAGCAATTTAAGTTCAAATCGTCAACATAGAATCGGTCATGCTTTCATGGTTCGGCAATAGCTAAGTCTAACAACATAGCAGCACAAAATAGCATCGCGAGAACATTTAGCTTAACAGGACATTGAATACCATAATATCATGATAACATAAACTTACACTATGGACCCTACATGCTACTGTCACTTAGCCCTCAAGTATTTCACGTCAGTACAATATAACATGATTTCACACTAATTTTATACATCATTATCTCTCATCGTTCCAAAACGGTCACATGTCATAAATCCTAAGATACTATCATGCTCAGCAAGTATTGCAGAATATCAGGTATCGACATAACAAATCAAGTTACCACATAATTAACCTCATGCTAATAATAATTCGAGGAAAGGTAATATCATGCCAACATTGCAATATCATACTGTCACATATTATCGGAGCACATAATATTATTATTACAAACACAAGTCAGGATTTCAGCAGGTATAATTCACATTCTACGAGTAAAAGAATTCAGGCAAGGCCTATCAACACAAAACACCAATCATATCACAAAGTCAGTCACATAGGAACACTAGAGCACTAAAATCCATCCCCATAAGTAAAGGTTAACGAGGTAACGTCCACTACCAGTTCATCATTCAAAGAATCAATATGTCAGTTCTGGGACCTAGGATTTAGGGGCCCACCGTGCTTCCGCTGCGCCGCTCCCGTACTATTTGGCTAAACATGATCTTTTCTACGCCATTGTTCGTCAAAGTATTGCAAGCAACTTTTAAGTTAGTGGAGATAGGGGAGAGACAAGGAGAACAACCTGGACTCCCACGGAACCAAACACAGACCAACTAATGATGATACGACGAAAAACAAGATCCCGACCAAAGAAGGAGTAAGGTGCTCTTATGGAACTCTACGAGGTCACAAGTGCAGCAAGCAAGACACATACCAATCGTGGAGTAAACTAGTCACATCACTGAACACTAACATGCACCTACCTTGATGAAAGATGTTAACAAATAGGGGCAACCAAAAACATGATTGGGTTCTGCATGGGGCATAAGAGACTAGCTAGCAACTTTTCATTTCATATATCAGACAAACTTGATATGTATAAGAAACATGTATATACGAATGCAATAATAGATTGGTGCGGCATGAAGCTTATGCAGAATCTAGTAAAAAGCACAAAGCATTACATGTAGGGTAAATTGTTCGTGATAGGTACACATAGGCAGGTCATAATCAATGTGGAATCATATATAGACCTATCGAGATGTTTCATATCAGTCAGACTAGTACCATGAAAAGATCATATAAATCCGTACAAAAACCCTGTCATGCAACAACAACGTTCTTATGATAGGGTAAGTGCGGGATGCCAGCATATAATGAGCTATGGTTGGAAAGCATTCCTCCATGATACTAGTAATATCTTGTCAATAATTCAAGGAATGAGCGCAATCAAGGATAATCGTTGAGGAATAATTTAACACCAAAATCACATTTTACGTATATATGCATCTACCTTGTCGTAGGGTATAACACGCAACTAGATACTCAATTGCTAATTAACACGTATCCCACCAAAATATGAATTTACCCAATTAAACATCGGAAGGGCATCATGTGATAAGGACAACAATTCATATGAGAACACTCATAAGCATGCCACTAATCATATTTAGCCTGAGATAACTCTGTGGATGCATAACATTCTAACTAGACTAACAACATCTAACATGCTTGGACAGTCATAAGATCATGTAGAGAGAGTATAGCAAGGCTATCATAACCTATGACAAGAGTTGTTGCATGAGGTGCAAGTTGAGCATGCGATTGTACAAGTCATATCTCTACAGGCATAGATTTTACAAGGTACTACAGGATAGTCATAGATGTATAAGAATAAGATGCTTCGAGCAACTCCACATAATAGTGGGACGTGTCATAGAAGTTTAAGCAGGACCACTGTCTCACCCAATCATTAGCACATATAAAAGGAATATAAGCAGTTTTGATGAAGGAGTCATGCACATATCATAATGCGAAACAGGACAATGCTCCTAAGGTATCATGCTTCTAAAGGGCGGTATGCTACATTATATATGCAAGGGTAATCATGTGAGTGCCTTATAGCTATCGTGATGCGTGTGTGGTCATGCGAGGTGCCAGATTATTCATTTCCGGAAGCCTTAAGAATGTCAGGGGCATGCAGAAACAACATCGAGTGATGAGATGATAGGCACACATTGATAATCACCTAATGCTTAACATGCGTCGAAAATAGGCACTAACTCTACAACTGGGTCTATCAATTCCTAAAAAGTTAAAAAGATCGCACATTAGAGATGTTGGAAAGATTACAAGACTTTGCGAAGTCTATTCCACGAAAGAGCAGATCATAATGCAAGTAGGGCATGAATACACACAAGCCATAATTCACAAGTCTTATAAGATATATTTTAACACAATAAAATGCATGGCTATGCAGCATAGGTTACATGTTCATTTGGAAACTAGCATGAATGCATTTAAGGGATCAGCCAATCATAACGTGACCATATGAGGACAAGGGGGGTATATGGCAGAAACGACAACATGAGCTTAAGGCAGCATGGCCTCACATGAATATAAAACATGCAAGTACACAGGTATAGATTGACAGTATACAACCAGGGCACGTATTTAACACATGGATATACCAAGTCACATCATGATCCTACATGATGCTAGCAATACATGATAAGACATGGATATCTTTTACAGAGTGAACAAGAGAACATCACAGACGATATATTATAATCATGTTAGGAATGAACCGTCATAAAAGTGCATGAAATGGCATAACAACTATCACATCATAGGACAATCATATTCACGTGATGAAGCAAGCATGACAAGTTACCACTCAACGAGTCATATTGGAATTCATAAGCCCTATAGGATACTACCAGCACATATCGAACATGAGTACAATCAAGGTACTTCGACTAGACTCACCCTAGCATTCAGGTGTCCTGTATATGCGGAAACGTGATACTAACTCATGATGCGTACATAAGTTAATTCGATTAGCACAACAGTTCGCAAAGAGTCAAATAGCCACACCGTAATGATCTAGAAGCATGATAGACATATAGCGGAGTATAACATGGGCTTAAAGCAAGATAACTAAGCTTGGATAGGATGATAGACAGTTATAGGTCCATGCAATATCTAAATGGTACATGCACAAAATATCAAGTCATACGTTCAGGGAAATACAAGAGGATACCACTGAGCAGGAGAAAACATCACAGAAATCGGGAAGGTAAGCATGCTACAGTTTAGTGGTCATAAAGGCACTAGGAGTAGCAAGAGTGAGACTAACATGCTAAGGGTCACACTATCATGATCACAATCAAGGAGAGAGAGTGTAAACATCATGCGAGTTCGTAACTTGCGACATATGCATTCAATCCATCATTAGACCATCATTAGTATGATGATGCGGGGAACCAATGATGTCAGGTTGCGGATGCCTAGGTGTATGACAGAAATACAATGAAGCATGACATGAGACCTAAACAAGGTGGCCAAGCATGGATATATAATGACATACAACCACAAATCCACATTAAGGATCATCGTCATAACATATGCTGGGAATACCACATCATGTCGAGTCATGCATATAGGAAACTAGGAATTATAGTAGTGTGTGCTCGTGCGCCGTGTCAGGTCATATATTCATGAAAGTATGAGAGAAACATGGAGATCATCATGGCATGACAGTTAGGTAAGCATGCTAGAAATTAGACATCATACGAGGCAGGTTGGACATCCACTACAACAGAAATGCCTATTAGTGACCAAAATTCTAGCGACGAATTAAATTTCCACGATAAATGTGACCTTTGGCGACAAACATGCTCAATCCTCGTAAAAGGGCGCTTGAACTTTAGTGATGAATCTATATTCCTTGCTAAAAGTGACATTCAACGACGATTTTTTTGGTTCATCGCTAATTGTTATCATAATGTGGTCGCCTAAAGGATAAGGAAAATAGCGACGAATTTGAAGCTTTTATTAAGGAATATTTTCATCGCTAAAAGAATAATCATCGATGAATTTTAAATTTTGTCGTTATATGTTGGATGTGAATTATGAAAAACCCGCCAAATTTTTTGCCGACAAATATTGTAATTTTTCACTAAAAGTATATATTTATCGATCAAAGAATTTGTCGCTAAAGGAAATATTGTGAATTATGTAAAACCCGTCAATGAGAAAATTCTATTTTAGTCGCTAATAGGTTGAGACAAAATAGATAAAATTACTCAAATTTATTAATGAGAAAACTTTAAATTCTTTGCCAAATTTATTAGTGACAAATTTTTTAATTTGGTGCTATTTGTTAAGGAAAAATTAATAAATATATTAATCAAGAAAGAAAAAAAAACCTAAGGACGATTAACTTCCATTTGCCGTCTATCCTTAACCCGAGCGCCTCCTCCTCTGGGTTTTCTCCACCAGTCCACCCTTATGCTACCGGCGACTCCCTTCCTCATCTCCTCCATCAGTCCATCCCCGATGCATCCACCACCTCTTTCGCTCGCCACGCAATCCCCTGAACCCCAAGCCACCACCTTGCCAGGTCTTCGCCCCCTTTGTTTCCTCTCCGCTGCTTCACCACCGTCCATCCTAGGCCACCGCTGCTAACAACGAGATCGACCTTCTCACTCCGGCTGCCTCTTCGTTCTCCTTGCCCTCGTCGGAACCCTAAACATCGACCATGGTCATCTCCTTCAACCATCGTAGTCTCTCTCTCCACCGTCATCGTTGCTGCTCTCGTTTGGTTGCGATTCCTCCGTCTCTCGACCTCTTTCTCCGCTCCTCACCATCAACCCTCTCCGTGTCACCATCACCAACATCCTTTTCCCCGTGTGATTCTTGTTTTTATTGATTTGGCTTTTATTCGCCCTTTTAGAGTTTCGACTTCAACCTCGATTTTGCCTGAGGTAAGTGCGGGTTTGTCTCTCCTATGCTTCGATCATTAGCATTAAATTAAACATCTAATATTGCTGATTTGTGACTTTTTTGTGTCTCGGATGATCGAGTGATGATTCCATTTGGTAGTGCTGGGTTGAATTTGTGCTTAATTTGTGTGGAATTGATTGAATCATCGATCAATGTTGCTTCATGGATGCTGTTTTGGCTCAATTGGAAAGGTTGTAACTTGAAATTGCTTGTGATTGTCTTTCATTATCGGATAAATTATGTTTTCTGATGTTTTAGAAGTGGATTTAGAATTGCTCTCTTTGCTGAAAATCATATAAACTACAATTAGGTCAATTTGTTGATAGTTGCACATGCTCTATTACTTGCTTCCTCTTGTTGTTGGTGTTGTTGCTTTTGTCGTTGTGGATTAGTTTTGGTGATGATTGTGGCATTGCTTTTTCCTGAACTTGCCTCGCTTGATTTGTGCTAACCTAGCTAGGATCATGAGACTTTGATAATTGAACTTCTTGTGGCTGATTGAAATTTTCATGTTTTTATCTAAAATTAGTCGAGTCCTTTCTAAGTCCAAGAGATCATTGCATTGAAGGAGTCTACAAAAAGATTGAAGAATACATGTCATAGAGCATGGAATTGCTTTGAAAGATCTGGATAAGAGCATGTAATTGCTTAGAAAGATCTGGATTTTCTTAACGTTGTAGTTAGCTAGAAAGATTTGGATTTTTTTTTGGAATTCAATTTGTATTACTATTTTGACTGATTATTAATTATATATGTTTTTCTCTAATATTTTACTATTTTAAAATATAATATGAGCACAGTTCACTTGATTTCATCGGGAAAAAAAAAAGAGGAAATCACTTTTATCGGCTTATACATTCTTGATTCTTTCACCTACTTACGCGACAAAATTTATGTCTTTCGCAACGAAAATTTTAGTCGCCACAAAATCGTTGACGAGGAAAAAATATTTTAGCGATGAAATTGTATTTGTCGTCAGACATATGCAACGACTATTTTTTCGAATCCTTCTGCTTCTTTGGCGATAAAACATTTATCTATTTATGAGGAAAATATTAGTCGTTAATAGTTACGGCGAGAAAAAAACTATTTCATTGCTAAAAGTTTTAGCGATGAAATATTTATCCCTCGACTAACCTTTCCTCGTCAAATCTCTTTATCGACAAAAAATCAATTTTTGGTGACGAAAAATTTCCCCGCTAATGGACATTTCTGTTGTAGTGATCAAGTTGTAACACGCATTCATCAAGTAAAGACTCACTCTAACAAGATATCAAAATGGAGAGATCCCACTATCATGAGCCTATTGACATAGAATTAGGTAGCTCCCTAACATATGACCCATAAATTCAAGCATTAGTATAACAATGCACATACTAAGTAGATCAGGCTGGGATGATATGAGGACATAACAAATGTAACACGGACCTAACCAATGGTTAAACATGGACATCAAGACATGTAGGCATAATTTCACACTATGGATCAATCTACAAGTCTAGGGGGTAGTACGTATAGAATGATACAATCATAGACGAAGCAACAAAGATAACCCGAAAGAGATCTACAAGGGCGACTCTGACTCACTTCCATGAACCACATGACTTGTTTCCCGTGAAATATTCGTATAACTCTCGAGTTGGGTAGTAAAGGGCTCAAGTAAACAACGTACTCCAATACAACCTCAAATGTGGTTATTCCTCCCAATTTCCTGTAGATCACACCAACATCGCAAGAAAAGCTCAATAAAGACGTTTAGTGGGGTCGGGGAAAAGAAGACCGAAGAATGAAATAGTCAGGCATAAGAGGTTAAAAGCGATCCCACGAGAATTGGAATCCCGACTCTATAATGGTCCCCCCCCCCACCCACCCGTTATTCCATTCACAAAGGCGTTTAACACATGATTCATAGTCAAGAATATCAACCAGGTCTCCAATTTAAGCATACAACACTCAGCACAGAACAATCAACAATCAAGCTATCCTATGGCCGCCCTTCGAGGGGCGACTAACCGGAGGGGCAAAACCTCACGGCCTCTACCCAATTCGCCACTCCAACCACAACGACGCATTCCCTTGGAGTCTTGTAGGCCCATTTGTAAAGAACAAGCTGTATTTTGCCTACCCATTCCCAACTACATCCAATAGGGATGATCTAGCGCCTTTACTACCCCTTCGTTTCCCTTTCTTTGATTACCGGATTTGTTGAGTCAAGTTCATATTTAGTCTATTTGAGTTAGCCATATTAAATTCATTTTGCCCTTTCTTAAACATTTGGAAAAACCATTTGAAAACCTTGGGCCATTTTCAAAACCACTTCAACCTATCATACTCGGTTTGCAAAACCTTGCTGTGATACCAACTTTGTAACGGCCCGAGATTATGATTCCCGGGTTACGTTTCGAGGGATGAAACCCCTCGTTAGGATCTTGCGCCCCGAGTATAGGTTGAAGGTTTGAAATTCTACTCTAACGTTTTCAAGTGTGAATTCATACCCAAAATTCGAAGGGATCGTTGGAATCCCCGGGGAAGTCCCCTGTACCTGTCGTAAGTCTAAGTGTGAAGAACCAGTAGTCATGCAATTAGCGGAATCAAGGTGTAATACAAGAGGGTGCCATGACAGAGCCGAGTCAAAACCAAATCAATAAGCACATTTATTGAAATCTAATAGGCAATGTTAGTGGGGTTAGACCATTTCTTCGGAATCGCCCAAGAGAGTTCCCACGTCACGAAAGCAAGGAACAATCATGCTGCAAAACAACCCTAAAAAAATATGTATGCGGGGCGGTGTCAGATCGAAGCCCTACGCAATATAATCCCAAACCAGCAGACACATACACACGCTAGTCCTAATAAAGATGCTTCTAGATGCAAGGCGGAATATTAACACACTAACATGCTCCTGAGATCAAGTGCATAAATATAATAAGGTCTTAGCACCGAATATCAAGTGGTATCTCCTTCTCCTACCTCCACCCCCTTCCGATAGGGAGGAGACTGGCCAGCTCGTGAATGCATTCCATTATAATCGGGCGGCACGCATGCCCAACCCGCTCCACAAGAGAAATAAAGCCCGTAGGCAGCTCATAATATAAGGAAGTTCCATGACTCGATTGACTCAGGACGGGATCCGATGGGACTGGGCCGTCCTATAACCCTAGCAAAGACTCTAGTTACTTCACAGATAACAGTCGTTCTGTTTACAAAAGCAATGAGTGAACGAATGCTCAATCATGAGTGCAATCCTAGCAGGATACTACATGACATGGTTTATTATGAATGCAAGCACCTAGTATGCACATGGCTACAAGCAGGAAGATCTCTTTTTCGAATATGAGTGAGCTCATATAGGAACACACCTAGAAGTGCAGAAAAGCAAAAGGCAACAACTAGGAACACACCTAAAAATAAAAGGGAACCGAACCCTTCTTCAACCCAGTCTCCACTCTACTCGAAATCGGAAAGAGAAGAAGAAGCAAAGGGTCTCGTCGGACCTCCTCGTTCAACTCCGACCACACTCATCTGAAGACCCAGAAACACACACGAACTGAACCCAAGAGAAAGAAGAGAGAGGGAAGCTCACCGAGAGAATTAGATTCGGATGTGAGGGCTCACCGAAGATGCTTGGAGCTTCGTTCGGCTTCGTCAGAGTCGGAACCGAAGAGTTCTTGGCCAAGGACGAAAATAGGACGTCAAAAGGTGGGTTTTTATTGAGTTTGAGAGCGTAAGGAAGGGAGGAAAGGGCTTACCAAAGCTACATCGGAACCTAGGGGAGAAGGAGCGATGAGAGGTCGGCGGTGGTCGGCTCTGGCCTGGATGACCGCCAGTAGCTTGGACGGCATCAGAGGAGAGTCCAAGCGACTGCTGCTACTCTGCGGAGGTGGATTGAAGAAAGAGGGGTGTGATGTTGTTGTGTGCTCTTAGTAGAACCAGAGGAGAGGAATTGGAGGCGGCGGCGGCTTCACGGGGAAGATGGAGGAGGAAGATGGTGGCTTGTGGTGGTTTCCAGTGGTGACGAGGTGTGGTGGTGCTCCGATGGCAGCAAGGATTGACGGTGATGGTGTTAGCAAATGACGAGAATGAGGTGAGGAATGGAGCTTAGGGAGTGTTTAGAGCACTTCTCTCGGAAAAGCTATCATGGGAGAAAGAAGAGGATAATGTTTTTGGGGTTTTCTTGTGTTTGGGTTTTGAATTGAAAAGAGAAATGGGGACATTGGGCAGTCCCTATGATTTTTGTAGGCAAGGTTACAGCTGTCCTCGGTTGTTCAGAGAGGAGAAATGTGTTGCAATTGGTTGGCCGTTGGTCAAAATTGCAGGGTTTATTTGGGATTTAGCTAGAAGTAGAAATGGGTAAGCTAAAGGGGGAGGATGGAGTTGCTACCGATTTCAAAATAGAGAGAAGGTGAAGATAAGATGATAGTAGAGCTAGTGAAACCCGACCCAAACCTGAAACCCGACCTGGTCGATTCGAAACCGATTATTCTGAACACCGACACAACCCGTCCATTTTGGACCCGAAATACGAATGAACTGAAACCGATTAACCCAAAACCCATTAAGACCCGAACCCGTTATAACCGAAACCCGAAATAACCCGAACTTTAAGCTACAATCTAGTAATTTTTTTAAAATGAATATTGAAATAATGAAAACCCGAGACAACCGAAACCCGAATAACCGAAACCCGATAAAACTGAAACCCGAACCCGACCCAACCGATTGACCAAATTATTACACATTACCTGAAACCCAAATGACCCGAAACCCGACTAATCGAACCCAAACCCGACCCAACCCGCCCGATTGCCAACCTCTGGATCATAGGGAACAAAGATCACAAGTGGTCCCAAAACCCAAATCTCGAAATACCCGGAAACAAATCCCAAAACCTGCTCTCTCGACCTTATTCCGACTCGTTCGAAATTAAATCTTAAATTTTCAATTCCGAATTTAACAATGAAATTCGAACATCATTTTCCAATTCTTGGCATACGAAAGCAGGAAGAAAAAATCTATTTTGCATAAATTTTAAAATTCGACTGAAATCCACTTTAAGAGTTTCAAAATCTATTTATTAAATTGAGGACGAGTTTTTCTTGAAATATTCTGATTTAATTTCATTTTTCCGAAAATCAAGATTTAAAATTATGGGCCTTTACACCCCTACCTTCCCAGAAACCCTAAATACCTCCAGAAAGCGGAAAATCACAAATAAAAAGAATTTAACCACCACACGCACACCTCTCAAAAATGGGCAAAAACCCAAATGCCACCCACATGACCCACCTCAAAGGGGGACAGAAAAATTACGCTACAAAAGAAAGACAAGTCTAGTCATGTAACCTAAGAAATATCTTCCTATCAAGGGAAATTATCCCATAAAAAGGAAATCAGCGAAAAGAAAAGCCTAGAAAACAAAATAAAAGAAGTTACCTGGAAAACGGCCGGGAGCACTCGGAGACGATGAAGTTGACCGAAATCAGCTAGAACCCTAAGCTCTCCTTTCAAAAACCGCTTTGGAAAATAAGTTATGAAGATAAGAGTGGTGAATCTAGAGTTGCAGACCCATTTTATACTCTGTGTAGGGTCCTCCCAGATCACTCTTCTTGGGACAGTCTTTAATGGGCCTAAGTTGGGCCCTCGAAAGCTACTGGCCCAATAAAACAAAGATAAATCAAGCAATAGTCATCGTTCTTTATCGAGACTCCATCGCGGTTATTTTCATGTTCGTGATTAAGTCCCGAGTAGATCTTCATTTAAGCTTCTTCGATCAACTAGACTTCCTCATCTTAATGCATCATCAACCAATTTCTCCTTCTCGGAACCACAGTTACCTAAAATAATCAATAAAAACGTGTAGATTCCGACTCCACCAACATAGAGAGCAAATATGCAAATTCTACTTAAATCATGCATGATATGCATCTTAACTAAGCTAAATGCAACCTATTATGCCTACCTAAATGCATGCTATCAAACTCCCCCACACTTAAGCTTTTGCTTGTCCTCAAGCAATGAAAAACAAATATAGAATAAATCATCCCACAAATAAGATATTTATGCTATAATTTTATAAAAGCAACATCAAGCAATAGGAGCCATGAATAAGATAACAAATATCCTAGCAAATATGTGAGCGATCCAATAGTAAAGGAAAATTTAATCCAACCTCACCGGGATAATGTGTTTCACTCAAGCTCTCATGTGTTTAGGCTTTAAAGTCCAACTCTCAACTCAATCCAAAATGCTCTATACACCGTGAAAGTCATCACTTGCAAACAACATCATGAGGACTTTTATAGGGTTGTAATGGGGCTTTGGTACGAAAATAAGGCATGGGAAATATTTAGGCTTGTGGTGCTAAAAATCCGGGAAAAAGGAACAGCAACCAACCAGAACAACACCAAAACTTCCATACTTCGCAACCCATTCCAATAACATAAACTCCAATACACATCAATAAGCTCTTCGATTTCAATAGTCATACAACTCATGCAATTTTTCTATTTGGATGATGACTTCTTTTCTTTTCTTTTATGCTTACTTTTGCCCCTAGGTGAATTTTATCCTCCCTAGGTCCAAGCTTACTAGAATTTTACTCCTAAGGGGATTTTATCCTCCTTAGGCCTTTAGTAATAAGTCATCTCTATTATGCAAGAAGGGTTACCTTATTTCGGCTATGCATCTCGCAATGCAGAACCATACATATATCATCTCCACTCAAAACAACTCCGAGATAAAGATTTTTTTACCAATTCTCCTCTTAATTCCCGGATAGGGTCAAGTTAATCATTGGCTATTGACAGAGGATTTTCAGTCGCCTTAAATCCTATCAAATAAATCCGTCTGACCTAACTAATGTAGTTTGGCAAGTACGGGTCGATCCCACAGAGAGTCAACGATTTGTATGCAAGTCAAGTGTGTCAACAAGAATAAGAAATAAAGAGGGGGGATTGTGATGGTTTGAACTAACTAACTAAGAAACAATAGTAAGCAAAAGAATAAAGTAAAACAGATTAAGTGAACAAATATGAGAGAATAGCTCAGGTCAATCAATCTCAGCAATGAAGTTTGTTCATTGATCATTGATATCGAAAAGATAACTTCCTCTGGAATACTTTGTCGCGGAAAGACTAGGTCTTTTGAATCCAATTCCTTATCGAATCTAGTTAACAGGACAACCAGACCCTGAAAACCCTAATTATCAAACAATCTTGAAACTATCAAGATTCAATTCAATAATCGATTAAGCTTAAAGGAAATCAATAAAGACAATTGACACGCACAACCAGTTATTGCATCAATTGCAAATCAATTCTTCATACAAATCCCTAAATCAACCAGTTTCAGAGATTTATATTTTGCTACACAATAATATAGATAATTCAACCAACAATTACCTATATCTAGCTATAGATTATCATGAAAAGGCATCAGTTGATCAGACTAACGGAAGTTCACGAAAACCCTAAACATTCAACGCAAAGAATTGATAATATTCAACGAGGAGTATTAAGAACAGAAATCTCACAATGAAATAGAAAACCTGAAGCTTCGATTAATTTCCCCGAACAAAGAGGTTTAATGGTTCATGGTTCAAAAGAAATCACCAAGAATCTCCAATGGCTACTACTGCCCGTTCCCTTCTGTTCGATTCCCTAGAAAACAAAAGCTCCTCGTCTAACGTTTCATGTTCTGCCTAAAAATTAAAATTAGAAATAAAGTAACAGCTGTTCTTGAAGACGGAATAAAACTCGGGTGTGCCAACAATAAACTCGGCCGAGTGCTTTTTGTGACCCACCCGCGTTTCTTGAATTCCAAGCTCGGTCTTCTTCAAATTACTCGGCCGAGTTTCATTATATCTTGGCCCGAGTTTCCTTGCAGTTTCCTCACGTGCATATGCTTGGCTCCTCTCTTCGGCTCTCTTGCTCAAGGCTCCGATTTCCGTCCCATCTTCTATCATTTACACGCGCTCAGCTCCACCTTTCCACAATCACCTGAAATCATGCACAAAACTTGTAGATTCCGACTCTAATTGAAATATAATGAAAACATGAAAACTACTCTAAACTCATGCATTTTACCCTAACTAAACCCATCTAAATGCCTATATTAACACTACCTAAATGTGCATGATCAAACTCCCCTACACTTGAACCTTTCTTGTCCTCAAGAAAACAAAACCAATCCAATCAAACATCCCACAAACACGCCCTTCATGCAATCACCTCGTCAAAACACAATCCAAACCAAGTAGGAGGCACAAGATAATAATCAACATCATCACATGTATTTGGGCAACTCAAAAGCTTAGGCACATTTCAATCCAACCTCACTGGGCATATAAAGTGTTTCACTCTCAATCTTGTGTTTAGGTTAGTTCAGTTCCGCTCAAACTCAATCCAATGCAACCAAGCTACATAAAAATTGAAATCCACATCACAATCTCCACCGTGAGTGACATTACAAGCAATAATCATCATGAGGTCTTGTAAGGGTTGTAATGAGGCTCGGTAAGAAAATTAAGGTAGTGAATGTTTTTGGCTTGTGGTGCTCATAATCCGGGAACTAAGCTCCTAGTAACCAATTACAAGCTCAACCAAAACTTATCACAAACCATCAAACTCAAGCTTCAAGCACAACACAATACAAGAACTTTCTTTAGACCAAATAATACTCCCAAATCATTTCTAAAGATGATGAAGAATGGTTCTTTTTGTTAACTCTTTTTTTTCTTTTTTTTTCTTTTTCTTTTTTTTTCTTTTTCTTTTTTTTTATTTTTCTTTCTCGACTTTTACTCCTAAGTGAATTTTATTCTCCTTAGGCCCCGAGTACACACACACACACACACACACACACACACACACACACACACACACACACACACACACACACACACACACACACACACACACACACACACACACACACACACACACACACACACACACACACACACACATATATATATATACATAAATGCATAGAACCAATCATCATAATAAGCTCCAAATGAATCAACACAATACACAATCTCATTCTCAAAGCACTCACTCAACTCAAATCATCATTTCACCAATTCTGAATCCTAATTCCCGGATGGGTCAGGCTACAATTGGCTAAGGATAATTTTTGTGGAGCTACAAAGATAGGCTAATAGGCTCAGTTTGGCTTCAAACAATGGATAATATGCAAGGGAAGATAGGGAATATCATGGCTCAGTAACAATCATGCCTCAATCATGCGAAAATCACAAGTAATGAGCAACATATACAACCTTGACATAGATATCACTCCCAATTCTCAGAGGTAGTCACATTGGAGAGTATCACACACAAGAAGCAAAGAGGACATCCATAAAGCATAGTCCCAAGAAGGCTAACAAAAACTCACAAGGTAAATTTTTGTTGGATTTCAATGCCACCTAAAATGTAAGAGTTATACATGCTCTATCAATCCATTATCTCATGCTCCCATAGATCAAATAAACTCGACGAGGATCAACAATTCAAGCATATCATGGGACTTATAATCAGATTAAGACGACAAGTGGTACAGATGGGGTTATCTGAAATATCCTAACTCTAAAATGCCATTCATGCTGATTTTTTTTTCTTTTTATATGATTTTTCTGTTTATATATATATATATATATATATATATATATATATATATATATATATATATATATATATATATATATGTGCAAGACTAAGAAAAATAACCATGAAATGTAAAAACAAGAAAGAGATATATATAATACAATCTAAATGCAAACATGTAAATGTTCCCTCCCCCACACTTAATTCACACATTGTCCTCAATGTGAAAAATAAAAGAGAAAGGAAGAAAACACTTACAGAGTCATCTACATGTCAGGCGGAGGTGGAGGTGGAAATCCATGTTGCCAACCATAAGGGTTCCAAGCATCAAATCTGGTGTTCAGCAACTGGAACTGTTCCTGCATTTGACGGAAATGCTCATCTTGTCTCTCACCCAGCAGGCGAAATTGGTCATCCATGTGAGATCTCAAACCCGACACTGATTCCATCACAGTGTCAAACCTGGAATCAAAGTAAGCATTGCTCTGCTGGCCCCTCTCCTCAGGGGTGTAATCCATATCTTCCGCCGCCTCTTCCTCATCACCATCATTTCTTTCTTCTTCCTCATTCCCTTCTTCGTCCGACACTTCTGGAAGTTGCTCTTTATGACGCAGCCTCTTACGAATAGCTATATCCTCAAGGCGAAGATCATTCCTCCTCACTGAAATTGACCAGTTGGCCTCCGTTGTCAAAGAAGTACGACTGACATCCGGAAGGCGCACTAACCTCTTCGAGCTTCCAATAAGCCAACAGTAGTCCCCTCTTAGCTGATAAAGAATCCGCATATGGTGTAGAGCGTTGAAATCTAATGGAGTGGACTCGATATCAGCAGGTCTAGTGAGCGGAATTTGATAATGGCGGGCAAATTTCGTGACAATCCCACCTATACCAATACCACCCTTACCTCGATGGCTTACTATTGCTAAGTGGTGCATTAGAAAACCCGCTGAGTTGACTGGCCTCCTTGACAAAGCAGCTGCTATCATCACTAACTCCTTCCTCGGGAAATTGTTTTCCCCATCTGCTCGCCCGAAGATAGTGTGGGCCATGAATCGCTGGAAGATCCGAATCGCCGGATTAGTGATGCAGGAGGCCTTTGAGGATGAAGGGTTGTAGTTAGGTCATGTAGCAATCTTATCCCAAAATTTGTTCGGACACCAAATAGCTCGGCTTTCACATCTCGCGACGTCATTATTCACCACTGGGAAACCAAAAATTTGGTTGATTTCATTCAAAGTGAGCGTCCGCTTATGTCCTCCAAGCTGAAATGTGCATATTCCTTCTGCTACTTCCGGGCCTCCATGAGTCTGTACATCAAGTGTGCTCAAGAACTCCAGCGTGAGTCCCTTGTAAGTAGGCTCACTAAAAGATAGGAATTCATCCCATCCTAAAGCACTTGCCAATCGCTCTACATCAGTCCGAATGCCCAACTCAGAAAGTAAATGAAAGTCCAGATGGCGTGTACCCTTCCACTCCTTTTCTTTCAACTGGTGGAAAGTTGTCAGATGTGCGGGATCCCTCAGACGGAAACCAAACGACTCCGGGGTTGACTCCCCTACTCTAGTGGGAGGCTCATGAGCTACGGATCTTCGGGACGAGGAAGATGATGCATATTTCTTTCTCTTTTGGAATAATCTCAGCGGCATGACGAATTGATACCCCTGCACACCCTAAGCAACAAACACCAACAAAGCACAAAAATTGTTGTCCCGGCAAGAACAACACTCACAATAATGCAATGGTGCAATATCAAACCACACAACCACAACCAAACCTCAAATCTTCAAAACTAGTGCAAGTTAACAAGAAGCAAGCCAAAATCCATCAATGCCAATGTCAATAAGCTCAACTAGACAACCAAATCAAATTTTATAGCATAGATGGAAATCAACTCAATGCTTAAACTCAATAGACCACTTTTTAAATTCTCCTCCAACATGGCATCTCAAACAACAAAATCGAGACAAGTTCCAAACTTAATCCCCTTCCCTCAACAAATATAGCACAAATAAGGTGTAATTTCACCCAAACAACTCCTAAATTAGACAAATTTATGCAATTTGATAAAACCTAGAAATTGGGGGTTTTTGAAAACTTACCTCAACACCTTCAATGGAGGAAAGGAAGGAGAGAAATGGGCGGCGATGTGGCCGGACTCGGGACCGGAAGTGGCTGGCGAGGTCGGCTCAGGGCGGCTGTGGCGGAAGGGTGCTGGCGGCTTGGTGGCTGGGAGAGAAGGGAGAAGGAACTCGGGAGAGAGAGCAGAACTCGGGAGAGAGAGGCGAGGTTCTTCAGGTTTTCTTCTCTCTCTCTCTCTTTTTTTATTGGGACTTGAAATTGAGAACTAAAATGACAAAAACAAATGAAAAATGCAAATCTAAACTAATCACCTTGGGTTGCCTCCCAAGAAGCGCTTGGTTATGGTCGTTAGCTCGACCCAATGCATGCTCACTCTTTTGATTCTGGCTCCCTAAGAACCAACTCTTCAATGACTTCTTCACTAGCTTCCTCATGGTACAATTTCAAGCGTTGTCCATTGACTTTGAAAGTTTTGTGTGTGGCAGCCTCATAAATCTCTACAACTCCATATGGACACACTTGAGCAACCACATAAGGACCAGACCAACGGGAGCGGAGCTTACCAGGAAAGAGGCGCATACGCGATTGAAATAGGAGGACCTTATCCCCCACCTTGAAATCCTTTCGTAAAATGTTCCTATCGTGCCAAGCTCTTGTCTTTTCTTTGTAAATTGATGCATTATCATAAGCCTCAAGACGGAGCTACTCTAACTCTTGTAATTGTAGCTTCCGGCCTTTGCCAGCTTCGTCAAAATCCATGTTGAAACTCTTTACCGCCCAATATGCTCGGTGCTCTAGCTCCACGGGAAGATGACATGCCTTCCCAAACACCAACCGATATGGTGACATACCAATCGGTGTTTTATAGGCTGTTCTGTAAGCCCATAATGCATCATCTAACCTCATACTCCAATCTTTTCTATTCGGAGCAATTGTCTTCTCAAGAATGGATTTGACCTCTCTGTTAGACACTTCCGCTTGGCCATTTGTTTGTGGATGATAAGACGTGGACACCCAGTGTGTGACATAATACTTTTTCAACAGAGCACTCACAGTTCTGTTATAGAAATGCGTTCCCCGATCACTAATCAAAGCTCTTGGGATCCCAAACCTTGCAAAAATGTTCTTCCTCAAGAAATCTGCCACCACCTTAGAATCATCAGTTTTGGTGGGCTTCGCTTCCACCCATTTGGAAACGTAGTCCACTGCTAACAAGATGTAAAGATTACCAAAGAAGTTTGGAAATGGTCCCATGAAGTCAATGCCCCAGACGTTAAATATTTCACAAAAAATCATGGGAGCTTGAGGCATCTCATTCCTCTGGGATATGTTTACAACTCTTTGGCATCTATCACAAGACTTACAAAAGCCATATGCATCTCTAAAAAGAGTAGGCCAATAGAATCCAGAGTCTAATACCTTTCTCGCTGTCTTTTTGGGTCCAAAGTGTCCCCCACATGCATAAGAATGACAGAAGGCTAAGACAGATGTTACCTCATTATCAGGAAGGCAACGACAAACGACTTGATCAGAGCAGTGCTTCCACAGATATGGGTCAACCCATACATTATACCTCGATTCACTGCGTAGCCTATCCTTTTGAGCCTTGGAGAAAGCAGGAGGAGTCTCACCTGTTGCAAGAAAGTTCACAATGTGGGCATACCATGGTTTCAGAGCTTGGACGACGAATAGTGTATCATCGGGAAATGTTCCTTGAATAGGTTCTTGCCGCTGGCACTTGTCATCCTCCTGGATGAGCCTACTAAGATGATCCGCTACCAAGTTTTCGGCACCTTTCTTGTCCTTGATCTCGATGTTGAACTCGCTCAATAGCAAGATCCACCTGATCAACCTTGGCTTCGCCTCCTTCTTCGTCAATAGATAACGAAGAGCTGCATGATCTGTATACACTATCATCTTTGTGCCAAGCAAATAGGACCTGAACTTCTCTAGTGAGAAAACCACTGCTAGGAGCTCTTTTTCTGTAGTGGAGTAGTTCCTCTGCACACCATTCAGAGTCATGGACGCATAATGTATCACATGAGATGCTCTCCCATTCTTTTGCCCCAAAACAGCCCCAATAGAGTAGTCACTCGCATCGCACATGATCTCAAATGGTAGAGACCAATCTGGTGTCTAGATAATCGGGGCACTAACCAGACGCTTCTTCAGCTCATCAAACGCCTTCTTGCACTCTCCAATAAAGTCAAACACCACATCCTTTTTCAGCAGCTCGCAGAGAGGAGAGGAAATCTTGGAGAAATCTTTAATAAACCTGCGATAAAAACCTGCATGGCCTAGAAAAGAGCGGACTTCGCGCACGTTAGTTGGATAGGGTAGGGACTGAATGACATCAACCTTGGCCCTATCGACCTCAATTCCTCTTGCGGACACTATATGACCCAGTACTATACCTTGTTCGACCATAAAATGGCACTTTTCAGAGTTTAATACTAGGTTGGTATCCACACACCTTTTGAGCACAAGTGTAAGGTGTTCTAAGCATGACTCAAAATTGTCTCCATGGACTGTAAAGTCGTCCATAAAGACTTCTATGAAGTGTTCAACATAGTCAGAGAAAATACTTACCATGCACCTTTGAAATGTTGTCGGCGCATTACACAACCCGAATGGCATTCGACGATAAGCGAATGTCCCAAACGGACATGTAAACATCGTCTTCTCCTGATCTTCTGGTGCAATAGCCACCTGAAAGTAACCTGAATACCCATCTAGGAAATAATAGAAAGCACGACCAACAAGTCGCTCAAGCATTTGGTCAATGAATGGCAAAGGGAAGTGATCTTTCCTAGCTACCGCATTCAATTTGCAGTAGTCTATACAAACACGCCATCCAGTTTGTGTCCTAGTGGGAACTAGTTCACCCTGTTGGTTCTCAACGACGGTAATCTCACCCTTTTTAGGAACAACTTGGGTGGGACTCACCCATGCACAATCGGAGATAGGGTATATCATACCTGCTTGGAGAAGTTTCAGGACTTCCTTCTTCACCACCTCCATCATAGGTGGGTTGAGCCTCCTTTGAGGTTGTCTGGATGGCTTTGCTTCTTCCTCTAATAAGATCATATGCATACACGTCGAGGGACTAATCCCCTTAATGTCTGCAATAGTCCATCCAATAGCCGCTTTGTGTTCCTTGAGGACCGCTACTAGCTCTCCTTCTTGCTCCTTAGAAAGTTTGCTTGAGATGATGACTGGTAGTGCCTGAACAATAGAGGGCGAAAGCTTTTCGCTAGGCGAGGTTAGTAGCATGGGTTTTGAGCCCAATGGAGAGAGAGGTAGCTTAGAATAAACTCCATCACAACTTCCTGCAGGTTAGTGCACAATCCATAATCCATAGAAATTTCCTCTAGATGAGTTTCTAAAGCAACTTGAACATCATCCACACAATTCAATTCAAAGATATCTTGCACTAGTGGCTCAAGAACATCAATGAAGCACAAAGAATGATCATCAGAGGGGTATTTCATAGCATCATAAATGTTATACTCGACCCTCTCACCATCAAATTCCATTGTTAACAACCCCGAATACACATCAATTTTGGTTTTCGTGGTCCTTAAAAATGGTCTTCCTAAAATAATGTGCGCTTCATGACTACCTTGTCCTATATCCAAGACAAAAAAATCAGCGGGAAAGACCATCTTATCCACCATCACAAGAACATCCTCTATCACTCCCTTAAGGTACACATTAGAGCGATCAGCCAATTGAATCACTACCCTAGTTTCAAGCAAAGGACCAAGTCCTAAAGATTCATACAAAGAGTAAGGTAACACATTGATAGATGCACCCAAATCCAACATTGCCTTTTCGATTCGAGTTTCACCTATCACACAAGGTATAGTAAACATGCCAGGGTCGCTACATTTCTTAGGAAGACGCTTCTGAAATACAGCAGACACATGTTCACTAACCCTAATCTTTTGCTTTCCCTTAGATTTTTTATTCCTCTTAATTGTACACAATTCTTTTAGAAATTTTGCATAGCGAGGAATACTCTTAATCGGATTAAGTAAAGGGATGTTTACCTCACATTTGCTGAATGTTTTGAAGATTTCCTTTTCACTCTCTGGCCTGCGAGTATCTCTCAATGCATCAGGAAAGGGAGGGCTTGGTTTGTATGAACTCTGTGGTGGCATGTCCGGCTCGCTCACTACCTTCGTGGTCTCTTCGTCCTTCTCTTGAGATTCTTTAGGGCTCTCTGCAGCTTGAGAGTCCTCTACCACAATCTCTTCCTCCTCGTCATCTATGAGGACTGTGTTCTCATCCCGACTCTCTAAGTTCTTACCACTCCTTAGAGTCATAGCACTCACATTCTGTTTTGGATTCAAATCAGTCTGAGATGGAAACTTACCAAAATCCTTAGCCTCTAGTTTGCCCAAAGCACTAGCAATCTGTCCAACCTGACTCTCCAAGTTCTGAATGCTAGACTTTGTTTCCTGTTGGAATTGGACCATGTTGTTCTGCATTGTAGTCACATTCTGTGTCAGAGCTTTGATCATATCCTCAGCTGACATGGATGAGCTTGAACTCTTCCCTTGAGGCCTAGGCCCATACTGTTGTCTGAATGGTGGAGCTCCTTGCTAATTAAACTGCTGCTGTTGAGGATTCCCATACCTAAAGTTCGGATGATCTCTCCAGCCAGGATTATAGCTATTAGAGTAAGGGTCATACCTCGGCCTTTGTGGTACAAAGCTCCCCACTGCATTCAATTCAACATTCGGCTCCTGAAGGATTGGGCATGCATTGGTGGGATGCTGAAAATCTTGACAGATTCCACATGCTTTTACCTGCTGCTGATTCCCATTGAGCATGAATTTTCGCATCATCTCTTTCAACTCATTCACATCTATCTGGAGTAATGAGTCTGCTTCTGCCAAGCTCACATTTTTAGAGGACGTCTTTCTGAATTGCCTTGCCCCCTCTGCAAGCTCAGAAAACATCTCAAATGCTCCAACAGGAGTCTTATTCAAGATGTTGCCACCACATGCAGCATTAACCATTCTTCTCTCATCATCTAATAGACCTCCATGTAAGTAGAGAACGAGGTCCTGATTCGAATAGCCATGATAAGGGCAGCTGGCCACTAGCTTCTTATACCTCTCATAGTAGTCATACAAGTTCTCTGTAGCATGTTGCTCGATGTTGCTGATGCTCTCCAAGAAGGCTTTCTGCATCTGTCAAATTTTGATAGGATTTAAGGCGACTGAAAATCCTCTGTCAAATTTTGTTGCTGGAAAGTATTTCTCCAAGAAGGCTTTCTGCATCTGAGCCCATGTATTTATGCTCCCTGGAGTGAGGTAATAGAGCCAGTCACTAGCCGAATCCCTCAAAGAGAAAGGAAAGGCTCTTAACTTGATTTGATCATCCGTTACATTCCTCGGCTTCATGCCTGTGCAGACAGCATGAAACTCTGCCAGGTGCTTATTAGGGTCTTCTCCTCTAAGATCATGAAACTTCGGCAGCAAATGTATCAGTCCAGGTTTCAACTCAAAACTCACAACGTCGGCAAGCTCTGGAAACTCTATAGCAAGCGGTTGTTGTGTCAGATTCGGGGCAGTCAACCGCCTCAAAGTCTGATTGAGATTAGCCATCTCAACTCTTTCTGACCGATCCTGATCTCCACGAGATTCTCTACGAAGCCTAGAAAGTGTTCTCTTGATCTCTGGATCAAAATGCAAATCAGATGTATTAGTAGCACGGGTGCGAACCATAAGCCAGGTTCTCAACCCAATTAACACACAAAAACAAGCACACAAATAACAATTTGACTCCCCGGAAACGGCGCCAAATTTGACAGAGGATTTTCAGTCGCCTTAAATCCTATCAAATAAATCCGACTGACCTAACTAATGTAGTTTGGCAAGTACGGGTCGATCCCACAGAGAGTCAACGATTTGTATGCAAGTCAAGTGTGTCAACAAGAATAAGAAATAAAGAGGGGGGATTGTGATGGTTTGAACTAACTAAACTAAGAAACAATAGTAAGCAAAACAATAAAGTAAAATAGATTAGGTGAAAAAATATGAGAGAATAGCTCAGGTCAATCAATCTCAGCAATCAGGTTTGTTCATTGATCATTGATATCGAAAAGATAACTTCCTCTGGAATACTTTGTTGCGGAAAGACTAGGTCTTTTGAATCCAATTCCTTATCGAATCTAGTTAACAGGACAACCAGACCCTGAAAACCCTATTTATCAAACAATCTTGAAACTATCAAGATTCAATTCAATAATCGATTAAGCTTAAAGGAAATCAATAAAGACAATTGACGCACACAACCAGTTATTGCATCAATTGCAAATCAATTCTTCATACAAATCCCTAAATCAACCAGTTTCAGAGATTTATATTTTGCTACACAATAATATAGATAATTCAACCAGCAATTACCTATATCTAGCTATAGATTATCATGAAAAGGCATCAGTTGATCAGACTAACGGAAATTCACGAAAACCCTAAACATTCAACGCAAAGAATTGATAATATTCAACGAGGAGTATTAAGAACAGAAATCTCACAATGAAATAGAAAACCTGAAGCTTCGATTAATTTCCCCGAACAAAGAGGTTTAGTGGTTCATGGTTCAAAAGAAATCACCAAGAATCTCCAATGGCTACTACAGCCCGTTCTCTTCTGTTCGATTCCCCAGAAAACAAAAGCTCCTCATCTAACGTTTCATGTTTTGCCTAAAAATTAAAATTAGAAATAAAGTAACAGCTGTTCTTGAAGACGGAATAAAACTCGGGTGTGCCAACAATAAACTCGGCCGAGTTCTTTTTGTGACCCACCCGAGTTTCTTGAATTCCAAGCTCGGTCTTCGTCAAATTACTCGGCCGAGTTTCATGATATCTTGGCCTGAGTTTCCTTGCAGTTTCCTCACGTGCATATGCTTGGCTCCTCTCTTCGGCTCTCTTGCTCAAGGCTCCGATTTCCGTCCCATCTTCTATCATTTACACACGCTCAGCTCCACCTTTCCACAATCACCTGAAATCATGCACAAAACTTGTAGATTCCGACTCTAATTGAAATATAATGAAAACTACTCTAAACTCATGCATTTTACCCTAACTAAACCCATCTAAATGCCTATATTAACACTACCTAAATGTGCATGATCAGCTATGATATATTTTTGCAGAGCTATCAAAAAGAAATAGGCTTTACGGCTCAGCTGGACTTCAAGAAAAGGATAATACAAAGGGTAGATAAGGTATAATACGGCTAAAGAAAACATGCCTCAATCATTTGAAATTCACAAGCAACAAACATGTGCAATACGGTCATGAAAAACAAGCATATGAAGAGTATAATCACACAATAAAAGCAAAAGGGAATAATATGTAAAGTCCCTATAAGGCCAAAACAAATTCACAAAGGGTTATGTTTTTGCTAGATTTCAATTAAACCTCAACTATGAACCATACTTGCTCAATTATATTCTCAAATCATGCTCCAAAAATCATTTTCAAGCAATTTAATCCAATCATGGGATTTATGCAATGAGATCATAAAAATAAATTAGAGGACAAACTAAACCAAGATGGGTATCTTTAATAACACCTAATTAAATGCAATGCATGATATTTTTGGATTTTGTTTTTTTCAAATGCAATATATGAATAAAAATAAATATGAAGACATAAATAAACATGATAACATACATAAACATGATATGCAAACTCTATCTATATGCAATGCAATCCCTCCCCCACACTTAAAACTTTCATTGTCCTCAATGAAACATAAAAGACCGCAAAAACACAAAAACATAGAGGAAGAGATGAATGAAATACTCACAATGTGGTGGACGAATAGGCTCATGGACTTTCTTAGACAACCAAATGGTTCGACTGGGCCTTGCGGAGGCTTTTCCTGAAAAGTTAGTCTATCTAAAAACTAAAAGCAACTATCTAATGCCTAATGGAAAACCTAATTTATTGAAAAGAAAACTAGCTAACTAGGAATTGAAATAACTAAATTAGAAAACTTACCTCGGGTTGCCTCCCGAGAAGCGCATTTCTTTAATGTCATTGGCATGACTTATTCTCAATCTCAAGATCTTATCTATCATACATCGTCAATGCCCTCAGTAGCCTATCATATTCCTGTGCACACATCTTACAAAAGACATCATAACACGATAAATTGAAAGCATAAATTTTGGAACTCAAGAACCCTTTCAATCTATCAAAGAGTCTAGCATGACTCTCTGCAGAAGGAATTTGATACCACCAGCACAGTTCCGCTGGTGACTCTTCAAAATAGCAATCAAAAGGATCAACATATACACCATTAACTTCAAATTTGCAAAAGTTTACCTTTATTACCTCTTGCACCTCAGCTGATGGCTCTAGACTTGGTTCATCAATGGACAAGCTCAGAATGGATGTTCCAGATGGAGTAGGAGACACATCACATGTAAACTCATGCGTTAACTCATGAGATTCCAAGTCAGGAAGCACTAGACCATCTCCTCCATCATCTAAGAAACTACCGTTGTCTGCAACCAATTCCTCCTCATTCGGCATGTCATTGTCATGTTGAAACCACATAGGAGGGAATGAACTAAGTGTAATGACTTCGATAGGATCTTCCATTCTTGCATCCTTTAAAGACTCAAGGGGTGGTGGGGTGGGTTTCTCAAAATCAAGAGAAGAAGACGTCGATGGGGGCTCATTAGTAGCAGTTCGTCGATCGTCGCCCTCCTGCGGCGGTTGCCGCTCCTCAGAATTTTCACCCTCCGTTACGACTTCAACTCCTTCTTCTAAGCCCCTTTCCTTCTCACCTTTTGCTCTTAAAATTTGAATGAGTTTGTTCATCTGATTCTCTAAGTTCTTACTGCTCTTAGCTTGCTCTTGCAACACTTGTGTAAGGCTATGGAATGGATCCTCCAGGTATGTGACAAAGTTCTCCATATAACAAAAAAAATCCCACAACCCCGACAATCCTCCTAATCAAATCTCGGATGCTGAATTGATAACCCCATGAACCAAGGTCATCAACATACTCATGCAATCTCCTGAAGTATTGGTGAAAGTTCTCACTTTCAAACTGCGCTAATCTCAACATCTTGAAAAAGTTAGTAGCAAGGGTTTTGTGAACCGTAAGATAGGTTCACAACAAAGTTAGATATATAAACAAAAATTAATAATACACACAACAAAGAAATAAACTTGATTCTCCGGCAACGGCGCCAATTTGATGAACGGTTTTTAGTCGCGTAAACCGTATCAAAATAAAACTCAAACCTACAAACTAGAACTAGTATAGCAAGTAAGTAAGAGGTCGATCCCACAGAAAATCAAGTATTTCTCAGCAATGTGTATTTAGCAATTAGTAGAAAGGGGGGTTTTGGTTGGTTGAAATTGAAAAGAAAACAAAATAAAATAAAAACAAATAATGCAAAACAATTTAGAGAAGATCGCTCTACCTACAACTATCCACTTTATTTGGTTGAATTGATATTGTAACTCCTCTTGTCCTTTTAGTTTCCTATGAATACCCTTGTCCCGACCTAATATAGTTACTAGTCCAATCAGTCCTAGAAACCCTTATCAATCGAATAGTCCCTAAAGAAGGATTTAACCCAATTGATAGCTTTAAGTTCAGAGATTAACCAAGGTATTTGTAGTTCTTAAAGAGGGATTTAACAACACATCCAACTTCCTACCTATCCAATTAGTTCAATCAGCCCTAAAGGGACAAGTTTGCTACTTAGGTTAAGGTTCGCAATCAGGAATCTACAAAACCTAAGCAATTGAATTGATTCTACCAAGTTGATCAGGCAAGATAGAAAAAAACAATCAAACATTAAGCACAAAGAAGTTGAAACATTCAATATAGGAAATAAGGAACAAGATTCAGAAACTCACAATCGATACAAATAAAGCTTCAAATTGCAAGTAGAATGAAGAGAGTTTAGTCGCCCATGGCGAACATCGCTCTCTCTCTAATTGTCTAATAGAACGTGGAATAGAATAGAAGTAGTGAGAAATAACATAATATTCGACCTTAAAAGAAGTCTAAGTCGGCCAAAAAAACCAAACAAAGAAAACTAGGGATTTCTTAAACAAAACGATGCGCAGACGACCAGTGTCGCGGCTGCTGCATATGCTGCGGCCGCGACATATGCATTCTTTTCCAATCCCGCGGCGTCTCACTGGCTGCGGCAGCTGCATTGGTCTTTCACGGGAAATTAGTCTCGAATTTGATCTTGTTGTCAACAGGAAAGTTGTAGCTCTCTGAAAGAGCTTTCCAACGCATGGTCATAATAGTAAATCGGACAACCGAGGCCTCCAGAAAGCACAAAACAAGTTCAGCATGTCTGGCGACAACTTCTGCAGACTTATTCTTCGTTTAGGCTCGCTTCTTCTTCTCAGGATCTCTTTACATCTTCATTTAAGCTTCTTCGATCAACTAGACTTCCTCATCTTAATGCATCATCAACCCATTTCTCCTTCTCGGATCCACAGTTACCTAAAATAATCAATAAAAACGTGTAGATTCGGACTCCACCAACATAGAGAGCAAATATGCAAATTCTACTTAAATCATGCATGATATGCATGTTAACTAAGCTAAATGCAACCTATTATGCCTACCTAAATGAATGCTATCAATTGCTGAAATCGAAGTTGTTTTTTCTTTTTTTCGCATCACCACTTCGACGCCGGATTTGCTGAAATCGGAGTTGCTTTTTTTTTCTTTTTTTTTTCGCGTCACCACTTCGACACCGGAGTTACTGAAATGCTGAAATACTGAAATGTTGAAACTCCGGTTTCATCAACTTGTTGATCCTCAGACTCTGGTTTCATCAACTTTTTTTTTTTCCGCGTCACCACTTTGACACCGAAGTTGTTGAAACCGAAATTGTTAACCCACGTTGCTGAAACCGGAGTTGCTGAAACCTACTAACACCGGTTCACTTCGACACCCACTAACGCTCAAAATACCGTGACGGTCAAAAAATTTGCGGACACCACTATTTTTTTTTAAAAAAAATAGAGACAACTATAATAGTATCAATTCACTTAAACGAATTAAATTACAAACAAATGAAGACAAATAAATAAATATAATACTAAAAAGAAGATAGAGTGAGGTGCTAAACACCATCTTCATTAACACCACTTACATTAATGAGCAAATAAAATAGCAAGGCTACGTCCTGTGGGGGGGCTTGGGTGGCTGGAGCCCCCCGCTGGTCAAAATAAGGGTATATGTATATTTTATATATCTGTTATTTTAATAATATATAGAAGTGAAGTAAAATAAAATCATAAAGTCAGGTTAGCTCAACGAATAGGAATCGGGAGGAGTTTAATGAAATAGTGAGGCATCCCTGGTTCGAATCTCAAACCTTATTTTTTTTTGCATCTGTTTTTGTTTTTTAAAGGGTGTCACTATATACACCGCAAATCCGGATTAAGGATTTGCACGTCCTTAAGGACGTGCTTGCACGTTCTTAAGGACGTGCAAGTCTGGGACTGTGTACGTCCACTATTTCAGTCTTGCACGTCCTTAACAACGTGCAAGCACGTCCTTAAGGACGTGCAATACTTGCACGTTGTTAAGGACGTGCAAACCCTAGTTAGGGTTTTGCGTTTAGGGTTTAGGGTTTAGGGTTAGGGTTAGGGTTTAGGTTTTCCGACGGTTTTGTAATGTTAATAATAAAATTGAAGTGTTTAGCTAGTGGATTTGAAGTATATGTCAAAAAAATGTCTTGCAGTATGTTCCACAAAGTATGGCAAGAAGCCACTTCCTTGGAAAGGAAAACATTGGGATTCACCTTAATCTTGGCGAAGATGGAAGATCTTGGTTCGTAAATTACAGCATTGAAGCCCCTCCAAAGAATCGAGTACATTTTCTTAAATCCGGGTGGAGAAAATTTGTGAAAGAGAATCATCTGCAAGTCGGAGATGTTTGCGTTTTCGTGGAAAGTGAAACACTTACACAATGATAACATTTATTTCAGTAATATTTTAGGGTTGCACTTGCATATTAGTTTACATTCATAATTTTAATAAAGTTGTGGAATACAATCTAGGAAAATAGTAAAGGACGGCTGCACTCGGCACGCAAGGCTCTAAATCTCTCAATCTGAGCTTGAAACGGAGCATCCCATCCTTCGACGCTCGGATGATGATGTTCGACCCATTCTAGTGGAGGCGGCGGAAGAGGAGCGTTAGGACGCAACCAGATCTATGAGAACAAAAATTTAGAGTTAGAGTATTGACATATGTATGAAAAGCATGAATAGGTAATAAAAAAGACGTTTGAAGTCGTACCGCGGCAAAATGGTCTTGGTTTCCGATGCAGGCTACACCAAGAGTTGCTGATTGGGGAGGGTTGTTAGCAGATGTCGGCGAGATCATGGGGAGACATGTGAACGGATGATGCCAAGCTAGGACGACGAGAGGAATCTGATATACCGTCGCAAATACTAAACCCATGATGGGTAGCTCTATCCACCGTCTCCTATCACAATGTGTGGCTCCGGCCCATCTCTGGTAGTCGACGAACTGCTGAAATGGGTACTCTCCCGTATAACAACTGACGTACAGATCGGCGTGATCCTCCAAGTGATTGCATAGTAACGTTTTGAGTTCCGGGAAAGCAGTCTCGCCGATCGATGATGTCAAAGCCGCCAAAGCACGGTAGCCACAATGACCATCTCCAACAGTGTCCCTCACCGTCTCAATATGACCGAACATGAAGGGATCAACGTTGTTTCGACCCCAGTTGAACCCTCCGAACACATCATCACGTCCACGTCGAGCTGAGGTCGCTTGTGGACGAGGCCGAGCAGCATTTCGAGCAGCACGCGCTTCTTCTCTCTCAAACCTTTCCCTTACCTCCTCGTATGGCAACGGGTTGGTTCTGCAGGCATTTCTCGACCCCCGAGGCCTCCCCTTCCTTCGGACGCTTGCTGATGAGGGTGGGTGCAGCTCATCCTCGCATACATCGTTGGAAGCCGTATATGAAGATGACAACTCATACGGCAGTGGGGTGTCGTCGAGGTCAGTCCATGTCAAATCCATCCAGAACGGGTGGATGTCCTCGGCGGGTATCGGAGTGCCGGAGTTGACGTATGCCTGAATCTCATGGACACAAGGGATCCCGTAACAAACCCTCCAATGTCGGTCCGTGCATACCGGAGGAACCTTTTGGTTCACGACGTCCTGCCACATCTTGTACAGATAATCGAAGCACTTTTTGGAGATTAAAGTCTTTACCTCATCGAAAAGGTTGACTTTATACGCCGCTGTTGGCCATTTGAAGCGGTCGATCTCCAAAGCAGTTTGCAGCTCATGCAGTTGACAATCATTGACTCTATGGATTGCATCGATCACGATGCGGAAGTCACCAGTCGATGAGTGAAGTGCCTCCTTCAGAACCTTGTGTTGACCCTCAACTCTGTACACATTGAAGTGCATACCACTAAATATTCGATATTATATCATAGTGTAATGGGAGATATGAAATAAGGTTGTACCTGTTTGTCGTACGGGTGCCGAGATGGAAGACATTATCTACGTAGCACCGAACTATGCTCCTGCTGTATAGAAGCCAAACCGACTCCAAATACGCCACCACACCTGGGAATGGGTGCCATGCAGCTCGTAGCGCCCGACGACGTCGGTTGAATGATTCCTCCGACCTCGATTCGAACAGCCCCCAACAGTTGCCCTTAAAGATGCCAGCGTGGTTTAAATTCTTCGTGATCTTCAGAGCTACTTCTTCGCATCTTCTCGTCACGTGTAACCAACAAAGGAGATGCTGGACGTCGGGGAAGACAACATTCAGCGCCGCCAAGAGACCTAGCTCTCGATCAGTCATGATAGCTTGAGGCTGAACGCTCCCAAGCAAGATCTGAAGCTGTCGCAACACCCAGGCGTATGTGTCTTCGTTCTCTTGCGACATGAAGGCATAGGCGATGCAGTAAGTATTGCCTGAGGGTGTGAGCCCGACCACCTCGCACAAAGGAATCCCATATCTGCAGGTGTAAATATGTTACATATAAAATACTTTATAATTGGCTATATGTGCAATAATGTAATCGTAATCAAGTAACTTACGCATTTGTTTTGTATGTGTTGTCCATTATGATGACGTAATGGAACCTTCGGAGAAGGCGTATCCCGTCGGGATGCGCGAGGAAGAGGTCGCTCAAGACGTTGTCGTCATCCGGATGTCGTCTGAGGTCGTAGTAGTACCTTCTTTCCCGCAGATGGTGCAAGGTATCCTGGGTCATCGTCCGACTACCTCTTTCTTCGGCGACCATCATGGCGAGCGTGTTGGTAAGGCTCTTCCTTGACGTGACGCTGGTATCATCCAACTGCCTCAATCCGTACCCAATGGTTTTTGGAGGAGTGCCAACTTCCTTCATCCACCTCGCCATCTTCTTTTCCCCCTCTGTCATCTGTCCGGCGATGGAGTGACCCTTCAAGCTCGTGGAAAGCCCGTGGTTATGAACACCATGGGTTACCGTCATGCGCCACTGACCCGGCGGAGCTTCGTGTCCGTGTAGAGAGAATGGACAACCACTTATCTTCGACTGTGTGCTCCGGAGCTTCCTCCCGCGTGGTCGGTACTCCCCAAACTGCTCACAAGCAAGGAGAACCCCGCCTGGACGATTCGACGCCCCCGTCCAAGACCGCTTGATTACTAAAATCATGCAGTGTCTCCGACCCAAGTCCTTGAAATGCGTAACCATTTCGTCACGGTCATTCCAAACCCTTGAGTCCGAGAACTCAGACGTAAAGTCTCGAAACTGTATTCATATAATTGAAAATATGAACAACACGGAACGAATACGAAATATGTTGACTCTACGAAACATGTGCGTACCTGAGATACTTGGAGACGAGGATTGCTTTGCGGCTCGGCCATAACGATTCTAGATGTCCTCCTTCGCTTCAATTGTAAGAAGTCGGACTTTGTTTTGGAGTGCGGAATCAAGCTGTCCTCCATCGCTTCAAATAGGCCCTGTTGCGTTAATGTAAGCAGAACCCTTAAGGACGTGCTAGGGTTTAGGGTTTGGCTAGGGTTAGGGTTTAAGGTTAGGGTTAGGGTTTAGGGTAAGGAAACTGCACGTCCTTAGGGACGTGCAGTTTCCTTACCCTAAAACCCTACCCAAAACCCTTAAACCCTAGCCAAAACCCTTAAACCCTAGCCAATCTTGACACAATCGGGCAACCTTATCATATTAACGTTTTCGTTTTCGTTATCGGGCAACGTTATCATATTAACGTTTTCGTTTTTGATGTTTACGTTCAATATGACTCTGAAGAAATGAGAAGAGTCTAATAGAAATATATAGATAGATACAAAATCCGAAATATAAATGTATAATATCAACATACAAACTGCAAAAGTACATCACTGGCCAGGTGGATGACGTACAACATGATCCAAAATCCCCGTCACCTCGTCCAATAGCTCCTCAAGCCGAGGGTCGGTAGACAGGGCCCTCCAATAGCCCTCTATCTCGTGCAAGCGGGCCGCCAACGCCGGAGGGATGACGGGAGGCTGAGGGAGGTCCACCCATGGGTCCATGCCGATCGGGTGGACGGGCGCCGGCGGGTCGGGATGCGGTGGCGTGGTCGGTAGCACGTACGGCCGGCTCTGCGACGCGTACCACGGCAAGTAATCTGCAGTGACACCGGCCTGGCAATCCTCGCTGGTGCGCCTGTGATCGGCCAGCCTATAGAAGCGACCCTCGTCCTGCAGGTCCTGCCACCTGTTGTCGCCCGGGGCGAACACGGCCATGTACTTCGAGTTCTTCAGGGTCGTGTCGCGGCAGACCTGAACCGGCGCGATGACGGCCTGCGGGATCCCCTGGACCCGTCCGAACTGCCGGAGGCACCTATCGGGCATATACAGCTCCTCCTCCCCGCAGAAGGTGATGGTGCCCCGATAGGTGGACTGACGGTACTGGCCGTCGAAGTCCAGATCACGCCCAAAAGGCATCCACCGAACCTACAATTAAACAAATCAGATTTAATTCACAGCTACGAATTAATTATAAGATATATATAGAGTCTCGAATACATACATCATCGACGGTAAGACAGTCCACCTTGTCCCGCAGCTCCCGCATCTTCGCCAGCTTCGCGTCGTCCTTCATCCGCGGTGGCTGCTTCGGACCGATGAACTTCGCGTAGAAGCGAGGGTCATCCTTCCTAGCCGGGTCGCTGGAGAAATCACCTCGGAAGCGAGGGAAGTACGCCCATATCCAAGCCTTGACACAAAAAAGTATTTCGTTAGCATATAATTTAAATATTTGTAAACTAAAAACTCTAATTCAACGGTCTCGTACCTGTAGGATCGGCGTGCAGCTGTCTATGCCCTTCGCGCCGGAGCGGGTAGCCTCGCCTAGGCCCCTGTAGAGACATGCGAGGGCACCAGCAGCCAATGCAAGGGTGGCCGTACGTGGGATGTCCCAAACAAGGCCCAATACCTTCCATGGGATCCGGCTCTGCGACTTGTCCACAAACAAAGTCGCGGCGAGAGCAATGCCCATGTAGGTCCTGTGCAGAAACAGCCGCTGTGCAGGGTCATCCTCGGGCTGCCCACCTCCAACATGCGTGCGCAGCCGAATCTGCTCAGGATCAGCCGTGGCCTCTGGGTCATCGGCGGGGGCGGGGTCGACGAGCGGCCCGTGTCTCTCCTGCCACAGGCGAGTAAACCCAGTCACTGGCGGGCCGCCAGCGTGTCTGTACGACTTCAGAGTCGCAGGGGTGAGCTGGTAGTACTCCGCGATGGTGGGGACCAGAGCTCCCGCGGGCAGATGTGACGTGCAGGGCTGGCCATCAATCCGAAGTCCCATCAGACAGGCAACATCATGCAGCGTGATGGTCATCTCGCCCCATGGAAAGTGGAAGGAGCTGGTCTCCGGGTGCCAATGCTCCAAAAATGTCGTGCAGGTGAACTCGTCGACACACTGCCAGTGGAGTGACCTCAACTGGGGGACGCCGGATGGGAGCAGATCCTGCACCCAGGTCCCCGGTCCCTCAAATATGTAGGGCTCGAAAGACACCAAGTGAGTCGCCCGGTGGTGGAACTTCAGCAGCGGCAGCTCCACCGTAGGATCTCTCCACACCTGGTACGCCCGGTGATGCCTATAAGACAGTAGCAGATCTCCCGGCGGCAACAAAGGGTCGACCTGCGCAGCCGGTGCGGCAGCATGCGCAGGGATGGGCTCGGGCTCTACCTGTGGGCCCCCCTGGCCCTGAGCCTGCCCCTCCTGACCGTCGTGATCCTCCTCAATGACGTCAGGGATCACATCATCTGCAGACCCCAAGGAGACAGCCGCTGGTGTGGCGGAGGTCGAAGGCTCGGGCTCCTGTCTGCCGGATGTAGAAGCCTCTGGCACGGCTGAAGTAGATGCCTCCGGGATGGTCGGTGGAACCCGAGCAGGCGGTCTCCCCATGTCGACCCGTCGCCCACCGACTACGTCGGTAATGCAGCTACTCAAAACCTCAGGGGGCTCTAAGGAAGGCTGCAACCCCATCGTCGCATCGCCGGAAGGATCCCAAGGTGGCATACCCGTCCAGAAGGTGTCGTTCTCGTCGACCGGGGGCGTCCCCATCGACGGCTGTAAGCGCTTTGCAGACACGAGCAGATCGTCGACTGTATGGTCGGGGGGTGCCGTAGACTCATGTACCTGGCTGACCGCTGCCCGGTCGCTGAACCTAATAGGCCGAAGGCTACCATCATCCCTCATGAGCCTCCCTGCCTGTTATTATGATCCAGTTGAATATTAATGTCTTTTCAGTATATTTTAATATATTGCAATGTATTTTAATGTCTTTTGATGTATTTTAATATATTTTCATATGTTTTATTGTCGTTTATTATATTTTAATGTTAATTAAGTATTACAATTATATTTTAATGTTTTTTATTGTATTCAATATAACTTTATTTTTATGTATTTGAATATATTTAAATATATTTTAATGTTAATTAAATACTTTTGAAGTATTATAATATATTTTAATGTTTTTTTTTGTCTTTCAATATACATTTATTTTGATGTATTTGAATATATTTTAAAATATTCAAATATATTTTAATGTTAATTAAATACTTTTGAAGTATTATAATATATTTTAATGTTTTTTATTTTCTTTCAATATATATTTATTTTTATGTATTTGAATATATTTTAATATATTCAAATATATTTTAATGTTAATTAAATACTTTTGAAGTATTATAATATATTTTAATGTTTTTTATTTTCTTTCAATATATATTTATTTTTATGTATTTGAATATATTTTAATATATTCAAATATATTTTAATGTTAATTAAATATCTTTTATTCACTTGTAATTATTTTCTATGTATTTGAATATATACTATCTATTATATTCTATCAAATTACAACTATATTCTTTTCTATCACACTATATACTATAAAAAACATTATAATATATAAATAAATCAAAAAATATAGTTTCAATTATATTCTATCAAACAATATATATTATCAATCATATATTCTATAAAATTCTATTATAAAACTATATTATCTATCTAATTATATTTTACAACTCTAAAAATAAATCAAACAAAAATTAATTCAAATAACATACCGGTGGAGTCGGGACCGGGGACACCTCAATGGTCCGACGCTTCCGCGGCGGTAATAGACCGTCGTCCGCCACTGCTCCGCCTCCATCGCCGCCGCCAGTCGCCGCCCCACCACCACGGTCACCGCCGCCAGTCGCCGCCCCACCACCACCACCCTCCTCAGCCGCCATTGTCGCCAGCACCACTAGACCGGGAGCCACCGGCTCCACCGCCACCGCCTCCACCTCCATCGCCGTCGCCTCCGCCTCCAATGCTGCCACCGCCGCCTCGAGGTCTGCCTCTCTCTCTGTCTCCATCTCTATCGTTCTTTCTCTCTCTCTCTCTCTGGGTCTCTCTCTCTCTCTCTGGGTCGCTCTCTCTCTCTCTGGGTCGCTCGCTCCGGCTCTGGCGCTCTCTCGCAATGACGAAGAAGAAGACGATGAAGAAAGACGAAGAGGCACGTCCTCTTTCGTCTTTAAAGGACGGGCTTGCACGTCCTTAAGGACGTGCAAGCCCGTCCCCAAGGAAGTGCAGGCACGTCCGGGTTTGGGAAAAAAAAAAAAAAGATACACCCCACTTGCACGTCCTTAAGGACGTGCTTGCGGTGTATATAGCCGAAACATTTTTAAAACACCAACCCTTTTTTAATTTTTTTTCCTTCTTACAGTTGAGTGTTGACAGCGACATAGTGGGCGAGCCGCCGGCGCAGCGACAGAGCGAGCGAGCGTGACAAGTTCTCCGAACCGCCGGCCGTCGCTGCCACCTTCCCCTCCGGACAACCCGCCGCTGCCATCTCCGGCCACCTCCGGCCGAACATGTGAAGGGGAAGCCGAAAGCCGGATGCGTTCCCCTGGGCGGCGAGACTCTTCGGTTTCGAAAACTAAATAGAAACAATCCTTCGATTTAAACTTCAAAAGGTAAGTTTCTTTTAATTTGAATGTTTTTAAGTTGAATTGATTGGGAGTGAATCAATTTTGATTAGAATTTATAGAGTTGAGATTTGAGGAATGAGAATCAATTTGGTGATTTTCTATTAGGGTTTGTGATTTGTGTAAATTTGTGTCTTTTGTGATTTGAAAATTGAAATTGTGGTCTGTGATTATAGTGAAAGCAATCACTGGTTGATACAAACAAGAATGGCATCAGAATTGGGCATTGTTTCCCCTGGGTTGCTAAAATGAATCTTAATCAATCATTTCTTTAAGAATGATCAAAGGATGAACAAAAGCAAAAGCCAAATCTCTCTACGGGTATATAAGTGGAAAATCCTGTTCATGCTTTAAGAATGACAGCACACAAGATTTCTAAGTAGAAACTTCTTTTCAGGCTTTGTAACGAATGTAGAACTTAGTATTGAAATGCCATTCTCATGAGCAATAACCTGTAAAGCAATGGTTCTACATATTTCAAAAAATTAATTAAATGATATATATTAGTAGTTTAATTATAAAATTTTAAAGTATAGTGGCGTTTTTATTGTCATTCAACAAATAAGGAGGACTAAAGGTGTATATAGGTACAATCTTAGACTCGAACATTTCAAACCGTCATTTTTCAGGAAAAAAATTCAGCCCCCCTTGTAAAAATTTCTGGATCCGCCACTGGCTACGTCTACTGCCTTTTCTCTCTTTAAACCATGTGAGATGCAAATCCTCAAGCGAAATTGAGTAAAGAGCAGCATTATCACACGTAAAGATGAATTGGAGAGGTGACTGATACTTCTCCTCTGCTTTCCTTGGATGTAGATAAAAACATAGCCACAACACTGTTAAATTATGTAGCTAATGAATTCAACTTGATTCCTTCCTATTCAATCAGATGCTCTCTAGATTCTACCATGGATGACCCTCTTATAAATTACTCATGAAGTTCTACAGGAATCACTCCTCTTAAAGAAATTAACAACAATGGCAGCAAATTGCTCACCTCAAACACAAGTTCTGCAACGTTCATTGAGTGCTAAAACTCCACTTGTGCTTTGGATCTCCACTGGCGTTGTTAGATGAGTGCTGAAATTGAGAATGTCCCACAATAACATCATCGGACACAATTTCCGCAGCATCTCTGTCATCCGCCGCATCCGACTTCGAGAGAACGGAAGCCGCATCGGACACAATTGAAGTTGGATACGCCAGTAAAGGACCGATCGGAGAGATCAGAGGAAAGAGAGCGAGGGAGCGGTCGCCGGAGCAACGCGCTTCCTGTTGACACCAAGCGAGGGAGCGGTCGAGGAACGGCGAGGAAGAGAGCGAGATCTAAAACGGCGAGGAAGAGAGCGAGTCCGTCCACCGTGTAGCCACAACACAATCGTCACCGACGCTGATAATCCAGCCACCGCACCTTTCGTTTCTTCCTTCTTCACCTCCTCTCACTCGCCGGAGCAAATCGGATCTCCTGCTCGCGGAGCTTAGTCCGACAAGGCCGATGCCGACGATCTCCTGCTCGCGGAGCTTAGGCCGACATGAGAATGGACGAGTACGCAGCGGCACTGGCATGAGGAGGACGCGGAGGCGGTGATCTCCGAGGGGAGCCTGGGAAGAAGGGGCGTGGATGAGGGGGGAGGGAGGGAGGCGGATCAAGAGCTCGGGTTGATGACGGTGAACAGAAGGGAAGGAGGGCACGCGTGTAAATAGTGGACTTTAACCTAATTTCAAGAGGTTCGTGGACATTTGCCTAATTTGAGCACAAAATGTGGCCTGCTGGGCCCATTTTCTCATTAAATCATAGGATTGTAGGATTACTCAAATCTGGCTTCACAGAAACCAAAGCTGGTAAGTTTTTTTTTATTAGGTAAAAATTTGAGTTCAGACAAACTGAAACTCGATGGCCGAACAAGTCGGCAGATGGAACACCGTCAATACAGATAAAACATAATAACACAAGACATCAGAGAGAAAAGAAAAATCCAATCAACTCATACAAGTCGTCAACAAGCAGAAAAGTCGATGGAGAACCAAGATACGCCACGAGCCAAGAACGTGGAGAGTGCAAAGACTCACGACAGTACCCCAGTTGGAAAGGGCGACTCCTGAGGAAGTGTGGATCGCCGACATTGTCTCCACCTAGATGAAGGATCTTCGAAGACCACGAATACAACCAAGATCCGTTGTCGATCAAACAGGAAGCTCGGTACTGCAACCCAACAAAAAGCAGACGCAACCACTAAGCTGGTAATTAGTATAAAAAGTCGTAGCTTGAAATTGTAAGATTTTATTTTTCATTAATTAAAACTTTATTATTGTTGCTTAAATTTTTCTGATTTTACGATTTTATGTAAATTGATGTAATTTTTTTTTTATTCATAACAAAGATTCTGGACATGGAAAGTTCTAATTTATTCATAACAAACACTCATTCTAGCTACTTTCCATATGTATATGATGAAAAGAACCATATAAATATTTTATTATTTTTGTTAGGACTAGAAAAACGTATGTGGAAAATAGTGTGTGGTTTTCTTGACGTTAATTACCAAATGAAAGGAAACGATATGATGTAAACCCTATCTGTGGAAATTAGTGTGTGGTTTACGGAGACTTGTCTTATGCCCAGCTGCTGTGGAAATTAGAGCTAATTTTTTTTGTTCGAATATGCAAGAAATAGGTGATCTTTGGAAAAATCGAACATCAAATTTGATCATCTCAAGCTTTCAGGTTGAATAATGTTAGCTCCCAAGAAACGGGGAGGATTGAGAGTTTATCTAGCAAAGAAATCAACTGCCAGATTTGCTTAACGTGTCAATACTGAACTTAAACATTTCTGAAGCCTTTCTTGAGTTTCATGATCTCTTTTATGATACTTAAGATCTCCCATGGTATGTTGCAGTTGCTGTTTGTTGCATTTAGAGCAACCCCAATAGCTATTGGAAAAAAATCTCTAAAATAAAAATCAAAATCTCTATAAAAAAAATTCACCCCAACTCAAACAGATTCTCTATTTTACAATTTTTTGCATTTATTATATGCTATAATAAATGTAAAAAATTATAATATATAAATAATTGATGGTTAAAAAATGATAAATAGGATCGTTCATGTAGAATAGGGATGCCAAGTTGAAGGGTAATCATTAAATTTCTATATAGAGGGTAGTGGAATTCCTTCAAATTTAGAGATTTTTTTCCATCGTTTCTTTATTTTATAAATAGGTTTGCAAAAGCTTTTGGGTGTAAAAAATCACTTTTTATTTCTCTAAAATTTCTCATTTTTTCTATTTTAAAGATACTATTGAGTTTACTCTTATAACGACGGCCCATGTTGTCACCTCCAAAATTACTCTCTCACTCCAATTTCCATTGCTTGTCTTCTGTTTGAAGAACCGATATCAACGAAGCAACTTAACTCTTTTCTACGTATATTATTATGATATAGAATAAAATTGATTAAAAAAGATTCTCTTTTAATTGAAAATAATCGATGATTATAACAGAAATAAAAGAAAACTTATATAAAAAAATGAAAAAAAATTCAATTTTGAGATTTTACTGAGTTAATCCTTTCAATTTATACTCTTGTCACTTTGCAATAAGCGTCCATAAAATTCATTTTTTTGATAAGTGTACGTGTTTGAATGAAAGAAAGGGTCGACCAAGAATGATTCAACGCACAATTTTAGACTTGGAAATCTACTTAGCTACAACATTTTTGTTGGTACGTAAGTTCGTATCGCCGCCTGCCCAATATGAAATGTTTTTTTTATCTAATACTACATCCGTTCAGAAATAGATGTCGTTTGACTTTTTAACACATTTTTTAAGGAGCTAAAAACTATACTATAAAATATCAATTTTTAGTAATTTTTTTAATATAGTATAAATACTTATTAATAATAAGTGTCATATTATTTTAAAAAATTGCTTAAAAAGTTAATAGTTTATATATTTTTTATCTCATTAAAAAACGTGTCAAAAAATCAACAACATCTACTTCTGAACAGAGATAATACATAATAGGCTAATTTGCATGAATATACCAAAAAAAAAAAAAAAAAGACTTTGCAAATGTGGGAGGGGGACAGGAATGTCAATATTGCAATTTTATTTAACCCAATGAACCGATTGAACAAAAAATAAAAAGGAGTTGTGAAGGAGAGAGGGTACAAATGTGGGTTGTCTAGAGGCAAGCAAATAAAAAAATAGGAGAGAAAGTGCATTAAATGTAGAGGAGAAAGGAGAGAGGGATCAACTTTTCTCAGATGAGATAATGTGAGGAGAGAGAGAAAGTGGAAGTGGTGTCATTGAAGGAGGATCGAGAACATAGACAACTAAGTGATCACTTGCATGCCAACCAATACGAAATATGTGCCAACAAATTAATATTTAATTACTTAACAAACAAACCTATATTAAAGGAGAAGTCTTCGTATGACGTATGCGACTTCTCCTTTAGTATTATTAACTAGTGTAATACCCGTGCCTTCAAGGCACGGGAGTTTGATCCATTTTAATTTGAGCATCATTTTATATATCTATATATATACTTAATACTATATTAATATATACTTGTTTATAACAAAAATATGTATAAAGTTTTTTTATAGTTTATAAATTAGTTGGAAAGAGATACAATAGAAAATTTTAAAATGATTTAATAAGGTAAAGTAGTAACAATACTCAAACACACCACCTAATATAATTGAAATAAATATATAATTATTGTCATTAGGATAAATCTAAAAAGAAAAATATAAGCTCCCATACAAAGATTAAAAAAATCATAAGCACATGATTGTGCTAATACTTTTGAAGTTATGTAGATATACATAACTTATTCATTATTTTCATTAGAAAGATGGCTAAAAAGAGAGGGAAATAAATAGTGAAATAAAGTTAAGATGTTAAAAAAACAGATCATAAAAGGTAGAAAAGTGATCTAGAAGCCTCATCTAAGATGTAAAATAAGCATTAGTAATGCTTGTAAGTCTTAATTTTTTTTTTCGATAGTCATTTAAGATGCCTAAAATAAGTAAATTGTAAGAAAAAAAAATTATTTGGCTCTAACTGATTTTTATAAATAATTTTTGAAATCGAGTATTCACAAATAGATTATTTTTCCTAACTCATAAAAAAAAACTTTTGCAATCCTTAAAATATTGAAAATATAATAAGGGCCTTCTAGGTTGTATAAAATAAATATTGATGTAAAATATCATTTTGAATTTATTTTTTTCTTCAATATTTGAAGCCAAACACCCAAAAATTAATCTTAAAAGAGTAATTTATTTTACTATTCCTAATAGTCATTTAAGATGCTTAGAATAAATATAATTTCTATCTAAAAAAATCTTAGGTTAAAAATTTAAATACATGTCATGTAGAATGTGTAGAGTTAGTATAGATTTATTCATTTTCGATAATTATTTTTTTCTACGACTTTTGAAAGATAACATGTACAAAAATAATCTCTTGTTAAAATTAATGACGTTTCGCTTCCTTCTCCAAAAATATTTAAACAATTTCAAGAAAAAAGATGTATATACCATATAATATGTAAATTTTGAAATGAAATATGATTTCGAGAATCGTTGATTTTTATAATTACTTTTTATTTTGACATTTGAATTAAATATCTATCCATTTTTAATATGACCAATAAATATAATATTGGAAACAAATATTTAAACTTCCCTTAATAATATCTAAGAAAAGAAACTTTTCATTAGTATGAAAATAGGAAACAAATATGTTTAAAATAGGAAACGTGTATTTTAAAATTTCAGCAATAATATTGACCAATAAGAAAATGCGATTTGAAAAAAAAAAGAAGTTTAATTGTAGGTGTGACACGTCAGCAAAATGCTAGCAGAATTAGTATTATTAATAGATTGATTTGTAGAAATATAATTCAATTCTAAAATTAACTTTTTTTCATTTATAAATATGTTTAAAAATATAGTCCCAACTCACAACAATTCTCAAACAAATTACATATATATATTTATTTTTGGTCAGAACCAAATTACATATCAAGTACATGAAGCTATGCATAATTTTCAATCAAAGCATAGCTATTATTGCATAACAATACAAACACACTAGTCCAGTATATCCTGTAACACTGCAGGGTCGCGTCTGAGGGTCCAGATATACGCACTCGATCTTATTCCGAACTAGCTAGTAACCCTTTACCTCAAACTATTATTACATGACAATATGGATACAAATACTTAATGATATATAACACCATCAATTAATTATTTCAGTAAGGACGTTGGCCTACATAGTTACCCGGGGGGTTGTAGCTGCAGATGACATACCAACCGCCAGTGCTACATGGAGTCCGAGCACACCCCACGCTAGTGGTGCTCCTCCACACCACTTGAGTGTAATGACCGCACATCTGACCTGATGCGCAGGAGTTAGAGTTGTAGTCATAGTATTGCTTTTCATTCACCCACATGTTGACAGCATCTACCCCGGTTATGTAACCACTGTCGCTGGATGACCACCCAGTCGCGAGGTTCTCACCATAGGGCCCTCCAGAGTGGACTAGGTTGCAGTTGCCGCCCCTTGAGTTGGCGTAGTTTTGGGCGTAGGCTTGCAAAGTGTTGTCCCATGACAAGGGGCCAACACCCACTTGGGCTCGAGCTGCGTTGTGGGCAGCCAAGTAGTCTTGGGGAGAGTTTTGGGCAGTTGAAGAAAGGGCTAGGGCAAGTGAAATCAGAATGAGAAGACTGTTTTTAGTGGAGAGCAACATTTTATGTAGCTAGAATTGGGAGACTGATTAACCTTAGGTTTTATTATATGTGTGTGAGGATGGTGATCATACAGAAATTAATGGATGCTATTTATAGATTGAGGGGTAACAGTTAATTAACCCTAGAATACAACCAGTCCAAGTAAACCTTGGAAATTAAATTAAAATTTGAATTTAACGAAAAAATATATTCAATATAGCAGCCTGTTCAATGGGAAAAATCTGGCCAAACAACAAATTATCAATTCGCTATAACCTAATTAAAATACAAAACTGGCCTATCGAAAGAAATATCTCCATCTATATTTAAAATGTCAAATTAGGAATATTATTTTCAATCATCCAACATTTTTAAGAAGTATTCTTCTCGTATATTCACGGCAATGAAAAATGAGTGGTAGATAAGGCTGTACACTTTAATCGCTCTTTACAAGAGCTAGCACTTGCAACAAATCCGGATATATTAGACCGCATCCGATAGATGCAATCGACTAGGTCTCGGCCAGCCAAAATTTTACCTTATAAAAAAATACATAATATTATTTTCCCTAGAAATTAATTGGCTATAATCCTCTTTTTTTTTAACCAGATTTTTAAAAAATCTGATATTGTAAATTATACTTCGTAGTATTTATGTTTATATGGTTTAATTATATCCATCATTAACCCAATAATTTCGTGTTTGTTTAGACAATAATAGTGCGGGTCACCAAAGCGCATCCATATATAAGCATGAGCATGTATAGAGGCTCATCCGCAACTTGCGCTGGCGTGCAAAAAAGTTTACATTTTATACACACCCTTAGTGAGTATAAACCAATGAACTACCGAATGGGGATCCAGTTTTAGTGGAGTTTGTGGAAAACTCTATGGGTAAAGTTGAGAGGATCTCAACCACTGATTTTAAAATCAGTGGTTAAAATTCCTCCCCCTTCCTTTCCCTCCCCCCCACCCCCATCCCCAATTTTTTTTTATTTTTTTCTTTTATTTTAGTTTTTGAGAGAGGAATGGGAAACTCTACAAAGTAGAGTTTCCCTTGAACTCTACCGGAACGGAACCGAACAAATGGTGTATGCTCAATTTAGTAAGCAAAAATATTGTCGTTGTGTCTTGAAGGTATGTCGGAAATTGATCCAAACTTAAACTTTGAAGCTTACCTTGCAAGTTCCTCCCGCTATTACTTTGAATAAGCATCTGGTTCGAATCATAAAGGGGAAAACGACTTGATTCCATCACCCATATATGTATCCTAGTGTGTACAAGGGTGAAATGCACGTAAGATGCGTTTTCGGGTGCACAACTTACCACCCTAATAGTTTATTATTACCATTGATTTTCAAACAAGAAATAACAAATCGAATTATTAGGGATATATAAAAATTGATTTATGTACATCGAATTTGCAGTATAAATTGTGACTTTCTACCTATGCCCTAAGACATAATAGGATAATCATTCCAAATTCGGCTTATTAACAGTTTATTTAGAGAAACAGTTTCTCAATTCGACTTAGGCTCCGTTTGGCAACAGAGCTTTTGCTTTTAATATTTTATAGTTTTGAATAAGTTAAATATAAGATTTTAATTAATTAGCTCTTTTGAAATTAAATTTTCAACAGTTACCCATCTCAAGCTTTTCAGAATCCTATTTATTTTCTTTCATCTGATCAGCTAGTGCGCGCATGTGTATACTCTATCAGCTAGTTACCAAACAACTTTCTAGCTTATAAAAACTCTAATTTAACATATATTTAACACACTTAATTAATCAGGTTCAACTACCCTATCAGCTTCAGCTACTCCATATGCTACGTGTTACCAAACTGACCCTTATTAACTTATACTCGTAAATCATAGAATAGATGATCCTCTTTTTTTCTTAAAAAAATTATAATTCAGTGCTTTAGACCTATATTTGGTGAACCGAGAAGTCGATAAAAATTAATAGATGGACTATCCATTTTATTTAGGGAAACAGTTTCTTAATTCGGCTTATTATTTTCTACACAAAGGATATGATAAACCAAATTTAACTTTTTTTTAAAAAAAATTATAGTTCAGTGCTTTAGACCAACATATTTTGGTGAACCCATCAAATGATCCCAAACAAAGACCACATGTTTTAACAAACAAAAACACGAAACCATTTAAACAGTCAATTTTTGTTAGTAGCTGAATAGATATAAGAAATTTCATCCACTCAAATGAACAACTCACGTGCTTTGTGAGGGAGAGCATTGTGAGCATTGATAGATGCGGAGGAGGTGGCGGATGATTGACAAACCAACCGATGCAAATCAAACTGTTGCTTGGTCAAACTTTTTGTATAAAAATAACATTTGCTGGGTCAATTTAATTTCTTTGGTCATTAGTTAGGCATAATTGTTTCATTATATATGACTATTAAATTTTCTAAATTAGGGCTTTGAATTATTTAGTAGTTTGATGGTAGAAATTAAAATTAGTGTTTTATCATCTATTTTTTACACTATATTATATTTTATGTTGAGTTGTCTATTCTAATACAACAACATTGGAATGAATTTATAAAATTTCTTGCGTTTATATAGTACTTCTTACAACTTTTGATATAATAGGATTTTGAACTAAAAGAGAAGATCAAAATGGAGGAAGAACAAGAAATTCTATAGAGAATGTAAAATGTTCTACAATCACTTAGTTTGTTACAACAACCAGAAATCCCTTTTATACCCAATACAGACGGAGGGAGAGGGAGGTTCTAACAACCTCGAACAACTAATTGAACAACCGAAAATGACTAAAATGCCCCTCAGTCCTAACACACATATAACACTCTACATACCCCTTTCAAGCTGGACATGTGGAAGGAACCACAAGACCAAGCTTGGAACATAGGACATGATGTTCATGAGCACCTAAGGACTTGGTCATAAGATCAGCAAGCTGTTGGTCAGTGCAAACATGAGATGTGACGATGAGACCTTGCTGAACCAGTTCCCTAATGAAATGGGCATCAATTCGAACATTATGTTTTGTTCGATCATGGAAAACAGGATTGGATGCTAAGCATTGAGCTGCACGATTATCACAAAAAAGAGTGATAGGAGGCTGAACTTTCACTTGAAGATCACTAAGAATACCCTGTAACCAAATGATTTCACTGGAGGCATAGGACATGCTACGGTGTTCACTTTCAGTAGAAGATTTTGAGACCACTTTCTGCTTCTTAGATTTCCATGAGATCAGAGAAGAACCAATGAACATGCAATAACCTGAGAGAGATCGACCTGTATAAGGACAGTTGCCCCAATCTGCATCACAGTATGCCTTCAATTTCAAATTGGATTGAGTTGCTGTACAGTAAAGGATATATCTGGCCTTTTTAATGTCAAATATAGCAACCTCCCAATTAACCTTCTGTAGCTCCCAGGAGAACTAATAGGATCACCACCATCAATAGAAAGCTTAGCCCCTTTTTGCATAGGAAATGAAGCCACTTTACACTCAATCATATGAGCATCTTTCAGGATATCTAAAATGTATTTCCTTTGATTTAAAAGAATACCTGTTGAGGACCTTCAGATTTCCATTCCAAGAAAGTACCTTGCAACCCCAAGATCCTTAATGGTGAAGGTAGAGTGAAGAGCAGCCTTAGTGTGCAAGATCATGTCACTGTCATTGCCCATGATGAGCATATTATCTACATAGACCAGTGCCACTGTGAAAGAAGAACCAACCACTCTGGTGAATAAAGAATAATCATGCAAGGACTGACAAAAACCCAGAGATGATAAGAACTTAGTGAGTTCCAAGTTCCATTGCCTACTAGCTTGTTTCAATCCAGAGAGAGATCTATGTAGCTTGCACACCTGACCAGGGGGAGCTTTGGTGTAGCCTGGAGGTGGATCCATGTATACCTCTTCATCTAGGAACCCATGAAGGAATGTGATAACTCCCTCCCTTGATGAAAATCGGAATAAAGTTTCAAAGGCCTTGACAGGATGTATGTGTCAAAGGTCTTGGAGCTTTAACAGTTGATGAAATCCAAAACCTATTCTATATATTATTATGTCCGAATATTATTTAATATTATATACTTCCATTATATTATATGCCTAACTAACCTTTCAGGAAGTATTATTCGAATTACTTCTTTCCTTATGGTGCATATTGAGGAGATCCAAATTGGAGAGATCATGTCTTCGAAGTGTCCAAAAATAGAAGATCCTTGGGCGCGCCATGATCCGAACTAGCCGTTGTTGAAGATCCTTAGGCACCATGTTGCTTCTATATAAAGGAAAGGAAGAAGAAGACAGAACACAGAAGTTGAACACAAGCTTTCATTCATTCAAGCGAGATCTGTCTTCCAAGTGTACTCTCTGCTAGCGCTCAAGAGTTTGTTATTTCATTTCAAATCCTTTGAGAGTTACACTGTGAGCTTATAGGATATATTCATTTATAGTGTTATACTCGAGAGTTTGTAACTCGGGAAGTAAGCACTAGGCTATTGATTTGTGAGAGTAAGAGGATTGTACTAGATAGCTGAGAGAGGTGGGGCTCTTCTAGATTGGTCTAGGACTCCAAGGGAATGTGAGTTGACTAGATTGCAATTGTATAGGAGAGAGGCTTCTCGGTGAGCTATTAGGATCCTAAGCTTTGCGAATCAATAAAGTCTTTTGAATCCTAGGGTTGTGGAAGAACCCTAGGCGGGGACGTAGGCCAAGTTCGTGCCGAACCTCGTAAACAATTACTCGTGTCCTTTATCTATTGCTTTACCTTATTTCCGCACTTGGTTCGTACTGTTTAACTTTGTGATTCAGGTTTTCAAAGAAAGACTAAGTCTTATCTCAAAGGGTTTTGCACAAACTTCAAAAGTCTTGAGAATCTGCGAAAAACCGGCATACTCTATTCAACCCCCCCCCCCCCTTCTAGAGTATTTCTATATTACTTAGTTTTATATTATCGAACCTTCAGAATGCATTGTTTACATCTAATTGATGAAGCTTCCAATCCTTAGCAGCAACAATAGCTAACACAATTCTGACAGTAGAGAGTTTTGCAATTGGTGAAAAGGTTTGTTTATAATCCTTATCTTTGACTTGTGTATAACCCTTGGCTACAAGCCTAGCTTTGAACCTCTCAACCTCTCCATCAGGTTTGTATTTCACCTTGTAAATCCATCTAGAACCAATAGCCCTCTTTCCTAGTGGTAATGAAGTGAGAGACCAAGTATGATTAGTCTCTAAAGCATCCAGATCTGCCTTCATAGCCAGTTGCCACCTGTGATCATCTTTTGCCTGATTGTATGTCCTAGGCTCAAACACTGAACACACATTCACAAGAGACTGAACATATTCTGGTGCAAGATGACTCAAATTCTGCACAGAGAATACTGAGAATGATTGACTAGCAGAATCAGATGATTGATGATGCCTGGTGGGTAAGTTAGAGCATATGTATTCATTCAGTCTAGGATGTCTGTGAATGATTCTCTTGGCTCTACCAAGTTCAGTTGGAGGAACCACATCATCAAGAGTGATAGAGGGGCTGCCTATAGAATCTGGAACCAATAAGGAACCTCCTGAATAGGGGGATACATCACTTCCTTCACTGCTATGTGAGTTAGGAGTGGGACTGATAGAAGGACTGTGATGAGGGAGGTGAGGAGCATGATTAGAAGATGTAGGACTGATATGAGAGAAACTGTCATCTATGGCAGGTGTGACTAATGGAAACTGTGTTTTTGTGATGATAGAGGGATGAGGTGTTAAGGATGACTGGGATTTCCCTTTAAATGGGAATATGTGCTCCTCAAATTTAACATGACGACTGATGATAACAGTCTTTCTATCAGGTCAAAGACTTTGAATGCTTTCTGGTCTGGGGGTAACCACTAACCAAGAAACACACACCTTCTTGCCTTAACCCCTAACTTGTCTTTTAGATCATTAGGTTGAAAAGCAAAGCAAAGACAGTCCACAGTTTTCAAGGTATCAAGGGATGGAGGGACCTTGTGGAGAATCTCAAATTGAGACTTCCACTGAAGAACATATGAGGGCATCTTATTGATCAGGTATGTAGCACTTAGGATACAGTCTCCCCAAAACTGAATGGGAAGCCCAGCATGATGTCTAATGGCTCTAGCTGTCTCAGCAAGGTGCCTGTGCTTGCGCTCTACCCTTCCATTTTGCTCGGGGACCCCTGGAGTTGATCTTTGATGCACAATTCCTTTCTGATCAAACAAAAACTTACAAGCCCTTTGTGTGAATTCAGTACCATTATCAGTTCTGATGGGTTTGATAGTTGAATTAAACTGATTCTCAACCATTTGAACAAAAGCACATATAACCTTGTACACATGTGTTTTCTCTTGAATCAAATAGACCCAAGTAGCCCTGTAATGATCATCAAGGAGAGTTAAAAAATACCTTGCAACACACAATGATGCAACCTTGTAGGGTCCCCACACATCCATGTGCACCAATTGGAAAGGGAAATCAGCAACAGAAGCACTTCTATTAAACTGTAACATGTGATGTTTAGTCATGGCACATGACTCACAGTGGAAGGAACTAAAATCAAATCCATTACAGACATCAAGATGTTTCATCTTTGACACAGAAAGATGCCCCAACCTGGCATGAACAAGTGACACATTGTCAACCTTATTACAAACAGTCTTTGCACTAGACTGCAAATGTTTAGCAAAAACAAACTGAGAATTAACACCATCTGGTTGTCTAGTAAACTGAGACTTCAAGTAGTATAAACCTCCTTCTTCTGTCCCTTTAGCAACAACATTCCTAGTTATAAGGTCCTGGAACACACATGAGATCGAATCAAAACTAAACCTCAACTACTGTGCAGATAGAATTTTGGACACAGATAGCATGTTATGGCGAAACTGGGGCACATATAGGACATGTTTCAGGCTTAACATGTCAGATACAACCACAGTTCCATGCTCATGGACAAGGAAAGTGGTGCCATCAGGTAATCCCAGTGAAACCACCTTATTTAGAGGATACAAAACAGTAAAGATGCATTTGTCAAAAGCAATGTGGTCTGTAGCTCCTGAGTCTACAATCCACATTGATTTTTCTGCCTTTTTATCACCAACAAGAAAGGAATGACTCATCTTACCAGAAAAATTGACAAAAGCGTGATTCACAGATGAGTCAGACTCATCCATCTTGGCTTTCCCTTTCATCATCCTCATAACTTCCTGAAAGATAGCATTAACCATGCTCGGATCTGGCTTAGATTCATCAAACTCCATAGGATGCTCAAGCTGACAACTGTCACCCTGAAAACCATCAATGTTAACATCAAATTTACCATTCCCTTTTTGAGATTCCTCATCACGTGGTCCCTTGAACCACTCTGGATATCCCACCAGTTTGAAACAATAATCTCAAGCATGGCCTTTCTCCTTACAGTGCTCAAAGAACCTATCAAATTTATGTTTCTTGTACTCCTTTCTTTGCTAATCCTGCACTTTAGATTGGAAATTCTTATTGACAGCAAATGCATTTCCATCAGAAGAACCAGTCCTTCCCACAACAAGGGCATTCAGATCAGTTTGAGGAGAAGTAATCTCTCTCTGCCTTTCAATCTGAACTGCCATTTGAAACACTTTATTAATTCCAGGGATTTGATCCATAGACAACACATTATTCCTGAGATGTTCATAACCATCGTTACGTCCCATTAGAAACTGCATAACCTTTGCTTTAGTCTCCCTATCTACTATCTTTTTCAAGATCAAGCAAACACACTGATTGATTCCTTCACAACTGCACACTGGCAGGGGATCAAGGAGCTGTAACTCGTCCCAGATCCGCTTAAGCTTGCCATAGTAAGCAGTAACAGACAAATTCTCCTGATGCAGATTACTAAGTTCTCTTCTCAATTGATAAATGAGAGGGTCGTTTGACTCATAGAACCTCTCCCTAATCTCATCCCACATTCTTTCGATGATTGCACATACATGAAGTGTTCACCGACTTCACTAGTCATCGAATTGATGAGCCAGCACATAACCATGTAGTCGGCTCTACTCCATCTCTCAAGCTCCTCACTAGTCTCATCCGGTTTCACACAGCTCCCGGTGATAAATTCTAGTTTCGCTTTGGCTCCTAATGCCATTCTAACCCCCCCTACTCCAGCTAGTAAAGTTCATTCCATTGAACAAGGTGGATACGAGTTGCATCCCGGGGTGGTCAAAGTTCGAAAGCAAATAGGGATTGATATGAATGTTGTTCATACCTTGTGCGAAATCGCCGAATTGCATCTGATTCGGAACAAAAGCACCAGCACCTGCACCTCCCGGAGCTCCACGGCTTGTTCCAGGCATTCCGTTTCCAAATCCATTTGCTGGTGGCGTCATAAAGGTTCCTCGACCGACGCCATTGCCGGCAACTCTACCAGATCCGTTTCCTGATTGATTCGGAGAAGAACCAGTTCCTCTTCCAGCCATCGCAAACACAACGAAAGCTAGATCTCACAGATCACCAACAAAGATCGAAACGACAGTCTGAATCTCAATGAGATTCACACAACTCTGATACCATTTGAACTAAAAGAGAAGATCAAAATGGAGGAAGAACACGAAATTCTATAGAGAATGTAAAATGTTCTATAATCACTTAGTTTGTTACAGCAACCAGAAATCCCTTTTATACCCAATACAGACGGAGGGAGAGCGAGGTTCTAACAACTAATTGAACAACCGGAAATGACTAAAATGCCCCTCAGTCCTAACACACATATAACACTCTACAAGGATGTTTGATATATCATCTGAAACTCGAACGATTGAAGAATATTTTTTCTTTGTATTAAAGATAATCAAACTTAAAAACCAGTCGCATAAAAAACTCAAACTTCAACACCAATTTTTTTATTTTTTTGGATTTTTGATAAAATATTATATAAGAATTGTATTTAATTTGGCTTGATAAATTTTGTCTCTTTACACAGTAATCCATCACTGGATAAAGGAATGATAAAATTAAGATTTTTAAAATTCGTATGTTTATCTAGAAATTTTGTTAGAAGTTATAATATCTACAATTAGGCAATGCAACAAATTGAAAGATAGGGTCGGCCGGAGGTAGTCGCAGAATGGGACATTAACTTCCAAAGAAGAATAAACAATGAACCCATTTGTTACGCCAAGTAGATGTGGAAAATTTCTTGGCTTCATGACGTATCGAGTATATCGTTGCCTTCATTCTTCATATGCCACCCTCTTGTATATGTATGTTACGGAGATTATTCCTCTGTTAATTAAAATATAACAATGAACCCATTTCTTACGCAAAAGTAGACGTGGAAATATTTCTTGGCTGCTTGACATATCAGAATAGTTGCCTTCATTCATATGCCACCATCTTGTTACTGAGTTTATTACTCTCTTAATTAAGACATATCATTTTAGATTGCAATTCTAGTTAAGTTTAAGGGGTCACCGTTAGAGATACCGTCTGCGCACCAATACTTGAGCCCTCCACGCACCACCTTTCTCCCTCGGACTACATCAAATATCTATCTTCATTAGCCGAGACGACTAACGCTAGGAAAAGGACTCTCAAAGCTAGGGAACTCGGCCTAAACCGTTAATTAGAGATTCCAAAAACCGACTTCCGTAAATGAAGCTCGGCCTCCTGCCTATTTATAGGAGAACTCGGTGGTTGTCTTTGCATGTTAATCGATAATGACGATGCCATAGAAAATAGACCTACTAATTAACAAGGATATGACGTCATAAATAGGTCACCCAACGCCAAGGACACTTGGCCTCTCTATAAGACTTCATCGCGAGTAGAGTACTAAGACTTCAGTAGAGTACTAAGATTTCATCGCCATTAGGGTACTGGGTCAGACCCTGGCCAGACTCCATACCTTAAGTATCTTCAGCCTAAATAGCCTCGCGATTAATATATCCTGATATAAGCTTACATAGAATCCATAGCAGATTCCACAAGTACCTCGTGGCTTATGGACCCAAACAAGCAGCTCGCTGGTTAAGCACCTCTCCTCTAACGGTGCCGCGTGTAATGCCTAGTTCCTTAGCGTGAGGGTATTGTGAGCCTAATTTGCCATGTTTTACACTTACTTTTATATCGATTTCAGCATACATTTCATGCATTTGGGTTAGAATAGTACAGAATCTATGTAGTTTATGCTTATTTTCCAAATTATGGGGTCTACACTAGTTTCTGTTTAATTTCACAGAAATCGGTGCAATTTATAGCAATTCGGAGAAAGGGTGAAAAGCTCGAAGAAAGGCCAAGGTCAAGGAGCAGCTGAGCAAGGACAAATCAAGCAAGAGACGAGAAAAAGCACTCGACACAGTTCTAGTCGATGTCGAGTACATCAGGCCAGAATTTCACGAAGTCGAGCAGAGATCCACTTGAGGAGCTCAAAGCTACTCGACGTCGACTATTCGACGTCGAGTACTCATGTCAAGTCCACCAAGTGCCCGAGCTCGAGTGCAACCCAGGAGAGAAAGTGCTAGTCGACGTCGAGTAACTCTACTCGATGTCGAGTACCCCAGTTGGAATCCGATTCTAAGATCGAGTGTGTGCCGAGTAGATAGACCACTTGCAAGTGAAGATATGTGGAATTCTATCCATCCACATGAAGATCTATCAAGTCCAAGAGGGATTTATCCACATTAGATAGTTTCATTATAGATTTATTTCCTTTATTCATTAAGATTTATCTTATATTTTTAGATAGAAAGTTTTAGATATAGATAGATTGTTCTTCTCTAGATTAGCTAAGGTTGAACACTATAAATAAGGCTTTAGGGGCTGGTTTTTTTAATCATCCAAGACAAGCCACAATTACACATATAGCGAGTTAGGAGAGAGAGAGCAAGGCCGAGTGGAGTTGGAGTGTTGAGAGACGTTTTGGCTTCGATCGGTTGTAAGCTTTATTTTATTTCATTAATGCAATTTAGTTCCCTTTTATTATTGATGTGTTTCTTTATGATGAAGAGCGAGTACTCACCCAACTTCTAGGGTCGGGGTGAGCCCGGCGGTAGCCATGTAAGGTGATGCGATAAAGGTACAATCTTTTGATGCGATTTCGGCTTCTATCCCTATGAGCATGATTCTTTTGCGAAAGTCGAAGGTGATCTTTGTTTGTGTTATTGAAGCGAAAGTGATCTTAATACAACTCGTGTTAATTATGTAAAAAGGGGTTAGTAACAATTAGGGTTTATATGAAAGCCTCTATATTCCTATTTGTTAATAACGACAGTTATTTGATGAAAGGCATGATCTTTTATACCTTATGCATTATTTTATATGGTTATCGTTGTGGCATTGATACCCCGATCTTGGAAGTCTTTTAGTTTATTGATTTTATTCCCACCAATTTCGTGTTTGCTTTCGTCCTATTCCGATTTAAAGTTTACGTTTTTACTTCTTTTTTACTCGATATCGACGACACTGGTCGATGTTGAGTGCTACAGTGGTCGACGTCGAGTACCTTCACTCGAGATCGACTGGCTTGCTTTGTTTTCTTGCGTTTCTTTGCTTCTGCTTTGTAGTTTTTACCCGACTGAGTGGTCGACGTCGAGTACTTTCTGAGTCGAATTCGAGTGTTCTCTGGACTAAAAAGGCGGGCGTTGACACGCTTCCTCGTGGATCGATCCTGACTGCCTTCTACTACAACGGGAGGAAATCTTGTATTTATTTGCTTGGACAGGATTTGGTTTGCTTTTATTAGTTTTATTTACTTTAATACTATACATATAATTCTCCTATAAACAACAGAAGGCATGCGTTACACGTTTCCCATGTTAAACCACGAGGTCGCCAGCAAGCTGCTCGCTTGGTCTCCCTATAAATACCCCCTCCAACCGCCAAGAAAAGGATCTGATTCAAGAGAGAAGAAGAAGAGCTCTGAATATCTCCCGGACCTAAAACCCCCGGAGTGGAGTTCTTAAGGTCTTTGATCAGAGAAGAACGTTCTTGGGATAAGAACATCACCTGGCTTCCTCTAAGCACGACGATATAGTGAATTACCTCCTAGCTAGCCGAACGCACCACCCACATCGCTTGGACTAAATAAATATATAATCTGATCACCACCCTTCGTGACTAAGACTTGCAAGTATTTTAATACTTTTTGTCGTCACGATGAGGTAATAAGTATAGGTGAATTCTATTATCGCGTCATTGGCGCCGTCTGTGGGAACCTTTCACGACGAGAGGTTCCGTGTAGCGATACGCTTCTTTACATTACATTCTTTTAATTCCTTTTGTTTCATTCTTTCTTACTTTACTTTTTTCCTTCTTTATGAATCCTACCTAAAGCGTAAAATAGCATTGCTTACTACTCTTTTAACACTAATACTCTTGCATGAATCATGAATTTTACGCTATTCGGGGAAGAGTTTGGAAACCAACAGCACGATGCCCAAGAAGCTGACGGTATCAACCTCAACAATCCCCCTAATGAGGAAGCTCCACACCACGACAATGAGAATATTCCTCAACAACCTCCTTGGAACGCAGCGCAGCCTCCCCCATTTGCTCCCTACGGGATGTGGGGTGGTTACCCCACGTATCAATTCTTCGCGGGGAATTACCCACATAATCCATACTTCAACCAACAAGCAAGTGGGATGCAAATCCAGCACGATCCCCATGTCTACTATCAATAGCAGGGTCATGTACCTACGACGGCCAATCACTTCCCCAGCCCTGTTAGCGGTCCTCTTAATCCGGGTTTGGAACACAACAAGAAAATCAACAAGATTGCTCGTGGCTTTAACACCAGGGACATGTCATCGCGTTCAAACTCCCCTGAAGCACTTGATCAAACTCGTAAAGGTGAACTAACTTTCCCGGTTGCACTTTGCAAAGAAATACGCGAGGCACCCATTCCCTAGAGATGGAGGAACGTCTCCATCGCCAAATATAAAGGAGATACCAATCCTAATGATCATCTCAACCAATTTACAACGTCAATGGGAATGAACAAAAACAACGATGCTATGTTCTGCGGCTCGTTTCCATCCACGTTAAGCGGGGTAGCCTTGACATGGTTCACTAATCTGGCCCAATATTCCATCAACAACTCCGCGCAGATATCAAGCACGTTGTCACTCATTTCGGTAGTGCCAGCACGAGGAAGAAAACCATGCTAGACCTTAACTCCATCAAACAGGGAATCGCTGAATCTTTGGGAAGCTTCTTCAGCAGGTTCACCAATATGGTGGTGCAAATCCTTAGATTCAATCAAGAATCCGCGAGCACAATATTGATAGGCAACTTGGCTGAAGGAGATTTCAAAATCTGCCTGTTCCGAAAAGAGCCAGAAAATTACGATGATTTGTGATAACTCCACTCCCTTGATGAAAATCGGAATTAGTTTCAAAGGCTTTGACAGACAGTTTGTGTCAAAGGTCTTGAAGCTACAGCTGTGTTGATGAAACACAAAACCTGTACTTTATTATATTATGTCCGAATATTTTTATATGCTATTATATGCTTTCAGATATTATTTTATATATACTAACATTTCAGGAAGCTTTTCAAATTATATCTCCTTTCTTGAGCTTGAAATCGAGAAGTTTCAAATTGAAAGATCATGGCTTCCGAGTTTCCACAAATAGAAGATCATGGAGATCTCTTCCCAAGCCACAATTGGCTCTAGCCGTTGAAGAAGATTCTTAGGCGCCGATTTGATCTGTATAAGAAGGAGATGAAGAAAAGAAGACAGTGACATTCATTGAACACAAGCTCTCATTCGCACTCAAGCCTACAAGTGAAATCTGTCTTCTTCGTGTGCTCTCTGCTAGTTCTTAAGAGTCTGTTATTTTGTTTCAAAGCATTTGAGAGTTACACTATGAGCTTATAGGATATATTTTGAGTGAGTGTTATACTCAAGAGTTTGTCACTCAGGAAGTGGACACTAGGCGATTGATTCACTAAGTGTAAGAGGATTGTACTAGATAGTTGAGAGAGGTGGGGCTCTTCTAGATTGGTCTAGGACTCCAAGGGAACGTGAGTTGACTAGATTGCAATTGTATACACTACAACAGAATAGGCTATCTACGAGGAATTTTTTCCTCGTAGAAAATACCGATTTTCTCGCTAAAAGTGTTCAGCGAGGAAATAAATTTCCTTGCCGGGTGGTCGAAGAAAGCTCGTCGATGAAAGTATTAACGAGGAAAAAAAATAATTCCTCGTCAGCAATTTTAAGATAATAATTTGTCACTGTTATAATTTTGCGACGAATATTTTTCTCGTCAAAAGTCAAACATTTTCGTTGCTGAATAAGTTCTGGGATTTGAAAATGGTCGTTGAATATATTTGCCAACGAAATAAAATTTGTTGCTATTGTTTTTATTTCCTCGTTAATGATGACTCGTATTTAACACATTAGAAATTAAAAATAATATCGGCGAGGGATTATTTTCTCCAGAATAATTATTTTCCGCGAGAAGATCAAAATCCCTCGCTATTTGTATCCCTTTAGCGAGAAAATATTGTCTCGGTACATATACCAATTAACGACGATTTCATTTTGTGGGTGGATAGAAATTGTATTTGTAGCGAGAAATATCCTTTCATCGCTAAAAATAGTTTAGGGCGAAGAAGTCATTCATCGTCGTAGCCCAGTCTTCAACTAGAAAATTATATTTCATATATCGTATTTTGGATCAAAGAGAGAATATAATTTCATCGCTATTGGCTTTTGCTTTTCACGATAAAAGAATGCATATTATATTAAAATTATAATATAAATATTTGCGCTTTTCATTCAAGAAAATAAAGCACTCGGGTGGTGCTTTGAAAATGACTAAATTAAATAATATAATTTGCACCTAGCAAAATAACTAAACAATACTTGCTATAAGTATCTCAGAAATTATGTAAACAAACTGAAATAGCTAAACAATACTTATCATAAGTATCTATGTCTAACATAACTAGAAATTCTACTAATTTCCAAATAAAAAACCAAATTCCTGTGAATCAGTTGCCTTAACACGTACACCTTTACGTGTGGGTTGCAAATCAGTTTCTGTGGAAGGAGGCTCAGTTGCCTTAACACGTACACCTTTACGCGCCAAAATTCCTGTGAATTTATCATGAAGTCTAACCATTAAGGAGGGAGAAAATAATTTTCTTATAATATATTGATGTATTATGAACAAAAGACAATAATTTCATTACTTGGAGTAGTGACTGTAGATTGCAGATCAATTTCAATGGCAGGCCTATCTCCTTGCACACGTGACCTTTTACGCGCAAATGAATCTGTAAATTTAGTATGAAGTTTAACCATTTTTCGAGATCATATTAATGCATTATGCACAAAAAGAAAAGGATAATAATTTTATTTACTGATTTTACATACCGACAATACCACGTGTGATATTAGGCACAAAATTACGCTTACTCGACTTTAACATTGTCACTGTGACCATAAACAATAGCATAAAAAACACAACTTATAGGAATTCATACCACCATAATTTCACCAAATAATAATAATATAAGGACAATTGATGCCATCAAATAGCAAAAATGTATTGTATATGATAGCAAGGACTATTTGATATAGTATGACAGCACCCTCTTAAAGATATAAAAGCAACCTAACCTTGACCCAAAAAAAAAGTACGAATAGTTACCTAACCCATCAACCTAAACTTGATCAAAAAACATAAAAATGACAGAAATAGCAAAATTGTGAGCTTTGATTGGAAATTACTTTGAGATGGCAAAAAAAAAGAAACCTTAATTAAAAAAAAATGCATGATAGCAAAAAACCTTGACCAACAAAACAAAAATCAGCATATCTATATATACAGATTGAAATTTATATGAAATAGACTGAACTAAGCCATCGAACAAAACAAAAACCTTGAAATTCATATGAAATAGCAACTACTGAACAACAACTATTGATTGAAATTTATCGAACAACAAATCGACTGAACTAAGCCATCGAACAACAAATGAAAACCGACTGAACTAAGGAGGGAGAAATTATCGACTGAACTAAGCCATACGACAGAAATTGAAATCGACTGAACTATGGAGGGAGAAATTATCGATTGATTGAATTTCATATGACATAAATTATTTCAATATACCCAAATCGAACAACAAATGAAAATCGACTGAACTAAGCCATCGAACAACTAACAATCGACTGAAATTAGAACCAACTCAGTATACCCAAATCGAATTGAACTTTCAAACCTGGACTAACCAGAGGCGTCTGGAGTGCTGGAGTAGAGTCGCGGAGGATCGAAGCAAGCGTAGATCTGCAAGCGTCGGAACTGAAGACTGCAACCGGTAGAAGAAGGGCGTGGGTAGGCGAACAATAGAGAAGATACGGTTGTATCTCTCAATTTCAAGAGATATGGTTGTTTTAGGGATTTTATTAGTCCCTTTAATGTGGGTGAGGGAGTAAAAAAATGTGGATAATTTTCAACTTTACCGCCAATACTTTAGGGATTTCAATTTTTGGTGGGATTTTAGAATTTGGCTTTTTAGTTTTGGTGGGATAATTTGGCTTCCATTTTTTTTTCAATGAAATATCGAATTTTGAAGAATTGTTTTAAGGAGATATAGAATTATTATTATTATTATTATTATTATTATTATTATTATTATTATTATTATTATTATTATTATTATTGTTATTATTATTATTATTATTATTTGATGACGATGATGATCTATATCTATATACATATATATTAAAACTAAGGCATATCATCCTATGTGGCGCGTTGTGGTTGATTCTATGATAAAAAAAATACTAAAATAATATGTTGTCATAATTTATAGAAATTTATATAAGTCACAATCTATTTATCTATTTATCTAAATATGCGGTATTTGATAAGTGATATTTTATTTATATCTAGATTAATTTTTTGGTGAAAAATTTATTTATATAAAAATTAATTATTAATAGTTGTTATTTTATTTATATATATATTATTTTTTGAGCTTAAATTGATTTATAAAAAAAATATTACATCTTCTAGGGTAAAAATTAATAAAATAATATGCTATCATAATTTATATAAAGTTATATAAGCCACCATCTATCTATCTATATATTTTAGTTGATTGACCAAAATATAAATAAAAAATATTTCATAGTCATATTTAGCAAAAATATTAATATTTCATAGTTATCCATTTGCTAATATATGGTTGCGTATATTTGCAAGTGGATGAAATTCTCCATTTTGACAGTCACGACAAGGGCAACGAGCTTCATTTTCTTCATTCAAATGCTGTCTTCAAGCGTCCATGAATAATTTCAGACCATTTGAAAATTCAGGTTGAAATCTATGTTTTAGATACATCCATCTTCGATCCATCCTAAAAAGAAAATTCATACAACAATGAAAACTAAATAGGCATATCTAAAATCAAACATAAATTACATAACCGTAAAAATCCAAAGTTTTAGTTTTAGTGTTTTACATTCAATCAACCAAAATATAATAAATTTATATCTAAGTACCCAAATTGAAAGCATTAATTCACAAAATCATCAAACTATATCTATATAATTACTTATGAATTTTAAACAATCCTAACAAAATAAAAGATAAAGATTACTCCAAACAAGATGAATTATTAAATTAACTTATGGGATAAAAAAATAATAAGTTTCTTATGCAATAGAACTTTAGGGCTTTTTTGGATCATTATAAACTTTTAGTTACGTAGCACTTGAAATCAATGCATACCAATGAAAGTTTAAATATATCATTTTATTTATATTATACTAGTGTATGCCCCGTCCCCTGCACGGGAATATTTTAACACAATATTATAAAATTATATTTATTATCTATAAAAAATCCTATTATAAATATGAAAATAAATAAATAAATATGAATTACATTATGATAATTAAACTAATAACTGAAAATATAAGATTAAAAATGATCTAGATCTAAATAACTCATTCTCTTGAAAAATAGTATATATATAAATAAAATAACTATGAAATAATTAATTGTTTCCTCCAAAAATAATCGATAACACCTATCAAATATTTACTACTGTATCTATTAATATTTTTGGTAATTATGATCGCTATTCTAAAAAACCCTTCAAAGCCGCCTAGACTCCCGCCTAAACCTCTTACCTCATCCCTCCACCAAGGTCTTCAAGGTCACCAAGACCTGCCTAGACCCCAAAGACCCGCCATAAAATTCGTCTATATGGCAATTGGGTGAACCTAATGTCTTTTTTAGGTCCCGTCCATATGGTGTAATTTATATATAAACCGTCCATTGGATAGATTATTTATAATCCAGATGGAAATACACTTATATGACAATTTGTATATCGGTATATGCCAAATTTATTACTATTATTGCGTTTAATTATATTGATATAGTTATTTCCTTATATAATACTTACTCTTTTATAAGATATTCCATCTATTCAATTATATGAGTTAATGGTAAAATAAAATAATTATTTTTAATTATATCGATTAGAAATATCTTATTATTTTTATTAGATTTCTTTTTTGACGGGAGAAGGTTTTGCAAGATGCACTCACGTGCCGCCACGTAAGCAGATTCACTCACAAGTCGCCACGCAGGCAACAATGCATCGATTTTAGTATATGTATGTATATAGATAGATTGATTTATCGAAATAATTTATAATTTAGAAAGTAATGATAATGAAATTTAAAACTTGAATGATAATGAACATTTGTTGGAAAGCTCACCTTACGAAAACGATTAGAGAAGTAGATCGAACAAAGAAAATTGCTTGGGTATTTTTTTTTGACGAAACGATTGGGTATTCTTGAATCTTAATTATTGTTGGTTTACAATAGTGAAGATATGAGAACTCAATAGAAAGAAAGTTTAATTTATAGAAGGATTTTGCTCAATTCTTATAGAATTAGAATCTTTAGTTAGACCAAAAAACTATCTCATGGAAATATAATTATAATTTTGATGGATATATTAACGACAGAATGAGAATTAGAATTTATCTAATTTTTTTATACAATAATAGAATTATAATTAAAATAAATAGAATATATAAGTAGATAGAGTTAGATTTAATTTAAAATAATCCAATTTAAATATTTGGTCAAATATTATATTATATTTTTAAATTTAACAATTATATATTTCTATCTAGTTATAAAATCTATCTTTGGGAGATTCAATCTAAATTAAATTTATATAATATTTTCCTATTTTTATTTGGTAAATAAATTTTATCCATTTATATTATCAACTTTCCTTCCTCTCTTTCTAAAATCTTCTGTTTTTCTCCAGACTACCCCAACACCACCGCTTGCGGCCACCGCCCTCTATTACTCCGGCCCTGTTCGTTTCCAGGTACGTTCTTCTTCCCGCGATTCCATCTCTCCTCTCCTCTCCTTCACGCGATTTTGACTCATCGATTCCAGGTACGCTCTTCTTCTTCTATGCTCCTAGATCCGAGATTTCGCGTTAGGGTTTTAGGTTAGGGACTGAATTTGCGAGAATTGGCTTGCTGTTGCCTTGTCCTTCATCGTGATTGAATTTGAAAGTTCTGTTGATTGCTATGGTTGATTGAATTTGGAATTTGCGTGAATTTTCTATGCTTTGTCCTTCATTTTTATCATCTACTCCAATATACTCCTCTGTCAAAAAAAAAAAAATAGCTAGCTGATAAGTAAAAATTGGGTTGATAAAGCAATTCAAAGAACCTACATCTGTTTGTTTGGAACCAGTGACAACTTTGCGGCATTCAAACAAACTGAAGCTAGAATAGGCAGACAATTTGATAATTCCAGCAAGTTCCTGAGGTAGAAGAAAAACAAGTACCAATAATATTAAAATAACATGGTGATTATAAACAGCAGATTAACTACTAGAAGCAAATTTTGGACGATGAACTCTGGGTGATCAATGATCAATAGCTAGAATGTTAGATGCTTGTTCTCTAATTTAGTAAAAAAAAAATAAGATGATGGGTAATAATGAATTCTCTTATGTGTACCTCAACAGCATCAGCAACAGTGGATTTCACATCATATGACTCAAAATGTAGTGTGCTTTCTTTCCTTTCATTACCTTTAGGTGGGGTTGGAGGGTGGTTGTGACTAGAAGCTCTTTTGCTTACTACCTAATGCCATCCTTCTCTTTGATTGGCCAAGTTATTTATTTTATTTTATTATTATTTCCTTTGTTGTAAGTGGTTGTTGCTTGAGTGTACTTTATAATGTCTTCATTAAGAAGAGCTTGTTATACCTGTTGTGTATCTTGGAAATTTTAGTCCTGTTCCATGTGTTCAAAAAACACTGATGTCCAGTTGCTGTTCTACAGATGATTGGAAAGAGTACGTGGGGATGATTGTAGGGAGGAACATCTAGGGGTGCAACTTATCTCCCACTTTTATGCAGATTTGACAAACACAACTTTCTTTGGCACATACTAGAATAAAAAATGATTTTTTTGGAACAAAAATAAAGAGGATCTGATGTTCTATTTCTTCTGTTTGTATCAACTTGATTATCTAGTTATTGTAGGAAAACATGAAATATGTAAACGTGATTATCTATCTAGCTTGTGCTCTGAAGAATGCTGCTAACTCTCTCTGCAGTAAGAGAGCATTTTGCTGATTGATTAAGTTAATAGTCAGCATCTTTTTATTTGTTCAAGCCTACAAGTTTTCAGTCTGATGTTGTCTTGCCTTTTTCATTATACAACTTCACTTGCTTGATTCTTGAAGGTTGTAGAAAGGGTTATGTATGTTGGACTTGATCAATATAAAATAATGCACCTGTCTGGTTGAATCATAGAAAGACCTAGAAGATTTCCCGATTTCCCGTATTTGTCTGGGTGTGTGACAAAACATAGTTGTTAAGTTATTTTTTTTAAGGGGTTTGCTTACATAGACTTCCTTCTTTCTCTTTTAATATTGGAGCAGAGATAAATCCGGGGAGAAGCAAAAGGAAGAGGAATTTGTTGGCAAAGAAAGCTGAAAAGGAAGAAAATTTGTTGCCACCGATTCAATGCCTTGAATCCAATCCTTCATCTGCAAAAGTGCATCCTTTGCACTGCCACACACATCCAAGAGCCTAAGAGATGCATCTAACTGGTCATCAACCCGGCTTCTGAAAACCCTAACCCTCGAACCCTGGCCATTCATCGACTCAGATTCCACCAACACAACCTCCTTGGGCTTCTCACCACCGCACTCTCTCCATTCCATTGTTCAAATCATCGCCGCGCTCAATGCCCTCTACCTCCGTCATCGCAGTCGACAACACTAGCGGGTACTCCTCTTTACTCTTTCCCCTGCCTTTTTATAATACTGTATATATTTTTTCCCCAGTTTTTTACCTCGCGATTTCCATTCTATGCTTTTGTAGTTTAGGTTTCAGATCCCTTGAGATTGATTTTAAGCTTCTAGTATCTACTTTCTACTGCTTGACCAAGATTTTTACTGTATCTGCGGGTTTTCCCATAACAATCTGATTTTACTCGATTGGTCATACTCTGTTACATGCCTTGTTACTGTCGTAGAGCAACAATTGCCTTACTAGATAAGTAGATAAGGGTTTTCTATATGATGATGTGTTGGTTATTGGTTTCGATGGCATTTTGCGCTTGTCTCATCTGAATTTTACCGAGGAAAACTCTATCTCATGGTGCTGCTCTAACCGCTCTGCATATATGGATGAATGACCAGACCCGGGCCTTAGAAAATGGCGAGGACCTTCCACCAGTTCTTGACCTCAATACCGAGCATGGGAAGCACAAGTATTCTGAGAAAGGGTTGGCAGGCATTATTGAATCACATCTGAAGAAACTAAATTCTCCATTCCATGAGACATCAGAAGAGGCTGGTTGGTTTTCAATGACAGAATCTGCAGCAATGACCTGGCTTGAATCTAGAATGATGAAGGAAGTCATGTCTGCTTAAGATATTTTCAGATTAAGAAAGCAAATTTTGCCTCTTGATTTTTTTATCTTGAGCTATGGTATGTAATTCTTTCAAATCTTGTTTCATACTCGGTTATGGCTTTTATTTGTTAATTGAAGAATTAATCAACTGCTGGTCTCTATCACTTCTGTCTTTTTTCGAATCCCAGGATTACTGAATGTTTAGCGGGTAAGAAAGGGTTTTTTAGGCTGCACTAAGAACAAACTAAATACTCAAGTAGGTACTTAGAAACCCTTCATCTTTGCTCCAAAGTATTCAGATTTCAGACAACTCAGCTAATTCCTGGTCAAGTTTAGATACTAATCATCATCATTCAATTAGCTTAGTTTTTGGATACTTCATTTTGGCAACTGTAAGAAAATACATGGATTTCAAGCCTATTAGCTTAAATGGAAAAGCGATGTGTCTAAGCACAAAGATGCGGGTTCAAATCCCGCATAGGCTATGTTTATGAGTGTGTATAAGCACAAAGATGCGGCTTGCAACTTATGACGAGGAAGCGAAACTTCATAGAAGAACTAGATTGATTTTTCGTACTTATAGCAGTAGAGGCTAAAGTCAAACAGATTAAAATTGAAAACATAGACGCTGAAAATTCATGCAAAACTTTGTGTAGGAGTTTTCTCTCTGTGCTTGCTGCTGATGAGGTTCAAATTGCCATTAAAATACAAAACAGAGAGAGTGAAAAGGAAAAGGCCAAGCTGAGAAAAGTGTTGTGATAGTAAATTCTGTTGAGGGTGGGTTACGTTGGAGGGATAGTGCACTTTTCATCGATCAAATGAATTTTGTTGTTAAGACTTTTCATCTATCAAACCAAATTTATGAACCAAATAATAGTCATGGACAAGTGTTATTTCCTAGTACAAGTATCGATGAAAGTGATATTTCCTTGCTAAACAATTGTTTCAACGATAAAAATATTAATCGCAATATGGCGAGGAATTTAAACTTTTCTTGTTAATTAATTTGAACCGCTTTCTCTATTTCACCCAAGTCAATAACGACGAAAATGGAATTTCCTCGTTGATTAATACATTTAGTGACAAATTTTTCGTCGAGAAACACATACTTTTTACGAGAAATTACAATATTCGCCGCTAATAAATTTGACGTTTTTTAGATAATTCCCACCAAACATTTAACGACAACATTGAAAATTCCTCGTTGAATATATCATTAGCGATGAAAATATTCCTCAATAAAAGCTCTAAATTCGTCGTTATTTTTCATATGGTTTATGTGACCACATTATAATAACAATTAGCGATGAAGGAAAAAAATTGTCGTTAAATGCCACTTTTAGCGAGGAATATAGGATTCTCACTAAAGTTCATGTGCTCTTTTATGAGGAGCGGGTATGTTCGTCGCAAAAAGGTCACATTTACCGAGGAAAAATAATCCATCGCTAAAAATTTGGTTGCTAAAAAGCATTTCTGTTGTAGTGAGGAGAGAGGCTTCTCGGTGAGCTATTAGGATCCTAAGTCTTGTGAATCAATAAAGCCGGTTGAATCCTAGGGTTGTGGAAGAACCCTAGGCGGGGACGTAGGCCAAGTTCGTGCCGAACCTCGCTAACAATTCGTTGCGTCCTTTACTTACTGCTTTACCTTATTTCCGCACTTGGTTCGAATTGTTTAACTATATTGTGATTCAGGTTTGCCAGAAGAAAGTATTACGTCTAATCTCAAAGGGGTTTGCAAAGGCTTCAAAAGTCTTGAGATTATCTGCGAAAAACCGGCATACTCTATTCAACCCCCCCTTCTAGAGTATTTCTATATTACTTTGTTTTACTTTATCGAACCTTCAATTGGTATCAGAGCTTTACTCACTGCTTTCAATCCAACAATCTTGTGAGTTTTTGATCATGTCTGGTGAAGCAAGCGGAGGATTTGCACAGGGAAGGTCTACTAGTAGACCACCACTCTTTGTTGGAAACAACTTTGTACACTGGAGATTATTGATGATGATGTTCATTATAGATCAAGATCTGGAACTTTGGAACATTATAGAGAATGATCCGAAGGTTCCAGTGAAAGACGGACCAAATGGAACCAAAGTTGCGAAGGCTGAGGCTGAATACATCCAAGCGGATCTTGAACTCGTCTCTAAAAACTACAGGGCTATTAACTTACTTTATTGTGGTCTTAGCACTGATGAGTTTAACCGTACTTCATCTTGTAGGTCAGCTAAAGAGATTTGGGACAAGCTGGTTGTCACCTACGAAGGAACTAGCCAGGTGAAGGACACCAAGATCAGTATCTTCCTTCGAAAGTATGAACTTTTCAAAATGAAGCCTGATGAGTCTATCAAGGCCATGTTCACACGGTTCACGGAAATCACCAACAACATTGACTCTCTCGGCAAGAGCTTTAAGAACGTTGAGAAAGTGAGGAAGATATTGAGGTGCCTCCCAAAAGACAAATGGAGCCCTAAAGTGACAGCCATAGAGGAAGCCCAAGATCTCACCACTCTGCCCCTCGATGACTTGCTTGGGAAGCTGATTACACATGAGATGATTCTCAATGAAGACGATGGAGAACTTCCAACAAGCACTAAGAACTTGGCACTTAAGTCTAAGAAGGATGAGCCCGAAGATGTGTCTGATTCTGAAGATGAGGATGATGATGAGGATGATCCCTTTGATCTCATTACAAGGGGTCTTTCTCGAATCCTCAAGATGAAGAAGCAATTCAACAACAAAGATGGATCAGAGTCTTCTAAATTTCGAGGTAAGTCTCAATACAACAAATATGACAAGAAGACTAAACCTTTGTCTTGTTTTGAATGTGGTGAAACAGACCATCTAGTGAAAGATTGCCCTCAAAAGACGAAGAGCCAGTTCAAGAAAGGTGATAGATGGAAAAAGAAAGCCATGGTGGCAGCTTGGAGTGATTCCGACTCAGGTGACTCAGATTCCGATGATGAAAAGGCCAACCTTTGTCTCATGGCCACATGAGATGAATCACATGATGAGCAACTCGAGGTAACTGTAAGAGAGCTCATGGCAAGTCCAAAAGAGGTACTATCGGAATTCCTTTCTAATATGATTGCCAATGAAGAGAAACTTATTGCCAGAACTAACACTCTTATCAAGAAAATCGTGGACCAGGAAAGAACTATTGAGGAACTGTCTAGGCGGGTCAAAAGTCTTGAAACTTCTTATTCAGGTCTTGACATTAAAGTCAAGACTCTTGACTCGGAGGAATCTGAACTCGAGCAAGATTTCTCGTCTCTGAGAAGTGAACATCATGACTTAGAGAACGAGAAGATCTCCCTGAATAATAAGATTCAAGACCAACAGACAGCCCTCGTAAGTTTTACCAAATCCAAGGGCACTCTTGATAGGATGTTGGGTGAGCAACAAAGTTCTCTAAATAGAAGTGGTATTGGTTACAACCCGAGGTTTTTAAAGAAGCAACACATTACCACATTTGTGAAGGCAAAAGGAAGCAGAACCTCTCATATATGTCACCACTTTGCGAGAAAGGGACATGTAAGAGAAACCTGCCCCTATAGAAGAAAGGATCCTCATATTATTCGCAATACATTTCCTATTCACTTGAGAAAAGAACGGATAACGCAAGTTTGGGTCCCCAAAGGCACTATTTTACCAAATATGGTTTATCCCAATAAAGGATCTAAATTTGCTCACTGGTCTAGCCACAAAGGTTGATTTTTGTTTTGCAGGAGATCACCAAGGTGAAGGAGCAAAAATAGATTATTGATAATGGATGCTCGAGAAATATGAGTGGGAAGAGTTCTCTCTTTCATGATCTAAAGAAGCAATCCACTGGAACAATCACTCTTGGTGACAAAGAAAAGTTTATCTTGTTAATGGTTTGAAGTATAATTTGCTTAGTGTTTCTCAACTATGTGATAGTGGTAATGATGTTGGATTTAACAAGAAAAGATGTCTAGTGCGCAAAGAAGATACATGTGAAGTAGTTCTAACTGCATATCGTTATAACAACATCTATGTTGTGAATGATGAGCAAGTGGCACAAGGAAGCTTAACCTGTCTAAAGGCTTTGACGGACGATCCAAAGCTCTAGCACAGGAGACTCGGTCATGTAAGCCCACATTCACTGCAAAAGCTTGTGTCCAAAGGGCTTGTAAGAGGACTACTTGAGATGGACTTCAAAGGTATTGATATGTGCAAAGCATGCACACGAGGTAAACAAACACGTAGCTCTTTCAAACCCAAGAAGGTTGTAAGTACTTCTAGACCCCTTGAACTTTTACATATGGATTTATGTGGTCCTATGCGAGTCAAATCTCCCAGTGGTAAAAAGTACATGCTTCATGTTACATTTGATGAATGCAATGATGGTTCTTTAAGTGAAAGTGTTGCAGATTTAGATCTTAAACCCATATAGAGAACGAGGATGGTGATGATGCCGCTATCAAGAACACAGAGAAGAGGAACATGCAGGATCAGATTCTCAACACTGAAGAATTGGCCCAAGGTGTTGAAGATTCGTCCAAAGCCCTTGGTGACCAATCCAAAAGTGTTGAAACGTCAAAAACTGCTATAACTGAACCTAACAGATCCATGGAGTCAGATGTACCACAAATCAATCCTACTGGTGTGACGAATCAAGGAGCTGAGACTAGCAAAAGAAAATTCAAATACTCCTCATCATACTCGTTAAAGGATATCATCTCTGACCCTACACCTAGTGTTGAAACTCGTTCTAAACTTAAAGATCTTTGTGCTTTTCATGCGTTTGTTTCTCTTATAGAACCAAAGAAGGTAGATGAGGCCCTTCAAGAGCCAGACTGGATCATTTCTATGCAAAGTGGGCTTAATGAATTTGAAAGGAACAAAGTCTGGACCTTGAAGCCTAGGCCAAAGCATCAATCAGTCATTGGCACACGTTGGGTATTTCGAAACAAGCTAGATGAGAATGGTAAGATCGTGAGGAATAAAGCAAGGCTTGTTGCTCAAGGCTACAATCAAGAGGAAGGTATTGACTACGAGGAGACATTTGCTCCCATAGCCAGGCTTGAAGTCATTCGCATATTATTAGCATTTGCATCTTTTATGAGCATAAAGTTATATCAAATGGATGTCAAGTGTGCTTTCCTTAATGGTTTCTTAGAGGAAGAAGTCTATGTGGCTCAACCCCCAGGTTTTGAAAGTTCAGAATTTCCTAATCATGTTTACAAACTAGACAAAGCGCTTTATGGTTTGAAACAAGCCCCAAGAGCTTGGTATGAGCGCTTGTCAAAATATCTTTTAGAAAATGATTTTAAAAGGGGGTTGATCGACAAGACTCTTTTCATCAAGACCAAAGGAAAGGATATTTTGGTTATTCAAATTTATGTTGATGATATATTGTTTGGTGCTACTAACACATCTTTGTGCAAGGAATTTTCTGACATCATGTGCGGTGAATTTGAGATGAGCTTGATGGGTGAACTCAACTTCTTCTTGGGATTACAAGTTCATCAATCCATGAAAGGGATCTTTGTCAACCAAAGCAAGTACACTAAGGATCTTTTGAAGAAGTTCAAGATGGATCAATCCAAAGTAGCCAAGACACCCATGAGCTCAACCCTATCTCTAGATCAAGACAAGTCTGGAAAGAGTGTCAATCAAAAGGAGTATCGAGGGATGATTGGATCTTTACTATATCTTACAGCTAGTAGACCTGACATCATGTTTAGTGTTTGCATGTGTGCTAGGTTTCAAGCTGATCCTAAAGAATCTCACCTCGTGGCTGTGAAGAGGATCTTTCGATATCTCAATGGCACTAAGGAGCTTGGCTTATGGTACCCAAAGCAAAAATATTTTACATTAATCGGGTATTCTGATGCAGATTTTGCAGGCTATAAGGTGGATAGAAAGAGCACGTCAGGATGTTGCCAATTCTTAGGAGCATCCTTGATCAGTTGGCATTCAAAGAAACAAAACTCAGTTGCTCTATCCACTGCTGAAGCCGAATACATAGCTGTTGGAGCATGTTGTTCTCAAATCCTTTAGATAGCTCAACAAATGAGAGATCTTGGGATCAACCTCAAAGGTATTCTCATTAAGTGTGACAATACAAGTGCCATATCAATCACAAAGAATCTTGTTCAGCATTCAAGGACCAAACATATTAATGTAAGGCATCATTTCATTAGAGACCATGTCGAAAAAGGTGATGTGTCCATATCTTTTATTTCAACTGATTATCAATTGGCTAACATCTTTACTAAGCCTTTTGCAGAGGGCATGTTCACCTTCATTAGATGTGAGATCGGAATGCTTAACAGAACGCTCTAGAAGGGATCACCGGAAACCCCCCTCCTCAAACGGAAGCATCAACATCATCACGGGAGGACCCACCTTGTGGACCACCAGCAAACAGGAAAGGAAAAACTATGAAAGATAGGTCAAGCGTCCTCCTTCCGAAGCTAGCGTCAAACAAGCATCCACTGCACACGCGGTACTGAGTTTTTCTGTTTCTGACACTCACGACCTCAGGATGCCACATTCGGATCATATGGTCATTCATGTGCAGCTAGGGACCAAAACAGTCAATCGAGTAATGATCGACACCGGTTCATCCGTGGACGTCCTCTACTGGGACGCCTTTGATCAACTTGAGATTGCAGAAAGCGCACTACGTCGCTACTCAAGAAAGCTAGTCTCTTTCTTAGGAGATGAAGTTGAGGTAGCTGGATCGATCAAATTGGCTCTAACACTTGGGACGGCTCCAAATAGAAGAACTCACATGATTGAGTTCACAATGGTCTGACTGCCATCCATTTACAATGCTATCATGGGCCGGATGAGTCTATTCGAATTCCAAGTGGCATGCTCCATCTATCATTTTAGTGTCAAGTTCCCATGTGCTGATGGGAAGGTAGGCGAAGCTCGAGGGGAACAGGCAGAGAGCAGAATTTGCTACCTCCCTCGCTAAAAAAGGGTCATAGCCGAGTATTCGCCATTAATAAACACGATCAAGGATCCCTGAAGGCAGAAGCAGCTGATGAACACAAGCAAGAAGCCACGTTTGAACAACAACAAGCAGAACTAGAGGTTCGACCCAAAAAAATGGCCGATAAAATCATCGAGGAAAAGATCGCTTTCTTTCCTTTCCCCAACAAGGCCGAAGCCCTATACCATGGCCACAGTTTAACTGGTCCTGCTTTAGACCGCCTCAAAAACATGTTGAAAGAATCACGTGATGTCTTTGCATGGTCACTACAAGACTTGAAAGGGCTCCCCCGAGAGATCGCGGAGCATTCTTTAAGACTCGGTGATCCCTTTGGCAGAGGACCCATCTTTACTAAGCCTTTTCCGGTGTTCACGTGTCTTTCGATCACGGATTTGCAAGCAAGCCTCCAAGTAGAATAAATTTAGCGATCATGTGTCTTTCGAACACGGATGTGCAAGCAAGCCTCCAATGAGAATAAATATTGCAATCGCATACATCCTTGTTCACTAAATGATCTGGAAATTTAATAAAGGCAGTATGTTCTGTTTCCTAATCTTTTTTGTTGGCAATATGGATGTGTTTTGTCATGATACTATAAATCTTGAATCTTCGTCTGTCGCGATTAAGTGTTTATTAAAATCTGGCATATTAAGATAAAGCCACACAAGCAATTTCAATCTGAACCCCAACAGACCCGACGAGAACAAATTCATCAAATCACGCATTTCTCACAGATAGATTTGCTCGTGAAACACTCGCAGATAGATTTAATAATTAGGGGATGATTTTGTCTGGATATTTGATTATGTTCATGTCCACCTAATTGCAGGAAGGAGATGGTTCGGTCCCAGAACTTGAGGAGGAAGGGTGTCAGGCCACCGAAGAAGGTGGAGCCACGACTCGCAGTGCCGGAGGAGAAGCATTTTCAGGGGTGGGTCAACCATGGTTCGAGAGTGTCGGTGCTCGTGAACTTGGACGACTGGGTCGACCCCGTCGATTGCGAGAAGCTGCAAGGAAGTCAATTTGGGAGGATTGTGCAATTGGCAAACCAGGTTCAATTCTCGTTGCAATTGCTACATTACGTGTTACAACGACAGCTTGTGACGGAGAAGAAGTGGGAGACTTGGTACATGCTACAAGACAAGCTCCGGCAATTCTCGATCAAGGAGTTTGCGCTCGTTACTGGGCTGCGGTGTGGTCGAGGTCGGGGGGAAGACACGGAGACGGATGACAAGAAGACAAAGAAGGCTCTCAAGGACTTTTTCGGAACGGACAGCATGAAGGTGGGTGAGCTAGAGAACGCGTTCAAGATCTTCATCTTGAAGGAGCCGAGTGTGAGAAGATGTTTTAAGATCGCGCTCCTCCTCATCGTCGAAGGAGTTCTGTTGGGAGGAGAACCCAGGAAACCCATACGAGGGTGGATTGTGAAGCTTGTGGAGAATGTTGATCGGTTCCTGGAATACCCCTGGGGCAGGATTATGTACGAGGTCACCCACGAGTCCTTACCGGGTGTCATAGAACGACGTGTCGCTGACTTGAAGCCGAAGGCGAAGGACGACAAACATGGTTATGGGCTAGTGGGTTTTCTGTATGCGTTCCAGGTTACCTACTCGACCGAAGTTATATTCTAACTATTAAGTGCAATTGATGAACTCGAGTGTCATGTGTGGTTGTTGTAGATTTGGTTGTACGAAGCGGTACCGCAAATTGGAGAGGAGTTTGGGAACCGGGTGTTGAAGACGGTGTTGCCTCGCATGCGGAGGTGGACAGTTGATGATGACAATCTAAGCTATGAGACGATCCAATCCCGCATGGACCCGGAGAATTCGGAAAGCATAAAGGTTGAAGACAACCCGATACTAGTACCGAAGGCCGACGAGTTTGAATTGATGCTCGGGTGCTTCTACTAGCATGAGGAGTCTGACCTCTACTTTGATGACATTGAGGCTACGTTGGCACCCTGTTATTACGGTGAAGGCTCCAGCAAGCCCGGCCCGAGTTCGGAGCAACGAGATGGGACCAGGGAATTCGGGGAAGATAAGGTGAGGAAGTCACTTGAACTGATGTTGGAGAGGCTGGGAACTATGTCAACATGGATGCGGAGCATGGATGACAAGGTACGTGTAACTTTTCTCCCATAAGTGACACGGGTATATTCCATAAGTGACACGGGTAACTTTTCCCCCATTGCTGATGCCGAATAACATTTGCGAACCACCCCTCATTTATGTACTCTGTGTTTCACATGAAGGTCTTGGAAGGTGTTGTGAATGGGATGCGAGATGGCCATTCGAATGCAGGAGGTGTGCAGAAACCAATGAGCGATGTCCGTGGAGAGGATAACCACCAAAATGTCGAGGGGACAGAACGACCAACTAAGGTGGATGACCAACCACCAAAAGGACAAGAAGAGGTAAATTGGTTGTTAGTTCACCTAGTATTTTCTCCCAATGGGTCAAGGGTTAATAGAATCAAGATTTTAATATTTCAATATATTGTAGACAACTGACATGGTTGTTTACGTCAAGCGACATATTTTAATATGTCGGGTGACAAGGGAACAAATAAATTATCTGAATAAAAGTTGAAATAACTATAACCAATTGCCAGATCTCAGAGGTTGTGAAAGTCGAGGCCGTTGGAGGAAGTGGGAGAGATGTCAGTGGAGAGAATGACGGGAAACATAGGGAGGCTGAGGTGATGTGATCGTAGTCGCCCATGAGCTCGTCTCTTTTTTCCTACAAAGGTTTGTCTTCGGAGCTGAACATCAACTTTCATTTCTGAAAGCTGTTTGGCGACATCTCGATATTTTAGCTCGTTCTGGATGTATAATATTCCGATTGAATCCGATGAGAACTTTTTGGAAAGATATTTTAAGTGGCTACAACTTTATTGAATGATGCAATCATCAATTCCACTTGGATAATGGCCGAAATATGGGATCTTTACAGCAGTCCGAAATTCTAGCAGCTCATCGGAAATGCAATAAATAAAGACGGAATGCATTCAATAAAGTCGTATTAAATGACGGGGTTTTAGGGATTTCTGACCTTCCATATCTTTGATGGCAACCAAGACCATTCTTTTTCCCCCATTGTGGTTGTCCATCTCTCCGTCATAAATCTCAGAATCCCTTTCGTATTATCCGTCATTAGTTTATCAATTTATTTTTAATTTCTTTTATTTTTCATAGATTCAATGTTTTTCTATATAAAGGGATGTAAGAACTTCTTTTGGGAACAAGTTGAATTTGAGAAAAAACTAAGCTTTGTGCTTCCTTCGTTTCGGGTTAAGAAACAAATCTATCTTGGTGAAATGCCGGATAAAACCTCTTAGTGAGATGCTAAGATAGATTCCCTAGTGAGAGACGATGGAATCAAAGGGTCGGAAACACTCGGAGTGCGAGGCCGAGAGTGTGGAAGATCGAGTGTTGGAGAGAGCTTAGAGTGCGAAGCCGAGAGCGATCTTGCATCACATATCCCTCAATCCCCATCCCCTACATTACCACCATTCTAAGGCCTTCCATAGCCCCATCATCACCCTCAAACATCCCCAAAATTTTACTCCAAACAACCCTTCAATCCCTCTCAAACAAGCCCCGTTCGAAATCGTCTCTCCACAGGCGACGTCTCGGTAAAACGCGATTTCTTGCTTCGTCTGACCTCCGATTGATGAGATATGCCCCAATCCGCGACCGAAACTTCAAGATCTACAAAAGTAGTACTTGCACGTCCCCATAAACTGATCCAATCGACGGAAAATCGGCAATCTTTGAAGACTGATCTGTTGACTCAAAAGTTGTCCACAATTTCCCAACTTCTCGGAACTCTCATCACCGGTCATTTTGCTCGAGCCCGGGTCCGAGCACGTGAAGATGAGAACAACCTTAAGGCCGGGTCAATGGAGGTACCACCTACAATGGACGACCAGCCAACACCGGAAGGACAAGATGGGAAGGTAAATTGGTTGTTAATTCATATGGTATTTTCGCTTCAGGGTCAAGGGGGATTCAAAACTGGGATTGTCATTTGAATCTATAGTAGTAGTTAACTGACAAGTGTATCACTGTCAACCGACACGGTTAATTATTCGGGTGACACGGGGGTACAAAAATTTTTGGCCTGACCCTTGAAACTTTCTAACCAATTACCAGATCTCAGAGGTTGCAAGAGCGGAGCCCGTTCGAGGCAAGAAGAGTAAGAGAGGTCCAGGAGGTGAAGAAGAAATCAAGTCCCCCCCCCCCCCCAGAAGAAACCGTCGGGCCGAAAAGGGAAGAACGTTGTCGAAGGCGCGGACGAGATTAAGCTGGGTCTTGTATCCGTCTCAGACAATGATGGCTTCCTCCGCTGGATGGATAGGTGACCCTCATCAGTAGACGTACCCAACTGATTGCAGACATGGGTCCATTCTCCTAACATTGTGGTTGTGGTTGTGCAGCGGGGAGGAGAACAGCTGGAAGACCGCGTACGGCACGGCGCTTACGAAGGAGTTTTCACCGCACTAAAAACGCCCACAGTTTGGCTAAACTCTGAGGTACGAAACCCGCCTAACTGATTACCTTTGTTTAGTGAATGACACAATATTTAGTGTAATAGGTACTGCAATAGTATTGGATTTTTACTAGGTTTGTAATCGATGCAGCACATGGAACAAGCATGCTATCTTCTCCGTGAAGGGGTAACGGAGAGGGGCGGTGACGTTGGCGGTTGAGTTGTGGTTGTGGACACATATTTCGGCTGCTATCTGCAGACTGAGTGGGACCAATACAACAGCGATGCAGATAGCTATGTAGCGGACCAGAAGCTGCTTGACTACTTCAGCAGGCGATCCCCGGCGACGATAGGCTGCCCGTGGGAAGGGGCGGAACTCATCCTCCTACCGTTGAACGTGGACATTATTCACTGGATCGCGGTAGCGATAGATCTGATCGGGTGGCAGGTAAGGGTTTATGATTCGGACGTTTACATCGTGAGGGACCACCATCTGCTGGCACACTTAAGCTGCATCACCCACCTTATCCCGGTACTGATGAATGCCCACCCCGCGTTGATGGCCACCTACGCCGACAAGTTGTCAAAGTCGTTCGCCCTTAGTCGCGAGAAAAGGATGCCATAGAAAAAGCAAAGGTAATTTATGTGGAACCCTTAAATATCTCTTCGTCTCATAGTGGTATCCGGCTGTTTTGAATCTGACTTAAGCATCCCTACTGCAGTGGAGAGTGTGGTCCATACACGATCAGGTTCATGCAACTCCTCACGAAGGACGCCCCCACCTACGACGGTCTTGACGACGCATTCATCGGGGCGTACAGGCACATGCTTGCTGTTGGCATCTTCCATGGTAGACGGTTATGATCGCCGTTGTGATCACCATTGCCCAGTGTTATGAACTTTGATGTTATGGTAGAAGGTTGTTATGAACATCGTTTTTATTGTATTCGATTTTTATGAACATGGTTGTAGCTCAGAACATTTAGTTGTGGACGGAAGTTCACTAGGTTGGTATTGTAGTACGTTGCTATGAACTTTGTTGCTTTCTTTATCTTCCGTCGGTGGTTATATGTTGTAGAATGTTATTATATTTTTATGATATTTGTTAGGCAGTGGTTGACTATGTTGTCATGCTCGAAACTTTGGTTATAAGTTGTAAGGAAATCACCCGTGTCACCCAAGTTGGAATCATGTGTCAACTTACATAATTATCGTGTCCCTTATTTCAATATGGTGATAAGGGTGATTTCCTTACACGACTAGCACAAACACTCAAAAATGTAAACATCATCTGAAACAAGTGCCAATGCAAGGGTGATTTCCTTATCAAAGTGTCAAACACCGAAATGTCAAACATCAAATTCAAATCAGTGACATGATAACCCCTTTAACCTGACACGGTAATACAAAGGCGGTGACAGGGGTTATTTCCTGAAGCCATCCCCAAAAGTACTACGAAGTTCTTTACCAATTACCTGTAGTATGTAACTCGTTCCCAAAAGTAAAGCAAAGTTCTTAACCACTTACCTAGAGTTTTCCATATGTGCATGCAGCCTAACTAGACTACCAAGTACTTAACCCGTTCACAAAATAACCTAAACGGAGAATGGTCCAACCACTGACCCCAAACTGCAAATGCAAAAGAAGACCCAGCTGCTAACGTAAGGCATTGGACCACCAATGGAGGAACACATCTACGAACAACGGCTCTTGAAACATTGAAATTCTCCCCGAGATGGGTATCGATAAGTCTTAGGGCGACCAGGGCACTGCTTCACGTCCAGGGGGAGACACACCGCGTTGGACATGGCTGGGGGAATTCGCCAATCTGCTCGTGGAGGAAGCGGATATAGCACATTCTCGTAACACGCCTTCCATGCTGCGACTTTGTAGAAGTCATTCAAGAGAGAGAAGATGCCGATCAGATACAAACACATAGTGGTCCCTCAAACCTTTGACAATACTAAGATGCCGATCAGATACAAACATTACGTCCGGAGCATCCTCGACGACATGTAGCATATTCTTGAAGAAGAAGCCCCGTGACCCGTGATTCTCACCATCGACAATCACAAACGCGATCGGGTATACATTGTGGTCTGCATCTTGGGTTGTGGCAAAGAGAAGCGTGCTCCTGAACTTCCCTTTGAGGAAACTCCCATCCACTGAAATCACCTGGACATGGATATCGATACCAGCTGGTTAGGTGACATGGTTCTTTATGTTAGGTGACATGCAATATCATAGTACCGACATGGAGTTTTACCTTTTGAAGGTAGGGGATCGCCTTGCGCCATATCCCGAAGCTAACAAAGGTGTACTTGAATCTTTGGGATGAGTCCAGCTCTAACCTAGTATATGTCTCGGGGTTAGTCTGCTCCAACATGTGCAAGTATGGAATAATATCTCGATAGCTGTCTTCGTCGGTCCCATGCTTCACCTCCCTCGCCGCCAGTCGTGCCCTTCGTGCCTTCCAGTAGCTACACGAGACGCCATACTAGGACTTCGTCATTTTCTGCACTTGCTCAGGAACGAGGTCCTTTCGACTCCCGGTGAACCTGCATATAATGGTGACATGTTGAGTTACATCATGTGACATGTGGAATATTGTTTGTGACATAAATAGGTGTTCGCAACTAAAGTAACACTTACGTGGTCACGAGGTTGTGTCCAATCATGTTCGACGTAGCATGTCGGCTATGGTTGTGCTTCATGTTCAGGTCACATGTATGCTCCTGGACATACTATCAGATGGACCACATAGTCGACGCCCTTAACATCCACGTGCACTTACTGTCCACACAACCAACTATATATGACGATTTACACGACCTCTTCATAACAAACTCGAAGCACTTCTCCACTACATTCCACTTAAGGCGACTCTGCACATCAGCCTTTGAGGTGAACAATTGTCCCTCCGAAAGTTCTGTCAAGTTACGTCATGGATCATGGGTGCGAGGTGTTGCTCTGTCCACCATAGCTTCAACATTCTCCATTGTAGGTGGGGATATGCTGGACCTCGGAATCCAATCTTCAAGTTCCCTCATCACCTCATCCTCAACTTCGTCCCCCTCCGTCGACACCCTAATCCCCGGGTCGTCCTCCAAATCCTGCCAGTCAAAATCATCCCAGACTTCTTCCCACTTCACTCTGACGTCGAAGTCCTCATCCTCCTCCTGACTGCTTATGGATATGACCTCCAACCCCTGATACATGCCACCTTGACATTTTACCGTGTCATCGGAGGAGGAGACCATGTCACCCAATTGGATCGCATCCAGACCCTCACCCTTGTCACCTTCATAAATGTTCTTGTCACCAGTTCCAAACCCCCTGTCGATAGTGTGCTCCTGACTCTTCCCTATCACCTCACCCAAGTGGATCAACTCCGGACCTTCACCCTTGTCACCTTCACACATATGCTTGTCACCAGTTTCAAACCCCCTATCAGTAGCGTGCTACTGACCCTTCCCTATCACCTCACCCAAGAGGATCACCCCCGGTCCCTTACCCTTGTCACATGCACATATATCCTTGTCACCCCTTCGAAACCCCGTGTCAACCTTGTCTTTCACCCCAATATCCTTGCTCTTCCCTGTTGATTCGCTAACCCCTCCTCCCCCATATAACCGAACATCTACAAGCACAGGGTTTGGTTGCGTCTTACCTTCTGCCTCCAAGTCGTCCAATTTTTGGGAGGTACGTGGCCCACTCAAGCATTCTTCCCCGACGCCGGGTTGCGGTACTTCAAGGCTCTCTTTCACCACTAGACCAACATATATCGCCATGGGTCATGGTTGTTCCCCACACTTCGAGTTCAGAAACTTAAAAGCATCAAGGTCGTCATCATCACCTATCATTATTGGATGACCCGCTTCTTTTGTCTTTGGCATATAAGACAACCGCCAATCTTCATATGAAGAATCATGGCCGACCTTGAGCCTCATCAGTTTATTCAGAGAGGCGAAGTCGATGCCCTCTTCAATGATCACATTCTTGCGCTCGTTCTCACAAGAATACACCCACCCGACACCCTCGAACAACCAACGACCGTTGAAGATGAGAGTGACACATACTTTGGCGTTTCCCCTGCAAATGAAAAGTGGGATTAACACCATTGTTAATGGGTATCTACTTTTCGCAAAACATGAGGAGAAACAGGAGAGACGCCTACCCATTGCAACTAAGAATTAGGGTTTCTCAGAAATCTCGGTGACACAGAAGTTAAAGAACACTGACATGAACATAGAATGAGCCCGACAAGTGCTCTGCAACTGGACCTTGATGCCGATGGATTTTTCTTCAATGGTGGCCTTTTTCTCCAGCTCTTTTGTCCATGGGAGGAAGAAACTGAGTGTCCTCTCTCCTCCTCTCTTTTTATACTTTGCAAATGGAGGGAAAGTCTCTTTCCCATCACCTTTTCCCATAGGCCATCATTACACTCATCTCTCTCTAATTTTTTGCGCCAATTTTCCCCACCAAAACATCCCCTCTCTCTCTCCTGGTCACTAATCTCTCTCCCTTGTGATGACCTGCAACCGGCTTTCCCCTTCCCCATTTTTATTTGCACCAAATAGCATACATGCTAGTTTTGGAAATCCCACAAAAAAGTGTCATTTTTGCAAAGTGACGCAAATAACATGCTAGTTGTGCAAATTGCCCTCTTTGTTATGATATGGTTAGTGTTGTTAATTTATCTAACATAGCCACTAGGATAAATTTGCATCATGCTAAGAGGTATAGCTTCATTCTCCTATTGTGGGCCTTAATCAATTATTGTCGCCCGCACATCATACAGAAAACGGATAGGGGCTCTTGATGTTATAGGAGAATTGACATGGAAATGTAATCTGTTTTAGTGGAAGCGATGTTTGGGTTGACAACCAGGTGCGAAGTCACCAACCAACCAACCATGCTGAGTTCAAGCCAGAAATTAGGATTAGAACAATTTATGCATAAGAAAGTATGGGGCGTATGAGTATCTTAAGGTTACGCACATTTTGTCCAAGTGACTTCCAGTTCCAAGCACAAAGCTACATTATTGTTTTTATTGCAAAGAAAAGCAGTTATAACTGCAGGTTAAAGATACTTGTCTGTGTCCCTCGGGATACAAAATATAAAGCAAAATGATCAAGTCTTGCCACTGGAAAAGCATTGGTTTCAAGAAATTCTTGACCGGGTGTTTCCAGGATCCGAGATACAAATATTAAATAGAACTGGTTCTCGTTCTGTGTCATTTTAGGAGACAAACTTACACATGAGATAGGTTCATGGAGATTTGACTGAAGCCCTAGCGCCTGTCAGTTGATTCAGTTGCAAAAAGATACTTGACTCTTGAGAGAATGGAATCATGAGCTGGGTCATAAGGATGGTCCTTTGATGGTATCTCCAGTATTGCCGGGATTGGCTTGTTATAGCTATCGACAAGAAACCTTATCATGTTTGCTACCTGCAAAATAACGACAGCTCTTTAATGAGGTGAGAAATGTTTTGCAACACGAAGGAACGGGGAAATTCTACCGGAGATAAGACATTTTAGAAAAGTTCGATAGCAGAATACTATACGGACGTACAATTGTATGAAATCAATGTTGTTACAGTTTCAACCAGTATTAGAAAAGGAGCACTTTCAGCAACCTCAAAAGGTGAAAAAAAAAAAAATTTGACAACAACATATTGTGTATCGTGTCTGAGAGAGAAGACTCGTGTTTAGAATGGAGAGCTTACACCCTGTTTGGATGGTGAGATTTGATGGGATTTTAAGAAAGGGAATTGAAGGGAAAATAAATCATGTGTTTGGATGAACAATTTAAAGGAAGGGAGATCTGAAAATTGAGTAACTGCTCAATTTGGTGGGATTTCACAACCCACCAAAATGGTGGAATTTGGTGGGAAAGTGGGATTCCTCCCCTTCCTTTCACTCCCTTTCCTCCCCTTCAATTTCCCACCCCTTCCTTCCCCTAAAAACCCCATAAGCCAAACATAGCGTTAGAATTGGCAAAATCTGACCCACCCTAACCAGACCCAAACAAAACCCGAAAATCTAGTGTCATGCACAACCCAAACCCAAATCCGAACCCGAGCCTAACCCATTTTGACCTGATACCCTAATGAACACGAACATAAACAAACTCGACCTCATCCAGACCCGACTCATTCTTATAATTACCATAATTTTCTTATTTTTAATCACTCAAATTACGTGAATTACATATAATGAGACCGAATATAACTAAATAAATGAAGGTTAATAGTCAATAATTAAGATAAATAAAAAACAATCATCATTTTATAATAAAACAGTAAAACACCCAACTTGATCCAACTCGACCTCACCCGACCCGAAATCCATTTGACTCAAACATACCCAATCCGAAAACTTACCAACCCGATCCGAACCTACCGAATATACAATATACCTAACATATAGCCGAACTCGAATGGGTATATTTGAACCCAACCCGAACAGCTTGATTGTCATATTGTTAACTGATTAATGATAACATCGTGTTAGTGAGGTAGTTAATTAACTATTGGTACTGACTGCCACTGTTATGTTCAGAACAAATAGTGTTTGGCAGAAAACAAACATAACCAAAGAACTTACATATTGGCTTATCAGCACTATTGCAACATCCTCTCTTGTTGTGAATTCTTTAAAGGCATCTTCAATCTGTTTAATTGTTGTCTCTGAGAGCATAAAAACAAAATCTGTTAGTAATCTATAATAGGAACTGTCAAAAAAATCATGGTCCAAACATTTCAAATAAATCTTGCAGCACATTTATTCATATAACCACATCTTTAACCATTTCATTCACATTTCCTTTTCCAGGACCAAGGAGAGAAAAAGATTGACAACTATTTCTAAGGTATGGGTTCAGTATAGGTACAGAAAAATGAAAGGTAATGACCCTTAAAATTTCAGCAACAACAAAAACGACATGTAAGATCTTTCACCATAGACAAAGGAGACAAAATAAAATATAGCAGGAAACTCCTCATAAAAATGAATCAATACAAGGCTCAAGAGTTCCTTGGTAGAATAGAAGCTAGGCATCACACACCTAACAACAAACGCACACTCGAGGCACAATCTTAGAGAAACCAGCTGAATCAACTAAGCCACCAGCAGAGCTAAGCAATCCCTGCCGAAGTATGAACCAGCCTTTACGTGATGATATTTATGGATGATCTTAGGGCGAGACTAAGCCACCAGCAGAGCTAAGCAGTCCCAACCCAAAGTATGCAACAGCCTTTACCAGTTATATTTCTGGATGATCTAATTAGAGTGAGACTACCTATATTGTAATATACCCCCCTAAGCTCTTAGGTCATCTAGTGTTGCTTCACCAAAAAACCATCTTAGCCTAATCATTTGGCCAACACCAGATCCTTCTAGTCTTCTACCTTGGTTTTGAATTATCCATCAAGGCTCAACACATGCCCCAACCCAAGCCAACAATGAACCAAACAACGAAAAAGTTGGTTCATTTTTTTTCCAAAAGATTTTTTTTTTTTTAAAAAAAAAAGCCCAGCAGAACAAAAGGGTAATGCTTGTTACTAAAAACAATAAGACTTGAATCCTTAGAACTATCAAAATCAGAGAGGGATTTGAAACATAATGATCAGTTTTTGAGAGCATAAAAAGAGGAGGTGATCATACTTGAGTCCACAATGAGGTAATTCGTCTTCCTTCTCAAGTCGACGTTACCAACCCCGGCAAGCAACAATCCTGTAACTGTGTCCTACATGAAATAAGAATCATAATTACTAGCTGCACACAAGCTTGCACAACTCCATCATGTTATAGCCCTTGTAAACAAAACCCAAGCTTCCTAATCAAATCAAACCTAAACTGAAAAGTAACCAGGTAATCTCACTCCGGAATTTCAATAATTCAAACGAAACCAATAAATTGCCAAATTCAGCGGCGAATCTGCGGCCCATGGATTGATAACTAGTTGGAAAATTGAACTCCAGAGAGAACCAAGAATCCCAAAATTGGATCAAAAAATGAAACACGAAACTAGTACAAATATGAATTGCACAGAAAAAGGCTTCAGAACCAAAACATCCGACAGGAAATCGCAAATCGACAAAAACAAGTAGCGAGAAGTTATGGGATAAAACTGGGGGGAGCTTTACCTCGTCGGCGATCGCAGCGATGAGACCGGCAGAGCCCGTCCGGATTTGAGGTTTGTTTGCCATCGCAAGAGGACCAAATCTGATACGAATTCCAATGATCACAAAACCACAAACGGAGTATTAGCGAGAGAAGGCGAGCGAGACAATAGTTGGATTAATCGAGATCTAGGAAGACGAGGAGCACCCTTATAGACCCGCCCAGGCCCATTACAACATACTTTGTGCTCGTAAGTTGTGGCCCGTTGATAACTATATTTGGCAAATTATTTTCGGCACATAGAATAACTAGAATCGAATACAACCTTTCTTTTCTTTTTAATAACAAACTTGTATGTGTTGCATTTCGTCAACTGAACTATAATATTTTTAAAACTATGTTCATTATCTATGAAAGAGCATTAAAAATAGAATAAGGAGATTTTTACTCAAATGTCTATTTAAGAAGTCTAATTATGTCAATGTTCACATTTAAATGGATATTAAGTAAATTTTTCATAAATTTTACTTAATACCAACACTACTCCTGACATAACACTTAAACCCTTTTCATGTTTGTTGTTTGTTTGTCGTCTCTCTTGCCATCTCCAACGTTGGTTCCTCTCTCTAACCTTCTCGCTCACCATTCCTCTCGCTCCGAGATGTTTTAGGTGAGTTCAACTCTGTCTTGCCGCTCCTCATCCCTCTCAATCTCATTTACCTCTTCTCCACTTCTGTGTCCTCTCAATCTCTACTTTTTGTTCCCTTTCCCATTTGGTTTGATCAATTTTTTGGTTTTGACCTAAATCCGATCGCACTCGAGCAATTTTGTGAAAACTCCCTTGTGACATCGTGTGATGGTTTTGTGAAATTGCAATGTCATTGTTTGCAATTTTCGGTTTTGTTGTTAATCACTTTTTGCTTTTTGAAGTTTTGGGATCCTGTTTTTATTTCACTAATGACAATTTGTTTTTGTTTTTTAGTGTTTGTTTGTTCTTAGCTACTTCAAATAGATCATCCAAATGGTTAGTATTCTTCTTTATGATTCTAATTTCGTTCTTGCTTTATGTGTTATTCAATTTCAAAGGTTTAACATTGCTTGTTTGTTTAGTGAAAATTGTTTGTTTGGTGACAAATGTTATATATCTTGTCTCTATATCATCAACCGAACTGAGAATATGTTTATGGTGACATTAATTCATAGTTAAACAAGAGAATCAATTGCTTAGATGAACTTTAGGTTTATGGTGGTTTCAAGTCAAATTTATGTTGTTGTTTTTTTAGATTAGTGACAATTAATTACCTATACTTATAGTGTAGTGACATTATATATCTCATAGTTGTTTAGTGATAGAGTTATATGTGTGTGTGTGTGTGTTTAGTGATAGTTTATTTATGTTTGATGACGAGCCATTTTGATGGTTGTGCATAATTGTGGAGGGTATGTTTTTTTCCCATGTGTTACGATAGATTTCATTTTTTAATATCTCATTTAGTTATAATATAATTTTCATTCTCCTTGTGCCCAATTGCAATGGAAGATGTGGTATGTATAAAGACCATCAAATATATCTAGTGTCTTACATTTCATGGTGACATTGAAGTTATTTCTGACGAATATATGGATGCACATAGAGAGAGGATGAATATGGATTTGTTCAAGAAGTGCGGGACATGAGATTTTTATGATTACAATCTGCATCTACCCTTTTTTTGTCCCCGTTTAAGGATGTTAAGTAGTAGACAGTTGTATGATGTTTGTATTTTGATACTCATTGCAATCTAACTATCATTATGACTATATCAATTGTTTACCTTTATTTTGAAAATTTATGTAGTTTAACAATTGGAGATTTATAAATTATTTTCATTATCATGGTGACTAACTTAATGTATGGTTTCTACTACTCATTGAACGGTGTTTGTATTTTTTATGACAGCTTATTTACATTTGTTTATGCTCAATGTGTGAAGACTAGCTATATCTAAATCATATTGTACATCAAATTTTCGTTGGCTAAAGGTTAACCCGTCTAGGGTCTATACTCCCCTTATTCTAGGGGTTTATAATTTTGTGACAAAAGTGAGTTAATATATATTAAGTGACAAATGTGATGACATTAGTATTGTACACACATTTTGTAACAGCCCGAGTTAATAAAATCAGGTTATATTTCGAAGGAATGGATACCTTCATTCGGATCTTGCAATCCAAGTACGGATTGAATATTAAAACCAAAGTATTCGTGAGAAAGTAGGGATTTTGAACCCTAAAACAGTAATAAGTCCATTGGGGAACCGATGCTAACACACCGTTACCTGTCCTGACTCTAAGTCGCACAAAACGGCTTAAGTCTAAAAACGAGCAACTACCATAAAATCCAAATACAAGAGTTTCACAGCAGAGCCGGGTCAAAACAGCAATACGAAAAGCGAGTAAAGTGCCGAAATACCAAAAGAGATTATAAAGTGTGAGGTTAGCCTCTCTACATACGCAAAGAGTAAACCCTCGCCAGAACGGAATAGATCAAACATAGTCAAAAGCATGCACAATACCTAAAAAAGAATGGGGAAATGAATCAAGTCGATACACGCATGCGGGTCTTGGAGACCTCGCTAAAGCCACATAATACGTGCTAATCCTAAATAAAGATGCTTCTAATGCAGTACATGAATATTAAACACTCAAGCATGATGACATTTTATAAATGTAGAAATTTTATAAATAGGATCTCGTACAGAATGTCAAGTGGCATGCCCCTCTCCTACCCCTACACCTATTCTTGTTAGTGCTATAGCATGTCTCATCATATCAATATCATATCTCATATCTCATGCTCATATCATATTCTCGTATCATATCAAGTTCTCGTGATCATATCATTTCATGTCTCATATCATGTTCTCTCTCATTTCTTAAGTTGTCATATCATGACCATGTGACTCGATGAGGAACGAACCCAATGAGGCTTGGTTGTCCTATCACAATTTAATGGTCGCTCTTCCAAACGCATAGAGAATCTCAACTCAAGTGCTCAAACAGTTGTGCAAAACCTAAGAATGCTACTACATAATTATGCGGGATGCAACACCTAACATACTATGGAGTACATGACAACAGGCATGAGAGTTCAACTTGAGTAAGCCCCTAAGGACTTAATTGGAGGTGCAGAACGGCAAGAGTAAAGCAGCAATAGAGATATTAGCCAACATGTCACATATCACCACATAGCATATATAATAAACATAAATATAAGTTCACATAATCATAGAATATTGCATCTTAAACATATCATCATCATCATCATCATCTCATTTTATAACTCATCGTATCACTCACCATATTTCATCATATACCATCTCGCATCTCGTCTCAGCATATCATATCTCATATATCATGTCCATATATCACATCATCATATATCATTTCATCATATAATAGCCATTCTCATAATCAATTTAACATCTCAAAATAAATCATCCTTCAACATATAATCATATCATAACATACTTCACATGACCTCCACACATGTTAGGACATTTCCCAAAACAACCTTCCATATTCAAAACAACCTTAAACCAATTTATAAATCTCATTTGTTCAAAATAATCCAGCATGTTAGGACATTTCCCAAAATCTCCTTTTCAAATCACAAGTCCAAATAATCCAATCAACACATCTTAAATCTCAAGAAGTCATATAAATCACATATATAACATTCAAATCATCAAATATCATTTAAAACATTAGTGTAAGACATAACATAAAATCCCAACACAAAGGACAAGCGCAAAGGACCCAAACCGGCCAAAAGAGGAGCTTTCGTCGTGGCGATCGAAATCCCTCAGCGAGCTCCCCACGAGCAGGGACTCTCGGGGTTGCGAGGCTCGCTTTTGCCTCGGTGAAACTAGTGGCGAAGCTCAGCTTCCAAAAGAGCTAACCCAGTTCGTGTTCGTCGCGGCGACTAGGGTCTCTCGTTCCGGCAAAACTCGTCCTAGGAGCTCCCAAGCGACCCAGCGGCAACCAAGGCCGCACCCGAGTCTTCACCGCGATGAAACCTAGTTTCGTCGTGGCGAGGGTCACTCTGTTATGGTTCGCCGCGGCGAGACTCATGTTCGTTGCGGTTAAACCTGCAACTTCGCTCTGCTCGAGCTTCGTTGGAGCCTCCTTTGTTAGCGTCGGCCTTTCTCATCCTCACTACATCCCATCCCGACCTCAAGGAATATGTTAGCATCAAAACGACATCAAGGAACGAAGGGAAAGGAGGTTAGCTCACCCAAGGTCTTCACTTCGCCGGAAAACGCTCGGGACGGCTTGTTTGGCTCCGTTATGGATGGATCGACACTGAAGTTGGCCTAGGAAGCATGTGAGGGGATTAAAGGTTGGCCTTTGCTCGGTTTGGAAGTGAAAGGAGGAGGATAGGACCCTTATCGGACTCGAACAAGGAAAACAGAGGGAGGAGGAAGCGGCAGGGCTGCTCGGCCTTCCGGGCTCTTGTTGGGCTCTCCTGGCTGCTTGTGGACGTCGGAGAAGATGGTGGTTGTGCTTCTGTGGATGCTCGTCAAGGAAGGAAGGGAAACGAAGGCTTGAGGTGCTCGGCTTTGGCTTCGAACACAAAAACAGAGGGGGATGTGAGCTTGGGAGCTCTCGATTTCAATTGAGGTGGGGGAGGACGACAATGAAGTTGGAGGTGATGTGGAGGTGGAGATGAGGGTTGATAGGTGGTGGACCGGTGGTGCTCGGCGAAAGAAATGAGGAGGTGGTGGTGGCTTCTCGGCAACAGAGGAAAGGGAAAGGGAAGAGTGAAATGAGTGAGCTTGGGAGGGTTTTGGGTCTAGGGTTTGTGTTTGTTTTGTAGTGAGGTAATGAGGCCAAGACCATATTATAAAACGGGTTGGCTATATGCACCGGGGGCAGGTGCTATATGCACTACATAGGACGGATCTATGATCCGTCCATTGTAAGTTTTTAAAAAAATACACGGATGGATTTAGGATCCGTCCGTTATAAAAAAAAAAAACAAAAAATTACATAGGACGGATCTAGGATCCGTCCTATGTATTATTAAAAAAAAAAAAGGAGGGAGTAAAAGCTGCAAAGCAGCTTTTACTTTTTGATTGATGGGAAAAATACAAGAGCGGATCATAGATCCGCCCTTGTTAATCTTTTTTTTTTTTAAAAAAGAAAGCTGTCAAGCTTTGTTTTTTTTTTCTTTTGTGATTTTTTTTTTTAAATACGGACGGATCTTAGATCCGTCCGTGTATTTTCTAAAAAAATTGCAACGGACGGATTATAGATCCGTCCTAGTAGTGTATATAGCACCTGCCCCCGGTGAAGGATTTGTTTGTGTGCCACAACAAGGGGGTACAAGAATGAGGGGAAAGAGAGGTGTGAGGTGGGTGTTTTAACCAAAATGGAATGAGGAATGCGAGGACTTGATTTCAAATCAACACAAGAGGGGAACAATGGGCTGAGATTTTCGGATCTCCATTGGGAGGAAGAAGACAAGATTGGGAGAGAAAGAACCAAAGGAAATGTGGTCCCAGAAACACAAATTCGAAATCCCGAAATCCGCTATCTCGACCTTATTCCGACTCAATTTGAAATAAAAATTTAAAATAACATTGAAATCGAAGAGTATTTCAAGTCCCGAATGAAAAGACGAAATAAATCCATTTTTAATCAATATTCAAAAATATGCCGAAATCCGCTTTAAAGAAATCAAAATAAAATCATTTGATCGAGGACGAAGATTTTCAAAATATCCAAAATCTTAGAATTCAAATAAATATTAAATCCATATTTAGTAAAATAATATTTAAAATTAATGTCCTTACATCATCCAACTTTAAAAAAAACTCTCGTCTCCCAGACTAAACTCATTTTTAAAACCAAGAAAGCCTTTAAAAAAACCCAAGTCAATTCTCCCTATATTAGTCATTCAGATTCTCATAACCCAATATTTCAACAACATCCACCTTTAAGGGCTAATCCCGTATTCGCTTCCTATGTTCATGTCTTAGAATCAATCTCAACATAACAATTTAGCACAATCCTCGTATTAACATAACCAACATCAACTTATCAATATTCATCCTTATCAAAGTCTAGCATCATATTCAAACTCAAGATATCATCGTGCCAGATTAGCATATCAATTGTCTGAATAGTAAATATAAAAAGGGGAAGATATCATCATGAAAAAGTAAACCTATTTGTTTCATGATGGTCCAGTAACCCTATTTTTTCATGATGGTAAATAGATAAAGGGAAAGAGATTTTTCATTATTGAAGAGGAAATCTTTTTAAGAAGATGTAGAAGAAGTGAAAATAAATTTAAAATAAAAATAAATGAGGTGTAAAATTATGATAATTGAAAACAAAGAAAAATGACTTTTGTTTCCGATGATTGAACACGGTCTCAAAGCTCTAGCCATACCCAAGAAAATCACTATAGGCCCCCTTCATATACGCGGGTGAAGGGGACCTATAGTGATTTTCATGCGCCCCATCGCCAAGGGTACAAATTTTTTTCTTCTTTTCTTTTTTACAGGGCGCATATCGTGGGCGAATTTTCATTGGTTAATGAGATCAATTCATCGGTGGTCGGCACTGGAGGCTACAATGCTGTTATAAATAGTGTGACAGGAGATTTCCTCCTCTGGTCGCGTACATACAAAGATACACACGGTGCCCACTTTGAATGGTATGCACCCACAAAACCAGGATGGTCTTTGAGATAGATTCATCTATAGTCCATATTTCAATCGGTGAGATACATGATCATCACACATGATTCGGCTTCTTAGTTGAACAGTCCATGTCTCGTGCAAACGGGTCTCCATACTCACGTCGGTGGCTTGTTCAGCATCTGTAGCCCGGTCTGAACTTTACTCGAGAAATGGGCCTCCAGCCTGCAACATTTGCCATGATAGTTTGAGAAACGGACGGAGAAAGAAGGCAAACCAAAATTTCAACAACCAACAAAAAAAAGTTAACAGTATAATTCTCTCAAGCATTTGATGAAAGTTGTTATAGGACGTGCCTAGTAGAGCACTTGTAGTATATGGTCTCAGGGGAGTTGTAGGTGCGAGCATTCACAAACATCCTCTTAGCATCAGCGATGAACATCTCTAGTGTCAAGTAGTATTGCTCTGACTCCACCCTTTTAGACATTGTTTTCAAATCTGCAGTTGGAGGTTGAATGCAGTCGTTTAAGTCGGTAGACAAACTAAGTTGGTGAAAGGATTTGTTGAATGGAAAAAGCCATGACTCACCCATGGGGTCTGTGATAATTTCGTAATAATCAGGCACGTCACGTGCATCAACTGGTTCCTTGAAGGGCCAAACATCAGGATGGTCGAGCATGCTCTGGTCATACACAACAAAACAATCAGGAAATATGCACTTGCAAATGCCAAAAGCAAATACCCATGGGTTAAGGAATAATCTATCAACTTAAAAATATAAACCCAAATCAACAAGACTCCTGTTACCAGACGCAACAGAAACCGAAAAGGGCAAGGACATGGAGCAAAAATAACACAAACAGGAGTTAAGTAGATGCAGAAGAGGGAGGGTAAGTGGGTAGAAGTAAAATACTAACCTTCAAAAGATTGCGCATTAGTGAAGTTAGAGATTTTTGATTCGAGCCACCATCTCCATTAATTAATGCTTTGAATTTTGAATGGCCATATTGGTCAGGAGTCCACCCAGCCTCCCCTGTCATATCGTGCATTAATCACATTAAAACACACAAATATGCATATTGAAGCAGGGAGGGTAATGAATAGAAATCAACCATGCAATGGGATTGGCATCATAGTCTACTAGCCAAACAAATGATCCTTTATTAAAGGACATTGATATCTTCAGCATGGATATGAAAATAGTATGAGCTACAACTGAGCCACTATCAGAAAATATTATCATTTTACTAGCAATTATTAGGCAATGGACAATGAAATTACGATTACCTAACCTATTATGTTAGCATTTTCAATCATATAACTAAATATTTATCCCTCGAATGTGATACATAAACATTAGCAGGAACTTACTCAATCCAGGAATCTCCTCAACCTTAATAGCTTTCTTGGAGACCCCACCTTCTTTCTAATCAAACCACCAAGAGATTAGAAATGGAAGTAACAGAAGTTGCTTCAATAAGCCATATCATAATTTGAAGCAAAAATTGGTAAGCAACAGCATATCCATTTTCATGCCATTTTAATTAAAGTGTTCAAATGGACCAAGGGGCAGTTTGGTTAATAGGATGGAGAATGAATATCAGCCTTACATCACTGTTCTTTGCATTTGTTTACTCAAGTCACCTTGATTTCCCTTTACCTTACACATTCTCCAACTCCCACATGGATATCCAAATGAGAAAACCAATTTAGCCTTACCAGTTTACCGTCATTTTGGACTCTAACTTAATAGAACTTAAATCATGATTCACCGAATCTCTTGTAATAAATATATTATATTTCATTTGCCTTTCTATTTGCACTTGCCATACTCCTAAATTAATTTTAGAAAGCAAGTCGATTCGATCCCAAGAGATACTGAACACAGGATGTAGAAAGAACCTTCTGAAAATCAAGCCCAGGGTAGACCGTATGACAATTTGAGAGTTTTCTGATCTTTTCATCAATGGCCTGAAATAACATAAGTGACGTTGCATTATTGAAGAGCCCAAACAGAGAACATTCACAGCCAAGTGCAAGGAACAATGAAGATTTACCATGGTATATGGCCACAAAAAAATACAGGTTCTACCTGGTAGTATCCGTTTATTAGACAGTTCCCTTGAACTGCCAAATTTAAGAATAGAAAAATTGGAAAGGCTAGGAAAGGGAAGATATTTTTATTGTTTTAGGCGAAAAACACATTCTCGTGATCCGGGGAAAGATGAATAAAGGGTTTTGCTCATGCAGCTACTTCAACTCATAAGGAAGTCATATCCTTCCAAATTTAGATAGATTTTCAAAACCCAACTAAGGAATGAGAACGAAAAAAAGAAGAGTAGGTTTTATAGTAATTAAACCACAGAAATATATACTATCTATAGTGTAGAAATCTATTATATGACCTAATGAAACTGTGCATGATCATTCTCTTGGACATGAAAACACAATTAATCCAACAGAAATCTTATTTCCACAAAGAAGGGATAGCAAACAATGACCAAATTATGAAAAAATACATGACAAGTGAAATTTCTTGAATTAAACTAACCATTCTCTGTTGGCGAATCATGTTGGACAAATTAGTATATGGAAGCTTCGGATCCATCTTGCACTCCATAAGAATCCCTCCATCATAGTCCTTGATATACCTAACATAATCATGTACTACATTAGCATCGGTCTTTCTAACCTATGCCCTAAACATTAATGTTTAGCAACTAATAGTTGATTTAAAATAGATTTTGTTTAACTAGAACTGGATCAGCCAATCACGTCGAAATGGTATCTTAGAAGATTTTATGTATTGTTAAAAATAGATTGATGGTTAACGTTAACCTGTGCCCTTAAGGCATAGGGTTGGAAAATCCGTATAAGCACACCCATGATCCATCAATTGCCAATACCCATATTAGCATCAGAGTTCTACCCTTGGGAGTCCATGTACTCTTGAAAGCATGACACCCTTTGCACATACATATTGTGATTTTGCAAGGGAGAGCTAATTAAGAAAATAAGATATATATAACTCATACCCATGCCATATATCTTTGTCCAGTCTGATCTCCTTTGTAAAGCCCTTCAAGATAAAAAGAAATAAGAAATTATGCAGTAATACAGTTAACCTTACGTAAATAAACCACTGTATGATTTAGAAGAAACCACCAGCTAACAAAGTCAGTCTCTGCTACTACTAGTGGGTGGAGACAGAGAAAGAGGCAAAATCTAAGTACAGATGTTTGGAATACCCCTATTATAGCATTAGCCAAAAACGCAATATACAAAGTTCACAGCCGAAGCCACGACAGTCATTGAAATAGCAAAAGAGTAATTTAAACGGCTATACCTGCTTGACGAAATATCCAACAGCATTGTTGTCGGCATATGTAAGAAAATGAGTCAAACCATCGACATCACGAGCATGCTGTTTCAAGTGGTTCATCAGCCTAGTTCCATAACCCTTCACCTGTTCATCTGCCGTGATCGCACAAAACGCTATCTCCCCAAACTTTTGGCTGGAAGTTATGGACCACCGGTTAAGAAATGTGAGCAGAAATTGTTCACTCTGAAAACATTACATCTCCCAAGCATATAGTCAAATGAAATACAACAAGATAATTAACCTGATATACGGCCGATAAGTGATACCACCAACAACTATATTTTTTCTGATTACCATGACAGACTTGTGGTTTCTGCAAACAGATGCGACCGAAAAAACATACAAGTATATCAGAGGTACAGACTACCACAGAAACCCGGAAGTAATTTTCTACAGAAGTAAATTCATTTACATACATTCAGCTAGCAAAAGATTCATATATACCTGTCCATAACTAGACGAACAATATATTCCTTGGGCATATTAGGCAGTTGTCGAGAAAATATATTCTTTAAACCTATCAACCTGACAAAAACAATATATTATACCTCCTTGTAAACATCTTCTTTATATTCTTTCATGATAAAAATAGATCAAAGCACAACAATAATTGGAAAGCAGGAAACATAAAGCATTCCAGTGGAATTAGATACCAAACCATATGTTCATCAATGCCATCATCTGAAATACATCTGAACTTTAGCCTTCCAGCTTCCTCCTGCAAGATTCAAGTGGGTCACTCTATTTACCAGTGAAGAGTAAAAATACTCATCACAGAAGTAACTATTCACTCTTAGATGTAATCGTATACATGAAATCAGAAATTCTCATTCCATTTCACTGTTCCAGAACAGCCTTGTAAGTTGTAAATTGCCGGTGCCAATACTAGTCAGAATTCTACAATCTCAATTCAAAGATGAAAACTTCAAGCATGTAATAGAAGTAGTGCACCATCAACTAATGCCGGCTATGATATTTAATGACCTCATAGAATCGTAATAATCAGAACTGCAATGAAAACACCACTATAAAAGAAACCTTTGAAATATTGAAAGTCTGGTTTATGCCCAACAGAGTGAAGGTCAGATACAAAAATGTACTGGATTCACAAATGTGAGATTCATAAGCAACTCTGTTCCCAAACTTGTAGTCAAACTACCAAGAAATTATGACAAATTTCTTGTAGAGATACAGCTACCCATTACCAACCCTTGTCATCTCTAAAGCTATGAAATTAATCTCCATTTCGATATTTATTTCAGACAAACAAGGCATTCATCATAATCAGATAAAAACCCTAAATGCACTCCAATCAACATCAGTGCTTCGATTCAAAACACAACTAGCAAAAGAGAAGTATCCAAGGCCAAAAAATTGAATACAAATACAAATCTTTGACACAAAAGAATCAGATGAGTCCACAAATCCCCGTAAACGAATAATTAACGCAGAAGCTAAGCATACCTCTCGCTTCAAGCTCTCTTCTCTAGCAATATAAGCTCCACTGTTTTGAATATTCTCGGTAAATATACTCTTCACGTCTTCCTTACCCGCCGACACAGTCCCACCAGAAGCCGTCGCTGCCGAATTAGTGCCGGCCGCTCCAGCAGCACCCCCTCCGCCGTCCTTTCCCGGCTCAGGAGTCTCAACCTTCACCGAACTATCAAGCTTAATCTTAGTATTCCTCCCGGACGCCGCGACTGACGCAGCCGATCCGGCGTTTTCAAGGCGAGCGGCGGTGAAGTTGCGCATGGAAGAGTCGTCGTATTCATCCTCGTCGTCGTCAACGGCGACATCGGAGTCTTCGTCGGAATCAGAGTCTTCGGCGCCGCCTCCGCGGGCGCTGATGCTCTCGAGGTCGTCGTTGGAGGTGAGGGCGCCATCGCGAGTGTCGGCCGAGAAGGTGGCGGTGGAGGAAGGGGGGAAGGGCGGGGCGTGGTCGTCCGAGGAAGGAGGGAGCTTGCGCTTGCGGTGGGAGGAGGTTGCAGAAGCGGAAGCGGCGGAGTGCGACGGTGATTGCGATTGCGAACTCCGGGAACGGCCGGCGACGTTCAAGTGCGAGTGGCTCTCCATTCCGACGAAATTCACTCTTCAGATGAGAGAGAGAGAGAGAGACGAGGGCTCGGTCGGACTTGGAGAGAAAAAAAAAACAAATTTTACTCTGTACTGTATTAAGTAAAAATTTAAAATTAGATCGTGACAGCCGGTGAATCGATAGAAAAACTAGGCGAAATTGGGTATATATCCATGAAAACTGTATTAATCAGGTATATACCCATCAAAATTTTAAAATTGTTTATATACTCATTAAATCATTTATATTTTGGTTAATTGTCCATCATATATTTAATCTATATCTATCTATCTATATCTATACCTATCTATATCTATATCTATCTATATACTCTCTCCGTTAATTAAAACTTGACGTTTTACTATTCACGTACGCTTTTTTAGTTGTTAAAAACTATATAAAATATTAACTTTTTAAATAATTTCATACTTATTGTACGATTAATATGAATTTATAAAAACAAATGTAAAAAAATATTGATATTTTATATAGTTTTTTGGCATTCTAAAAAAGCGTGCATCAATAATAAACGACAATTTTTAATTAACAAAGGGAGTATTACTTAAAACCAAAGCTTTTTGAAAAAATTTGCAAAACGGGCACTTTTTTTAGACAAATTTGCAAAATGCCACGTTTTTGGACAAATTTGCAAAATAGCCGCTATTTATACTTTTTCCAAATTGTATTTACAATTGTGCCCCAGCTCTCTCTCGTCCTCACCCTCTCGCTCATCGCCGGATCTGGAGGCGGAGCTTCGACGTCGCCGGCAATGGGAACTCATTCCCAGTCGTCTTCGCCGATGAGGAGCAACACTTCGCAGCGTGGCGATCCAGGGCCGAGCTCCTCGCTCCTCGCTCCATCATCATCTCCTCGTGCTCGGGAAGAGTCCGCAATTGGACCACGACGACGACGTTGCTCGGTATCCTCTCTCCATGGTCAGATAGGTTCCACCTCGGTCCGATGATAGCGTTCTGCACAATTTCCAGGTAAATTGACCTTCAATTTCATCATTCTCGTGTTGATTTTGGTTTAGTCGAGCCATGAAATCCGAATTCAATGTGTGTGGTTGATTTTAGGGTTTCTACTGAACCGAATCTTCGAATCCATTACTGTAGCCTCTCCTTCCTCTTCCTCTCTCTCTTCGCTGACCTCTTTCTCTCTGCTGTTCGCGCCCTTCCTCTTCCTGCGACTCCTCGGGGACCTTGATCTGGAGGTCCCGATCCTGGACGATGAAATTTCTGCAATTGGAGTTGTCCTTGGTATGATTTGCCCATCCACAACCAATATAATCAAATTTCTTGAAGGATTGAAGTTGTGAAAGAGTAACGAAGGATTGAATTTGCTTTTGAAGGACCTATCCATCCAGCCATGTCTGCTGCATTTAGTTAACAAATTTGATTCGGTTTCTGTTGCCTGAAAACGTGAATTTTATGCATCTTAATGCCATTGATTGCATTTTTGTTGAAATTGTTGAGCAATAATTGAATTCCTCATCTGACTGATCTTGATAGTTTGCTGAATTGCTCATTTATTCATCAAGTTTGTATCATATAGTTCGGTTTCTGTTTCTCGAAACACAATTCATGTGCATCTCAATGCTGATTGCATTTTTTTTGAAATTGCTGAACAATTAACACATCTGGCTGATCATTTGACTTTGTTCTTTTGGATATGAGCATTACTTTTCTGTTTTCACATTGAATGGTTCGGAATTTGAAAATCTAGGACTTCAATGATGAAAATTTTGGGTATTTGCAGGCACATGCTGCTTCCGCTGTCCTCAATTTCAGTGAAAACTGTACTCCGGAGATCTTAACACCATACATGGATGAAATTGTTAGCAAGTTGTTTTCCAACTTCTAATTCCAGCTGCCTTTCTACTATTTGGGCTAACATTCCTCAAGCTCAAGCCTCATCCTGACATGCAACCTGTCACTTTCACAACTTCACACTTCAATCCTCTGTTAAGTGGAGGCGGAGGTGGTTGTCCAATTCCTTTTGATCTGTCTTGCCCGATTTCAGAAGAAGTATGTTCATCTGTCTTAATATTTATAGTCTGAAGAAGAATTAGGACCTCCTAGAATCTAGTGGTGGCTTGGCTTTTTGCTCTTCGTATAACTATGCACCCCTATTTTAGGTAGCATCCCACATTGAAGGGGGTTGGGTGCAAAGGTTTGAAACCAGCGCATATAAATTTCCAGACTCAGAGAAGGCCTTGGCAGATGCTGTAGAGGCTGCGGGGATGACTTTGGGGTCAAAACTGCTCTCCATGAGTGAATTTTTGATGTCTAGCTTAAATGAATCTTATCAATCAAGGTATGCTGATCCTGCTTTTTTTCTTTTGTTTCATGATACAATGTAAGAGAATACTCATCTAATTATGTGCAATATTTTGTCCTCAAGTTTGTTGCCATCTCCCGACGCAAGTTTTTTAATTTAGTTTTATGAATGTGGTGTTATCAGACAGAATTTATTTTACATTTAGCTTGGAAAAAAGGGAGTTGATCACTCGTTCTTAGGTGGATAAAACTGTTGTCTACTGCATATTTTCTTTAAAATTTGATGGTTTTTTAGTACCTTAAGCTGTTACCATGGTAACAAAGAAACCAATGATAGGAGGTAACTCCTCTGTCAGAGTCCTCATAAAGAAAGATATGATGGGAGATTCTATTCCCGAAAATGATTTGGCAGAGTTAGTGGATGTAAACTCCTAATAGACGGTAGCTGTTTCTTCTCAATTTGGTTTTATGCAGATATGGGGCAATTGTAATTTGAATGCTGTTAATAGACTATTTACCTGCTGAAGTACTGAAAAGCAAGGCACACCTATTTGGATTGTAGATGCACACTGTTCTTGGTAACTTTATGCATGAAAAAATGAATATCAGCTGTTTAGCATGTAATTTCTCACATGAAATGAAGAGGCTTAGTGGAGCATCTAAAATGTATAGCTATCATTTGCTGGAATTGCACTAGTATCAGTGTTTTGTAGCATTCAATTTTCTTCCGATCCCTGGTCCTGGTCTTCATTCACGAATATACACCCCCGGTAAGTGATCTTCCTATCCTAGATCATTTTTAGTGTCTGATTTTGGTGGCTAATCTTTTTATCTTTTAACTTTATTGAATCCTCTTTTCATGTCAATGTGGTTTAATCCGTTGCTTCCATCTGAGCTATAAGCATCATATGTATATAACTACAGCTGTTGTGCATCTGTAAGAGAGAGTTGTGCAACTCTAAGAGAGAGTTGTGCAACTCTAAGAGAGAGTTGTGCAACTCTAAGAGAGAGTTGTGCAACTCTAAGAGAGAGTTGTGCAACTACTGAATCCAAGGCACTCAGAAAGCTGTCTTCTAGCAGCACTAGGGAAAATAAAAGAATTGGCGAAGGCTTAATTCTGAAGCGAAAATTGTGCATTAATGCAAAGTTGGTATGACAGAAAGGATTAGACCACGTATCATGCACAAAAGGAGTTTGTGAAGCTTAGCTGTAAACACGTGGAGTTTGTCCAGTTCAAGTTCTATTGTCTAGCTTATGTTTCTGCGTAATTGAATGTCGAATCTGGTATCTAGCTTCTGTTCCTTCTTCAGTGAAAGTGCAGTCTGGCTTCTTTCAGTTATTATTACGTTTGAGATGAATTTGCTCCTCCTGATTAAATTATTTGAAGAGAATACCTTGCATATTTACATGTTCTGAATTTTGATTGCAGGTGTGGTCACTGTAAGAAACTTACTCCAGAGGTATTTATGCTCCTTTTTGGGTGATATTAACATATTTTATGACTTGATCATTGCATTACTATCACAATTGTCTGCTTATTGAAATGTTTTCAATGTGGTCGAATGTGTAGTATGAGAAAGCAGCCTCAATATTGAGCAGCCATGATCCTCCCATTGTTATAGCTAAAGTTGATGCCAATGAAGATTCGAATAAAGGACTGGCTTCCTCATATGATGTTAAGGGTTTCCCTACACTGAAAATTTTTAGGAATGGGGGGAAAGATATCCAGGAATACAAAGGTCCTCGTGAGGCTGAGGGTATTGTTACTTATCTGAAGAAGCAGAGTGGCCCTGCATCAGTTGAAATTAAATCTGCTGAAGATTCTAGCAGTCTTATTGGTGAAAACAAAGTCGTAATTGTGAGTGCTATTGTGCAACTCTAAGAATTTTGCAATAGTAGTCCCATTGTGCAACTCTAAAATAGAGTTTAGAGTTGTGCACCTCTAAAGTATCGTACTTTTAAAAGTCTATTAGCTCAATGGGGAGAGCGATGTGTATACACACATAGATGTGGGTTCGACTCCCACATAGGCTCATATTTTGGCAAAATTCGCAGGATTAGAACTCAAAGCTAAAGCAAAACTGCCAGAGTAGAGAAGCTGAGATATCTGTTGAAGCAACATTTTTCAAGTAACCATTGAAGCAACATAACCACAAAACTGCATAGTTTACCTCAAATGATGTTGACAGACTGATCTTTGATGATTTCCAGGCAATAGCCGCATTGACTCTGTGAACCAAGATAGCATAAATAACCCAAACCTTGAAGCAACCTGACCAACTAATGACATTGTCGTGAATATAAGTTACCTGATCCGACAAGCTTAACAGCATAAATGGGCTGATAACGTTGTAGTTTGCGCCACCTTTCATAGTTAGATTAATGGAGGGAGGGTTGAAATCAGCACTGCATGAACTGCACAATAGAGCACAATGTGAATGACAGGTGATAAAACAAATGCTTAATCAGTTACATTTGTGTTATGACCCAAAACTGAGCTATTTGAATACGGGCTAGATGGCTAAAAGAAAGCCATGAAAAATATAGTGAACAAATAGACAAATGGTTGTCATAGAGCGCAAAACTTATTTAACAAACTAACAAAGTTGTTGTCACTCCTAATAACTGTGTCAGCACTAACTGTATCACCCCTGATAGCGGTGTCAGCACTAACGGTGTCAACACTAATATATCTTATTTTTTCACTTTTTTTTAATGTTATATGTTACAAGTATTAGATTTCTATCTCTCGTCTAGTACTTAATTAGCTTTTAAATGCCTCTTAGCTCAATGGTATATGTGCACAACATATACCATTTTTAAGAGTTGCACGACTCATTTTTAAGAGTTGCACGACTCTGTTGTAAGAGTTGCACGACCATTGAGACTTGTGAAATTGTGCTCACCAAGATTTTATTTTCTCGCAATATGTTTTTATACTTTTTAATAGATTATTGCACAACACGGTCTTATTTTTGCTCATCAATAGAGTAAAATTGCACAACATGGGGGATTTTAGTTTGAATGTGCAATTTTAGTTGAGATTGGTTTAGATGAGAAAATTAGGCAAGAAAGTTGCACGACTTTGTTTTAAGAGTTGCACGACTCTGTTTTAAGAGTTGCACGACTCTGTTTGAAGAGATGCACGACTCTGTTTTAAGAGTTGCTCAACATCATGTTATTTTTGCTCAACAATAGGTTATTTTTTGCACAACAATCGAGACTTGTGAATTTGTTCTCAACATGATCTTATTTTCTCTCAATATAATTTCATACTTTCTCAATAAATTATTGCACAACATGCTCTTATTTTTGCTCATCAATACTTTATTTTTGCACAGCTAGTGGTGAAAATTAGTGCTGACACTGATATTAGTTACAATTAGTGCTGACACTGATATTAGTTACAATTAGTGCTGACACTGATATTAGTTACAATTAGTGGTGAAAATTTGCACGACTCTGTTGTAAGAGTTGCACGACTCTGTTTTAAGAGTTGCACGACTGTGTTTTAAGAGTTGCACGACTGTGTTTTAAGAGTTGCACGACTCTGTTGTAAGAGTTGCACGTCTCTGTTTTAAGAGTTGCACGACTGTGTTGTAAGAGTTGCACGACTGTGTTTTAAGAGTTGCACGTCTCTGTTTTAAGAGTTGCATGACTCTGTTGTAAGAAACACTTTTCATTCTATTTGTCTCCAATTCAAGTGGCTCAATGCTTTAACCAAAGTTTACAAAACCAACAACACGATAGCCTATACGGGATTTGAACCCGTATCTTTGTGTTTGTACACAACGCTCGACCGATTTGAGCTAATAGGCTTCTTCTCAACCAACTTAGCAACAGAACATCAGACATCTTCTCAACCAACTTAGCAACAGAACCTAAAATGAACACTTCCAGGAACTTGAGCAAGGAGTAGCAATTGATTTCCTTTTCAGAATTACAAGGTGTAGATGGGACTTTCTTGACAATCAAATGCCAAGTACATACCAACATATCAACAAACTTCCTGCAGCCATCATCTGCATTCTCTGATAGCAGTTCAACCTGATCATCATCAGGAAGGAGTAGTAGTTGACAGAGGGAAATTTTTGTGACAACTCCATTAATTAAGTTCAATAACTGGTTTACTGGAAAAGACTTGGCCTTTTTAACATCAAAATCCAAGAGGCATTAAGAGGGAACATTATTTGAGCAAATTGAATTAAATAACCTTAGGCGCTCATCTTTTGTTTCCACCCTAGCAGAAAAATAGCCTTTCAGCATAAGAACTGCATTTCCAAGAAGGCTACAACTGAAAAACTTAAGAAGCTCCTCACTCGATGAAGTAAAGGTAGCATCACATTCCAATTCAGATATGCTTTGAGAAACAAAACTTTTCCAGTTGAGGAAACCTTCCAAGAGAATCCTTGCATAAAAAGAAGGAATTCGTTCAAACTTCTGAACATGCTGCTTTCCAAATTTTTCAACAGCCGAACTGAAGTACATTAGTGCAGCTGGGAGAAGCATCAAGTAGTCCTTGTCCGCCAAGCATTGACTACGGTCCTTCAGAATCTCTAAAAACAAGCGACCAAAGATTGACATATGCAAGGGGCTCAATTTTATCAAATGCAGCAAAATCTTTGACTTTGGACCATTAGGTGCATGAATGCAGTTAGTAATGATTTGAATAGGAGTGGTGGAGATCACCCTCCCCATCTCCATGCTCAAGAAAATGAGGTCCTGACTACATTTATATCTACAAACTGCATTAAGTGCTTCAACCAAACACAAATTGGCAGAATGAAGATTGAATTGGACAGAAAAACTAACAGCTTTTCGATAAATACTTGCAGTGCAATTCTAATTGGTTCAATTAGCAGTCAAAACTCTAAAAGCCTCAAACACTACATATAGAAGCAATTACCTCTAAAAGACTCCTTATCAATCGATCGAAGATCGATTGATAAGGAAAACAGTCGGAACGAAACCTCGGCTCGTAAAAACTGATCGATGGTGATCCTGCAAGCAAAGAAGCAAAGTCAGCAGAAGCAAAATCGAAGGCCAGGAGGGAAGCAATCTATCAAGGGTATTGTCGTTGGCAAGGTTCTTAATTGCTGCCGCGGAAAACAGTCGAGCTTTCCTTATCAATCGATCTTCGATCGATTGATAAGGAAACATCGGCTCGTAAAAATACAGTCACTAGTCCTATTGGGGCATTTCATCAAACATGTTATGTGCAAAACATAAAACAACAAAATCAGAAAATTTAGCAACAAAATCGCTCAGCAGAAGCAAAGTTCGATTTCTTTATCAATCGATCTTCGATCGATTGATAAGGAAATCAACAAAATCAGCAAACAATCATTCAAAGCTCAGCATTCGCAAAGAAACAGACAAAACCTAGACGCTCAGCAGCACTGTACGTGACGAAAGGAGATTCCGACAGGCAAGGGCAGATCCAACCGGAATCTGTTGCTTAGGAAGCGATTCTGACAGGCAAGGTCGTGAAAGAGAGAAGATGCGCCAGATCAACGTCGGAGAGAAGAAGCGATTCTGACAACCGGAATCCATTAGAGGCCGGGCAAAGGCGATGTCGGATCGACGTCGGAGACGCGGGATCGATTGATAATGAAATCAATCGATCTGATGTGAAGCCAAGCCGGAGATCTGATGTCGAGGCGGAGATCGAAATTCGGAGAGAAGAGAGAAAGAGAGACTTACCTCCGTCATCGTCGCTTGGATTGAAGAGATGCTCTGAGTCGCTCGCAGAGATCGACGGGAGAGAGAAAGAGAGAGCGTGCGGAGAGGGAGAGGGCGGAGGAGAGAGAAAGGCACGTGAAACTAAGGGAAAGGGGGTTTATATTGCGTCTATTTCCCTAATTTGTCCCAAAACGCGACTATTTCGCAAATTAGGTCCAATTTCGTGACCATTTTGCAAAACGCCCCAAGCTTTTTTGTCCACGTGTCGCATCCTCTCGAGCAGATATTTTTAGCAACATCTATTTTATATATTTATATATATTTAGAATTTTATTTTTTATTTACTAATATCTTTTTTTCTCCATGTAACCTATTTTTGTCAACTACCTATATTCCACCATCTATTTTCTATAGATTTTTAATTTTATAATAATTTATAAACTATAAGCTATTTTCTATATACTACGTAATATCCATAAATATATTACAAAAATTGTGTACCAACTAATTATCTATCTATATCTATATATTACTTAAAACCAAAGCTTTTTGTCCACGTCCTCGCAAGCGGATATTTTTTGCAATATCTATTTTATATATTTATATATATTTAGAATTTTAATTTTTCATTTACAAATATCTTTTTTTCTCCATTTTTTTTTTTGAACCGGAAAAAATTTGACTGTTGACAGAGCCAACTAGCCAAGAGCATCCTTACGGATGATACTGCTCAAGACAACGTCAGGGGGAAAGGTCAAGCCAGAGAAACCAAAATCTAGATGAGATAGTCGATCAGCAGCTTGATTGCCTTCCCTAAATACATGTGAGACCTCAAATTCTGGAATCATATTCAGTGCGAATAGAGTGTCGGATAAAAGCATCTCTATTTCGCCACTGCAAGACATACTTGCCTTGAGGCTTTTGATAATACTAAGATTATCACATTCAATGCAGATACGTGATATTTTTAATTCAACAGCTTTGAGAACACATCTCCACAAGCCAAAGCATTCAGATCCAATTGCTGAAGTGAGTGGGGAGGAGTCGGATTCAACATATCTTGTACTTCCCTGACAATCCCTGATAATGAATCCATAAGTTCCTAGATTGTCAGAAGAAAAGGCACCATCAAAATTTAGTTTGCACCAGTTTTCTCTAGGTTTTTTCCATTTTGTGACTCTTTTCCTGGTCTTTGCTGGTTTCAGCATTTTGTTTCTTGTTTCTTTATCCATGCTAAGGTTATCCATTTTTGCTTTTTCCCAGTTAGTTAATTGTTCTTTTATAAATGCTGCTATTGTTTTTGGGTTGGCTTTGATTTTATCAAAAAGTGCATTGTTTCTGAAATACCATAAGCACCACCAGGTAGTGGCAAGAAATGAGAATTCTGGTTTGCTTAAAGAAGCATGTAAAGCGCACAGTATTTCAGTTATGTTGTTAGTGGTGTCGTAAACTCTTTGGAGGGTGTTATAGATTTTAGGGAATATATGTTGTAGTGTAATTGATGTTGTTGGGCAATGGTATAATAAATGGTTGATATCTTCGAAATTCATTCCACACGAAGGGCAGTCAGTGGGTATACCCACACCACGGCAGGCTAGTTTAGCGGATGTCGGTAGGCCATTTTTGGAGATGCGCCACAAGAAATCTTTGATTTTTGGGGACACATCCAACTTCCATATCCAAAGGAGCTCCGAAGCTGAGTGGTTTTTTGTTTTGTTTATTAGTTTCATGGCAGAGGCCGTTGAAAACCAACCGTTTTTTACTAGGGGCCCAGTATAGCCGATCTTGCTGGATATGTTTTGGGATTGGCGTTTGTGTTATGTTTGTCAACATTTCTCTACTGATCTGGTTGTTTAAGGTGGTTTGTAGTTTACTTATATCCCAGGTTCGATTCTCCATTATAAAGTTTTCCTCCATGTAACCTATTTTGGTCAACTACCTATATTCCACCATCTATTTTCTATAGATTTTTAATTTTATAATAATTTATAAACTATAAGCTATTTTCTATATATTGTGTAATATCCATAAATATATTACAAAAATTGTGTACCAACTAATTATAGATGTTTATATATCCACTTTCCTTTCAATGTAATATATAGATTTAGATATATTGGACAAAGGTAAGTACGGATGCATATATTTGATATATTTGGATAGATTGGCTACATTGTACACAATGATTATCCACTTTCTTTTATAATTATTTATAAACTATTTTTCTATTTTCTAGATACTACGTAATATCCATCCATAAATATATTAGAACAATTGTGTACCTACTAATTTAGAATTTTATTTTTCATTTACTAATTTTTGGCAACGTCTGTTTTTTTTTTACAAATAGCTTTTTTTTCCATATAACCTATTTTTGTCAACTACCTATATTCCACCATCTATTTTTTATAGATTTTTAATTTTAAAAAATTGTGTACCTACTAATTTTTGACAACGTCTGTTTTTTTATATATATAGATATTTATAATTTTATTTTTCATTTACAAATAGCAAGTGCGGATGCATATATTTGATATATTTGGATAGATTTGCTTATATTGTACACAATGATTATCCACTTTCTTTTAATTGATTATTCACTTTCCTTTTATTTTAATATATTTGATATATTGGATTGATATCTTTGGAGTTAAACTTGGAAACAATCTTCTCCCAACCACCATTTTAAATGTTGGAAGGTATAAATATATACATTGGCCGTGTGGACCACATCATCACAACACCGAGTCAATCTACTCTCACCTCCATAATGTCAGAACAATACACCATGCTCGATGTGATTTCTGCCTCCTCCATCATCAAAGTGCGTATTATTCAAATGTATGCAAGGACATCTTCGAATATCCCCCACACGAAATTTCCACTGGAATTGGTTCTCATGGATGAGAATGTATTTTACAATCTCTCCCCGTCTTCATTCATTTACATTTCTTCGAATTATTTTCATTTATCTCTAACAATAATTTTTTTTTACAGGGAACTCGGATTGAAGCCATTGTTCAAGGAAACTTGCGTTGGAGGTTTGTCGGTCGATTACACGAGTTTTCTACCGTTATCATCTCCAAATTTGGACTTGTGGATCATACGGGATCATTTAAGCTCAGCAAGCATGAAAGGAAAAAAAAATCCGAGAAACTACAATTGTCAAAGCGTGTGATGCTTTACCCGGATCACCACATGGTTTTTGCTTTGTTGATTTCTCTACTGTTTTGTCCACTACTCATCCGGATGAGTATTTGATAGGTAAATGTCTTCAAAAGTACGTTATCCATCTTCAATTTTTTCATTTGCATCGACCTCGGTCTATACATGATATTTACATTTTCATTTAGACATTATTGGTGAGCTTATTGAGTTTGGAGATGTTATCACATTCTCCAATAAAGAGATGACTTTGAACCCTACAGCCAAGCCAACCAAGAGTAGACTTATCATTAAGTTGAAAGATCACACGTAAACTACCTCCCTATCATATAAATCGTTTCTTATTTCATACAATAGCTTTTGTTTTTTTTTTGTTCACTCATATTTTCTATTTTTTACAGCAAAACTGTGTTGAGTTGTACCCTTTGGGGGGATTATGCCGCCGAGATGTCAAACTATTTATCCTCTTTTCAAGGGAATCGAGTAATTGTTATATTGCAGTTTGCAAAAATTACAATATACAGGGGTACATTTTCCCACCTTTTTTTCAACTCATTGTTTTAGTTTTTTCTCATTTTTTATTATATCCAATTATCATATAATAATAAGATCTTCATCTTATCTCATTCCAGGAGAAGTTTCTGTGTCAAATTCACTTTGGGGTTCCAGGCTACTACTTGATCAGGATATTTCTGAAATTGTAGAGTTCAAGAAAACGTATGTATCTTACCTATTCGTATTTTATCTATCTTAACATGTTATTTCCATCTATATATGATAATGGTCTTAACTTTTATTTTTCATCGGTTGTGTTTCTGATGGAGCATTAGTTTCCACCCCATAAGCCATGTCCGAAGCTACTCTTCATCTTCTTCTACCCAACAGTTTCTGCAGTCCAGTGACATGAAACTCTTGAGTGAACTTGATTCCATCACCGAGGTCATAATTGTATTCATTTATCTTCGTTTATCAACATCCTGATTTATACTCAATTATCTCTCCGCTTTTGTTATCCCAATTTTTTTTTTTTTGCTTCACAGGATTGTGTTTATGTTGTGCTTGCAACCATTGCTGAGTTTGAAGACAAAAATACATGGTTTTACAGTTCGTGCCTTAAGTGCAAGCAGTCTGTTGCTAGCGAGGGGATATATTTTATTGTCTCAACTGTGATAAGCAAATTGATTACCCCATTCAAAGGTACATTCCATTCTGTCTTAAGATCTTCAAGATATGCACCTGCCAATATTTTTTTTCTCCTTCAAAATTGTTTTCATTCACTCTACTTTCTTCTTCAATTGTAGGTACAAGCTGAAAATCAAAGTCTCTGATGTGTCTGGTATAGCATCTCTGGTGATGTTTGATGAAGAAGTCCAATCTATAATTCACAAATTTGTTAAGAGTTTGCTTGAGGATCAATCTGGGGTATTTCTTTTAGATCATATTGTATATTTTCCTAGCTATAGACCGTCTACAACCCCAACAACATTTTTTAAAAAATTGATTTGGATTGTTTCTATACAAGACTATTTGGATTCCTTCCGTGAAGAGTTAAATATCATGTTGAACAAAACCTTTCTCTTTCGGATTGAGTTTCTATACACGTTGTATGTTGATTAACAATTTTCTGTTTCGTGCTCTGCTCTACCCTCCCGGATTGTGTTTATTTGGTTTTACATAATAATATTAATAATACTATCATGAATAACAAGTACACTACAAGTGTTTTCTATCTATTATTATCGGGTTATACACGTATAAATATGATTTTTTCTAAAAAGCGTCATGGCTCGGGCATGTGACTAGTACTATATTAAAAGAGAAGCATTTATGCCACATGTCATCTCCATGTTCAAAGTTATTTGTGGAAATACTATTTACATAATATCATTTTATTATGGCAACTATATTTTCTAATATTATTTTTTTTTGGAAAATTTTCTAGAATTAATTACCCAATATTATTTGATGTTACATTTTTTAACCAATGGGATTAAATCAAAGCTTTTATCTTTCGCTATTTATTATTTATTTTTCTCTTATCTCTTTAACCCAATTGTATTTTTTCTATTACTTTAACACATTTACTAATCAATGGGTTTTATTCAAAATATTGAATTAAATTTATTGTCAATGATTAATCTATATCTAAATATTATTTATAAAAAAACTGCGCCATGGTGCGGGAATCATACTAGTTTATACTGTTAAATGTAAAAATTATTAAAATTTAATTATTTAAATATCAAAATTAGTTAACTTTCAAATAATTATTAAAATGAGACATTAATTTCAATTTCTCTCAATGCAGTGTATATATACGGAGTATATATATGTACTGTAATGCAGTGTAATGCAGTGTAATGCAGTGTATATATACGGAGTATTACCGTACGTGTATATAATACGGAGTATATATGTACGTACTGTAAGTCTATAATGAGTATATATATGTACTACGTAGTATATTATGTTCATCACATACATACAATGTAATGCACAAATACCATGTGTCCTGGACCCGTCCCGGTATTTATTACATCTTTGAAAATCGCAATATATACATGAAATTTAAAATTTTTTTATAATCTTTTTTATTTGAGGAACAAGTCCCGTCCCATCCCGGTCCCGTCCCAGTCCCACAAAAATTACGCGGGACGACCTCCGTCCCGTCCCGGTCCCGTCCCGCGCCCACCCCTAGAAAAAACCATCTAAATATACGATAAAATTAGAAAATGGCACATCTAATAAGTAGAAATAAACTCTATAATAAGACGGCCTAAGCAAATCTAAAATAACCTCTGTAATAAGACGGCCTAAGCAAATCTAATTCCAATAAGTTGAGGACGCCGACGAAGAACGAAGTCAAGAATCACCCAATGGTATATGGTAGCACCGCGGGCCAGCGTTACAACAAGAATTTGTCTTCTGTTGATAGTGCAGACGAAAATCCAAGGAATCCTTCCCAGATACGGAGTCGCTTTGAAAGCACCACCACGACATATTCATTTCAAACCTGCTTGTTGTAGAGTGTTTGGAGGGAGGAGGCGGATGAATAGGAAGAGAGCTAGCCATGGAGCATATCGTTATCGGGTCGGGGGTGGTGAGTTTTGTTCTTGGTTGTGGCTACTAACAAGACCGAGGGCTGGAGTGGCGATTCGTTTTATCGATACAAGGAATACAGTTGATTGATTTTACTCTCTGAATGTCTGTCTCAACTCCTCTTTGAGATCTTCATTAGTTCCAATTCGAGACTATTGTTCGGTGAATACAAGCATCGGTGAATCTCTAATTATTATTCAGTGGAATACAAGCATTATTCGGCAAATCTCTAATAATTATTCACATCAATTGTAAATTTTTTAATCGATACTAGATTCCAGAGACGCATGCGAGTACCAAAAACACGTGCAATTGTAAATTCAGTGGAATACAAGCATTATTTGGTGTAATTTGAATGTAAATCTCTTTATTATTCTAAAGAATATAGAGAACTGTGTATGAGAAATCCGATATGGTTACTTTTATTCATGTACACATTAAATATTATTCACTTGATCAATAAAAGCATTATTCGGTGAATCTCTAATAATTATTCGTTTATAGAAGCAAAATCTTTTTTTTTTGTTGAATCTCGACCCATCAATTATGACACATTTAGTGCAAATTTTGTGATTATTCAATTAACTCTGGTGCATTATTAGGTAGAATTTATGAATTTTTCGATGGGAATATGCGACGGTTACATTTATCCTCGATAATTCGATGAAATATGAAACATTATTCGGTGATATATGAAGCATTATTCATATAAAACGTAAGTTTGATGCAGTGAAATTGGTAAATTTTGATCTGAACTGGATGGAAAAAGAAAATATAACATTATTCGATATCGTGGATTCGGTGGAATTGGTAAATTTTTAAAACCAATGAAATCAGGTCTGGAAAAAAAAAGCAGAAGCGCGTGAGGCCTTTTTAGGTGAGTCCCGCCATTAATTTATTAAAAATGACAAAAAAAAACTATTTTAATCATGCTCTTCCATCTCCTCTATCTCTATGAATTCGTATGGGACGGGGTTAATAAACCGACTAAAATTATAAATAGGGTAAATTTTATAAACTGTTGGTAAAAGTAGTTAAAATTTTAAACAACAAGATATCTATTGACAAGAGGAAAACCTGTCGTGTTCTTGCCAAAGAATACTCAAACTCACAACTAGTATAGTGTGTAAGCAAGAGGTCGATCCACAAGGAAATCTATTCAATTCGAGCGTCAATTCTAATCGCTAGTAAGAATATGAGGGTTTTTTGTGTGAAAAAGATCCGCCTTTTATCAAAGCGAAAGCAAGCAAACAAAGTAAATTGATTGTAGAATGCAATGGAGAGAAATAGGTTCACCTACAATTTATCACTTCGATTGATGAATTCGATCCTTGTTTCAGCCTCTAGTTCTTGTCTTTTCCTATCAATGTCCTTGTCCAGATCTTAGGTAGATTACTAGTCCTACGAGTCCTAGCAACCCTTATCTCTAAATAACCCTAACACGGTTAAGATTTAACCTAGAGATAGCATTAAGAATATGAATTAACCAAGGTAGATGCAATATCAAGCTACGAGTCGATATTTAACATATATTCAACTTCCTACACATCCCATTAGTCCTACGAGTCCTAAAGGGATATGATTGCCACTTGGGTTAAGGTTCGCTACGAGAAATCTACAAAACCCTAGCAACTGAATGAATCTACTCTAACTAGTTGATCAGGCCAGAGAGAATAAAACACATTCAAGCAATTAAGCACAAAGAAGTCAAAACATTGGAATAGGAATAAGAACTAGATTAAGAAACTCACAATTCAACAATCAAAGATCCAAACTGTAGACAAAACCTTGAGAGTTTAGTTGCTCATGCTCAACGGCGCTCTCAACAATTCTCTAAAGTGCATAAGGTCTGTCAAAGAATAACCTAAAAAGTCTCTTAAAAGGCTTTAGAAAGTCGGCCAAGAAAATAACATAAAACCCTAACTAAAGTCCAAGTCTGAACGGTGCGTTTCTGAGAGGGCCGCGGGGCGGCCGACGATCAGCGAAATCCTTCGTCAGAGCTTCGAGCCGCGGGGCGGCCTTACTGTTCACAGTGATTTTTCCTCTTCGAATTTGGTCTCTATGTCAACATGAAAGTTGTAGATCCCGAAGAGAGATTTCTAACGCATGGTTATAATAGTCAATCGGACCACCGAGGCCTCCAGAAATTGCGAAACAAGTTCAGCATGTCTGGCGACAACTTTTGCTGACTTGTTATTCACTTAGGCTCTCGAAGTTCGACTCCGCTCCCGTGCTCTTCACTTTTCTTCCTCAACTTGAATCTTCCTTCATCCAAGAGTCTCCTCATTCCTCGTCGGATTCACATTTACCTGAAATTAACCATAAAATTGCATAGATTCCGACTCTTCCAACACCACTGGTAAACATGTAAATATGTAATTGTAACTAAAATATGCACTATTCACAACTAAACTATGCTAAATGTAATCTATAATGCAATACTAAACATGCTCTATCAAATTCCCCCACACTTGAACCTTTGCTTGTCCTCAAGCAATAGAAAACTCAACTCTGCAGCCCCACAGAATAGCAATTCATGTATCCACCTCAATAATCTTTAAGTGCATGAAAAACTAGCAAACACAATAGATTAACAACATCATAGCACATAATTGCAATATTCAATGAAATCAGGCAACCATATCCATTCTAGACCTCACAGGGAATATGTGTTTCACTCTCGCTCAAGTGTTTAGGGTTAAATGTTTACGCTCAAAACTCAATCTTCAAAAGCTTAGCTACAATAGTCTTGCACCCGTGTTCTAGCTCTCCACCAAAAATCATGAGGTCTTTCAATTGGGTTGTAATTGGGCCAAGGTAGAAAATATAAGGTATGGAACAATTTAGGCCATGTGGTGCTCATAATCCGGGAACTAAGAAAGCAACCAAATCATAAATCCACTCATAAACTCATCATACCATAGCTCTGCAATGTCAAACAACACCAATCTCAAGCATAAAACTTTACAAACCATATCAACATGATCCTTTATTTTTTTCTCTTTTTTTTCTTTCTTTTTTTTTCATTTTTTGTTCATGCTATATCAAATGATTTTCCTTGACTTTTGCCCCTGAGTGAATTTTATTCTCCTTAGGTCCCAAGTAATGAATATACTAGCAAGAATCAAACATCTCATAAAGATACCTCAAACATACAATCCACCACTAAAACCATCATCCACAATATAAATATTCACCAACCATTCCTAATTCCCGGATGGGGTCAGGCTATCATTGGCTATGGAAAAATTTTGTGGAGATACAAAAGAATAAACAATAGGCTGAAATTGGCTTCAAGCATAGGACCATATGTAAGGTGAAATAAAGTCAAATAGGGCTAATAAAGGTGCCTCAATCATGTTTAAGTCATGTGCAGAAATCATAATATGCAGCCTTGAAAAAGATATCTAAATGCAAGTCAAAGAGGAAGCAATTAAAGAGAGTACACTGAACAAGCAAGAGGACTAGATCAAGTGCAGTCCTGAATAGGCCAAAATAAGCTTACCAAGTCATGTCTAGAACTTCAAGATCACCCAAAATTCCAAAATCTTATGTGTTCAATCATTAACCAATCATGTTCACCAAATAGTGTAAAAATCACATATCGAAGGTTTTGACATTCCAAGCACATCATGGGGCATAAATCTCAAATAGATAGAATAGAGGACAAACGGTATCCATATGGGGAAATAAGACCTAATCCTAACGACGCAATATATAAATAACTAATTTTTATTTTTATTTTTGGGATTTTTTTTATAAAGACTAACATGCTGATATGCAATATAAACTAAAAACAAAAATAAAAGTGCAAACTAAAAATAAACATGCAATCCTATCATACCATGCGATTCTTCCCCCCACACTTAAATCAAGCATTGTCCTCAATGACATAAAAGACAACAAAAGATAAAAATATGAAGGAAAGAAGGAAAAACTGACTTGTTCACTGCGGTGGTGGAAAGTGAGGAAAGGGAACATTTCAGTCCTATCAGAGGCCGTGGGGTGGCCTGCGAAATTCAGCTCTTCAACGCCTTTTCTCCCTGCGGCGTTAGCTTCCTACAAATGAACAGAACCAAAACTAGTCTGATAAAACAAAAGACATAGAGGAAAACGGAAAACTTACCTTGGGTTGCCTCTCAAGTAGCGCCTTTGTTTACTGTCATTGGCTCGACAATTTATTCATCTACTCATTCAAGACTCAAGCACACATCGTCAGCGCCCTCAAAAGCAAATCAAACTCTCGTGCCCAACCGATATTCGAATGCACACTAAAGATGAACCAATTGGTAATTAAAAATATAGCAATGAGAACCATTACCAACTTACCCTTCATTCGAGCTTGATTCTCCCTCGAGGGTATGTAGGACCACCAACACAGCTCTACTGGTGGTTTGTTGAAGTAGTGGTTCCATGGATCGACATATTCACCAAAATCTCTCAATTTGCAAAAAGTACCAGTTTCTTGTCCGGGAACCACGGAAATTAGTTCCAGACTTGGCTCCTTGATAGGCGAGTTGGGGATGGTTTCTACGAATGGAGGGAGCATCGAAACATACTCAATCTCTAGGGACGTCTCTTGAGATTTCGTCTCGCTAACCACTAGATGCTCTTCTTCATTATCGGAGAATTCATCGTTGCTTGCATCTTGGCTTTCATCAATTTGAGGAATAGAACATTGCTGAACTGCCAACTCCTTCAATGTTTGAGAGAGTCGGATAATTGCTTCCCCATTTTGATTCACCATCTCACGTAATTGCCCTATTTGCTCCATCAAGACATTGGTTGAATCCTCCATGGACGGGTCAGAGTACTCCATTGGTTGAAACATCGAATTATAGGATTCTTCCTCCGCCGATCGGTCACCCATATAGCAGAAAAATCCCATAGTCCCGACACTCCTAAACCAGCAAAGCTTCCATTGTTTACGGATCTGGAAAGTTCTCGAGTCTCAGGAGTCATACCCTCAAAAACGCAAACCACCACATCTCGCAAACTATCTCGAAAACCTCGTGAATAATGGATGTCAAATAAATTTTGCACTCTTGTGAGGTAATTGTGAAAATACACTCCCTGAAACTGTCATAACTTCAACATCTAGAAATATTAGCAATAAGGTGTCATGAACCGTAAGATAGGTCCATGACGAGGTTAGATTTAAATATATACAAAAGTTAGCGATAAAAAATACACAAGAAATTGATAAGAATTCCCCGGCAACGGCGCCAAATTTGACAAGAGGAAAACCTATCGTTGTTCTTGCCAAAGAACACTCAAACTCACAACTAGTATAGTGTGTAAGCAAGAGGTCGATCCACAAGGAAATCTATTCAATTCGAGTGTCAATTCTAATCGCTAGTAAGAATATGGGGGTTTTTTGTGTGAAAAACATCCGCCTTTTATCAAAGCGAAAGCAAGCAAACAAAGTAAATTGATTGTAGAATGCAGTGGAGAGAAATAGGTGCACCTACAATTTATCACTTCGATTGATGAATTCGATCCTTGTTTCATCCTCTAGTTCTTGTCTTTTCCTATCAATGTCCTTGTCCAAATCTTAGGTAGATTACTAGTCCTACGAGTCCTAGCAACCCTTATCTCTAAATAACCCTAACACGGTTAAGATTTAACCTAGAGATAGCATTAAGAATATGAATTAACCAAGGTACATGCAATATCAAGCTACGAGTCGATATTTAACATATATTCAACTTCCTACACATCCAATTAGTCCTACGAGTCCTTAAGGTATATGATTGCCACTTGGGTTAAGGTTTGCTACGAGGAATCTGCAAAACCCTAGCAATTGAATGAATCTACTCTAACTAGTTGATCAGGCCAGAGAGAATAAAACACATTCAAGCAATTAAGCACAAAGAAGTCAAAACATTGGAATAGGAATAAGAACTAGATTAAGAAACTCACAATTCAACAATCAAAGATCCAAACTGTAGGCAAAACCTTGAGAGTTTAGTTTCTCATGCTCAACGGCGCTCTCAACAATTCTCTAAAGTGCATAAGCTCTGTCAAAAAATAACCTAAAAAGTCTCTTAAAAGGCTTTAGAAAGTCGGCCAATAAAATAACATAAAACCCTAACTAAAGTCCAAGTCTGAACGGTGCGTTTCTGAGAGGGCCGCGGGGCAGCCAACCCAGGCCGCGGGGCGGCCGGCGATCAGCGAAATCCTAGCTTTGTCAGAGCTTCGAGCCGCGGGGCGGCCTTACTGTTCACAACGATTTTTCCTCTTCGAATTTGGTCTCGATGTCAACATGAAAGTTGTAGATCTTGAAGAGAGCTTTCCAACGCATGGTTATAATAGTCAATCGGATCACCGAGGCCTCTAGAAAGTGCGAAACAAGTTCAGCATGTCTGGCGACAATATTTGCTGACTTGTTATTCACTTAGGCTCTCGAAATTCGACTCCGCTCCCGTGCTCTTCACTTTTCTTCCTCAACTTGAATCTTCCTTCATCCAAGAGTCTCCTCATTCCTCGTCGGATCCACATTTACCTGAAATTAACCATAAAATTGCATAGATTCCGACTCTTCCAACACCACCGGTAAACATGTAATTGTAACTAAAATATGCACTATTCACAACTAAACTATTCACAACTAAACTATGCTAAATGTAATCAATGCAAGAATAAACATGCTCTATCTATCTATCTATCTATCTATCTATCTATCTATCTATCTATCTATCTATCTATCTATCTAAAAGAACTTTCCAATGTATTAAATGGATAAGATTGATGATTCATATTTATGAATACTAGCTAATTTTTATTTTAAAATATATTTATCAATAATTTAATTCTTTAAATAAAAAATCAAAAGATTTTTCTCTCCTCTTCCACCATTCTTGTTAAATGATTGTTTTTCAATATATGAGGCTGAGCTACTCCACCCTTCAATATGGTTAAATATTTAGATGACTGAAGTAGAATATTAAAGTCTAATAATATGAATATTTGATGATTTAGAATATTGAAAAATTATGTGACTAATATGCTATATTATTCATATTAAAAAATGTCATATTCATATATGCATATTAATATATGAATATAGTTATTCATATGAATATACGAATATAACATATTCATATTTAGTGTCTTTACACATTGTTTTCACGAATCAAATGTTCATCTGAATATTCATCTAAATATTATCCAAATATTCATATGAATATTATCCAAATGTTCATTTTTTTTTTGAAAAGGTAAAGATTCGAGATCAGGTAAGTCTGATTCTCGAGAGGCCGACGAGTCGGCAGACGAAACCTATCATAACAAACAGTACACTCATAAAACACAGCGTAGTGAAACAGGCAGAAATAAACCCTACAACAAGACGACCTAAGCAGAACTACATTCAAAAGTTGAGAATGCCAACGAAGCGCGAAGTCAAGCACCACCGAAAAGTAGCACTGTCGGACAGCAATACAGTAGGACTCTATCTCATGTGGATAGTGCAGACGAAACTCCAAGGAAGCTCCTTCCCGTATATAGAGCCGCCATGAAAGTACCACCACGACCCCAATCAGTCCCGACTTCGAGCTCCACGACCCCAACCAAGCATAAAAACTCCTAGAGGCGCCGAAAGCAGAGTCACACACCGCACGTTTAAACATGCCAAAAAGAATAATTTCTAAACTCTTTCGGGAATGTAGATCAACCCCTTTCGAGATTTGGTTTTCACCCCATTGGATTATTTATTTTTTCCACGGGCTGATTCGAGCCCAAGAAAAACAATTGGGCCCAAAGCACAACTATTTCATATATATATATATATATATATATATATATATATATATATATATATATATATAGGTTGGGTCATGTGCTCAACATGTCTGAGCCTTTGAATGAATGAAATAGATGACTGAGATTATTTGGCAATTTTGGCTTTTTTTCTTTAATTAAAAATCAATGTGACTCACCTCTTTCTTTGCCTACTTGTTGAATTACGTGCGCGTGTGTTGTACTCTTTTTTTTTGTGGCGTAACGTTTTTTTTTTGTGATGCACTGTTTGAACTATTCGATAAGGTGATATTAAATATTTGCAACTATTCGCTATAGTAATTATTCGTGTATAGAGAGGAGTTATCGTTTAGATAATAGCAAAATGGTTGGTTAATTTTGCAACTATTCCCTAGGTTAATAGTATTTATTCGCTAAATTGATGGTTATTATTCGTGTGTAAAGGGGAGTTATCGCTTAGATAATAGCAGAAAGGTTGGTCAATTTTGCAACTATTCGCTAGATTAATGGTAATTATTCGCTAAATTGATGGTTATTATTCGTGTGTAAAGAGAAGTTATCATTTAGATAATAGCAAAAGGGTTGGTCAATTTTGCAATCGCTAGATTAATAGTAACTATTCGCTAAATTAAAGGTTATTATTCGTGTGTAAAGAGGAGTTAACGTTTAGATAATAGTAAAGGATTTGGTCAATTTTGAAACTATTCGCTAAATTGATAGTAATTATTCCCTAAGTTGATGGTAATTATTCGCTAGGTTGAAAGAGTATGTAAATGTAATTCTTGATTTGCTATCGCATAATTTCTTATTATCAATGAATAGGGATCTCACATATAGCGAATAATTCTTTGCAATTCAACGAATAATTACTCTCAACCAAAAAAAAATAAAGGGAAACCGAAACCGCACACCCAAGGAACCACGCACTCCGGCCGTAAGCACACCGAAACCGCACACCCAAGGAACAACACTCCACTGGGACGACGAAGCCTGAAACAGGAGGCGACAGAGCAAGCGATTGGAGGTGAGAATCAACCAATTGAAGAGGACGAAAACGCCCATGAAATTGGACGATGGTGGCGTCGGATTCCCGAGAGAAACAGTAATCAACCCAAGAAAAGTGGCGAGGGGGAGTATATGGCTCCAATCCAACGAAAAAACGCCCATAAAGGGGTGATTTAGGGCTGCTAGCATTAGTTTTTTAATCCCAAAGGGATGTTTTTCAAGTCCCGAAGGGGGTTTTTCAAGCTCCGAGGGGCGGTTTTCCAAACCCATAGATCTACAGCATAAGAAGGAGGTGTCGAGGGGTTTCCCCCAAGTGTTGAAGAAAGGTGAAACCCTTATCCAAATGTTCATTTGAATATTATCCAAAGGTACGTTCATTTACCCATTTTGATTTATTTACACGGTGAATTTTTCGTCGTTTACACAGTATGTAACCGCGCACTCGCAATGCACGGCTACACTATTGTTTTTTTTTAAAAAAAATCCAATGCGCATCTGCGCATTCAGCGTGCGCACTTTTTTATTTTTGAAAGTTTAAGCCAGGAAGAGATGGAGCAGGTCCCCTCATCTGCAAGTGTAACTTATGATTGATGAGTAATGACCTATAAATTACATAATAAAAATAAATAAACCAAAAAATCATCAAACTGGTTGAAAAGGAGGTAGAAGGCAGAAAACACTCGAATTATTGACACACACATGTCAAATTGTAAAATCACAATATTTTTTAACTCCATATTATAAAAATAAATACTACTCATAATAAGGGCTAGATACGTAGTAGTACACTGTAAAGACCGGAATTTAATTAATATTTATAAAATATCCGTAGGATAATCCAAATATTATCCTCCCTTATGATTATGAAAACCCGGAAAATTTAAAATTTATGGATGGCTTTACATTGGTTTAATTATGGATTTTATGAAAGAAATATATACCCGAGCCACTTTTCTCGTATCTTGTAAACGTAACGGATTTTAACGCGTCACGAACTCGGGATTTACGTCTTGCTAATATAAGGGCAGCCGCCCCATCCATTCTTTGCACACATCTCACCCACTCCCTTTGATTTTATCATATGACAAGCTATGATCCTATTCATCTCACCCACTCTCTTTCCCATCACCCCTCCCATGCTTTGACCAAAGGAGCCCTCTCCCATTCTTTAAATCTGATCCCCAAGGCTCAGCCTCACTCATCCACAAAGAAAAAGTCGTCACTTGAGAGGAAAGGGAGAGAAAAGAAGCATATCTATATTGCTAGTCCTTTTTTGCTGCCTTCTATTCAAAAAGTCATAACTCCCTCAATATTGATCCACATGGAGTGATTCTTGAGCCCTTAGCTCCGTCTTTAAATCATATTTAAATACATACACTACTAAAAAAACAGGAAAGAGCTACAGATGGTTAGCCACGGATTATAGGCGACCCTGTATTCGTGGCCATTAGCGATGACATTGGCCACGACTGTTCCTGACCGTGGCTATATTCGTGGCTAATACTCATCCTGGTATGACATGCCAAAACATTCGTGGCTATTAGCAATGACCCAAATGTTCGTATCTGATTTCGTGGCTCGATATGTGTCAGCGTCAGTAAATAGCCACGAACGTAGCCACAAATAGGATTGTCGTGACCGTTTTCGACGCTGATATGGCCACAACACAATATCGGTGTCTAAATCCGTAGCTATTAATCATCGGAAATCAAATGAACATATGTGGTGAGTGGGCCTTGGATCATTAATTGTAGGTGGGCCGGATATATATCATGAATGGGCTATCCGATGACACTCAATCCGTGGCCATAACTCCCTCAATATTGATCCACATGGAGTGATTCTTGAGCCCTTAGCTCCGTCTTTAAATCATATTTAAATACATACACTACTAAAAAAACAGGAAAGAGCTACAGATGGTTAGCCACGGATTATAAGCGACCCTGTATTCGTGGCCATTAGCGATGACATTGGCCACGACTGTTCCTGACCGTGGCTATATTCGTGGCTAATACTCATCCTGGTATGACATGCCAAAATATTCGTGGCTATTAGCAACGACCCAAATGTTCGTATCTGATTTCGTGGCTCGATATGTGTCAGTGTCAGTAAATAGCCACGAACGTAGCCACAAATAGGATTGTCGTGGCCGTTTTCGACGCTAATATGGCCACAACACAATATCGGTCGCTAAATCCGTAGCTATTAATCATCGGAAATCAAATGAACATATGTGGTGAGTGGGCCTTGGATCACTAATTGTAGGTGGGCCGGATATATATCATGAATGGGCTATCCGATGACACTCAATCCGTGGCTAAATCCGGGTACAAACTCTTCCAAATTTTTTGGGCTCGGCCCATTAAGCTAGTGAAAGCCCAATTATCTTATCTCATCCCATTGAATGAAGTGGTGATTTAGCGACGATTAAATCCGTGGCTAAATCAGCCCAAATATGATTATGCTTTCCCCGATTGGCCCATTGACAGGCCCAAATATGCCTATGATTTTTTTTTATATAAATTAACAAGTGTTGAAAAAAATATATATTAACTAATTCAAAAATTCTTATGAGAATATTATAAGGGTATGTTTTGAGGAAAACGCATATAAGTGACTAATAAATGTTTAATAAAACCTTATATTAAGTAATAAATTCTTATTAGAACACTATAAGAGTATGTTTTGAGGAAAATTGATATAAGTTACTAATAAATGTTTAATAAAATTAACCTTATATTGACTAATAAATTCTTATTAGAATATTATAAGGGTGGTTTGAGGAAAACTCATGTAAGTGTCTAATAAATGTTTGATAAAACATTATAGTAAGTAATAAATTCTTATTAGAATACTATAAAGGTATGTTTTGAGGAAAACTTATAAAAGTAACAAATAATTTTTTAATAAAACCTTATACTAACTAATAAATTCTTATTATAATCCTATAAGGGTATGTTATGAGAAAAATTCATATAAGTGCCTAATAAATGTTTAATAAAACATTATACTGTAAGTAATAAATTCTTATTAGAATACTCTAAGAGTATGTTTTGAGTAAAACTCATATAAGTAGCTAATAAAACCTTATATTAAGTAATAAATTCTTATTATAATATTATAAGGGTATGTTTGTAAAGGCTCACCGACGCCCTCGGTGAGCCCCTACCTCTTCCTCCTTCTTGTCCGCTTCCTGGGTGTTATTATTCCTTATTTTTCGAAGTAACTGCGAGAGCGAGAGTGAGAGTTATCGGAGAGAGGTCAGCGAGTGTTCGGCGAGATCAAGCGTGGTCGAGAGCGTATGCGAGCGAGGGAGAGGAAAGGGAAGCAGGCGAGGGAGGCGCTGTCAAGGACTCGAGCGTCAGCGGCGTCTCCGTTCGAACAACAGAAGGCAGGGGAAGGAGATGACCTGGTGGGACCCACTGCCTCCACCTTGGCGTCCACATCAGCAGCTGGGGGCCATTCTTCTTTCACACTTCAGCTTTCAAATGAAAAGGGGAAGTTTCTGGGCGGACAACTTGTTTTAAGAAAACAAATATTTTGGGCCAAATGTTTGGTTTAAGAAACAAATAATTTCGAGCCTATTCTATAAAATGGTTTGGGGTTTTAACAAAAAGGGGCGGATTTTGGAGTCACAAAAGAAGGATGATTTTGGAGAATTTAACTAAATGCCGGTCTCTATTAAATAGAAATGGTATTAATAATATTATATAATAGTATTTGAGGTTTTAAATATAAAACCTTATTATTGAGATCTAAATATATAATATTAAGGTTATTTAAAAATATAATATTATGAGACTTGGATTTTAGAAAAAGGAATTTGGCGAACATTTTCCGAGGTCGGAACTTCTAACTATTTGAATTGGACTTTGAAACGGTTTTCAAGGTTAACTTGGGAATTATGTGCTCGGTGACTAACTAGCATGATTGATGTGAATGATTGTCTAATACCATGATTTGTGTGAACTAATGGCATGATTGATTGACTAATGGCATGATAAAGTATTAGACTTATGTATAGTTCACTTATGCTTTCGAGATATGATGAATATGATGAACTTGTTATATATGATATGCGGATTGGTATCGCGGATATACTGTTGCGAATACATGAATGTGGCTGATGGAATGATGAGAACGATATGGCCTTGTTGAATGTGGCAATATGATGAATGGTTGAACTTGACGGAATGATGATTGCAATATGGTTGCTATTCTTGTTGAATGATATGCTTGAGTGCTTGGATGATTAGATGTAGACTTATATATATGTTCTGATGTGTATCTAGGTGATACTAGGGGTGTGCAGAAAAACCCGAAACCGAAAACACGACACGAAAAAACCCGAAACCGAAAAAACACGACACGATAATGACACGAACCGAGAAAACACGGCTTTAAACGGTTTGTGTTTGGGTCGGGCAAATTGCCTTGTCGGATACTCGACACGAACCGTTTAATTTTTTTTTAGACGGGTTAGTATAATACTAGTATAGATAACATCCCTAAAGTATCACAAAGTTCCGCTAGCTAAATTGGTTGGGGGGGATGGAAAGTACCAACAGTTGGCAAAGCGTTGAGAGTTCGAGTCCTGTAGGCTTGCCTCCCCGCTCTATTTTTATTTCCCTTCCAATTTCCACTATTCTCTCTAACTGTAGCCCATTAGCCCACCAGCCCAGTTTTCTGTCGCTAGCACCAGCCTAGTAAGGCAACAGTAGCAGCCCAACAACATTTAACCAAAACAAAAAAATTAAAATGGTTCGTGTCGGGTACCCGGGTATCCGACACGGAACCGAATACCCTAACCGTGTCGGGTACCCGGGTTTAGGCGGTTCGGATACGGTTCGGGGATTTTGGGCTTAACGGTTCCGGGCACCCGACACGATTAACCGGTTCGTGTCGGGTACCCGGTTGTGCACACCCCTAGGTGATACTTTGTGATTATGAATGATGTATGGCGGATCTTCTCTTATTCTGTTCTGCATAGCCAGGTGAGTTCCTATATGAGCTCACTCAGATTCGAAAAGAGATCTCCCTGCTTGTAGCCATGTGCATACTAGGTTCTTGTATTCATAATAAAGCATGCCATGTAGTACTATGCTAGGTTGCATTGACCGTTGATCATTCTACTTCTTTATGCGTATGTAAACAGAACGGCCGTTATCTGTGATGTATCTAGAGTCTTTGCTAGGGTCATAGGATGGCCCAGTCTCATCGGGTTCTTCCTGAGTCGTCAAGTCGTGATTACCACTTTACTTATCGCTCTAATTTATTTTATCTTTCGCATTATATTATTCTTTTTCTCTTTTAAGTCCACATTCATGATTGGATAAGAAGTATGGAATGCATTTACGATCTGGCCAGTCTCCGCCCTATCGGAAAGGGGGGAGGTGGTAGGAAGAGGGATATACCACTTGGTATTCTGTGTTAAGGCCTTATTATATTATATACTTGATCTTAGGAGCATGTTAGTGTGTTAATATTCCATCTTGCATCTAGAAGCATCTTTATTAGGACTAGCGTGTGTATGTGTCTGCTTGTTTGGGATTATATTGCGTAGGGCTTCGATCTCACACCGCCCCGCATACATATTTTTTTTAGGTTTGTTTTGCAGTATGATTGTTCCTTGATTCCGAGACGTGGGAACTCTCTTGGGCGATTGCATCGAAATTATTTAACATCACTAACATTGCCTATTAGATTTCGACAATTACGCTTATTGATTTTTGGTTTTGACTCGGCTCTGCCGTGGCATCCTCTTGTATTACACCTTGATTCCGCTATTTGCCTGACTGCTGGATTTCCACGCTTAGACTTACGACAAGTACAAGGGACTTCCCCGGGGATTCCAACGATCCCTTCGAATTTTGGGTATGAAATCCCAATTGAAAATGTTACGATAGAATTTCAAACCTTCAACCTGTACTCGGGGCGCAAGATCCTAACGAGGGGTTTCATCCCTCGAAACGTAACCCGAGAATCATTATCTCGAGCCGTTACAATGTTTTGAGGAAAACTCATATAAGTATCTAATAAAACCTTGCATTGACTAATAAATTCTTATTAGAATACTCTAAGAGTATGTTTTGAGTAAAACTCATATAAGTAACTAATAAAACCTTATATTAACTAATAAATTCTTATTAGAATACTCTAAGAATATGTTTTGAGTAAAACTCATATAAGTAGCTAATAAAACCTTATATTAAGTAATAAATTCTTATTAGAATACTCTAAGAGTATGTTTTGAGTAAAACTCATATAAGTAGCTAATAAAACCTTATATGAACTAATAAATTCTTATTAGAATACTCTAAGAGTATGTTTTGAGTAAAACTCATATAAGTAGCTAATAAAACCATATATTAAGTAATAAATTCTTATTATAATATTATAAGGGTATGTTTTGAGGAAAACTCATATAATTAACTAATAAAACCTTATATTGACTAATAAATTCTCATTAGAATACTCTAAGAGTATGATTTGAGTAAAACTCATATCAGTAGCTAATAAAACCATATATTAAGTAATAAATTCTTATAATAATATTATAAGGTTATGTTTTGAGGAAAACACATATAAGTAACTAATAAAACCTTATATTAACTAATAAATTCTTATTATAATACTCTAAGAGTATGTTTTGAGTAAAACTCATATAAGTAACTAATAAAATCTTATATTAACTAATAAATTCTTATTAGAATACTCTAAGAGTATGTTTTGAGTAAAACTCATATAAGTAACTAATAAAACCTTATATTAACTAATACATTCTTATTAGAATACTCTAAGAGTATGTTTTGAGTAAAACTCATATAAGTAACTAATAAAACCTTATGTTGACTAATAAATTCTTATTATAATACTCTAAGAGTAAGTTTTGAGTAAAACTAATATAAGTAACTAATTAAACCTTATATTAATTAATAAATTCTTATTGGTATACTCTAAGAGTATGTTTTGAGTAAAACTCATATAAGTAGCTAATAAGCCCTTATATTAAGTAATACATTCTTATTTGAATACTCTAAGACTATGTTTTGAGTAAAACTCATATAAGTAGCTAATAAAACCTTATATTAAGCAATAAATTCTCATTTGAATACTCTAAGAGTATGTTTTGAGTAAAACTCATATAAGTAGCTAATAAAACCTTATATTAAGTAATAAATTCTTATTATAATATTTTTAGCGTATGTTTTGAGGAAAACTCATATAAGTACCAAACAAAACCCTGTATTGACTAATAAATTCTTATTAGAATACTCTAAGAGTATGTTTTGAGTAAAACTCATATAAGTAGCTAATAAAACCTTATATTAAGTAATAAATTCTTATTAGAATATTCTAAGAGTATGTTTTGAGTAAAACTCATATAAGTAGCTAATAAAACCTTATATTAACTAATAAATTCTTATTAGAATACTCTAAGAATATGTTTTGAGTAAAACTCATATAAGTAGCTAATAAAACCTTATATTAAGTAATAAATTCTTATTAGAATACTCTAAGAGTATGTTTTGAGTAAAACTCATATAAGTAGCTAATAAAACCTTATATGAACTAATAAATTCTTATTAGAATACTCTAAGAGTATGTTTTGAGTAAAACTCATATAAGTAGCTAATAAAACCATATATTAAGTAATAAATTCTTATTATAATATTATAAGGGTATGTTTTGAGGAAAACTCATATAATTAACTAATAAAACCTTATATTGACTAATAAATTCTCATTAGAATACTCTAAGAGTATGATTTCAGTAAAACTCATATTAGTAGCTAATAAAACCATATATTAAGTAATAAATTCTTATAATAATATTATAAGGTTATGTTTTGAGGAAAACACATATAAGTAACTAATAAAACCTTATATTAACTAATAAATTCTTATTATAATACTCTAAGAGTATGTTTTGAGTAAAACTCATATAAGTAACTAATAAAATCTTATATTAACTAATAAATTCTTATTAGAATACTCTAAGAGTATGTTTTGAGTAAAACTCATATACGTTGCTAATAACATTTTATATTAACTAAGAAATTCTTATTAAAATACTCAAAGATTATGTTTTGAGTAAAACTCATATAAGTAGCTAATAAAACATATATTAAGTAATAAATTCTTATTATAATATTATAAAGGTAAGTTTTGAGGAAAACTCATATAAGTAACTAATAAAACCTTATATTGACTAATAAATTCTTATTAGAATACTCTAAGAGTATGTTTTGAGTAAAACTCATATAAGTAGCTAATAAAACCATATATTAAGTAATAAATTCTTATTATAATACTCTAAGAGTATGTTTTGAGTAAAACTGATATATGTAGCTAATAAAACCTTATATTAAGTAATAAATTCTTATTAGAATACTCTAAGAGATATTTTGAATAAAACTCATATATGTAGCTAATAAAACCTTATATTAAGTAATAAATTCTTATTATAATATTATAAGGATATGTTTTGAGGAAAACTCATATAAGTAACTAATAAAACCTTATAATGACTAATAAATTCTTATTAGAATACTTTAAGAGTATGTTTTGAGTAAAACTCATATAAGTAGCTAATAAAACCTTATATTGACTAATAAATTCTTATTATAATACTCTAAGAGTATGTTTTAAGCAAAACTCATATAAGTAACTAATAAAACCTTATATTAACTAATAAATTCTTATTAGAATACTCTAAGAGTATGTTTTGAGTAAAACTCATATAATTAGCTAATAAAACCTTATATTAACTAAGAAATTCTTATTAGAATACTCCAAGATTATGTTTTGAGTAAAACTCATATAAGTAGCTAAAAAATCCTTATATTAAGTAATAAATTCTTATTATAATATTATAAGGGTAAGTTTTGAGTAAAACTCATATAAGTAACTAATAAAATCTTATATTGACTAATAAATTCTTATCAGAATACTCTAAGAGTATGTTTTGAGTAAAACTCATATAAGTAGCTAATAAAACCTTATATTAAGTAATAAATTCTTATTAGAATATTCTAAGAGTATGTTTTGAGTAAAACTCATATATTGTAAAGGCCCGGATTTTTAAATAATAAATTTCAACAAATAATATAAATGGATTTAAGTCGAAAAAAATAATATGATAAAATAAAATAAAAATTCGGATATTTCAAGAAAAACTCGACCTTAATTTCCTAAATCGAAATTGAAATCCTTAGAACAAGCTCCGGCATTAATAAATTAAAAATTTAAAATATGTTTTATTCCGCGTGCTTATGCGAAAATTGAGTATAGTATCCAGAGCTCATTATTAACCTCGGATTTGAAATTTGAAGATCGTTTTGAGTTTAGCTGGGATTTGTCGGGTGAGCGGGTTTCGAGTCTATTCCGCTATTTTAAATTCCTTGAGGGGGACCATTTCCTATTTTATTTTCCTTTTTCTTTTCTTCCCTCCCTCTCTCTCTCTCTCTCTCTCTCTCTTTCAAAACCGGTTGAGGTCCCCTTTAGCTGCACATTATACAGCTGCACATTGTTGTCCTTTAGCACCTGCAAAACCCCCCTTTTCAGCGCCATTCTACATCCAAACACAAACCCACAGTCCCTTTCCTCTCCCTTTCTTTCACTCCTGCAACCCACAAAGGCTCCCTTTTCTTTGGTTCCTTGTTTCGCCGAACAACCACCACAGTCACCACAATCCATCGACACTAGCAGCCTCCCTCCTCCCGTCTCTGTTGATCGAGTTAGCCACCACCATCGACAAGCTGCATCTTCCTCCCCTGCTCCTCTTCTGTCGAGCAGCACCAGGGCCACGCCTCACAGCTTCCGCTCCCTCCTCCTCCTCGACGAGAGCAGCTGCATCAGTGTCTCCAGTCTTCACCACTTCCTCCGCTGACCAGGAGCCGCTAGGAGCACTACCGCCAGCGCCAACTCCCTGTTTTCACCTCGGAAAGGTTGGTTATGGTCTCTTCCTTCGTTTTCTAGTCTTTCGCCCCTTAAAGGCGCGCCTTTAAGCCCTTCCCTTCCTTCCCAGGCCAAGAGAGAAGGGCACCTCGAGCCTCCGATGAATCTGGCCGAGTTCCGACGAGGCACCTTCGAGCTTTCCCGGCGAGATTCCATTTCGGTGAGCTCCCTTCTCTTCTTCCCTTCCTTGTTCAAATTCGTGCTCCATGGTTGTTGGATTGAGTAGTCGGGTCTCAACTACCGCCGGCGAAGCTCCCCTCTCTTCCCTTCCTTTTCCATTTTTCGAACAGAGAGGAATGCTAGGGGGAGATGAACAGTACCCGGTCCGGTTTCTTACCTTCTTATTTTAAGGGTCCGGTTCGGCTTCTTTTAAATGGAACCGGTTCGGTTTAAAAAAGAAGAAAGGCAAATCAGATTTGTTAGTGGGCCTATCCGGTATTTGGGCTCGGCTTGGGGCCTAAATTCTGGTTAAGGTTATGGGCCTTTTGGGTTTGTTTTATAAATTGTTAAGTTGATGTTGTGTTATATTGTTATGTTAATTGTTTTACAAACTTTAGCTTAAATATAAAATTATTCTTGTAAGGTATTATATATCTCTGATTTTCATGAAAAATATTATTTCTGAAATTATTATTGTGATTTACTTGGATTATATATATACAGTGTTGTTATAAGATGTTTTAACATGTGATTTTAAGAAATGGTAAAGTAAGTTGGTTATTAAACTAGATTGATTTTAGTTATTTATTATATTTAAATAATTATGGATTTATTTTGGACAAATATCCTTTAGTAATGTAACTAAAAAGCGTTTTCAAGTTTCAGAAACATCTCTTAAATGATTTATTATTTGAAGACCAAAATGCCGGAATTAATTATATAATATGATTTTGAGGTATTGATTTTAAGTTTAAACTGTTTAATGTCGGGATTCTTCCTCTTGGTTTGGCGATGTTGGTTTTGAAAAGGAAATTGGGAGAATGATTTTGGTTGATGTTGACGATATCAGAAAAGTTTTGGAAAGTGGTTTTATCACCGAATGGTTTTGAGGGTGCTGAGAACTTGGGTTTCATGTGTGTGAATGTTGGTCTGGTAGCTTACAGAAGTGACTTGATGATAGGTGTGTATCACTTTTGGATTTGCTTTGGACTTGCATTTGGGCCCTTGCTTGTGTTATATTGCTGTTCTGCATCTTCAGGTAAGTTCCCTAGGGGCTTACTCAGGTTGGACATTCATGCCTGTTGTTGCATTTTATGTTAGGTGTTGCATATGCATAAAAGCATGCCATATAGTATCATGTTTAGGTTGCACTAATTGATTGAGCATCTGTTTACTTTATGCGTTTGAAACAGAACGGCCGTTATCTGTGATAGTCCTAGAGTCTTTGCTAGGGTCATAGGGTAGCCCAGCCTCATCGGGTACCCTGAGTCAATCGAGTCATGAACTTCCTTATATTATGATATGCCTGCGGGCTTTATTGTGGAGCGGGTTAGGCATGCGTGCCGCCCTATTATGAATGAATGCATTCACGAGCTGGCCAGTCTCCACCTATCGGAAGGGGTGGAGGTAGGAGAGGGATATGCCGTTGGCATTGTCTTGGGCCCTTTACAGTATTTCTGCACATTATTATGAATTAGGAGCATGCTAGTGTGTTTGACTTTCGTATTGCATTAGAGCATCTTTATTAGGTATAGCACATACTATGTGGCCTCAGCGAGGACTGCCGGTCTCGCATGAGTGGCTCGATCTGACTCCTTTCCCCGTTCTTCTTTTAAAGGTATTTCTGCAGATCTTGTTTGCTCCATGCTTATGTGACGGGAAACCCTTGGGTGAATCAAAGAACCTGACTAATATTCTAACTTGGCAAATGGTAATCACTTGTTTATGATTTGGTTTTGACCCGATTCTGTTGTGACATTGTATCTTAACTTTGCTTCCGCTTTATTTCATTTGAATTGGATTTCACGACATAGTCTTAGGACATGTTAAGGGTACCCAACGGCCCTACGATACTTTAGGGTTTGAAATCCCTCTTTCTACTGACCTTTGAAATGAGTTTGAAACCTCGACCCGTACCTGGATTGCAAGATCCGAACAAGGGTTTTCATCCCTTGAAACGTAACCCGGAAATCATAATTCCGGGCCGTTACAAAGATGGTATCAGAGCTGAGGTTGTGCAATTCGGGTACGCAAGGGTCGAGTGTATGCTTTGGAAAAACGCCCATGAATTTCAAAGGATTTGAAAGGATTTTTTTTTAAAAAAGGGCAAAATGAACTTGAGCTGTCTAACCGAAATTGGACTAAGTAATGAACTTGACTTATCATAAAATATGGAAAACCGACTAAAGAGGGGATCGAGTGGGTAGAAAGACGTTAGACCATCCCTACTGGATGTAGTTGGAAATGGGTAGGCGAAATATTAGCTTGTTCTTTACAGATAGGTCTGGAAGATTCCAAGGAGGTCATTATGAGTGTCACTAACTGATTCTGTGTTGAGTGATTGCTATGCTAGATATCTGATTGGTATGCCTAACAATTAAATGTGTATTGATTGATATGTGAAAACGGGATAGCGGGAGTACCTTTATTTCTATATGGTCAAGTCCATCTTGTGTGAAACTACCCTTCAACTATGTTCTATCGAGTCTTCTTCCCAGATGTCAGTGTCTTTCATGGGGAATCGGGTCGGTAAACACATTGTGTCGGAAACATGTATGGATATAAAGGTGGTTTGAGTGAGTATTGGAAGGTAGTTCCTGATGTCATTTTGAGTCGAGAGTGGTGAGTCGGTTGGGAAAAGTCAATGGTTGCCTTTAGGGATCTCTGTCCGGTTGTAATGGTGACTCTCTCTGAATTGCATGATATGATTTTGTAATCTACCGCATGTACCTTGCAAATGATCATTAGTAAGAAGCTGCTTATGTTATGCCTTGCCTTCTGTCATGGTTTATTATTTAAGCTCATGTTATGGTTATAGCAGGTTTACTCGACTTACTGATCGTATGATTCTACATGTACTACTCCTTGACCTACGAATTAATCTTTAATGTGAAATTGTGCTTACATGTTTGATGTTCATGATGACCATTGTATGGGTCCGAGTACAATTGTTACATTCCTATCAACCCAACATGTTTTACTTAGTATGCTGCATCGTCATACAAGTGCATGAATGTGAATGTCATATGTTGAAAGGTTGCATAGTCGACGTCCTCCATGTGAATAGGTTCATGATAGTGTGATCGTTCAGTTTTAATACCATGATAGAGTGAGTTCCTTACTTGATGGACACGTGTTACAATTGGATGTCAACATGCCTTATGCAATATGTAATTCCCAGTACATGCTAGATGATGACGCGTCGATGCTTATTACTCCTTTTGTGACAAGAATCTATCGCATGCCCATCCATTTTGTATTCGTCAAATTGAATAGTGTTGATGATTTTGCAAGTTGATATTGTTGTGTGTTACTTGCGTGGAATGGAGAATATGAGGTTTAATTGAGTCTTGGTGAATGAATGTTTCATCCTAGTATGTGCTGAATTGAACTCATGTTCCCGTATTCTAGACATATTGCTCAATACTTAGACTCGTGTTATACATCGTAAAAACCTCCCTCATGCTTCTGTATTGTTGGAATGTGATTGAATTGATTTCTTGCGCGTCGTCACGATCAGTGCATGCATGCATCGTATATTATGTTGAGCCTTAGTATCATGTAGGATCCTTGGTTATGACTCGTGTGAATTATATCTTGCTTGCATTATTGTCGATTCTCTCTCGAGCTAGGTTCCTGATAGTGTGGCTCTTCCCTCTTTCTATCACCATAACATATCTTACTCATGCAAGATAATTGATGTTGAATTCGATGATTGATTTGCTTTTCGTAATGGTTAATCATAGCATGCTTACATGTTATCACTCGGTAGTGCTTCCCTATTACGTTATGAATTCCTCTTGTGCTGGCATAGATGTATGACTTGGCACCTCGCATGATCACACACCACGTTGTATTATTTCGCATATGCATGACGAATGAATGTTAGAATGAATTTAGTCGAGTTACCTTGATTATGGTCATGATTCGATATGTGCTAGTAGTATCATGTAGGGCTTATGATTTCCAAAACGACTCGCCAAATGATCACATGTTGTACTTGTTCTATAATGTGATGACTATTGTACCATATATGTGCTCTATGATGGTTCGTTCTTAGCATGATTATAATTTATCGTCCATGATATATTTCTTGTTACTTTTGATGATTCCTCATGTTTCGTGAATATTATGTTGAATTCCTCTTAATGACTCTTGACTATGCTTGTATCACATCATGTATCGCTAGTATCATGAATGACCCATGCTTTCTAAATGTATCCCATCATATGATTACGTGTCACGCTTGACCTAATATATGATCATTGTGCCAGATGAGATAGTTATTATGTTGCTCCTATATGTTCTCATATGATGCATACCTCAAGCTCGTGCATTGTTCATATATGTGACAATTGTGATACCCATTAAATCTTGCATATCTTGCGTAAGTTGCTAGGCATATCGGCTTTCATGGGATAATAGACTGCTGTCTTGTCTCGCATGCATCCGTGCACCACTCGAATATGTCTTTTGGAATGAATGCGTATGTCGTGCTCCTTGATATAGGTACATGTTAGAGTGGATTAATATGATTGATATGCTCTATGATGAATTTATGTTATTTGTCGCGATTATAACCTAATAGACTTTCATAAGGGCATCGTTGCTATTCTCGGGTTAGAGCCTTGTCTCCAGTCTTGTCATCCTTTTAGCCTTGGTCTGTATTTCCGAAGTGAACCTTGGGTTTCCCGTCCCTGTCACTCCCCTATCTCTGCTAACTTGGTCTTATTAGAATACTCTAACAGTATGTTTTGAGTAAAACTCATATAAGTAGCTAATAAAACCTTATATTAAGTAATAAATTCTTATTAGAATACTCTAAGAGTATGTTTTGAGTAAAACTCATATAAGTAGCTAATAAAACCTTATATTAAGTAATAAATTCTTATTAGGATACTCTAAGGGTATGTTTTGAGTAAAACTCATATAAGTAGCTAATAAAACCTTATTTTAAGTAATAAATTCTTATTAAAATACTCTAAGAGTATGTTTTGAGTAAAACTTATATAAGTAGCTAATAAAACCTTATGTTAACTAAGAAATTCTTATTAGAAAACTCCAAGATTATGTTTTGAGTAAAACTCATACAAGTAGCTAAAAAATCCTTATATTAAGTAATAAATTCTTATTATAATATTATAAGGGTAAGTTTTGAGTAAAACTCATATAAGTAACTAATAAAATCTTATATTGACTAATAAATTCTTATCAAAATACTCTAAGAGTATGTTTTGAGTAAAACTCATATAAGTAGCTAATAAAACCTTATATTAAGTAATAAATTCTTATTAGAATACTCTAAGAGTATGTTTTGAGTAAAACTCATATATGTAGCTAATAAAACCTTATATTAAGTAATAAATTCTTATTAGAATACTCTAAGAGCATGTTTTGAGTAAAACTCATATAAGTAGCTAATAAAACCTTATATTAACTAATAAATTCTTATTATAATATTATAAGGGTATGTTTTGAGGAAAACTCATATAAGTAACTAATAAAACCTTATATTGAATAATAAATTCTTATTAGAATACTCTAAGAGTATGTTTTGAGTAAAACTCATATAAGTAACTAATAAAACCTTATATTAACTAATAAATTCTTATTAGAATACTCTAAGAGTATGTTTTGAGTAAAACTCATATAAGTAGCTAACAAAACTTTATATTAAGTAATAAATTCTTATTAGAATACTGTATGAGTATGTTTTGAGTAAAACTCATATAAGTAGCTAATAAAACCTTATATTAAGTAATAAATTCTAATTATAATATTATAAGGGTATGTTTTGAGGAAAACTCATATAAGTAACTAATAAAACCTTATATTGAATAATAAATTCTTAATAGAATACTCTAAGAGTATGTTTTGATTAAAACTCATATAAATAGCTAATAAAACCTTATATTAAATAATAAATTCTTATTAGAATACTCTAACAGTATGTTTTGAGTAAAACTCATATAATTAGCTAATAAAACCTTATATTAAGTAATAAATTCTTATTAGAATACACTAAGAGTATATTTTGAGTAAAACTCATATAAGTAGCTAATAAAACCTTATATTAAGTAATAAATTCTTATTAAAATACTCTAAGGGTATTTTTTGAGTAAAACGCATATAAGTAGCTAATAAAACCTTATATTAAGTAATAAATTCTTATTAGAATACTCTAAGAGTATGTTTTGAGTAAAACTCATATAAGTAGCTTATAAAACCTTAATAGTAATAAATTCTTATTATAATATTATAAGGGTATGTTTTGAGGAAAACTCATATAAGTAACTAATAAAACCTTGTATTGAGTAATAAATTCTTATTAGAATACTCTAAGAGTATGTTTTGAGTAAAACTCATATAAGTAGCTAATTAAACCTTATATTAAGTAATAAATTCTTATTAGAATACTCTAAGGGTATGTTTTGAGTAAAACTCATATAAGTAGCTAATAAAACCTTATATGAACTACTAAATTCTTATTAGAATAATCTAAGAGTATGTTTTGACTAAAACTCATATAAGTAGCTAATAAAACCTTATATTAAGTAATAAATTCTTATTATAATATTATAAGGGTGTTTTGAGGAAAACTCATATAAGTAACTAATAAAACCTTATATTAACTAATAAATTCTCATTTGAATACTCTAAGAGTATGTTTTAAGTAAAACTCATATAAGTAGCTAATAAAACCTTATATTAACTAATAAATTCTTATTATAATATTATAAGGTCATGTTTTGAGGAAAACTCATATAAGTAACTAATAAAACCTTATGTTGACTAATAAATTCTTATTATAATACTCTAAGAGTATGTTTTGTGTAAAACTCATATAAGTAACTAATTAAACCTTATATTGATTAATAAATTCTTATTGGTATACTCTAAGAGTATGTTTTGAGTAAAACTCATATAAGTAGCTAATAAACCCTTATATTAAGTAATAAATTCTTATTAGAATACTCTAGGAGTATGTTTTGAGTAAAACTCATATAAGTAGCTAATAAAACCTTATATTAAGCAATAAATTTTTATTAGAATACTCTAAGAGAATGTTTTGAGTAAAACTCATATAAGTAGCTAATAAAACCTTATATTAAGTAATAAATTCTTATTATAATTTTTTAAGGGTATGTTTTGAGGAAAACTCATATAAGTAACTAATAAAACCTTATATTGACTAATAAATTCTTATTAGAATACTCTAAGAGTATGTTTTGAGTAAAACTCATATAAGTAGCTAATAAAACCTTATATTAAGTAATAAATTCTCATTAGATTACTCTAAGAGTATGTTTTGAATAAAACTCATATAAGTAGCTAATAAAACCTTATATGAACTAATAAATTCTTATTAGAATAATCTAAGAGTATGTTTTGAATAAAACTCATATAAGTAGCTAATAAAACCTTATATTAAGTAATAAATTCTTATTATAATATTATAAGGGTGTTTTGAGGAAAACTCATATAAGTAAATAATAAAACCTTATATTTACTAATAAATTCTCATTTGAATACTCTAAGAGTATGTTTTGAGTAAAACTCATATAAGTAGCTAATAAAACCTTATATTAAGTAATAAATACTTATTATAACATTATAAAGGTATATTTTGAGGAAAACTCATATAAGTACCTAACAAAACCCTGTATTGAATAATAAATTCTTATTAGAATACTCTAAGAGTATGTTTTGAGTAAAACTCATATAAGTAACTAGTAAAACCTTATATTAACTATTAAATTCTTATTAGAATACTCTAAGAGTAGGTTTTTAGTAATAAAACTCATATAAGTAGCTAATAAAACCTTATATTAAGTAATAAATTCTTATTAGAATATTCTAAGAGTATGTTTTGAGTAAAACTCATATAAGTAGCTTATAAAACCTTAATAGTAATAAATTCTTATTATAATATTATAAGGGTATGTTTTGAGGAAAACTCATATAAGTAACTAATAAAACCTTGTATTGAGTAATAAATTCTTATTAGAATACTCTAAGAGTATGTTTTGAGTAAAACTCATATAAGTAGCTAATTAAACCTTATATTAAGTAATAAATTCTTATTAGAATACTCTAAGGGTATGTTTTGAGTAAAACTCATATAAGTAGCTAATAAAACCTTATATGAACTACTAAATTCTTATTAGAATACTCTAAGAGTATGTTTTGATTAAAACTCATATAAGTAGCTAATAAAACCTTATATTAAGTAATAAATTCTTATTAGAATACTCTAAGAGTATGTTTTGAGTAAAACTCATATAAGTAGCTAATAAAACCTTATATTAAGTAATAAATTCTTATTAGGATACTCTAAGGGTATGTTTTGAGTAAAACTCATATAAGTAGCTAATAAAACCTTATATTAAGTAATAAATTCTTATTATAATATTATAAGGGTGTTTTGAGGAAAACTCATATAAGTAAATAATAAAACCTTATATTTACTAATAAATTCTCATTTGAATACTCTAAGAGTATGTTTTGAGTAAAACTCATATAAGTAGCTAATAAAACCTTATATTAAGTAATAAATTCTTATTAGAATACTCTAAGAGTATGTTTTGAGTAAAACTCATATAAGTAACTAGTAAAACCTTATATTAACTATTAAATTCTTATTAGAATACTCTAAGAGTAGGTTTTTAGTAATAAAACTCATATAAGTAGCTAATAAAACCTTATATTAAGTAATAAATTCTTATTAGAATATTCTAAGAGTATGTTTTGAGTAAAACTCATATAAGTAGCTTATAAAACCTTAATAGTAATAAATTCTTATTATAATATTATAAGGGTATGTTTTGAGGAAAACTCATATAAGTAACTAATAAAACCTTGTATTGAGTAATAAATTCTTATTAGAATACTCTAAGAGTATGTTTTGAGTAAAACTCATATAAGTAGCTAATTAAACCTTATATTAAGTAATAAATTCTTATTAGAATACTCTAAGGGTATGTTTTGAGTAAAACTCATATAAGTAGCTAATAAAACCTTATATGAACTACTAAATTCTTATTAGAATACTCTAAGAGTATGTTTTGATTAAAACTCATATAAGTAGCTAATAAAACCTTATATTAAGTAATAAATTCTTATTAGAATACTCTAAGAGTATGTTTTGAGTAAAACTCATATAAGTAGCTAATAAAACCTTATATTAAGTAATAAATTCTTATTAGGATACTCTAAGGGTATGTTTTGAGTAAAACTCATATAAGTAGCTAATAAAACCTTATTTTAAGTAATAAATTCTTATTAAAATACTCTAAGAGTATGTTTTGAGTAAAACTTATATAAGTAGCTAATAAAACCTTATATTAACTAAGAAATTCTTATTAGAAAACTCCAAGATTATGTTTTGAGTAAAACTTATACAAGTAGCTAAAAAATCCTTATATTAAGTAATAAATTCTTATTATAATATTATAAGGGTAAGTTTTGAGTAAAACTCATATAAGTAACTAATAAAATCTTATATTGACTAATAAATTCTTATCAAAATACTATAAGAGTATGTTTTGAGTAAAACTCATATAAGTAGCTAATAAAACCTTATATTAAGTAATAAATTCTTATTAGAATACTCTAAGAGTATGTTTTGAGTAAAACTCATATATGTAGCTAATAAAACCTTATATTAAGTAATAAATTCTTATTAGAATACTCTAAGAGCATGTTTTGAGTAAAACTCATATAAGTAGCTAATAAAACCTTATATTAACTAATAAATTCTTATTATAATATTATAAGGGTATGTTTTGAGGAAAACTCATATAAGTAACTAATAAAACCTTGTATTGAGTAATAAATTCTTATTAGAATACTCTAAGAGTATGTTTTGAGTAAAACTCATATAAGTAGCTAATTAAACCTTATATTAAGTAATAAATTCTTATTAGAATACTCTAAGGGTATGTTTTGAGTAAAACTCATATAAGTAGCTAATAAAACCTTATATGAACTACTAAATTCTTATTAGAATAATCTAAGAGTATGTTTTGACTAAAACTCATATAAGTAGCTAATAAAACCTTATATTAAGTAATAAATTCTTATTATAATATTATAAGGGTGTTTTGAGGAAAACTCATATAAGTAACTAATAAAACCTTATATTAACTAATAAATTCTCATTTGAATACTCTAAGAGTATGTTTTAAGTAAAACTCATATAAGTAGCTAATAAAACCTTATATTAAGTAATAAATTCTTATTATAATATTATAAGGTTATGTTTTGAGGAAAACTCATATAAGTAACTAATAAAACCTTATGTTGACTAATAAATTCTTATTATAATACTCTAAGAGTATGTTTTGTGTAAAACTCATATAAGTAACTAATTAAACCTTATATTGATTAATAAATTCTTATTGGTATACTCTAAGAGTATGTTTTGAGTAAAACTCATATAAGTAGCTAATAAAACCTTATATTAAGCAATAAATTTTTATTAGAATACTCTAAGAGTATGTTTTGAGTAAAACTCATATAAGTAGCTAATAAAACCTTATATTAAGTAATAAATTCTTATTATAATATTTTAAGGGTATGTTTTGAGGAAAACTCATATAAGTAACTAATAAAACCTTATATTGACTAATAAATTCTTATTAGAATACTCTAAGAGTATGTTTTGAGTAAAACTCATATAAGTAGCTAATAAAACCTTATATTAAGTAATAAATTCTCATTAGATTACTCTAAGAGTATGTTTTGAATAAAACTCATATAAGTAGCTAATAAAGCCTTATATGAACTAATAAATTCTTATTAGAATACTCTAAGAGTATGTTTTGAATAAAACTCATATAAGTAGCTAATAAAACCTTATATTAAGTAATAAATTCTTATTATAATATTATAAGGGTGTTTTGAGGAAAACTCATATAAGTAAATAATAAAACCTTATATTTACTAATAAATTCTCATTTGAATACTCTAAGAGTATGTTTTGAGTAAAACTCATATAAGTAGCTAATAAAACCTTATATTAAGTAATAAATACTTATTATAACATTATAAGGGTATATTTTGAGGAAAACTCATATAAGTACCTAACAAAACCCTGTATTGAATAATAAATTCTTATTAGAATACTCTAAGAGTATGTTTTGAGTAAAACTCATATAAGTAACTAGTAAAACCTTATATTAACTATTAAATTCTTATTAGAATACTCTAAGAGTAGGTTTTTAGTAATAAAACTCATATAAGTAGCTAATAAAACCTTATATTAAGTAATAAATTCTTATTAGAATATTCTAAGAGTATGTTTTGAGTAAAACTCATATAAGTAGTTTATAAAACCTTAATAGTAATAAATTCTTATTATAATATTATAAGGGTATGTTTTGAGGAAAACTCATATAAGTAACTAATAAAACCTTGTATTGAGTAATAAATTCTTATTAGAATACTCTAAGAGTATGTTTTGAGTAAAACTCATATAAGTAGCTAATTAAACCTTATATTAAGTAATAAATTCTTATTAGAATACTCTAAGAGTATGTTTTGAGTAAAACTCATATAAGTAGCTAATAAAACCTTATATTAAGTAATAAATTCTTATTAGGATACTCTAAGGGTATGTTTTGAGTAAAACTCATATAAGTAGCTAATAAAACCTTATTTTAAGTAATAAATTCTTATTAAAATACTCTAAGAGTATGTTTTGAGTAAAACTTATATAAGTAGCTAATAAAACCTTATATTAACTAAGAAATTCTTATTAGAAAACTCCAAGATTATGTTTTGAGTAAAACTTATACAAGTAGCTAAAAAATCCTTATATTAAGTAATAAATTCTTATTATAATATTATAAGGGTAAGTTTTGAGTAAAACTCATATAACTAACTAATAAAATCTTATATTGACTAATAAATTCTTATCAAAATACTATAAGAGTATGTTTTGAGTAAAACTCATATAAGTAGCTAATAAAACCTTATATTAAGTAATAAATTCTTATTAGAATACTCTAAGAGTATGTTTTGAGTAAAACTCATATATGTAGCTAATAAAACCTTATATTAAGTAATAAATTCTTATTAGAATACTCTAAGAGCATGTTTTGAGTAAAACTCATATAAGTAGCTAATAAAACCTTATATTAACTAATAAATTCTTATTATAATATTATAAGGGTATGTTTTGAGGAAAACTCATATAAGTAACTAATAAAACCTTGTATTGAGTAATAAATTCTTATTAGAATACTCTAAGAGTATGTTTTGAGTAAAACTCATATAAGTAGCTAATTAAACCTTATATTAAGTAATAAATTCTTATTAGAATACTCTAAGGGTATGTTTTGAGTAAAACTCATATAAGTAGCTAATAAAACCTTATATGAACTACTAAATTCTTATTAGAATAATCTAAGAGTATGTTTTGACTAAAACTCATATAAGTAGCTAATAAAACCTTATATTAAGTAATAAATTCTTATTATAATATTATAAGGGTGTTTTGAGGAAAACTCATATAAGTAACTAATAAAACCTTATATTAACTAATAAATTCTCATTTGAATACTCTAAGAGTATGTTTTAAGTAAAACTCATATAAGTAGCTAATAAAACCTTATATTAAGTAATAAATTCTTATTATAATATTATAAGGTTATGTTTTGAGGAAAACTCATATAAGTAACTAATAAAACCTTATGTTGACTAATAAATTCTTATTATAATACTCTAAGAGTATGTTTTGTGTAAAACTCATATAAGTAACTAATTAAACCTTATATTGATTAATAAATTCTTATTGGTATACTCTAAGAGTATGTTTTGAGTAAAACTCATATAAGTAGCTAATAAAACCTTATATTAAGCAATAAATTTTTATTAGAATACTCTAAGAGTATGTTTTGAGTAAAACTCATATAAGTAGCTAATAAAACCTTATATTAAGTAATAAATTCTTATTATAATATTTTAAGGGTATGTTTTGAGGAAAACTCATATAAGTAACTAATAAAACCTTATATTGACTAATAAATTCTTATTAGAATACTCTAAGAGTATGTTTTGAGTAAAACTCATATAAGTAGCTAATAAAACCTTATATTAAGTAATAAATTCTCATTAGATTACTCTAAGAGTATGTTTTGAATAAAACTCATATAAGTAGCTAATAAAGCCTTATATGAACTAATAAATTCTTATTAGAATACTCTAAGAGTATGTTTTGAATAAAACTCATATAAGTAGCTAATAAAACCTTATATTAAGTAATAAATTCTTATTATAATATTATAAGGGTGTTTTGAGGAAAACTCATATAAGTAAATAATAAAACCTTATATTTACTAATAAATTCTCATTTGAATACTCTAAGAGTATGTTTTGAGTAAAACTCATATAAGTAGCTAATAAAACCTTATATTAAGTAATAAATACTTATTATAACATTATAAGGGTATATTTTGAGGAAAACTCATATAAGTACCTAACAAAACCCTGTATTGAATAATAAATTCTTATTAGAATACTCTAAGAGTATGTTTTGAGTAAAACTCATATAAGTAACTAGTAAAACCTTATATTAACTATTAAATTCTTATTAGAATACTCTAAGAGTAGGTTTTTAGTAATAAAACTCATATAAGTAGCTAATAAAACCTTATATTAAGTAATAAATTCTTATTAGAATATTCTAAGAGTATGTTTTGAGTAAAACTCATATAAGTAGTTTATAAAACCTTAATAGTAATAAATTCTTATTATAATATTATAAGGGTATGTTTTGAGGAAAACTCATATAAGTAACTAATAAAACCTTGTATTGAGTAATAAATTCTTATTAGAATACTCTAAGAGTATGTTTTGAGTAAAACTCATATAAGTAGCTAATTAAACCTTATATTAAGTAATAAATTCTTATTAGAATACTCTAAGAGTATGTTTTGAGTAAAACTCATATAAGTAGCTAATAAAACCTTATATTAAGTAATAAATTCTTATTAGAATATTCTAAGATTATGTTTTGAGTAAAACTCATATAAGTAGCTAATAAAACCTTATATGAACTAATAAATTCTTATTAGAAAATACTCTACGAGTATGTTTTAAATAAAACTCATATAAGTAGCTAATAAAACCTTATATGAACTACTAAATTCTTATTAGAATACTCTAAGAGTATGTTTTGATTAAAACTCATATAAGTAGCTAATAAAACCTTATATTAAGTAATAAATTCTTATTATAATATTATATGGGTGTTTTGAGGAAAACTCATATAAGTAACTAATAAAACCTTATATTAACTAATAAATTCTCATTTGAATACTCTAAGAGTATGTTTTAAGTAAAACTCATATAAGTAGCTAATAAAACCTTATATTAAGTAATAAATTCTTATTATAATATTATAAGGTTATGTTTTGAGGAAAACTCATATAAGTAACTAATAAAACCTTATGTTGACTAATAAATTCTTATTATAATACTCTAAGAGTATGTTTTGAGTAAAACTAATATAAGTAACTAATTAAATCTTATATTAATTAATAAATTCTTATTGGTATACTCTAAGAGTATGTTTTGAGTAAAACTCATATAAGTAGCTAATAAACCCTTATATTAAGTAATAAATTCTTATTAGAATACTCTAAGAGTATGTTTTGAGTAAAACTCATATAAGTAGCTAATAAAACCTTATATTAAGCAATAAATTCTCATTTGAATACTCTAAGAGTATGTTTTGAGTAAAACTCATATAAGTAGCTAATAAAACCTTATATTAAGTAATAAATTCTTATTATAATATTTTCAGGGTATGTTTTGAGGAAAACTCATATAAGTACCAAACAAAACCCTGTATTGACTAATAAATTCTTATTAGAATACTCTAAGAGTATGTTTTGAGTAAAACTCATATAAGTAGCTAATAAAACCTTATATTAAGTAATAAATTCTTATTAGAATACTCTAAGAGTATGTTTTGAGTAAAACTCATATAAGTAGCAAATAAAACCTTATATTAAGTAATAAATTCTTATAAGAATATTCTAAGATTATGTTTCGAGTAAAACTCATATAAGTAGCTAATAAAACCTTATATGAACTAATAAATTCTTATTAGAATACTCTAAGAGTATGTTTTGAATAAAACTCATATAAGTAGCTAATAAAACCTTATATTAAGCAATAAATTCTTATTATAATATTATAAGGGTGTTTTGAGGAAAACTCATATAATTAACTAATAAAACCTTATAGTAACTAATAATTCTCATTTGAATACTCTAAGAGTATGTTTTAAGTAAAACTTATATAAGTAGCTAATAAAACCTTATATTAAGTAATAAATTCTTATTATAATATTATAAGGTTATGTTTTGAGGAAAACTCATAAAAGTAACTAATAAAACCTTATGTTGACTAATAAATTCTTATTATAATACTCTAAGAGTATGTTTTTTGTAAAACTCATATAAGTAACTAATTAAACCTTATATTAATTAATAAATTCTTATTGGTATACTCTAAGAGTATGTTTTGAGTAAAACTCATATTAGTAGCTAATAAACCCTTATATTAAGTAATAAATTCTTATTAGAATACTCTAAGAGTATGTTTTGAGTAAAACTCATATAAATAGATAATAAAACCTTATATTAAGCAATAAATTCTTATTTGAATACTCTAAGAGTATGTTTTGAGTAAAACTCATATACGTAGCTAATAAAACCTTATATTAAGTAATAAATTCTTATTATAATATTTTCAGGGTATGTTTTGAGGAAAACTCATACAAGTATCAAACAAAACCCTGTATTGACTAATAAATTCTTATTAGAATACTCTAAGAGTATGTTTTGAGTAAAACTCATATAAGTAGCTAATAAAACCTTATATTAAGTAATAAATTCTTATTAGAATACTCTAAGAGTATGTTTTGAGTAAAACTCATATAAGTAGCTAATAAAACCTTATATTATGTAATAAATTCTTATTAGAATATTCTAAGATTATTTTTTGAGTAAAACTCATATAAGTAGCTAATAAAACCTTATATGAACTAATAAATTCTTATTAGAATACTCTAAGAGTATGTTTTGAATAAAACTCATAAGTAGCTAATAAAACCTTATATTAAGCAATAAATTCTTATTATAAAATTATAAGGGTGTTTTGAGGAAAACTCATATATGTAACTAATAAAACCTTATATTAACTAATAAATTCTCATTTGAATACTCTAAGAGTATGTTTTAAGTAAAACTCATATAAGTAGCTAATAAAACCTTATATTAAGTAATAAATTCTTATTATAATATTATAAGGTTATGTTTTGAGGAAAACTCATATAAGTAACTAATAAAACCTTATGTTGACTAATAAATTCTTATTATAATACTCTAAGAGTATGTTTTGTGTAAAACTCATATAAGTAACTAATTAAACCTTATATTAATTAATAAATTCTTATTGGTATACTCTAAGAGTATGTTTTGAGTAAAACTCATATAAGTAGCTAATAAACCCTTATATTAAGTAATAAATTCTTATTAGAATACTCTAGGAGTATGTTTTGAGTAAAACTCATATAAGTAGCTAATAAAACCTTATATTAAGCAATAAATTTTTATTAGAATACTCTAAGAGTATGTTTTGAGTAAAACTCATATAAGTAGCTAATAAAACCTTATATTAAGCAATAAATTTTTATTAAAATACTCTAAGAGTATGTTTTGAGTAAAACTCATATAAGTAGCTAATAAAACCTTATATTAAGTAATAAATTCTTATTATAATATTTTAAGGGTATGTTTTGAGGAAAACTCATATGAGTAACTAATAAAACCTTATATTGACTAATAAATTTTTATTAGAATACTCTAAGAGTATGATTTGAATAAAACTCATATAAGTAGCTAATAAAACCTTATATTAACTATTAAATTCTTATTAGAATACTCTAAGAGTAGGTTTTTAGTAATAAAACTCATATAAGTAGCTAATAAAACCTTATATGAACTACTAAATTCTTATTAGAATACTCTAAGAGTATGTTTTGAATAAAACTCATATAAGTAGCTAATAAAACCTTATATTAAGTAATAAATTCTAATTATAATATTATAAGGGTGTTTTGAGGAAAACTCATATAAGTAACTAATAAAACCTTATATTAACAAATAAATTCTCATTTGAATACTCTAAGAGTATGTTTTAAGTAAAACTCATAAAAGTAGCTAATAAAACCTTATATTAAGTAATAAATTCTTATTATAATATTATAAGGTTATGTTTTGAGGAAAACTCATATAAGTAACTAATAAAACCTTATGTTGACTAATAAATTCTTATTATAATATTATAAGGGTGTTTTGAGGAAAACTCATATAATTAACTAATAAAACCTTATAGTAACTAATAATTCTCATTTGAATACTCTAAGAGTATGTTTTAAGTAAAACTTATATAAGTAGCTAATAAAACCTTATATTAAGTAATAAATTCTTATTATAATATTATAAGGTTATGTTTTGAGGAAAACTCATATAAGTAACTAATAAAACCTTATGTTGACTAATAAATTCTTATTATAATACTCTAAGAGTATGTTTTTTGTAAAACTCATATAAGTAACTAATTAAACCTTATATTAATTAATAAATTCTTATTGGTATACTCTAAGAGTATGTTTTGAGTAAAACTCATATTAGTAGCTAATAAACCCTTATATTAAGTAATAAATTCTTATTAGAATACTCTAAGAGTATGTTTTGAGTAAAACTCATATAAATAGATAATAAAACCTTATATTAAGCAATAAATTCTTATTTGAATACTCTAAGAGTATGTTTTGAGTAAAACTCATAATCGTAGCTAATAAAACCTTATATTAAGTAATAAATTCTTATTATAATATTTTCAGGGTATGTTTTGAGGAAAACTCATACAAGTATCAAACAAAACCCTGTATTGACTAATAAATTCTTATTAGAATACTCTAAGAGTATGTTTTGAGTAAAACTCATATAAGTAGCTAATAAAACCTTATATTAAGCAATAAATTTTTATTAGAATACTCTAAGAGTATGTTTTGAGTAAAACTCATATAAGTAGCTAATAAAACCTTATATTAAGTAATAAATTCTTATTAGAATATTTTAAGGGTATGTTTTGAGGAAAACTCATATAAGTAACTAATAAAACCTTATATTGACTAATAAATTCTTATTAGAATACTCTAAGAGTATGTTTTGAGTAAAACTCATATAAGTAGCTAATAAAACCTTATATTAAGTAATAAATTCTCATTAGATTACTCTAAGAGTATGTTTTGAATAAAACTCATATAAGTAGCTAATAAAGCCTTATATGAACTAATAAATTCTTATTAGAATACTCTAAGAGTATGTTTTGAATAAAACTCATATAAGTAGCTAATAAAACCTTATATTAAGTAATAAATTCTTATTATAATATTATAAGGGTGTTTTGAGGAAAACTCATATAAGTAAATAATAAAACCTTATATTTACTAATAAATTCTCATTTGAATACTCTAAGAGTATGTTTTGAGTAAAACTCATATAAGTAGCTAATAAAACCTTATATTAAGTAATAAATACTTATTATAACATTATAAGGGTATATTTTGAGGAAAACTCATATAAGTACCTAACAAAACCCTGTATTGAATAATAAATTCTTATTAGAATACTCTAAGAGTATGTTTTGAGTAAAACTCATATAAGTAACTAGTAAAACCTTATATTAACTATTAAATTCTTATTAGAATACTCTAAGAGTAGGTTTTTAGTAATAAAATTCATATAAGTAGCTAATAAAACCTTATATTAAGTAATAAATTCTTATTAGAATATTCTAAGAGTATGTTTTGAGTAAAACTCATATAAGTAGTTTATAAAACCTTAATAGTAATAAATTCTTATTATAATATTATAAGGGTATGTTTTGAGGAAAACTCATATAAGTAACTAATAAAACCTTGTATTGAGTAATAAATTCTTATTAGAATACTCTAAGAGTATGTTTTGAGTAAAACTCATATAAGTAGCTAATTAAACCTTATATTAAGTAATAAATTCTTATTACAATACTCTAAGAGTATGTTTTGAGTAAAACTCATATAAGTAGCTAATAAAACCTTATATTAAGTAATAAATTCTTATTAGAATATTCTAAGATTATGTTTTGAGTAAAACTCATATAAGTAGCTAATAAAACCTTATATGAACTAATAAATTCTTATTAGAAAATACTCTACGAGTATGTTTTAAATAAAACTCATATAAGTAGTTAATAAAACCTTATATGAACTACTAAATTCTTATTAGAATACTCTAAGAGTATGTTTTGATTAAAACTCATATAAGTAGCTAATAAAACCTTATATTAAGTAATAAATTCTTATTATAATATTATATGGGTGTTTTGAGGAAAACTCATATAAGTAACTAATAAAACCTTATATTAACTAATAAATTCTCATTTGAATACTCTAAGAGTATGTTTTAAGTAAAACTCATATAAGTAGCTAATAAAACCTTATATTAAGTAATAAATTCTTATTATAATATTATAAGGTTATGTTTTGAGGAAAACTCATATAAGTAACTAATAAAACCTTATGTTGACTAATAAATTCTTATTATAATACTCTAAGAGTATGTTTTGAGTAAAACTAATATAAGTAACTAATTAAATCTTATATTATTTAATAAATTCTTATTGGTATACTCTAAGAGTATGTTTTGAGTAAAACTCATATAAGTAGCTAATAAACCCTTATATTAAGTAATAAATTCTTATTAGAATACTCTAAGAGTATGTTTTGAGTAAAACTCATATAAGTAGCTAATAAAACCTTATATTAAGCAATAAATTCTCATTTGAATACTCTAAGAGTATGTTTTGAGTAAAACTCATATAAGTAGCTAATAAAACCTTATATTAAGTAATAAATTCTTATTATAATATTTTCAGGGTATGTTTTGAGGAAAACTCATATAAGTACCAAACAAAACCCTGTATTGACTAATAAATTCTTATTAGAATACTCTAAGAGTATGTTTTGAGTAAAACTCATATAAGTAGCTAATAAAACCTTATATTAAGTAATAAATTCTTATTAGAATACTCTAAGAGTATGTTTTGAGTAAAACTCATATAAGTAGCAAATAAAACCTTATATTAAGTAATAAATTCTTATAAGAATATTCTAAGATTATGTTTCGAGTAAAACTCATATAAGTAGCTAATAAAACCTTATATGAACTAATAAATTCTTATTAGAATACTCTAAGAGTATGTTTTGAATAAAACTCATATAAGTAGCTAATAAAACCTTATATTAAGCAATAAATTCTTATTATAATATTATAAGGGTGTTTTGAGGAAAACTCATATAATTAACTAATAAAACCTTATAGTAACTAATAATTCTCATTTGAATACTCTAAGAGTATGTTTTAAGTAAAACTTATATAAGTAGCTAATAAAACCTTATATTAAGTAATAAATTCTTATTATAATATTATAAGGTTATGTTTTGAGGAAAACTCATATAAGTAACTAATAAAACCTTATGTTGACTAATAAATTCTTATTATAATACTCTAAGAGTATGTTTTTTGTAAAACTCATATAAGTAACTAATTAAACCTTATATTAATTAATAAATTCTTATTGGTATACTCTAAGAGTATGTTTTGAGTAAAACTCATATTAGTAGCTAATAAACCCTTATATTAAGTAATAAATTCTTATTAGAATACTCTAAGAGTATGTTTTGAGTAAAACTCATATAAATAGATAATAAAACCTTATATTAAGCAATAAATTCTTATTTGAATACTCTAAGAGTATGTTTTGAGTAAAACTCATATACGTAGCTAATAAAACCTTATATTAAGTAATAAATTCTTATTATAATATTTTCAGGGTATGTTTTGAGGAAAACTCATACAAGTATCAAACAAAACCCTGTATTGACTAATAAATTCTTATTAGAATACTCTAAGAGTATGTTTTGAGTAAAACTCATATAAGTAGCTAATAAAACCTTATATTAAGTAATAAATTCTTATTAGAATACTCTAAGAGTATGTTTTGAGTAAAACTCATATAAGTAGCTAATAAAACCTTATATTATGTAATAAATTCTTATTAGAATATTCTAAGATTATTTTTTGAGTAAAACTCATATAAGTAGCTAATAAAACCTTATATGAACTAATAAATTCTTATTAGAATACTCTAAGAGTATGTTTTGAATAAAACTCATAAGTAGCTAATAAAACCTTATATTAAGCAATAAATTCTTATTATAAAATTATAAGGGTGTTTTGAGGAAAACTCATATATGTAACTAATAAAACCTTATATTAACTAATAAATTCTCATTTGAATACTCTAAGAGTATGTTTTAAGTAAAACTCATATAAGTAGCTAATAAAACCTTATATTAAGTAATAAATTCTTATTATAATATTATAAGGTTATGTTTTGAGGAAAACTCATATAAGTAACTAATAAAACCTTATGTTGACTAATAAATTCTTATTATAATACTCTAAGAGTATGTTTTGTGTAAAACTCATATAAGTAACTAATTAAACCTTATATTAATTAATAAATTCTTATTGGTATACTCTAAGAGTATGTTTTGAGTAAAACTCATATAAGTAGCTAATAAACCCTTATATTAAGTAATAAATTCTTATTAGAATACTCTAGGAGTATGTTTTGAGTAAAACTCATATAAGTAGCTAATAAAACCTTATATTAAGCAATAAATTTTTATTAGAATACTCTAAGAGTATGTTTTGAGTAAAACTCATATAAGTAGCTAATAAAACCTTATATTAAGCAATAAATTTTTATTAAAATACTCTAAGAGTATGTTTTGAGTAAAACTCATATAAGTAGCTAATAAAACCTTATATTAAGTAATAAATTCTTATTATAATATTTTAAGGGTATGTTTTGAGGAAAACTCATATGAGTAACTAATAAAACCTTATATTGACTAATAAATTTTTATTAGAATACTCTAAGAGTATGATTTGAATAAAACTCATATAAGTAGCTAATAAAACCTTATATTAACTATTAAATTCTTATTAGAATACTCTAAGAGTAGGTTTTTAGTAATAAAACTCATATAAGTAGCTAATAAAACCTTATATGAACTACTAAATTCTTATTAGAATACTCTAAGAGTATGTTTTGAATAAAACTCATATAAGTAGCTAATAAAACCTTATATTAAGTAATAAATTCTAATTATAATATTATAAGGGTGTTTTGAGGAAAACTCATATAAGTAACTAATAAAACCTTATATTAACAAATAAATTCTCATTTGAATACTCTAAGAGTATGTTTTAAGTAAAACTCATAAAAGTAGCTAATAAAACCTTATATTAAGTAATAAATTCTTATTATAATATTATAAGGTTATGTTTTGAGGAAAACTCATATAAGTAACTAATAAAACCTTATGTTGACTAATAAATTCTTATTATAATATTATAAGGGTGTTTTGAGGAAAACTCATATAATTAACTAATAAAACCTTATAGTAACTAATAATTCTCATTTGAATACTCTAAGAGTATGTTTTAAGTAAAACTTATATAAGTAGCTAATAAAACCTTATATTAAGTAATAAATTCTTATTATAATATTATAAGGTTATGTTTTGAGGAAAACTCATATAAGTAACTAATAAAACCTTATGTTGACTAATAAATTCTTATTATAATACTCTAAGAGTATGTTTTTTGTAAAACTCATATAAGTAACTAATTAAACCTTATATTAATTAATAAATTCTTATTGGTATACTCTAAGAGTATGTTTTGAGTAAAACTCATATTAGTAGCTAATAAACCCTTATATTAAGTAATAAATTCTTATTAGAATACTCTAAGAGTATGTTTTGAGTAAAACTCATATAAATAGATAATAAAACCTTATATTAAGCAATAAATTCTTATTTGAATACTCTAAGAGTATGTTTTGAGTAAAACTCATATACGTAGCTAATAAAACCTTATATTAAGTAATAAATTCTTATTATAATATTTTCAGGGTATGTTTTGAGGAAAACTCATACAAGTATCAAACAAAACCCTGTATTGACTAATAAATTCTTATTAGAATACTCTAAGAGTATGTTTTGAGTAAAACTCATATAAGTAGCTAATAAAACCTTATATTAAGTAATAAATTCTTATTAGAATACTCTAAGAGTATGTTTTGAGTAAAACTCATATAAGTAGCTAATAAAACCTTATATTATGTAATAAATTCTTATTAGAATATTCTAAGATTATTTTTTGAGTAAAACTCATATAAGTAGCTAATAAAACCTTATATGAACTAATAAATTCTTATTAGAATACTCTAAGAGTATGTTTTGAATAAAACTCATAAGTAGCTAATAAAACCTTATATTAAGCAATAAATTCTTATTATAAAATTATAAGGGTGTTTTGAGGAAAACTCATATATGTAACTAATAAAACCTTATATTAACTAATAAATTCTCATTTGAATACTCTAAGAGTATGTTTTAAGTAAAACTCATATAAGTAGCTAATAAAACCTTATATTAAGTAATAAATTCTTATTATAATATTATAAGGTTATGTTTTGAGGAAAACTCATATAAGTAACTAATAAAACCTTATGTTGACTAATAAATTCTTATTATAATACTCTAAGAGTATGTTTTGTGTAAAACTCATATAAGTAACTAATTAAACCTTATATTAATTAATAAATTCTTATTGGTATACTCTAAGAGTATGTTTTGAGTAAAACTCATATAAGTAGCTAATAAACCCTTATATTAAGTAATAAATTCTTATTAGAATACTCTAGGAGTATGTTTTGAGTAAAACTCATATAAGTAGCTAATAAAACCTTATATTAAGCAATAAATTTTTATTAGAATACTCTAAGAGTATGTTTTGAGTAAAACTCATATAAGTAGCTAATAAAACCTTATATTAAGCAATAAATTTTTATTAAAATACTCTAAGAGTATGTTTTGAGTAAAACTCATATAATTAGCTAATAAAACCTTATATTAAGTAATAAATTCTTATTATAATATTTTAAGGGTATGTTTTGAGGAAAACTCATATGAGTAACTAATAAAACCTTATATTGACTAATAAATTTTTATTAGAATACTCTAAGAGTATGATTTGAATAAAACTCATATAAGTAGCTAATAAAACCTTATATTAACTATTAAATTCTTATTAGAATACTCTAAGAGTAGGTTTTTAGTAATAAAACTCATATAAGTAGCTAATAAAACCTTATATGAACTACTAAATTCTTATTAGAATACTCTAAGAGTATGTTTTGAATAAAACTCATATAAGTAGCTAATAAAACCTTATATTAAGTAATAAATTCTAATTATAATATTATAAGGGTGTTTTGAGGAAAACTCATATAAGTAACTAATAAAACCTTATATTAACAAATAAATTCTCATTTGAATACTCTAAGAGTATGTTTTAAGTAAAACTCATATAAGTAGCTAATAAAACCTTATATTAAGTAATAAATTCTTATTATAATATTATAAGGTTATGTTTTGAGGAAAACTCATATAAGTAACTAATAAAACCTTATGTTGACTAATAAATTCTTATTATAATATTATAAGGTTATGTTTTGAGGAAAACTCATATAAGTAACTAATAAAACCTTCTGTTGACTAATAAATTCTTATTATAATACTCTAAGAGTATGTTTTGAGTAAAACTAATATAAGTAACTAATTAAACATTATATTAATTAATAAATTCTTATTGGTATACTCTAAGAGTATGTTTTGAGTAAAACTCATATAAGTAGCTAATAAACCCTTATATTAAGTAATAAATTCTTATTAGAATACTCTAAGAGTATGTTTTGAGTAAAACTCATATAAGTAGCTAATAAAACTTTATATTAAGCAATAAATTCTCATTTGAATACTCTAAGAGTATGTTTTGAGTAAAACTCATATAAGTAGCTAATAAAACCTTATATTAAGTAATAAATTCTTATTATAATATTTTCAGGGTATGTTTTGAGGAAAACTCATATAAGTACCAAACAAAACCCTGTATTGACTAATAAATTCTTATTAGAATACTCTAAGAGTATGTTTTGAGTAAAACTCATATAAGTAGCTAATAAAACCTTATATTAAGTAATAAATTCTTATTAGAATACTCTAAGAGTATGTTTTGAGTAAAACTCATATAAGTAGCTAATAAAACCTTATATTAAGTAATAAATTCTTATTAGAATATTCTAAGATTATGTTTTGAGTAAAACTCATATAAGTAGCTAATAAAACCTTATATGAACTAATAACTCTTATTAGAAAATACTCTAAGAGTATGTTTTGAATAAAACTCATATAAGTAGCTAATAAAACCTTATATTAAGCAATAAATTCTTATTATAATATTATAAGGGTGTTTTGAGGAAAACTCATATAAGTAACTAATAAAACCTTATATTAACTAATAAATTCTCATTTGAATACTCTAAGAGTATGTTTTAAGTAAAACTCATATAAGTAGCTAATAAAACCTTATATTAAGTAATAAATTCTTATTATAATATTATAAGGTTATGTTTTGAGGAAAACTCATATAAGTAACTAATAAAACCTTATGTTGACTAATAAATTCTTATTATAATACTCTAAGAGTATGTTTTGTGTAAAACTCATATAAGTAACTAATTAAACCTTATATTAATTAATAAATTCTTATTGGTATACTCTAAGAGTATGTTTTGAGTAAAACTCATATAAGTAGCTAATAAACCCTTATATTAAGTAATAAATTCTTATTAGAATACTCTAGGAGTATGTTTTGAGTAAAACTCATATAAGTAGCTAATAAAACCTTATATTAAGCATTAAATTTTTATTAGAATACTCTAAGAGTATGTTTTGAGTAAAACTCATATAAGTAGCTAATAAAACCTTATATTAAGTAATAAATTCTTATTATAATATTTTAAGGGTATGTTTTGAGGAAAACTCATATAAGTAACTAATAAAACCTTATATTGACTAATAAATTCTTATTAGAATACTCTAAGAGTATGTTTTGAATAAAACTCATATAAGTATCTAATAAAACCTTATATTAAGTAATAAATTCTCATTAGATTACTCTAAGAGTATGTTTTGAGTAAAAATCATATAATTAGCTAATAAAACCTTATATGAACTAATAAATTCTTATTAGAATACTCCAAGAGTATGTTTTGAATAAAACTCATATAAGTAGCTAATAAAACCTTATATTAAGTAATAAATTCTTATTATAATATTATAAGGGTGTTTTGAGGAAAACTCATATAAGTAACTAATAAAACCTTATATTTACTAATAAATTCTCATTTGAATACTCTAAGAGTATGTTTTGAGTAAAACTCATATAACTAGCTAATAAAACCTTATATTAAGTAATAAATACTTATTATAACATTATAAGGGTATATTTTGAGGAAAACTCATATAAGTACCTAACAAAACCCTGTATTGACTAATAAATTCTTATTAGAATACTCAAAGAGTATGTTTTGAGTAAAACTCATATAAGTAACCAATAAAACCTTATATTAACTATTAAATTCTTATTAGAATACTCTAAGAGTAGGTTTTTAGTAATAAAACTCATATAAGTAGCTAATAAAACCTTATATGAACTATTAATTTCTTATTAGAATACTCTAAGAGTATGTTTTGAATAAAACTCATATAAGTAGCTAATAAAACCTTATATTAAGTAATAAATTCTAATTATAATATTATAAGGGTGTTTTGAGGAAAACTCATATAAGTAACTAATAAAACCTTATATTAACTAATAAATTCTCATTTGAATACTCTAAGAGTATGTTTTAAGTAAAACTCATATAAGTAGCTAATAAAACCTTATATTAAGTAATAAATTCTTATTATAATATTATAAGGTTATGGTTTGAGGAAAACTCATATAAGTAACTAATAAAACCTTATGTTGACTAATAAATTCTTATTATAATATTATAAGGTTATGTTTTGAGGAAAACTCATATAAGTAACTAATTAAACCTTATATTAATTAATAAATTCTTATTGGTATACTCTAAGAGTATGTTTTGAGTAAAATTCATATAAGTAGCTAATAAACCCTTATATTAAGTAATAAATTCTTATTAGAATACTCTAAGAGTATGTTTTGAGTAAAACTCATATAAGTAGCTAATAAAACCTTATATTAAGTAATAAATTCTTATTATAATATTATAAGGGTATATTTTGAGGAAAACTCATATAAGTAATTATTAAAACCTTATATTTACTAATAAATTCTCATTTGAATAATCTAAGAGTATGTTTTGAGTAAAACTCATATAAGTAGCTAATAAAACCTTATATTCAGTAATAAATACTTATTATAACATTATAAGGGTATATATTGAGGAAAACTCATATAAGTACCTAACAAAACCCTGTATTGACTAATAAATTCTTATTAGAATACTCTAAGAGTATGTTTTGAGTAAAACTCATATAAGTAAATTGTAAAACCTTATATTAACTATTAAATTCTTATTAGAATACTCTAAGAGTAGGTTTTTAGTAATAAAACTCATATAAGTAGCTAATAAAACCTTATATTAAGTAATAAATTCTTATTAGAATATTCTAAGAGTATGTTTTGAGTAAAACTCATATAAGTAGCTAATAAAACCTTATATGAACTACTAAATTCTTATTAGAATACTCTAAGAGTATGTTTTGAATAAAACTCATATAAGTAGCTAATAAAACCTTATATTAAGTAATAAATTCTTATTATAATATTATAAGGGTGTTTTGAGGAAAACTCATATAAGTAACTAATAAAACCTTGTATTAACTAATAAATTCTCATTTGAATACTCTAAGAGTATGTTTTAAGTAAAACTCATATAAGTAGCTAATAAAACCTTATATTAAGTAATAAATTCTTATTATAATATTATAAGGTTATGTTTTGAGGAAAACTCATATAAGTAACTAATAAAACCTTATGTTGACTAATAAATTCTTATTATAATACTCTAAGAGTATGTTTTGAGTAAAACTAATATAAGTAACTAATTAAACCTTATATTAATTAATAAATTCTTATTGGTATACTCTAAGAGTATGTTTTGAGTAAAACTCATATAAGTAGCTAATAAACCCTTATATTAAGTAATAAATTCTTATTAGAATACTCTAAGAGTATGTTTTGAGTAAAACTCATATAAGTAGCTAATAAAACCTTATATTAAGTAATAAATTCTTATTATAATATTTTCAGGGTATGTTTTGAGGAAAACTCATATAAGTACCAAACAAAACCCTGTATTGACTAATAAATTCTTATTAGAATACTCTAAGAGTATGTTTTGAGTAAAACTCATATAAGTAACTAGTAAAACCTTATATTAACTATTAAATTCTTATTAGAATACTCTAAGAGTAGGTTTTTAGTAATAAAACTCATATAAGTAGCTAATAAAACCTTATATTAAGTTATAAATTCTTATTAGAATATTCTAAGAGTATGTTTTGAGTAAAACTCATATAAGTAGCTAATAAAACCTTTTATGAACTACTAAATTCTTATTAGAATACTCTAAGAGTATGTTTTGAATAAAACTCATATAAGTAGCTAATAAAACCTTATATTAAGTAATAAATTCTTATTATAATATTATAAGGGTGTTTTTAGGAAAACTCATATAAGTAACTAATAAAACCTTATATTAACTAATAAATTCTCATTTGAATATTCTAAGAGTATGTTTTAAGTAAAACTCATATAAGTAGCTAATAAAACCTTATATTAAGTAATAAATTCTTATTATAATATTATAAGGTTATGTTTTGAGGAAAACTCATATAAGTAACTAATAAAACCTTATGTTGACTAATAAATTCTTATTATAATACTCTAAGAGTATGTTTTGAGTAAAACTAATATAAGTAACTAATTAAACCTTATATTAATTAATAAATTCTTATTGGTATACTCTAAGAGTATGTTTTGAGTGAAACTCATATAAGTAGCTAATAAACCCTTATATTAAGTAATAAATTCTTATTAGAATACTCTAAGAGTATGTTTTGAGTAAAACTCATATAAGTAGCTAATAAAACCTTATATTAAGCAATAAATTCTCATTTGAATACTCTAAGAGTATGTTTTGAGTAAAACTCATATAAGTAGCTAATAAAACCTTATATTAACTAAGAAATTCTTATTATAATATTTTCAGGGTATGTTTTGAGGAAAACTCATATAAGTACCAAACAAAACCCTGTATTGACTAATAAATTCTTATTAGAATACTCTAAGAGTATGTTTTGAGTAAAACTCATATAAGTAGCTAATAAAACCTTATATTAAGTAATAAATTCTTATTAGAATATTCTAAGATTATGTTTTGAGTAAAACTCATATAAGTAGCTAATAAAACCTTATATGAACTAATAAATTCTTATTAGAATACTCTAAGAGTATGTTTTGAATAAAACTCATATAAGTAGCTAATAAAACCTTATATTAAGCAATAAATTCTTATTATAATATTATAAGGGTGTTTTGAGGAAAACTCATATATGTAACTAATAAAACCTTTTATTAACTAATAAATTCTCATTTGAATACTCTAAGAGTATGTTTTAAGTAAAACTCATATAAGTAGCTAATAAAACCTTATATTAAGTAATAAATTCTTATTATAATATTTTAAGGGTATGTTTTGAGGAAAACTCATATAAGTAACTAATAAAACCTTATATTGACTAATAAATTCTTATTAGAATACTCTAAGAGTATGTTTTGAGTAAAACTCATATAAGTAGCTAATAAAACCTTATATTAAGTAATAAATTCTCATTAGATTACTCTAAGAGTATGTTTTGAGTAAAACTCATATAAGTAGCTAATAAAACCTTATATGAACTAATAAATTCTTATTAGAATACTCTAAGAGTATGTTTTGAATAAAACTCATATAAGTAGCTAATAAAACCTTATATTGAGTAATAAATTCTTATTATAATATTATAAGGGTGTTTGGAGGAAAACTCATATAAGTAACTAATAAAACCTTATATTTACTAATAAATTCTCATTTGAATAATCTAAGAGTATGTTTTGAGTAAAACTCATATAAGTAGCTAATAAAACCTTATATTCAGTAATAAATACTTATTATAACATTATAAGGGTATATTTTGAGGAAAACTCATATAAGTACCTAACAAAACCCTGTATTGACTAATAAATTCTTATTAGAATACTCTAAGAGTATGTTTTGAGTAAAACTCATATAAGTAACTAGTAAAACCTTATATTAACTATTAAATTCTTATTAGAATACTCTAAGAGTAGGTTTTTAGTAATAAAACTCATATAAGTAGCTAATAAAACCTTATATTAAGTAATAAATTCTTATTAGAATATTCTAAGAGTATGTTTTGAGTAAAACTCATATAAGTAGCTAATAAAACCTTATATGAACTACTAAATTCTTATTAGAATACTCTAAGAGTATGTTTTGAATAAAACTCATATAAGTAGCTAATAAAACCTTATATTAAGTAATAAATTCTTATTATAATATTATAAGGGTGTTTTGAGGAAAACTCATATAAGTAACTAATAAAACCTTATATTAACTAATAAATTCTCATTTGAATACTCTAAGAGTATGTTTTAAGTAAAACTCATATAAGTAGCTAATAAAACCTTATATTAAGTAATAAATTCTTATTATAATATTATAAGGTTATGTTTTGAGGAAAACTCATATAAGTAACTAATAAAACCTTATGTTGACTAATAAATTCTTATTATAATACTCTAAGAGTATGTTTTGAGTAAAACTAATATAAGTAACTAATTAAACCTTATATTAATTAATAAATTCTTATTGGTATACTCTAAGAGTATGTTTTGAGTAAAACTCATATAAGTAGCTAATAAACCCTTATATTAAGTAATAAATTCTTATTAGAATACTCTAAGAGTATGTTTTGAGTAAAACTCATATAAGTAGCTAATAAAACCTTATATTAAGCAATAAATTCTCATTTGAATACTCTAAGAGTATGTTTTGAGTAAAACTCATATAAGTAGCTAATAAAACCTTATATTAACTAATAAATTCTTATTATAATATTTTCAGGGTATGTTTTGAGAAAAACTCATATAAGTACCAAACAAAACCCTGTATTGACTAATAAATTCTTATTAGAATACTCTAAGAGTATGTTTTGAGTAAAACTCATATAAGTAGCTAATAAAACCTTATATTAAGTAATAAATTCTTATTAGAATACTCTAAGAGTATGTTTTGAGTAAAACTCATATAAGTAGCTAATAAAACCTTATATTAAGTAATAAATTCTTATTAGAATATTCTAAGATTATGTTTTGAGTAAAACTCATATAAGTAGCTAATAAAACCTTATATGAACTAATAAATTCTTATTAGAAAATACTCTACGAGTATGTTTTAAATAAAACTCATATAAGTAGCTAATAAAACCTTATATTAAGCAATAAATTCTTATTATAATATTATAAGGGTGTTTTGAGGAAAACTCATATAAGTAACTAATAAAACCTTATATTAACTAATAAATTCTCATTTGAATACTCTAAGAGTATGTTTTAAGTAAAACTCATATAAGTAGCTAATAAAACCTTATATTAATTAATAAATTCTTATTATAATATTATAAGGTTATGTTTTGAGGAAAACTCATATAAGTAACTAATAAAACCTTATGTTGACTAATAAATTCTTATTATAATACTCTAAGAGTATGTTTTGTGTAAAACTCATATAAGTAACTAATTAAACCTTATATTAATTAATAAATTCTTATTGGTATACTCTAAGAGTAGGTTTTGAGTAAAACTCATATAAGTAGCTAATAAACCCTTATATTAAGTAATAAATTCTTATTAGAATACTCTAGGAGTGTGTTTTGAGTAAAACTCATATAAGTAGCTAATAAAACCTTATATTATGCAATAAATTTTTATTAGAATACTCTAAGAGTATGTTTTGAGTAAAACTCATATATGTAGGTAATAAAACCTTATATTAAGTAATAAATTCTTATTATAATATTTTAAGGGTATGTTTTGAGGAAAACTCATATAAGTAACTAATAAAACCTTATATTGACTAATAAATTCTTATTAGAATACTCTAAGAGTATGTTTTGAGTAAAACTCATATAAGTAGCTAATAAAACCTTATATTAATTAATAAATTCTCATTAGATTACTCTAAGAGTATGTTTTGAGTAAAACTCATATAAGTAGCTAATAAAACCTTATATTAAGTAATAAATTCTTATTAGAATACTCTAAGAGTATGTTTTGTGTAAAACTCATATAAGTAGCTAATAAAACCTTATATTAAGTAATAAATTATTTTTATAATATTATAAGGGTATGTTTTGAGAAAAAGTCATATAAGTAACTAATAAAACCTTATATTGACTAATAAATTCTTATCACAATACTCTAAAAGTATGTTTTGAGTAAAACTCATATAAGCAACTAATAAAACCTTATATTATCTAATAAATTCTTATTAGAATACTCTAAGAGTATGTTTTGAGTAAAACTCATATAAATAATTAATAAAACCTTATATTAACTAATAAATTCTTATTAGAATACTCTAAGAGTATGTTTTGAGTAAAACTCATATAAGTAGCAAATAAAACCTTATATTAAGTAATAAATTCTTATAAGAATATTCTAAGATTATGTTTCGAGTAAAACTCATATAAGTAGCTAATAAAACCTTATATGAACTAATAAATTCTTATTAGAATACTCTAAGAGTATGTTTTGAATAAAACTCATATAAGTAGCTAATAAAACCTTATATTAAGCAATAAATTCTTATTATAATATTATAAGGGTGTTTTGAGGAAAACTCATATAATTAACTAATAAAACCTTATAGTAACTAATAATTCTCATTTGAATACTCTAAGAGTATGTTTTAAGTAAAACTTATATAAGTAGCTAATAAAACCTTATATTAAGTAATAAATTCTTATTATAATATTATAAGGTTATGTTTTGAGGAAAACTCATATAAGTAACTAATAAAACCTTATGTTGACTAATAAATTCTTATTATAATACTCTAAGAGTATGTTTTTTGTAAAACTCATATAAGTAACTAATTAAACCTTATATTAATTAATAAATTCTTATTGGTATACTCTAAGAGTATGTTTTGAGTAAAACTCATATTAGTAGCTAATAAAACCTTATATTAAGTAATAAATTCTTATTAGAATACTCTAAGAGTATGTTTTGAGTAAAACTCATATAAATAGATAATAAAACCTTATATTAAGCAATAAATTCTTATTTGAATACTCTAAGAGTATGTTTTGAGTAAAACTCATATACGTAGCTAATAAAACCTTATATTAAGTAATAAATTCTTATTATAATATTTTCAGGGTATGTTTTGAGGAAAACTCATACAAGTATCAAACAAAACCCTGTATTGACTAATAAATTCTTATTAGAATACTCTAAGAGTATGTTTTGAGTAAAACTCATATAAGTAGCTAATAAAACCTTATATTAAGTAATAAATTCTTATTAGAATACTCTAAGAGTATGTTTTGAGTAAAACTCATATAAGTAGCTAATAAAACCTTATATGAACTAATAAATTCTTATTAGAATACTCTAAGAGTATGTTTTGAATAAAACTCATATAAGTAGCTAATAAAACCTTATATTGAGTAATAAATTCTTATTATAATATTATAAGGGTGTTTGGAGGAAAACTCATATAAGTAACTAATAAAACCTTATATTTACTAATAAATTCTCATTTGAATAATCTAAGAGTATGTTTTGAGTAAAACTCATATAAGTAGCTAATAAAACCTTATATTCAGTAATAAATACTTATTATAACATTATAAGGGTATATTTTGAGGAAAACTCATATAAGTACCTAACAAAACCCTGTATTGACTAATAAATTCTTATTAGAATACTCTAAGAGTATGTTTTGAGTAAAACTCATATAAGTAACTAGTAAAACCTTATATTAACTATTAAATTCTTATTAGAATACTCTAAGAGTAGGTTTTTAGTAATAAAACTCATATAAGTAGCTAATAAAACCTTATATTAAGTAATAAATTCTTATTAGAATATTCTAAGAGTATGTTTTGAGTAAAACTCATATAAGTAGCTAATAAAACCTTATATGAACTACTAAATTCTTATTAGAATACTCTAAGAGTATGTTTTGAATAAAACTCATATAAGTAGCTAATAAAACCTTATATTTAGTAATAAATTCTTATTATAATATTATAAGGGTGTTTTGAGGAAAACTCATATAAGTAACTAATAAAACCTTATATTAACTAATAAATTCTCATTTGAATACTCTAAGAGTATGTTTTATGTAAAACTCATATAAGTAGCTAATAAAACCTTATATTAAGTAATAAATTCTTATTATAATATTATAAGGTTATGTTTTGAGGAAAACTCATATAAGTAACTAATAAAACCTTATGTTGACTAATAAATTCTTATTATAATACTCTAAGAGTATGTTTTGAGTAAAACTAATATAAGTAACTAATTAAACCTTATATTAATTAATAAATTCTTATTGGTATACTCTAAGAGTATGTTTTGAGTAAAACTCATATAAGTAGCTAATAAACCCTTATATTAAGTAATAAATTCTTATTAGAATACTCTAAGAGTATGTTTTGAGTAAAACTCATATAAGTAGCTAATAAAACCTTATATTAAGCAATAAATTCTCATTTGAATACTCTAAGAGTATGTTTTGAGTAAAACTCATATAAGTAGCTAATAAAACCTTATATTAACTAATAAATTCTTATTATAATATTTTCAGGGTATGTTTTGAGAAAAACTCATATAAGTACCAAACAAAACCCTGTATTGACTAATAAATTCTTATTAGAATACTCTAAGCGTATGTTTTGAGTAAAACTCATATAAGTAGCTAATAAAACCTTATATTAAGTAATAAATTCTTATTAGAATACTCTAAGAGTATGTTTTGAGTAAAACTCATATAAGTAGCTAATAAAACCTTATATTAAGTAATAAATTCTTATTAGAATATTCTAAGATTATGTTTTGAGTAAAACTCATATAAGTAGCTAATAAAACCTTATATGAACTAATAAATTCTTATTAGAAAATACTCTACGAGTATGTTTTAAATAAAACTCATATAAGTAGCTAATAAAACCTTATATTAAGCAATAAATTCTTATTATAATATTATAAGGGTGTTTTGAGGAAAACTCATATAAGTAACTAATAAAACCTTATATTAACTAATAAATTCTCATTTGAATACTCTAAGAGTATGTTTTAAGTAAAACTCATATAAGTAGCTAATAAAACCTTATATTAATTAATAAATTCTTATTATAATATTATAAGGTTATGTTTTGAGGAAAACTCATATAAGTAACTAATAAAACCTTATGTTGACTAATAAATTCTTATTATAATACTCTAAGAGTATGTTTTGTGTAAAACTCATATAAGTAACTAATTAAACCTTATATTAATTAATAAATTCTTATTGGTATACTCTAAGAGTAGGTTTTGAGTAAAACTCATATAAGTAGCTAATAAACCCTTATATTAAGTAATAAATTCTTATTAGAATACTCTAGGAGTGTGTTTTGAGTAAAACTCATATAAGTAGCTAATAAAACCTTATATTATGCAATAAATTTTTATTAGAATACTCTAAGAGTATGTTTTGAGTAAAACTCATATATGTAGGTAATAAAACCTTATATTAAGTAATAAATTCTTATTATAATATTTTAAGGGTATGTTTTGAGGAAAACTCATATAAGTAACTAATAAAACCTTATATTGACTAATAAATTCTTATTAGAATACTCTAAGAGTATGTTTTGAGTAAAACTCATATAAGTAGCTAATAAAACCTTATATTAATTAATAAATTCTCATTAGATTACTCTAAGAGTATGTTTTGAGTAAAACTCATATAAGTAGCTAATAAAACCTTATATTAAGTAATAAATTCTTATTAGAATACTCTAAGAGTATGTTTTGTGTAAAACTCATATAAGTAGCTAATAAAACCTTATATTAAGTAATAAATTATTTTTATAATATTATAAGGGTATGTTTTGAGAAAAAGTCATATAAGTAACTAATAAAACCTTATATTGACTAATAAATTCTTATCACAATACTCTAAAAGTATGTTTTGAGTAAAACTCATATAAGCAACTAATAAAACCTTATATTATCTAATAAATTCTTATTAGAATACTCTAAGAGTATGTTTTGAGTAAAACTCATATAAATAATTAATAAAACCTTATATTAACTAATAAATTCTTATTAGAATACTCTAAGAGTATGTTTTGAGTAAAACTCATATAAGTAGCAAATAAAACCTTATATTAAGTAATAAATTCTTATAAGAATATTCTAAGATTATGTTTCGAGTAAAACTCATATAAGTAGCTAATAAAACCTTATATGAACTAATAAATTCTTATTAGAATACTCTAAGAGTATGTTTTGAATAAAACTCATATAAGTAGCTAATAAAACCTTATATTGAGTAATAAATTCTTATTATAATATTATAAGGGTGTTTGGAGGAAAACTCATATAAGTAACTAATAAAACCTTATATTTACTAATAAATTCTCATTTGAATAATCTAAGAGTATGTTTTGAGTAAAACTCATATAAGTAGCTAATAAAACCTTATATTCAGTAATAAATACTTATTATAACATTATAAGGGTATATTTTGAGGAAAACTCATATAAGTACCTAACAAAACCCTGTATTGACTAATAAATTCTTATTAGAATACTCTAAGAGTATGTTTTGAGTAAAACTCATATAAGTAACTAGTAAAACCTTATATTAACTATTAAATTCTTATTAGAATACTCTAAGAGTAGGTTTTTAGTAATAAAACTCATATAAGTAGCTAATAAAACCTTATATTAAGTAATAAATTCTTATTAGAATATTCTAAGAGTATGTTTTGAGTAAAACTCATATAAGTAGCTAATAAAACCTTATATGAACTACTAAATTCTTATTAGAATACTCTAAGAGTATGTTTTGAATAAAACTCATATAAGTAGCTAATAAAACCTTATATTAAGCAATAAATTCTTATTATAATATTATAAGGGTGTTTTGAGGAAAACTCATATAATTAACTAATAAAACCTTATAGTAACTAATAATTCTCATTTGAATACTCTAAGAGTATGTTTTAAGTAAAACTTATATAAGTAGCTAATAAAACCTTATATTAAGTAATAAATTCTTATTATAATATTATAAGGTTATGTTTTGAGGAAAACTCATATAAGTAACTAATAAAACCTTATGTTGACTAATAAATTCTTATTATAATACTCTAAGAGTATGTTTTTTGTAAAACTCATATAAGTAACTAATTAAACCTTATATTAATTAATAAATTCTTATTGGTATACTCTAAGAGTATGTTTTGAGTAAAACTCATATTAGTAGCTAATAAAACCTTATATTAAGTAATAAATTCTTATTAGAATACTCTAAGAGTATGTTTTGAGTAAAACTCATATAAATAGATAATAAAACCTTATATTAAGCAATAAATTCTTATTTGAATACTCTAAGAGTATGTTTTGAGTAAAACTCATATACGTAGCTAATAAAACCTTATATTAAGTAATAAATTCTTATTATAATATTTTCAGGGTATGTTTTGAGGAAAACTCATACAAGTATCAAACAAAACCCTGTATTGACTAATAAATTCTTATTAGAATACTCTAAGAGTATGTTTTGAGTAAAACTCATATAAGTAGCTAATAAAACCTTATATTAAGTAATAAATTCTTATTAGAATACTCTAAGAGTATGTTTTGAGTAAAACTCATATAAGTAGCTAATAAAACCTTATATTAAGCAATAAATTCTCATTTGAATACTCTAAGAGTATGTTTTGAGTAAAACTCATATAAGTAGCTAATAAAACCTTATATTAAGTAATAAATTCTTATTATAATATTTTCAGGGTATGTTTTGAGGAAAACTCATATAAGTACCAAACAAAACCCTGTATTGACTAATAAATTCTTATTAGAATACTCTAAGAGTATGTTTTGAGTAAAACTCATATAAGTAGCTAATAAAACCTTATATTAAGTAATAAATTCTTATTAGAATACTCTAAGAGTATGTTTTGAGTAAAACTCATATAAGTAGCAAATAAAACCTTATATTAAGTAATAAATTCTTATAAGAATATTCTAAGATTATGTTTCGTGTAAAACTCATATAAGTAGCTAATAAAACCTTATATGAACTAATAAATTCTTATTAGAATACTCTAAGAGTATGTTTTGAATAAAACTCATATAAGTAGCTAATAAAACCTTATATTAAGCAATAAATTCTTATTATAATATTATAAGGGTGTTTTGAGGAAAACTCATATAATTAACTAATAAAACCTTATAGTAACTAATAATTCTCATTTGAATACTCTAAGAGTATGTTTTAAGTAAAACTTATATAAGTAGCTAATAAAACCTTATATTAAGTAATAAATTCTTATTATAATATTATATGGTTATGTTTTGAGGAAAACTCATATAAGTAACTAATAAAACCTTATGTTGACTAATAAATTCTTATTATAATACTCTAAGAGTATGTTTTTTGTAAAACTCATATAAGTAACTAATTAAACCTTATATTAATTAATAAATTCTTATTGGTATACTCTAAGAGTATGTTTTGAGTAAAACTCATATTAGTAGCTAATAAACCCTTATATTAAGTAATAAATTCTTATTAGAATACTCTAAGAGTATGTTTTGAGTAAAACTCATATAAATAGATAATAAAACCTTATATTAAGCAATAAATTCTTATTTGAATACTCTAAGAGTATGTTTTGAGTAAAACTCATATACGTAGCTAATAAAACCTTATATTAAGTAATAAATTCTTATTATAATATTTTCAGGGTATGTTTTGAGGAAAACTCATACAAGTATCAAACAAAACCCTGTATTGACTAATAAATTCTTATTAGAATACTCTAAGAGTATGTTTTGAGTAAAACTCATATAAGTAGCTAATAAAACCTTATATTAAGTAATAAATTCTTATTAGAATACTCTAAGAGTATGTTTTGAGTAAAACTCATATAAGTAGCTAATAAAACCTTATATTATGTAATAAATTCTTATTAGAATATTCTAAGATTATTTTTTGAGTAAAACTCATATAAGTAGCTAATAAAACCTTATATGAACTAATAAATTCTTATTAGAATACTCTAAGAGTATGTTTTGAATAAAACTCATAAGTAGCTAATAAAACCTTATATTAAGCAATAAATTCTTATTATAAAATTATAAGGGTGTTTTGAGGAAAACTCATATATGTAACTAATAAAACCTTATATTAACTAATAAATTCTCATTTGAATACTCTAAGAGTATGTTTTAAGTAAAACTCATATAAGTAGCTAATAAAACCTTATATTAAGTAATAAATTCTTATTATAATATTATAAGGTTATGTTTTGAGGAAAACTCATATAAGTAACTAATAAAACCTTATGTTGACTAATAAATTCTTATTATAATACTCTAAGAGTATGTTTTGTGTAAAACTCATATAAGTAACTAATTAAACCTTATATTAATTAATAAATTCTTATTGGTATACTCTAAGAGTATGTTTTGAGTAAAACTCATATAAGTAGCTAATAAACCCTTATATTAAGTAATAAATTCTTATTAGAATACTCTAGGAGTATGTTTTGAGTAAAACTCATATAAGTAGCTAATAAAACCTTATATTAAGCAATAAATTTTTATTAGAATACTCTAAGAGTATGTTTTGAGTAAAACTCATATAAGTAGCTAATAAAACCTTATATTAAGCAATAAATTTTTATTAAAATACTCTAAGAGTATGTTTTGAGTAAAACTCATATAAGTAGCTAATAAAACCTTATATTAAGTAATAAATTCTTATTATAATATTTTAAGGGTATGTTTTGAGGAAAACTCATATGAGTAACTAATAAAACCTTATATTGACTAATAAATTTTTATTAGAATACTCTAAGAGTATGATTTGAATAAAACTCATATAAGTAGCTAATAAAACCTTATATTAACTATTAAATTCTTATTAGAATACTCTAAGAGTAGGTTTTTAGTAATAAAACTCATATAAGTAGCTAATAAAACCTTATATGAACTACTAAATTCTTATTAGAATACTCTAAGAGTATGTTTTGAATAAAACTCATATAAGTAGCTAATAAAACCTTATATTAAGTAATAAATTCTAATTATAATATTATAAGGGTGTTTTGAGGAAAACTCATATAAGTAACTAATAAAACCTTATATTAACAAATAAATTCTCATTTGAATACTCTAAGAGTATGTTTTAAGTAAAACTCATATAAGTAGCTAATAAAACCTTATATTAAGTAATAAATTCTTATTATAATATTATAAGGTTATGTTTTGAGGAAAACTCATATAAGTAACTAATAAAACCTTATGTTGACTAATAAATTCTTATTATAATATTATAAGGTTATGTTTTGAGGAAAACTCATATAAGTAACTAATAAAACCTTCTGTTGACTAATAAATTCTTATTATAATACTCTAAGAGTATGTTTTGAGTAAAACTAATATAAGTAACTAATTAAACATTATATTAATTAATAAATTCTTATTGGTATACTCTAAGAGTATGTTTTGAGTAAAACTCATATAAGTAGCTAATAAACCCTTATATTAAGTAATAAATTCTTATTAGAATACTCTAAGAGTATGTTTTGAGTAAAACTCATATAAGTAGCTAATAAAACTTTATATTAAGCAATAAATTCTCATTTGAATACTCTAAGAGTATGTTTTGAGTAAAACTCATATAAGTAGCTAATAAAACCTTATATTAAGTAATAAATTCTTATTATAATATTTTCAGGGTATGTTTTGAGGAAAACTCATATAAGTACCAAAAAAAACCCTGTATTGACTAATAAATTCTTATTAGAATACTCTAAGAGTATGTTTTGAGTAAAACTCATATAAGTAGCTAATAAAACCTTATATTAAGTAATAAATTCTTATTAGAATACTCTAAGAGTATGTTTTGAGTAAAACTCATATAAGTAGCTAATAAAACCTTATATTAAGTAATAAATTCTTATTAGAATATTCTAAGATTATGTTTTGAGTAAAACTCATATAAGTAGCTAATAAAACCTTATATGAACTAATAACTCTTATTAGAAAATACTCTAAGAGTATGTTTTGAATAAAACTCATATAAGTAGCTAATAAAACCTTATATTAAGCAATAAATTCTTATTATAATATTATAAGGGTGTTTTGAGGAAAACTCATATAAGTAACTAATAAAACCTTATATTAACTAATAAATTCTCATTTGAATACTCTAAGAGTATGTTTTAAGTAAAACTCATATAAGTAGCTAATAAAACCTTATATTAAGTAATAAATTCTTATTATAATATTATAAGGTTATGTTTTGAGGAAAACTCATATAAGTAACTAATAAAACCTTATGTTGACTAATAAATTCTTATTATAATACTCTAAGAGTATGTTTTGTGTAAAACTCATATAAGTAACTAATTAAACCTTATATTAATTAATAAATTATTATTGGTATACTCTAAGAGTATGTTTTGAGTAAAACTCATATAAGTAGCTAATAAACCCTTATATTAAGTAATAAATTCTTATTAGAATACTCTAGGAGTATGTTTTGAGTAAAACTCATATAAGTAGCTAATAAAACCTTATATTAAGCAATAAATTTTTATTAGAATACTCTAAGAGTATGTTTTGAGTAAAACTCATATAAGTAGCTAATAAAACCTTATATTAAGTAATAAATTCTTATTATAATATTTTAAGGGTATGTTTTGAGGAAAACTCATATAAGTAACTAATAAAACCTTATATTGACTAATAAATTCTTATTAGAATACTCTAAGAGTATGTTTTGAATAAAACTCATATAAGTATCTAATAAAACCTTATATTAAGTAATAAATTCTCATTAGATTACTCTAAGAGTATGTTTTGAGTAAAACTCATATAAGTAGCTAATAAAACCTTATATGAACTAATAAATTCTTATTAGAATACTCCAAGAGTATGTTTTGAATAAAACTCATATAAGTAGCTAATAAAACCTTATATTAAGTAATAAATTCTTATTATAATATTATAAGGGTGTTTTGAGGAAAACTCATATAAGTAACTAATAAAACCTTATATTTACTAATAAATTCTCATTTGAATACTCTAAGAGTATGTTTTGAGTAAAACTCATATAACTAGCTAATAAAACCTTATATTAAGTAATAAATACTTATTATAACATTATAAGGGTATATTTTGAGGAAAACTCATATAAGTACCTAACAAAACGCTGTATTGACTAATAAATTCTTATTAGAATACTCTAAGAGTATGTTTTGAGTAAAACTCATATAAGTAACCAATAAAACCTTATATTAACTATTAAATTCTTATTAGAATACTCTAAGAGTAGGTTTTTAGTAATAAAACTCATATAAGTAGCTAATAAAACCTTATATGAACTATTAATTTCTTATTAGAATACTCTAAGAGTATGTTTTGAATAAAACTCATATAAGTAGCTAATAAAACCTTATATTAAGTAATAAATTCTAATTATAATATTATAAGGGTGTTTTGAGGAAAACTCATATAAGTAACTAATAAAACCTTATATTAACTAATAAATTCTCATTTGAATACTCTAAGAGTATGTTTTAAGTAAAACTCATATAAGTAGCTAATAAAACCTTATATTAAGTAATAAATTCTTATTATAATATTATAAGGTTATGGTTTGAGGAAAACTCATATAAGTAACTAATAAAACCTTATGTTGACTAATAAATTCTTATTATAATATTATAAGGTTATGTTTTGAGGAAAACTCATATAAGTAACTAATTAAACCTTATATTAATTAATAAATTCTTATTGGTATACTCTAAGAGTATGTTTTGAGTAAAACTCATATAAGTAGCTAATAAACCCTTATATTAAGTAATAAATTCTTATTAGAATACTCTAAGAGTATGTTTTGAGTAAAACTCATATAAGTAGCTAATAAAACCTTATATTAAGCGATAAATTCTCATTTGAATACTCTAAGAGTATGTTTTGAGTAAAACTCATATAAGTAGCTAATAAAACCTTATATTAAGTAATAAATTCTTATTATAATATTATAAGGTTATGTTTTGAGGAAAACTCATATAAGTAACTAATAAAACCTTATGTTGACTAATAAATTCTTATTACAATACTCTAAGAGTATGTTTTGAGTAAAACTAATATAAGTAACTAATTAAACCTTATATTAATTAATAAATTCTTATTGGTATACTCTAAGAGTATGTTTTGAGTAAAACTCATATAAGTAGCTAATAAACCCTTATATTAAGTAATAAATTCTTATTAGAATACTCTAAGAGTATGTTTTGAGTAAAACTCATATAAGTAGCTAATAAAACCTTATATTAAGTAATAAATTCTTATTATAATATTATAAGGGTATATTTTGAGGAAAACTCATATAAGTAATTATTTAAACCTTATATTTACTAATAAATTCTCATTTGAATAATCTAAGAGTATGTTTTGAGTAAAACTCATATAAGTAGCTAATAAAACCTTATATTCAGTAATAAATACTTATTATAACATTATAAGGGTATATTTTGAGGAAAACTCATATAAGTACCTAACAAAACCCTGTATTGACTAATAAATTCTTATTAGAATACTCTAAGAGTATGTTTTGAGTAAAACTCATATAAGTAAATTGTAAAACCTTATATTAACTATTAAATTCTTATTAGAATACTCTAAGAGTAGGTTTTTAGTAATAAAACTCATATAAGTAGCTAATAAAACCTTATATTAAGTAATAAATTCTTATTAGAATATTCTAAGAGTATGTTTTGAGTAAAACTCATATAAGTAGCTAATAAAACCTTATATGAACTACTAAATTCTTATTAGAATACTCTAAGAGTATGTTTTGAATAAAACTCATATAAGTAGCTAATAAAACCTTATATTAAGTAATAAATTCTTATTATAATATTATAAGGGTGTTTTAAGTAAAACTCATATAAGTAGCTAATAAAACCTTATATTAAGTAATAAATTCTTATTATAATATTATAAGGTTATGTTTTGAGGAAAACTCATATAAGTAACTAATAAAACCTTATGTTGACTAATAAATTCTTATTATAATACTCTAAGAGTATGTTTTGAGTAAAACTAATATAAGTAACTAATTAAACCTTATATTAATTAATAAATTCTTATTGGTATACTCTAAGAGTATGTTTTGAGTAAAACTCATATAAGTAGCTAATAAACCCTTATATTAAGTAATAAATTCTTATTAGAATACTCTAAGAGTATGTTTTGAGTAAAACTCATATAAGTAGCTAATAAAACCTTATATTAAGTAATAAATTCTTATTATAATATTTTCAGGGTATGTTTTGAGGAAAACTCATATAAGTACCAAACAAAACCCTGTATTGACTAATAAATTCTTATTAGAATACTCTAAGAGTATGTTTTGAGTAAAACTCATATAAGTAACTAGTAAAACCTTATATTAACTATTAAATTCTTATTAGAATACTCTAAGAGTAGGTTTTTAGTAATAAAACTCATATAAGTAGCTAATAAAACCTTATATTAAGTTATAAATTCTTATTAGAATATTCTAAGAGTATGTTTTGAGTAAAACTCATATAAGTAGCTAATAAAATCTTTTATGAACTACTAAATTCTTATTAGAATACTCTAAGAGTATGTTTTGAATAAAACTCATATAAGTAGCTAATAAAACCTTATATTAAGTAATAAATTCTTATTATAATATTATAAGGGTGTTTTTAGGAAAACTCATATAAGTAACTAATAAAACCTTATATTAACTAATAAATTCTCATTTGAATATTCTAAGAGTATGTTTTAAGTAAAACTCATATAAGTAGCTAATAAAACCTTATATTAAGTAATAAATTCTTATTATAATATTATAAGGTTATGTTTTGAGGAAAACTCATATAAGTAACTAATAAAACCTTATGTTGACTAATAAATTCTTATTATAATACTCTAAGAGTATGTTTTGAGTAAAACTAATATAAGTAACTAATTAAACCTTATATTAATTAATAAATTCTTATTGGTATACTCTAAGAGTATGTTTTGAGTGAAACTCATATAAGTAGCTAATAAACCCTTATATTAAGTAATAAATTCTTATTAGAATACTCTAAGAGTATGTTTTGAGTAAAACTCATATAAGTAGCTAATAAAACCTTATATTAAGCAATAAATTCTCATTTGAATACTCTAAGAGTATGTTTTGAGTAAAACTCATATAAGTAGCTAATAAAACCTTATATTAACTAAGAAATTCTTATTATAATATTTTCAGGGTATGTTTTGAGGAAAACTCATATAAGTACCAAACAAAACCCTGTATTGACTAATAAATTCTTATTAGAATACTCTAAGAGTATGTTTTGAGTAAAACTCATATAAGTAGCTAATAAAACCTTATATTAAGTAATAAATTCTTATTAGAATATTCTAAGATTATGTTTTGAGTAAAACTCATATAAGTAGCTAATAAAACCTTATATGAACTAATAAATTCTTATTAGAATACTCTAAGAGTATGTTTTGAATAAAACTCATATAAGTAGCTAATAAAACCTTATATTAAGCAATAAATTCTTATTATAATATTATAAGGGTGTTTTGAGGAAAACTCATATATGTAACTAATAAAACCTTTTATTAACTAATAAATTCTCATTTGAATACTCTAAGAGTATGTTTTAAGTAAAACTCATATAAGTAGCTAATAAAACCTTATATTAAGTAATAAATTCTTATTATAATATTTTAAGGGTATGTTTTGAGGAAAACTCATATAAGTAACTAATAAAACCTTATATTGACTAATAAATTCTTATTAGAATACTCTAAGAGTATGTTTTGAGTAAAACTCATATAAGTAGCTAATAAAACCTTATATTAAGTAATAAATTCTCATTAGATTACTCTAAGAGTATGTTTTGAGTAAAACTCATATAAGTAGCTAATAAAACCTTATATGAACTAATAAATTCTTATTAGAATACTCTAAGAGTATGTTTTGAATAAAACTCATATAAGTAGCTAATAAAACCTTATATTGAGTAATAAATTCTTATTATAATATTATAAGGGTGTTTGGAGGAAAACTCATATAAGTAACTAATAAAACCTTATATTTACTAATAAATTCTCATTTGAATAATCTAAGAGTATGTTTTGAGTAAAACTCATATAAGTAGCTAATAAAACCTTATATTCAGTAATAAATACTTATTATAACATTATAAGGGTATATTTTGAGGAAAACTCATATAAGTACCTAACAAAACCCTGTATTGACTAATAAATTCTTATTAGAATACTCTAAGAGTATGTTTTGAGTAAAACTCATATAAGTAACTAGTAAAACCTTATATTAACTATTAAATTCTTATTAGAATACTCTAAGAGTAGGTTTTTAGTAATAAAACTCATATAAGTAGCTAATAAAACCTTATATTAAGTAATAAATTCTTATTAGAATATTCTAAGAGTATGTTTTGAGTAAAACTCATATAAGTAGCTAATAAAACCTTATATGAACTACTAAATTCTTATTAGAATACTCTAAGAGTATGTTTTGAATAAAACTCATATAAGTAGCTAATAAAACCTTATATTAAGTAATAAATTCTTATTATAATATTATAAGGGTGTTTTGAGGAAAACTCATATAAGTAACTAATAAAACCTTATATTAACTAATAAATTCTCATTTGAATACTCTAAGAGTATGTTTTAAGTAAAACTCATATAAGTAGCTAATAAAACCTTATATTAAGTAATAAATTCTTATTATAATATTATAAGGTTATGTTTTGAGGAAAACTCATATAAGTAACTAATAAAACCTTATGTTGACTAATAAATTCTTATTATAATACTCTAAGAGTATGTTTTGAGTAAAACTAATATAAGTAACTAATTAAACCTTATATTAATTAATAAATTCTTATTGGTATACTCTAAGAGTATGTTTTGAGTAAAACTCATATAAGTAGCTAATAAACCCTTATATTAAGTAATAAATTCTTATTAGAATACTCTAGGAGTATGTTTTGAGTAAAACTCATATAAGTAGCTAATAAAACCTTATATTAAGTAATAAATTCTTATTAGAATATTCTAAGATTATGTTTTGAGTAAAACTCATATAAGTAGCTAATAAAACCTTATATGAACTAATAAATTCTTATTAGAAAATACTCTACGAGTATGTTTTAAATAAAACTCATATAAGTAGCTAATAAAACCTTATATTAAGCAATAAATTCTTATTATATTATTATAAGGGTGTTTTGAGGAAAACTCATATAAGTAACTAATAAAACCTTATATTAACTAATAAATTCTCATTTGAATACTCTAAGAGTATGTTTTAAGTAAAACTCATATAAGTAGCTAATAAAACCTTATATTAATTAATAAATTCTTATTATAATATTATAAGGTTATGTTTTGAGGAAAACTCATATAAGTAACTAATAAAACCTTATGTTGACTAATAAATTCTTATTATAATACTCTAAGAGTATGTTTTGTGTAAAACTCATATAAGTAACTAATTAAACCTTATATTAATTAATAAATTCTTATTGGTATACTCTAAGAGTAGGTTTTGAGTAAAACTCATATAAGTAGCTAATAAACCCTTATATTAAGTAATAAATTCTTATTAGAATACTCTAGGAGTGTGTTTTGAGTAAAACTCATATAAGTAGCTAATAAAACCTTATATTATGCAATAAATTTTTATTAGAATACTCTAAGAGTATGTTTTGAGTAAAACTCATATATGTAGGTAATAAAACCTTATATTAAGTAATAAATTCTTATTATATTATTTTAAGGGTATGTTTTGAGGAAAACTCATATAAGTAACTAATAAAACCTTATATTGACTAATAAATTCTTATTAGAATACTCTAAGAGTATGTTTTGAGTAAAACTCATATAAGTAGCTAATAAAACCTTATATTAATTAATAAATTCTCATTAGATTACTCTAAGAGTATGTTTTGAGTAAAACTCATATAAGTAGCTAATAAAACCTTATATTAAGTAATAAATTCTTATTAGAATACTCTAAGAGTATGTTTTGTGTAAAACTCATATAAGTAGCTAATAAAACCTTATATTAAGTAATAAATTATTTTTATAATATTATAAGGGTATGTTTTGAGAAAAAGTCATATAAGTAACTAATAAAACCTTATATTGACTAATAAATTCTTATCACAATACTCTAAAAGTATGTTTTGAGTAAAACTCATATAAGCAACTAATAAAACCTTATATTAACTAATAAATTCTTATTAGAATACTCTAAGAGTATGTTTTGAGTAAAACTCATATAAATAATTAATAAAACCTTATATTAACTAATAAATTCTTATTAGAATACTCTAAGAGTATGTTTTGAATAAAACTTATATAAGTAGCTAATAAAACCTTATATTAACTAATAAATTCTTATTAGAATACTCTAAGAATATGTTTTGAGTAAAACTAATATAAGTAGCTAATGAAATTTTTATACCAAACCTATAAATATTAAAATTGATATTTAAAAAATTCGCATAAGATACGGGTACTGAACCTGTTTAATGATGTTGGGTAAAATCTTATAAAAATATATAGATATCTAATTAAATTTTATAAATGTTATTATTTGAAATATATATTTTATAATATATAGTTGTATTGATAATTTTGTTTTGCGGATATAAATTGTAAAAAAAATCACACCATCGAAATTAATTTACTGCCCAATGTATGTTTGAGCGATAAATTTGCCACCCAAAATTTTGGCCAAAATTTAAAGTGCCTCCAACCCTATTTTTTCATTTACTATCCCCAGTCCCCACGCCGCTTCATAAACCAGAGGCGCCATCACCATCATTCCTCTTTTCGTCTTCCATCTCCCTCTCCGTCATACCTCTTTGTCTGAGACACATCACCACCTTGTCGATCTCCACAGTCCACGCTGCCCATTGATCATGCACATTTAGGTAGTGTTAATATAAGCATTTAGATGTGTTTAGGAAGGGTAAAATGCATAAGTTTAGAGTAGTTTTCATGTTTTCATCATGTTTCGATTAGAGTCGGAATCTACAATTTCTGTGCATGATTTCAGGTGATTGCAAAGAGGTGAAGCTAAGCTCGAGCCAATGCTCAAAGATTTGACGAAAATAGAAGAGCACGAGAGCCGATGAGAGGAGCTAAACATGAAAAGATTGGAGCTGTCCAGGTTGGCGACGCTGCACTAAAATGAGTCGTTTGAAGGCTGTAATTATCGGATCGTGGCGTACTTATACTTGTTGGAAAGAGGATTCGAAGACCTACAACTTTCGTGTTTACGACTTTTCCAAATTCGGCCTTGAAAACAGTGAAATCTGGACGTCAAGATTACTGTTCAAAAGAACTCGGGTGGAGTAGACACAACTTGGCCGAGTTCTTTGGTTTCAGACCGAGTTTTGTAGCATCAGCAGCAACCGTCATTCGGTTTGGGCTTTGACGAGCTGGGCCGCATGTTTTGGCCTTTGGGTGTTAGTTTGTAAGTTGTTTTTGACTTTTTCACTAGGGGAATTATTATTATTATCAAAGAGAAACGTAGGTTTGAGGGTAAGGGGGTTTTGGTGTGTTTTTGGTTTGAAAAACCATCAAACAGGTTTTGTACATAGAAAATTGGAGACCTCTTGTGATTTCTCAAGGATGAACAACTAATCTCCTTTGCTTAGGGAGATTAATCGAAGCTTCAGGTTTTCTATTTCATTGTGAGATTTCTCTATCTTAATACTCCTCTGTCAATATTATCAATTCTTTGCGCTGATTGTTTAGGGTTTTCATGAATTTTCGTTAGTCTGATCAACTGATGCCTTTTCATGATAATCTATAGCTAGATTTAGGTAATTTCTGGTTGAATTATCTATAGTCTTGAGTAGCAAAGTATAAATCTCTGAAACTGGTTGATTTAGGGATTTGTATAGAGAATTGATTTGCAATTGATGCAATAACTGGTTGTGTGTGTCGATTGCCTTTGTTGATTTCCTTTAAGCTTAATCGATTATTGAATTGAATCTTGATAGTTTCAAGATTGTTTGATAATTAGGGTTTTCAGGGTCTGGTTGTCCTGTTAACTAGATTCGATAAGGAATTGGATTCAAAAGACCTAGTCTTTCCACAGCAAAGTGTTCAAGAGGAAGTTATCTATTTGATTTCGATGATCAATGAACAAACCTGATTGCTGAGATTGGTTGACCTAAGCTATTTTTCTCATATTCATTCATTCAAGTTGTTTAGTTTGCTAGTTTTGCTTACTTTTGCATTCTTAGTTAGTTCAAACCATCAAAATTCCCCCCCCCCCCCCCCCCCTTTGTTTCTTGTTCTTGTTGATACATTCTGACTTGCATACGAATCATTGGCTCCCTGTGGGATCGACCCGTACTTGCCAAACTACATTAGTTAGGCTAGTTGGATTTATTTGATAGGATTTAAGGCGACTGAAAATCCTCCGTCAAATTTGGCGCCGTTGCCGGGGAGTCAAGTTGTTATTTGTGTGCTTGTTTTTGTGTGTTAATTTAGCTACTAACTTTTGTTGTGAACCTATCTTACGGTTCACAGTACATATGCTACTAACAGTTTAAGATGTTGAGATTATTGCAGTTCGAATGTGAAAACTTTCACCTATATCTCACTAGGTTGCAGAGGTGTGTGGACATCCGCAATGTGCGGGGTTTCTACGATAGTTTACGAGATATGGTTGTCTGCGTTGTAGAGGGAATGACTGCTGAGACAAAGGCGCATGCTATATACATGAGCGGCGGAAATCTAGCACGGTTAGGTTTGGTGGGAATTTGGGATCTTATCTGCTACATGGGTCACCAGGCGTTGCAGGAAGTGTCCTTCACACTGGAACCTCAACCAATTGAATACTTCGACGCACCTTTGGAGGATCTATCCAAGGCCTCCTACGAGGAGAATGAGCAATTGTGTCAGCAGATCATTGAACTAGATGAACGAGTGCACCGAATGGTCCAAGTGGGGAATGAGATACTAGCATGTGAAGTGGGTGAACTACCGTCTCAACCGGTGGTTAACCCGATTGAGAGCCTTACCACGAACACCCTAGGGAGTAGCAAGGACCTGTTTGTCACACCCGAGGGAAGCTCAGAAAGTCATAAAGATAAAGGTGAGTGTGTGATTTCTATTCCCCCCTCATTGAGTTCATCCGAGTCTACTCCGCTACCTCCCCTACCCTTGAGCTATGAGCATGATAATGTTTTGGCGGAGGAGGATATGTTCGCAGACAATGACAGTTTCTTCAGCGATGAAGAGGATAGTACACTACTTCCTGACATGGAGTGTCATGAGTCGACGCATGAGATCCCATGTGATTTGTTGTCTCCTTCGTCCGATGAGATTGTCCCGAGCTCGCCTATCAAGGAACCAAGTCCGGAGCTGATTTCTGTGGCTCCTAAGAAAAGAATTGATATCCTCTGCAATGGTGAGAAGGTCGGTGATTATGTCGATCCTTGGGCTCATTATTTTGACATACCGCCAATGGAACTGAATTGGTGGTTCTACATACCCGCGGCGGGGAGTCATGCTCGGACATATGAGGAGTTGAGGACATACTTTGACTTCAAATTATTCGTATGTAGTGCTAGTCTACCTAGATGGTGTGCACAAGAGTTTGATTTGCTGTTGAGGGCACTGACGATGTCCGAGTGAGTCTTAAATGGACAACCAAAACGTCGAGCTAACGACCATAACCAAGCGCTTCTTGGGAGGCAACCCAAGGTGAGTAATTTACATTTGCATTTTTCTTTTTTTTTTCATTTAAGTTTTCAATTTCAAGGTTTTTTTTTTTTTTTAAAAAAAAAGTTCATCAAAAAGGGCCAAAAAGCAAGAGAAATTACAGTAGGGTACTCGGGTAAGATGCTCGGCCGAGTCCCTTGGCCAACCCGAGTAGCGAACAGGTCACTGAGAAAGAACTCGGGTGGGAAATAAAAAACTCGGTCGAGTTTGTTACGCCACAACCGAGTTATTTAGCTTTTTTTTAAAAAAAAAAGGGAAAAAGAAACTCAGAAGGAAAGCGCGTCTTTCCCATCTCCCATCCATCCGAGCGATGCTCTGACCAGCAGCCGAGCGCCGGAGCTGAGCACGTCCGCTCATGCCATTCCCGGGACTCTCTCCCGAGTCGCTCATCCTCCAGATTCCGAGCGTCCGAGCCCTCGCACCCTCTTGCCGCGTTTCGAGCACAGCCACCAGGCCAGCGCCGCCTTCCCGCCCCTGCAGCCACCAGAACGCCGCCGACTTCGTCCTTGTACACCAACGCCAGCCCAACCTCCGGTCAGCCTTCCTCTTCCTTTCTCTCCTCCATTGAAGTTTAAGGTAAGGTTTTAAATCCTCAATTTCTAGGTTTTATCAAATTGAATAAATTTGTGTAATTTAGGGGTTGTTTGGGTGAGATTATACCTTATTTGTGCTAGATTTGTTATTGGAGAGTGATTGAATTAGGATTTGGCTTGAATTTGTAGTTTGGGATGCCAAATTGGGTGAATTAGGAGCTTGTTGATAGAAATTTGTGGATGAATTGGATTGCTTGAAATTTGTGAATTGGATTGGGATTCTTGTGCTTAATTGTTGAAATGCAAATTTGGGAATTATGAGTCGAGCATTTGAATTGATCTTGCTTTTTGATAGTGAACTTGATAAGAGTTTCTTATTGAGTTTATTGATTTTAGTTTTGATCAATTTATGCTTAATTGTTAATGATTTGCAAATTGTTGATGTTTGTGGCTTTGTTGTGTGTTGTTGTGAGTGGTTTGACACCATTGCTTATTATTGTAAGTTGTCCTTGCTTGGACAACAAATATTTCTTTGTTGGTGTTGTCTTGGCTCTTGTTTGTAGAGATTAGGTTGTGGTGTATCCTTGAGGTCAAGACGAGAAAGAACGTTGGCTCACCTTACTCTTGTGCTTGAATTCATCACCTCCGCTTGATATGTAGATGACTCCGTAAGTATTCTTCTCCTTCTATTTTATTTTTCACATTGAGGACAATGTGTGAATTAAGTGTGGGGGATGGAACACTTACATACTTACATGTTTGCATTTAGGTTGCATTGTATTTATTGCTTTCTTGTTTTGGATTTCATGGTACTTAGTCTTGCATATTATTAAAAAAAACAGAAAAATCATATAAAAAGAAAAAAAAAATCAGCATGCATGACATTTTAGAGTTAGGATCTTTCAGATAACCCCATCTGTACCACTTGTCTTCTTAATCTAATTATAAGTCCCATGATATGCTTGAATTGTTGATCCTCGTCTAGTTTGTTTGATCTATGAGAGCATGAGATAATGGATTGATTGAGCATGTATAACTCTTACATTTTAGGTGGCATTGAAATCCAACAAAATTAAAAATTACCTTGTGAGTTTTTGTTAGCCTTATTAGGACTATGCTTTATGGATTTCCTCTTTGCTTCTTGTGTGTGATACTCTCCAATGTGACTACCTCTGAGAATTGAGATTGATATCTATGTCAAGGCTGTTTATGTTGATCATTACTTGTGATTTTTGCATGATTGAGGCATGATTGTTACTGAGCCATGATATTCCCTATCTTCCCTTGCATATTATCCATTGTTTGAAGCCAAACTGAGCCTATCAGCCTATCTTTGTAGCTCCACAAAAAATTATCCTTAGCCAATTGTAGCCTAACCCATCCGGAAATTAGGATTAGAATTGGTGAAATGATGGTTTGAGTCGAGCGAGTGCCTTGAGAATGAGATTATGTATTGTGTTGATTCATTTGGCGCTTATTATGAGGATTGGTTCTATGAATCTATGTATATATATGTATACTCGGGGCCTAAGGAGGATAAAATTCACTTAGGAGTAAAAGTCGAGAAAGAAAAAAAAGAAGAAAAAAAAAAAGAAAAGAAAAAAAAGTTGAAATAAAAAGAACCATTCTTCATCATCTTTAGAAATGATTTGGGAGTATTGCTTGGTCTATAGAAAGTCTTGTATTGTGTTGTGCTTGAGGCTTGAGTTTGATGGTTTGTGATAAGTTTTGGTTGAGCTTGTAATTGGTTACTAGGAGCTTAGTTCCCGGATTATGAGCACCACAAGCCAAAAACATTCTCTACCTTAATTTTCTTACCGAGCCCCATTGCAACCCTTACAAGACCTCATGATGATTATTGCTTGTAATGTCACTCATGGTGGACATTTTGATGTGGATTTCAATTTTCATGGAGCTTAGTTGCATTGGATTGAGTTTGAGCGGAATTGACTTAGCCTAAACACAAGAGCGATGAGTGAAACACTTTCCCGGTGAGGTTGGATTGAAATGTGCCTAAGCCTTTGAGTTTCTCAAATACATGTGATGATGTTGATTATTGTCTTATGTCCCCTATTTGGTTTGGATTGTGTTTTGACGAGGTGAATGCATGAAGAGTGTATTTGTGGGATGTGTGATTGGATTGGTTTTGTTTGCTTGAGGACAAGAAAAGATTCAAGTGTGGGGGAGTTTGATCATGCACATTTAGGTAGTGTTAATATAAGCATTTAGATGTGTTTAGGTAGGGTAAAATGCATAAGTTTAGATTAGTTTTCATGTTTTCATCATGTTTCGATTAGAGTCGGAATCTACAATTTTTGTGCATGATTTCAGGTGATTGCAAAGAGGTGAAGCTAAGTTCGAGCCAATGCTCAAAGATTTGACGAAAATAGAAGAGCACGAGAGCCGATGAGAGGAGCTAAACATGAAAAGATTGGAGCTGTCCAGGTTGGCGACGCTGCACTAAAACGAGTCGTTTGAAGGCTGTAGTTATCGGATCGGGGCGTACTTATACTTGTTGGAAAGAGGATTTGAAGACCTACAACTTTCGTGCTTACGACTTTTCCAAATTCGGCCTTGAAAACAGCGAAATCTGGACGTCAAGATTACTGTTCAAAAGAACTCGGGTGGAGTAGACACAACTTGGCCGAGTTCTTTGGTTTCAGACCGAGTTTTGCAGCATCAGCAGCAACCGTCATTCGGTTTGGGCTTTGACGAGCTGGGCCGCATGTTTTGGCCTTTGGGTGTGAGTTTGTAAGTTGTTTTTGACTTTTTCACTAGGGGAATTATTATTATTATCAAAGAGAAACGTAGGTTTGAGGGTAAGGGGGTTTTGGTGTGTTTTTGGTTTGAAAAACCATCGAACAGGTTTTGTACATAGAAAATTGGAGACCTCTTGTGATTTCTCAAGGATGAACAACTAATCTCCTTTGCTTAGGGAGATTAATCGAAGCTTCAGGTTTTCTATTTCATTGTGAGATTTCTCTATCTTAATACTCCTCTGTCAATATTATCAATTCTTTGCGCTGATTGTTTAGGGTTTTCATGAATTTCCGTTAGTCTGATCAACTGATGCCTTTTCATGATAATCTATAACTAGAGTTAGGTAATTTCTGGTTGAATTATCTATAGTCTTGAGTAGCAAAGTATAAATCTCTGAAACTGGTTGATTTAGGGATTTGTATAGAGAATTGATTTGCAATTGATGCAATAACTGGTTGAGCGCGTCGATTGCCTTTGTTGATTTCCTTTAAGCTTAATCGATTATTGAATTGAATCTTGATAGTTTCAAGATTGTTTGATAATTAGGGTTTTCAGGGTCTGGTTGTCCTGTTAACTAGATTCGATAAGGAATTAGATTTAAAAGACCTAGTCTTTCCACAACAAAGTGTTCAAGAGGAAGTTATCTATTTGATTTCGATGATCAATGAACAAACCTGATTGCTGAGATTGGTTGACCTAAGCTATTTTTCTCATATTCATTCATTCAAGTTGTTTAGTTTGCTAGTTTTGCTTACTTTTGCATTCTTAGTTAGTTCAAACCATCAAAATTCCCCCCCCCCCCCCCCCCCCTTTGTTTCTTGTTCTTGTTGATACATTCTGACTTGCATACGAATCATTGGCTCCCTGTGGGATCGACCCGTACTTGCCAAACTACATTAGTTAGGCTAGTCGGATTTATTTGATAGGATTTAAGGCGACTGAAAATCCTCCGTCATCCATCGTCGGCCAGTGCTCGCCACGAACAATCCCCCAACCTCGCCTTCTCCTAAAACTCTGTCGTCGTTTGCCCCTTCTTCACCACACACAGATCTGAAACCAAAATAAACAACAATTCGGTGGTTTCTTGCTCAGATTCTCGGCCTATTCGGCCTCCCATGGTGGCGCCTCATGGTCGGACACTCTTCCCTTCCTCAAAGCTTCAGATCCGGCGGTTTCGTGTATGTATATAATGTTTCCAGAAATTGGAATATGTGAACGCCGTTTTCAGATCCGACGGTTTCCCTTCCTCCAAGCTTCAGATCCGGTGGTTTCCCTTCCTCAACCGCCAACGCCGTGAGGTATTTCTCTCCCTTCTTCTCATTCCTGTTTTCAGAAATTTGAATCCGCCATTTATTCAAACTCTTCTTCTTCTTTGATTGTTGCGTAGATCACATCCCGTATAAGGGATCCCAGACGCCTTCGCCGTGGACCCTTGCCAGCCAACGGTGCTCCTCGAAATTTCTCCTCGCTACATTCTTTTCTCCCTGCCGACCAATTTCTAGGGTTTATAGAGTTTAGCAATTTTTCTCTATGTATTCTGACATTTGTTTCTTTCTCTGTGTTTACCAGCACAAATTCCTCTTGTGTTCGTCCTCTGGTTCGATGTGTTTGAGGCCTTGGAGGTATGATTTTGTGTTTGATTTTTTGGGGCTTTGAAAGCTCTTTATGAGTTTGGGGCTTTTCCGGTTTTTCGGTGTGTTGATTTGGTTTGTTGAATTTGATATGCAGGACTTGTTCAGGAGTAAAGCTCTTTATGAGTTTGAGGATTTCACTTAGACAAAATCAGCTCTCAATTAGATTATTGCAATTTTTTTTACAAGGTCTCTGTACTCAATGAGTTTAGTTTGTTTCCCCTTTCCATTAATATTTTTTTGACCTACTTATAATGTATGAAATTCATTTATGTATTTATATAGATTTTCCATATCATATGTATATATATAATGTTTCCAAAATACGAGGATACGGAATTTGCTATAAAATCATGAAACAAATGAAAATCGGCATTAGCCACGACTTTAGCCTCAAAAATAGCAATGACACTAACTTAGCCACAATTTTAGCTACACCTATGCCTTATTTGCAGCAACGAAATCAGCCATGACCTTAGCCACAAATTCAGCAATGGCCTAATTCCGAAGCTGATTTCGTTGCCTCAGACACGAGATTCAAATGTCCATCACCAGCCACGGGTGGCCCACCCGTGGCTTTTTCCGTGGCTAAACCGGTTAGCCACGGTCATTCGTGGCCAATGCCGTGACTATTTTCCGTAGCTAATTCCTGCGTTTTTAGTAGTAATATATCAAACATCCAAATCCAAGGTGATTTGCCCCTCCAAACTGACCGATCTTTGGGGATGTAGTGGGGTGTTCTAGGAGGACCTTGGGTTTTTCAACTTGATCTTTGGTAAGTCCTCTTGGTTCCTTTCAAAACTGAGTTCCAACATGTTTTATAACTCATTTTCTTCAACTTTGAGTAAGAATCTAAATCATGTTTTGGGATTTTTGGTGACAAAATGGCAAGGTGTTTGGAAGTTGTTCCGAAGGACTCCCGAGGGTGTTCTTGAATTATTTGTATGGGACTTTTCGAAGGTAATCTATCATCCACCTTCCCCTCTCTAGGATATATGTGTTTTGGTGTGGAAAAGGCTTAGAAAATGGAGCCTCTATATGTTTTGGTTGCGTTTTGTAGCAAAAATGTCAAAAAACAAAATGGATATATGTGCCTATGTAACTTGAACTTTATTTCCAATCCAACGATCTGATTCGGCTAAAATCCTAATATGATGTTCATGGCAATGTTATCTAACTGCCCTTCAAAAATAAGGACGATCCAACAGTTGGATTAAGAGTTATTATAATTTTAGTATGACTCGATTAAAAACTTGGTTAAGGGAATGCTAAGAATATGGTTAAATATATGATGGCATAACCGAAACTTAGATCATATAAAATACGAAAATGAAGTATACCCATAACTTGGCCAATAATAATGATGAAAAGATTAGGATTATGTGATGATATGACCCGGATTATAACTTGTTAAGTGTGGATACTTAACCAAGCTTATAAGTCCTTAAGCCATTAACCTTATGTGAATGTGTGTGATTATCTTGCGGTATGGGTTTATGTGATGCATTAATAAAAAGAACCTAATGTGAAATAATTACAATTGTTAGGCGCTTGATTCATGTTTACACTTGGTGCTTGTTGGTTTCCATGCTTACCTTCGGATTTCAGGTAAGTCCCCTGGACTTACTCATGAGGTTACTCGTGACACATGAGTGTCGTAACGAGATAAATTCATGCATATTTTACGACATAGAACTGTTGTAGGGTATAAACCGGAATTATAACATAGAACGGAACATAGGGAATAAAATGAACCCTTGTCTTCTCTTTGTCTTTGTTATAATAGGTGGCCATTGATGTCCATGTTTTGTGTCATGTTTTATATCTACTTTTATATCGATTTCTTCATGCATTTGGATTAGATTAATACAGAATCTGTGTAGTTTATGCTTATTTGCCAAATTATAGAGTCTACACTAGTTTTTATTTAATTTCGCAGAAAACGGACGCACTTTGGAGCTTAAAGGAACACTCATGAAGAAGCTAAGAATGGTGCAGCTGGAGAAAAGGCCATTTTTCGGCATTCGTCATTCTGAGTCAAGTTCTGATGTCTTCATGAGAGTTGTAGCCCTCAAAAAGAGCTTTCCAACGCATGCTCATATGCATCAATCCGACAAACGTGGACTCGGGAAAGTGCGTTTAAAGAACAGAGCAAGATGCTGAGAAGACTGATCGATATTGACCAAGGCTACTCGATATCGACCAAATCTTGGTCGAAAATTCCAAAATCGACCAGAATCGACCAGCAGACAAGGGTGCAACTCGATATCGACCTATAGTGGTCGATATCGACCAACAAAACCCACTCGATATTTCCCCAGGAAGCCTAGATCGAGTGACTGAGCTGGAGCTGGAAGAAGTGACTCGATATCGACCAGACGTGGTCGATATCGACCTAGTGCCAGTGACGTCATCAAGTCGATTCCGAGTTCTAATTAAAGTTCTATCCCGAATCCAATGGAGGTATTCACAAGAGGAGATTCCTTGCACATGAAAAGTTGAGAAATTTTATCTTTTTTATCTTTTTATTTATCCTAAGGGTGGAACAATTAATTACCCTAGGATTTATCTTGTTTTATCTAGTTTAGATTTATTCATTTCCTAGTAGATTTTATATCTTTAGATAGAAGATAGATATTCATTACCTTGATTAGAAAGGATTAAGGCCTATATATAAAGCCCATGGGGCTAGTTTTTATTCATTGAATTCTAGAGAAGGAGAAGAGGTAGCAAGTAGAGAGAGAGAGTGGAGGCCGAGTGAAGTTGTGAAGCGAGAGCGGAATTGGCTTCGTTCGGTTGTAAGCTTTTATTTAGTTTATTAATGCAAAGTTATTTCCTTTTATTATTGATGTCTTCCTTGCGATGAAGACCGAGTAGTCCACCTACTTCTAGGGTCGGGGTGAGCCCAACGATGGCCAAGCGTGTTTGAGGTAAAGATTCGACCTTGATTGTGCTTTGATCATCCACTGCATGTTATATGTTTATTACCTATTCAATAGAGATCTATGTTAACAACTTGGATTATAAACATAAAATCGGTAGATACAATTAGGGTTTCTGGAAAGAGTTGTCTAATTGTTGGAAAAGACGAAAGCTTGATCCTTTGATGAGATTGCACGATTATTGTTATTTATCTTACCTTATGCATGTTTGGTTATCGTTGTTGCAAACCCCGATCTTGGAAGTTTTCTTTTACACAAGTTTATTCCGAAATCCGCAAAGCTTTGTTCTTTTATTTTCCTACTGCTCCTACTCGATATTGACCATCTACTGGTCAATATCAACTTCTAATTCTCGATCCAGAAAGATCGTTGCTTGTTTATGTTTTTGTAGAAAATAGGTCGAAATCGACAAGGTTGGTCGATATCGAGCCACCCAGGTCGATATCGAGTGAATTTGGCCGAAATCGACTGACTTTCTACAAGCTGCCAGAAATCGAATAGACTTGGTCGATATCGACTACCACCAGTCGATATCGAGTAGGTCTCTTGAGTCGAAATTGACGTAAGATCTTTCCGCTGCCTGAGATCCGCTGACCAGCTTCCTCGAGGATCGAACCTGACTTCCTTTTGCTACATCGAGAGGGAGTCTTGAACATTATTTGCTGAGAACTGAATCGGTTTGCTTTACTTTATTTACATTCAATTTGCAATTTCGATTTCCTCTCTCAATAAATTGGCGTCGTTGCCGGGGAGATGGGAACCCCCCACCATATCGTGCTCCAGGACATCCAAAGAGGGACCAGCAGAAAGATGATCTACAGATGATCCTTGACGAGATGAGGAGGAATCAGGCACATTAGCAGCAGTCTACAAGCGCCATCAACAATCAACTCAAGAACATCAATACAAGATTTGGAGAACTGGACATCTGGAAGAGGAACATTGAGACTCAAATGGGTCAATTCGCGGCACAGATTCCACGACCGACCGGGCAGCTCCCTGGGCATACAGAACCAAATCCCAAGGGGCAACACAGACATGTCGCTGCTGTAAAGCTGAGGAGCGAACGCAAACTGCACGAAATGGAGATCGGAGAAGCAAAAGACGACACTGCAAAGCAAGTCGATATCGACCAACACCTGGTCGATATCGACCAACATCAAGTCGATATGGACCCTACTGCACCAGAAAACTCGAAACCGACCACGACAGTCGAAATTGACCAGAACCAGGTCGATATCGAGTCCCCTCCAATCGATATTGACCCGTCTGCAGCACCTCCGACAGCTGATTCCGCTCCAAAATCAAAGAAGATACTTCCTTTCCCTTCCAAGGCGCTGAAAGATCCCACTGCAGGTAGGTTTAAAAGATTTGTTAAGATGCTTCAGGAACTAAATGTTTCAATTCCTTTTACAGAATCTCTTCAGGAGATGCCTGCTTATGTCAAGTTCCTCAAGGAAATCCTTAGCAACAAGCGATCCATCACTGAAATCGCCGGCGACTGCAAAAGGATGGACTTCCCTGAGAAGAGACCTGGCCCTGGTAAGTTTTCTAGTACTGTGGGATTTGGACAATTTAAATATGAGGCATTGTGTGATCTAGGTGCAAGTTTGAGCATCATGCCCTTATCAATCTGGCAAAAGGTAAAGATAGGATCAATAGAGCATGTGGATGCCAAACTATACATGGCAAACAATAAGGTGGTTATCCCTACAGGTATGGTTGATAATGTCCATGTCCAGGTTGGTAAGTTCTATATTCCCACTTATTTCCTTGTTATAGATTGTGCGGAAGATCCTACTTGCCCTATTATTTTTGGTAGACCTTTTCTAGCTACTGCAGATGCCAAGATCAGCGTCAGGAAGCAATTGCTCACCTTCACGATAGGCGATGAGGTCTTAGATTTCTCTTTTGGTCCTAAAAAGGAGGAAATTCCATGGCTGGAGGTGAAAAGAATAGGCCACCACGGGGACGAACTGCAGACTTGCCAAAAGCCTAAGTATGGGGTCCCTGTACGTGATGTCAACCAATTCTACTCGACATCGACTGACCCTAAGCCCAAAGATTTCTGTTTTGGGCACGAAAAAGTAATTTCAGGTATGATTCCTACATCTCCTCTGTCCATTAATAAAATTAAGATTTTTAGAGGAGATAAGGTCCCTTGGAGAGCTAACCTGCGCAAGACTAGGACTGGAAGGAAGAAAAAGGAAGAGAGAGGACTCTATGCAAGGAACCACCTTTCAGCTGAGCTTGCATACTACAATCAGGACCTAGATGATCCAGGAGAAGGGCCAAGCACAAGAGGGCCCAACATTGAGGGCACCTAAGCACAAGCAGAGAAGTCGGCCTAGTGACTCTAAAATCTAGAGCATGTACATAAAACTTTTAAATTTTGGGACTTTAAAACATTTGGTTTTGGTTTTGGTTTTGGTTTTGGTTTTTGTCTTGAATACTTCATGTGGGAAATCTTGTTTTTGTGCGGAAACTAACTATTTTACAGGTCGAAAATACTGGAATCAAGTCGAAAATTTGGAGCAACCTGGTCGATATCGACCAACACTAGTCGATATCGACCTCTGAGGTAGAAATCGACCAGAGCAGAGAAGATAGATGCAGGTCGATTTCGACCAACCTTACTCGATATCGAGTAAGTTGGTCGATATCGACCCAAGTCCCAAATTTTGACTAAGTTGATCAGACGAGGAATCGGGTGAATTGCAGCCGATATCGACCTACACCGACTCGATATCGACTTCTGGCAACCTATAGCAGCCATATTTCAGCCCTACAGCGCATTATTCGGTGAGTTCCTTCCTTTACCTTTCTTTTATTTTATTTATACAGTGGGGACACTGTATATTCTAAGTATGGGGTGGAGGAAGAGCTCATTATCATTATTTTATGTTTTATTCTTGTTTCTGTTCTTACATGGTGAATTTTGGGTGAATTTTTAATTTTTGTACATAATGATTAAACCCAAAGTTTGTTTTATGAGACATCTCCCAATGCTTGTAAATTGTCTAAAGAAATAGAGTCATGGAAGCTTATATTGAACTCACCGATGCAAAATTGGATTCATTAGAGATATAGCATGAAATTGCCTAGTAAAGGGAAGTCACAATGAAATGCATATTTTGTTGAAACCATGAAAGGAGGTAAAATTTGATGTTGCTTTTGACATGTTGCATGATAAGAGGATGAAGGACTTTATATTTCCATATAACACTCATATTGTTATATTCCTAACCATACCTATGCTATTGCATCACACAAAGCCATATTATGTGCCTTATTTCATATATGGAGTTTGCTCCACATGATCTAAATATTGCCCATTCTTTACTTTATTTCCTATCCGGGGATTATGTTGAGAATGATGTTACATTATGGAGATTATTATATGGTTGTTGTATTGTTTTATATCATATATGGAGTTTGGAAAGATTGTTTGAAATATATGGAAAATTTAATGAGTGAGAAAAAATCCGATCACCTCAGGAGATAAAGGTAGATCGACCCTGCTCGCTGAGATAATAGTTCGGCGAGATGGGACACCAGGTGAGGAGTCCGAAGCACTAAGTATCCAGGGCCATTCATGACACCCATATTGACGACTCGCGAGAAGGCAATGCTGAGATTAAAGAGGTAAAAGCATAATATTGAAAAAAAACAATGAGCGATGAGAGAAAGGTGAGAAATCAAAGGAAGAAGGAATGTGATATGAAAAGTACTCCATTTCCTCGGATCATTAGCACCACATTGCCAAAAATTGCCCACCTTTAGCCTTTTACCAAATCTAATCCTTATTGAGCTTAAATAAAGTCTTCTTGATTATTAATGCTTTGTCACATGAATTGTTTTTGCATAAACCTCCTTTTGTGAGTAGATATTGCTTTTATTGCACATGTATGGATTTGTGGCATTAATACCTTTTCAATGATGGTAATTGATTGCATGGACATATAAGAATGAATCTATGATGTTGAGAGTTTTGAATTCTTCCCCTGAATGACCATCCAAGTTATTGCTTGGGGACAAGCAAGCTTAAGTATGGGGTGATTTGATGTCCATGTTTTGTGCCATGTTTTATATCTACTTTTATATCGATTTCTGCATGCATTTCATGCATTTGGGTTAGATTAATACAGAATCTGTGTAGTTTATGCTTATTTGCCAAATTATAGAGTCTACAGTAGTTTTTATTTAATTTCGCAGAAATCGGACGCACTTTGGAGCTTAAAGGAAAACTCATGAAGAAGCTAAGGATGATGCAGCTGTAGAAAAGGCCATTTTTCGGCATTCATATTCTTAGTCAAGTTCTGATGTCTTCATGAGAGTTGTAGCCCTCGAAAAGAGCTTTCCAACGCATGCTCATGTGCGTCAATCCGACGAATGAGGACTCGGGAAAGTGCGTTTAAAAAATAGAGCAGGATGTTGAGAAGACTGGTCGATATCGACCAAGGCTACTAGATATCGACCAAATCTTGGTCGAAAATTCCAGAATCGACCAGCAGACAAGGGTGCAACTCAATATCGACCTATAGTGGTCGATATCAACCAACAAAACCCACTCGATATTTCCCCAGGAAGCCGAGATCGAGTGACTGAGCTGAAGCCGAAAGAAGTGACTCGATATCGACCAGACGTGGTCGATATCGACCTAGTGCCAGTGAAGTCATCAAGTCGATTCCGAGTTCTAATTAAAGTTCTATCCCGAATCCAATGGATGTATTCACAAGAGGAGATTCTTTGCACATGAAGAGTTGAGAGATTTTATCTTTTTATTTATCCTAAGGGTGGAACAATTAATTACCCTAGGATTTATCTTGTTTTATCTAGTTTAGATTTATTTATTTCTTAGTAGATTTTATATCTTTAGATAGAAGATAGATATTCCTTACCTTGATTAGCAAGGATTAAGACCTATAAATAAAGCCAATGGGGCTAGTTTTTATTCATTGAATTCTAGAGAAGGAGAAGAGGTAGCAAGTAGAGAGAGAGAGAGAGAGAGAGAGAGAGAGAGAGAGAGAGGAGGCTGAGTGAAGTTGTGAAGCGAGAGCGGAATTGGCTTCGTTCGGTTGTAAGCTTTTATTTAGTTTATTAATGCAAAGTTATTTCCTTTTATTATTGATGTCTTTCCTTGCGATGAAGACCGAGTAGTTCATCTATTTCTAGGGTCGGGGTGAGCCCAACGATGGCCAAGCGTGTTTGAGGTAAAGATTCGACCTTTATTGTGCTTCGATCATCCACTACCTGTTATATGTTTATTACCTATTCAATAGAGATCCATGTTAACAACTTGGATTATAAACATAAAATCGGTAGATACAATTAGGGTTTCTTGAAAGAGTTGTCTAATTGTTGGAAAAGGCGAAAGCTTGATCCTTTGATGAGATTGCATGATTATTGTTATTTATCTTACATTATGCATGTTTGGTTATCGTTGTTGCAAACCCCGATCTTGGAAGTTTTCTTTTACATAAGTTTATTCCGAAATCCGCAAAGCTTTGTTCTTTTATTTTCCTACTGCTCCTACTCGATATTGACCATCTACTGGTCGATATCGACTTCTAATTCTCGATCCAGAAAGATCGCTGCTTGTTTGTGTTTCTGTAGAAAATAGGTCGAAATCGACAAGACTGGTCGATATCGAGCCACCCAGGTCGATATCGAGTGACTTTGGCTGAAATCGACTGACTTTCTGCCTGCTGCCAGAAATCGACTAGACTTGGTCGATATCGACTACCACCAGTCGATATCGAGTAGGTCTCCTGAGTCGAAATCGACGTAAGATCTTTCCGCTGCCTGAGATCTGCTGATCAGCTTCCTCGAGGATGGAACCTGACTTCCTTTTGCTACATCGGGAGGGAGTCTTGAACATTATTTGCTGAGAACTAAATCGGTTTGCTTTACTTTATTTACATTCAATTTGCAATCTCGATTTCCTCTCTCAACAACCATCCTATTCTATGTTGTTGTGTGGTGATTATCGGGATTCCCTAAAGGCTGCAGCGTAGCCAAACCTTCGAGCATTCGATAAAGGTTGGCACATCCTCCAAGAATTTGGTGATAAAAGGTGGTCTAACCTCCAAGCATTTGGAAAGGGATTATATGGTTGATTGTTATCATTTGGGTACCCATTACCGCATTTATTTATATATTCAGATTATGCCTTAGGAGCATGATAGTGTATTTACAGTTTTATTGCATCACGTTTATATGCCTTTTTACGTACCCGCAGAGTATGCTGGTGCATACGTGTATGAGTAATCAATGATTGGCCCCATTATCTTTCTTGTTTTTAGATTCAGGTACCCCCGATACCCGATATGCGTGATCATATGTGGATGTTTGTCGAGCATAGCCTATGGGACGATAGAGTGAGAGAGACATGGACCATGTTTTAGTATTTTCTCGCTACTTATTACTTTTGCGTTTTGACCCGTCTAGGCCGCGGCATGTGTTGTACTTTAATTCCGCATTTATCTTCCGCTCAAAAACCGTTTTGCGATAGTTACCTAGGACAAGTTCTAGCCTCCAATGGGCATGTGTTTGCTTTGGGGTTCGAAATCCCCGTTTTAACAACTTATCTACGTTTCCGCTAAATAAATAATCTAAGTAATAACTCGTACTCGATCGTAAGATCTAAAGCTCACGGAAGAATTCAAAACTCTTCCTTAACGTACCCCGAATAACCGGATCATCCGAACATTATTAATCCTCTAAGTGGATTAATGGAGGCATATTCGGATATCCAAACTTTTGGGTCATTACAAAGTTGGTATCAGAGCCAAGGTTGCTCAACCTGAGTACGCACGAGTTATAAAACATTTTCAAAACCCGCCCACCGTTTTGGAAGTTTTAAAGGATTTTAAAAGGTTTTAAAGGGCAAAGTTGAAAACCCTTTGGAAATGAAAATGAACTAGGATCCTTCTAGATGAGAGATAGACATCTTATAGAGATGTAGAACGGGATTCTGGTAGGCAAAATACTAGTTTTCCTTTAGAAGAAGACTCCAAGGGAGCAACCATAGTGGTTGGAGTGGGATAGGATTTAGAGGCGGGCTCGCCAAGTTATCCCTCGAAGGATAGCTATCTAGTTAGCTTCCTTGCGATATAAAACTGTGCCTGTTAGTCATCCCCTTAATTGAAGGGGTGTAATTATGTGAAATGAATGTGTCTCAGGGCCGTCTTCCTTGAAGAAGACGTTTTATTGAGGTGTATATTGAGTACACTTATATGTTCAGTTGTACCATGGTTGAGACGAGAGGACAGACTGGTCCCAGAGATGCGAGCGGCCGAGGTAGAGGTCGAGGTAGAGCTCGTGGAGGTCGTACCACTGGAGATAGACAAACTGAGACTCAGACTGAGCTACCTACCGATAGAGCTGGGTTAGAGCAGTTGGTGCGCACGCTGATGGCGTCGATGCAACAACAGCAGTAGGATTAGGAGAGTGCACCCGGAGGGGGTGACCGTAGAGAGCAGCAGTAGACCGAGACCCCGCCTGGGGGAGACCAGCGACAGGGTCAGGAGGAGGAGCCTAGATATAAGGGACGTCGTGTGGATTGGGTGAAGAGGTTCGCCTAGAGTAGCCTGCCACTGTTTCTAGGTAGTCCGGGAGAGGACGCAGAGCAGTGGTTTTATATGAACGAGGGGTTGTTCGAGCAGCTGGCCGTACCCGAGGCTGAGCATCAGAGACTCGTAGTGGGACAGCTGCAGTATGCTGCATTTGACACATGGAGAGTCTGCAGAGTTGAGAGAGAGGCCTGGACATATGCTGAGTTCAGGGAGATGATGCTACGCGAGTATTGCACACCAGGGACGCAGAATGTCCGAGAGACTGCCTTATACGATTGTGGTTACGATCCCTCTCTTTCTATCACCCAGGTCGTTCAGCAGTTTAAGGTCGAGTTAGTATACTGTGGGGAGCTTTGCAGGACGGATACTGCGAAGATTAGGATGTTATCGAGGAGGCTTCCTCAGGAGGTTCTGCTGCACGCTTCCCACCTAGGGTCTTTTACCTTTGATAGGTTTCTAGATGTTGTGTTTAGATATGATCAGCAGCTGCAGCTGGGTAGTTCGAGTTCCCGCTCCACACGCGCTCCTTCATGTGGGAAGAGGACGCGACCTGCAGAGAGGAGGTCTAAGGGAGGCACTTGGATCAGGCCAGTGGCAAGAGGAGGAGGACATGGCTGTAGAGGCACCGCACCCTTTCCAGCTATACCGGTGTCGTCTTACAAAGAGGCGAAGGTGATGGCTGTCACCTGTCACGGATGTTACGAGGAGGGTTGCTATCATTCAGCGTGCCCGAGGAAGGCGATGGCCTGTTATACCTACGGGGTACTTGGGCACCGTTCTATTGTCTGTCCACAGGGCAAGGCCCCATCTACATCATCAGCTGCACCTACCTTACGCCTTCCGGAGGCTCCGCAACAGTCTCAGACACAGCACCAGCAAGGCCAAGGGAGAGGGACTTCCGTGGGCCAGGGACGGGAAGATGGTGGATAGCGTTGATTTTTTTAGATTTGTTTTTCCAAATATGTTATAATAATCATGTAGATGTTAAATATATTTTTTAAAATTTTTTTAATATTAATTTAAGAGTAAAATATTTTCATGGGACGGGGTTTTGGGGCGAGATTATAGGGAAGATGATATGCACTGATTAGTGCATGCCTAGCTATCTATGTCTTATCACATTTCTTTTTCAAATTCACGGTTTTTTTTAAGGAGAGGGCACAATTTCATTCAAATTTACGTACTATAATTTTTTTTCCACATTGTCGTACGCGTAGTGCACACTTGCGCCGACTATTGGTGGGGCCTTCTTTCAATGTACCCGGGATATGCATTCATGAAAACTTTCCGTGCAATCGACGATATATTCGCCGTGTGAATAGCAATACGATTCTTTCTTTACACGCAAATGTATTGGATATGTCAATATTTTTTTTAATGTTTAGGAATAGAATCTTGGGGTCATTTGTTTATATAAGAGGGGAATGGAAAGATAAGGTATCAAATTTTACATATAAAATGAATATGATCATCGTTTTTTGTGAGCTTGGAGGAGGGGGTGGGGAGATTATTAGACCATCCTAAAGGTATTAATTATCATCCTTCAAATTAGGGAATATAAGGATAACAAATTTTGTATCAAAAATGAGAGAAGAAAGGGAATGATTAGACTGGTGATCAATGCATCTTAACTTAAATATGGACTACATTCATAAGGGTAATCATTACCTTTCTCTACCAAAAAATCAAACAGGGTTAATTTCCATAAATATATAAATTATCCAACTAATCATTGTCATCCATTAGGTTTTTAATCCAATTGCTACAAATTGGTGTAAATGCCACTGTATATTAAAGTTCCCTCAAAAGTAAAATTAAAGATAGACAAATTGGTACAAAAACTTAACTTAAATCAACATATCTGTATAATCAACAAACACATACTCGTACAAGTTTACAGTGTATAGCCCCACAAATTCAGGAGTTGCCTAATGGTTGATTCACTGATGATCCTCTAAATCTGGAAGATCGTCTTTTTTACCCTTCAAAAATAACCCCATTTGCCCTTTCAATGGAAGACCGTTTCAAGGAATGTGATTAGAGCTTTTACTGTGCTGCAAAAAGACATCAAAAGCTCCCCCAAAGTAAGGCACGACAGGATCAATGGAAACAGGTGAAGGGACGTATCATGTATTGGCAATGGTAGTAAATCATTGCACTTGCTTTCTTTTAATCTGTTCTTGGCCGGGTTGAGCTGCTATTTTGATTGTACAATGGTAAGATCCATCTCGACCCATGCTTCTTCCTCCCGATACACCGCCAATATAGCAGGAATGCTGCTGCCAACACACAAATGGGAATCGCCCACCTGCCATGACACCGAGAAGAAATGCAAGCGGGTTAGGGTTCCCATGTAATTTTTTTCATCTACGATCACAGCACGTCAACTGGATCAGGCAAATAAGGTTCCACGTCAATTGGGGAGGTCGAATTTTAGTTGGAACTTTCAAATAAGATAGTTTTTTTTGTCTCGATCTGAAAGGCGACGGACTCTTAACATTAAAATTACCATGCCAAATTCTTGGAAGGGCAGGTTTTAACCGTTAGGTCATTGGATTTTAATTTATTTCACACTGATTAACCTCACATTGAGGTTGTTTCAGATGTATTTCATTTACAAGTTGTTTCCTTACATGTTGGGAAATGCTCAATCCAAATCGTAAAATTCTTGGTCTAGCTCGGGTTAGGTTCTACCAGGACTCTGGCCACACAAATCTATCCTATTCAATTTCAATCTACTAAATTTAGGATGGAGGAAAAAGTGTTTACCTGTCCAGATCAAGTAACGGGCTATAGACGACTGTTTCCCAAGTCGCGACAATGACGTGCCACACCGGGTTGTAATATAATGACTCAGCTGACCAAAACATCCGAGTATATGTCTCCAGGAAAATAAACATCACCCATGCCCCGATCTCGACCAATATGAACTTTATAACAAATCTTCCAAGCACCACCATGACCAGGGAGAAGGCTACCAACCAATTGAACAGCCGGTTGTTGTACTCCCTGATGAACAAAGACTGCGACTTTCCTAACAACTGCACAAATCACATAACAACAAATCAGGTGTGAAGTTCCATGACAATTTTTCTGCAGTGATCTTGGGCTAAATGATCAACTTGGACAGCTTTATATCTCACCTTTGACATTCGGAGCTCGTAACCGGCCTTGGAAGGACCAATGCATTGTTGCTCAAAGGTTCGGTTACACTGAAGATAACCTGCAGTGAATTTTGCCATTGAAGGAAGTCTAAGGACTTGAAGTTGGTCCATCTTATCCTCACAGTTTGTATAGTGTGTCTCACAGAGCTTTGATGAGTGGTATTCATTTGCAAGGACAAAATTCTTGTACACCTATATAACACAAGGGAAAATTGGTCAAATGATGCATTCTTTTGTTTTGACTGTTGACATTTGCCCCTTAACAATCAACATAGCTTTGAAGCTTTTGATTGACTCGAGTAGACATTGAAATTCCAAATGTGAGATCATTTGAATACATTACCTTCTCAATCTCTTCATTCAACTTGTCAACAGATTTCTTAGCATGATGGCGACCAAAATGCTGCTGTTCAAACATTTTCAAAGCTGCATTTCTAGCCTCTTCATGTGAATCATGGAGTGATTCTTCAGATGTAGGCAACCTCAAACCAGACATCCCATCATTATACAACTTTAGACACCTCTCAAGTATACCCTTATTGAAAACCTCAACAAGAGATCCAGTTGACGGAATTTCTCCTTTATTCAAGGCTTCAATAATCTGAAACAGTCGAGAATGTTATCATAGCAGATCAGAAGCCAGTAAAATAAGAAATCTAGAACAAAAGAACATGACTCTTAGTCTAAAGATCATAAGGTCCAAGAGTCAACTGGAAACCGACAATCGAAAGGGTGTGTTTGGATTCCTATTACATTAAATTATAATGCAATTATTTCACAAATTGCAAAGTGGGTGTTTGCATGCCACAATTTTGCAAGGTATTTTTTTCAGAATGCACTTTAATTTAGAACACCTTGTAAATTGTACAACCAAATACCAACTTTTTAATTTGCATTACAATTTAATACAATTGTCATCCAAACACATGTATTACAGAACTGTATAATGGAGAAGCATTTCCAAAAACCCTGTTTAGTAAAAACGCAACCTGATATCAATAAATATAGGCACCTGTTGCAGAAAAGAAACAAATTCCTTCCCGTTCAAAGCTTTTCCTTGCACAAGTTTGGGGCGAATAATTGAAGTAACGATCTCCTTCAACTGCTCCCTCTTTTGGAGATATGCTTTCTCAAGATCAGCATCACTCAATTCGCAGAGTTTTGTCCGCTGGAGATGAGGCTGTTTAGAAATCAAATAAGCAAACTCATTAGGTGTCCTGCTCCAAGCTTGTCAAATCAGATTTCTAATTCCTATATGTTTAGGGAATTCAATAATCATCACAATTCACAGATGTCTAGCGGAGATTCAGTGTTGAAAGCTGAAGCAATATCAGCTCACTGAATCAGTGTTAAACTTCGACTCCATAAACCAGGCTTATATTTCCAACGCATCACGACAGTATGGCAACTATGAATGTAATGAAAGAAGAATCAAGAGACTAAGCATGGAAAGCCGTACTTGAGGTAAGCTAAAAGCTGTGCTGTTATCGCCCATTATAGCCAAAGATTGTCGGATCTGATTGACCTATTGAATGAGCAAAACATTTATTTTCAGATTTCATGCAAGCCAAGCAGTTATGCAATCACATGTAACCATATTTCAAAATACCTGGTCAATATTTTTGTCCCCTGCAAATACAACAGAAAAAAAAATATATATGTTAATGAAATACAACGAAAAGAATTGCATAAACAGTTTATAGTTGTATATAAAAGCAAGCAGGACAAACCGTTTTCATTTGGGACCAGCTTGAGGGCTTCTGTTACCATTTGTTGCACTGATTTCCCTTCTGCATGATCAAAGGTAATCAGTCTTAGCATTCCATTAGCAAATATATCTTATAGATACAAAGAAAGAATGCACTTGTGACCTTATATCCAATTGGAAACCAAATAATCAACTTTCTTGTTAGGGAAAAAGTTTCTCCAGGGTAGAAGGGTCCAATCGAATACTAATCATTTAAACATTTGGAATATTATCAATGATTACTAAGAATTTCATAGTTTGGTCAGTGGATTATAATCTAGTTGAAGATTATTTAGGAGATGGGCATTAAATTGTTCAAAAGGGTTTATTGTCTCAAAGAAACAAAATAAACTTCCAAAATAAATATATCTCTTGAAAGAACCACTAGACAAACATAATTGAATATTGATCATCATACAGTTTTCGACCCTAAGAAATGTAAATCTAATACAGTTTCTCATATTGTTCCTAGGGGAAACTGCCAACTTAATAGGATATCTTTGAAGAAACAACTTACGAAGAAAATCACGCTGTATTAACCATATAAGTTTAGCAGGCTCAAAGGCAATATCTTGTCCCTGCAAATGCAAAATATATCTCATTCAAGAATAGGAAGAACAGCAGGCAAAAGAAATAGCACAATTTTTTTTCGAATCATTTACTCCTACAGGCACCAAATAATTAGTGCTTAGTGCTTACCTTAACTCTGATCGGTGCAAGGTTTTCAATGAAACAAGAAAGAAGAACAAAGTCAGTATTGCATCCAAAATATTGCAAAGAGAGAGAACATAACAAGGAAATAAAATCATCACGGATTCAGTCATTCAATGATATTATGAAGTACAAATAAAAACTTTCTAGTTTCTACTTAGTCCATTCTCTCCCAGGCAGAGCCAAATACTGATATATAGGAAACCGTATAAAAAAATTGTTTAAAATTGTTAAAATAATGAGCAAGAAGCCAATATCATTCTGACCTTCCATAGAATTCTTCAGCAAGCTCAACGGCAAATGATAGTCTTGATATGTCAGCTTCACGCACCTGAAATACAAATAAACAGATGAGCATTGCGACAACAATGGGATGAGATAATAAAACAAAAAAGATGAAAGGATACTTAATTCTCAAAAACAGAAAAATGCCCAAGCACAGTGACCTATGTATTACAATTTCCTGAATTCACGGAATAGGTACATAACTAAAACAATACAAAAGATAAAACTTGGGCAGAAACAAAGTGACAAGACTGTTACTGGCAGAGAAACAAACCGTCTCAGGCAAGTTATAGACAAGCACAGAGCTCATGACAGTTGCGAGTGCAAAAATCCTGCAATTGTAAATTATAATAGTGAAGTTGCAGGCAAATTTACACAAAAACAATTAGTTAGTCAAATCAACAGATTACCAGATAATTACCGGTCATCATAGACACTTGACTTTCCAATACTCTCAAATCCTTCAGTATCAAGGTAGATTACTGATACCTTTTCACCATTAATCTTCATTTCTATAGGGATGCCCCAGACCCAAATCCCTGCAAACCAAACCCAAGGTTTTTACATTAGAACTAATAACACACTTTATCATCCTTGAGAACAACTTAAATTTGAAAAGGCAGAAAATATCCATGAGACTGGAAACCAACAGAGCACCAACCTTTTGTTTTTGTATCACGCATGTGCCCAACACCAAAACCTGCAGTCTTCCTTGTTAAAAGCAATACACTTGTGTAACAAGTAGTTCACATGCAAATCCTTCAGAAAGAACGGAAGCTCACCTTCATTACAAGAGAGGGAGAGTAACTGATTAAGCAGGAAGGACTTTCCAGAACGGTACGGACCAATAACCTGACCATATAACAAAGGGAAAATTAAAACAAAATTGGTCATAACAGAGAATATTTTGTTCCCAAGAGGAGAGCCATTTGAAGAAACCTATCCGCCCAAAACTGTCTTATAACATTGCCTAATGTTTGGCCATTTAGAAAACCTAAACTCTATAAAGATTATACCAAATTTGAGGCATCAATCAACTCAAGCTTAATATCAATTATCCTGGACAGGGACTCTTATTTGGAGGATGAAAAATGCAGCCTTGATGAAGTTCAAACGCATGAAAGATTGAGAATGTGGAAGTGAGTGAAATCAACATGCACATGAAGTATGTTTGTGGATGCTATAGGTGGAATGAGGAAGGGCATTTGGTGATTCACTTTAGTCGGAAATTAGACAGGCACACAAGGGTCTGAAGTTCTTCATTCTAAGAAAAAACTAATTCAACCATGAAAAGTGCCGAAATCATCAAAACAACATTCATATCGACAAAAGAGATATCAACTTACAGCAACAGCTGCTATTGGGGTTTTTATTCTCTCAATAGCCTCCAATCCTTCTCTGGAAAGACGTAATTTTGTATGACCAGGATCAGGCTCAACAATGGGAAACCTTAAGCCAAATAAAACCAATATCAGTCTCAAAAATAAATATTTCTACTTACTATCGCAATTTCTGACTTTGTGCACCTGGCTGCCAAGGCACAGCACCTTACCACACCTGCTTGCCTAAGGCTAGGCAGGCGTTGGCTTGGCTCAAGCACCCAAGTACTAGCCTTGGCGCACCTGCGCTGACCTTCTCACAAACTGAGCGTGGTAAAGCTAACAGCATAATAATAGTGTAAAGACAACTTAGTAGATGGGAAAGAGGGATGAAAGAATACAGAATCATTTCTTATACAGTATGAAACAAGCATATCCCAAAATTTATTAGTTTTCATATGCATTTGATTTTCTATTTGGACATGGATACCAAAAAATAAATTAGAAAAAATTGAGGAATTGACTCAAGGAAAAAACAGTACTACATTCAATGTAAAGAAAGTTCTTGAGGCATAGGTAGTGGCACTAGAAGTGAGATATATATGTAGTTGACACTTCCTAGTATAAAAGTATCATCTATTCCATAAATGCAATACTAATGTATCGACATAAAATGTGCACTGTACATCATTGTAGCTAAGAAACAACAACAAAAAGAGTTGACACAAATTAAGGCCAAACATTACACTTGAAGCATCAAGGGCACACGAATTCCAAATTCAGGCCATTTCCATCCAAAGGCAAACACACCCAAAAAGTTTCTCCAAACATACAATGACCAAAGTAATAAATAGGTAACAACATGAAAGAATCAGCAGAAATTCCAATGAAAAATAAAGAGGAGAAGTTCACATACGCTTGATGGAAGTCATCGATTGAGAGCGACCCAGATGCAAAGAAGCCGACATAAAGGACGCATCCCACAAAAACCCAGCTCGAAAATTTCATGGCTCGGTCGAAATCTTTACAAGATTATGATCTTTCCGACAGCAAGGTCAATTCAACGGATAAATATGAGATCCCAGATGAGTGTGTTCGAAAACAAGCCAAAAGACCCAGCAAAGAAAACCCAAGAAGATAAATTTGAATACATTAGGAAGAGGAGGAGAAACAAATGGGATCTGAGCAAGCCATTGACGGGATCTCTGGTGCCCAAACCCAATGAACCCCAACGCTCCTTTTTCCCCTCTCTCTCTGCGTTGGTTATGCTTGTGGAATGGGGCGGTTTAAAATGGGGGGTTTGTCTTCCGAAGTGAGGAGACGAAGGCAAATTAAGGGACGACAGATCTCAGACCTCGGCGATGCTTTCCGAAAACAGTCTGAGAAATGGATCGACAACGGGGAAAAAAGTCAGAAGATGGGATTTTGACCGTCTATGATTTTGTGTTCCGGACTCCAGCGGCGAGGATTAAAAAATTTCCCGGATCCATATATGCTTACCGGAAAAATTGGGTTCAAATTCGGAAATAGGGACCTAGAATTCCTTGGGAGCAAGTCAAAGAGTTAGAGAATTGAGAATTATTGATGAATATTTTTCTCTTTTCGGGCAAAAAAGATTAATTTTCACAAATCTTCGTTCCAAAAACTCAATCGCTAGAATACAATTATACAAGCACTAAAAAAAATCCTTCAAATACCAAATATTAGTTCCTTAAACATTACCTAGGTTGTGTCCTATCATCAACGAAAAGGTCAATAGATAAATTTTTGAACACGTAGTTTGTAAATCAAATGAACAAATTTCGAAATAGAGGACAAATGTTCTCTCACATTATGGTCGCTCGTCTTCATCAACTCAAATTTATCATCAAAGTCATTGTACATCATGCAAAACTTCGTACTTCCAACCAACATTAATAAAGAACTAGACCAAATTAATAGAACTTTGTTTTTTAAACAATAACCAACAACATAAACCATTAATTAGTTAGGATGAAATCTGTAAACCTAAATCCAATGATGAATTGAGAATAAGAAAATCTAGAGATATGAACGAAGCACTTAGTTGAAACTCATGTGGATAACCCTAGCTGAACCAGAGAGTCATTGGCTTAATATTATACGGCATAAATATTTAAAGGAAATCAATATTCTATAATACAAGAGAAAGGGCATCGCATCGTGGCAATGGAGAAACATTAGCTCCCTTATCGAAAAATTCAAAATGGAACTAGTATGGTCCATCAAATTGGAAAATCAATCAACTTTTGAAAAGATAACGGAGTATCGACCACGTCACTATGTAAAGTAGCATATTCGTTAAACTATATTGATGTGAACGCAAAGGTAAGTGATTACATCATAGGAGGAAGATGGTGGAGGGAAAAACTAAATCAAGTGTTAGACCATGACCTGGTCAAGGAAATAATGGATATATCCCCATTACAGTCAACTCGTTCCTTGACAGACTATATTGATGGTCTAATAGAGATTGGTGGTTCACAACGATCAGTGCAATGAAAATAATAACCTATCTGGATAGAATAAAGGAAGCCCCGAACAAGTTGATTTGGAAACTCAACACTATAGCTAAAATTAAAAAAAAATTCTATGGAAGGTTTGCGAAAAAGGGATGCGGACAAAAGATAGGCTAATAAATAGAGGACTTCCAATCACCACAAGTTGTACTATTTGTGATGGACATGTTGAGGACGAAGTGCATCTTTTACTTGAATGTAGATTCACAAAAGGATGGTATTTAAATAGCAAAAAATATATGAAACAATACAAACAATGTTAGACACAATAAGAGATATCAAGCTAATAATGAGACAACTGGGTGAAACACTTGATAGGGATGAGAAAGAAACAATGGCAACAAAATGATGAGCAATGCGGTACTAGCGTAATTAGATCACGATCCGTGGGGGACTAATTCCATCAAAACTCGAGATATCAAAATTCATTTGTTCAACACGAGAAAATTGGAGGAAAGCATGTAAGGAAGAAGAAAATGCGGAACCGAAAGTTCACTCCTAAATTAAATTGGGTAAATTGATTCAATTTTTATGCATTTTATAGTTTTTTGGTGACTTGAATATATCTCTCTCTTCTATCTAGTTTTCTAGAGAGAGAGGTTGTAAACACCCATTCGGAGCCTAAATCTAGCACGATTGTGTTGATTGTCTCAATCGTTGCTCCAAATCATCTCTCCATTAAATTCTTCTAGGCTATTGTCGGGCTCTCTTCCTTCTTCTCGGCGGGATTCTAGAGTCATCTTCATACTTTGGAAATGGTTGTTAGGATGGCCTAGAGGTGTCTTGGTCTTCTCTGCCGGGTTGGGTGCTTCCGGGGTCTCCAGTTGCCGCCTGCTGGCTCCCCTACTTTTCCTATTTGTTTCATCCAATTAAAGCCTTTTTCTCCTCTGATTGCCGGTGTTTTTAGTCAATTCTCCTAACCCCCTTTTATGCAAACTCGATTCCACTAGAGGAGTGACCAGTTGGTTCACCAAACTCCGACCTAACGTCACACGTTCTCCAGGTCCGAAGGGATCCAGTGTCCAACTACCGACTCCTCCCGAAATTGCGTTATCGGAGCCGAGCCAGGAATAACCGTTAGTGGAGTCATAATTTCCTCCTTCTGCTTCTAAATGTGCTATGTTTCGGCCCCTTCTCCTGTCTAGGCGGGTTGCCGGTGCCGTTTGACCTTCTATCCGCCCCTTGGAGTCGTCGTCGCCGGTTACTCTGTCTCTCCGTTCGTCATCGTTGACTTCGGTGTTCAATCCTCTCCCGTGTCTTTCGCCGGACCCCTGGCTACCTCAATAACGATATGTGGTGCTCATATAACGGTATGTTGTGTCTTTCTTTCTTTTTTCTTTTCGTTTCAGCACTTTTCGTTGTGCAACTATAACGGTATGTGGTGCTCATATAACATTTTGTTGTGCAAATGTAATATTTTTTTCCGCGCTTTTTTTTCTTTCGTTTCAGTACTTTTTGTTGTCCAAATATAACGATATGTTGTGCTCATATAACATTTTCTTGTGCAAATATAATTTTATGTTGTGCAAATGTAATATTTTTTTCGCACTTTTTTTTTCCGTTTCAATACTTTTTGTTGTGCAAATATAACTTGAAGTTGTGCACACATATAACATTATGTTGTGCGTCAGCATTTTTTTTTTCGTGTTAGCACTGATCGTGTCAGCACTTTCTATTAGGCATCAACATTTTTTTTCGTGTCAGCACTTTTTTTATCGTGTTAATGCTGACACCGTTATTAGGGGGCGGTATTACAAAATTGTGCAAATTACTAAAAAATGTAAACTTTAGTCTATGCGGGATTCGAATTCACGTATTTGCGTATAACACACATCGCTCTACCATTGAGCTAAAAGGCTTTTAAAGCTCAATAATTACTAGATCTATTGGGCATATCTTCCTGATTAAGAATTATTATAAATTGTATCAATTTGGTTTTATGGTTAAATTTAGTTTTCTAATTGAACAACGCAACAGTATGCTAGATGGATGATAATTGTATTCTAGGTCAGTTCAATACGGAGTATCATAGGTGCCTTCTTGTACCAGAAAGTTATTAGTTGTACAACCATTGACCAAGCTTGATCAAAGATTAAAAAGGAAAAGAAAATAGCATCACAAGAAAATACTGTAAAAAAATGTTATAATATTATTATTATATGTGTGGATATACATGGAAACCCTAGTTATAATTGAGGCCCAAGACTTGTAATCCCTATAAATAGGGCTCGTTGTTAACCCTAATAGATGATCAGTTTTCTCCCCTCTTTCTATTCTCTTTTGGTTATTACACGTTTCTAAAAGCTAAAACCCTAATTTTTCAGATATGCGGCTAGGGCTCCACTATCACAAACTGATTGTAATTTTCTACAGCATCGATCCGAAAATCCACCGCCTCCCATCAGATCAACTCCAGAAAGATTAATAAACACAAAGGTTTGGTCTTTGATTCGCTTTTGATACGGTACGTGCGTTCAGTTTATTTCTAAATTTCATGCACGCCTTTGATTTTCCTAACTTGTGAACTCTCTGCTTACCGTAATTGATTACTCTGTTCGTGGCAAGAATTAATTAATGTGCTTCATCATGTTCTTTTACGTACTTGATTGATTCCGTAATTGATTACGAAATTTTGATTACCACTAGTTATACCAATTACTCTGTAATTAAATTAATTGTTCCTCCTACTGTAATTAATTGTTTTCGTAATTGAATTCATCTTTTCCGTCATGAAATTCATCTTGCATACAAAATTCATCTTGAATTCATCCTGTTTAATTCATTCATGTTTTATATACATGTTATGATGACATCAGTACTATACATATATTATCTATATGTTTTAATGTATGTTTTCCGCTATTTATATATATGTATGTATATAATAATCCCCTGAAGAGGATAAATTAATCTTAATCCCAGAATTGGATGAATCAATCGAATTTGTAATATCATGAAGCGGATAAACTAATCCCAATAAACTAATCTCAATTCCTGAAGTGATTTAATCAATTGAATTTGTACTATCCCTTGAAGTGGATAAACCAATCCCAATCCCCATCAATAGGCTTTAACAATTGGTGTACGCTTCCTTGTTGGGTGATTAATGCAAGCTTGGTAAAGTTATTCAACATATACAAGGCCGGTAAACTATATGTTGATAGAAAACAAGAGTTGTGGTCTCGGAACCCCAATCAAATTAAGGGCACTCAGGACGACGATCTTACGCCAGATGGCCTTTCGGGCGACGGACCAAAGTCGTCGTCTGAAAGGTGATTTTCGCCCTCTGACAACTCAGGCGACGAACTTCCGTCGCCTGAGTTGTGGTCGGGTGACTTTCATCCTTCCACCATTCAGTCGACGAGCATCTGTATGTTCGTCGGTGGAGTTAACTCAGGCGACGGAAAATGTGTTCGTCGACTGATGATGTTGTCAGAGGCCAAGGGCCATCCAGGCCCGCCCATTAAGACTCAGGCGACGAGTTTAGTGTCATAAGTTCGTCGCCTGAGTCGGTCCATAGAGCTATGAAAGAATCCAGGTGACGGACTCTTTCCTTTATGTTTCGTCGCCTAGATAGTTTCAGGAGACGGACATAGAATTATTTTGTCTCCTGAGTGTAGTCTAAAGATGCATTCTCAGTTGTATGTCCGTAGCTGGAGTGTTCAGGAGACGAAATTTTATATAATTTCGTCGCCTGAAAGGGTTAAATTTTTTTTTATTAATAAGACGATGTAATATTGTTTGTTCGTCGCCTGAATTGTTTTGATTTTAAAAAAATAAAATTTAATAGGGCAGGTGCCCCCTGTTGGAATGTACCTTATAGCACATGTTGTGCTCCTGTCCTAAACTCTATAAACAACAACACACACAACACAAACAACAACATACTCAACAACAACACAATCACAAGCAATTCAACCCATCAAATTAAAAACCTTGTAATCACTACTAGAAATTTGTTATTTAACATCGGGTAATAACCGATGTCTTTCAAAAAAAAAATCGATGTCTATGTGGGTGTTGTAAAAAGTCAAAAGTTTTTCACATCGGCCAGAACCCGATGTCTTTGTATGTTATAACATCGTTTATGTTTTTAAATCCGATGTCTTTGTTATCCTATAACATCCATTATAAAATATAACCGATGTTATAACATAAAAAGACATCGGCTATTACCCGATGTTAAAAAGTTTTGACTTTTTACATCACCAACATAGACATCGATTTTTTTTTTGAAAGACATCGGCTATTGCCCGATGTGAAATGACATATTTGTAGTTTTTTTTATATTATCGTAGCCTATGCGGGATTTGAACCCGCATCTTTGTGTTTGAACACAATGCTCTACCATTTGAGCTAATAGGCTTTAAATTAGATAGAATGTTCTTACATAATAGCAAAAAGAGCATATGAAACTTAGGAAACAAAGAAACAAGGGAAATAAACTAGTAGCAAATAAGTACACAATTATTCTATGAAAAATCAGCACAAGTGCTATCATTAGCTTTTATATTACACTTCATGAACCCATTTCATGTTTCCCCTAATAGAATTAAGCATATCAGGCCGTCACTAATGGAGATCTGAAAGAGCGATCGGATAATGCAGTCACTAATTCATTACTTCATTACCAGCAGCCATATTCACCCGATAACCAACAACATCTTGAAGCCTTTAAAACAAATTAAGAAAGAATTTCATAAATTGTATTCTGTCCACAAGGCATCACAATCATACTAAAAAATGGCTTAAGAAATCTCATCTTTAGATGGGTTATCAAGATGCAAGTGCCAAACTGTCAAAGTAAACTGCCAAGTTCCAAACACCTTTGTTTTTGACAATGGTGTTTTGGTAATTTGGAGATTTTTCTTAATATTTTAAAGGTATTACGTGGTTTGGGCAAGCATGATGGTTGTTTAGTTTTCCCTAAAGTTTATCACTAAAGGAGTTTGTTTTTTGTTCTTCTGTTGGGCATTGAGAGATGATGTTCATGGATATCAATCAGGACAATCATAAAAATGCATCATGACAGAGCAAGACATAATTGTTATGGTACTTACTGAAAAGGGGCTATTGGTATGCCAAAGTCAATTATCGCCTTATCAATCTGGAAGGGGTCCACAACCAAGAATTCATCTCTTCCCTAAGCCAGTTTACAATACCTCCATCTCCCCAGTCCTCCACAGAGACATGAACAGCTAAAGCATCCACAACAAGACTAATCTAAACTCAGACCAGAAGCATCATGTCAGATAAGGATCACATTAATTACACACTGAATAAAAACCTTTCACTTCTTTGTTCAAAACAGAGAATGAAAGAGAAACATGTACCTCTTAAAAAAAAGGAGAGAAACATGTACATACAAACAATATATTTTAACAGAATACCTAAGTACACCAAAGAACAATAGGCACAAATTTTTTGAGTAGGTCAATAAGCACAAAATTATTTGAAACCTATCACAAATTCACAAGGCTTGCCTTATGCAAAATAAACTGAAAAACTTTAAATATGTATTTACTGAAAAGTTCCCTTTTATTTCTACATCAGATCACAGATTGATGAGAACCACATGAAACATAGGCAAACCTGAAGATTGAGGTAATCCTATAGCCTTTGCATATGAATGATTTTCTACTTGCATCAGAAAAGAGCAAAAGCAAAAAGAAAAAACTAGCATTTGAAAACATGATTTAGGACGAATAGCCACATATTTTCACACTGATGACTATTTAACCTACCAGACAACACTGTTATTTGCATAGATGCTGCTAATAATTTTTCTATTTTCATAAGCATGCCAAAAAGTTGGTCTTCCAACAAAAAAGAAACAGATGTTGTCATGAATCATCAAGGAATTACTTATCTGATAACTTGATAACCAAAAAATAACACACGGATAAGATTATCAATAAAATTCATTGACTCAAATAAGAAAGAAATATGTACTTAGCCTATTTTAGAATTACCTCATTCATGGTTGATGTGCTGTTCTTTGACAATAAGAACACTGGAAAATTGTATGCCTTCCCTATAATTCCTGATCCCTATATATGAAAATCATTAAAGACTTCCTTTTTGAAGAAAATGTGCAGAAGACGATAAGAATTCTATAGAAATGTAGCTCATGAAAGGTTTCCGTGATATTTTGATTCATCATGTATTTATTTTTTTAAAGAAGTTTCCATCATGAATCATGAATATTATTTAATAAGTTACAATTCAATGATCAATATGATAAAAGATACTGTACATTCAGATCCTTAGTTAGGTTGTGCATGATGCAAATAGCTATATATTCCACCCGTCAAGAAAAAAAATGTCATTTTAGCCTCTGATTCTAGTTCAGGAAAATATGTCATTTTAGGTTCTCTAGTAAATAGTTACAAGTGATTACAATGTATAAAAAAGGGCTAATGATTCAATAAATAAGAGAAAGATGCAATGATGCAAAGAGAAGATCATGTATAATGCATTTGGGACCTAAGATATATAATCAAGCCTAAAGGATGCTCGTCAACTCAAGAATTACACTTAACTAAAGTTGGTTGATACTAAAACTGAGAGTCAAGACCCTGTAATTCACGCAAGAAGAAAATGCAGAGGCTAAAAAAAGATCATTGAATCAGTACTTTAATAGCTACTGATATGGCACTAGAAATGCTAAAAAAAGATTACGAAATCAGCAATTAAGTACAGACAGTTCGATCATGTAAATATGGTTACAAGCCACTCATAAAAAACACCAGGAAAAACATAAAAACTTGAACAAGGACTTACAATGTTCCATGATTCTTCAATTTAAGTGCATCGAGTATTGGTTCAGTTGAGAATTGTTTCCCAGCTTGTTGTAAAAGCAAGCTGGGAAGTCATATTGATGGGCTACCAACACATGGGGCATTGAGAGCTTCTCTGGCACCTGATATTATCCAATTGAAAGTCATATTTCTCTTATCAGCATACAGGTCATGATTCAAAGAGATAAGGAGGATGTAGTGAGCAAACTAAAAAACACATCCAAAAATGTGAAGCCAATGACCTGGTACAACTAATAGATAATGGTCATTTTTCTTACACACTAATGCACAAAATTTAATCAGGAAATGCAAAGTTAGTTTAAAGCAATCCTAAAAACTCAAATAGAGAGTGACAAATGATATATAGTCAAAACAATGTAGTGTATACGAGCTCCACAGATAGCTCAGATGTAGATATCTCTTCATTCTTGCCTTCAATCATTGAAGGCAAAGCTGTTCACAAACACATAAAAAAATCACTTGAGTTTATAAAAAAAAAGATGCTAGAACAAGAGTAAAGGCAGCAATTTTCTGACAATTACGTTCTGAATATTTTGAGAGAATGTTTAAGATAACACTTCCCTGAGTAGCCTGTTGACAGAAAAATAGAACCATTAACAATAATTGAGTGGAGATTGCCTATAACAACAGTTGGGTTAAGCTTTTTTGTTTTTGGTGAAAACAGTTGGGGTTAAGCTTTATTCCATACTATTAAGATAACTAAGTGGTTTTGACAAATCAATATCAAGAGGTATATACTATGATGATACTTTTAAGACAATTCTCAATTTTTGATAAAGAGAAACACACTATATCTTCCCAAAAACAGGTCGTGCAACGTGCTCAATGTGTTCAAGTTTTTATATTCCAAGGTACTAGAAAAGCAAATGAACTGCAAAATTTTGTTGTAAGACTATATTCTAATTGGTTCAAACCCAAATAAAAATCTATCTGTATAGAAAGTATGCATCCAGAAACCTTTTCGTACTTGCTGTTTCCACCCAGCAACCATCTGTGCATTTTCAGTGAAATTAAGCAATCAAATAGAAGGGGAGAACTAAGCAATCCAATAGAAGGGGAGAATTGAAATCAGATTAGGATTGAATAATTTATAGGGTTTCAGATGTGGTTTACCTGATAGAGGGAAGAGAGAATCTTGACACTTTTCTTCATGGATAAAGAGTAGATCTAGGGCTTGTGGACCTTCTCAGACCCACGAACTCAGGGTTGTCCACGTTGTGGCAGCTTCGCAGGTCCGGCAAGGCAGGGGAGAGGCTGACGACGAGCACAGCGCCAACCAGGTTGAGATCCGAGTCGGGAGAGGCAGGAGGCGGCTCCGTCCTCGACAGTTAGAGCAGCTAAGAAAGAGGTCGGCGGAAGGGGCGCGGGATCCATGGGGAGACCGGAGGAGAAAGAACATGGAAGAGGAAGGACATGGAGCAGCGACATGTGCTCTCTCAGACCCCGAATGAGAGGAGGAAGAGGGTGAATAGTAGGATTCATGGGCAGCTCCGAGGGAAACTCTAGAGAGCCTCTAATGGCAGTGATATAGAGAGAGATGAGAGTGAAATAGCGGCCAGGAGGAGAAGGAAACTGGGAACAAGAGGGAAGAGGCGGGTGTTTAGGGTTTCTAGTAAGGAAATCTCGGGTTTAAATTAATTCATTACTTGATTCCGCGCATTTATAAAAAAAATTTAAAAGAAATATTTAACATCGGTTCAAAATATAGGGTGATGTCTATTTTATTTTTTACATCTCAAATTTAGAAACCGATGTTAAAAAACTGTTTAACATGGCAGGTTTTTCTGACCGATGTTAATAAGTCGATGTTAAATAACAGAATTCTAGTAGTGAATCCACCCTAAACCTTGTCCAACATACCAAAAGTATGTGACAAATATCCAGACAACTTCACACAAAACTTCACAAAAAGTATCTCCAAACACTACAAGTTCTAGAATACACAAGTTCTAAAAGTTTCTCCAAAAAACCAAACCCAAGTTTTAGTTATATATATGAGGAGGGCGTCCTTACCTAGCTATTTCGGCTGGGGGGAGGGCTGACTGTCTGTTGGATGACCAGCTGAGTTGTTGGAGGGCTGAGGAGAAGCTGTGGCTGAAGGGACAGCCTGAGGACACACTGTAGAGGTGACGGATGGCTGTGAGTTGGCCTGACCACCTAGCATGCCCATCATGAGCCTCTCGATGCTGGCCATACGCTCCTCCAACTGCTCATTCTTGCTCTCGGCTTGGGTGGTTTTCTCACGCAGCCTTGCAATTTCAGCCTTCGCCTCCTCCAGCTCCTTGTCCCTCTCTGCAGCCCTTGCTGCCCATGGACCCCCTCGTTTCTTTGCAGACCGCTCTCCAGCTGCACCCATTCCTTTTAAAAAAAGATTGAAAACATAATAAGAGCTATAAGTAAAATCAGTGGGATTGAATTATAATAAGAGCTATAAGTAAAATCAGTGGGATTGAACACATAATAAGAGCTGTAAGTAAAAAAAGATTGAAAACATAAGTAAAATCTTGTTATGAACTATAAGTAAAATCAGTAATGGAAATTGTAAAACATAAATAAAATCTTGTTATGAAAACAAGATTGAAAACGTAAGTAAAATCTTGTAATGGAAATTGTAAAATCAGTAATGAAAACATAAGTAAAATCTTGTTATGAATTATAACAAGTAAAATCTTGTTATGAACTTCTGAAAATTGTAAAATAATAATAAAATAAGTGGGATTGAACTATACCTCGAACTTCTGTTCCTCGTCTTTCCCCAAGGCAATCCAAGATGATCTGTGTTTGTTCTTCGACAGAGAGGGGTGGTATTTGGCTTGGGTCTTCTGCTCCTTCTCCAACAGTGAAGACTTCATCAAGACGACGTTTCAATTTGGCCTACAAACACAGAAATTTATAAGTAAAAGGAATATATATAAGTAAAACACAGAAAGGAATGCATATATTGATTTCAAACCAGTAAAAGGAATATATAAGTAAAAGGAATATATATAAGTAAAACCAGTTATAGGATGTACACAAACTCAGAGATAGGATGAAAGGAATGCATATATAAATTTCAAGCCAGTTATGTACACAAACTTAATGCAATATTGATTTCCCATAACTTACAATCATGTGAAATCATAGGAAATACACTTACTTTTTAGGTTTAAAATGCAATATTGATTTCCCATAACATTTGCATAAACTGAGAATGTATAAACTAATTAAGATGCCAAAAGGAATGTATAAGTAAAACCAAAGAAATAATGAAGGGAATTTATAATAACACTAAAAGGAATTTATAAGTAAAAGGAATTTATACTAACCCTAACAGAAATAATGAAATGAATTTATAATAACAGTAGGATTTACCTACTGATTACAATAACAGTAGAAATAATGAAAGGAATGTATAAGTAAAACCAATCTCATAGTGAAAGAAATGCATTATTACCTACTGCTTTCATTATATAGAAAAAGAAATAATGAAAGAAATGCATTATTATAGGTAAAACTATTCACTAATGAATGTATATAGCTTATCATCATTAATTTTGACCTAGCTTTTCATTATTATAAGTAAAACTATTCACTAATGAATGCATTATTATAAGTAAAGTCATAGAGAAATAAGAAAGTCATACAGAAATGCATTATTATACTTAGGTTTTACTGAAATGCATTATTATTAGAAATGCATTATTATAAGTAAAACTCATACTGGAAAAGCATTATTATAAGAAATGCATTATTATAAGAAAGTCATACAGAAATAAGAGTACCATGCATTTAAGTTATATAAGAGTACCATGTATTACCTAGCTTATCATCATTAATTTTTGAACAGGATTTATAAGAAATGCAATAATATAAGTAAAACCTAAGTACTTAGGAAAAATTACAGAAAAAAAAAGGTCATACCAGTCCATCCTGCGCACCCGGACACCTCTCGTAGGCTTCTATGGTTGTCTTAAGCCATGCCTCTGGATGCTTTTCCTTAACGATGAGCTCTTCTGCTCGGAAGCTCAGGGGCTTGGACCCATTGTGATGATTCAGGGGGTTCGGGTTCTTGTTCCTGTTTTGCTTGTTTCGCTCACACAGGGCCTGTAAAAAGAAAGTCATTCAGAAATCACAAGTGTTAAACAATAAGATAAACGGCGAATAAAAAAAACAAGTTAGGGAATTAATGAAAAATTACCATTCTCGCTTCGTCTGTGAAGTCACTCACCAAGAACCGCCACTGCTCAGGGCGAGCGACAAACTCAAGTGGTATGTCCTCGCCCCCCCCCCCCCCCCCCCACTCCAGGAAGTGTTGATGACTGTCATATTTCAAGGCCCCATATGCTTTTCTGCTCTTCTTCTCCACGTATGAGTCAACTGCAGGGTCAATCTCATAGTACATCTACACATCCATATCAGAAAAAAAAAATATTTGAATAGAAGATAAGCAACAATAGATAAGCAACAACCAAGCAAGAAAAAAAAAGCAACAGCCAAGCAAGCAAACAAATCTCATAGTAGATAAGCAAGCAAAAAAAATTCAGAGCAAATAGATGAAAAGCAACAGTAGATAAGCATATTGTGAAGCAAGCAAACAAATCTCATAGTGCATCCACACATGACAGAAGATAGGCAACAGCCAAGCAAGCAAACAAAAAAAAATTCAGAGCAGAATAGATGTGAAGCACAAAACCAAATTTATTTTTTATATATCAACTATCCAGACCACACAGAAAAATCAAACTATAAAGATAAATCTCAGTCAAATAGATAAATAGATAAATCAAACTGTAAAGATATATGTAGATCTCAATCAAATAGAAAAATCAAACTATAAAGATAAAACCACATTATTGAGGAGATATTCATCTTAAATCTCAGTCAAATACATAAATCAAACTATAAAGATATATGTAGATCACACAGATCACACAATGTAAACTACCTCCAAGTAATAAGTAATAAGTACTTAGGTAAAAGATCACACTATAAGTACTTAGGTAAAAGATCACACTATAAGTACTTAGGTAAAAGATCACACTATAAGTAATAAGTAATATGTAGATCACACAGATCACACTATAAAGATATAAGTAATAAGTACTTAGGTAAAAGATAATAAAAAAAGTAAACTACCTCCAAGTAATCTCTTATGGGGGACTGTTGCTCATCTCTTAGTTTGGTCCATGTTGATGCAAGCATCGACACTTTGTCCCTGATAGCACACCCAATGTCTCGGACAAAGGTGTCATGCAGTTGCTTGAGGCCAGGCCCCTTGTGGAAGCAGGACCACTCAATCTTCAGCTTCTTTCCTGCTGCCGCCTTGAGGAGTGCTGTTTTGTGACTCTTGATGGTACGATATTTACCTAAAATTCATAAGAACATATCAGATAACAGTTGAGATAAATAATAAGATAGTTGAGATAATAAGACAGTTGAGATAAATAAGAACATATCAGATAACAGAACTCTAACATTAGACAAAAATAAGAACATATCAGATAAATAAGAACATATCAAATAAATAAGAACATATCAGATAAATAAGAACATATCAGATAATAAGACAGTTGAGATAAATAACATTAGAAAAAAATAACACAGTTTTATAAAAGTGGAATGGGTATGTTCATGATGATTATATATACTAATTCTCAATTTAAAATATAATATCCAGTTTAATCATTATTATTAGCAATTTACAGGAATGTATCCATGTGACTTTAAAATATCAATGCAACAACACATGTCCTAGTGGCATTACTAATCATATATAGGATTAGGAGCAACTACACATTACAAATTTGATAATATATGGATTAAATAGATCCTCACTTGCAGATTTACAATTCAGTCATCTATTCACTATTGCAATTTACAAATACTATTTGACCCTAACTGAATCTGGAAAAAAGAAAAAAAGAAAATTCATCATCAACATAAGTAACATTAATAAGCAACAAAGGAAACCAGCAGTGGCAGGTCTAAATAGAACCATGGAACCAACACAATTCCAAATCCTAAATCCTAAATCTAAAATAGCATATTGTGAGGAGTGAAAGAGAAGCAAAAAAAAAAAAGAAGCAACACAATTCCAAATCCTAAATCTAAAATAGAAGCAACTACCATGGAACCATCATCAACATAAGTAACATTGTTTGTAAGTAGGAGTGAAAGAGAAGCAAAAAAAAAAAAAAAAAAAACACTTTTAAGGTAGATCAACATGGAACCAACACAATTCCAAATCCTAAATCTAAAATAGCATATTGTGAGGAGTAGTTGAAAACTTGCAGCTCTGTCATTTTGATATAGCCAAATTTATAGAATATTGTGATAAAACTAAGTCTAAAATAGCATATCTAGAGCATCACGAAGTAATAAACACAATTCCAAATCAAAGATCAACACATAACCAACACAGAACCAACACAACAACATTAATTCATAACATGCTGTAAATTTGGAAACCCTAAATCTTTCAATAATGGAATCAGTAATGGAAATTGTAAAATCACAGAGCTTCAACTGGAAACCCTAACTCTTTCAATAGAAACCCTAAATCTAATTGAAACCTTAAATCTAATACCATTGAAACCTTAAATCCTAAATCAGTATACAAATTGAAACCCTAAATCCTTATACAATTTTAAAGAATCTGACAGAGGGAGAGAGAGGTGCTAACCACGACAACGGATGGAGCGAGGGGCCTCGCCTGATGACGTAGCTACTGGGTTGGCGCCGACAATGGTCGTGGATGGCGCAGGGTTGCCATTGGGCAGAGATAGGAGAGGAGGTGGCACCGGGGTTGTTGCAGAGGGAGTGGGAGAGGGAGTAGGAGTCCCTGAGGCAGGAGGAGTCGGGGCCGGGTTTGGAGAGGGAGTGGGAGTGGGAGTGGGAGTCGGGGCCGGGTTTGGAGAGGGAGTGGGAGTGGGAGTGGGAGTCGGGGCCGGGTTTGGAGAGGGAGCCGGAGGCGCTGAAGCCACTGAATTCGATGGCGAGGGGACCGGTAATTGCAGAGGTGGAGGAATCGGGGCCGGAGTGGACGAGTTTTGCTTCTTTTTCCCCTTCACATGGCGGCATTTAGGAGGCATGGCGGAGGAGAGGTCGGAGGAGGGGCGGAGGAGAGGTCGGAGGAGAGGCGGAGGAGGGACGAGAGGAGCGGCGGAGGAGAGGCGGAGGAGGGATAGAGCACGAAGGAGAGGGAGGAGGCGGAAGAGAGGCGGAGGAGGGACGAGAGGAGAGGCGGAGAGAGAGAGAGCGATGAATGAAATTGATTTGGGGCTAGGGTTAGGGGAGGAGTCCGAGTTACTAAAATCCTACATGTTCAGGCGACGGACATTTAAAAAAATATTGTCGCCTGAAAAATTGGTGGAATTCAAATTTTCGTGAAAATATAGGGGGGAAATTCACTTTTGCATTGGGGAGACATACTAATATTAAGTTCGTCTCCTGAATCATCTCAAGCGACGAGCAATTAACTAGTCCGTCGACTGAACATTTGGTGGAAATTCAAATTTTGGTGAAAATAAAGGGGGGAAATGAAATTTTATTCGAGCCAAAATGGGGCAGAAATTCACTTTTCCATTGGGGAGATGTACTTGTAATAAGTTCGTCTCCTGAATCATCTCAAGCGACGAGAAATTAACAAGTCCGTCGACTGACCATTTGGCGGAAATTCAAATTTTGGTGAAAATAAAGGTGGGAAATGAAATTTTATTCAAGCCAAAATGGGGCAGAAATTCACTTTTCCATTAGGGAGACGTACTAGTAATAAGTTCGTCTGCTGAATAATCTCAGGCGACGGGAATTTAATTTGTCCGTCGACTGAAAAAATCCAGATTTTTTAAAAAAAAGCACTTTGCATGTGTTATTGCCCTGTTTACCATAACTTAATGACAAATTGCACCAAAAAAAATAGTCTTAGAAGCCATGATACCAACCATGTCATACACATACGAAAATAACCGATGTCTCACAAAAACAACGATTACAATCTATGATTTATGGAATCCGAAGACATTATCAACCTTCGTCATCGTCATTTTCATCTTCGTCATCCTCTTGTTCATCTTCATCTTCATCTTCATCTTCATCTTTATCTTCATCTTCATCTTCATCTACATCTTCATCTTCATCTTCATCTTCATCATCATCGTCTTCTTCTTCTTCTTCCTCCATTTCAAGATCAATGGCGAGGTTCAAATTTTCGAAATAGATCACCGGGCCAATCTCCTGATAAGCTTCTTTCACCTCATTGGTAAGATCATCACCGCGAGTTGCTAGAGTTTGAGGATCATACACGTTTCTATAGGGCATCACATTAACTACTTTCCAAGCATCACCCGCCTTTGGATCATCCACGTAAAACACTTGCCTCGCCGAGCGTGCAAGACAAAACGGGGAATCCTCATACCAACTGCTGTTCGTGTCCACAGAGAGCAAACCCATATCTACCTTGGTGCTTCCACTATTTTCAGGGTCGGTGTCAAACCACTTGCATTTAAACAACACAACTAGCATACAAGTAGCGTATATCAGCTCTACCATTTGTTCAAGTACCCCATAGTACTTAGCATCTGAAGTTTCCACCATCACCCCTGAATTTTGTGTTCTCAAATCTTTGTCTTTGTCCCATGCCACAAACTTCACCCCATTGACAGAGCAGGCCCAATACAGTTTGCATTGTAGTGGCCCCTTTGCCAAGTTCAGAACCTCCGGTTTCAGGTAGTTGTCTCCATCTCTGTGCAACTTAGAAACCTATACAACATAACATGTAAGAGTTCTGTTTTGGGAAAACAAACATGCAATTTTTTCAATGAAACATCACAGTCGTTCTTACCCATGGGTAGAAATAACTGAGAAAATCTCTTCTACGGTCCCATTCTTCATACTCCGGGTAAGCCTCACTATACAGGTTCTCATGCGATGTCAAGTAGAACTCAACTTCCTTGCAGTTAGTTAAAACCTGCCAGTGAGCCTCTGCAATCATAGGTTCTCCTAACCTTTCTCTCATGATTTCACCGTGAGGACGTACGAGGCTTAAAACGACAGAAATATCATAGCTCAGCTCCTCCATAGCATTCGTACCTTCACGGCTCTCATCTCGACCCCCGAGATACAAGTTGCAGTATGTTGTTGCCTCGTTTAAAACGTAACGCTCTGAAATACTTCCCTCCGGGTAACAGTAGTTCTTCACTTGAGCCTTATATTTGCCAAGTTGCCTATAAAACAAAGGAAGAAGTTTTGGAGGGGTAAGATGGACGTGAAATTGTGAGATGAATTTAATCTATAAGTAGCATACCTTTCTATTGGGTACATCCAGGTGTAATGTACTGGTCCAGTTTCTAACACTTGTTGCGGTAGGTGAACTAGAAGGTGTACCATGATTGTGAAAAAGTGTGGGGGATAAATCATCTCCAGTCTGCAAAGAATCTGAACTATCTCATCCTTCATCTGGCGAACATCCTCCTTCCTCACCTCCCTAGCACACAATTTCTGAAACCATTTCGCTAGCGCAACCAAAGTCTTGGCAACATCCAACGGCAGGTATGCACGGACAACAATGGGAAGAAGACGCTGAAACATAACATGAATGTCATGGGTCTTTAGGCCGTGGAACTTTCTCTCTGCAATTTTGACCTTGTTGTGCAAAGATCCAGCGTACCCATGGGGGTACTTCACTGCACCGAATCATTCGAATATATCTGGTATGTCCTCCCGTTTCACCAGGTATGGCGCATGAGGGAGTGTTCCATCTCTCTTTTGTGCCTGGCTTCTCCGCACCCCTCTCTGCTGCAATGCGGCTCGAGCTTTGGGACCATCCTTTGTCTTTCCTTCTATGTTATGAGTAGTGCCGATGATGTTGTCGAAGACGTTCTTCTCGATGTGCATAACATTGAGTGCATGTCTGACTCTAATGTGACGCCAGTATGGCAATCTCCATAACTCGGACTTGTTGGTAACACATTATATTAGTCACACTGTATGGGGCCTTGAAAGCAGGGTGTGAGCTGAGGACGGGGAAGTTGATCCTGTTGAAAGAGAGGGAAACATAATGAGAAAGACATCGGACAAACGTATGAAAAGGGAAAAGAGAGGGAAAAGAGAGTGAAAAGAGAGGTAGTTCTTGTACCTATCGATATGTGAAAGAATTTGCTCCCTGTTCCAAGCATAAGGGCGTGTTCTGTGTTCTTCGCTTCCATTGAATGCCATACCATCGGTTCGCCACGGGTGGTTTAGTGGAAGCCATCTACGATGCCCATCGTAAACCATTCTCCCCTGTTCATGCGTTGCAGAAGTACCATCCAAGCAAATAGGGCAGGCTTTATACCCCTTCGTCGCAGCTCCAGCCAACATCCCTAAGCCAGGAAAGTCGCTTATAGTCCACAACACTGTTGCTTTCATCGTGAAAGTGGACCTTGAGTATCGATCAACAGTATATACTCCAGTCCCCCATAAGTGGCGAAGCTCATCGATCAACGACTGCATGAACACACTAAGACACTTTCCTGGAGACTTTGGTCCCGGAATCAACAACGCTAACATGTTGAATTCCTTCTTCATGCACAATGACGGAGGCAAGTTGTATGGCATCACTATGACAGGCCATGTGCTATGGAGGGTTGACTGATTCCCAAATGGATTGAATCCATCGGTTGCAAGTGCAAGTCTCACATTCCTCACGTCTTCAGAGAAATGCGGATAGGTTTTGTTGAATTCTTTCCATGCCTCACCATCTGATGGGTGTTTCAACCATTCTGCATCTCTCACCTGCTCACCATGCCATCGCATAGCCTTTGCAATGTTCGGCTCCATGAACAATCTCTTCAGTCTAGGGGTTAAGGGAAAGTACCGGAGAACCTTCTGTAACACCCCCTTTTAAATCCCAAGGGAATGTTACAGCGCCAGTGAATCCGCGGACTTTAATGTCTTTGAATTCACCTGAGGCTTATAGGGACATGCAACCATGCTCCCATAAACAAGACAGTACCTTAAGCAGTTAAATAAAATATGCGAAAGTCCAATAAATATCATAGTTTTAAATATCTGATCACAATAAGATAACCAAAATGCCAAAACCATAAAATATAAATAATTTCAAAAATAGCTAAAACTGACGAAGCATTGTGAACACTTCAAAGGTTTAAAGAAAATTGTCGTTTAAAAATCCATGGGTGATAGTCCTTTCTTCAGCTCTCTCCTGCTCCACTGCTCGTACTAAACCTGTGGAATATGGTCTGGTGTTTCGTGAGAACGAAGACACCAGCCATCCAATAAATAGGATGGTTAGTACAATTAAGACTAGCAAATGATAGGAAAAATGTTCAGACTTTAACCTTACAGTGATGCAGGAGCACCTGAAGCACCCGCCTTACCAGCCGGACCACTGACTCGGAGTCAAGCTAAACTGATCGCTGACAAACTCGCCAGCTTGGTATGCTACATGGGGAGACGAGCCAACACGCCGAGTGTCGGAGACCTAGGACCAAGGCCGAAGACCATACTTGTTTGTGAAGCGGAAGGATGTTAAGGAAACTCTATTTATATCTATTATTTAGTGTTTTAATATTTTAGTTGATATTCTATTATTTTAGGAAAATAGATATATCTTTTATTTTAGGTAGAATCTAGAGGGTTATTTAAAAGGAGAACTCTTTGTCATTGAAAGGCACGTTCAATATTATTCAGAAGCTTTTGCTCAAACCCTAAGACAAGTTCCTCTTGCGTTCTTGCTCGTACGATTGCGATTTCAATCCGTTTGTGCCGATTTGTCTCTCTGGTTATCTGTCTCGCGGAGTAGGTGATCCAAGGAGAAAGTCCACGTCCTCTTGATCCAAGAAGGGCTTGAATCAAGTTGTAGAAGGAGGTCTTTTGCTCAGGGACTTGTGCCGACGAGTGGTTTAATCTCTTAGGTATAAGTATCCCGGCCAACTGATTGCCTTTGAACCCCATATCTTTACTTTCGCTGAATCTGTCGTATTTTTAACATCTGTTTTTATCCGAAAACTGATGTCTTTGAGTCTTCTGTCATCAGTCCGAATTATAGAACCGACGTCTAATCTTCTATTTGTGTTTGTTTCGGGAGCCTTTGTTGGAACGATCAGACAACCCCCGCATCATACAGTGACCATAAAACGGTATGTCATAGGTTAAGGGAATGACACGAATATTTATAGTAGAAACTAAATGAAAATGATAAAAATTCACACATGACTCGGATGATCATATCGATCGATTATAAGATAAGAAATGGAATTATACTCGAGGTAGATAAGTATAATAACTAAAATGATCACCTATTTAACAGTCAATAATAAAGATAACGATAATAATAATAATACTACGTGGTACCGGTCGGGCCTTTAACAAGGACCACGACCTACATCAGATCGTTGTTTTATCACCCCGCAGAGAATGCATTCCGGGATGGTGTTTCATGAAACCTTGTAAGGCGGTGGCTTAACGAACCACAACTTGCAAGTCAGTCTACTGCATAACTTGCCAAAGGCATAAAGCCACTCGCATCACGTGGTGCGCATTTTAACATATCATAACTAAGCATCACATGGTGCCTATCTTATCATACATAAACAATTTATACTAGGTGATCATAATAACGACATTAAATCAAACAGGGACAAGCATGGATAATTCAAAGGGTCTTACTATCACATGCCACTAGTTTGCATGAAAGAACAAGCAGAATATCATGCACTTTAGGAAGAAGAAAATGGGCAACATTTACTTATCTCGTGTTATACACAAACAATCACATTTAAACTGCATATCACTATAATTCATTTAATAATTGCCCATTAATTTAACTCATGCCAATTTATGATTAAAAAGATAAATTACATCAAGCAGACGGGTATGCAATTTATCGAAATTGGCAAGGAAAATGGCCACAGGGCCGCATTCGACGCGGAAGAATTTAAAAGGCACGTCAAAGGAAAATCACGAAACACGCAAAGGGCGATGAACGAAATCACTTGCCTTAACCTTCGATGATCAGCTGGTGACAGCAAGGCGAGATTTTAGCACCTATTGAATCCAACGGAAAAAGGAACATTAATATTGATATTTTATAAAATTAACTTTACTTAACTCAATTTAAAATTGAATTAATTCTATAAAGTTAAAATCTATACCAATATGAATTCCTCGGGAAGCGGGATCGGGCGTGGGTGCTTCGAGATTTCTTGGTGTCGCTGAAACGGGCAAGAATCGAATAATTTAGAAACATTGGCCGCTTAACTTAATAAATAACTAACTTAGGGCCAGAAACGGAAATAGACTAAATAATAGGGGGGCTTTTGTGATTTTTCAAAAGAAATTGAAATCCCAGTTTCTTTCTCGCTGGAACTCACGTACAGAGACGAACGACGAAGCTCCTCGGCGCGATGAGCAGCGGCAAGGCAGGGCGGCAATCGGCGGCAACAGGGGCGGCAATCGGAGGCGACGACGACCAGGGCTCCTACATCCGGCGTCGATGGCTACCGGATATGAGGGCCTCGGCGGCGATGGGCAATCTGCGGTGGTGGACTGCGGAGGTAATCGAGGGCGACCATGGCTCCTACCTCCGGCGGCGACGATGGGCAGCGATCGAAGGCGGTGCTCGAACTGTGATGGGCGGCGGCGATGCAGGCGCCAATCGGAGGCGGTGCTTGGCAATGGCAATCGGAGTCGGATGCTCGGGCAGCGGTAATCGAAGACGAAGGCAGCGAGGGCTGTGCCTGGGCATTCTCCGGCAAGGCTGCGACTGCAGTGGGTCCGACGACGACGGGCGAGGTCAGGCGGAGTCGACGCGTGACTCAGGTCGCCGGCGGTGTTGGTTGGACAGTGGGGCAGGTCACGGCTCGGCTCACGGAAGTAAAGGAGTGGATGAGAGGACGGTGACGGCGTGTGATTTTTGGGTTGTGGGAACCCTAAGACGGGTATCTATACTACTGAATTAGGTTAGATAAAACGATAGATTTTTGATTCTTTGCAATTAAGAATCAATTAAAATAAAATGGGGATTAAGGGTAGATGATAGAATTTAAGAAAAATAAATAAAAGAAACGGATAAAGATGGAGATAGCGGGATGAATATTATTTAATTAACTCTATAAATTAAATAATAAGAGTATTTAGAGGATTTATACAATTAAATCCAATCATATATTATTTCTCTTTAGAATAATTTAATTATTCTAATTCATGCCATATATCTTAGGTGAATTTATTAAATGACCAAATTCACAAGGTGTATACTATAGTTTAATATAATATAGATTTATTTAATTAAATTAAAATAAGAAATAGCCCAAAAATAATTTGGGGTATTTCACCTTCCTGGGAACCTTGCCTCTTGTACCCTCCCTAGTACACCACCTAGGTGTGTTGCACTTGGGGCACGCTTCGAGATCTGCATATTGTTTGCGAAATAGCACACAGTTATACTCACAAGCGTCGATCAGCTCATACCCAAATGTAAGGTCCCTAATCACACTCTTCATCTTTGCTCCATCCGTAGGATGTTTATGTCCTTTCGGCAACATGCGAGCAATGTGTGCGCACATGGCGTCCATGCTCCTATCTGTCCACCCAAACTCTGACTTCATCTGCATTGCATCCAGACAGGCATCCAGAACAGTCATATCGCTGTTCTCACACAATGGCATGTTTGCTGCCTCTACAAGCCTATTATATTTCTCGTAATCATCGTCAACAACATATTGGAACGGAGGATCGTCGGGGACAGAGTGCGCCTCATATCCGGCATGAAACGGAAAAGCATCGTGCAGAATGTTCATAGCAGGACCATCAACGGAGGAAGATGCCCCTTCCTCCAGGATCTGCATATTGTTTGCTCATTTGTCCTATCAACTGGGGCTTCGCCATGCTTGTCCCAAACAGTATAACTAGGCCACATTCCCATGTGGGCCAAATGACTGTGTATTTCATCTATTGGGTGCCATTCATTGTTGCGGCATCTCCGACACGGACATAGGAAATGAGTCATTCCATTCGCATTATCTCTAAGATTCTGCACAAAGAGAAATATTCCATTTTGATACTCCCCGTGAGCGTGAGGGAGTAGCATCCAACTTTTATCGCCCATTATCGTCCTATCATTATCAATCCATTCATATGAATTCATCACATTCTCAAATAAAATTGCACATAAACAATCCATTCTCATCATCTATGTCATTCTACACCACATTCTAAAATAAAATTGAACATAAACAATCCATTCACATATACAATCCATTCATACCTCAAACTCAATTTAAAATCAATTTTCAATCATAACATTCTAAATTCCATTTTCATCAAAAACTCAAATACAAATTCCATTCTCATCATCTATGTCATTCTACACCACATTCTAAAATAAAATTGAACATAAACAATCCATTCACATACACAATCAATTCATAACACAAACTCAATTTAACCTCCATTTAACCTCAATTTCAACTCCATATATACATACACAACTCTTTCCCCTCATAAACTCCATTCAAACAACTTTTTTACCATCCAAACTCCATTAAAAAAGACAAGCTCATCATCAATCCAAACAAACAATGTATATGCATATATTGAACAAAAAAAAAACAAAAAAAATTTAAAATTTGTACATACCTTCAATGGAGGTGTGAAAATTGTGAAATGGGGGAAGAGTTTTCGAGCCCTCTAGGGTTATTTTGGGAGAAAGGATGAAGATGAGAATGATTTATTGTACAGTACAACCGATTTTAAGTGTTTGTTACGGAAAACAGATTCAGGCGACGGACATATGCATATCTCCGTCTCCTGAGTGAATAGTAATAAATATGGGGTCAACTACCCCACTTTTCAGGTGACGGAAATATTTAAATGTTCGTCTCCTGAGTGAACAGTATTTAATATCCGCCACCAACCAGACTTTATTACTTTACTTTTGAAAAAGTCCAACGTTCAGGCGACGGACCATTAGAATTTCCGTCGCTACAAAGGCCCATTCTGACAGCCATCATTCGGATACCTGTTCGGGCGACCGATCTTGAGCAAAGTTCGTCGCCTGGATTTATTTTGTCGCTTGAGTTCAGTTCAGCCGACGAACATTGAGTTTTTATGGTCGGCTGAACATGGGTTGGAGGCGATTTGGGCCTCCCAACGTTCAGGCGACGGGCCTTAGTAAGTTCGTCACCCGAACCTGATTCAGGCGACGAACATTTTGAGGTCCGTCGAGCGAGACGCAATCTGGCGTAATGATTCACCCGGACGGGTTGCGGGATAGAATCTAACCGATCGATCAATTTCATCCACTCGATCGAGAAGTCCGTGTGGGGTTTTGCGGCGATGTTCGCCCGGAAGGCAGAGTGTTTCTTCATCGCCAAGATTGTCAAACACACGGAGATGGAGGAGGGCGTTTTCTACACAATGTAAGTGTCGCACGTACGATGAGTTTTCAGGTACTCGTACCCTGAGCTATTTGTTGTGCTTGTGCTTTGTCTATTGTTCATTTTCTTTGCATATATTATCTATATATAACTGTCGACATTGTTATACATATTATTTGCATATATTTTCGACATCGGTGCATACTATATAATACGGGAATAATATACATATGATCTTGTTTCAATTTTTGGTAGTATATATAATATTGGGTTACGGTGAGTTTACATATACGGTTTCATAGGCAAGATGTTCATGCACTAGCGCCTAGTTGCCTTTCCATACATACATAATACATAGGTATTTCCGTACATACATATGATTTTCCAATAGGCATATTTGGCCTATAGACATGCTGATCTATGTTTTCTTTTCATATATAAATATTATATTATCTATATAATCGCATCCCGTAGAGTTGTTAATTAATGACAGTTATCTCCAGAAGTGGATTAACAAATAACGAGACAAATCATTTTTATTCCCTAAAGTGGATAAAAGTGTAATTTTAAAATTATAATCATCACTTGCAGTGATTGACTGTTAAACTTTGAAATCCTAAATTGGATGATTTTGTTTTGATTTATGCCTTATATACACCATGTTTATAATTTATTCGATTTGGTGATGGGTGCTGTCAAACGAGTTACTTGTACCGGGATATTGTGGTAAAAGGAGGCGTAACTAAGAAGATGGAACTCTGCTGGGCAGTGAGCCTATCTATGTTAGGCTCAACTTTAAGGCTTGTGATGTAGTTGGCTCAGTTTCTTAATCTTGATATGTGCGATAGAGGTTGCAATCAGGTAAGCATAAACTTCATATATTTGAGTTAAGACTTTTATGTCTCTTGATCATCAGTGATTATATATATGCTATGAATTGATATCGTATATGAAATATGGATTATCATGCTATCTGTTTCATAGAAGAAAATATTAAATCCCTCTAAGTGGATAAAAGTAAAGAAATTGATATTATAAATCATTTGATGTGATCGATAAATTTCATCCCCATAGTGATGAAACACTGAATATCATCCCTGTAGCGATGGACAATGATTATTCTTATTTTGTTTTTATATTATTGTTTATTATTCATCTCCCGAAGTAGATGGAAAGACATATCTCCCGCAGTAGATAAAAACACATCTTTTATGCCTTGCTTCAGAATCTATCTCTATATTAACTCATACATATGATTGTTGCTTTATTGTAATAGATTTACCCCTTTATATATTGATAATATAAAGATTAGGGTTCATAATGCTACATCTTAAATTCGCACATGTACATTCATTCGTTTCATTTGAGGATATGCTCATATTTATTTTGGAGATAGTAAATAAAGATAGATTATCGCTAATTGAAAAATTAATCAAAATAAGGCATTCTGATAATATTGCAAATCTATTTCGGAGTGTGATTATGTACGTGTTACTCACATAAGAGCCAGTAAGAGGTACGTTATCAGATGAATATGCATTGGAAATGTTTCTTGAAGAAACAATTATGGGTAGATAATGCGAATTTTATTCAACAAATGATGATTTGGGAGAAGAGTTTGAAGCACATCCTTGTTAAATTGTGTGAAATTGATAAAATTAGTTCATGAGAGCCCGAAGACTCTTTATTTTGGATCTTGTTCTTAATCTACCTGGGTATGGTAGAACTCAAATAAATAGCTAGCTAAATGACCTATGGTTTATAACAACCTCTTTTATTGCCAGATGCAATATATATTGTTACCTCTAGCAGATGACATAAAGAGGATACGGTGCGCGCGACCGTTGTTAAAATACTGGTCATAATTGTGAAAATGATTATAGATAATCATGTATGAGTCGACTCCCATATCAAGGAGAATGTGAAAGAACAAGTCAAAGTTGATGGTTTGCCTAATTTGGATTTGTAATCTCCCAAACTGTGAATGAATCATCGTATGTAAATGTTAGAATGACTGAGCTTCTATGGAAAATCTGAAGTTTTCGGGATGAAATAACTAATGAATATTTGTATAAAGTCTATATTTGGCATAATTGAACCTTATACATAGCTCCAGAAGATCATCAAAACTAGTCCTTGCAGGCCTATTGATATAATCAAGCAGTAAACTTATATGAGAAGATGACTCTAAAAGAGTGTCAAAACACTCTAAAGGGAAGGAGTGACGACAGATAAGTTGGGATCATGAAAGCCGATAATTGCCAGAAGCAGTGGTTTTCCTCTAGTCGGTGATGTCAAAAGAAGATCCGACATATAATAAATAGATTACCCGTGTTGGCAATATGGATATAATATGGAAATGTTATCAATGAAATTGATACGTTGGATAAATGAGCATTGAGAAGTTGACAATTAAATCAACCAAGTGAAGTCGTTACTTATGAGATTATCATTTGGGATAATGCTAACGCATGGAATCACCCAGTAGAGTCGTCAATAATAGCTAACAAGCATGCATGAATATTAAAAGATTGATTCGATAGAATAAATTCTCCTTCTTGTAATTTATCTCCAGTAGAGAGCTTGGTATTTACATGTTCAGTATAGGCACCGAAATCTCCCCAGATTACACTAAGTTGTTGTAAATCAAGAAAGGTGATGTATATGGAGGATTGAGTCCCCATAGATTATCAAATACCTAGAGTTTAATTATCACGGATGATAAAATACTCGGTATTTAGGGGAGAAAAAGGAGATCAAGAAGTAATATGTTGCATGGAAGAGAAGTGAACCAAAAGTTCACTGAACTATATAGCAAACATGCTAAGTAAAGGCATTAGTAAATGCAAAAGATAGTGACAAAAGTCACATTTATAACAAATAATGCACTAGCATGATTTAGATCGAGGTTCTAGTAGTAACAAACAATGGTGATATGTCCACTAGTATAAAACTCCTGAAGAGATTTCATGAACGTTGATAGTGTTAGAATTGATTATGAGTTGTCTTGAAATGACCCGATCTTTGATTATCGCTGATGGCACATATCTAAGTTTGCACTTGATGTGCTTGATAAGAATAATTATAGCTTCAAAACAGAAGTATATCTACATTAACATGATTGATTTAATGAGTTAAACATTAATATTTTGGACCCGTAGCTCCAATATTAAAGATGTGAAATATTTTGATTAGGAATAAATGTCCTTACAAAACGCTAAGAGTGTAATGCGATTGTTTTATTGAACAATTCATAAGATATCCAATAAGCGGAGGATAACTTGGAAATTAGTTCAAAGCTCTAAAAATATCTCGACCTGTAGTTTGAGTGTACAAAGAGAGATATATTACAAAATGAAGACAAACGACCTTTTCATCTATGATTAGATTGTGAAATGATCTTAGGTCCAAAAGTACCATGTCTTTATAAAATTGGTGATTTATATGCTAAATTGAGGGGGAGAAAAGTTGTACTCTTTTCCTTAACTTTGGTTTTTGTCCCATTTGAGTTTTTCCAAAGCAAGGTTTTTAACGAGGCAACTCATCTCATAAAGATACATGGTATATCCCAAATTCTAGAAAGAAATAATTCATTCAAAGATGGATTATTTAAGCATGAAGTTTTTGGACTTGCAGCTCCAACATTGAAAAGTGTAGTATCAATTGGTTTTAAGTGGGTATTCGTACGAAGGAAAATATAAAGCCAAATTGATTGCACAAAAGCCTATTAAAGGTTACATGAGAATGTATTCACCAGGAGTGAATATAATTTTAACTCCAAATGTAAATGACGGACGTTGTAGATGTATATCCATATAAATGGAAAGAATCGATTGAAAATGCCCAAAGCATTATTATCAAAGTCCTGTCACGTGCAGGTGGTTAAAGATCCTTATTAGAGTACTTGAATTACCTATAATTGTGAAAGTGGTGATATTTTATTAGGCCCCGAAGTACCATACAAAGTTGTACTCTTTTTCTTAATCTTGGTTTTTATCCCACTGGGTTTTTCCAAGGTAAGGTTTTTAGCGAGGCAACTTAAGCACCATTTAATACATCAATGAAAAGCACATTAGGTCCTGAAGTACCTTATGCTTGTGCATCCAAAGCAGCTTAACAACAATACATGGAAGTCAAGCGCGTCAAAGTTAATCATGAAGACATTCCAACTTATACACATCAAAGACCATGTTGAGATTCGATCATAAGCTCATGAAGACGGCGACATTAAGAAGAATGAGAAGACTTCGAGAAGGATGTTGAATTCATGGGGAGTATATACGCACTGCACTCTTTTTCCCTTCGATCAGGTTTTATCCCACTGGGTTTTCCTGACAAGGTTTTTAACGAGGCAGTACAACAAGAGCGTATGTAGAAGGCTGCACTCTTTTCCCCTAAGCTATGGTTTTGTCCCATTGGGTTTTCCTAGCTAGGTTTTTAATGAGGCAGTATCACCAAAGCGTATCTCATGTCATTTGTATTTTTTTTTCTTGGTCCTAGTTTTTGTCCCACTGGGTTTTCTAGGCAAGGTTTTTAATATGACAGTTTTGTAATATTAGTGATGTATATCTAAGGGGGAGTGTTGTAATATTATTATTATATATGTGGATATACATGGGAAACCCTAGTTATGATTGAGGCCCAAGACTTGTAATCCCTATAAATAGGGCTCGTTGTTAACTCTAATAGATGATCAGTTTTCTCCCCTCTTTCTATTCTCTTTTGGTTATTACAAAAGCTCTAATATCAAAATAAAAAAACAACTTTTTGTTACAATAAACAACAATAACTATTTCGCCTAAATTCGGGCGTCTTCTTCCTTGGGATCTTCGCGGTTTGGGCTTTCGTCGGCGGTGGTGCCTTGCTCTCCGTCGGCTGGCTCAGTCTGGTGCCCCTTTGCACACCTCCAGTCTCCGGTGGCCTGTCCTCCCTGCTCTCTCTCTCTCGGGTGGTGGTGGCAGTCGCCGGTTGTCTGGCGTCATTTTCATGTTTCCCGTGCTGCTGGCTCTTGACAGATTGCCTTGCCCTGTGTGGCCAATTGTTTTGGGCTCGATTGCTTTTCTTTGGGCCCAAGGCTAAGCTTACCCGATGTGTTTAGAAATAACGTAAAATGAAAATTAGAATAAATAATATTATATTAAATAATAACTTATAAATCCCTAGTCGGGGTTGCTTAAATCCCATTAGGGTTTCTGGTGTGTTCGGTTGAGACGATATTGAGACTTTACATTCGGCGGGATTGGTCTTTCTTCTCCATTTGATGGGGTTCTGGCTGTTCAGAGTCGAGACAGGTTGTGGTCGTGGTGGTGTATATCGAGGCATCTCCTTTTCCCGGAAGGATGTTTCCTTGGAGGTTCGTTTTCACCGCCCGCAGGTGACTCCTAATTTACCGCTAGCCTGGGGTGCTGTTTCTGGGTAGCGCTTGGCTTCGTTCGTCGTCTACGTCCTCATCTAGTTTGGTTTAGTTGGGTTTCATTTCTCTTTATAGAGTGTTATTGCATGTATCTTGCACCTTCTTTGTATTTTCAGTCTTTTTATTTTTTGTTGTTTATGACGGTTATCCGTTTGTCGACTTGTCGGCCTTCAAGGTTCAAGTATGTCTGACATCGAATTTTTACCTAATAAAAAAACCAATAACTTCTTGCAAACTTCTGATCTAAACACCACCATTCAACAAATCAAGGAGACCATTGGAAGTACTCGCTTCACTAAGCTCGTCTTTGTCTGGTGAAGTATTTGTGATACGGGGTTAGCCGTAGGTTGGTCCGATCTTCGACAACAAGCAAGAAACTAAAGAAAGACTCAAAGAAACGCAGCAAGATTCAAGAACCAAATCTGACTTTTGTCAAAAATTCAATTCTAATATCTGATTTTATTGAATGAATAAAAACGTCTTAAATAGAAAACATAATCCTAAATAAAATCAAACTACTTGGTGGCCAAGGAAATATCTTAAAGATAGATTTTTCCTTTTCCACTTTATTTATCCTAGAAAATAAATATAAAAACTAATTAGATATAATATCAATTAATTGAAAAGTCAACTAATAGATATTATTCTAATTTACATTATGCCTAAATAAATATAAAGATAGAATGATAAATTAAATAGGAAAAGATAATTATTTTCGTCCAAAAAATGAACAGCTGCAAAGATGTTGATTTTCGGCCATGTTCCCGGTGGATTCTGGAAAAACCTTCAACAGCAAAGTTGTAGATCTCTTCGTTCTCGTTCCAACAAGGTATGGCACGAACCAATACGATCAATATTGACTCCGAACGACCCATTTTACAGAGACGTCGCAAAGCTGTCAAATATGCTGAACGATTTAAACTTGTTGATAAGCACCACTCGTTTTCCCTTCATCAATTTGGTATTTCCACAACAAAGCACTTTTTGACAACGCTAAATCCGGTCCTATGAGTATCCTATCCTTTATGAAAGACCAACTATTAATGTGGAACTTGAACAAGAATATTGAAGATTGTTCCAGCCATCAACAAACAGGAAAATAACCCCTAACAAATAAATCTGAGGCTAAAAGGAGAAAAGCAAAATGGATGCCCCCGTCACAGGGTAATTATAAGCTTAATTTTGATGGAGCCTGTTCCTCTTCTTCTAAAGGCTCATACGGATTCATCATCAGAGACTGTAAAGGCACTCCTATTTTCTTTGGATCTGGGTCTTGTTCAATCCCTTCCATTTCTAGTTCTGAGGCACTTGGTCTTTGAAAAGGCTTGCAAGCTGCCCATGATCTTAGCATAACTAATCTCGAAATCGAAGGAGATAATCTAACTATCATTAATAGCCTTTTAAGCTTGGGATAGATAACAAGAGACTCTGAAATGATTGTTTCAGACAATCTAGTCTCACTTGGATTTTTCCACTCAATTAAGATTCGTCATGTGTTCCGGAAAGCTAACCGAGTTGCGGACTGGTTATCGCATCTGTACATTGCTTTCCATAGCCATCTGGCTCCTGACGAGTCAGCGCTTCATGAGTTCATCCGTTCGGATGCCCTTGGCATATAGGGCTTGCCCTTATAGCCAAATTCTTTTCGGTTAAAAAAAAAACAAAAAGCAAACAAACACTAGCAAAAGTTTACCCGTTGACGAATGTCCCTAAACTAATCAACACTTCATCGCAACTGCACTACCTGTAATTGCATAGTGACCATTATAATGAGTTCCAATTCCAATTGGATTTTGATTTTTTATTCTAATTTTCCTAGCTTAAAGAACGAAAATAAGCTCAGCTTCAAAAACATCCATGTATATATATGATGTCAGCAATAAAAATATATGACAAAATATGTCATGTTCAGCAATGGCCAAAACTTGTGTTGTGCTAAAAATGATCTAAAACTTGCAGTAATAGGAAACACAATGTGAGCAAATTATGAACAAATTTGGCAAGATCAACTACCAGGATTGAATTTTCATGAGAGCTAATCCACTGTTACACAAACGAGTCTACAAAATTTCAGACCTAATCATCTCCATTGATGATACAAAAATCGAATCTGAATCTAATCTAAGAGTGATAGTTACAGCCTGTTTGGATGGTGGGATTTTTAAGAAGAGAATTGAAGGAAAAGTAAATTATGTTTTTGGATGAACATTTAAGGGAAGGGATCTCAAATTTGAGTAACTGGTTCATTTGGTGGGATTTTACAATCCACCAAAATGGTGGAATTTAGTAGGAAAGTGAAATTCCTTCCATTCCCTTCACTCCCTTTCCTCCCCTTCAATTTCCTACCCCTTCCTTCACCTAAAAATCCCATAAGCCAAACACAATGTTAGGAAATGGAGAAAAAAAATCAAACCTCATCAATGAAGAGGGATCCTCTTTGGACTGCATCTAAATCGAGAGAGCAAGTTGAGAGAGATCTAAATCGACTACGGGGACTACATCTACTCCTTGCTCCTGATCAATGAACGAATCAAAGTGAGAGAGATCTAAATCGCCGATTCCAAGCAAACGGAAACCAAATTAAGCATCTAATTGAATACAACATGTCAGCAATCCTACCTGGAAGACAAGCGCACATTGGCAATTCCCCACCGAAAAAGCACCTCCACCGCTGAAGACGGTGAATCTGAGATGAGATTTGAAGGAGCGGAATCAAAAATCGGAAATTTAGATAAGCCACCGGCTGAAGACACTACAAGCAAGTGCTCGACATCCATCTGCAGTAGAATCCCGACCACAGAGACTCCGTCTGTAGCAGCAACCGCTATTCGGCCTCGATGTCCTGCAATCACGATTCGGCATCGGCTCGATGTCCTGCAAACGCGTTTCAGCCTCTCATCGTCACCGTCATCATCTTCGATTTCTTTTGAATCTTTCTCTCTCCGATCCGTCACTGGCGGAATCAAAACTCTCGTTGGACGGTGAAGGAGATGGAGGAAAGAGAGAGGAGATGGAGATGGAGATGGAGGAAAGAGATATGATGATTTAGGGTTTGTTTCTTAAAAAAAAATTAAAATAGACATTTCTCCAATTTGTCTAAAACCTTGGACAATCCTCAAATCAGGTCGAAAATAGTGCATGTGGCACACATTTTCTCTTAACGAAATTAGCCATTAGATAAGTCTAACATCAGGTGGTGAAATCAAGTAAGGAGATCCTTTTAAATACAATTATTCATTTAAAAAAATCCAAAAAGAAGTTTTCTGCTAAATTAGATAACATTATAAAGAAAAAAGCGCTTGTCGAAGAAGAAAATCAAGACGAAAATCAAATCCTTAAAAATGAATCAACATCCATGTCGACAAATAAGAAGATTTAACACTAAGTTGGATAACCCAGAATGGAAGCTAAAATTACAGAAACTAAAAACCATTGAAACCAACTTCATGAACCAAGAAATTATGAGCGACGATGAGTCTGAAAAGAACTTAGATGAAGAAGTTGTATATCAGAAAATGGGATTAATTAATCTAAAAGACATGGAAAACATTCCCATATCAAAAGTTCAACAAAGGTTAAATGAAATGTTGAGACAAAGAAGTCTGAATGGAAATGAACGAGTAGAACATGACGAAGCTAGAAGAAATTATAAACGTTATGAACATGGTTCAACCAGTAATTACAGACCTAGGCTAAAGCCTAAAGAGTTTCTAGATAAGAAGGAAAGATTTGGAGTAAGCATTATGTCAAACCATAGGCCAAATCAAAGAGAAATTAATCAAGAACCTATAAGTGAAACGAGTTATAAATTAAACCTAGATGGTGTAAGGAATAGGCGTGAGATCATATCTAGAGTTCTGGAAGAAAAGTATGATGAGTGTATTAAACATGAATATATAATGGAACTCTTCTAAATTCCTTAATTATATAAAACATAGTTTCTATGGATGTATTTCCGACTAGTATGGAACTATTGGTGATGAAGTAAAACAAGAGCTTAGGAATTTGGCAAGCCTAGTGAATATGTTCACATTAATATGTGAGTTAATAGAAGAAGAATTCATTGGAGAAAAGGAAGACGAAGATAAAGAAGCTTTAAAATGGCAAATAACTTTAAACAATCTTGAAATCTGTAACAAGAAATATGTTGATAATTACATAACGGAATTTGAGAAGTATTATTACAAGATAGGAGAAAACAGTAATAATTTGCAAATGTTCTTTGATAAACTTCCTGCCCCAATTAATGAACAAATAAGTGAAGAATATCGAGAGTTAATAAAAAATGGAAGTAAAGATTCTTTTGGTAACATAATTTCCTATGTTGGGAAATGGGTCGAGAAAAAATTTCGAGACGTGAGAAGCACCCAAAGAATGAAAAAATAATTCTTAACTTGTTGGGAGATGCCAATAGAGTTAGGATGTAACAACAAAGATTATCAAGAAAAAATAAACTATAAGAGAAAAAGTTTCAATAAACAAAGGGGTGAAAAATACTATAAGAAGTATTGTAAAAAACCATTTTCAAAAAATAGAATATTTTTCCAGAAAGCCTCTTTCTGTCCTGAGAAAAAGAAAAATTATAAATGTTGGGCATATGGAGAATCCGATCATTATGCTAATGAATGCAAAAATAAGAAGAACAGTAGATTAACAGAAGCCCTAGGTAATCTGGATTACATCGAGTTATCAGAAGATGAAGCAGTAGATCTAGCCCTAAGAAATAACAAAGGAATAGTAGAAATAATAGAAGAAAAGCTTGAAGAAGATATATAATATGAAAATGAGTCAATAGAAGGTGAAGAAACTAATGAAATGGTGGAAGGAGAAGCTCCTAGTGAGTACTCTGTTGAATATGAAAAATGACCACCTTAGCTCAACTTCAGCAAGCTAAAACCTCTATTGATGAGGAACAAGTTGAAGAAATGACTAGATCAGAGGTTGATTTCTCGATCATCGCTAAAGAATAATTTGTTAAAAAATCATTATTATCTAAATATGCTAAGTATGCATGTGAAGAAATGTCCGGAGACGTAACTGTCAAAAACAATAAAAATCAAGCTGAAGCGTTTATGGGATTTCGCCTATACTTATTACCTCATTTGTGACGACATAGTGCTTTAAAATACCTGCAAGCCTTAGCCTGATGGGACGATGATCAGATCGTATGCTTATTAGTCCAAGCGATGAGGGTTATGAGTTTGACTCGTGATGAATTATGTTACTATTCAATTGTCGTCTGCAGAGGAAGTTTGGCGAGGTTGTTATCCCGAGAAACGTTCTTCTCCGACCGATTTTCTTTAGAACTCAACTCCGGGGGTTTTAAGTCCGGGGGATAATCAGAGCTCTAATGCTTTTCTATCTTTCGAATCGGATCCTTTACTCTGAGATCGGAGGGGGGTATTTATAGGGAAACCAAGCGAGCAGCTGGCTGGCAACCTCGTGGTTCTATGTAGGACACGTGTAGTGCATGCCCACACGCTTAAGGGCATAGGCAATACACGTGGAGCCTTTAGAGGCGAGGTGCTTGAGCCAGCGAGATGCTTGCTAGGACTTCAGAGGTTTACGAGAGATTTTGGAGAGTTCATTGTGATTCTTACACTGGGATTGAGTCGCGAGGGAAATAAGGGTTAATAGATATTGGGAGCACTAAGCCTAATTCTTTGGGTTCGGTTGGATACTTCGCTCGCGATGTGCTAATGGTGGGACCGACCATCCTTTTGCGTTGGGTGACCCATTTATGACGTAATATTCCATGTTTATTATATAGCCTATTTTCTATGGCATCGTCATATCTCCTCGTAACCGGATCACGAGTGACACTCTATTCGCGATTAGGTTTCGACAAGTACGATGCTCTCCACCAAAGCTCTTAGTTTATTAGAAGAACCTTACTTGGGCCTACCGTGCTCTTTTGACCCATTGGGCTGGTTGGTCCCTATAAGTGGGGTTTATTAGAAGGACCTATAAGTGGGGTTTTTACCCTTGCTCATTCTCATTCCACATTTCTGAATTTCCAAAGAGGAGGGAAGAGAGAGAGATCTTCAAGGGTTTCTTGTGTTTTTCGAAGAACTGAGATCAGAGTTAGGTGGCGGTTCGCTCCCAGTTCCCCGAGTTTTTCGGTGCTTCCCTTTCGCAGTTGCTCAAGTAAGTTGTCTTTGATCTTTCTTTTGCCCTTTTTAATTTCCCAAGTTTGCGTCATCCCCTCGAGATTTTTAGGGTTAGCCGGAAAAACTGAAACCAGTAGCGGTTATGGGGTGGCGATCGGGGTACGCCCTGGTGCTTCACCCCTGACTTTACCCTTTGTCTCCTTAGTCGCAACTGACCTTTGTAGAGTTACAGACGGGTAGTTAGTAGTGGTGGGGTGGTATCTAAAGGGGGTAGTGCGACATTTTGAGTTTTTCGGACGACCTCCGGCGGTCTTTTCGGACTCCGTGGAAAATCTCCGACGATAAGGGGCGGAAGAATCCTTTCGACTCCCCCCTTTTGTCCTTCTCAGCGGTGATTTCTCGAGAATCGAGAAATCTTTATGAGGGAGATGGAAGGGCGCCTTTTAGCTGTCGTCCCGTGGGGGGGGGGGGAGATGTCTTTTCAATGTCCCTTCGGGGGGGGGGGGGGGGGGGGCGTGAGGCGCCAACATAAGCTTTTAAGAGGGCTTTTTGGCGCTAAATTTATTTACTTGCGATGTTGAAAAGGTAGTTTTCCCCTTGTTAATTTTTCTTTTTTCTTGCGTCTTTTCCAGGGGATTTTTCCTTTGTCTTTAGAATTAAGATGTCGCAGGAGAGCGATAGCCAGAATGGTAGTGTGAGCTATAAATATGAAGAAGTCAGTTCCTCGCGTACCAGTTCCCATGCAGATGTTAGTTCGGAATCCGCAGCGAGTCCGGCTCCTCTTCCACCAAGTAACAAACTTCGGGAGGAAAAGAGAAAGAGGGCAAACCCTGGGGATGGCCCCAACACGAAGAGGCGGAAGATAGCAGGAACCATTAAGCGCCCTTTAAAAAGGAACAACCCCAAGCATTGCCATACCTCAGAGTCCATAAATGACCTAGGAAGGGGCGAGTCGTCTCGCGTACCCAAAAAGTCTAAAAAAACCTATCCGAGTGGTCCCGAGCGACTTCGCCCTGCCCCCTTATGATTGAACAGAGGTCGGCAGATGTAGTTTTTGTGAGGGTTATACCTTCGCGACGTCCCCTCCCCCTCCAACAATATTTTTGGATCGTATAGCTCCTACCGTACAGAAGACGTTGGGTGAGGAGTCGATTCTAGATGTTAAGCACCTGGAAGAGGTGGCTAAACTTTATCCGTGGCCGGCTGGGGTAGAGATAGGTTTGACTGTTGGTGGCGGGGGATGTTTAAACGAATACAAAGATCATGTGGTAGTCCACCTGGGCAGCTTGCTCCAAGGGTTCCATCTCCCCCTTCTCCCGCTGTATGCAGATTTTTTAGCTCATATAAACCAATGCCCTGCCCAGCTTGCCTTTAACGTATGGATGTATCTGGCGGTATACATCATGCGTTGCGTTGCCATAAAGCAAACGCCATCATTGGATCATCTTTTCTCTATTCTTTTCTTGAGGCATGGTGAAGGATTGGTGTCCGCCTCCCTGGCTGGAAAGATTGTTGAGAGGTTATCCAGTAGCCCGGGGTGGAGAGAAAAGTGGTTCCTCGTTCGTGATCCGACCAAAACTCTCTTGAACATCGTGATCAAACCCGGCAAGTATGTTGCGCCTAGTGATAAGTATGATGCAGCGGATGAGTGGAGTGTTGCGTTTAAGAGGGGAGTTGCGTCTGTGCGAGGTTATAGGAAAGCTGTGACCCCGGTTCGCTTGGAAATGGCCAGACTTAGCCTTCCGCACCAGCCGGGTCAGTGTTTTAGGAATCTTCATTTTATGTCACTTGGCGTTTTTGGCCGTGATTTTCTTTTATTTTGATCCGTTCCAAATTTTTGTGCAGATATGATAGTTGATAAGTCGAAGATTTCCGCGCTCGCGAAGAAAAAGAGCGCTGCAAGAGGTGGGTCTAGGCTTGCCCTTACCGTTACTCCGCGGCCAGGTGGTGGTCGGCAGAACGTCCCACGCGAGCCTCCCCTTGTGAAGAGGAGTTCGAAAGGGAAAGAGCCGATTGACGACCAGGAGAGTCTATCGTCAGAAGACCAGCCATTGGTTCATCGCGGACAAAAACGATCAAGGGATGAAGTACGAGGCACCAAACTTTTAAGCTCCGAGCCGATTACTCTGGCGGGGATTTCCATGGCAGCTTACCGATTGCTTGGGTTTGACCCCATTAGTATCAAGGAGTTGGAGATCCCTAAGAAGAGCTGTCCCGCCGAGAGGGATTATCTCCATCATCTGACGGATGAAGAGTTAGTGGAGCATGGACGGAAAAGCAGAGGTTGGGTAACCCCCTCTTTTTTTTTTTGTGATTCACGATTCGTGTTTCCATTCTTTCTCCCCAACGCTTCATTGTTTTTCTTATACATTTGTTGCTTTTCCCGTGTTGCCGTAGGATGACCTACAATGGTCCGAAATGGCTGGCCGTTTGAGAAATTATGATGATAAAGTAAGGGAGTTGAGGTCGATCGTGACCGCTCTGAAGGCGAAGGTGGAGAAGTTGAGAGATGTTGAGCTTCGGTAGGCGACTATCGTGAGTCTTAATGATGCTTTAATTAAGTCCCAGAAGGATGTAGAAATGGCGAGGAGTGAGCTAGACCTGTCGCGAGTCGAGCTTGCAAAGGTTCAAGAGTCTGTGGCCCAACATGAATCAGAGGCCATGCTCTTGAAGGATCGGCTCTAGGATCTTGAGCATGAGTTAGGGGCCGTTCGTGAGGAGTTCGCTAATGTGAAGAGTCAGCTGGAGCGCTTTTTCTCTAGGGAAGATGCTGCTCTCTCCTGGAAAATGCTCCGTGAATTCATGCTTAGTGATGTCGGGCAAGGGTGGTTAACTGAATTCCTGGGAGGAGCCGGCCGGGACTGGCTCGGTCATTATCTTGAGACGGATGGGGAAGACGTTCTTTACAAAAGGGTTACTGACGCGTTTATGGATGGGGTTGTAGGTGGGATCACTTAAAGCGTTAACCGCTTTGCTTATCTAAGTGACAAGGTGAGGATGTTTTCTCCTAGTTATGAGAGTGAAGATATGATACTGAAGGATCCCCAACGCGAGCTGCCCTTTCCCCTTGAGGCTCCTACTGACAATGCCGCCATCATCGACCCTCTTTCCGAAGGTGGAAACACCCTTGAGCCTATTTGCGGAGATGACAACCCTCCTACCGACGTCTGACTTACTGCCTCTCTCCTCTTGATGAAGTTTTTTTCTTTGTGATGTTTTGTGAACATTTTTTTTTTGGATTTACCGTGGTTTCGTTTATATTTATTGCTTGTTTTTCTTACTGGCTCGTCCTGGAGACTTTTCTTATGTTTTCTTATGTCTGAATCTCGACATGTTCACCTTGTCTATTGCTTTTATTTGTAAGGTAAATTCGCGACACCCTTGTCCATCTACTGTCATTGATCGTTTTATGGAATACACTGTGAAATGACAAAAAGTAGGGTTCGCGTATTTATTAGATGTTGTACATATTGACGAGCCAAAGTTAAGAACTTCGTATCGATGAAATGTGACAGGAAACATCTTGGTGCATCTTTCTTGTAGTTACATTTCTTCGTAGCATGCGTAGTCAGGCAAAATATCCCCATTCTCGTTGGGACCTGGTTGCTCTATTGCCACATCAAAGTGGGATTCTCCTTGGTACTCAAAGGTGAGGCGGCTCCCTATTATGAGGTTCGTAATGTTCGCAAAAGATCGCCATCCTTCCGATAGGGAGAACCAGTCCCCCTCGTCTCGTTCGAATAGGATAAAGAATTCTTGGTTTGAGGGAGAACATAGGTAGATGTGGTTTGTTATTTCCTCCCTGAATTCTACAAAGATATATGGTAGCGGGAGCCTGTGTAAGTGGCTCTCCCTAAGGATTATTCTGGCGAATTTAGGATTTGGAAAAAACATAGTGTTCGTGATGGAATTTGGTGGAGGGGTTTCTGGTGGAGAGGGCTCTTCTGAAACCCTATCGAAACTTGGCATTGTGTTTTTTAGATAATTCAAATTGTACTCCCGATGATTTTATTTATACTAGTTCTACGTGCAGGGGATAGGGACGTTGTTTTTGTAGAGTTATCTCTTTAATTGTGGTGAAGCAGGGTGGTGTGTGTTGCTAGTATGTCTTTCGTGTAGCTTAGTGTTCGGATTTTTTCTGTAACTTTTTCCACCGTCTGGACTGAAATTGTCCTTATCGGATGCGATTTGGATGTGTTATTTGATATTTGTTGCCTTCGTGGTTGGACTGAGTGGTGGGCAGTTTGCTTATTATCCAATACCTACTGCCCTCGTGGTATCACTAAGTGATAGACGGCTTCCATTGATGTTTTTCTTTGTAGTTAGATAAGAAGGTAGGAAACCCAAAGCGTTTGTTGTAGTTGGCCCATGATAATGATGCATGCGACGCCAGTCGATATTCCTGATGCAGTTTTTCCTCGTGTGATGGGTTTCACTCGGGATATTGCCGTGGAGGGTCATTTATATAAGCTGGTAAACTGTAATTATGCGATTAGATTTTTGGTAAATAAAGTGTTTCTGATGTGCTTGCTTTTGTTGCAGCCTTTTCCTTCCCTATACCGAGATTATGGTTATGATACCCTTGGACTCGTCCATTTATGGACGCGGTCGGATGAGGAATTTATGGTGAGGGTGGAAGCCTTAGGACCCAACAACTACTGGTTTACAACTGGGTGGCATGCGTTCGTTGTTTCGAATGAACTTCAAATTAGGACACGCCTGATTAGACCTGTCAAACGGGTCATTCCGGTCGGGTTCGGGTCGGGTCACTCCGGGTCTCGGGTAAAACGGGTCCCGGGTAAAACGGGTTCCGGGTTTTTCGGGTTGACTAGAACCCGGGTTTGACCGGGTTTTGGGCGGGTTCGGGTCGATTTCGGGTTTGTCAATTTTTTCTTTTTTAAATTAAAAAAATCATAATTTGATAATTTTGCGATAAATTTTAATTAAATATAAAAAAATTTAATTATATTTAATTATAAATCAATCGGGTCAACCGGGTCACCGGGTCAATCGGGTAAATCGGGTCACCGGGTCGAAACCCAGATTACCCGGAAAATTTCCGGGTTTTCGGGTTCGGGTCGAAAAAAATTTCCGGGTCAAAATTTCCGGGTCTTGACCCAAAAAATTTCGGTCGATCGGGTCGGGTCACCGGGTCGGGTTGTGTTTTGACAGGTCTACGCCTGATTTTTGAATATGAAGGACGCTCTTGCTTTGATGTTGTTGCTGTGAACCATGGTCCTCATCAAAATGGTGATGTGGACTTCTCAGTTCGGTGCTGAACGTTCCGTGTTTATCATGTTTGTTGTGGTTATACTGCTTTGTCGCCAGTGGGTGGTTATGTTCGATGTATAATTATTTATTAAATTATCGTATTGCTATTTGTTTTGGGTTTATCGTAAACTGTGGTCGATTCAATGAACAAGTAATTTCCAGTATGACGCTTTTGATTAAAAAACTTTAATCTCCAGTGTGATGTTCGCGATTAGAAGATTTCAATCTCCAGTGTGATATTCGTGATTAAAAGATTTCAATCTCAAGCGTGAGATTTTTTATTTAAATAATTTCAATCTCCAGCATGAGGTTTTTGATTAAATATTTCAATCTCCAATATGAGATTTGCGCTTGCGAAATAATGATCTCCAATATCCTTAGATCCTGGGGAAGAATAGATTAAGAGATCTCTAGTGCGCTGTTCGTGAATAGAGAAACTTCAATCTCCAGCGTCGTTAGATGCTGGGGAGGAAGAAGTTAAGAGATCTTCCTCGCGTGGTTTGTGACTAAAGAAACTTTATTCTTCAGCGTCTTTAGACTTTGGGAATTTTCTTTGAACCGTTATACCAAGGTTGATGACAAATTAAATCTTAAATAAGCGAATTCTTGTTGACAAGCCGAGCTTTTCTTAAGAAATTTTAAATGGAAAAACTTTGCTTATCGAACTGGTCCTGAGATCTAGTGGAAACCATTTGCTACTGGACCGTCGTAGTCGCTATCGTAAAGCTCGTCTTCTATGTAGCGGCCTTGCTTGTCGAAGGAGTTGACTTCTTACCTTGCTTCTCCCAGGTGGGTGAACATTATTGCTGTTTTCAGCTCTAGACCGTGTGATTCGACAAAGTCTCTCCATCCATGTGCCACCCAGTGAGATCCGTAACTGCCTCTTACGATGTGGACAGGGAAATCTTTGATGACGCGAGTGGACAGAAAGATCTGTTCGGGAACATGGGGTTGGAAGTGTCGATCGAATTCGTAAGGCAACATCATGCGTATGTATTACTCGTCCGCTACTAAATAAATATCGAATATAAATGGATTGTTTGGGCTTTGATTGTTGATGCTTGTTGATATATTTGTGTTTTTCCTGGGAGGACCGGGAATGAGAAGGTTGTGCCTTTTATGTTGTAAGGAAGAAGGACTTTTTTTTATAGTGGTTTCGACTGGTTTGAAAATATTTTTTGCGATATATGAAACGCGCCGGTGTACTTGGTCTAGTTCTGCAGGGATTCTTCATCACGTGTAGGAAATGCAGAGCATCTTGGGAAATCGTTCTCGCAGATTCTTTGTCTAGTTTCAACGTATGCAATAAATGCTTTAGATGATTTGCAAAGCATGTACCCCTTTTTCTGGGTATAAGAAGGCGTGGTGTTTTGTTGCAGTTATTGGGTTGCTTTTTTAAGTATTGGTGTTCTGGCAAAGGGATGGCGTCTCCCAATTCTAGGATGCGGGATTTTTTCCGTTGGGTTGATGAAGAGGAGAGGATGCATCGTCTTTTAAGTTGTATACGTTCTTCGTGGTTTATACTTTTTCTTGGGCCTGGACTGTTTATTAAGTGGCAATGCTCTTTTGTATGCAGCCTCTTCCTGATGCTTTTGAGAGGATGTATGGTCATGTTGTAACTGACCATGTCAGTTTAGTTTCTATAAATGGTGAGACTTTCCGTTTTGAGATTTCCAAGGATTGCTCTAATGGTTGGTGGTTATTTGGTGGTTAGAATAGATTTGCGACCAACAACGACATTAAGGTTGGAACATCGGTGGTGCTCTTTCAATATGTGGAAGGAGATTGCTTCAAAACTCTTGTTCTTGAAGATGAAGATGAGTAGAGGTTTTTGGGTGTTCTGTAGTCTTAGTAGATATTTGTTTTTATGTTGTGTTTTTATTAACTTTAATCGCACGCTTTGGTATATGTAATTGCGAATATTTCTGTAATGATATCTTGATGCTTTGAATGATCCGGCCTGGGTTTTTTTGTTTTGTCTTTTTCCAACTTGGATGTGACCTTTGCTAGTGTGATAATGGCGCCCTGGATCGCAGAGTTGAGTTCTGCAATTTTTGACACTTGTCTGGCATGCAGCTGGTTCTGAAAATGTTGCTTTGGACCGATATTTGGTAATAAGACAACACTGCTTTGTTTGTTTTACTCGGCCATAAATAGCAGATGTTCGGACTGAAATTTGCGACAGTTGTCCCCGGGCTTCGTTTAATTTAGCATTATCCTTGTAGTGAGGAATCATGACCTCCCCTCATTGACAAGAGGAAAACCTGTCGTTGTTCTTGCCAAAGAATACTTAAACTCACAACTAGTATAGTGTGTAAGCAAAAGGTCGATCCATAGGGAAATCTACTCAATTCAAGTGCAAGTCTAATCGCTAGTAAGAATATGGGGGTTTTTTGTGTGAAAAAGATCCGCCTTTTATCAAAGGGGAAACAAGTAAACAAAGTAAATTGGTTTTAGAATGCAGTAGAGAGAAATAGGTTCGCCTACAATTTATCACTTCGATTGATGAATTCGATCCTTGTTTTAGCCTCTAGTTCTTGTCTTTTCCTATCAATGTCCTTGTCAAGATCTTAGGTAAATTACTAGTCCTACGAGTCCTAGCAACCCTTATCTCTAAATAGCCCTAACACGGTTAAGATTTAACCTAGAGATAGCATTAAGAATATGTATTAACCAAGGTACATTCAATATCAAGCTACGAGTCGATATTTATTATATATTCAACTTCCTACACATCCAATTAGTCCTAAAGGGATATGATTGCCACTTGGGTTAAGGTTCGCTACGAGGAATCTGCAAAACCCTAGCAATTGAATGAATCTACTCTAACTAGTTGATCAGGCCAGAGAGAATAAAACACATTCAAGCAATTAAGCGCAAAGAAGTCAAAATATTGGAATAGGAATAAGAAATAGATTAAGAAACTCACAATTCAACAATCAAAGATCCAAACTGTAGGCGAAACCTCGAGAGTTTAGTTGCTCATGCTCAACGGCGCTCTCAACAATGGAATAAAGTGCATAAGGTAAGTCAAAGAATAACCTAAAAAGTCTCTTAAAAGGCTTTAGAAAGTCGGCCAAGAAAATAACATAAAACCCTAACTAAAGTCCAAGTTTGAACGGTGCGTTTCTGCGAGGGCCACGGGGCAGCCAACCCAGGCCGCGGGGCGGCCGGCGATCAGCGAAATCCTTCGTCAGAGCTACGGGCCGCGGGGCGGCTAGCTTGGCCGCGGGGCGCACTTACTGTTCACAACGATTTTTCCTTTTCGATGTCAACATGAAAGTTGTAGATCTCGAAGATAGCTTTCCAACGCATGGTTATAATAGTCAATCGGACCACCGAGGCCTCCAGAAAGTGCAAAACAAGTTCAGCTTGTCTAGCGACAATTTCTGCTGACTTGTTCTTCACTTAGGCCATCGACATTCAACTCCACTCCCGTGCTCTTCCCTTTTCTTCCTCAACTTGAATCTTCCTTCATCCAAGAGTCTCCCTATTCCTCGTCGGATCCACATTTACTTGAAATTAACCATAAACACGTGTAGATTCTGACTTTTCCAACATCACAAGTAAACATGTAATTGTAACTAAAATATGCAATATTCACAACTAAACTATGCTAAATGCAATCTATTATGCAACACTAAAGATGCTCTATCAAATTCCCCCACACTTGAACCTTTGCTTGTCCTCAAGCAATAGAAAACTCAACTCTGTAGCCCCACAGAATAGCAATTCATGTATCCACACCTCAATATTCTTTAAGTGCATGAAAAACACAGCGAACATAATAGATTAACAACATCATAGCACATAATTGAAATGTTTACGCTCAAAACTCAATCTTCAAAAACTTAGCTACAATAGTCTTGCACCAGTGTTCTAATTCTCCACCGCTGGTGACTCTACACACAACAATAATCATGAGGTCTTTCAGTTGGGTTGTAATGGGGCCAAGGTAAAACATATAAGGTATGGAACAATTTAGGTTATGCGGTGCTCATAATCCGGGAACTAAGGAAGCAACCAAATCATAAAACCACTCATAAACTCCTCATACCATATCTCTCTAATACCAAACAACACCAATCTCAAGCATAAAACTTTACAAACCATACTCAACTCATTCCTTTATTCTTTTTTTTTTGTTTTTTCTTTTTTTTTCCATGCTATATCAAATGATTTTCCTTGACTTTTGCCCCTAAGTGAATTTTATCCTCCTTATGTCCCAAGTAATGAATGTACTAGCAAGAATCAAACATCTCATAAAGGTACCTCAAAAATACAATCCACCACTAAAAACCATCATCCACACTATAGATATTCACCAACTATTTCTAAATTCCCGGATTGGGTCACACTATCATTGGCTATGGAAAAATCTTGTGGAGCTATAAAAGAATAGGCAATTAGGCTCAAACTGGCTTCAAGCAGAGGATAATATGTAAGGTGGGAATAGAGTCAAATAGGGCTAATAAAGTTGCATCAATCATGTTTAAGTCATGTGCATAAATCATAATATGCAGCCTTGAAAAAGATATCTAAATGCAAGTCAAAGAGGAAGTAATTAAAGAGAGTACACTCAACAAGCAAGAGAACTCAATAAAGTGTAGTCCTGAATAGGCCAAAATAAGCTCACCAGGTCATGTCTAGAACTTCAAGATCACCCAAAATTCCAAGATTTTATGTGCTCAATCATCAATCAATCATGCTCACCAAATAGTATAGAAAACATATACCGAAGGCTTCAAGAATCCAAGCACATCATGGGGCATAAATCTCAATCGAAGATTAGAGGACAAACGACATCCATATGGGAAAATAAGACCTAATCCTAACAATGCAATAACTAAACTCTTTTCTTTTTTTTTGGATTTTTTTTACCGACTAACATGCTGATATGCAATAAAAACTAAAAAACAAAAATAAAAGTGCAAACTAAAAATCAACATGCAATCATACCATGCGATTCTTCCCCCCACACTTAAATCAGGCATTGTCCTCAATGACATAAAAGACAACAAAAGGTAAAAATATGGAGGAAAGAAAGAAAAACTCACTTGTTCACTGCGGTGGTGGAAAGTGAGGAAAGGGAACATTTCAGTCCTATCAAAGGCCGTGGGGCGGCCTGCGAAATTTAGCTCTTCAATGCCTTTTCTCCCAGCGGTGTTAGCTTCCTACAACCAAACAGAACCAAAACTAGTCTGATAAAACAAGAGACACATAGGAAAACAGAAAACTTACCTTGGGTTGCCTCCCAAGTAGCGCCTTTGTTTACTGTCATTGGCTCGACAGTTTATTCATCCACTCATTCAAGACTCAAGCAGACATCGTCAGCGCCCTCAAAAGCAAATCAAACTCTCGTGCCCAACCGATATTCGAATGCATACTAAAGATGAAACAATTGATAATTAAAAATATAGCAATTAGAACCATTAACAACTTACCCTTCATTCGAGCTTGATTCTCCCTCGAGGGTATGTAGGACCACCAACATAGTTCTGCTGGTGGTTTGTTGAAGTAGTGGCTCCATGGATCGACATATTCACCAAAATCTCCCAATTTGCAAAAAGTACCAGTTTCTTGTTCGGGAACCACAGAAATTAGTTCCAGACTTGGCTCCTTGATAGGCGATTTGAGGATGATCTCTATGAATGGAGGGAGCATCGAAACATACTCAATCTCTAGGGACATCTCATGAGATTTCGTGTCGATAACCACTAGATGCTCTTCTTCATTATCAGAGAATTCATCATTGCTTGCATCTTGGCTTTCATCAATTTGAGGAATAGAACATTGCTCAATTGTCAACTCCTTCAATGTTTGAGCGAGTCGGATAAGTGCTTCCCCATTTTGATTCACCATCTCACGTAATTTCCCTATTTGCTCCATCAAGACAATGGTTGAATCCTCCATGGACGGGTCAGAGTACTCCATTGGTTGAAACATCGAAGTGTAGAATTCTTCCTCTGCTGATTGGTCACCCATGTAGCAGAAAAGATCCCATAGTCCTGACACTCCTAAACCGGCAAAGCTTCCATTGTTTATGGATCTGGCAAGTTCTCGAGTCTAATGAGTCATGCCCTCAAAAACACAAAGCACCACAACTCGCAAACTATCTCGGAAACCCCGTGAATAACGGATGTCAAATAAATTTTGCACTCTTGCGAGGTAATTGTGAAAATACTCTCCCTGAAACTACCATAACTTCAACATCTAGAAATATTAGCAATAAGGTGTCGTGAACCGTAAAATAGGTCCACGACGAGGTTAGATGTAAATATATACAAAAGTCAGCGATAAAAAAACACAAGAAATTGATAAGAATTCCCCGGCAACGGTGCCAAATTTGACAAGAGGAAAACCTGTCGTTGTTCCTATCTTTACATGGATGACCATGGGATCTGAGTGAGACATTCTGAGATCGCGAGCATCACGGGTATCGGATACAGAGAAACTCAGTGTAGCATGCGCGGTGGATGCTTGTTTGACGATGGCCTCCGACCGGGGGGGGGGGGCGTCTAGCTTCTCTTTCATAGTTTTTCCTCTCTTGATTGCTGGTGCCAGATGTCGCGGGTCCTCCTGCGATGGTGTTGATGCACCCATCCAGAGGAGGAGGCTTCTGGTGATCTCGGTTGGAATGCTCCGGCTAGTTAGACGAGGATCTTGCTGCAGGGGCATCTCTCGTGTCCCTGGGAGGAGGTCCATACCCTCCTCCTCTGCCATCGTTCCTCCCCCTGTTATGGGGGTAAGTTCCCCGTCCTCGTCCCCTAGTCGCATACTGGGGATTGTAGGGTCTCAGTGGTGCGTTAGGCGGCTTATATTGTCAGGGAGGGACCTCAGGAGGACGGTGTTGCTGTGGCATCACTACTGGATTACCAGGATTGACTAGTGGGGCTCAAATTTGAAGGGGTGTCTCCTTTTGGGGAAGAGCCGGCGGAATCCTGTAGACAGGGGGTGAGATATGGTCAGGATGAGCCATCATTACATTAGTTGGGGCCCCAAGAGGATTTGGTCCCGATCTCTAGTTGTATTGTACTTCCTGGATTAGAGGGCGTGGTGGGATGACCGGATACTGCCAGGAAAGATTGTGAGGTTGTTGATCCCCGAAGTTCTCCCTTCCCTGCCGCTTGTTTGGAGGCCGGTGATAAGATGGCTGACGGAACAATGGTTTATAATCGACAGGCCGTGAGCTGGAGCTTGCAGCTTCCATAACGTGGATCTGATTGGTAACGAGTTTTCTCAGAACGTCGTAGTTGGCCGGCTCTTTTCAAAATAGGCAAATTTTGAAATCTCCTTCGGCCAAATTTCCCATTAGTATCGTGCTTGCAGACTCTTGGTTGAATCTCAGGATTTGTACCACCATATTAGTGAATCTCCTGAAAAAATTTCCCAAGGACTCGGTCGCGCCTTGCTTGATGGAATTGAGGTCCAACATGGTTCTTTTTCTTGTGCGAGCGCTGCCGAAATGAGCGACGAATGTACCTGACAGTTGTGCAAAGTTGTTGATGGATGATCGGGCAAGATTCGTGAACCATGTTAAAGCGACCCCACTCAGCGTGGATGGAAATAAGCGGCAATACATAGCATCATTGTCCTCGTTCATTCCCATTTCCGTGGTGAATTGGTTGAGGTGATCGTTGAGATCGGTATCTCCTCTGTACTTGGTGATGGAGATGTCCCTCCACCTCTTGGGGACGGGCGCCTCGAGTATTTGTCTGCAAAAGGCCGAGGGAAAGGTTGGCTCACCTTTGCGAGTTTGCTCGGGTGCTTCGGGGGAGTTTGAACGCGAAGACACGTTCTGGGCCCTGCCAGAACGGTCGACCTTGTTGATATTCTCGATGGGTTCTGGATCGGGGTTGAGAGGGCCACCAGCAGGATTGGGGAAATGGTTGACCGTTATGGGCACCGGTCCTTGTTGTTGATAGTAAGTACGGGGGTCGTATTGGAGTGGCACCCCGTTCGCCTGTTTGAAAGGCATATCGTTCGCTTGTTGGTTAAAGTACATGCTTTGCGGGTAGCTCCCCGCGAAAAATTGGTATGAGGGGCAGCCGCCCCACATCCCGTAGGGAGCGAACGGAGGGGGTTGCGCAGTGTTCCATGTTGGTTGTTGAGGGGCGCCCTCGTTGCCGTTGTGTAGGGCTTCCTCGTTGGGGATGGCGTTGAGATTGATGCCGTTTGCTTCCTCGGTGTCATGGTGTCGTTGCCCAAATTCCTCTCCGAAGAGGGTAAAGTTCATGATTCCTGCAAAGAAGAACATTAGTACTTAAAAAGGGAAATCAATGCAATTACCAATTTCTATATCATTTATATAGAATAAAAAAGGACAGAGTGGTAAGAAAGGACGAAATAAAAGAAATGGAAAGACAGTAGTGTAAAGAAGCGTATTGCTACGCGGAACCTCTCGTCGTGAAAGGTTCCCACAGACGGCGCCAATGAAACGTTCATGGGATTTCTCCTATACTTATTACCTCATTTGTGACGACCTAATGCTTTAAAATACATGCAAGCCTTAGCCTGATGGGACGATGATCAGATCGTATGCTTATTAGTCCAACGATGAATTATGTTACTATTCAATCGTCGTCTGCAGAGGAAGTTTGTCGAGGTTGTTATCCCGAGAAACGTTCTTCTCCGACCGAGGATCTTTAGAACTCAACTCCGGGGGTTTTATGTCCGAGGGATAATCAGAGCTCTAATGATTTTCTATCTTTCGGATCAGATCCTTTAGTCTGAGATCGGAGGGGGTATTTATAGGGAAACCAAGCGAGCAGCTGGCTGGCAACCTCGTGTTTCTATGTAAGACACGTGTAGTGCATGCCCACACGCTTAGGGGCATAGACAATACACGTGGAGCCTTTAGAGGTGATGTGCTTGAGCCAGCGAGCTGCTTACTAGGACTTCAGAGGTTTACGAGATATTTTGGAGAGTTCATTGTGATTCTTACACTGGGTTTGAGTCGCGAGGGAAATAAGGGTTAATAGATCTTGGGAGCACTAAGCCTAATTCTTTGGGTTCGGTTGGATACTTCGCTCGTGATGTGCTAATGATGGGACCGACCATCCTTTTGCGTTGGGTGACCCATTTATGACGTAATATTCCATATTTATTATATAGCCTATTTTCTATGGCATCGTCACAAGCAACTGAAGTAAACTTAATCAATTGGGCAAATATTCAAAAACATAATAAAGATAATATATATATATATATATATCTTTATATGTGGCATTCAAGTAATTATAACTCCATTACAAGACTATGGAAAAGATCAATGCATTAATTTTGTTTGTGACATTAGGCATAAAAAGTTTAGTGATCAATGCATTATTGGAATACTCTGTAATTTGAGTCAACGAGCAATTTCTTGGATCTGTAGACTTAACTATTGTGTTAGTCTAGAAGATCATTATACATTGAAATTCTTGGCTATAAAATTATTAACAGAAGGTTTCAGTATGCATAAGGGAACTTGTCATTTACAATTAAAGTGGAATGTAGTTTATAAACTCGAGAATACTACAAATCCTCCACGAAAGTGTCATATAGTAGAAGCTGAGAAACACGAAGTTGTAGGTCTGAGTAAAGAGGTTGTGCCCGTTAAGCTAAGACCTGATCAGATAAGACTCAAAACCATTTGGGTAAACGCATTTGAAAACTCTACAATCACTAGCAGTGATAAGGTTTTAACTATAGATGAAGAAGGTAGAATCCATACGAATGCTAAACCACTAGTCAATCTCTCTAGACGTCCAAGCTTATCCAGAAACACTAGTTTTATGTTCAATCCTAATATTAGTATTACTCCAAGGAATCAGGGAGCTACTACAAGCAGGAAAGATAAATCATTTGTGGTTGATGAAGACATAGCAAGCATGGCAGCAACATTAAACAAAAGATTAGAAAATAAAATAATAAGAGAACCAGCCAGACATAGTCTAGATATAAGTTCTTGTCATTTTAGGGAATCGGGTTCAATACCACTGAATCCTCCAACAGTCCTAAAGGTAAGAGAAAATCAAGAAGGATCGTCTAGTTCCGAGCCAAAAGGGAAGATAATAGGATATTCCACTAAAACCTTTAGTGAACCTATCTATGAAAATGATCCAAGAGCTAAGGATCTCAAGGGTCTCACATAACCATTTTTTGAAGATGAAATAGGTATGAGAATGGAAGTAATAGACATCAGACATCTCTAGGAAGATAATTTGAGTAGAAGAGAGTCTTGAACATGTCAGTAGAGAATAGCTAAAGAAAAAATATAGAATCACCAACCCCAATAGCATTTATATCCCAATAAGTATTTGCTTAGAAAGGTTCAATAAGTATGAATTATGTCCCTTTGTAGAGAGTGGATGTTCGGTATGCTTTGGAAAGAAAGCCTTATTTCCTGAATTTATATGGTAGAAATTTCGTAGACTAATTCAGGTCAGAACAACTTATGATAGTATCATGGTTCATTCAGAATTAGCTTCTGATGTACCTATCATGATAGGAGGAGTCCAGTGTGTAATTCGTACACTCTGGGCTACTAATCAGCCCTCTCACGATATGTTAATTGAAAATAACTTCCAAAGACTCCATGTTCCGGTTACTCAACACCTAGACATGATGGTCTTCAACATTCATGGAGAAGACGCTTCGGTGAAAAAGATTAAACAAGCCTATATACATCAAGCAATAGAATTTACGCGCACTAAGCGTGGTGAGGAATATATTGTTCCTAAACAAAGAGAGTTTGCACTCTCTATATGTGAGGTAACTTTAAAAGAGAATATACTTAAGCAGCAAGAAAAAATGTGTAAGAAGTTATATTATGAAAATCCTTTGAAATTTTGGGAAAAAGATGATGTCCACGAAAATAGCCATGTTGAAATACACATTTTAGCTCCTTATTCTATACACTTTGCATATTTCGGGTTGGGAATATATTGAATTTATGTAGTATATGCTTATTTGCAAGAAATAGAGGTCTACATAAGTTTTGGTTTAATATTGCAGAATTTGGAGCCATTTCGGGACAAAACCAAGAAGCAAAGACGGAGACTGAATGTTACTCGATATCGAACACTTTTCCTCGATATCGACAAAAATGGTGAAGCAGAGCCCTGGTCGAGGACAAGCCATATCCAGAAGCTGAGAGGCAAAGCTACCCGACTCCAGAAAGTTACTCGATATCGAGTACTTTACTCGATATCGACAAGACTTGAAGACCGTGTCTGGAGTCGAGGAGGCAGCACCTGATCGAGAAGCCGAAGACCTAGACATACCGAGCAGCACTTCCTCGATATCGAGTAATTTACTCGATATCGACAAGACCAGCAGCACTTGTCCGGGCCAAGTCAAGGACCAGTTACTCGAGCAAGCCAGTGAAGCCCAGTCGACAACACCTTTCCTCGATATCAAGGAAATTACTCGATATCGAGTAACACTTTCCTGGGCCGCGACGCTGTTGGGCCTGTCCGATCACGGGTTGGGTTGTTGAGTTGCGAGATGTCCGAGTTCTATCAAGTTCTATCCGAGTCTATCAAGGTCTATCCATGGAAAGAAGATTTATCCACACATGAAGATATTTAGATAGTTTACATTTAATTCCTTTTAAGATAAATATTCCTTTTATTTAAGTTTATCTTTAGAAATAGATATAGATTGCTTTCCTTGATTAGCAAGGAATAAGCCCTATAAATGAAGCCCATGGGGCTGAGTTTTTATTCATTCAATTTTTCAGAGATACAATTCCACATAGAGTTTTAGGAGTTCAAAGGTTTTAGGGTTTTGGTATTCAACGAAAGTTGGAGTGCCGGGATTGTAAAGACTTTGAATATAGTCAATGCAAGTTATTTCTTTTAAATCAATGTCTACGATTGCGATGAGGCGCGAGTAGTCCACCTACTTCTAGGGTCGGGGCGAGCCCGATGATAGCCCTGCGTGTTTAAGGTAAAGATCCGACCTTTATCATGTTTTGAGCATCTACTACCTTTTATGTGTTTATTACCCATTCAATGGAGATCCATGCTAACAACTTGGATTGTAAACCTAAAATCGGTAGATACAATTAGGGTTTCTTGAAAGAGTTGTCTAATTGTTGGAAAAGGCGAAAGCTTGGTCCTTCGATGCGATTGCATGATTATTTCTTTATCTTGCCTTATGCATGCTTGGTTATTGTCGTTGCAAACCCCAATCTTGGAAGTTTTCCACACATAGTTTATTTCGAAATCCCGCAAGTCTTGTTCTTTATTTTTGTTCGTTTTAAATTTTCTGTTCTTCCTCGATCTCGACCAACTTTGGTCGATATTGACTACTGATCTTCGGTCGAAGAGACTGCTGTTGCTTTTGTGTCTGAATCCAGGAACCCGACGTCGACAAAAGCTTCCTCGATATCGAGTAACCACCGAGAGCTGCTGCTGCTTTGTTCGACTTGTCCGATCTTCTGTCGACTAACCCTAGTCGAGATCGGGTAATCTGCTGTCGATCACTTGTGAGATTTTTCGCTGCCTAGGATCCGCTGAGACGCTTCCTCGTTGATCGATCCTGACTTTCTCTTACTACATCGGGAGGGAGTCTTGTAATTATTTGCAAGGGACGGAATCTGGTTTGCCTTATTTTATTCATATTTTAATTGCAAGTCTCGATTTCCTCCTATCAACAAAAGATAAATCATTTGCTACCATAGAATTAATAGATCCAAAAGTCGTCATTAGGGTAAAACTAATGGTTTACACTTATAAGGATCAACAAGAATTTAAAAAACAAATTGATGAGCTCTTAAAGAAATGTTTAATTCAAGAAAGTAAAAGTACGTCCTCAATTTAGACCTGAGCATGGGCCGGGCCGGGCGGGCTTAGGCAGGGCCTTGACCAATTTTTAAGCTCAGTACATCGGGCCGGGCTTGGGCCAGGCCCGGTTTTTGGGCCTAGTGCCTTGTCCAAGCCCGCCCTCATTGCTAGGTCGGGCCGCCCAGCGGGCCTAGCATCTCAAATTCGTTTTCTATCTGAAATCGAATTAAAAAAAGAGGCAAATCACAATATTATACCAATACTTTCAAATGTAAGGCAAATCTGGACAATATTAGCTTACTAACAAATGCAAATCAACGTTATATTGTACCAATACTTTCAGACGACACGCGGGATGAAGAATCATCGTCCCGCAAATCCCGTCCCGTCTTGCATATATATAATGTTTTTATTTATATGAAAAAATAAAATTAATAAAACATCAAAGAATGTATATAATTAAGTTGAATAAACTAAATAAAGTTGTAAACTCGTAAGGTTTATGCTACTGTAATTGTTGAATATACATTTAATTATAATATACTTATACTATTTGCTATAATTGTCATACTTACTGTAATTATTGTCATTATAATTTACTATTTGCTAATATATAAGAATATTTATGGGAATTGAATTTGTAATATAAATCTATTGCTACTGTATTTTTATTGTATTAATAATATATATAATACTATATATAACTTATATAATTATAATTATATATAATATTAATATAAAATCGAACCGAGCCTGTCGCCCCGCTTAGGCTTCACCCTCTGCCCAAGCCCGGCCCTCTGGGCCTACCGGACCGGGCCCGACAGTCCTCTTGGGCCAACTACTCTGTCCAAGCCCGCATATTTTCCCGGGCGGATTGGGCGGGTCGGGTGGGTTGACCCATGTTTGCTCGGGTCTAGTCCTCATTCTAGCCCTGCCTTTATGGTCAGGAATCATTGTTAGAGGGTAAATTTTCGTGAATTAAATGGATTCATAAATTCAAAAGAAAAGTCTTCATATTCTTTATATATTCAGAAATATGATGATTTTACTAAATTTAATAAAAGCCAAAATTGAACTTTGGAAATGGGTTACATGCTTAACAAAATATAAAAGGCTCAATCAACCCATGAGGTAGCAGTTGTAACTGCTTTACACTGCAGTTAACAAGGAAAAAAAACTGTACGTGGGATTGAGGGTGGTTTTCTTCAAGTAACTCCCCACATGTTCACCCTATAAAAGACTACTGTTGTAGAAGTTGAGCCTCCCTTTTTTGGTTCCCAATTTTTCAATCGCCAAAAACCAGAAGAAAGCATCAAACATGCTTCTTACTCTTCTTCCTCCCATCATCAGCAACCTGCAAACACACAACCCATCAGCACACCAAGCAAATAAAAAAAATTCAGCAGGCAGTGGTTTTGGCCGATGCTTGTTCGATTCTCGGAACCCCGCCTTGAAAACCTTACGAGCTTTTCTTGTGGCCTCGGTTCCGGAATCACCAAGTCACCTTAAATTGTGTTGAATTGCTACTGAAATTATGCCATTTACCCTAGTACGATTCTTGACACCCAACCCTCGAGAACCTTGCGAGCTTCTTCGTGTGGTTTGGGTTTCAGAATCATCAAATGCCCCCAAAGCAAGGCGAAACTTGGCCGAAAATTATCCAAGAACCCAATACTTCCTCGGTTCAGTGCTTTTGACAAAATTCTATGGATTTAGTTAGTTAAACAAAATAAAATGAATTGAATCCTCATCACCTGCCTATGACTAAATGACATGTTAGCTGGGTGTTTGCCAAAACTGGATTTTCCACAGGCAATTTCACAAGGGAGTAATCAAAAGAACTTGTGGCCAAAATTATATATGCCAAATTTGTGTTAAATTCCAGGAATAATTTTGCTCAAAAAAAGGGAAAGAAATGCAAACTGATAATTCCCGAAATTTGTATGCCTAAATCCAACTCAACCTAAAGCAAAGGTTCCAAATCAGAAGGACAAAGGCAAGAATGAAGCATACTCGATTAGAGAGGCCGAAGCTATAGTCACTCGGGCTTGCAGTAGCTCCATCGGCCTAGAAGCGGTTTGAACATGGATTCCTCCGAGCCCTTCTCAGCTTTTCCAAGCCTTGAACCCTCTTGCCCTCTCTACTAATTACCAAGACTGAAAATTCTCAATTACAACAGCTTGCTGTAGTTGATTTTCAGAAGCCGAATTACAAAATTAAATCAACATAAATTCAGGTCCAATGTGAAGAGGAAGAAAGAGAACAAACCCGTTCTTCCTTCGGTACCAAAGCTTCTTGGGTCTGCATTTTTTTCTTCTCTTTCTTCTTCACCATTGTTGAGTGTCTGAGCCTGTATAATCAAGTTGATCGAGAGGCTGGCCTCCTGTTTCGGATCTCATTAGATCCCAATACGTAAGTCAAACCCTAAGTTGGGGGAGGCTGAATTTGCAAAAGGAGAAAAATGCAGCTGCTTGGTTGATCAACAAATGGACTTGGATTAGGCTCCTGTTTGGAAGTGGGTGCTCATGTTTCAAAGTCGCATTCTATTGTGCAGATAACTTTCCATTGGGATAGGTCGGCCAACAGAGTACGATGCGTCATTATCATCTGCATACTCAAATTAAGAGAAATCATAATTAAAACTCTATGTTTCCCGTTCATCCTCCACTATCATGTTGTGCAAAATAATACATGCTCTCATTATCTTCCCAATAAAATTAATATCCCAGGAAAGAGTTGGGTTCTTGATTATGGCAAATCGAGTTTGTAATACTCTAAAAGCTCGCTCCACATAGTTGAACAAATAACTTAGCTTTATCCCCTTGTGGAAGAGTGATTGATGGTATGAAAGTTGCTCATGGTGGATAAATCCCATCAGCTAGATAATAACTCGTGCTATACTCAAGGCCATTAACAACAAAATTTACTGGTGGAGATAACCTTTGTAACACATCATCAAATACCGGGGAAAGATCAAAAACATTGATGTCATTGCATGAACTTGGTGTTCCAAAAAATGCATGTCAAATCCATAAATCGTACGATGCCATCGCCTCTAACAAAATAGTCGGTTTCCCTCCTTTCCCTGCAAACTGGTCTGCCCAAGCCGCAGGGCAATTTTTTCGTTCCCAATGCATACAATCGATGCTACCAATCATACCAGGAAATCCTCGCATCTCCTCTACATATAGCAAGCATTGCATGTCTGATTTGGTTGGCCTTCGGAGGTACGTCTCACCGAATGCATAAATGACGCCCTCCACAAAGTTGGACAAGCATTATATAGTTGTACTTTGTCCAAGGCGTAGATACTCATCAACAGTATCTGCAGCCACCCCATAGGCCAACATTCGTAGGGCTGCAGTGCATTTTTGTAAAGCTGAAAGGCCCATTCTACCTGTGGCATCCCGCCTTTGTTAGAAATACTCCATCTCATTTGATAATCGGGTGACAATGCGTAAGAATAATGATTTACACATTCTAAACCGTCTTCTAAACATAGATGCTAGATACACTGATGGTGGCTCTTATGAGAAATAATATTTGAATAGGTGTTCATGACCCTTTTCACGATCCCTTTCTATATAAGCACTTCGATGTGACCTAGAACTTTTCCCATCATCTCTTGTTGATTGTTGGTTGGAATGAGACATCCATTCCAAAAGGGTTTGATTAATCTGGTCATCAAGCTCATCAAAGGATGAACCAAAACAAGGCCTTAGAAAATCAAACGACGGTTTGTGTGGCTCCATAGAGGTAAGATAGTGTTTGATGGTGAAGGTATGTTGTGGAATTGAAGATGAGTGACTGTTTGATGTCTTCATTGTGTCAATATATAATTCAAATGAAAGCCATCAACTTAAATTGAATATAAATACTATTGTTTGCAGAGATTCCACTGCCAAAGGTAATTGAATTGATAATGCATGGCCTATCAAATTGAATATGAATACATCATCAGAACTTGAAATGTGAACACGCAAAGGAAAGTAATCAAACTCATTTTTCCTCCTTCCCCTGTTGTTTGCAGAGATTCCTCTCGAAATATGGGATATATGGTGTGACAATACAAACATTGGCTTGGAACTTCAAACCAAATACAAATATTACAACATAAAAGAAAAATTACATGTGAAGTACTCAACAACTTAAAATAACTTGCAACGTAGATGAAACATTACATATAACTTACAACATAAAAGAAACATTACATATAACATGCGAAGATAGTCTTTACTTAGGCAACATATATTAACGTAACATGTGAAACTATTCTTAAGTTTGGCAACATCAAAGGCCATATAAATCACCCATTGCTCGGAAACAACTCAACAACTAGGAATTTCTTAATCATCTCTTCATTTGGGGTGAGCTCGGGTTTTGCCATCAAAATAGACAACGCGTTCATGTTGTTTGCACGCAAATAGTCACTTGCAATCTTCACTTGTTTGCCAATGTCATCACTCTTTGTCTTGATGCATGCATCCCTTTTTTCCATGAGCTTGTTGTAAACTTCACCGATTTCCTCTGAAGGACGACTAGAGCTTCCAACTATTTTTTTTCCTCTAGACACTGTGGCCTTTGCAGCCTTCTTTCCAAGGGCTCGAGTTGGAGCACTTGTAGGGGTACCTGATCCATCACTTGTTGAGTAAGATCCATCTTCATTGGTCTTCGATCGTTTTGACCTTCCTCCAACACTTTCCGATGACGCCTTGTACAAACTTCTCCTCTTTGGTTCATTCCTTAACTCACGCCAGCAATGCTCGAACACAAAGTCATACCTCATATCCTCGTTGAAGATTTCATGTGCCTTTTTTAGCACATCAACTTGACCTTGGCCATTGGATTGCAAATTTGAGGCTTGCTCATATGCTCCCACAAATTTTGAAACAATATCTGGGGATATTTTATGCCACCTCGATTTGCATGTTGATGAAATCCTTTCAACAGTATCCCCTCTGTGCATGTTGTAGTATTCCGCAACTCGCTCCCAAAATGTTGTAAGTGTGGAATTATTGGTTACAATAGGATATATTCTAACATTGATCCATGCACTAACCAACAACAATTCTTCGCCCTGGGTCCACTTCATTCGTTCACCAGTAGAGGTTCTTACACCTCTACCACGAGTGGCTCTCCCTCCTCTTCCACGAGCCCTTCCCCGGGTGGATATTTGTCGAGTGGCATCACCCTCTCCGAGATTGGGTTGTATGCTGTCGAGGCTTAGTATTTCTTCTGATGTGCCCCATCGGTGCATTTCGAATGTGCTACCATTAGATCCTTAGGCACTGGGAGAATGAGATGTCAACATTAGAGAATGTGGATTCTGGTAAGCTTGAAAATGGGACGATGGATTCTGGTAAGCTTGAAAGTTTCAAGTTGGTGGGACATTCATATTGGGTTGAAGAAATTGGTAATCTTGATAAGTTGTTGGATTTTCAAACAAATCAAGAAAATTCAAAGGAAATTTGATGGGAGTTTGAGGACGTTGTGAGTGGTTGGAATCCATATGCTCGAGAATACAAATGTTTTGTATAAGGGTAAGGAAATGAAGATGGTTGATAACTCTGCCCACCTCCCCTTTTAATAGGAAATATCTCCATGGTGGTTTTTTTTAAAAAAATTTACAAAAATTATTGAAAGTGGGTGAATACATATCTACAAGGAAAGTTTTGGTAGAATATCCATTTAGGATTTGTAATTAAGTAAATGTCCATTTTTAGTTGTTAATTAAATAAATGTCCATAATTTTATCTTAATACCTAAACTACCCTATGAGTTCAGTATCGAAGTTGAAGCGCTCCGGAGCAACATTGCTTAGGAGAGAGATAGAGAGATAGACGTGCACACACACACACACACAAAGAGAGAGAGAGAGAGAGAGAGAGAGAGAGAGAGAGAGAGAGAGAGAGAGAGAGAGCTTGCGAGATGTTTATGGAGATGGAACTGGTAGGGGGTTGGAGATGAAATGGTAGCTGTTGACAAGAGAGGGATGAGATGGACGGTGAGGATGTGATAAAGCGGGCGTTTGTTAAAGACTCACGTGTTTTGATGACAATATTTTGTCATAGGTGGCAATAGATTACTGCTTACTTAGTTTTAGTCACTCAAGGGTATAATGTTTTGTCATTGATGACAATAGATTACTATCTTAGTGATATTTAGTATGGTGATGACAGTTTGTTTGTGATTACATGGTTTTGGTGACAAATATTTGTTGAAATAATATTTTGATAACAATAAGTTGATGACACTATTTTATTGTTGGTGACAACAGATTACTAAAGTAGGTTGGTGACAATAAGGAGGGGAGATAATGTTCTTTATTTAGGGATAATAGATTGGTGGCAATGTTTTTTAGTTGGTGACAATTGGTTTGTGACAATGTTTGGTGACAGTGTTCACTTGTTGGTGAAAATAATTTGATGATAGTGTTTCGTAGTTGTTGACAATAGGTTGGTGACAATATTTTGTAGTTGGTGATAATATGTAGTTAGTAAAAATTGATGGTGACAATATTTTATAGTAGATGCCAAAAGTTGGTGACAATGTTCTGTAATTGATAACAATAGGTTGGTGATAGTGTTCACTAGTACCAGAAAAAAAATTCCGTTAAATGTCACTAGAAAAAAAATGTCACTAAAAAAGTCAACTGTCACCAAAATAATTATCACAAATAACTGTCACGGGAAAAATATACATAACTATCACAAAAAAAAACTATTACCAAATGCAGGCGTTGACCGAAATGGTCAATGTTGAATAGTCAATATTAAAATTAAAAATGATCAGAGGGGGGGGGGTAAGGGTGTTCATTATCGGATACCCGACCCGACACGGTTAATAGTGATGAGTATCCGGTAAGAAATTACCCCAAATCGCCGATCTAGTAAGATCATACTCGTTTCGGATACCCGACACGAATAATCCGGATCGTGTCGGGTACCCGAGTCGGATACACGGTAGAAATTAAATGAAAATTTCTTTTTTATTTTACTGTAGAAAAATAATTTGAGAAAGAGTGTTTAGGAGGCTCAAACCCACAACCATCTGACAAATATGTTGCACACTCCCACCCAACACAACCAACTGGGCAAGCTTGATTTTTATGTCACTTTTTGACATTAAATGCATTATGTGTTTTATGTTTTTCTTTTTGCCATTAATGGGAAAAATTAGAAAAGGTGAAATATTGAATTGGTAATCGAACAACAGACCTCTCGACTCATGGTATGGAGCGCCTACCGCATTGGCAATTCAAACCTTGTCACTCATTTAACAAATAAATTATACTAATTCATAAAAATTATATATTTATTTTTGAAAAAAAAAAATAAACGGTTCGTGTCAGGTATTCGACAACGGGATTTGCCCGATCCGAACACAAACAATTTATTTTCGTGTTTTACCGGTTCGTGTCATTTTCGTGTCGTGTCATTTTTGGCTCGTCTTTTTTCATTTCGTATCGCCATGTTTTCATATTGGGTCAGTAGTGTCGGATTTTTCTGCACATCCCTAGGGGGGGAGGAGGAAGGGTTAGGGATGGAGAATGAGGGTTATTTTTGAAAAAAATGGGCATTTACTTAATTATGTAAAAAAAAAGACATTTACTTAATTTTTACATCTAAAAAAGGATATTCACCAAATTTAACCCATCTACAATTTACAGAAATTAAAAAAATTTCAACCTAACGATATTGGTGTCTATAGATTAAGAAAAATAAATTATACATTTCTACAATTTTCAAACTTAAAAAAAAATCAGCCCAACCATGGATTGAAGTTTGCATGCAACCCATATAATACATGTGAATAGAGATGTACATGTATTTCCATAAAAAAAAAAGATGTATAGGTGCCAATGTGCCATGAAAATGGAGCAGAAACAAATCCGTCCCACCTTTTTCATTTTTTTATTGCCATCCCCCTTACCAATGTCTCATTGTTTTGTTTATTGGTGAGTGTTTAAGCATTTCTTACCACAATACTCGTCCCATGGTTTCTAATGTACATCTACCCATCTTTTTGTATTTTATTATTATTTTTCTACCGTTTCAGGGTTTACAAACCCCCGTTGCAGCTTCTCTTCAGGGTTTACAAACCCCCGTTGCAGCTGCTCTTAAGAGAGAAAGAAGGTGAGAGACATGGGTGAGAGGGTAGGAAAAAAAAAAGAGGGATTTGGGGTAGGTGGTGGGAGCGTGGATCCATTGTCACAACAACACACCCCTATCATTTCTCACATAATCTCACCATTTTTCATTTTTCCTTTTTTTTTTTTTACAAATTTTAATCTTTTTTCTTTTTTCTTTTGGTTTTGGGGTGAGGGGAGGCCAAAACAGGGGGTTGTCCCCTTTGGGATAGGTGATCCCGACCGAGGTGGTGGGGTTATTTTTAATTTTACATTATTTTGTTTATAATAAATGGGTGGTAGGGATGTGGGTAAAAAATTAAGTTGGGCTAGAAAAAAAATAAAAATGAGAGTTAAATAATTGAATTGGATTCCATGGATGCAGATGCTCTTAAGTTTTAGGGTTTGTTTGGATTTCCATTGCATTATGATTATAAGTAAAATACATGTATTATATTCAAATGTTACTTATAATTAAAATACACATGTATTATCATCTTCCTCACACCACCACCATCCCTACCCGCCTCCTTCCCGTCGCTCCTGACACCGGCCACCATCAACTCCTCCCCCCATCATAGCCAGCATCTTCGATCGATTTCGTAGTAGATTTGAAGCACCGATCTCCTCTCACCCAGATTTGAAGCACACGTCTATATATTTGAAGCCAGCATCTCCGATTCTCGGCCTCATATTCTCGAATTTGTCTCCGTCGACTCCAAATTCCGGCTGCCGCTTCAACTTCTCTACACCTCCGTGACATCAACTTGTTGAGCCATCCCCATCGTCTTCTCCCATATCCGAATTACACCTCTCTCAGATCCGGGCATTTGTAGCCACTTATCCGAATGTAGCGGCTACCAATTGCTCGACAGTGATGGAGAGGACGACGGCTCGACTTCGAAGGCGACTGTGTATTCCCCCCAAAAAAAATTAGGGTTTCAGAAAGCGGTCTCTCTCGATATGTGTATTCAATTGGAAGAAGTTACCTTGTAAGTATGAGAGATTTGAGATTCAACACCTCCAAAGACCAATGAAGACACCCAAATGCAGTTGGAGACCCACTCCAGGCGATGTATACGATGACAATGGCGGCAAGATTTCTACCACATCATATCTCTCTCTCCTATATCAATAGATTATAATCTATTTGTAAAATCACCTTCCAAACATTACTTATTTATTAAAGTCGATCATTATAATCTAAAATATTGTATTATAATCATAAGTAATTGGGAGACCCTTAGGGCACTTTTATCGGTTCCTGTTCCCCGATACTTGGGGAGAGATAAATTAATTTTTTAATTTAAATGGGGGAAGTATCGGGTAGGAGGGATACTTGAAAAGAAGCCGACTAGTATCGATACCAGGGGAATAAAAAAAGATGGGTCGGGCGCTTTAATTTTTTTTCGGAAAAAACGGAATCAAAACGACGCCGTATAATGTAAAACAAGTATGAAACACTGTGTTTTGATCTATTGGGCTCTGACGCAACCCAAGCTCCAATAGGACACGTGTTGAGTACATATTGGGTGCTCTTTCATGCTCTTGTGATGGTGCCAAGTTGATCCCTATGACAGCTGAGATTTAATCTGGCTGAAATATTTGTAAATGCTTATTATGTAATTTTTGACAATAAAAATGTAAAATAAAAAATAAAAAAATTTATCAAAATACTAGATTCTTTTTTATCTACACATAGACATCAATATCGAATATGTTTGACCATATTTTTAAAATAATAATTTTTTAAATACAGTTATATAAAAGAATATTGAAAAAAATTATTTTTATATAGTAAGAAGAAATAACGTAAGAATTTAGTTTAATTTTTTGGAATAAAATATTATTTAATATTGGAAAACTTTTAATAATGTGTATGATTTGTCTAAAAATGTGATAAATTTATTTCATTAAAAAATCATATACCCTAGTCACTTTTAAATATCAAAATATTATAACAGTATTTTTTAGTCATTTTTAAAATCAAAAAAATATATTAATAATATTTTTGATAATTAAAAACGAACATAATAATATAATTGCATAATAAAAATAATTATAAGAGAGGGCTATATTTGTAATTTGAAGTTATTGAAAAAAGATGAGTTTTGGGATGCTATGGATACTACTGGTAAAGTGGAAAAAATAAGAATGAGATTCTAGGATGATGTGGCGGAAAGAGAAGAATAAAAAAAATTAATATTTTTAGTATATCTAGGATCCCAACATGACCTTAGAAGCTTATTTGAAATTTTTTTTTCTTGTAAACCACAAATTAGAATATAAGAATTTATGAATTTATGACATCAGCAGTGGCTGAAGTTCTGGTTTATTCTCGCCCACAAAGAACCCAACCCTTCTCTCTATTATTGCCTTTTTCTTGTCCTACAATGAACAAAGCTGAGCTCCATAATCTTATAAAGCCCACAACTTCTAGCAAAATCCCTATCGAGTTTTGTTGATTTCCCCTTTTCCCAGTTGCGGGTTGGCTGTGTGTTCTCCAAGCCTTAATCCATGGCTTGCTCAATGCTGACCGGCACTGACCAGCTAACCCTCATCCGAGGCATCAACAAAACCGGGTCCAGTCCATTGCAATTCGGGTCCAATTTCCATGGCCAAAAGCTTGTTTCCAGTGTGGGTATTGTCTCAAATGGAAGCATCAGTGGCATCAATTTGAGGGCTAGAAGAAGAACCCTAATCCCCAAATACAGCATGTCAGCATCTAGGCCAGCTTCACAGCCCAGGTTCATACAGCACAAGAAAGAGGCATTTTGGTTCTACAGGTTCCTGTCAATTGTGTATGATCACATCATAAACCCTGGGCATTGGACAGAGGATATGAGGGATGATGCTCTTGAGCCAGCTGATTTGAGTGACAGGAACATGTTGGTGGTGGATGTGGGTGGGGGAACTGGCTTCACTACACTTGGGATTGTCAAGCATGTGGATGCCAAGAATGTCACCATTCTTGATCAGTCCCCTCACCAGCTCGCCAAGGCAAAGGCGAAGGAGCCCTTGAAGGATTGCAAGATCATGTTGGGGGATGCTGAGGATCTCCCTTTCCGTACTGATTATGCTGATAGATATGTTTCTGCTGGAAGGTAATTTTTTTTAAAAAAATTTGGGTGCTTTCCTCGATTTTGTTGGGCGTAGTTGCTGGTATGAAATGATTTTTAGAGGTGCTTTTTGCAAGTAGTTTCTTCTGATATGTTTCTTTGGTGATTGTGTATGAATTATGATGGTATTTGCTTACTATTATATGCGTTTGTTATTATTATTAATTTTTTGATACAACTATACAAGGCAATGATTTCAGATTTGAGGATGGTCAATGATTTGAGGATGGTCAACCTCGGTTAAACCAACGCCCAAGAGCATTAGTTATACTTATATGCATTAGTTATGATGTAAAGACTAGTTGCTTAAGTTTTTATTATGGTGGTGTTAACAGTAAAAAAATTGGCATAAAATGACCTATACAGCTATACTATAACCCCTTTTTTTCAAAAAAAGATTTGTATAAATAAACCTTTTGATGATGAAATGTTCATTTCACCCTTTAGCAGTTTGCCCTTCGTTTTGCACAATATATTAATACATTTTCATGCCATGTAACATATACAGTTGCTTCACTTGTCATTGCACTTCTGGCCACTCTGATTTATTTATCATGTCATGTGCATCGCAGATGACACGAAACTTAAGCTGCCCTTTTCTTTTTGCGTTATATATGGCACCCATGATAAATAAATAAGAGTGCCCATAAGGTAAATTGAACCTTTACAACATGATAAACTGTGACACGAACTTAATTTTTTTTTTTTAATCTTAAATGGCCTGAAAATGTATTAATGTCGAGTGGAGTGTTAAAAGGTAAAACTAACCTTTACTACTCTAAAGAGTTCATTTATACAGAAGTTACTTTTGCAAAATAAATTTTAAATGGATTAGTTTTGCAAGTCATTCTTAATAGAATTGTATAAGTGTAAATGTAATACCCTTAGATTTTTGAGGTGGTGGGTGTTTCTAGCTTAAGTTTGTAGGTTATAAGGTGTAGCCTTGTAGTAGATAAGGTAAATGATTATGGGTAACATACACTATGTCCTGCCAAACATATTTTAAGAGTTTCTTTTAGGGTTTGAATGAGGACAATGGAGTCAAAGGGATTCAGTTGGTACCGTCTAGTCACTTGGAATTATGGGTTTTGTAGATGGTAAACCTGAATCCCAAAAAGGTTTAAGCAAATTGCCGAGAAAACTGATATCCCCATTTTAACCCTTTTTCATTGCTTCTGCTTTTCCTTACTCTTGCTCGTGTCTTTTCCTGTGTGTTGATCTGGTTTTGGGTGTTCATGTTCAGTTTTGCCTATTTTTATAACAATATTTGGTCACTCGGAAACACCCTCTCAACATAGATGGGGAAAGGGTGTGTACATCCCTGCATGGAGTAGGGTAGACTAGGATTGTTGTTCATGTTGTTGTTGTTGTAGATGGTAAACATATGCATTATGCAGAATTGCACATATACAAAGAAGAGTTCTTTTGGCACTTACCTATGCACATGAACAAGTTCTACCGGTGTTTGTTGAGACAGGTTGGTGATGAGGCAAGTCAGCTCTTGATCCTTAGCTGACATTTTTAGTTAGTCGAACACTAGTGGCAATGAGGCAACTGAGCGCTTGGTCAAGTCTCAAACGGAGAAATGATCTCAGACGAGTCCCAGCTACCATTTTAAGCTAGTCGAAAACTATTGGTTAATGCTACTAAAAAAATAGTGGTTATTAGTGCTTGTTTGTTATTTTCTGTTATTAGTTGTATATGTATATACAAGATCAAAGAGACACTTGCAATTTGAGAAGTCATTCACTGTCGGGAACTCCCTTATAATCGGATTCATATTTTTCTTGCCTTCATAACTTGTTCTCTTCCACTACAGTTTTCCTTGAATCTTTTTTCATTCTCTCACATTTAGACAGAACTCATTGAATTTTGAGTGTTCTTGGTATTGAAGTTGAGTTATGCTTTTGTATCTACTTCCTCTCACTCTTGGAACATCTCAAATTATCAGTGATAAGTTAGGATCACAAGTACTTCTCTAACATGGATATTTTAATCAATATTCCAGCATTGAGTACTGGCCTGACCCACAACGAGGCATCAAAGAAGCATATAGGGTGTTGAAGCTAGGAGGAAAAGCATGCTTAATTGGTCCAGTACACCCTACGTTTTGGCTCTCCCGCTTCTTTGCTGATGTGTGGATGCTCTTTCCAACAGAGGAAGAGTACATTGAGTGGTTTACAAAAGCTGGATTCAAGAACGTTCAATTGAAACGAATTGGCCCCAAGTGGTACCGTGGCGTTCGCAGACATGGGCTGATCATGGGATGCTCGGTCACAGGTGTTAAGCCTGCATCCGGAGATTCTCCTCTAAAGGTAATGTCTACTCCTGTCAACTACCATTCTTTTGGGAATGTCAAATTTATAACAAAAAAATTGCCTTTTCATTTGGATGAACACACTTTGGATGATCTACTTCTGCAATTGATCAATCTTCTTAGCATTTGAGTTTTTGAACCTTGAAAGACATGGCTCCACAACTATTAGGATGGTTTTAAAAGCCAGTTGAATTGAGTTTCTACATTTGTCGCTTCTCATATTTGTTAGATGTCCTTATAATTAAATGATTTATCTCACATCACACCTGTGGTATCGGTATGCTTGCGTTTCTCTTGCATTTGGACGTGGATTCGAGTCCTATACATTTCCGGACTGGTGATGGGTCTTTCCTTGAAGCAAAAAAGACATATGTTACCAAAAAAACGCTGTCATATCCTTACTTGCCTTTTATTCTTATTGTTGCAGCTCGGTCCAAAGGAAGAGGACGTATCAAAACCAGTGAACCCACTTGTGTTCCTCTACAGATTCATCCTTGGTGTCTTGGCAGCGACTTACTATGTACTGGTACCCATTTACATGTGGATCAAGGACCAGATTGTTCCCAAAGGCCAACCAATTTAGAAAAGGGAACCGGTTCCGAATGAGAAAGAAGACAGTAGTTTGTTGATTGCAGGATGTAGAACGAAAATTGGACTTGTGTATGTTTTGTTTTAATGTGTTTTTTCCTATCCCTGCAGTTTTAATTAGACCTGGAGAAGATTAGCACATTTTCGCCAATGTTTTATGACTTCATTCTCGAGAAACTGAACCCCTTGCTAAGCTTTACTTGGGCAATCAGAATACACCATAAGCTTGTTCACGTGAAGCCATTGAATATAACATGTGAAAGATTGTGCTAGATTGTGTATCTTTTCCCTGTGCCTTTGGGTGTGCATTTACATGCTAATCTTAAAATTAATTGCAAGAACCTAATGAAAGACAACAACTTGTAGATTGGCTTAATCCGGAAAGCTTTTGTGACTGTCATAAACAGTAAGCCCCTTTAGGAATGAATGACTTCATCGATTCTTTAACCTTCATACCCCATGCGACATTGCGACATCTTGTTTGGGTCAAATTCGGGTGGGCAGAAATTCGCCCGAATCTAGTGGTAAAAATGCCTATTGACGATTTAAGTATGAATTTTTATTCTTAGAAAATATTTTCCTTAAGTTCTCTAATTACTTGCATTGGCAAGATCTATGTACTATTTCTAGCATCTGCTTGAGGAGTTGGCATAATATGCATCTGCTTGAGGAGTTGGCATAATATTTCTAGCATACAAAAAAAAAAGAAGCAAACTACAAAGCAACAAAAGGCAAGAGAATGTACAACAAGTGGGTTGATAAGAGACAGAAATTTGACAATATAAATAGTTGAATAATCTACTTCTGAGTGTCTTTAATGGTGATACTCTACATGAATATCATGATAAAATTTGTTCCACAGTTTGTTTAATCCGCTTGAATTAAAGGAGTGTCCATGCGTCTGATTTATTTTGCAAAAAATCCATTCTATTTTTTCGGACAAAAATGCCCTTCGAATATATATAAGGGAGTTAGGTGTTTGTTTTTTTCAGTTAAATGCTTCAAAAACTAATTCTCCACGAAAGCGTTTGACGAAGAATGGTGATCTTCTCAAATGAAGGTTTTGTGATTCATTTTTTTGTGATATGCATTAGTGAAATGGCAGGGAATAACATTACAAATGAAGGTTTTGTGATTCTTTTTTTTTTCCCATGCGTTAGGGTTTACTTGCTTATCTGATCTTACACTTGTATTTTTTTTATGGTTTTCTCGTGTTTTCTCACAAATCTAAGGATGAATTCATGAATATGGTGGTTTTTTATTTCAATGGGTGCATAAACGCCAATATATACTTGTCCGCTTTTTTAGCATCATTCACCTTGACATTGTTTTTTGCATTTGTTTTGTTCGCGTTTTAGATATTCTTGCTTCTAGAAGCGATATCGAGTCATACAAATGTCAATTTGATGTGAGTATAATTATTTTTATACTTTTTTAGTGTGTCCGCAATTTTATGGTCTAATATGTTGACATTATTTTTCTATGCTTGTGTGTTATTCTAACGACTCAAATATTGTATCCTTATAAGTCTAGATTTCGTGCTAGATCGAATATGTATTGTTTTTCAAATGTTTATGATGTTATTAAAGAACATCTGTCAGCTACTAACTATGAGAGTTTGAGGAGAAGGCATTTGGGGTGGGATTTGGTGCAAGGAAATATGATGAAACTTAATTTCCAACTTATCCACCAAATGATGCTTTGTCATTTGGGGTGTGTACTAAGATTCATTTTAATCCATATCATCATATTTAGTAAGCATTATGTTATTCGAATCCATGTCAACAACTTATTATTATTCTAAGAGATGTCAGCAATCGAACATGCACTACAACCTACAGGAGTCGAATCCATGTCAGCAAATGTTTCGTAAACATGATTTTAATACATACCAGCAGTCAAGTAAGTTATAGATGAGTTAGATGATAGACCAACAAACATTGTGTCTTTTATGCAATTTATTCACCAAGCAAAAAAAAATTATAAGGGTATGTTTAACATGTTTCCAGGTAGGGATACTAAAACATTTATTAATAAATAAAAAATGAAGGGATGGGTTGACGGATACTAGAAGGGTACTAGCCTAGTATCGATATTAGAGGTTAATGGAAGGGTGAGCAGGTAACCTTTTTTTTTTTTTTTGATTAAGTAAGAATTCGAGCTCAGATATACCTGAAACTCGAGAGGCCGACAAGTAGGCAACCTTCATGTTTCCATGTAAGGATACTAATTTATTGATAAAAAAAATGAAGGGATGAGTTGAGGGATACTAGCATAGTGTCGATATTAGGGGTTAATGGAAGGGTGAGCAGGCAACCTTTAATTATTATTTTTTTTTCAGATGGAGCTGCTCACGGTGCAACAGAAGCGGCAACTTGCGCCGACCGGCTCGACCCACTGGTAAGGAGCAAGGCAAACCTTGGATTTTCACCCAATGAAAGGGGCGGAGGTAAGGATCGAACCCGAGACCTCCTGACCATATTTTGAACATTAAAAATGCATTTTTTTAAAGAACTTACCACAATACTGGATTCATTTTTCTCTACACATAGATATCAATTTTGAATATGTTTGACCATATTTTGAAAAAAAAATTCTTTGAATATAATTATTTTCATTTTATTTTATTTATTTGATACAAGGCGAAAATTTGGGTGTGGTTAACCACGGTTGAACCACAACCCAAGGGCGTCCTTACGGACGAGGTCTTCGATCTCCGCAGGACACCGCGCCATAGCAAATGACGAGTTCAGCCCAAGATACACCAACCTGTCCACTACTTGGTTACCCTCACAGAATGAGTGGACGAAAGTGGCCACCTCGGATGCCTTGAAAAGGCCAAGCGCATCAGAGATCATCAACTCAACCTCCTAGGGGCATGATCGAGACCCTTTGAGGGCACTGATAATTGTCAAGCAATCGCCCTCCACCTCAAGACGAGAGCTCCCCAGCTTCAAAGCTTCCAGGAGCCCCTCGAGTAGACCAAAGCACTCTGCTTGGATCTCAGAAGACTTGTCGTGCCTACGCGCACCACAGGACATTACACAACCAAGGGAATCGCGGATGACGAATCCAGATCTGGCCTGGGCAGTGGCAACCTTTGCACCGTCAAAATTAAGCTTTAGGAATCCGTTGTTTGGTTTTTCCCATTTAACCTTTTTCGGTCGTCTGGTTCTGTGTTGTGGATTTTTTGGTCGAGTTGTAACGTTTTCATTTTCTATTTCCTCAGCTTATGCCTTCTTCCAGTTTATCCTATATTGTTTTATATGCTTTGTCCATTCTTCCATATTTCTTATATCATAATTTTCAAAGAGGATTTTGTTCCTTAGGGTCCAGATATATACCCCAGAGGCTGAAAGCTAGTACCGATTTCGAGTCATTTGAAATTTTAGAGAATATTTCTGAGATAATATCCTTGTATGCCTTGTTTGTTTTGTCTGTACTTTGTATTGTACTTCCAATTCTTGAGTCCATTTTACCAATGAGTGCTAAGGTTATCTGGCATTCCGTGAATAAGTGTGCATCTTCCTCTCTATGCCTACAGAGGGGACAATCGAGTGGGACATCAACTCCTTTGTTTCGTAGTCTGACTTTCGTTGACCTTCCGTAGAGAATGTTTTTCCATAGGAAATTTTTAATTTTAGGAGGGCAATCGATTCACCAAATCCAGTCCAATGGTTCAGAGTTAGTCCTTCTTGCTCTTGTGATGTGGTCCACGGCACTTGCATTTGAAAACCAATCGTTTTTGCTCGTTTTCCAGTATAGTCTGTCCTCTATTTCAGTAGTAAGAATAAATATTGTAAGAATAAATTTGATTTTAATTATTTTTAAATAGTAAGAATAATAATGTAAGATGTTATTTTAATTTTTTTGGAATAAAATATCATTTAATAATAATATTTTAATAATAAAAAATAAATATAATAATATAATCGAGATTGAAAATAATTATTGTAAGATTTTGATAATGCCTAGAAGATTTTGCTAATGCAAGGAGTTAAAAGATTTTGCCAATGCAAAGATTAAAAGATTTTGCTTGTAGATTGAACCCAAATTGGCCCAAAAGGGTGCAGGAACTCTTATCATTAGGCCAAAGTAAGCTTTACTCTATGAACCCACATTTTTTAAAAAAAATTGTAGTTATTTATGTTGCAAATCAACCAACCTTTATATTAGCCTATTAGCTTAAATGGTAGAACAATGTGTCGCCCATATCGATGTGAGTTCAAATCCCACATAGGCTACAAATCATGACATTCATTTGTACCTTTAATTAGCTATTTGACTTGCGCTTTTGGGCTCTTGTTTTAACCATATACTGTATATCATCAAATTACTGTAAGTTGAACTTTCACAAGTAGTTCTACGTGTTATTTGATAGCTTACTTCTAAGATCAAATTAGCATACTTGGCATGTATAAATGAAAGTAAAGACTCGTAGTGGCGTAGCCTAGGTGGGATTCGAACCCACATCATATGTACAATACATTACTCTTCTACTTGAGCTAATAGGCTAATATGAAACAATATCTAGATTATGCATATGAGAAACATAAACATAGGCAAATTAATGATAATAACGTCAATATCTTCCGCATCATGGAAACAAAAGCACCATGAGCAGGTTAATTAAACAACTACAATTTTGGACAAATCATTGCATTATCCAAGCTAAGAAAGAACCTATATATGAAGAAGCAGACAACAATACAAAAAGAAACAATTAGAACTTAAAACCCAAATTTTAAAATCAAATTGAAACTTCAATGAAATCGAAGTTTAATTAGACTAAAATTTGATTTGATTTATGCAATGTGATTCTAGCGGGTTAGATTTAACTAAACCCGATTCGACCAAACCTGATTCATCCGAACCCGTTTAGACCGAAACACAATTTGCCTAAACTTAACAAGACCCAAAACCCCGATTGTATCCGATAAAATCTTGTCCGAATGTACCCGACCTGAACCTGACCAGACCCGAATTTTCATCACAACCGATATCAACCCAGTCTGATATGACCCGAAATTGAATAACTCGACCCGATTCGTCCAATTGTCACCTCCACTTTCCAGCGCACTCCAAATTTCTTCTCCCTAGTTCTCCTATTTTTGTTCTATTAATTAATTTCCATTTTATTTAATAAAAGTTAAAGGTGAAGTTTAAAAAACAAATGAAGGGGTAACACGTAGAATTTTTACAACTCTCAAGGTATCTGGTGAAATAACTTTGAAGCGGGATACGTGACACGGTGGGGCATATCTCAAATCGAATACTTTGTGTTCGATTCGAGAGGATAATTGTATCGATACGGTACGAGCATCGAATCCTTGATACATACATCATATGATATCCCAGGCATGCCTCTTTGATGGAGGAGCAATGACATGGGGAGGGAATAACAAAAGAATGGGAGACGCACAGAAGAGAGAAGGAGAAAAACTTACAGTGTTACAGAGAGAGGAAGAGACCTAGTAAAGAAAGGAAGGGTTTTCTAATCCTAAATATAACCCATTTAGTTAAAATACAACCCAAATAAAAACCCTAAATTTGGCTCAATAAATTTTTATTTTTTTTATTTTTTTACAATAGGCAAAAAGTATAGCGTCTTCTATAGAGAAGAAAACGATCATGATCATCTTTACAGATGATGTTACAAAAAACCTATTCATAGGGAGGGAATTAAGATTACAATCAGATTCAAATCTAGCAATAAAATTTGTTGCCGCGTTTGCTTCCCTGAAGATATGTCTGAAGTTGATTGTGTTAACTTGAGCCTTCATTCTTCTAATGCTCTCAATGACCCTCAAAATTTTCCATGGTATGTTTGCATCTTCCGTGATAGCCTTGATCACTGATAAACTATCCCCTTCAATGATAACATTTTGCCAGCCTCTTCTACATGCTAGCTCTATCCCCTTGTACAGAGCCAAGGCTTCAGTGAAAATTACTGATCCATTAGTAGTCTTTTCTTGGAAGACTTCAACTATTTCTCCATTCCAATTTCTGGCAATACCCCCAATTTCGCACATTTCTTCTTTGTTTACTGCTCCATCTACATTAATTTTGTAAACTTCATGGGGGGGTCTCATCCATTTTATATGCTTTCCTCTTCGTTTCTTTCCTTCCATTCTTGTCTTAGTGTTTGCTTCATGCCAGTCAGCCTTGCATTTTAAATTTTTTTGTATAATTCTGGACATGTCCTCCATTTTACCATTCTTTAAAATGATAGAATTTCTAATCTCCCAGATGTTTTGCCAAATTATACATAGATCTTCAAAATGGGTATTGCTCCTTCTGATCGGTCTGGCACATGTCATCTTGTAATGAGTTTGAGTTTCCTATTCCCACGAAGCACTTTCCAATGGCGAGTTCATATTTTCTGATTATGTGTGTCATCTTCGTCTTCCATATTGCAAGGCAACATTGGGAGGGCACCCTATTGTAGAGTCTGTTAAGTCTCAAGTTAGTTGATAAGGCATCCATGTTGATTTTCCATACAAAATACTGGGTTCTACTGTTCTAGGGGGAAGTCGAAGTTTCCATATCCAGCCATGATTTAGATTCATGTGGTTATTATTCTTTAAAAGATCATAGGCTGATTTAGTAGTGAAAATACCATCTTTATTGATTTTCCAGATGAGCTTATCATGTGTATTAAAGCTAGGCACGAGAATTTCTAATATATGTTTGACTATTGCAGTGGAAAATTTTGAATAAGAAATTGTACATTCCAGTTTTTGTTAATATTTAATAATTATAAAACCCTCATGTTAGGATCATGATTTTGTTGGTAAGATTGGAGTGGGGTATTGTTTACCCATGGGTCATTTCAGACGTTTATCTTATCACAATTGCGCACCATCCAAAGTAGACTGTTCTGAAAAATATTTCTATTCTGAAGGAGTCGACCAAACTGCCAAGAGGTGTTGTGGATATGAAAATCGTTAATATCTTTGTGGTTCAGATATTTCTCCTGCATAACCTTAACCAATATGTTGTCTGGTTGGGTGTGTACTTTCCATAGTAGTTTCATTTGGAGGGTAATGTTTCTTTTTTCCAGCAGTTTTAATTCCAAGACCCCAACCTCTTTTGGGGAACATATTTTTTCCCAACTAATCATGGGGTTATATCTTTATGTCCTTAATTTGTTCTAGAAGAATTTTTTTTTATTTATTTGGTCAATTTGGCTGATAATTCCTTTGGGTAAGAGAAAACTTTGCATCAGGTAGTTTGTTTTTTAGCTAAGATTCGCCCGAATTAGAGTTGCTCTTCCAGCTTGTGAAAGAGATCATTCTAATATGAGTTATGAGTTCAAGTGAATATTTTTTGAAGTGAAAAATTTATAGACTAATTTTTTAATGTGAATTTTATAGCATTAAATTGGATGAAATTAGTTGTGTTATTTTATTTATAAAAGTTAACATAGAATTATGATGTTTTGTTCTATATCTATATTGATTTAACATAATTAATTTACATATTATATCAAATCATATCATTTTTTTAATTGATTTTTAAAAATAAATATATTTTTATTACTAGTAATTAAGTATGAAATTATTATTTTTTCTATATTATGGGTGAAAATGTGGGGCTGTATCATTAAATTCTATATAGGGACAAGTGAACATTAAATTTTAGAGATCAACTTCTCTTCCTCCAAATTTAGAGATTTTTGTCCTCTCTCCATCCATTTCTCTATTTTAGAGATGGGTTTGGAAAGGCTGTTGGGGAGAAAAAATGTCTATTTTCTCTAAAATCTCCCTTTTTCTATATTTTAGAGAAGCTGTTGTGATTGCTCTAAGCTCTCAAACTAGGCTTTCCATAACTATTACAAAAATATATGGGGCTAGTGGATCTCTTTGTCTAATACCTCTTTTTGGTTTGAAGATTTTCCTAGGCTATTATTAACCAACACAGAGAAAGTGGTTGTAGTCAAGCATTTCATAACCCAATGAATCCATTGAGGATGAAATCCGAATTTCGTGAGAGCTGCTTGAATGAAGCTCCAATCACTAGTAGAAATGTAGTCATCAACGGCGTTGGAAAAACGCCATGGAAGACATTCTATGGCGTTTTTAAACGCCATCCCCAAACGTCGTCTAGAAAGGATGTCATGCTTTCTAATATTATTTAACGGCGTTTTTAGAAACGCCATGAAAAATATATTCTATGGCGTTTATCAAACGCCATGTATAAGGATTAGTAAGCCAAAAAACACTTGTTTAATGGCGTTTTAAAAACGCCATTAATACGAATACATTTAATGACGTTTATAAAACGCCATGGTTTGTTTCAATAATATTAAAAAAAACATATTCACATAATCCATGGCGTTTTTCAAACGCCATGGAAAGTTACTTATTTAAAAAAAAATATTGAATTCAAAATACAATTATTGTGGCTCTCAAAGCCGAGAGCTTTCTAAATACAAAAGTTTAGTTCTATTCTACTGATTAAGCGAAAATAATGTAAATATTGGCGTCCTCTACTAGGCAAAATCCCATTAGTCGCACCTGAATTTTTCGATCAGGCTTGGATACTGATCGACACGACCTTGTTCTTGAATTCTTGTGCTTCTTGACCAGCAACCTCTTCACATCTACTCTTCTCCATTTGGTAAACTTGCCAGGAAAAATGGAAGCAGCAAATAAGTTTGATATACTCCACACTTGAGCTCGCTTTAGCTAGCCTTTAGAACATAATAATTAAAGCCAATGGATTTTAGAGATTCTCACCTTATAGACATTACCAAATCCACCTTTGATTTTATTTTCAACAGAGAAGTTGTTCATTGTAGCTTCAAGTGTTTCAAAGTCATACGGCAAGGAGTCCTCGGCGGATAAATCACTAATTGCCCCAAATAGATAACGATCGACCCTGAAAAAGACCATGATCAACAAACATACATTATTTTGTGATTCAAAGATGGATCCTATAATTTTCTGAATTCGATCATTGTTTTAGGAAGTTGATTAAGGTGGCTGATAAAATAGCTAACTTAAGTTCCTAATCGAATGCAGGAGGATGGTCTAATGCTAAAATCAGCATGGATATGCATAGACGGTATATAAAGACGATATATCATAGATTGATAAAAAAAAGAGTAAATTCAACCATCAAACCAAGCAACCTAAAAAGGGTTTGTTAACTGCCATGAACTTGTGCTTATGAGCAAGTCATGATTTCATTATAAAGTTAGGCAGTTAAATATCTAAATAATATCTAAATAATTGAATGATATATATAGGAATGTTGTATATAAATAGGAAAACTACCTAAACCTGGAAAGGGCATCAAATGGATACTCAAGTATGAAGCATACCCAAAACTTGATACCGGCCTCCCAGGCATGGTATGACCGTATGAGTTATGCATCTCCCTTAAAACTATACTCTTACTAATGCTCAAATTTTCACAACCACCCTATATCAAAATTTCATATCCAAGCGAAACCAATAGTCCAAATGTCCAATATATACGTCATACTCATACCAATAACATCTCAGTAACTCTATCAAAATGGGCCCTTGATAGCCACAACTTACAAGGAAACATCTGATCTAAGATTAGCAATATAAATCATAAAGTGAAGACATACCTAATATCTATACACCAAATTTAGTCCCTTTAAAATTTGGTAACACGTGTTCTCTTAAGTCCAGACTCGAAAATCAAATCCACATTGCCTCAATTTTTTTATTATCAAATGTCAAGCATTAATCCAAAAAATAAGATCCCTAATCTAAAAAGAATTTAATATCAGTATGTTTGTGAAGCTAATCATATTTTCATATAGCATTAATCAAAGAAAAGCAGATATTCACAAGACATATAGGCATTGGGCAACAACCAATTACAGGGATCATGCACACAAGACAGGACAGAGATGAACAGGATTGGCTAAGATGGGCGATAGTGATACCAATGACCACTTACAAGACAGAGTGATAAGTTCCTTTTCCCAGCTGTCATGCAACTACTGATCTTTTGATCTGCATAAAACAATGTTTAGAAATCAATACCGGAGATGAACAGGATGAGCTGAAGAAGAGTAAGAAATATGATGAGTGAGCACACAAATAATAACTTCAGCATTTGATCATGATCAACATACTGCCAGTAACGACACATTGTGATGCTGTTGCAAGCGGCAAGTAGCATGTTGCTACACCCCAGCTAGTAGTTCCTTCATGATGGAAATGGCCAGAGAGAATACATGCATAAATTCACAAAATGAAGAAGCAAAATGTAAAAACTAAAGAAAAATCCATGCAGATCGATGATATTAGACTTAAACATCAACAGGCTGAAACAAAGGTTAAGCTCACTCATGTAGAACAAAAAAAGTAAGGCCAAGCTGCTGAAAAAAAAAAACAATGGCAAACTTCACAATATATGGGGAAAAAGGAGAAGAAGAATAGCGAAGGCGACTATCAAGAAATTACCCAAATAAGCGCCGTCGTGTGTCTGATCAGGAAATAGCCTAAACAGTTGTAGTCTCCTACAGTCTTACGGAAGAAAAGAGCTCCAGTGAGATAAACCAAAATATATAACATAAGTATTAAATCAAAACAAACAAAATAAAACAACAACAAAAAGGTCCAGTAGACTGGCTTGACAAATAACAACTCAAGACATGTCTCAATACCAATGCCAGTGCATTCAACGATCTACCCATCACAAGGTTTAACTCAACAAGTGTAAAATCATGTTTAGTTACGTCAATCCCCATCCAAAGAACCATAATATTCAAATAATAAACAAGTAGAAAAAGGTTAGTTCTGAAAAATTCCATGTCTAGTAAACTTTAGAAAATGTTAATTTAGTAAGTAAATTTATAAATTATTTGACCTCAATTGAATATCAATGAACCTGATCAAAATTTAGAATTGCTGATAAACAATGTCAAATACAACACCACCCTAGAGGTGCAACTGATTATATGGGAAAAGTAACTGAAAATACTCTAATTTTCAGGCAGTTAATTTAGTTGAATGGAGTTATAGGTGTAAGAGGTTCTACGGTTCTACCTTAATTCAAAATACTTATTCATATAAGAAGAAAATAATTTATCAACGGTAAATACTTATTCTAAGTAACACCAACACACTTTGTAGAGTTTGTAGTTCATTAAATCCATAATAAAACTTAAGTGAAAATTGAAATAAGGAAGCAATAAGATTTATCAATTACCTTGAAATACTTTCCCTTACTTCTAATAAGCCCATCCAACCTCACATCAATAAGCCCATCACTCCTACACGAACAAAAAGATACAATAAGTGACTAAAAACCATATATCGTAATCATGAAGGTCATCACTTTCTTTTAATAACACTATATGAACCAAATACCTAACAATGTCATCACTTATAACACACAAACAAAATAGGCCCTAACAAAATTGCATCATATATAATTGCATCTTTGAATAACAAAATTCAACGAAAAGTACCACAGACAAACAGCAGGAGATGCAGAGAAGCTGAGAAGGTACCACAGGTGAACACCTAGGCCCTTAAAATATGGCCAAACTCCTTATTGAAATTGTTGAAGATGTGAGTTGAGAAGCTGCCATTTCACCTGCAATAACAAGCTCACCCAAAATCAAAGTTCAATTTCTTTAAAAAAAACCCTAAACATTGTAACATCAAAACATAAAATACAACAGACATGAGAAAAAAAAAACCAGAAAGCGAATGAATTTGGGGCAAAAATTAGAGACCCGTCTCGGAAAGATAAGGAAGAGGTGAGGTGGTTGGGTGTTAGAATAAAACTTGGAACACCTATTGCGCGAGCAACAATGAGTGGCGCCCTCAAATATGTGACCACGACAATGAATTAACCCCTAAATCCAACGAAGATGGAGCACCACCGAAAGTAATCAAAGGGAGGGACAAACAGACACAGAGAGAGAAAGCTGACCGCTCGTTGAGAATAGGGAGGCCTCGCGAGGAACAACGCCGGCAGAAACCAGACAGGAGTGAGTCTTGGCGGAGAAGGCAGAGAAGGAGCAGGACCTGGTGAGGCAGAGGACGTCTATGGTGGCTTGAGATTGGGGAGGAAGTTGCCATGGAAAAGCTTGCCGACGAGAGAGACAATAGATCTGGAGAGAAAGAGCATGCCTCTTGCTTTCAGGGAGAAAGAGGCGAGGAATGGAGTACGGGGGACTGAGGTAGAGACAAGAGATCTCGGGTGATACACATACACTTGGAGAGTGTATGGGCTAAATCCTACACCACTAATCAAATTAGGACATGTGTCTCTTAAATTTGAAATAAAATTTAAGAGAAAATTTGTGGGAACAGTTACAAATTGGAATTAAGTAAAAAAAATTGTAAACTGTTTTAAAATTCTACCCAAATCCATATGCTAGATTTTTTTTTAGCGTCATTGATCAATAAATTATTTTTATTTTATCTTACAAAATTCATGACTATTTTTTTTTTTATCTGATGACATCCTATGTACTCCTCCGGTATTATGAGGTGTGTTATTGACATTAAATTTATTTATATGTGAATTAATTTCAACAATTATAATATAGAACAATTATTTAAAACAAATCACAAGCTAATACGTTGGCCTAAATACCAAATACAATGTCCAAATACTATGACAGTTTTTAAAATGGCTAAGTTAGTATATTTAAGAGAATCTTTATAGAATTTGAATAATTACCCTATATTCTAAAGGTAGAAATTAGAAAATTCAATTTTTTTTTTTGAAATCAGAAAAAAAATTGGATGGTTAACAGTTTTAAATTTCTCTGACAAAAAAAAAACAGTTTTAAATTTCACCACTAACAGTTACAAATTAAATTATTTTTAATTTTAATTTTTTTGGTAAGCTTAATTTTCTTAATTTAAGTATTTTTCTAATTAAAAAAAAGCATTCTACAAACAAGTGTCAAATTTTAATTGGGGGTGTATAATTCTAGTCATACACCCAGTGTATGTGTAGGTTTCTCCAGAGATCTCTCGATAGAAAAGGGGTGGATTTAGGGTTTTATTTTTGTTTGCCGCTTTAATTGTTGCCCAAAATTTCGAAATGAAAAAATTACCCCAATTTTCATGACGTTTTATAAACGTCATAAAATTTATGGCATTTATAAAACGCCATAAATTACTTTATAAATTTTACAATTGAAAAACATGGCGTTTTATAAACGCCATAGATTTTACGGCGTTTGTAAAACGCCATAAATAAATTGCATTCTAAAAAGTTATAGCATTTTTATATTTAAACGCCATAAAAAGTATTTTTAATGGCATTTTATGAAAAACGCCATCTTTCAAATGTCATCAATGACTATATTTGTAGTAGTGAATTAATTTTGTCATAAGCTTTTTCCATATCTAATTTTAAGGTCATCCATCCCTTTTTTCCTTTTTGCTAATGAAAGGAGTGGAATATTTCGTGAGCTATTAGCGTGTAATCTTATCTTCCTCCAACAAAAGCGTCTTGAAAAGGGTTAATGATACTAGAAAGTATAGGTTAAGAAAAATACCCCACCATATCCATTGTATCAGATTCGGTCGGGGTAGCGAATCTCGTGTCCGTATCCATATCCTATTTTGAAATACCCCTTAACTCAAGATACCTCACGAAATTTTCGTTAAATTAAATTACGAAAATTTAATGAAAAATACCCCTTAAATATGGGGGTTTACACTTGAAGTTATTTGGCTAAAAGGCCATTTTCATATAATACTTTTGCTAAATGTCCACCATAATCTCACTTTTGCTAAATGTCCAGATTTTTTTTGTAATACCGATAATACCCTCATTTTAATTATCCCTACCCTCCATGTTCTTCCTCCAGGGCTCCCGTTCTTCCTGTGCGCCCATGGCTCCCGTTCTTCCTCTTCAACCGCAACGACAATCACGATTCGGAAACCAAACCTCTCTTCCTCTTCGAGTCATCCCCTCCAGCGGATTCAATCTCTGAGCCATTCTAAATGGTTTCGTCGGAGGTTTCGCCGACTGGTGGTTAGGTTTCGCAAATATCGGAGGATTCAACCTCGGAGTTTTTTTGGAGTTTGATTTCATTTCATCAAAATCTGAGAAATTGCGGTCTGTGGCTCGAATTGGAGTCAACGAATTTGTGAATTCTTGCTAGATCTGAGAAATTAAGGATTTTGTCCTCTCCGATTTCATCGTCTTAATTCGGCGCTGGCGCCTAGCATTGACTTTCGCAAGTTCTTCGCTTGGTGCCTTGTACGATTGATTGATGCATAGGGTGAGTACTGTCAATGGCCCTGTGCGATTGTTTTGTAATTTTAGTTTGCTGTCATCTAAGCTTGTATTTCTACTTAATCATACTTCATCCTTGAGTTTTTTAATTTTAGTTTGCTGGCTTGATTTTTTTTTCAATTATTTTTCAGCTTTTTAAACAAATGGTGACCAACTACTAATCTACTCCGTATATATTTGGACATTTAGGTTGTATTATGCACTCCTAAAGAACGGCCATTAGTGTAATGGAGGTGGTGACACTATTGCTTGTAATCTTTATGTTTTTATCTTTGGTGACACCACTAAGAACACTTGACCATTCTTTCACCTGGGGTGACACTACTTGTGACACTTGTGATGACACTGTTTTTGTATTGATGACACTATTATTAACACTTGTCCATTTTTTCAATTATCCTAAGGTTTTCTTTTGGTGACAGCAGTGGTGACACTCGTATTTGAACTTAGCATTAGCCCCTTTAGGGTTTGTGCTTCAATTTTCCTAGGGTTTTCCTTTGATGACACTTTTTATAGCTTGGTAACACCACTAATAACACTTGGTCATTCTTTCACTCGGTACGGGTGGTGACAACGTACACTTGGTGCACTTGTGGTGACAGGATTTTCCTTTGGTGACACAATTAACAAGGTGGATTTTCCTTTGGTGATACAATTAATAAGGTGGTGACACAATTAATAACACTTATCTTTGGGGTTTCTTTTGGTGACAACAATAATTTTGCTTAGCATTAACCCCTCTAGGATTTGTGCTTCCCTTGTCCTAGTATTTTCATTTGGTGACAGCAACAATGTCATTTTTTTTAATTGTGGTGACACCACTAATAATACTTTCCATTGTCCTAATGTTTTCCTTTGGTGACAACGATTGTTTTGCTTAAAATTAGCCCCTCTAGGGTTTGTGCTTCCTTTGTTTTCTTTTGCTGACAGTACTGGTGACACTAGTATTTGAACTTTGTGATGACATATTCTAAACACCACATATTCTTTTGCTTAACATTAGCTCCTTAGTGTTTGTGATTCCCTTGTCCTAGGGGTTTCCTTTGGTGACAGCAGTGATTATACTGTTTTTAGTTGGTGACACGACTAATAATACTTGACCATTGTTTCTTTTGGTACACTGGTGGTGACAACACTTGGTACACTCGTGGTGACACTGTTTTTGTATTGGTGACAACACTATTAACACAGTTAGTCATTCATCTCATAACGGAGTACTGCTTTCCTTTGGTGACAGTAGGGGGTACATTTTTTTTATTGTGGTGAGTGATGACACTACTAATAACATTTTCCTTTGTCCTAGAGTTTTCTTTGGTGACAATAGTGATTACATTTTTAATTTTTTTATTGTGGTGACACTACTAATAACATTTTACCTTGTCCTAGAGCTTTTTTTTCTTTTGGTGACAGTAGTGATTACTTTTTTTTTTAATTGTGGTGACACTGTTGATAACACTTTCCCTTGTCCTATGTATTTTTTTCTTTTGGTGACAGTAGTGGTTACTTTTTTTTAATTGTAGTGACACTACTAATAACACTTTCCCTTGTACTAGAGTTTTTCCTTTGGTGACAATTGTGGTGACACTATTTTTCCTTGGTTACACAACTAATAACACTTGACCATTCTTTCCCTTGCTACACTGGTGGTGGCACCACTTTGTACATTTGTGGTGACAGTGTTTTTATGGTGGTGACACCACTATTAACACACTTATCCATTCATCTCTTAACGGGGTAATGTTTTCCTTTGGTGACAACCGTGATTACATTTTTTTTTAATATGGTGACACTACTAATTAATAACACATTCCTTTGTTCTAGAGTTTTCCTTTGGTGACAACACTGGTTACATTTTTTTTTATTGCGGTGACACTACTAATAACATTTTCCTTATCCTAGGTTTTTTTTTTTTAATTGTGGTGACATTAACATTTGCCCTTGTCCTATTGTTTTTCTTTTGGTGACAGCAATGGTGACACTATTTTACCTTTGTTACACCACTAATACTTGATCATTTTTTCCCTTGCTACAGTGGTGGTGACACCACTTTATACACTTGGTGGTGACGCTATTTTTAGGGTGATGACACCACTTTGTACACTTGGTGGTGACACTATTTTTATGGTGATGACACCACCAAATTTTCTTTTGGTTAGCATTAACCTTATACCACAATTTTTTTTCCCTTGAGATAGTGAAACAAACAGACCCTATAGCAAACTTTGACCAAATAGTCGTGAGCAAAGAAAAGACAATACTTTAAAAAGAACAAAATAAATAATAGTCATCCCTTCGTCCACTTCGCATAGTGTTCGCAGCCAATGTCATCAAACCTCAATTGACTCAAATCATAAATCAACAAATACACTCCCTAATCAACATCAATTTGAATTAATTTATAAGTTCCTACCCTTTCCCTTTCACCCCTGAGATAGGAGGTGACATCCCAGGATTTTCAAGATCGGAGTCATTAGTCCCTTTTAATCTTGTGCTAACCAGTGCAATAGCATCCACATAGTCGCCAGACGTGGAACGGGTCGAATGAAGAGAGCATAAACGCAATTCAAGATTTGATTATTTGAATTTGCCAGTTGTTGTCTACTGTTTGCAAGGACTTTTGAATTTGCCTACTCGATTGATTTTGTACAGTTGCTTTGGTGAGGTTTGAATTGTGATTTTATGGTTGACGGTGTTGAATTATGGTTTTGTATCGAATGAGCCCTGAACTAAAATAAAGTGGAAGGAATCCCGTTCAAGAGCAATTCCTTCATGCATGGCTGCTCTTTTCCATACCACCGTCGGTCCTTTGAAATTCCAGTTCCAAATCAAGAAATAATCCGTGCTCCCTCCTTTCCCTTCCAGGCTGGTCCCAATCCATCACGTCGGCGCCGCTGCAACCACCGCCTCGAAGCGCCGCTGCCGCCACCGCCTAGAAGCGCCGCTGTCGCCACCGCCTAGAAGCGCCGCTGCCGCCACCGCCTCGAAGCGCCGCTGCCGCCACCGCCTTGAAGCGTCGCTGCAACATCGCTCTCCTTCCCGGCGATGACATTGGACCTGAGGTCGTTTCCGCTGCAACATCGCTCTCTACAGATGAAGGAGAGGGCTGGCGGCCGTAGGAGATTGGGAGGAGCTTTGTGAGACAGGTTTAATAATTATATAGAATAGGGGTAAAAATGTAGTATTAGGACATTTTACAAAATTCATTATAAAAATGGACATTTAGCAAAATAGCCCACCTAAAATGGACAGTTACCAAAAAAATCCTTTTCACTTAACCAACCACGTTTTAAATGGTCTCTATTTAAAAATCACCACCCCTTCATCTATTTTCGTTAAGCTATTATATATATATATATATATATATATATATATTATATTTTAATATTTTTAAATTTAAATTTAATTATAAATATATTTAAAATTTGAATTTAAGGGTTGGATTAAATTTCAGGGATCATTTTATTTATTTTTAAAAATAATATAGCCTAGAATTATTATCTCAATTTGTGTTTGAAAATGTTTATAAAATTTTAAAATATTATTTAAATTACTCTTTTATTTATAATATGATTAGAAATCATAATTTCTATTTATAAAGTTAAAATAACCTTAAAGTTATTATTTATTTATAGTTTAAATATTGTCATTTAATAATTAACATTTGATGAAAATTCAAAAAGGTTTATAATTATATTTAAGTTATACGATCAATCGATAACCTAATTTTCAAAAAAATTACAAATATTTTAAGGTGAAAGGCAGAATTTTTTTCAAAATATTCATTGAAAAATAAATAATTACACATTTATTCACTACTTGAAACTATTTACGGAAATATTCATTTGTTGCAGTCATGACAGAAAAACGCCGTATAAGACCGCGTTTTATTAACAAAGAGAAAATTCTAAAATTGGAGTAATGGGTAAAAATAATTAAGAAAAAGAAACACGGGTTGAAACCGCGTTTCTTTGTTAATTTATTTCGAAATGAATTATACAATTATTTTCATTAATTTTTACCTAAAGACGTGGCTTGAAGCCGCTTCTCTTGTTTTTTTTTTTTTTTTTTTTTTTTGTTCAGGGAAAAGGAAAAGGGACGCTGAGGTCACTGTTGGGGGAAAGAGGGAGGAGGCCAGAGTCCCGATTTCGGGCAGGGACGAGGCGGATGCCGGAGAGAGAAGGTCGGAGGTCGCTGGTGGAAGGAGGAGAGAGGAGGTCGGAGTCCCGATATGGGACAACCATCGATCGATTTCGAGGTCGGAGGTCACCGGTGGGAAGGAGATTCGGGCAATCGATGGCTTGGGAATAAGGCTGGAGGTTCGATTTCTATCAGAGAGGAGGTCGGGCAGGAGGGCCAGGGAGCCGGGGCGATGGTGGTGGAGTTACATGCGAGGTGCCGGGGCGATGGGGGTGGAGTTGCAGGCGGGAGGAAGGCAGGGCGAGAGGAGGAAGATGGAGTTGCATGTGTCGAAGTGCCGTGACGAGAGAAGATCCTCTCTCCGGCCTCCGGCCCCCGGCCTCGTCCCTGCCCATCCGGCCTTCGGCCTCGTTCCTCTTTCCCCCACCAGCGACCCCGACGTCCCTTTTCCTTTTCCCTAAACCCAAAAAAAAAAAGACGCGGCTTCAACCCGCGTTTCTTTTTGTTAATTTTTTTCACCCATTACTCCAATATTAAAATTTTCTCACGTTTTTCTGTCATGCCTACAAAAAATGAATATTTCCGTAAATAGTTTCAAGTAGTGAATAAATATGTAATTATTTATTTTTCAATGAATATATTGAAAAAAAAATTCTAAAAGGCATGCGAATTCCTCAGTATATATAAAGTTTCTTTTATAAAATAAAAGTTATCTGTAAAAAATAAAATGGAGCAAACTCATATTTTAAGTTGAAAAATATTGAAACATAATATATTTAAGACTAGTTTAATAAAAGTAGGTGAAGGATAGTGAATTTTTATAGAGACTATTTAAGAGGTGGTTTTCTATAATTTTAAATTTAAGAACTTTTAGGTGAGTCTAGTGACAAGATACTAAAACGGTTATGATCATCTGTAAAATTACACAACAAATCATTTTCTACCTTCAAAAAGAAGAAAGAAGAGTAGGTCAATTCCATTGGTCGATCCATCCTTCAACATTCCCACGCCGTCACCAATTCTGAAGTTTTTATTTCATGTAATTCCAAATCAAAGATAATTGTGAGAAATATACCATTTGCAAATTAAAATAACTAGTCACGTTCATGGTAAACATTTGAGTAGCAAAATAACATAAATAGAAAACCAACATTTGGTTAGCATAAAACAAACTGGATGCTAATCATCCGGGGCCTCTGGACCTTCTCAAGTTTGGTTTGTGCTAACCAAATGTTGGTTTTCTATTTATGTTATTTTGCTACTAAAATGTTTACCATGAACATGACAATTGGTACTAGTTATTTTAATTTACAAATGTTATATTTGTCACAATTATCTTTGATTTGGAATTACATGAAATAAAAAATAAAATGGAACATAGCTAGTTTCACAATTTGAGCACATCTTTTATGCCTTTTAATTTAAAATAAAATCTATGTAAGCACCCCACTAATCCATATCTCGCTATATGTCTTTTTAATTAAAAAAAATCCATGCAAGCACCCCCATTAGTCCACATTAGTGAGATAGGTGATACGTGCCACTGACCGCAACTAAACCCCAAAGTTGGTGATTATTTTTATATTTTTTTAAGTTCGTGCCACCGACCGCAACTATACCTAAAGTTTGTGCTATTTTATGCAATTTGCCCTTATAATTTTGGGTAGACTGGATTTACATATAATTTAATTTTTTTTCCTATTTATCACTATATCTATTGAATTAAAAATTAGAAATAATTTTTTTTTCTAAATTTAAATTAGTACTTCGTAATAATAAATTTAATTATCTATCAAATATAATCCTCCGTAATAAAAAGAAAGGAGAATAAAAGTAGCTGTAAAAAGAAAGAAAAAAAAGGAGAAAGAAGAAAAAGGAGAAAGAAACAAAAAAAAAGGAGAGGGATAAAATCCCGTAAGGGTCTCGATCAAATCCCGAAATGGTTTGACCATTTCCTGCAAGGGTTTGTCTAAATTATTGTAGGCGAAATCTTGTTGGCGTTTTGTTCGAGCAACGTGTGACTCTGCTTTTGACGTTTCTAGGAGGTCTTCTGCTTGGTTGAGGGGCGTATAGTCTGGAGTCGGGACTGGCTGGGGTCGTGGTAATGCGCTCAGGGAGGCTCCGTATTCGGGATTGAGCTTCCTTGGAGTTCGTCTGCATTACCCACAGGAGATAGAGTCGTACTGTACCGCTGGCCCGCGGTGCCACTGTTCGGTGGTGCTTGACTTCGTTCTTCGTCGGCATTCTCAGCTTTCTTGGGAGTTGGTCTTCTTGGTCGTCTTATTGTAGAGTTTATTTCTACTTGTTTCATTTCGCTTATTGTCTGTATTTCTGTCTTTTAGGTTGTATGTTTGACGGTTTGCCGTCTGCCGACTTTATCGGCCTCTCGATGAGTCAGACCTGTCTAACCTTCGAATTATTACGAGTGTTGGGCAGTAGATTCAAACATCATGATAGTTGCTTTACCTATTACCAATATTATTTTTAAATGGGGTGGGCTATAACATACACCAACCCACCCCTTATTCCGTCCCTGGTTAATTGTGTTTGTGAGTTTTGTTTTAAATTCATGTTTGAATTTATTCTTGCTTGTATTTTTCCACGGACAATCCCGTCATTTCCATCATCAACCGCCTTCAGAGCGTAATCATGATTGTCGTCCGTCGACGAGTTTTGTTTTAAATTCATGTTTGAATTTATTCTTGCTTGTATTTTTCCACGGACAATCCCGTCATTTCCACCATCAACCGCCTTCAGAGCGTAATCATGATTGTCGTCCGTCGATCAAGTCTCGGAACGACTTTCACCGGAGGATCTCCTTCACCCTGACTCCCCCAAGCCAATTTATGTTTTGACCGAATAGAGCAGGTACTTGAAGCTACACAGATGAAGTATGCATATGAATGCAAGCAAGGAAAACAAATGAGAAAAGCTGAGCCAAGATTAAGAAAGATATACCCATCTGAAGCTAAAAACTGTAAGGTTTACAAATGACGAAATTTGATTTCACACTAACTTTTCTTCTTTTTTTGGTCTGAATTTCACACTATAACTTGAGTACATAGAAAAACTGCTACTGTATAAACAAAATATAATGATCTAAATGTTTGAGATAGTAAGGTTATAAACAGTGTTTTCAGCTCGCAAAATTTTTCCCTTGCCTCTTCCCTATACAAATTTGATTACAGTAATCTAATCTCCACCTCCTCACTAAATGGACCTCTAAAAAAAATATTTACATACATAAACAACAGAAGCGACCAGCCGTACTACTGCACAGCCCAGAGGTGCGTCAACCTTCAAACAAATATGGCAGCGATTTCATCTCAGATACAGCTCAAGAAAGCTTATTCACAAGAGCGATCCTGAGTTGTATACCTACAACAGCTCATCCGTGCTGCTTTTACCATCCATTGAGGATCGAGATGCCACTCAAATGGGTTACTTGCACAGAATAAATACATTTATAAACAGCACTGTCCCATTCATCTCCTGCGCAAGAGCACTTGATCAGTAAGATATTATGCACTCTTTTGAGGGTGTCAGAACTCACCATCATCAGCCATAATGCAACTAAAAACCCCTCAAGCTCTCTTCGGGTAATGTCCATGACAGCAAATGCCCATCAGAATCCCCAGTCAATAGCTGCTTCAAGTCGTTGGTGAGGTGAACTGCAGTGACAGGATACTTGTGGGACTTCAGTTGCTTGTGCAGGACCAACCTGTACTCCGGGATTTTACCACCTAGAGCTAGCCCTCCTGTCATGTTACCCATTAACCTTGTATGAGGCGTTTGCTCGACAGAACAGTGAATCAGTCTCCAGATTTTAACAGTCCCACTTCGGTGTCCTGTCACGTACCAATTGGTATACAACCAATCTGAGAATGTACAGCTTGTAACGGACATAATAGAATCTGAAGGAAGCTGAGTGGTGTTCATCACCGCAAGGCAGTCCGCATTGATGCTCCAGATGGCCAGCAAGACCCCGGCAGCTGTTATGACCTCGCCGGTTAAGTCATTGACGTAAATGGCAGATATTGGTGACGGAAACTCAGGAAGTTGTCTGACAAAGGCTAATGAGCTCAAGTCCCAGAAGATAACGGTACGGTCATCTGAACCCGTAACAAGCAGCATGTAAGGTTGGCATACACAGAGGCACGAAATCCTTGCTGTATGAGCAGATAGCGCCTTCTCCAGTTGGAGGTGTCGTACTGCACGAGGCCCATGAATCCTGATTCTCCAAACACAAACCAGACCTTCCTCGCCTCCTGTGACGAGAGTCCGACCATCATGGCTAATACCAGTGCACTGAATCTGGCTGCCCCCGTGAAGATTCTCATGCGTTGACAGTAATCTATCCTGATCATAGCTCATAAACCGCAAGCTAAGGTCAGGAAAACCCCACTTCACATATTTCTCATAAGTTCTTGGTTTGAGCAAACTACCCGGCCCTGCCACTAGAATTCTGTCACTCAGTGACACAATCTGAACTATCGAAGAAGAGGTCTTCTTTAGTTGACGTGAAGTCAGAAAGCTTGAATATTTAAGCGGGAGGGGAGGGCGATTTATGTCAGACTGCCTCTTCACATGAGGTTTGACGAACAACTGCTTAGGTGTCTGCCCAAAGTGATTAATTTGTGCCAGAATAGCAGCTTTCATTGCAGGTTCTGTGATTGAGTCGATATCAACGTTCCCCTCGTATGTATAGTGATAGAAAACGTTTACAGCTTCCTCTGCTGCCTGCAAAAACCATATGGTACAGATTTAGGAGAGCAAATTAAAGGGAGCTAGCCAACAAAACAAGCAAAAACCATCACATGAGACAAGAAAGGACAGGTCTAATTGCTCTAGATAATAGCAAGTGATCAAATATAGGAAATATACCACAGGCAGAAATTTCAACAGCAAAATGTGTTTATTGATATGAAAGTTTATAAAGGCTTAGTTTCCGTAATAGTTGAAAAGGGAAACGTGATATTATCAGTGTAGTTGCTTACAGAGGAAGCTAGCGTAAAGATATCCAGATCAAGACAAATTAAGTTATGTATTTGAAATTGTGCAATTCTAATGTTATATGGGTGAGAGAAGAAAGTAATGGAAATAAATTAGATGGATATATGTGAATCTGCAATGTTAGTACTAACCTTCCCCCTCTGTTTGTATCCAAAAATAAGGTCAATCCAGTGGCAATTCTAAATACAGCAATATTAGTACTAACCTTTCCCCTCTGTTTGTATCCAAAAATAAGGTCAATCCAGTGATGTAAATTGTTTGAAACATAATCACTTTCAAGTGCTTGTCTATGTTTTCTGATGAACTCTCTTGTAGATCCTTTAGCCCAAGGAGGTAACACAACGTTGCCAACCTGTAAGTAGAGTCACAAGTTTCACATTCAAGTCAAGAGTCGTTGAGGAATATGAAAAAGGGATGGAGATGCAAAAGGATTCTTTCCCCAAGAAGCAAATTTCATGGCAATAAATTATAAAATTGTAAGTTTCGTAACGAGGTAAAACCTTCTCTCCTGATTGTTTTTCTCCCAGATCATGACCAAAATGATTCTCAAGGAACTCTGGCATGTAGAAGAATTCTGGAATCAGCTCTTTCACATCAGAGGTATTGCCCTTACCAGCAGCACTTAACCATGTATCTCGGACACTGCTAAAAAGACGATCCGCATGGTCAAACTGTCCACCTTGTAGCTTTTGATTCTCTGCGCTGAACGGTGGCAAGCGTAAAAGATAAAAGAGAACAGTTCCAGCACTGGAATAATGAGACCCATAATGAAACTTGGGAACATCCGGATCATCCCAGTTGTCATACCTACATCATCAAAGACAGAAACAAATGCAGGCCCATGTGCCGAAAATAAATAAACTGCAGAAAGCCATAGATGAAGCAACAATGGAGCTGAGCGTGACAACAAATATAAATAGACAATAATCAACCTTTTCCGGAATTCTTCTTCTCCTTCTGCAGTTTGACAACCCACTGGTTTGTCAAGTTTTCGAAATGTGAGGGGATTTGATAAATCCAAGTCTTCACTATCATAGTCTGCAAGAACCCATGGGAAGACTGGATACTGAGTGAGATCACTGTATCCACGTCCAGCGAGGGTATTCAGGTGCATGAGATACTGAAAATTACTAATTTCTCCATTTTGCCACCTCGTAGAAAATGATTTAGCCATAAGCTTGAAAAGGCGGCTGCCTTCATTGCTTTCTTGCGTCATCGATCCTGAAATAGTTGTGTCCAGCCTGTTGGATAGATAGTTCTGATATTTAGTATATATATTACTTCTGAAAAAATATTTTAAAAAAAATCTAGATAGAAATTTATACGTGAGAACTGAGAGAGAACAAAACTATATAGGCTATAACCATTTCATTCCAAGATTAACAAACAAGACTCTGCAAAGGCAATAGAAGTATGGCTGTACAATAAATTTTTCAAAACTAAATAAATTACTGATGCCAGAGGATTGAGGAGGCAAACCAGAGGCATTGACTTATGTCCACCAGAAATACTATTAGAGAAATTTAGCCATTTGATAAGATTCCTTTTCTGATAGAAGCTCAGCAAAATTCTTTTAAACAGAAATATATTGTCAAAGATACTCAGAGATATGGTGCAAAAAGGTACAGTTTCTTGACAAGACAATGCTCCTGTCCAAGGACATGCAGAATTACCAAAAAAGGAAGCAGAGTACTTACATGCTATTTCTTGGAAGATTCATACCAACTAAATTTTTGAACACTTCTTCTCTCTCCTTTTTGTGGAATACCAGAAGATCATTGCACCCATCCATGCTAAATATCTCAATAGCAACAGGACGCAATTGATAATCACGTTTCAAGAGTTCATGAACACTATTAAGCTTCCACATATGCCAGAGATGACGCAAATTACCACTAGTACACACTTTCTCCTTCCCCCATGCACCACCATTATATGCCCAAGCCCTTCCTCCGGAATATGTTTTAATGCTTGGACCTAAAGATGAAGTTGACTTGGACTGGAAATCAGAGAAGGAGAGATCTATCTTGACACCTAAAGCCTGGTCAATAACAGACAGTTCATCCTCAGAGGTCTTCTCACAGATGCACCCAGAATCGTCAACGTAAAAGTTCTCAATGACATAGAGACAAAGTTCTCCAATCAAGAATATACCATCATGTTTGTCCAAACCAACAACTCGCTCACAATTATATTTAAATCTTATCTTTTCCAGAGGTTCAAGGTAAGGCCTGATAAGATATTCACCATTATCAAGCAATTCCTTTTCTGATCTCTCTTCTGAAACTCTCCCCTCGTCATTTTTCACAAAGGATGATTGCCTTGGGGAATTCAGGCTAACATCTGACACTGGCTCAGTAGACTTGGCACCAAAATCTGTAGCTGAGTGAAGGCTTGGCTCATTTATGCTACAGGCATTGTCATCCTGCAAGCCCGTTCTAAAAGAAAATTCTCTGCTACTGTCAGATTCCCTGATAGAGGACTCATCATACAGGTCATCCGCAAAGCTTGGTACTTCCAAACTATCCACAACAGATTGAGAAAATGATCCAGAATCAGAGACATCAAGCATATTTTCATTTTGGGGATTTGCAAAGATGGAGGCTCCCACCTCCAATTTCCGATCAAGAATATCTAGGGTAGTATGTACTCTTAGTTTACAACGCTCCAGCTTTTTCCGCATTCTGTATGGTCCTTCAATAGGGCAAAGCTGCCATTCAGTTTCTCCGAAATCAGGAGTCTTACGTACTGGGAATATTCCTCGCTCATGCGCAAGATGTTGGAGATGAGTTTGCCATTCACTCTCAGCATGCAGAACCCATCCATATTTATCCTGGCGGACAACCCTCAGCTCAGTTGACATTGCATCACGGACAAATTCAAGTGCACACCTCCTTTCATTCAGCTGCTCCCAATGTTTTAACTCCGACAATGAACTCTCGTTCGACTTCCTTTCCATTTCCCTTATCCGACGAGCATCCATTCCCTTTATTCTTACTCCAGGAAATTTTGATGATCCAACAATGTACTGAATCCACATAATGCCAGCGCATTTCTCCAACACCTTGTTGACATCTTGTTCAGAACTCCAGAACCACTCCAAGAAGCTGGATAAATTTCCTATCAAGAGTTTGTCAAAACCACCATGCAATACATCCAAACGAGGTCCTTGATTTGGCTTAGATACAAGAAAATCTTCAAGGGCAGCCCTGCGGTGCATTAATAAGTACTTGAGTATATCAATTGCCAAATTCATGACATTTTGTCTCTGGCAACGGAGAAGGGAGATCAGATTTATGCACAAACAGCAATTTAAATCAGTATCAAGACTGCTCGGACAAAAGATTAGTTGCATATGAGCATTTACCAATTGCAATACTGTAGAAATATCAACCCCTGTATCTTCTTGCGAAGATGCTGATATTATATCCTTTTTAGGCCCACTCAGCAAGCCTAAAGTGCAAAGAAGATCTTCTTCTCCAATGGCACTTAAAAATGATGGCAGAAAGCAATACAAAATCATCCGATTTGTGTTTTTAAGAATCGCATGTATGTAAGAATCAAGCAGCCTACTTCCTCTTCCAATGGACAATAGACCTTTCACAGCAACTGGAGTTGCTTCTTCAATTCTGCCATCTTTGTTGGCAAGCTGCAGCATGGATAACAGGAACTCCAAAATTCTTAATACAACAGCAGGCTGAGGAAAAGCGCCCATATAAACACGATCCACAATCAGCCAGCAAAATGCCTCCAAATTTGATGTCCAGCGATTCTTATCTAACTTCTTTTCAGTTTCCTCATCATCGCGCAGAAGACGTCTCTCCAAAAAGTTCATAATCCTACTAAAGCAGAGACCCTGGAAAGCTAACACCGACTCAGTATCAGCATATAGAGGAGCACATTCCAATATGCTTTCTACAGCTGAGACAGCTTTAATCTGCTCAGTCAAAATATCAGAAAGTACTTCAGCTATAAAATCTAAGACAGAAGTTGCTCCAGCAGTACATGGACCACCACCATACCCCGAACCATCTATTTCAAGCACAAGTTCAGAACCAACTAAAAAGGGCACTTCTCCAGAAGATGCAACTTGAGAGTTTGACTTTGTATCAGGCAATAGAACTCCACCATTGGTGGTCACAGATGATTCTACAGAAGGTGTTGCAGTTAAGTGAGCTTCCTCTTCTCTTTGGGCAGAACCTCCTGGCCAAGATGAGAATGCAGTGGATGATGAAGCTGGAGCTGTACTGGATTTCTCAGATAGTATGGGAGAATCAGGCCTGGCTACGGATGCAGAACTTTGTGAATCTGTTTGTGGAACAATATTAAGTGCATCTTTGACATTTGCAGATGTGCTTATGTTTGTGTCAGTCACAGTAGAGGCATGACCATGAACAACATCATCTCCAAACAAAACAGCATCAAGTTCCTCTCCTGTTTCTATTTTAGATAGCTCAGTGGAGGTGGTGATGTTAGGATTTTCCTCCATGTCCATGTCAAGCATGCCTAGGGGAATATCTCCTGAGCTTGTACTAGCCAGCCCTTGGATAGAGCTTCCAACACCAATTGTGGTCTTTGCAGAATGCTCTTGTTTTTGAGGCAAGCTCAAAGATGCATTCTGAGAACTGTTGTCAACTTCACAATCATTCCAGTTCTTATCCTCAGTCTTTGTAGAAAGGTTCTTGGCCATCCTCACCGCATAAGAAGCCCTAAAGAAGTTATTCAAGATCTTATAAGTAAACTCAAGCAACATGCAGGTAAAGAAACTTGAGTGGAAAAATGATTGCATGAAAGTAAATGCCACCAACCCAGCATTGGCAGACAAACAGACAAACCTAAACACAAAACAGTGAAGTACGATAGAAATTCAAACAGACCTTGCACAGGAAAAATAAAGGCCAACTGAACTTTCAAGAATTTCTGCACGTCTACAGACATAGGAAAAAGCAGGGCACATCTTTGCCAAATCAACCATGAACCTCAAAACTGATGTAGCCGCAGTTGGAGCATATGCTTCCCCACCCATTAAGCGTGCCACATAGTTCTTGTGCATCAAAGTGTCTCCCTCAAGTTCTCCAATCACATAAGCATTTTCATCTGCAAGCTCAGTCATGGAGAGTTTTCCACTTTGGTGTGCAAGCATCAACCGCATACTTAAGCAGTCAAATGTGAACTTTGCCATAGCAATCACAGAATCTAGAAGTTCAACAAATTTCAATTCTATATGGTTTCCATCACCAGGCAACAGAGCATGAAAATCTAGCATGCGAACCTCTGGAAGTCTTGGATAAACGGGCTTGCCAAATATCAGACAGAACAGAATGTAATATATGTCCGGGGAATCATAGAAACTTGCAAGTACTTGTGTCAAACCTTGGTAGCCGCCACTTATACGAAACTTAAGTTGAAATGTCGGTGAAGATGTAAGGCTCACACCGAGTAGTGTCATGATCCATCTCATACTTGTTGGATGAACAGCCTCATCAAGAAAATATGTAATCAATTTTGAAGATACAATCTTATGCCATTGCTCAAGCAAATCTGCAGCCTTTATTGTCACCTGTAGATCTATAAGCATTTCAAGTAGCATATTCCTCACGATGACATGCTTCCCCATTGGCTCTCTAGGGATCTGGTAGCGAATGGTCACTTCAGGTGGATTAAATGTCATTATTACAAACCTCACTACGGTTTCCAGTTCAGAAGCAAGAAATCCATCTTCTAGGATAACACCAAGCAAGATGACTAATTTCTCTATTACAGGCAACTCAACATCACCCCTTTGCAAGGTCACTAGTAAATGCTGAACAAGGTCTATTCTGCGCAATACAGTTAGATTGTGGTACCTGTACCAATGAATAGACACCAGGTGCTCAAGAAAGCCCAATAGTGCAATCTGAATAGATACAGGAGCCGTCACCCAAAGTGTCCAATCAAGCAAGACGTATTCAACCATATCAGCATTTGATAGGACAATGCAATTTGATTTTTCTGCTGGACCAGCACCATTATCAAGCTCAGAAATGTGAATGAATGTATCTTTCGGAGCAGAAAAATTACCAGCATCTCCTTGAAAATCAATAGAGGAAAACTCTTCCCGGAATTTTGAAAAATCAATATCATCATCGAGGATGCTCTCAAGTGTTCTTACTTCAGGTGACAAACCAGCTGGAGAAATCTCCAATTTCTTCGACTCAGAAAATGAAGCCTCGCATGCAGCCATCTTGAAGAAAATCTCAAGACAGTACATGTCAAATAGTGACATCCTGCGGTAAAGAAACAGAGACAACAAATGATAACCCCTGCATGCCTGCATTTCTCTCAGATTTCGAGGATTCTGGTGCAAGGCACATGCAAGTAACGTCAGGGCCATACGCAGCATTTCCTTCGTTTCAGCAGCTTCAACAAGAGCAAGGACAGCCGTCATGCCCCCTATGGAATGGACAGTATCACCAATTACACTCTCCCTACAAATATAGACATCCCCATAAAGGCGTCCAAACCGAGGGATTCCTGCCACAGAAATATGTAATTGAAGAAACAGGGTAAAAAATATATCCTCATTGCAATTACAATAAAACTAGTATAAGTCCCGTGTTATACATGGGTGTGTCAATCGAATATATACCTATATACTGTAACATTTTATTAGATTAATTAATTAATATAAAAATATAAATTAATTGCTTGTATATATATAATTAATATGAGAGACTTTACACACAAAAAAAAAACATTATTTTTAATTTCGTAGGTTAAAATAAATAGCTGATTTTTTATACATTAACGATATCTCTTTCAAGTTAGTTTGCTAATGCATGTGAAGTTGCTTTTATTTTAAAGATATAATCTTGAAAATATTTATTAAAAAAAAATTCCTTAACTCTTTTATCATGAAATACTTTTTGGTGTGAATTTTTATTCCAAGACTCAACCACAGGATGCCCCATGGGATTATATGCATTGGTTTTAGTATTTTACATAGATAGATTAAAAGATGACTTCTGCCTATACCTCCAATAGGTGAAGCAGCAGCTGAATCAGGATCGACAAGATTAAGCAATGACAGAGTCCCACTTGCTTGAAGTAATTCTGTACACGTTCCGTCAAATGCAAATATAAGTTTCTTTCCAGAAAGCTGCAATGAAAGGTTCCCCAGTCTTTCCAAATCCCAGACCATCCCACTGCCATCAGCCTTAAAGCTTCCATTCGCAGGAGTTGTTTCTGGCCTTTGTGCACCGGAAGCCAAACTCTGGTCAGCCTCCAATGAATCTAGTATGGCCATCCTATCTCCACCACAAGCTTGATTAGGGACAAACTGTAAAAGGTCAGTATCTTGAAAGAGACCTCTATATCCTCTACCAAGTATGTACATGAAACAAACAGAACCAGGGCTAAGTACTTCTTCAAAAAGATAGCAACAGCGAAGCTTCCATTGCAATCCACTAACCATTGCATGATTATGTGGTGTTCCAATGGTAACCTGCAACGCTTTGCCAACAGGTGATGGAGAATATCCTAATTTCCCCGTATGTCTTAGTTTTCCATCAACATAAACATGTGCAACACTAGCTTGAAAGAAACCAGCCAAAGCATTAGGTTTGCTATGGACAACTGCGAGATGATGCCACCGACCCTCAACCAACCCTAAATCAGAAAATGAAATTGATGAAGAATTGCTGGTTGCAAGAGTTAAAAGACCATCTTCTTGAAGAGAAAGCTCTGCATAGAAAGTACTCCCACTGTCTACTGACCCAATAGAAAATAACCGTAAAACTTGCTGTTTGTGTTCAAATTGTTTTCTGGAGCTGGCCCTTGAATGGCCATGTTCTCTTGGTTGTGATTTAAAGAAATTTCGGTGCTGGAACCAACAAACAAAAGAATAACCAGCAACTGGAGGCCAATATCGAATCCCCAATGACACTTGGATGCTGGCATGTCCTACTTTGCTCATGTCCACTTTCATAAATGGTGCCAAAGAGACATTCCCAGAGTCCATGTCCTGCAAAATTATTAATCTTTGCATCATTTCAGCAAGATTACATCCTGAACTCATCTGTCTCGTTTGGAGAATATATCTCATGAGCAGCCGCAGCTCTGAAGTTGATAATCTGAGATAAAACTCAAATCTTAAGAAACAATACCAACAATCATTAAAAAACAAACAAACAAACAAACATATGCAGCACTAAATTCCAACCTGTATGCGCCGAGAATCTCAATTATTCTCAAAGCACGGGAAAGTAATGGTGATGAGCCTAAAAGAGAAGGCTGGATCATATCAAGTAGAAGCTCCACACAACCTTATAAAGCAAGCACATAATCAGAATGCAAGAACTTTAAAAGTATGACAAAATTAAAAGTAAAGTAAATAGACACAATTCCTACCAACAGCAGTAAGATTTTCCAGATTATAAGGTCCAGCACGAGCAAGCTTCTCAATAAAACCAAGTATCTCCAACTGTAACTTAGGAGTAAAGAGCGGCAATGCACGTATAATTACTATTATAGCCCCAGCATTATAGCTTCTTTCACTTTCAGGACTGACTTCACCTGTTGGGACCATCAGAGTGAAGCTTGAAGATTCAATCATAATTGATGACTCGTCAGCTTCAGATTCCAAGAATGGTGGAATCACAATTTCAAGTGCAAGCTCCAATAGTAGATGTACAACTTGTCTCTCCAAGTCAATGCAGAGCAATCCAGACTCACATAAAAGATCATAGAAACTATGAGAAGAAATGACAGTATGTAATTTTGTTCTGTTAACAGCATTACCACAGACGCCAGCTGTCATAACACGCATTAAGTATGTGAAAACCTTAATGTAGTCCCCACGAGAGGATTGATCAATCTTTCCTCCGGCACTTCTGAGGCCATGAAGTGTAGTAAATATAAGTGAGAACCCAGTGGCTTCACAAAATACTACCTGAGCTGAGCTATTAGCTCCTAAAATGCGCCACAGTGCCCCAAATATTTCACATTTTGCATCATTATTAAACACATATTGAACTCCTGGAGCACTGGTCACAATCCCACTCTTCAGAGCTTCAAGTAGTGCCCCTAATTCTTCAGGATGTGTCTGAAAACAGAAAAAAAAAAAAACAAATAGGAAAACAATTCAAGAGATATCAGAAAGAGATCTCCTTGAACCCTAACAAGCAAAAAGCTCTAACAATTCACAATCAACCATTCACCTGTGTCATATCCTCCATAATCAAACAAGATAAGGTCCGGAGAGCACCTTGACGATGAACATCAGAGACGAGAAATGGGAGTACAACAGCAACACCATTTGCTGAACGGAAGGATGATTGGTTGGCTTCTGTTTTCTTCAACAAGGAAACCATGCAATCCCAAGCAATAGAAACTGTACTGTCTACTTTAAAGAGAGGAATTCTCCCTGAACTAGAATTCAAGAGCCTAGGTGACGAGATAATGACATCATTGCTATCCAAGTGCTTCTTGAAGCTACTCTTTAGCTTGTTCATATCGATGTTTTCTTGGTCTGAACACAAAAAATAGCTGTTGCTCTTCAGATCATCCAATAAAAGCTCCAGCACACCAACTTCCTGCAGTAACCTTTTGTACTGCTGATCAAAAGACACTAGTTTAACAAAGAAAGAAAGAATTGTATGATTTAGTTCAGTTGTAATTGGTTGTTGCAGTAGACAGCAAAGTGACAGCAGCTCTTGCTCGGGCATACAGTTGACAACAGTCACAGCATATTCAAGAATTTTTAAAATAGTATCTTGCAAAGGAGGAGGAAAACCACCCATATTTAGGATGCAGAGAGGCATTGTCCTCAACTGCTGACACAGCTTATAGTTTTCAATATGACTAGAGAATATCTTAAACATCCTATTCAAGACTTCTGCCTGCAAATCAGTACTTTCTGCTTTGAGGAAAATATCCTGCAACACCTGCACTGCTTCAAGGTCTTTAACTTTAGTGTTGTTTGTCTCCCAGATTTCATCCCCACTAAGATCATTTAACGATGTACGAGTTCTTCTACCCATTCCGGTGGATTCTACTGGACCTAATTGAGCCAGATTAACAAGCACATCAAGCAACCTTGACAAAACAGGAGAAAGCTTCGAAGTGGTGTCCCCAACAGGGTCTTCCAAAGCAAGCTTTCCTGAACTGGCAAATTTCTGTAAGTTGTCTGAAGCAGAATATTGATCAGGAGAAGAATCTGAATCAGTGTGCTCAATACGACTTTTCGACATAGCAGATAAGGTTAGTGCAAACTGTACAAGGAACTGGTACCCATGCGCATTATGAATGTCTTCCCTTAGTCTCACACCACCAGCTTCTACATGTTCAAAGGAAAATTAAATCATGAATCGTATCTGTAGAAAAATATCTTCAAAACTTAATATGAAAATACCCCATTCACACCAACAGCCTCGAGGCCCTCGACATATTTAAAGGAAAATTCTATCATGAACAGTATCTGTAGAAAAATCATCAAAACTTAATATGAAAATACCCCTCTTGACACCCAGATAAATTGCCACGTGACTCTATAAACTTCTAGAAGTCTGAAAGATCAATTACATGTCATATACCTGGTCTGTATGATAATTCAACACATACAAATAGCAAGTCCACAACACTCATGGTATACGAAGCATCTCCACAGGCAGGATTAAAATCCTTGATTGCTGTCAATAAAACTTTGATCTGCATTTTGGATTTGCAAAGCAAAAAAAAATACACTCAGATTAACAAGGGCAATATTTAAGCACATACAAACATCTACATTTGAGAGAGATTGAAAATGAAAGGCTTGATGTTATTCTCAAGCTTGTCTGATATTTATAATTACAATATAGGAATAGACCCTCCAACATACTCCTAGAAACTCTCAGAAAAAATTAAATAGATACAGCTAATGAGAGTCAATAAATGCAGCAGTAATTAATTAATCTAGGGACTCGTCTAAATCTAACAACTTTACTGTCTTAACACTCCCCCGCAAGCTTGGCCATACAGATCATCCATGCCAAGCTTGTGAGCCACTGAAATCTACCAGGATGAAGCCCCTTGGTGAGAAGATTGGCCAACTGAAATAAAGAGGAAACATGAGAAATTTGAATGATTCCTAAATCAATTTTTTCTTTGATAAAATGTCGGTCAATCTCCACGTGCTTTGTCTTGTCATGCTGAACAGGATCATGAGCTATGTTGATGGCAGACTTATTGTCCCAGAATCACTTCATAGGATCTCCCCACTGAACTCAAGTCATTTAAATGATTCTCATTCATAATAATTCACAAATTCCATGTGCCAATGCACAAAATTCAGCTTCAGCACTTGACCATGCAACAACTCCTTGCTTCTTACTTCTCCAAGCAACCAAATTTCTAGCAAGATATAAACAAACACCTGTAGTAGAGCGTTTGCTTACAATATCACCGGCATAGTCAACATCCGTATAAGCTTCAAGTAGAAGCTTGTCACTTTTGGTGAAAAAAATACCTTTCCCTGTAGTACCTTTAAGATACCTAAGTATCCTATATGCAGCATGGAGATGTGATTCTCTAGGATCTTGCATTAATTGACTTATGACACCTAGCAAGAAAGCGATGTCCGGACGGGTGTGAGCAAGATCCTTTACCTCAAATTCTCGAGTGAGTGCGCCTTTGAGACGAGCTTGCCCAGCCTGATCATTTCCTGTCATAATAATGTTATCCACATAAACAAGGAGGATGCTCACTCCCCCGGAGTCATAGTGCCTTGCACATAAAGTATGGTCACCCCGACTCTGAGTATATCCTGCAACAAGCATCACGCTCCTGAATCTGCCAAACTAGGCACTGGGAGATTGTTGCCGACCATACAAGGCTTTCTTTAGCTCGCAGACATGACGAGGAAAGCTGGAAGAAAAACCCGGAGGAAAGATCATATATATATCCTCATTGAGATATCCATTGAGGAAAGCATTCTTCGCATCAAACCGGTACAACTCCTAGTCAAGATGAGTAGGCAATAGAAGTAGACATCTTGGCAACCGAAGCAATTTTTCCCGATAATCCAAACCATAAGTTTGAGTGAAGCCATGAGCCACTAGACGGGCTTTGTTCCTAACAAGAGAGCCATCAGCATGATACTTGACTACATAGACCCACTTGCAACTCACAATATTGTGACCAGGTGGACTGTCCGCTAACAACCACGTGTGATTTGCCTTAGAACTGACATCGCTTCCGTCATAGCATGTCTCCACTCAACTAATTGGAAGTCACCTTTGACATTCTTAAGAATTCGAATATGATCATGGTTAGTATGAAATTGTCGGTGTTGATCAAGAGAAGCATAATTGGACAACGGATAAAGGGGGTTTTTTGTACAAGCCCTTGAACCTTTACTGAGAGCAATTTGCAAGTCGTGTTGGTGCGGATGGAGATGTAGATGGCAGTGCAACAAGTGCAAGACCCGGATCAGAGATTGGAACCGGCTTGCTAGAGGAAGAGGGGACCCTCCTGAAGTACTTCTTGTCGAATAGAGGAGAGATGATTTGCGGAATTTGTGGTGGTAGTTGAGGTCAGTGTTTAAAATAGCTAGAGGTGATGAAAAACGATGGGACCTACCTAGTGCTATAGCGCGCCTTAGAGGCAAAGGCGATCGCTTTTCCATAAATAATGTAAAAATACTTTAAAATTTTGTAACTTTCAATTTAATAGTATAAAATATGTTCATGATGAAATAAAGCCCAATTGAAAACTTAATAATATAATAAAACCAAGTCTAAAGCATCATAGATGTCTAAAACATAAGAGATTAGAGAAAAGAAAGACTCCAAGTGGAATGGGTTGGAATGGTGGATGGTTAGGAAGTTGTTCAAACGAAGTCATCAAGGTCATCTTCATCATCTTCTTCCTCAATGATGGGACAAGGAACGAAGTCCCAATCATCTTCATCAACATACTTGTATCCTTCGTCGTCGTCCTCTTCCTCTTCTTGTGATCTGAGCTGCTGGGTCTGTGAGCAGCAGCGAAGAGGGGAGAAGGATTGAGAATGGGGAGAAGTACATTGGAAGGTGTGGGCGAAGAAAGGGAGGAATCAGACGTGTAGAGGAATTGAGGAGGGCTGGCCATATTTATTGAAAAAGGGAAAGGATAAACAATGACATAGAAAATAAAATCTTCAAATTTTGTTGAAATATATTTTCCAAAACTAAAGATATGAAAAGATTTTATAGCTAAAAAAACCGGAAAGTAATTGATCTTGTGAAATCTGCATAGAATATGGAAAAGCAATAAATAGCGCGCTATAGCGTGCCTTGTGCCATAGGCGCGCCTCGAGCGCTTCTAGGTTGCCATTCCACTCTATGGGCGCCTTTGTCAAGGCAGGCGGTGGGAGGTCCATAAGTTGCTATAGCTATAGCGCGCTATAGCACCGCCTTTTCAAACACTGGTTGGGGTAAAGTATGAGTGGGAGGGATTTCACCTTGCGATGAGGGTGCATTGTCTTAAGGTGATGTGGAGGTTTTAATGAGAGTATCACCCCAATAACACTATGGAACATTAGACCGGAACATTAGATCGGAACATGACAGCCCTATTAACATTCAAAATATGCCCATTTTTCCGCTCAGCAAGGTATTTTTACAAATACTTTTGTGGTGAAAAAGGAGGATAAGGTTTGATTGAAGTAATCCTTGGCATTACCGGATCGAATGTGTTGAGTTTAAATACAAAACTGATTAAGGATCATGGCATAAAACATAGGGATGATATCACTAGCTTCAGATTTGTCTTTAAGGAAGAACAACCAAAATCAATGTAAGAAATCATGTAGACCCATGACATCCCTTAATCTTCTTCCTTAGTTTAGTAAGAAACCAGATTTGGGTTAGACTGGCCCTCGAGGTGTGGTAGAGAGCGTACCCCACTTCCCCCCCCCGGGTCTCAAACCACGACATCCCTTAATCTTCTTCCTTAGTTTAGTCTGTCTTTCTATTATTATACTTGCATGTTCTCTTGTATTTTTCGTCCTTAGTTTTCTATGATTACCCTTGTTCTTTTGCCCTTTGGCGTTTGTGTACATGTTGGTGTCTGGGCTACTAGGAAACACTTTCTCGAAATTGTCGGGGAAAGAGTGCGTACAATTTGGCCCCAGACCCTGCCCCAGCGAGACATCTGGGAATGTTATTGTTGTTGTCCAATTATCTTCCCCAAGCCCCACCCCTCTATTGCACAACCAGAACGAGAGAAAGCAACACTAAAGTTACGAGCATGAACCAAGTCACCAACTTCTTGATCGATATGAGATTAAATGCGAGATTGGGAATAAACAAAACATTGTTGAGGGGCAAAGAGGGGAAGGAAGCAATGGTGCCACTCCATAAGATGGGTGATGATGTCCCATTTGCGGTAGTAAGGTGCTTCTTACAAGACAAGGGGTGATAGGAGACTAAAAGGGATTGATCATAAGTCATATGATTAGTTGCACCGCTATCCAGAACCCACTCCCTAACAAATTTATTTTTGATAACTGTAAGAGCCAATGGCTCGGAAGAGGAGGAACCTGAAGAAGCTTGAAGGGTCTTCAGTATGCTTTGGAGATACTTGATTTGGGCCACCACTTGAGCAAGGGAGGAAGAAGAGTCCTCGGTGGTGAAGGTCGAAGCATTCTGGGCCCGTGGCTCATTTGGCTGATTAGGAGGTTGTTGTGCGGTGGAGTCAGTTGCAAGTCTTCTTGCAAAAACCTCGGTTAGGTGGCCTGCCAATAAGTTCCCAAGATCTCTCCTTGGTGTGCTTGGATTTCTTGCAGTCGGTGCACCAAAGATCATTAATGTCCCTTTTTCCAGACTTTGAAAAAAGGGCAATTTCTTTGTTTGGAGGAGAGGAAGGAGCATGATGCCCCTTTGGGTCTCTTCTGCCCAAAGAGTAGCAATATTCTCTACCAAGGAGGGAAGAGGCTTCGTGCCGAAAACTTGGATCCAGACTAGATCAAACTCGGGATTCAAGGCCACAAGAAAGATGTAGGAGCGACTTCTGTCTCCATAAATACGCAGCAATGGGGTGGGCATTCAATTAATTGAAATAATTGAAACATGATTTTAATGTAGGAGAAGGCATTTCACTTTATGGAGGTTATAGTTAGGAGAATTCAATTGATTTAATTAATTGAATGCCCAGCCCTCCCGGCATTCTTGCTCATCGGGATCCTTCATAATAAGAGATTGAGATTGATCAATCTCCTCCCAAAGGTTCTGCAAAATGGTGGCCAACTCAGAAACGGTCATCGAACCTTGTTGGGTGGAGTAGACCTTCACAGAGTTTAAATATGCAGCCTCGTCTTGGGTTTTGCTATATGAATGCTTCAAGAAGTTCCAAATATCATTTACATTTGGAAGAAAAATACAGTTGGATCCAATGTTGGGATCCATGGAAGCCCACAGTCATGCCTTGATGATTGAGTCATCACGTGTCCATAGCTTAAGGTGGAATCTGTTGTGTTGGGAGGATCAGAAGTTAGATGGTCATCCTTTTCACTCCTAGTGAGGGATGTCGTGACAACTTCAGGGCAAATCCGATAGTTCTTCCCATTGAGCCGATAAGTGGTCTAAATAGGAGGAAGGGTTGTGCGATTAAAAGGTGAGATGGTGGGATTGGTGGGATCAATAACTTGTTCTTCTGGATTCATCATGAAAACAAAATTACGAGGATCAGGGAATGGATGAATAGAGGAAGAAGGTTAGGGTTGGTGGCAAAGGTGGCGACCAAACTGGTGGTGAAGCCTAGAGCCGGTAGCAAAGGTGGCGGCCAGAAGTTATATAGTCAGATCTCTCAGGAGCTCTATACCATGACAGAGATTGAAGATGATAAGCTTGGTGTTATTCTCAGGCTTACCTGATATTTATAATTACAATATAGGAATAGACCCTCCAACATACTCCTAGAAACTCTCAAAAAAAATTAAATAGATACAGCTAATGAGAGTCAATAAATGCAGCAGTAATTAATTAATCTAGGAACTCATCTAACAACTTTACTGCATAACAACATTTTCAAATTAACAAGAAAAAGAATCATTTGGAATAAAGAAGGGGATGAGAATACATAGAGTACAAGGAGGAATCATAAGAGATATCAAGCAGGAAATTCATTCATAGGCAAGTATCCATCAAAACAAAAGTCCAATTTTATTACATAGGGCGAAAATAAAGTTCACGTTTGCCTACTCATTTATGGAAAGTGATTTGAGTTAATGGGGAATAAACAACTATGTAAAAAGCAAATAGACAAGAATATAATAATAGAGGGAATTACTAGCCCAAACATGGACAGCCAATGAATCTAAAAGATTCAAAAGTAGATCGAAAAGTATGTTCAACATATTCAAATAGTAAATCAGTTGTTGAGAAAGGATAAAATAAATTTCATTTTGGATTTAGTAAGCATGGTTTGACAAGTTTATGCAATCTAATTCCCATAAAAATTATTAGTTTGAAGGCTCTACTCTTGGTCAGAATGCACTAGCATAATACCATCCAAATATCTCAACTCATAATCATCTTACATGATAATTTTGGCCATACAAATTCACAGTTTCCTTTCCTCATTCTAATAAATGTAGATAGAAAACAGTACCAGATGGTGCTTGCTGATATATTTTGCAGTGCTTCCATTGTCATTTACTAAGAGAAGACTAAGAATCTGCAGGTAAAAAAACAGCCAGGCAAACAACTGAGAACAAAGGATAGTATTTGGGAAACACTTTTAAGAATAAAAACGACAAAAGAAGCAAGCATAAAGGAACTATAAGTCTATATCAAGCCAACTACCAACCTGCATTGCATGTCTATGAAGCTGAATGGAATGCAACGATACAAGATCACCTTTTTGTTGGGAAAAGACATTCAATGACTTATTCACAATCATATGAAACAATAACTGCAGGGAGTCATCCTCAATCAAACTCTGTGCAGAAGCAGGATGGCTCGCTAATGCCTTCATGATGTGCACAACTTTTCCTTCTATCTGCATGGATGATTGAACAACACATATCATGCTTATAGTTAACCCTATTCCTGAAGGCAAGATTGCAACTTTTAGCGTCTTACTAGTACCAAAAGACATGGAGGTAACACTACAGTTCAGGTCATCCTTTAAAGAGATCAAAGAGACCGTGATCTTAATGTGACCCTATGTATGTGAAGCATCATTGTTTAACAACTAAGAATGGTATAATAGTGATGCATGGAAAATGATGCTTTCTTAAACAAGCCACAGTATTTCGTCAGTATCCAATCAAAATAATAAATGGGACAAATTTTGCAGTTTCAAGTCAGCAGTTTTTGGAAAAACACGACAAGCGCAAATATGACAGCTTAACTGACCTCGAGCTGCTGGGATTGAGTAACATCCTTATCTTCATCCTTTTCATCAAGCATCTGACTGCCGTGATCAGAAGCCACCATCTTACTTGGGTTGGTATCACCAGATCCCAAAAGAGCATTCAAAATATGGATAAGACAGCACAAAATTCCAGAATCAAGGAGAGGTTGCTTATCAATCGGCTGCAAATATCAAATGTTTAACTTGTTAATCAAAGTGGATAGGATTGACACAATACAATCATTTGTAAAAGGATCTTGAAACAACAAAGAACATCTCAAATGTACGAACATGTAAAATAAGTCCACATCAGTGACATCACAAATCAAAATAAGTTTCACCATGTGTTTCCTTCTTTTCATGATCCCCAACAACATATCATCCATGAAATGCTAGTTAAATGACAGCATAAACATAACATATGGTGATAAAGGTTAAAGAGTTTACACATTTTTCTACTACAAATAAGTTTCATGTTCATTTGCTATCTTCTCTTAAATTGATAGTCACCATTCATACTGATTTTAAAAGTAAATCAATAATCATCATGGCATCATGCACAAACTCAGCAAAATGTAAAATTTCAAGGTGAAGGGAGGCCAAGTGTACTTTGGGGATTTCGACAAGTAACTTATCGCCTTTTTTTGCATGTTTGTTACCATATAAATTAAAAACGGCTAATCTATCAAGAACGATCACCAATTTTCAAACTTCATGTGAACAACAATTCTATCATGTAGCAAGTATAATGTATAACTTTACATGGTAACAAAAGCACTAACATCCAAAAAAACAAGAGAGAGAAAGAGAGAGCACTGCTGACCCCAGATACAAGAACTTCAATAGTATTCAGCAAATTTGAACCAGGATTAATGCCATCCTGCATACAAATTACACAAGGCAGCTACATCTAATTACCAGGATGTTTTCATCAATAGAATGTTAGAACAATTATGAAAAATCATCTAGACCGTCAAGTATTCAATTAACACGATTACATACCTTTGAAACTTCCGAGAAAAAATGTAAAACTTCCAATACGTCCAGTGACCTTCTTTTATTGCTAATCATTAACTTCTCAATATCTGTAACAAATGCTCTTCCTACGACGAAAGAGAAAATGTTTGTTTCAACTAGCCTGTAAATAATCAGAATTTCAGATTTGTCAACAATGGATCGCTTTAGAGCAATAAGTAGCCAAACAAAGAGGCATGGATAGAGATCAGTAAAACCGTTAAGTCATCACACAAGCATCAGTAAACATATCAGTTACATATGATTAGAAACTACATGGGAGCAGATAAAGGAAATACAAGGGCTGATGTCCTTTTATAATGGGGTTAAGAATGTTCATGATTAGAATATATCTATCACTTTGAACAATTGTACATCACGCATTAAGTCACCACACAAGCATCAGCACACGTCTGGGTCATATGAAAATAAAAGCTGGTTTATAAGGAGAGGGGGGAGATTGGGAGAAAGCCAATGACAGAAGGGCAATTTTATCAGAACTCAGCATCCAATAATATAATTTTGTAGAGCTTGATATCATGGTTGCAGAGGGAAATGATTAAACATTAGAGATTAAAAAAATAAATAACAATGGACACCTGAAGAATGCGAATGCCTATCAAAACTCTCACCAAAGATTAACCCTGTCCAATTTCAAGAGTACGTCATTGAATGAAAACAGATTAGAACTTCAGACAAGATCAAATCACGAAACAATCCCTGCACTAGTTTATCTAGCCTTTCCACTATGCTCCAAAGAACTAAATACCAAATACCTTATCTTAAGTTGCCATAATTTCCACAAGAAACAAGCAATATGGAATTAATGAATTAAAAACAAAATGAAGCAACATAAACACCAACACATGCAACGCACAGGGAGTTAAAAACAATACAGGAAAGGAGGATAAGGAAAATGTAACTAACTGCGCTACATTTGCCTGCTGCTTCACCAATTTACAGAAAGCATCCACAATCATATTCAAGGCCACTTCTTTTTCCTGCAGATAAACAATTTGTCATAATTTATAAGCAAATATGGTCTTCCGGTCTTCCTAGACACATTAAAGAAAAGACCAACATCGACTCCAAAAGGAACAATACTCAAAATAGAAGATTGTACCTTTTCCGAACTGGATGAGCGGAACTCTTCCCAGAACCTCTTGAAGTCCAGCTCCAGTTCATGTTTGTCCCTGTTGTGAACCAAAAGGATTTAAAAATCAGAACAATTTACACAATAGGCAAGGACAAAAGGTTACAAAAAATATAAGATCTCACCAAGCAGCTCTCATTCGCTGATTATGATAAATGCATAAAATGCACTGTCAGCTCAAAAGTCTATTCGGTAATAAAGGTTTGGGTACGTACAGTTGGTTTACTATTTTTCACTTCAATCAGGTTTTGTATGAAGCCATTCAATCCCCCTTTTCAATCTTTCCCTCTCTCTCTATATATAGTTTCTACTGATTATCAACTTTGTAATGTCTTGGCAATTTCGTTTATACCTGCAAACTCTCGAAGTGATTTTCTTAGCTACAACTGAACCTTAGTATTTGAAAACCAGATCTCAAACTAATTAACTCTTTGTCAAGCTAGGTACTCAATTCAGTTTTGTCCACAACGCTACTAAGCATATTACACGCATCCTCGAATCGACTTGCTACAGAAGCTGATAAACTGAAGCAGCAAGTGAATCCTCCGTCTTTCTTTTGGATGATCTAGGGGAAGTGAAATGGGAGAGGAAGAGAATCGGACGTACCTCGGACTCGAAGAGGAGTAAGCAAAATCAGGCACGGACGTGAGCGCATTGCCATCGGAAAACCAGGACGAAGACCCCGGCGAGGGAGGAGTCAACGGCGACGGACCAAACGGGTGAAACTGCTGGTTCCGCTGGCTGCTCGGAGACAATCCAACCTTCCCTTTGATGTCATTAAGCAAATTCCCCCATTTCATCGTTTTTCCTGTTATTCACCGATTTTTATCTTCATCCGACAAAGCCAAGCCGCAACTCACAGATCATCCGACAAACTCCAACTCGCCGGAGAAAGCTAGATCCGATCCCCCCACCTAAATCGATCAGCAAAGCGCACAATCATGAAACGAAAAACTCCGGATTTCGTCAGCTAACACCTAAAACGAAAAGACACAGAAAAAAAAAACAAAAAAAAGCGACGCAAATGGAAGCAAAGTGAAAGGGAAATGCGGATGCGAAAGCGGACCGATGGAGAAGGAGTCGCCGAATTTTAGGGTTCTTGAGAAGTTCCGACACACGTGATCTATGTATGATTCAAAATTAATTTTATCTTTGATAAAGATGATAATGAAAATTGAAATGGTTGTTTAATTGAGGCTTGAAATCAGGCAGGTATAGAGCTGTGTATCGGCCTGTTCGGAGCAGCAACAAATAAGAGCTTTATAAAGTCAATAACGCACCAAAAGTCCAAAACTTCAAAGACAAATATCACTTCGAATATGATGACGACGGGAATTGATTAATACTATTCCAAATGTCACTTTATTTTTTTTTCTTTTTTATTAGGTAAAAATTCGAGTTCAGGCAAACCTGAAACTCGATGACCGACTAAGTCGGCAGACGGAAAATCGTCAATAAAAACCGAACACAATAACACAAGTCATCAGAGAAGAAAGAAAAACCCAACCCACCCATACAAGACGTCTACCAACAACGAAGTCGATGGCGAACCTAAACACACCACGAGTGCCAAAAAAGTGGAAGAGTGCAAAGACTCACGACAGTATCCCAGCCGGAAGGGGCGACTCCTGATGATGTGTGGATCGCCGACGTTGCCCCCACCTAAATGAAGGATCTTCGAGGACCACGAACACAACCACGATCCGTTCTCGATCAACCAGGACGCCCGATACTGTAACCCAACACAAGGCAAATGCGGCAACACCAGAGCACCAAACCGACACCAGAAGACGGGACAAATACGGGCCAAGAAAGGGAATAACAATCAACCATCAGAAATGTGAGCGAGCTCCCGAAGCCAAACAGAACATTCGAGGAGCACTATTATTCCATATATATTTATAATTTTTCAGTCCTTAACGGAATTTAGTACACGCTCTTTCGAGCGGGATTTGAAACCCATACGGGATTTTTATAAATTATATAAATAAATATATAATTCTATTCCAACCGAAGGTCAAAGCATATAACAATATGAAATATAAGTAGACCTTCATATTTTATTTTAATTTTATACGAGTGCGGGTTGATTTGGGAGACTTGGGCCCAAAGGTAAAATTCGGGTCCACAAACGGGCCAATCGAGCCCAAAGTGGAACCAAACGCCAGAAGGCGATCTTGAGCAATAGGGCATAGCAAACCGAAACGCAAGCGGCCGCCGTGGGGAAGGGGTGGAAACCGCACCCTGGAGGTGCGATGCATACATCGGAGACGGACCACCAGCAAGCCAATGAAAGGTCGCCGACGGACACACACCGAGCCGGCCGAGGCCGGGAGACCAGCGATTGGATTATCCGGCTCGAAACGGAGATGAACACCGCTCTTTATTTTAAATATTATTGACGAAAATGTATAAAATCACTCTTTATTTAGGATTATTTGCAATAATAACCTATTATTCAAAAAAATTCAAATAATCACCCATTATATATAAATTGGTTGCAACTAATTACTCATACCCACTTTATATATATAAATTGGTTGCAACTGGCCTCTTTAAGAAAAGTGGGTATGGGTATAATTAGAGGTGGCAATTCGATTGTTCGGGTCGAGTTCGCGTATACCCATTCGGGCTCGGTCATATGTCGAGTATATTGTATGTTCGGTCGGGTTCGGGTTCGGGTCGAGTATGTTTTCGGGTCGGGTCAAATGGATTTCGGGTTGTGCATGACACTAGATTTTCGGGTTTCGGTCGGGTCGGGTTCTCGGGTCGGGTCAGATTTTGTCAACTCTAGGTATAATCATCTTTTTATTAAAAATGAAACATTGAAGAATAGGGGTATAACAAGAAAAGTGGGTATGGGTGGTTAGTTGCAACCAATTTATATATAATGGGTGGGTATTTGAAAACTTTTGAATAAAAGGTAGTTATTTACAAATAAGGGTGGTTTTATGCATTTTCGCGAGTATTATTTTTTTTAATAATTTCATACTTATTGCTAGCAAGTATGAAATTATGAAAAAATTGATTAAAAAATAATATTTTACAGAGTTTTTAACTCCTTAAAAACGTGCACTAAAGTCTAAACGATTTTTAATTTGAAACATATGGAGTACGTATTGTTTTAACAGAGCAATTAATAAATTAATGCTACAAATAATTTAACAAATAATTAATACAGGAAATAGTACTAAATACCACAATTCCAAAAAACTTTGCAAAAATACCAGCATTTTGGAAAATTTTGCAAGAATGCCATTTTAAGCGCAAATTTGCAAAAATGCCACGGTAAACCCACAACATAAACCGGCTATCATATGTAAAGGTGGCCAAAAAAAAAAAGAAAATTAAATTAGAGGCATCATTGCCTATTTGCCTAGTGAAGAGAGAGAGGGCGGGAAGGAGAAATAGGGGGAGGGTTAATAAATGCTCATCCAATCACATATCTCTCTCCCGTTTGAAAACACACAGATAGCAAAGAGAGAGAGAGGCTTCTTCATCTTCATCGGCAGTTGCAGCGAGGCATAGAAAGGGAGAGATACAGAGGACGGTTTCTTCTTCGGCAGTTGCAGATACGCCGGTTCGAGAGAGGAACAACATAGGAGAGAGAGCGGACAGGTCCACCGTCGCCGGAAAGTACACCAGACACGACATAAATCAGGTACGCCCTTTTACTCTTCTCCCTTTGGTGGTATTGTGCGGGTGTGGGTCGGGGAAGCAGTGGGTGAAGGGGTTAAGGCAATGGCGGCCTGAATGGTGGGTCGGGGTGGTGGTTTTCTTGTTTGGATAATGGTGGGTGGTGGTGGCATGGGTGGTTTTCGGGTATGGATAGGGGAAATCGGTGGTTAGGGTTTCCAATTGGGTGACAGTGGTTTTCGGAATGGGTTAGGGCAACGGTCGGGGAACTATGGATAGGGGAAATTGGTGGTTTGAGGTTCGAATTGGGTGACAGGGGTTTGACATTGGGTGACAGGGGTTTCCAATTTGGAGAGAAGGGTTTGTAAATGTATTGTGGTAGGCGGAATACGAGAATTGGCGAGCTGTGGAAATTGGGATATGTGGATGTCGTAGGTGTCCTATTGAAGGAGGTTTGAGGTATTGGTTATAATAGGCTTCCGATTCATAATGGGTGACATGGGTTTCACACTGAGTGACAAGGGTAGAGTGACATGGGTTAGTCTGTTAGGTGACAAAGGGAGACGAATATAAATGGCAGAAGCTGAGTTTGTTCGTGTGATGGAAATTGCAGGAGAGAAATGGTAAGGACGAAGAATGTGAGCGCGAAGAACAAAGAGCCTGACTACCTAGTCCCCGAAGCTAGGCACTTCCGGGCCCGAGTCAACCAGGGCTCAAGACTGTCAATGCTGAACAACATTGACGATTATGTTGACCCTAGGGACTGGCAGAAGCTGCTTGACTCCCAGCTTGGTGGGGTTGTGCAGCTGGCGCACACTGTGAAATTTTCTTCACAAATTGTGCATTATGCACTCCAGCGACAGCTTACAAGCGAAAAGGAGTGGGAGACGTGGTACCGGATTAAGGGGAAGCTCAGGAGGTTCTCCCTCAAGGAGTTTGCCTTAGTAACCAGGCTGCGGTGCAGTCAACCAGCAGCTAGTGACATGGAGGAGGACGAGAAAGCTATCAAAGAGTTTTTTGGAAACGAGAAGATGACGGTTGGTGACCTCGAGACCGAGCTGAAAAACTCACTAATGGTGTTGCGGAGCCCGCGAAGACGATTCAAGCTAGTGCTGCTGTACATTGTGGAGGGCGTTTTGTTAGGAAAGGACCAGAGGAAGGGGCTGAGGAGCTGGATCGTCCGATTGGTGGAAAATGTCGATAGGTTTTTGGCATTCCCATGGGGGAGGGTCATCTATGCTGCCACACACGTGTCGCTGAACGGCGCTGTAAAGCGCCGGGAGGCTGAGATAAAGGCAGAAGATCGAAAGAAGCGCAATGGTTATGGCCTGATGGGTTATCCGGTATCCTTTCAGGTAACCTTCTCGACCACACCCATGATCAATTTGTAATTCATATGCTGAAAATGTATTAATTTGAGTGGGGATACGGTGCAGATTTGGTTGCTGGAATCCATGCCGAAATGGGGGGTCCGGTTTGCGACGAAGGTGTCGACGACGGCATTCCCTCGTTGCATGAGATGGGCCCTCAAGGACGAGAACCTCGCTTATAAGGATATAGTAAGCCGCACCGAAGCTGAGGGAGAGGAGGCCATAGAGATTGATGATAACCCAATACTCAGACCAGAGGAGGCTGAGCTGGAGCTGATGGATGGGTGTGTGTACGATGATGAGAAGCCCGACCCCTTTTTCGACGACCTAGTTGCACCGTTCCTGAGACATTTCGAAGCCCCTGGTGGGAGGTCCCCAAGGACGGGAAGAGGAGGCAATGAGAAGGATGGCGGGGTGGGGGACATGGCCAAGACTTTGGCACAAGTTATGGACAAGCTTCAGACAATGTCAACAGGGATGGAGAAGATGGATGAAAAGGTACGCAATAACTTCCCAATTATTCATTCTGTGGAGACTGGGGATAACTGTGAATTAGGGTAAATGGACTCCTGACACGTGAAATTGGACAAGTGACAAGTAGTGTAGATAATGAACGAATGTGGTATGAAGGGTGAATTGTGTTGATTTTTCTCACCTTATGGTGATATGAAGTAATAATTTGATCACCTGCAGCTGAAATTATTGGAGGTGGCCGTGACTGAGCTGCGGGATGTTCAGTGTAAGGGGACGGCCTGGCAAGAAGCAACCGATAAAGAACAAGGTGGAGATGAGAAAAAACGGGATGAGTTTGTAAGTTTATTTTTGCGTGACATGCGTGTCGATGTTTAGTCCTGTTTGAAATGGGGGATTCAATATCAAATGTTAATATATATTTTACAGGCCGAACTTGACGAGTTGATAGAGTCAATTGCGGGTAAAGCCGGTGAGGGTGGACTAGGTGGTAAGGTTAGTTGTTGGTAAACATCACAAGATTTTTTATTTTCAGCGACACTGGAAGAATGTGACAGGAATATTGTAGTTGTGTGACATGATTTGTTATATTAAGTGACACTGGAAAAATTGAGCCATAATTCAAATTTGAATTCATTTGCAGTTAGGAGGTGCTATTGAGAAGGGAAGTGAAGTGGATGATGGCGGGGATAAGCACACAGAAGTTGAAACTGTGAAGGCAAGGGATGAGATATTAGGAGAGAGCAAGCTAGCTGGTCATGATGTCGGGGACAAGAATGATGAAGCTGAATCTGTCAAGGCAGGGGATGGGGGGGAAGGAAAGACCAACGAGGTAAGGTTTATTTATGAAAAAAAGGTGATTTTATATGTGACATGATAGTATATGGCAAGTGACATGAGTATATCTGTTATGTGACAAGGGAAAGTGTAAATCTTAGCTGAAGTTTGATATGTTTGCAGTTGGGAGAGGTTGGTTTAAAGGCGTCTGGTCATGAGGAAGGTGGAAAGAAAATTGAAGTTGAGGAGAGGCCGAAGCCCAGGGTAGCTCAGGTTTATGTATCTAAGGGGGCGAAGAAGACGAGGAAGGCTGTTGGAGAGGAGTTGGCTCCCCCGGCCAAGAAACCGCGACCCTAGAAGGCAACCACTGTTCCCGCCGATGCTGTTCAGCTAGGAATGGTGTCAGCGACGGACAACGACGCCATGACAAGTTGGTTGGCAAGGTACGTAGGTTATGTGTCTTACACTCGAATAGACGACGAAGGTAGATAGTTGGACGTCCACAATACCTGACAGAAACTTAACGTGCAGTGGGGACGCGGAGGTGCGCACGTCACCCTGCGGTGTGGATATGACGAAGGAGTTACTCAACCGTCTGAAGAAACCCCAGGATTGGTTTCGAACTGTGGTATGACGACTTGTCACCTCTAAAATTTCCCGTGTCAGGATTATGGATTGTAATTGCGGTTCACTTCATGCAGGAGATGGAGGAGTGCTGCTACCTTCTGCGCAAAGCGGTCGCAGACAGAACGGGTGACATGGCCAGTGGAGTCATCGTAGTCGATACGTGCTTAGCGGGAATTTATCTACCTCGGGAATGGAAGGTGTACAGCGCCACCCCCGAAGCGTACGAGCCTAGTGATGCATTGATGGCGTACTTAAATGGGGGGTCGCCGAAGCCGTTGGGACGAGCGTGGTCAGGTGCGGACCTCATCCTCCTCCCCTTCAACGTCAAGAACAAACACTGGGTTGCCCTTGCCATCGATCTTAAGGAGTAGGAGGTAAGGGTGTATGACTGCGACGTCCACATGGCGACGGAACGCCAACTCCAAACCCTGTTAATGCCTGTGACGAGCCTGATCCCTGTCGTCATGCGTGCACACCTAGATCTGAAGGTCAAGTATGCCGATAAGGTCCCCACGCCGTTTGCCATTCGCCGGGACAAGAGGCTTCCACAGAACAAGCTAAGGTAAGTAGGATGACATGGTTCAATTTCGTTTGATTGGATGGGGAATCGGTGTCCGCGTTCTGACCGATTGTTCCCCTTTGCAGCGGTGATTGTGGCTCGTACACCATTCGATTCATGCACCTCCTGCTGGAGACCGCCCCTAACTTCGATGGGTTGGACGACACGTACATTGAGGCATACCGCCAGATGCTAGCTGTTGGGGTATTCCATGGTCGACTGGGATGCTAGACTTCGTAGTTGAACACTTGGTTCCAATCATAAACACCCTCCTGTAATAGTGGAAGTAAAACATTTGGATATTTTGCAAAACTTGGTAGTTGTCGAATGTGAACATTTTGTATATGCGGACATGTTAAACTTGGCAGTGTAGCTACATGTATCTATCCAATTTGGTGACAAGGTATTTGTCGTAAGGGGACACGAGGATTAAAAGGGGTGACATGGGTCATTTACACTATACGTAGGAATATGAGACAGTTAATAGTGACACGAAAAAACCTGTCAGGTGACACGTACATGGAAAGACGGGACCCGATACTGGGACAACAAAACAAAACGACAAAGGAAAAGGAATCTTTCAGGGTGGCAGTTGGTTGCACAGTTCCATTTACCTACTAAAAAAAAATTTAAAAGAAAACAAAATGTTGTGTTCCTCAAAATTAAAAAGGTAAACAAAACAATAGTAAAAGTAAGTAACTTGCATTCATTGCAGTTGGCGAAAAAAACCACCACCTACACAAGGGAAGGAGAGAGAGAGATAGAGACCGAATATTAGGAGTGAAGGGAGGCGGTTGTGAAGTGAAGGGAAAGGGGAGAGCCCGTACCGGAGAGGGAGAAAGACGCCGGAGAAGCCCGTACTGGAGAGGAAGGCGTTCGCGAACCGGGTGTCGAACACGGCGTTGCCTCGCATGCTGAGGTGGACAGCCGATGACGACAATCTAATGTATAAGACGATCCAGTCCCGCATGGACCCTGAAAAATCTGATAGAATCAAGGTCGAAGACAACCCGATACTAGTACCGAAGGCCGGCGAGTATGAATTGATGCTCGGGTGCTTCTACCAGCATGAGGAGCCTGACCTCTACTTTGATGACATTGAGGCTGCGTTGGCACCGAGTTATTACGGTGAAGGCTCAGGCAAGTCCGGTCCGAGTTCGGAGCAACGAGATGGGACAAGGGAATCCTGGGAGGATAAGTTGGGGAAGTCAGTAGAACTGATATTGGAGAGGTTGGGAACCATGTCAAGTTGGATGCGGAGCATGGATGAGAAGGTACGTGTAACGTTTCTGGCATTTGTGACACCAGTATATTTTATATGTGACACGGATAATTGTCAAAGGTGACACGGTTTACTTATCTCCCAATGCTAAATAACATTCGCTAACCACCCCTCATTTATGTACTTTGTGTATCAGATGACGGTGTTGGAAGGTTTTGTGAATGGGATGCGAGATGGGTAGTCGAATGCAGGAGGTGAGCAGAAACCAATGGGCGATGTCCGTGGAGAGGATAACGACCGAAAGAACGGGGGGACAGAAGAACAAACTAGGGTGGAAGACCAGCCACCAGAAGGAGAAGAGGAGGTAAATTGGTTGTTACTTGACATGGTATTTTCTGAATCCACGGTGAAGGGGTTATAGAATCAGCAATTTTTAATGTGTCAGTATTTTGCACACAACGCACACGGTTGTTAAACTGAATCGACACGTATTAATATGTAAAGTGACAAGGGAACAAATATATGATCTGAATCACAGTTGACATAACCGTAACCAATTGCCAGATCTCAGCGGCGGTCAAAGACGATACCGTTGGAGGAACTGGGGGAGATGTCAGTGGCCAGAAGGTCGGGAACCATAGGGATGCTGAGGACAAAAGCGGTAAAGCCGGTTCAACGGATGTACCACCTACAGTGAACGACCAAGCGACGCCGGAAGGACAGGATGAGAACAAGGTAAAATGCTTGTTACATTTCCTGTCATTTTAATCTATAGTAGTACGTAAGTGACAAGTGTATCACTGTTAGCCGACACGAGTACAGATCAGGGTGACACGGGGGTGAAATTTTTTTTTCCTTCACCGTTGAAACTGTTTAACCAATTGGCAGATCCTAGAGCCTGCAAGAGCGGAGCCCGTTCGAGGCAGGAAGAGTAAGAGAGGTCAAGGAGGTGAAGGAGAAGTGAAGCCCCCACCTGAGAAGAAAACGCGGGGCCGAAAAGGGAAGAACGTTGTCGAAGGCGCGGTCGCGATTAAGCTGGGTCTTGTTTCCGTGTCAGACAACGATGGGTTCCTCCGCTGGATGGATAGGTGACACTCATCAGCAGACGTACCCAAGTTATTGCATAGATGACTCCGATCCCCTAACATTGTGGTTGTGGTTGTGCAGCGGGGATGAGGACAGCTGCAAGACTGCATACGGCACGACGCTGAGTAAGGAGTTCTTCACCGCACTAAAAACGCCCACAGTTTGGCTAAACTCTGAGGTACGAAACCCGCCTAAGTGACTATCTTTGTCTTGTGAATGACACGGTATGTACTGTAAAAGGTAGTGGAATATTTTTGGATTTTGACTAGGGTTGTAATCGATGCAGCACATGGAACAAGCATGCTATCTTCTTCGGAAAGGGGTAACGGAGAGGGCCGGCGGCATTGCCGGTCGAGTTGTCGTTGTGGACACATATTTCGGTCGCTATCTGCAGACCGAGTGGGGCAAATACAAGAGCGATGCGGATAGCTACCAAGCCGACGAGAAGCTGCTTGGCTACTTTGACGGGCGGTCCCCGGCGACGATAGGCCGGGCGTGGGAAGGGGCGGAACTCATCCTCCTACCTTTGAACGTGGACGGTGTTCACTGGATCGCCGTAGCGATAGATCTGGTGGGGTGGCAGGTAAGGGTTTATGATTCGGACGTCTACATCGTCAGGGACCGCCATCTGCCGGCACACTTAAGCTGCATCACCCACCTTATCCCCGTACTGATGAATGCCCACCCCGTGTTGATGGCCACCTACAGCGACAAGTTGCCAAAGCCGTTCGCCCTTAGTCGCGAGAAAAGGATTCCGCAAAACAAGCAGAGGTAATTTATGTCCAACACTTAAATATATCTTCGTCTCATAGTTGCATCCGCCTTTAATGAATATGACTCTGACGATTCTCTATTGCAGTGGAGACTGCGGACCATACACGATCAGGTTCATGCAACTCCTCGTGAAGGACGCCCCCACCTACGAAGGTCTTGACGACATATTCATCGGGGCGTACAGGCACATGCTCGCTGTTCGCATCTTCAATGGTACACGGTTATGATCTCAGTTGTGATCACCATTGGCTATTGTTATGAAATTTTATGTTATGGTCTATGCATGTTATGAACATCGTTTTTATTGTGTTGGATATTTATGAACATGGTTGCTGGTTCTCACATTTAGTTGTGGACGGTAGTTCACTAGGTTGGTATTTGAACTATTTCGCATTGTTTGTCTTCGGTGAGTGGTTATGTGTTGTGGACTTTTACATTATTTGTATGATAATTTGTAAGCAGTGACTGACCATGTTGGCATGGTGCAAACATTGGTTATAATTAGTTCAGAATTACCCCTGGCACCATACTTGGATTTCCGTGTCAACTTACGTGATTATCCGTGTCACTGATGGTGAGTAGGGTGATTTTTTAACCTTGTTTATTAGTTGATAGGTTCATATACGAAATGTCACAACGCCGTGTCACAGGAACCGCATAATTTTTCATTTTCTCATGGATGATTGAATGTCATGTGGCAACCAACTTAGTCGGTTGAAAGGCATAATATAAGTTGTAAGGAAATATCCCGTGTCACCGAACTTGCAATCCCGTGTCACCTGACGTGATTGTCCGTGTCACTGCTGGTGAGTAGGGTGATTTTCTAACCTTGTTTATGTGTTGATAGGTTCATATACGAATTGTCACAACGCCGTGTCACAGGAACCACATCATTTTTCATTTTCTCGTGGATGATTAAAAGTCATGTGGCAACCAACTTACTCGGTTGAAAGGCATAATAGAAGTTGTAAGGAAATATCCCGTGTCACCGAACTTGCAATCCCGTGTCACCTGCCGTGATTGTCCGTGTCACAGATGGTGAGTAGGGTGATTTTCTAACCTTGTTTATGTGTTTATAGGTTCATATACGAATTGTCACAACGCCGTGTCACAGGAACCACATCATTTTTCATTTTCTCGTGGATGATTGAATGTCATGTGGCAACCAACTTACTCGGTTGAAAGGCATAATAGAAGTTGTAAGGAAATATCCCGTGTCACGTAACTTGCAATCCCGTGTCACCTGACGTGATTATCCGTGTCACAGATGGTCTCGTGGATGATTTTCTAACCTTGTTTATGTGTTCATAGGTTCATATACGAATTGTGACAAGGCCCTATCATAAGAACCACATAATTTGACATTTTGTCTCCTCATGGATGATTGAATGTAATACACATGCATAACACCAACAAGTGGAAATCTACTAGACATGCATAATATAGGAGGGACATTGCCCTATACATACCATATACGATACTACAGGCACCATTCATAATGGTGCAACCACACTCGGCTTTCCAAAAAACGACAACTAACCGAGCGTGGGTGAGACATTGTTTGTAACTACCCTTACATAGGCCCCTAACTGCAACAAATGGGGGCCATCCGCCACATACGGAGTCCTGGCGGAGTCCAAAAAACCACAGCTGTTTGGGATCACATCAGTATTTGGCAACTACTACAACAAAATCACAAGTTTTGGCAAAAAAAAAGAGAACTAGCTTCAAAGCTCCTAAGCCCGGGTGACCAGACGCACCATAACTCCCATCATCAGGACGAGAATCCACCCCATCAGCCTGTTCCAGCGTGTGAGTTGTCTGGTGCGGAGCTGGTCACTAGCGTGGCCGACCCACTTCTCACAGAGGAAGGAGCCCACCTGGACCAACCGCTGCGCCAGGTGCCTGTTGCAAGCCTCGCTCCTCACCAACTTGTTGGCGAGGACCAAGTTCTCATCAATTGTGGCCTGCAGCGAGCTCTGGGTAAACTCCAACTCAATATTTGTGGCCTCTAGGGTGGACTGGGTGGCCTGCAGCTGAAGAGTGGTTATCTGGACATGCGTGTGGGTGACCTAAAGTTCAGTGCGCTGTGCGGCCATAACTCCCTCCCGGGCAGCATCCCGGTTGAGCAGCGACTGGACTCGCTGGCGAAGGTCGGTGAGCTCTTCGGCGGCCAAGTCAAATAGCGCGTTGTCCTCAGCAACCTGGTCGGGGTCTGACTCATCATCATCCTCGTCCTCATCACGACGGTCACGGCGGCTCCTCCCGTAGTCGTAATCTGAACGCAGCCAGAAGTACCTACGGTCGTCACCACTCTGATAGCTCCGATCACTGTCGGAGTCTGTCTCAATGTCGCTATCTGAGTGCGGCCACATTATTCCTACCAGTACCAGGGAAAATAAACGTCAGATGGCAGAAGAAAACCAAACACAAGAACATACGTACATATGACAAATATGTAAGCATGTTTTAGATTGGAGACAAGTACATATATGTGGAAAAGATGAATGGTGTTATGAAATGATATGTCACCAAACAAGTAAAGGAGAATGTCAAATATAAGGTAAAATAATGTCCGGACCTTAGAATGTTTAGAAGGACAGATCTATGTGCAAGCAAAGTTGGAAATGGTAAATACAAGTGTGAATATGAAACTCATATCAATGAATTAAAGTAATGACAAAGTTATGTTACAAATGGAAGAAATCACCCGTGTCACCAACTATGAAATCCCGTGTCACCAAAAGTTGAATCCCGTGTCACCAATTATAAATACTTGGCAGACATCCTACTAAGAACCTTCACAGACAAAGACAAAGGTTGCAACTTTCATAGGCTTAATCATATTTATGCTTTAGATTCACACAGAAAGGATGTTAAATGTGCTATTTCTTTTTCAATCCTAACAAGTACGTATATATGAAGAAGATGAATGGGAGAGGGAGATGATATGTCACCAAAAAACTAAAGGACGATGTAATATATAAGCTAAATTACTGTAAGCACCTTATAATTTTGATAAGGTCGGAATTATTTGCAAGCAAAGACCAATTACAAAAAGGTGGTTAGAAATCACCCGTGTCACCAAAGTTGTAATCCCTTGTCACCAAGTACATATACTTGACTGGCTGCTTTCTCAGCCCCAATTCAGCAAATTCCACAAAATATTTGCATATATGAAGCGTAAACCAATAAACACATATACGAACTCCAAGTAACTACTCAACTTAAGTATGTACTAAGCACATGCAAGAAAAAAGACAAATGGACATTTTAACTGCACAAGGCACAAACCATAAAACAGTGAGCCATGGACAAATTCACCCAAAATATGCACCATACACAGGCATAAACCGTAGCCCCTAATCAGGAAGCTTTGGATGTCGTCAATTAGTACTCTATGTCCAAAACCCTAGTAACAACATAGATTTCATTCAACACAAACTTCTAATCGACGAAAACCCTAAAATACAAACACTTAATTTTCAACACATATGGCAATCGGGGTTGTACTTACTTGGAATTGAAAGCTTTTGGATGAGGATGAGCACCACTGGTGAACCAAAGACGATGGCGTCGCTTCTTCTTCCGGAAAATATTTGTGGCTTGCAAGGGAAGAGTGGGAGTGAAATGACCGATGGAGTGGTGGTCTCTATGAAGAGAGAGGGGCTCCATTGGGGGGGGGGTGGGGGTTTGGTGAGGGTCACCAAATTTCGGATCCCGTGTCAAGTAACATAATAACCCCTTCAACCAATATGACAATGTCTAAGGTCGTAAATGTAGATTTTTATGTCTTAAAATCAAAATATATTGTGTAACTAACATTTTTTCCCTCATTATAGAACTTTAAATTAAGAAACTTTGTTATATATATTTTTAATTTATTATGTGATTATATTTCGAGGATCTTACGATCCCCTAATGGGATCTTACGATCCGATCCACGGATCCTATTGTGATTCGATCCTAGAATCCCGATCCTAATAACCTTGCCTTCAACATTAAATATAGGTCAATTATCACTAATATACATTTGAATATGGTAACAAGGTTGGTATTTTTGTACGTTGCTATGAAGTACTACATCTGTTCCGGAAAACTTGTCAGTTGACTATTAACGCACGCATATTTTTAGAGAAATAAATATACAAAATATCTACTTTCGTATTTATTTGTAAAAACAAATTCGTACCTATTATTATCAAGTACAAACTTGTTACAAAAAATGTTATGAACACCTATATGTTATATAGATTTTTTAATTACAATTACGGGTGCTTGAATAGTCAGCGACAATTTTTTCCGAACGACAACTAAGTGTTTCGATTTCTTTATCCCTTTTTTTACTCTATGTATGCGGTAATTTTGAACTCTCTATATTGCACTAACATATATTGATTGTATGTTTGTAAAATATATTTATAAAAGTTATGAACTTTAATACACCATATTTTAACATTTTACAAACCCGAACTACTTTCCCATGCAATAAGCATGCAAAATACATATATGGATTTAACTTTTGTGCTTAATTTCATGCGGTAATGTTTTACTCTCTATATGCGATATAAAATTTATTTCAAAGCGTTATAAAATGTTATCAAATAATATATTGATACAAAACCCTGAATAATTATTCCGTTAATTTTTTTAATAAAGGGTTAAATTTTACACTGTCATCCGTTATAACATTTTATCAAATAATTGATTCATACAAAACCCTGAATACTTACTTCGTTATTTTGTTGAATAAAGGGTTAAATTTGAAACTTTAATCCATTATTTTTTTAAAACAAGGGTTAGTAAGTGTTTTATAGGGTTATTCCGTTATACATATAATATATTTGTTAAGAATATCACATATCAAGATTCTAACCGACAATTAATTGAATAAATAGATAATATAAGAAAAAGATTAATTAATAGAATGAGATTAAAACCACGGCAGTTATTTACAATTGAAAATCTCTTCCGCTTCCTCTTCCACTTCCGCATCCACATCCATTACGTTTCAATTGTACATTGGACTTGCACACGTCTCTTCCTCTGAATTACATTGCACACGTCTCGGCTATTCCTCTTCCGGTGGCAGTTACGTTCTCCATTACATTGTTATATATAGCCAACTCATTCTCCTTTGAATTGCATCATCCCATTCCCTTCAATTGCATCATCCTCCTTTACCAACTACAACCGAAATTAAGATATTTGCAATGGATCAAGGAAAGAACGTAAGGGCAAGGACGGCAGAGGCATTGACGCTTCTAACTCTGCCATTCGACATCCTATTGGATATTGTCGGTCGATTAGCAATTCAATCTATAGAAGATGTCTTCAGATTACGGTTAAGGTATTGCCTCCACTTTTGATTTCGTAAATTTATGTGTTGGAAAAAAATTTGATTCACTTCAGTGTGATGCAGTTGCAAAACTTTTGATTTGGTTGGAAAACACAATTACGTGCTTGCGAAGATGGCAATTGAGTACCAGGATGACTGGGGAATTTCCGTTGTAGTCGCATCGAGAAACGATAGTCACGCCAGAAGTTTTTTAAATCAATGCGTCAACGCGGGAAACCCGGAGGCAATATTTCAGCAAGGAATGGTAAGACGTTCATTCAGGATCATTGTTTCGGTGTATGCTTTATCATAGTTCCTCATAGCTTCATTTCAAAATGCAGGTTAAATTCTTCACAAATTGCGATCACGAAGCAGGCATTCAAGATCTTCTAAAGGCATCGGAGTTGGGACACGACGTGGCAAGCTATGTTTGTGGCATAGCTATGTATTGTTGCGGATCTGAAGACCTCAAACCCAAAGGCTTTGCATTACTTAATAGTGTGAAACGTAAGTTGGGTTATAAAATAATATCGTGTCGCCGGAGAGTTGCTGATCTATTTTATGATATTCTCGTAATTGCTCGAAGACCTTCCTTCAAATGGAAGCAGAACACATGTAAATATATCACCAATGGAACAGCGATTCGGAGTTGTCGAAGATCAAACCCCTGGAAAAATTTTCAGCTCCTTGCTGAAGATAAAGATGATGCTCTTTCTTGTGAGGAATGCACGTGCATAATTGAGTGTGGTTTAGTCGAGGGTATGCTTCAGTGGATTACATGAAATATGGTGGAATAAAAATTTGCACATGTGTTCGGTCTATTAAGTTTGGTTAATTTTGGTAGTATATCTATTGTGTTATTATAACATATAATGATATTATTGTTACTGTATCCAAATATGATCAATTGGAGCTCATAAAAAATTGATCAAATGAGATACTATATCTTTTTTGGTAGAATTTAGAAACTATATCGTTTATGGTAGAATTGAGAAACTATATGTTTTTTGGTAGATTTGAACTCGAAATATAGGTCAATTTGCACAATTATACAATTCAATATGGTCACAAGGTTGGTATTAAAACCTGTAGGACATACACTCACAAGAATTAAACATGACCTGAAAGTAAGTGTCACCTCCGGAATGATAAACATGAAATTAAAACCAGTGACATGATAACGCCTTCAACCAGACGCGGTAATACATAGAGGGTGACAGGGGTTTTCTACAGAATCCATCCACAAAAATACATGCGATGTTCTTTACCACTTACCACTAGAGTTTAACCCGTTTCCAAAAGTAAATGTACCCAAACAACCAAAGGACAAGACTGAAACCAACGTTGTTCACAACAAAGGACAACAAATCAGTTCGATAATGAAATATAAACCAGTGACATGAAAACCCCTTCCACCTGGCACGGTAATACAAAGAGGGTGACAGGGGTTTTCTACACAATCCATCCACAAAAGTACTGCGATGTTCTTTACCACTTACCACTAGAGTTTAACCCGTTTCCAAAAGTAAATGTATCCAAACAACCAAAGGACAACACTGAAACCAACGTTGTTCACAACAAAGGACAACAAATCAGTTCCATAATGAAATATAAACCAGTGACATGAAAACCCCTTCGACCTGACACGGTAATACAAAGAGGGTGACAGGGGTTTTCTACACAATCCATCCTCAAAAGTACTGCGATGTTCTTTACCACTTACCACTAGAGTTTAACCCGTTTCCAAAAGTAATGGTATCCAGACAACCAAAGGAGAAGACTGAAACCAAGACGAATGGTGGAATAAAAATGTAGACTAAAATGGTGGAATAAAAATGGTGGAATAAAAATATGGTGGAAAAAATGTACCCAAACAACCAAAGGACAAGACTGAAACCAACGTTGTTCACAACAAAGGACAACAAATCAGTTCCATAATGAAATATAAACCAGTGACATGAAAACCCCTTCGACCTGACACGGTAATACAAACAGGGTGACAGGGGTTTTTTACAGAATTCATCCACAAAAGTACTGCGATGTTCTTTACCACTTACCACTAGAGTTTAACCCGTTTCCAAAAGTAATGGTATCCAAACAACCAAAGGACAACACTGAAACCAACGTTGTTCACAACAAAGGACAACAAATCAGTTCCATAATGAAATATAAACCAGTGACATGAAAACCCCTTCGACCTGACACGGTAATACAAAGAGGGTGACAGGGGTTTTTTACACAATCCATCCTCAAAAGTACTGCCATGTTCTTTACCACTTACCACTAGAGTTTAACCCGTTTCCAAAAGTAATGGTATCCAGACAACCAAAGGAGAAGACTGAAATCAAGACGAATGGTGGAATAAAAATGTAGACTAAAATGGTGGAATAAAAATGGTGGAATAAAAATATGGTGGAAAAAAATGTACCCAAACAACCAAAGGACAAGACTGAAACCAACGTTGTTCACAACAAAGGACAACAAATCAATTCCATAATGAAATATAAACTAGTGACATGAAAACCCCTTCGACCTGACACGGTAATACAAAGAGGGTGACAGGGGTTTTCTACACAATCCATCCTCAAAAGTACTGCGATGTTCTTTACCACTTACCACTAGAGTTTAACCCGTTTCCAAAAGTAATGGTATCCAGACAACCAAAGGAGAAGACTGAAACCAAGACGAATGGTGGAATAAAAATGTAGACTAAAATGGTGGAATAAAAATGGTGGAATAAAAATATGGTGGAAAAAATATACCCAAACAACCAAAGGACAAGACTGAAACCAACGTTGTTCACAACAAAAGACAGCAAATCAGTTCCATAATGAAATATAAACCAGTGACATGAAAACCCCTTCGACCTGACACGGTAATACAAACAGGGTGACAGGGGTTTTCTACACAATCCATCCACAAAAGTACTGCGATGTTCTTTACCACTTACCACTAGAGTTTAACCCGTTTCCAAAAGTAATGGTATCCAGACAACCAAAGGAGAAGACTGAAACCAACGTTGTTCACAACAAATGACAACAAATCAGTTCCATAATGAAATATAAACCACTGACATGAAAACCCCTTCAACCAGACACGGTAATACAAACAGGATGACAGGGGTTTTTTACAGAATCCATCCACAAAAGTACTGCGATGTTCTTTACCACTTACCACTAGAGTTTAACCCGTTTCCAAAAGTAATGGTATCCAGACAACCAAAGGACAAGACTGAAACCAACGTTGTTCACAACAAAGGACAACAAATCAGTTCCATAATGAAATATAAACCAGTGACATGAAAACCCCTTCGACTTGACACGGTAATACAAAGAGGGTGACATGGGTTTTCTACACAATCCATCCACAAAAGTACTGCGATGTTCTTTACCACTTACCACTAGAGTTTAACCCGTTTCCAAAAGTAATGGTATCCAGACAATCAAAGGAGAAGACTGAAACCAACGTTGTTCACAACAAATGACAACAAATCAGTTCCATAATGAAATATAAACCACTGACATGAAAACCCCTTCGACCTGACACGGTAATACAAAGAGGGTGACAGGGGTTTTCTACACAATCCATCCACAAAAGTACTGCGATGTTCTTTACCACTTACCACTAGAGTTTAACCCGTTTCCAAAAGTAATGGTATCCAGACAACCAAAGGAGAAGAGTGAAACCAACGTTGTTCACAACAAATGACAACAAATCAGTTCCATAATGAAATATAAACCACTGACATGAAAACCCCTTCAACCTGACACGGTAATACAAACAGGGTGACAAGGTTTTTTTACAGAATCCATCCACAAAAGTACTGCGATGTTCTTTACCACTTACCACTAGAGTTTAACCCATTTCCATAAGTAAATGTATCCAAACAACCAAAGGACAAGACTAAAACCAACGTTGTTCACAACAAAAGACAACAAATCACTTCCAAACCTACACCCAAACGACGATCAGATTATGCGTCCACCGAGCCGACCATTGAAGATGGCAGCCGCTAGCATCTGTTTGTACGACCCAATAAACGTGTCGTCCAGCCCATCGAAGGGGGGATCGCTCTCCATGAGGAGCTCCATGAATCTGATCGTGTAAGGGCCACAGTCACCACTGCAATGACGGAGATTTTGTCAAAACAGAGGCGGAGATATCATCAAGTAAAATGAAATACAGGGGTCGCACCAATCATACCTGAGCTTGTTTTGCGGAACGCGCTTGTCGCGGATTATGCGAAACGGGCCTGGCAGCTTCGATGCATACTTCACCTTCAACTCAGCGTGTGCATCCATGATGATGGGGAGGAGGTGGGTAACGTGCATCAGCAGGGGTGGGAGTTCGGCGTCTCTCACGTAGTGCACATCGCAGTCGTACAGCTTCAACTGCCACTCATTCAGATCAAGAGCAACGACAACCCAATGTCTTCCCCTCAGGTTGAGGGGTAGGAGGACGAGGTCCCCGCCTGCCCACGGCCGGTCCATGGGCGCCGGGGCCCGCCCGTCGAAGTATGAGAGGAGTATGCCACTCGCCTCATACCCCCCGACGTCTGAGTTGTACTCCTTCCACTCCCTCTCCAGAAAGCTGGAGAAGTAGGAGTCCAACACAATGACTCGACGCCCATTTTCGTAACCCCTCTCCGCGCTTTGTTTCCGTAGCAGGTAGCATGACTGCTCGAAGTGCTGCGTCAAGTTTACCCCCATGACAACCCACAACATAGTCCAACAGCAACCCAAATGCGTATACAAGGGCAATCATAATAAAATGTGAGAAATACAATATACCTCTGAGTTGATGCAATAGCGGGGCGTCTGGAGGGTGGTAAAAAACTCCTTCGACAGGTCCTTGCCACAAGCCGTTGACAGGTTCTCACCGTCGGCACTGGACCGTACAATGGAGTGGAATCAATGAAAGGGTTACTGTGCCGTATAATGAAGACTGAAATGAGACAATGGGTTACCTTGCGAGCCACCCCTGTAGGGCCTCATAGTCGGCCGCAGAAACTAGTCCCATGGCAACGGCTTCACCGGGAACGATGGCGTCCTTCCCTTTAGAGGCCCGCGGTTTCGTAATCCTCCACGCCTTGCTCTCACATTCCTCGTCCACGAACAACCTCTGAATGCAAACAAACATTTCCCATGTCACATAACAAACCGACCCCCGTCGCCTAGCTAACATCCCCATGCCACTATTGAAAACATAATGGATGAATGGCACGAGCCACAAGGAGCGTACCTTAGCAACTTGTCGGGGCTGCTCCACAGCTTCAGCACGAGCCCCCTCTAGTACATCAACATCAACAACCTGCAAAACCGATCTACAACTTAGATGGATTCCAACATGTACATACTCCTTTTCACTATCCCTTACTCTTTGTTCCTTGCCTCTTCCAATCAATTTTCCATCCCGCATTTCATGGACCTTCTCCTCCAACACTTTTATCTGCACACAAGAACTTGTTACAATAAGTCCACCATCTCCTCCAACAGTTTTATATCCCGTGTCACTGCCACATACTGTAAGTCCCATGTCATTATTCTATTTACCGTAGTCACTGAACTTAAGAACAATATGAGAGTGAATAATGCGAAAGACTGAAGTACCCTATCATCCATCTTCTCCAAGGTATCCAAAATCTTCTCGAGTGTCTTCCCCACGAGATCCCTAGCGGCGTCCGTCTCCTCGACGTATTCGGCGATGTTGGCAAGCATCGCCACACTCGACCCTTCGTTTACCCGTGCGCGGAAGCGCTGATTCTGTGCATGTGTAAATTTTGTCCGAGCCATTTGTTTCCTGCAGTTTAAGAGCAACCATAAGTTATCGAGAAAGTTTATAGTCAATGTCACTACCTTTGTAAACCCATGTCACTCAATTTGGAAACCCATGTGTTGTAGGGAGGAAATCGAGTATGAAATATAACAAAATAAATCAAACCAGATTCTGCCCACGCAAATAATTACAAGACCTCCTCCTGATGTAGCAGCGGGAAGTCAGGATCGATCCACGAGGAAGCGTGTCAGCGGATCCTAGGCAGCGGATTAATCTCACGGTCAGAAGTCGACAACAGGGTCCTCGATCTCGACTAGGGTAGTCGACAGAAGATCGGACAGTCGAACACAGCAGCAGCAACTCGACACAGGCTACTCGATATCGACCAGGGTCTACTCGATGTCGAGTAAGGTCTTGTCGACTTCGGCTTTTCTTTGTCGATCTCCTGCACAATTAAGCTACGGCGACTCTGGGTCGAGAATCAGTAGTCGAGATCGACCAGGGTTTGGTCGAGGTCGACGAGGGCAGGAACTTAAAACGAAAACGAAAGAAAGTAAAAACAAATGCTTTGGGGTTTCGACTAAACTTAATGTAAAAGGACTTCCAAGATTGGGGTTTGCAACGATGATAACCAAGCATGCATAAGGTAGAACCAATCAGATAATCATATAATTCGCATTAAAGGACTAAGCTTTCGCCTTTTCCAACAATTAGACAACTCTCTCAAGAAACCCTAATTGTCTCTACCGATTTTATGTTTATAATCCAAGTTGTTAGCATGGATCTCCATTAGATGGGCAATAAACACGTAAACAAGTAGGAAAATGCTCAAAACATGATAAAGGTCGGATCTTTACCTCAGGCACGCAGGGCTATCGTCGGGCTCTCCCCAACCCTAGAAGTGGGTGGACTACTCGCGCTTCATCATAATTAAAGACATCAATAATAAAAGGAAATAAACTTGCATTAATAAAATAAAATAGAGCTTACAACCAAAGGAAGTCAATTCCGCTCTCGCTTCACAAAACTCCTCTTGGCCACTCACTCTCTCTCTCTCCTACTACTTTTCCTACTTCTGAAATTGAATGAATAAAACTGAGCCCCATGGGCTTTATTTATAGGCTTCTAATCCTTGCTACTCAATGATAGAATATCTATATCTAAATCTAAAACTATATCTAAAACTTTGAAGATAAATAAAAGACATAACATGATTAAATCCAAAATAGGAAAATATATCTAAAGTCTTCCATGGATAGATCTTCTTCTCTTCATAATGTGTCTTGATAGATTAGGATAGAATCGGCAATCTTCGAGCTCAAGCAAAGCCAAACCGAGTAGAATTCGTCATATCGAGTAACATGGTTTCTGGAAGCGTCGTCGACCTCGACAAGGCCTTTGTCGATCTCGAGTAGAAATCTTGGTCGACTGGCTCGGCTCGTCGTCTCGGCTAGCTGGTGCTCGACAGACTCAGATATGGATCCTGGTGCTCGTCGATCTCGAGTAGCCCTGGTCGATGTCGAGTAGAGAGGTTCTGTCGACTAGGTCTTCTCGGGTAGGTGTGCTCGACAAGCTCGGATCTGGGCTCCGGGCTTCGTCGATCTCGACTAACTCTTGTCGAGGTCGAGTAGAGGTGTGGACTCCTGGTCGAGCAGCTTCTCCTCGGCATGGACTTGGACTGGCTCTGGGTGGCTCGTCGATCTCGACTAGGGCTTTGTCGAGATCGAGTAGGATTGTGCTCGGCGTCTTCGTCCTCGGCTTTCTCGATCAGCTCTTCTCCTTGTCGACTCCGGGTGTGGCACTAGGCTTCGTCGATCTCGACCAGGTCTTGTCGAGATCGAGTTGGGTTCCGGAGCTTGGTTGATCTGGCTCTCGACGTTGCTCCTGGTCGACAAGGCTGTGCTCGGACGTACTCGTCGAGATCGAGTAAGGGCTACTCGAGATCGACGAGCTTGGGTTCTTAGCTTGATTCGACTGGTTCCGCTGCTGCTTTGACCTTGGACTTCTGTAGTAGATTTCCGAGCTTTTCCGACCTTCCTTAGAATTGCTGTAAAACGCCTCGAATTCTGCGATTTAAACAGAAACTGGTGTAGATTCCATAATTTGACAAATAAACATAAATTACACAGATTCTGTATTATCTTAACCCAAATGAATGCAATATATGCAGAAATCGATATAAACTTAAATGTAAAACATGGCAAATTAGGCTCACAACACCATGTCACAAATGTCAGAACGTTCCTAAACCAATGACGACATACATTCCACATCAACTCCCCAAATCTGAATTTCAAAATAATGGAACCCCAAATCGTCCCCATTCCCAATCAAACCCCTAATCTACCCCATTCCCTATTTCGACCCCCACAGTAGGCATCCTCTTCGGGCTTACTAAACCCTAACCGCGGGTTTTCCAATCACCAAAACCCGGCTCCTTGTCCTTCATTCGCAACCACCTCCACCATCGACAAAACCGCCCTCATTAACGTTCAATCCCTTACCACCATAGTAGGTTGTTCCATCCACCCACCCCGAACCCCATATTCGAAGATAACGGACAACAGAGACAGGGGGCGTACCTTCTGAGTTTCCTGGCGGCGTTCTTCTCTTATCCGACAGTCCCCGGCAGTATCTTCTTCGACCCGTTGTTCCTCGTCGCCGGCGTCCCTTCTTCCTCCCCCTTTCGAACGGTTTTGAGTTATGGAAATTTAGAGATGGAGTCCCGATGAATACAGAAATACAGTGTGGGGTGATATCCGGGACGCGTGTCAACTTATTCTTTGTTGTTTTCTTTTTGTTTTCTTTTTGTTTTGAGGTACGGGCAACCTTTTCGATCAAAATGGGAAAGGGTCAATTTATCCAAATTATCCCCCATTGTCCTATTTATGCAAGTTTGGGAAAAATTTGGTCTATATATGACCACTGGTTGACTAAGTTATTATTGTCGAAACTTTGGTTATAAGTTGTCAGGAAATCGCCCGTGTCACCCAACTTACAGTCCAGTGTCACCTTACATAATAACCCCTTCAACATTGTCATGAAGGTGATTTCAATATGTTCACAAGGATCAATTCCTAACACCACTACCACAACCACTCAGGACTGTAAACATTTTGTCAAATAAGTGACAATGCATTGTTGAATTCATTGTCATAGCTTCAACCGACGAAATGTCTACCATGAAATTGAAAGCTGTGACATGATAACCCCTGCTACCTGACACGGGAATACAAATAGGGTGACATGGTTTTTGTTCTGAAACCATCCCCAAAAGTACTACGAAGTTCTTCACCGCTTAACTGTAGTGTGGAAACCCTTCCCAAAAGTACAGCAGACTACTTACAGTTTGTCATATGCACAAACAACCTAATTACACTACCAAATACGTTGCCCGTTCAAAAAATAACATAGACGGAGAATGGTCCAACCACTGACCCGATACGGCAAATGCAAAAGACTACCCAGCTGCTGAGGTAAGGCGTTGGACCACCAATGGAGGAACAGATCTAAGAACGACGGCGCTTGGAACGGCTAAATTCTCCCCGAGATGGGTATCGACAAGTCTTAGGGCGACCAGGGCGTCGCTTCACGTCCGGGGGGAGACACACCGCGCTGGACATGGCTGGGGGGATTCGCCATTCTTCTCTTGGAGGAACCAGATATAGCACATTCTCGTAACACGCCTTCCATGCGGCGACTTTGTAGAAGTCATTCACGAGAGAGAAGAAATTGCTACCTCGATACCTTAAAGCCGCTATGGCGTGCTGGCACGGAAACTGGTCAATGTCGAACCGCTTGCATGTGCAGGTCCGGGCACACAGGTTCACAACCCAGGTGGCGGACCCTCTACGGACAGTGTACTCGTGTGAGCTGAGGGCTCTGACATCCAAGAATGTTGCCAACGAATAGCTCGTTTGCAGCTCACCTTGAACGTAATCGCTGACCGTCGACGCCGATTTGGTGCTTTTTCCCCGTCGATCGTAAAACCACTTGGATATTGTTTCGATGACAGCATCAATCAGGGCTGTGATGGGTAGGTCGCGGGCCTCCTTGAACACCGAATTAAGACACTCGGAGTTGTTCGTCATCAATATGTTGTACCGCATCCCCAAGAAGTATGCCCGGGCCCAGTTCTGGAATCCAGCCTCTCTTAGGTATTGTCCCGTTAAGGGTGCCTGAGCGCAAAAATCAGCAAAGTGCTTCTCGAACTCTGCCCTCGTGTACGCCTTCGCCACCTTTAAGTACAATGTGTGCAGGGCCGTCACCCCCCTGTACTTAACCTTGGCATTCTGAAATAGATGCCATTGGCAGGCCCCTTGCTTAGCAAACACATAATTGTCCCTCAAACCTTTGACGATACTAAGATGCCGATCAGAGACAAACATTAAGTCCGGTGTATCCTCGACGACATGTAGCATGTTCTTGAAGAAGAAGCCCCATGACCCGTGATTCTCACCATCGACAATCGCAAAAGCGATCGGGTATATACGGTGGTCTGCATCTTGGGCTGTGGCAAATAGAAGCGTGCCCCTGAACTTCCCTTTCAGGAAACTCCCATCAACAGAAATCACCTGGACATGGATATCGACACCAGTTGGTTAGGTGACATGGTTATGTATGTTAGGTGACATGCAATATTTTAGTACCGACACGGGGTATTACCTTTCGAAGGTAGGGAATCGCCTTGCGCCATACCCCGAAGCTAATAAAGGCGTACTTGAATCTTTGGGATGCGTCCAGCTCTAACTTAGTATATGTCCCAGGGTTCGTCTGCTCCAACATGTGCAAGTATGGAATAATATCTCGGTAGCTGTCTTCGTACGTCCCATGCTTCACCTCCCTCGCTGTCAGCCGTGCCCTTCGTGCCTTCTAGTAGCTACACGATACTCCATACTCGGCCTTCGTCATTTTCTGGACTTGCTCGGGAACGAGGTCCTTTCGAGTCCCGGTGAACCTGCATATAATGGTGTCATGGTGAGTTACGTCATGTGACATGGGGAATAATGTTGTGTGACAGAAATAGCTGTTCGCAACTAAATTAACACTTACGTGGTCACGAGGTTGCGTCCAATCATGTTCGACGTAGCATGTCGGCTATGGTTGTGCATCGTGCTCATGTCACATGTATGCTCCTGGACATACTGTCGGATGCACCACATTGTCGTGCGCCGGTAAGTCGACGCCCTTAACATCCACGTGCACTTGGTGTCCAAACAACCAACTAAATAGGTTTTCTTACACGACCTCTTCACTACGAACTCGAAGCACTTCTGAACTGCAATCCACTTCAGGCAAGTCTGCAATTCTACCTTCGAGCCGAACATTTGTCCCTCCGAAATTTCTGTCAGATTCCGTCGTGGTTCCTGGGTCCGAGGCATTGCTTTGTCCAACATAGCTTCTAAGTTCTCCATGGACGGTGGGGATGTGCTGGACCTAGGAACCCGATCTTCTAGTTCCCTAATCACCTCCTCCTCAACTTCGTCCTCCTCCGACGAAACCCTCATACCCTGGTCTTCCTCATAATCCTCCCAGTCATAATAATATGAACAATCTTCTTCCCTCTTCACTCCGGAATCGAAGTCCTCCTCCTCGTCCTCCTCCTCACTGCTAATGGCTATGAGATCCACCCCCTTATACTTGTCACCTTCACAATTTTCCGTGTCATCTGAAGAGGAGTCCGTGTCACCCAAGTGGATAACATCTAGACCATCACACCTATCACCCTCAAGAATATCCATGTCACCAGTTCCAGACCCTATGTCACCTGCGTGCTCTTGGCTCTTCCCTATCACCCCACCCAACTGGATCATTTCCGGACATTTACCCTTGTCACCTACACTCTTAAGCTTTTCACCAGTTCCAAACCAGCTCTCAGTAGCGTCCTCCTATCTCTTCCCTATCACCTCATCCATGTGGTTCGACTCTGGACATTTACCCTTGTCACCTTCAAAAATATGTCTGTCACCAGTTCCAAAACCCTTTTCAGTAACGTCATCCTGCCTCTTCCCTATGACCTCATCCAAGAGGATCACCTCCGGACCCTTACCTTTGTCACCCTCATATTTATCTTTGTCACCCCTTCCCAACCCCGTTTCATCATTGTTTTTCACCCTTATATCGTTGGTCATCCCTATTGACTGGCTAACCATAGGGTTTGGTTGTGGCTTACCTTCTGCCTCCAGCTCGTCCACCTTTTGAGAGTTACGAGGCCCACTCAAGCATTCTTCCCCGACGCCGGGTTGTGGTACTTGAAGCCTCTCTTTCACCACTGGACCAATATATATCGCCATGGGCCATGGATGTTCCCCAGACATCGAGTTGAGAAACTTATAAGCCTCAAGGTCGTCGTCATCACCTATCGTTATCGGATGACCCGCTTCTTCCCCCTTTGGCATGTAAGACAACCGCCAATCTTCACATGAACAATCATGGCCGACCTTTCCCCTCAACAGTTGAGTCAGAGAGGCGAAGTCGATGCCCTCTTCAATTATCACATTCTTCCGCCCTGTTTCCCCATAATACACCCACCCCGCACCATCGAACAACCAACGCCCGTTGAAGTTGAGAGTCACACATACTTTGGCGTTTTGCCCTGCAATTGAAAACTCGGATCAGCACCATTGCTAATGGGTATCTACTCTTCATGAAACAAGAGGAGAAATAGAAGACAAGCCTACCCATTGCAACTGAGAATTAGGGTTTCTCAGATATCTCTGTGACACGGAAGTTTACGAACACTGACACGAACGAATTAAGAGCCCGACACGTGCTCACCAACTGGACCTTAATGCGGATGGGTTCTTCTCCAATGGTGGCCTTCTTCTCCAGCTCTCTTTTCCACGGGAACACCGAAAATGCTGACCTCTCTCCTCCTCTCTTATTACACTTTAAAAATGGAGGGAAACCCTTTCCCATCACCTCACCTCCTCTCTCTCCAATTTTGGCGCCAAAATCCCCCACCCAATCAAATGTCACATCTCTCTCTCTCTCTCTCTCTCTCTCTCTCTCTCTCTCTCTCTCTCTCCCCTTGGGACAACCTGCAACCGTCTAAACACTTTGCCCCTCCCATTTGCACTAATACCACAAATGGTATTCTTGCAAATTTTCTCAAAAAGTGGTATTTGTGCAAACCGGGCAAAAAAAGTGTATATTTGTGCAAATAACCCAAAAACATCAATAATTGGAACAAGGCATTGGTTAAGCCAACTCTGACTAAGCTTAGGAAAAACCAAGTTCTCAAGTAGGAATGCCCACCAAGAAACTTCTACAAACTAAATGTAAATTACTTTTTCAAAAACTCAAACGTATGTGGTGCTGGGGGTATCACTCGGAATTGGAATGGACTGGTTATTGATATTTTCGAGTCGCATTTTGTGGAGATATAAGGTTGGGGTTAAAAATAAATTTAAAAAGAAACGTTTATTTTAGATATATTCTATATTATCCCATGTTGATTTAATATTATATTTTCTAAAATAAACTTCATAATTTGTAAACAAAGTAAAATAACTACTACATCTAATTTACATAGTGGATAGGAAAAATATTTATGAATGAGTATAAAGTATTTAGGGCTCGTTTGGTATCGATATCTAGATATCAAGATATCGATATCGGTATCGATATCAAGATATCGATATTGGTATCGGTATCGATATCAAGATATCGATATTGGTATCGGTATCGATATCAAGATATCGATATCGAGCGATATATTTGATATCTTGATATCAAGATATCGTTATCGGTATCAAGATATCAATATCGGGTGATATCGATATCAAATGATACCTCCCTAAAAATTAGTATATCAAAATAGGCCAAATTTGATATCTAGATATCAAGTGATATCGATATCTGGCTATTATCAAACACAGATATCAGATATCACTTGATATCAAGTGATATATTATGGATACCAAACACTAGATATCGATATCACTTTAAGTGATATCTATCGATATCTAGCCATACTAAACACTAGATATCAGATATCGGGATTGATATCAGATATCGGGGTTGATATCCGATATCTGATATCTAGATATCAATACTAAACTGGCCCTTAGTTTGGTTATTCAATCTTCAAGGTGACTTTTTTTCCCTCATGAATAAAATATTACCGTTTTTATTCTATTTAATTTAAAAATATATAGAGTATTTAGTTTACTCGATATGGAATGGACAACTATATATTAATTAGCAGAGTTTGATATCTCCTGCCCAAGCGAGTTTCATTCCGGGGCGTCAGATAGTCGATAATGTGGTAGTTGTCCAGGAGGTGTTACACTCAATGGCAGAAAGGGGTGTGAACAGAAATTGGATGATTCTCAAGATAGATTTGGAGAAGGCCTACAATCGAATTCATTGGGAGTTTCTAAGGGAAGTACTCACGGAAGCCAGAATACCCAACCATATGGTGGAAGTCATCATGCGATGCCAAACCGAGGGAGAAACAGAGATCATGTGGAATGGAAGCAAAGTGGAACGATTCAAACCAACGCGAGGTATCCAGCAAGGAGACCCTTTGTCGCCATATTTGTTCGTCTTATGCATGGAGAGACTCTCACATCTGATTGAGTCGGTTGTGGCTGAAGGATTGTGGAAACCGATTACTATAGGTGGAGTGCAGTTGACACACCTATTTTTTGCCGATGATCTTATCCTTTTTGCGGAAGCATCAGCCGACCACGGGAATATTATCAAAGCTTGCCTCAACCAATTTTGCTCTTCTTCGGGGGAAAGAGTGAATTTTGTTAAGAGCAATGTACTCTTCTCTCGTGGGGTTCTGCAATCAGTCAGAGAAGACATTGCTGCTACGTTGTCGATGCCTATTTCGGAGGATTTTGGGACCTATTTAGGCGTAACTATTGCGTGTGGGAGGATGAGAATCAACATTACCATTTTTTGGTGGATAAGGTGTCGTCTAGAATGCGGGGATGGCAAGCCAAAACCCTCTTCTTCACTGGTAGAATCACTCTCGCCCGATCGGTTATGTCGAGTCTTCCTCTGTATGTTATGCAGTCGTCGTTCATCCCACGACAGATCTGTGATGGCATAGATAAGCTGATTAGGGGATTCATCTGGGGTTCAAGGCCAGTGAAAAGGAGAATCCATTTGATATCATGGAACACGCTAAAGAAAACCATATCCGAAAGAGGTGTAGGACTGAGGGACATGAGGGAATCTAATTAAGCAGTGTTAGCAAAGCTGTGCTGGAGACTATTGTAGCAGCCCGAGACATTATGGAGCCGGGTGGTTAGGGGAAAGTAATGTGAGGGGCGAGTGGATGTGGACATGTTTGCTAAGAGGTGGGGGAGCTCAGCCCAATGGAGAGCAATTGTACACGGGGCGGAGCTGCTCACCCCAGGACTTCGGGTGGCGATCGGGGACGGTTCCTCAACCTTCTATTGGAAGCACCCTTAGCTGACTAATGAACCGCTTGAAGACATAGCTCTGGAACCAATTTCGAAAGAAAGCTTGGGAGCGACAGTCGCTGAAATGTGGTTGGGAGATAGCTGGAATTGGGCGGCGTTTGCTCATCTTATCCTGACCTATATCTCTCTAAAGCTCCAGTCAGTAGGTGTCTCTACCAACCCCAATGCAAGAGACAAGTACTACTGGGGACACACCAGCTCGGGGGAGTTTACAACAAGCTCGGCGATCCGCCTCTTGCACGGGGAGCAGAATTTGGTGGCGGGGGAACATTGGCGTAGAATGTGGCAGCTGCCGGCCCAGCAAAGGGTGAGGGCTTTTGTTTACCTAACGGCACATAATAGCATCTTGTGCAATGCCAATCGGGTACATCGTCACCTATCGGATCAACCGGGCTGTCCGAGATGTGGCCAAGAAGAGACAATGTTGCATCTCCGGCAGGATTACGAACCAATCAGTCGAATTTGGAGGGATCTAGGAGAAGGGACACGTCAACATCCTTCTTTACATCCATGAATGTGATGGATTGGGTTTTCGACAATGCCAAGAAAAGAGATCGATGACTAGAGCTCCAAATTTGCATATGTGATATGGCTGACATGGAAATGCCGCAATACTTTGGTCTTTGAGAACAAAGACTCAGTGGAAACCCTCGATGAAGCTGTGAAGACCCAAACCAGGACATACAAGGACGTATGTAGCAAAGCCATCGCATTCCGTCAGACGCCAACAGTTACAAGGGCCGCCGTCCAGACAATATGGTCACCCCCACCGAATGACTGGGTGAAGCTTAATACCGATGGGGTGTCAAAGGGGAACCCAGGTTAGGCCGGTGGAGGAGGAAATATCCGAGGATCGAAGGGAGAGATCCTACGGGCATATACGTTCGAGTGCAACATTTTCTCAGCACTCACGGTAGAACTGTGGGCAGTCCTACATGGTCTGAGGTTGGCTAGTCGATTGGGGTTCTCTCGCGTACTTGTTGAATCTGATTCTACGGTGGTGTGTGCGTTACTTAACTCAAGGTCCTCTAACCCCCATCCTAACTACCATCTTATCGACCAATGTCGCCAACTTTTAGATGCACCCGGCTGGGAGGTGGCGATCACCAACATCTGGCGCCAAGCTAACTCTTTGGCGGATGCTTTGGCCAATTGGTCACTCATGTTAACTGATGCTTTTGTTGAACATTTTACTGTTCCTGAGTTTGTACAGCCTTTTCTAGAAGCTGCCTCAAGGTTGGTTTTTTCCAACAATATTAATAATAACTAGGCCATAGCCTGACTTTCGTACATATATATATATATATATATATATATATATATATATATATATATATATATATATATATATATATATATATATATATATATATATATATATATATTAGAATGTGAAGTATATAAGAGAGACCAAATTCTATACAGTAGTACACCAAAATCCTGCAAATCCCCCAAATATAATCATATCTCTCTTGTTAATTTGGCCACCAATTCGCTGCCACTCCTACCATCTTCTCATCTCAGCCTTGGCTATGGTAAATTTCCTTCGATTTGTGGGAAGTTCGGTTTGTCAACGGTATCGATGCTCACTTCTCCAACCAACCTCTTCGCCTGGTTTCGTCTTCCTTTCTCTGGTTTGGCTCCTTCTTTCCAATTCCGTTGGGTTTTGTGTTCGAAGGCCATGCCATTTGGTTTCGTTGGTCCTCAATTCGTATACTGGTCGCCTCCCTCTTGTTTCCTTGTTCCAATTCGATTCGAGGTGGGTGAGTCGTGTTTCCCTCTATTCAAAAAATTGATTTGGGCCTTTTTGATTTTGTGGGTTCCCGTTCTCTACTTACTAGGTCCGACTGCCCCTCTCGTTAGTTTTAGGTGCAATTATGGTGCAGTGTTGGTTTTGGATGGTGCGTCTTCTCCGTCGCCTCCCTCCTGCCCACCCCATCTTCTCCGCTTTGGTTCGGAGCCGCCTACTCCTCCTGAGTGCTGCCACCGGTTTGGGTGTTGGGTGTTGCTTCCCTCACCTGTTGTCGTCGTTGGTGGCCGTTGCCCTGCAAACCAGCCTTCCCTTTCTTTATTGTGGACGTACTAGTGAGTCTTCTCTTGCATGCTACGGTTGTCGAAAGGTTGATTCTACTATCCTTGCACAGCAAGGTGAAGTAAGTTTAACTAAACAAATCAATTAATGAACAAATATATTTTTATAAAAATATATATATATAATCCCGAAAGGGCCTAGAAAATAATCTGAATAGTAATAGTAAAATAATCCCGCTTGAAAGGGCTTGACCAAAATCCTGGTCCGTTTTGACCAGTTCTTCTTGGTGCGTTTTGCTCAAGCGGTGTGTGGCTTTACTTTGGTGTGTCTAGGCAATCTTCTTCTGCGTTGAGGTTCTGGTATTCGGAGTCGGGGACTGATTGAGTTCGTAGTGGTGTGTACGGGGCAACTCCGTGTACGGGAAGGAATTTCCTTAGAGGTCCATCTTCACTATCCACAGAGATTCTTAATGTATCGCTGGTCATCGGTGTTATTTAATAGTGGTGCTTGGTTTCGTCCTTAGTATACGTCCCCAGCTTGCTAGTTATAGGGTTTGCTAGATTCGTATTTTGTAGGGTGTGTGAATGGTTGTTTTTTTGCACCTTTTTTTGCGTTCTGTTGTAAGTTTGATCGTATTCTGTTTACCAACTTGTCAGCCTATCGAGTTTCAGGCAGGGCCTGATCTCGAATTCTTGCTTTATCTCATATATATATAGGGGTTCGCTTCGGTGAAAACCAAAATTGCGGTAAAAACCCGTGAGGACCGGCTTTTTAGCCCGGTTCACTTGCTTTATAGCCCGGTTATGAATAGAACCGATCTATAAAGTCAAAAAATTTAGCCTGGTTCGGAATAAAACTGAGTTATAAAGTCACTATGTAATTTTAAAATATAAGTTTTTTAGCACGATTTTTAGTCTTGACCGAACTATAAAGGGCGTGTTTGGCAGGGGATGCGAGGGGATACCGGGGATAGGGGTAGGTTTTCGGGAACCGCGCCTGCGTGTTTGGCAAGGGGATGCGAAGCAGGGGATGCGGGAGGTGAGACGGGGTGCGAAACGCACCTGATTCAAGGGGAATGGACGGGATGGGAAGGGGAAACGTCCCAGATTTGCCCCTTCCCCTTCCCTCTCTCCTCACAAATTCCGATCCTTTCCCAATCTTCCCACGCACGGCTCAAGAACGACGATTCTTCTGGAGAGCTTTTCATCCTGCATCTTCGAGAACGCCCAAGGTAATCCCGTTGATCTCCCTGTTCAAAATCGGTATGAGTTTATGGTTTTCTTCCCACTAGTGTCCGAGTTTCGGTATGGGTGTTACAGTTTTTCCCAATTCCATTGAAATCTCTAGGGTTTTGTTCGACGTTTAGGGTTTCGACGATGGATTTTGGCTTCCATCTTTAGGGATGTAGGGTTTTACATTCAAAGCTTTTGCCTTCCATGTCTGGGCTTCGACTGAAATATATGATTGAATGCAAATGGGTTAGAGTCATATAAAGTTCAGGGTTGATTTTGCCTTCGATCAGTTTTGGGGAAAATAGAAATCCATGTTTGCTTCGATTTTTACTTTCATGTTGAGCATCCAAGATTTTGCCTTCCATGTGGACTTCGGTTTATGCTTGATTTCTCATATCAGTTGCCACTGCACCCAACAGTTAAGCATGCCATTTTGCCATTTTTTGTGGACTTCGGTTTATGCTTGACTTTGGTTTATGCTTGATTTCTCATATCAATTTTTATTTCACTCTTTGTGCTGACTTTGTATTATCACTTCAGTGATCCACCTTCAGCATTCACTTTCATTATGCATACAAATTTTGTAGTTATTCATGGGGCAAAAAATGCAAACCCGTTGTATATCTTTCTGCCTTTTTAGTTTCCATTTCATCATGTGTTGTCTTTCTTTATTTATCTGTGTTCTAAGTTTGTGTTCTTGCATTTATTATTTTACAAGTCTGTTTTGCTGGTTGTGTTATTTCCCCAAGTCTGTGTTGCTGGTTGTGTTATTTCTTCCATGATTGAGACTATGTCCTTAGCTTCTTCTTGAGATTTTGCTTCTTCTGTGACGGTTTAAATTTCTTTTTTCATGTCAAGTAAGTTCAAATTGTCGGTTATTTTTCAACTTCTTCCAGTACATTCCTCTGGATCACTCTGTATTCCATCCCTTGCTTGATCCCTTGCTCAGATATCAAATCTGTTTTTATTATATGCATTCCTAGAAGAATCCTATATTGACAATGGATGTTTCGGGAAAAAAAAACCAAATTAAAAACAGTACTAGTCTACAATAGAGAACTTATTGAAACAAGCTCTACAATAAGAACATTTCACTTCTCTGTCCACTTCCTATATATTAGCATGATCTCACTTGGTATATTATATATATTGCCTAAAAATTCTTATTTGTGTTAACTTCATCCATGGATAAGTGAAATGAATTGAAGCTGTGTAAAATTGAAGTTAGACATCACTGCTATTTTTCCCTCTCATATATGCTTTTACTGATTTTTCTTCTCTTGGTTGTGTCTGATTGTCTTGCTTTCATCTGGAAGTGGTTGTGTTTTAGTCTCTTTACTTGAGCAATGGATATCCACGCAATATATTTTTTCATCTCCTATATGCTTATTACTGATTTTTCTTCTCTTTTTTATGATTGCTTTCATCTGGAAGTCGTTGTGTTTTATTCTCTTTACTTGAGCAATGGATATCCACTTCATCTTCAATTCCCTCTCCTATGTGCTTATTATTGGGTGCAATTGGATTATATAATGCACTGAACCTGATTACTTTCACCCTATTCTGTAAGCATGTGTGTGTTCTCCTGAACTTCCATTAACGAAATTCCATTTTTGAGCTCATTCTGAATTGTTCTATATGCTTCCATGTCAACGTAGGAATCATGTGGTCGTACAGCGACTCCGACTCCAACACCGACTCCGACAGTGACCGCAGCTACGCCAGCGGTGACCCTCACAAGTACCCCTGGCTTGGGACGTCATACGAGCAAGGCCAGTCCAGTCGTCACCGGGAAGAGAAAGATGATGACGCACAGTCCAATCGCCGTGACCCCGAAGGTGTCGCGGAGGATAATGCACTATGGGCCTACGCCGCCGACGAATTAAAGGAGCTCCGCGCCCAGGTTCAGGGGCTCCGGGCCCAGGACACCCTGCGGGAGCACGCCCTGATAGCAACGAACAATCAGCTGGAGGAGACAGGGGAACACAACGTCTCCCTCACGAACAGGCTCGTTGTTTCTGAGGCAATCAACGGCCATTACATGCAGAGGGTCACCGACGTCTGCTCCTTCATGTGTGGCCGGTGGGTGGAGCATGTAGGGGACCAGCTCCGGTGTGAGAGGCTCTCCCGCATGAACAGGCTCCTCGGCTGGATTATTCTCATCATGCTGGCCATCATGGTGTGTATGGTCACCAGGGCGTAGGACATCAAGCCTCTCCAATATGTTGTTACCCCTCTTTGTGAAGATTTTCTAGGGTTGTTGTATTTCGTATCTCATAATTCTGAATTTGTATTGAAACTCTGATTTCCGCCCCCATTTTGTGCATTTCGGGGCCTCGGATGTTGTTGACAAAGGAAATCGAGATTGCAAATAGAGTGTAAGTAAAATAAGCAAACCGATTCAGTTCTCAGCAAATAATGTTCAAGACTTCCTCCCGATGTAGCAACAGGAAGTCAAGTTCGATCCTCGAGGAATTTAGTCAGCTGATCTCATGTAGCAGAGGGATCTCACGGGAAAAAATCGGCTTCAGGGGTACTCGACCTCGACTAAGGTTAGTCGACAGGGGCCGGGCAAGTCGAATCCGAGCAAGCAAGTCACTGGATTTGGTCGATCTCGAGGAAACAACTCGACGTCGAGGAAACTGGTCGTGGTCGAGGAAGCCTTGTCGATATCGAGTAACCTACAGAGACAGAAGTAACAGCGATCTTGCTTGATCGAAAATCAGTAGTCGACGTCGACCAGAATTGGTCGAAATCGAGGAGAAAGATAGAAACGTAAATAAAAGACAAATCTTGCGAATTTCGGAATAAACAATGTATTAAAAAGAACTTCCAAGATCGGGGTTTGCAACAACGATAACCAAACATGCATAAGGCAAGATAAATAACGATAATCATGCAATCACATCAAAGGATCAAGCTTTCGCCTTTTCCAACAATTAGACAACTCTTTTAAGAAACCCTAATTGTATCTACCGGTTTTATGTTTATAATCCAAGTTGTTAACCTGAATCTCTATTAAATAGGTAATAAACATATCAAAGGCAGTGGATGATCAAAGCATAATAAAGGTCAAATCTTTACCTCAAACACGCGTGGCTATCGTCGGGCTCACCCCAACCCTAGAGGTAGGTGGACTACTCGCTCTTCATTGCAAGGAAAGACATCAATAATAAAAGGAAATAACTTTGCATTAATAAAGTAAATAAAAGTTTACAACCGACCGAAGCCAAATTACTTTCGCTCTCTTGCTCCTACTCGGCCTCCACTCTCATTCTCTACTCCCTACCTCTTCTCCTTCTCTAGAATTTAATTCATAAAAACTAGCCCCATGGGCTTTATTTATAGGCCTTAATCCTTGCTAATCAAGGAAATAAATCTATATCTATATCTAAAGATAAAACTTTAACAAAAAGGAACATTTATCTTAAAAGGAAAACTATCTAAATGTCTAAATATCTCCATGTGGTAGATAAATCCTTCTTCCATAGATAGATCTTGATAGAATAGGATAGATCCGGCCTTGCTTTGTGCCTAAGTCTTCAACTCGTGTTCGGATTGGCCCAACAGACTCGCGGCCCAGGAAAGATTTGGTCGACATCGACCAGTTTAGTCGACATCGACCAGTTTGGTCGACATCGAGTAACATTGCTCAATCTCGTCTTCCCTCGCAGTTCTCGAGTTGCCTCTTCTCTTCTCGAACTCGGACAAGGTTTCTGGGTTGGTCGATGTCGAGCAAGTATGTCGACATCGAGTAAGGTCGAGCTCGAGTTGTCTTCGTCTTCTGTTCTCGACTTGGTTCTGCTTTCAGCGGCAGTCGATGTCGAGGAAGCTCCTCGAAATCGAGTAAACTCTAGCTTTCGTCCCTCTTCTTGGTTTCGTCCCGGAATGGCTCCAAATCCTGCAATATTAAACAGAAACTTATGTAGACCTCTATAATTGACAAATAAGCATATACTACATAAATTCAACATATCCCCAACTCGAAATATGCAAAGTACTGAGAATAAGGAGCTAAAATGTATATAAAAACATGGTCAATTTAGTGGATATCAAATCACCCCATACTTAAAATTGCTTGTCCCCAAGCAATAACTTGGATGGTCATTCAGGGGAAGAATTCAAAACTCTCAACATAATAGATTCATTCTTATATAAACCTGCAATTAATTACCATCATTGAAAAGGTACTTATGCCACAAATCCATACATGTGCAATAAAAGCAACATCTACTCACAAAAGGAGGGTTCAAACAATTCATAAGTGACAAAGCAACAATAATCAAGAGGACTTTAATTAAGCTCAATAAGGAGTAGATTGGTAAAAGGCTAAAGGTGGGCAATTTTCGGCAATGTGGTGCTAATGATCCGGGGAAATGGAGTGTTTTCAAACTTTCATACCACATTCCTTCTTCATAAGATTCATCACCTTTCACTCTTACACTCAATGCTTTTTTCAATATTATGGTTTTACCTCTCTAACCTTAGCACTGCCTTCTCGCGAGTCGCAAACATCGGTGTCATGAATGGCCCCGGATACTTAGTGCTTCGGAATCCTCGCCTTACTGTCTCATCTTGCTGAACTATTATCTCAGCAAGCAGGGTCGATCTACCTTTATCTCCTTAGGTGATCGGATTTTTTCTCACTCATTAAATTTTCCATATATTTCAAACATTCTTGCCAAACTCCAATAATGATAACACAAATACCATATAACATCTCCATAATGTAATATCATTCTCAACATAATCCCCGGATAAGGTAAAGAATGACAATATTTAGATCATGTGGAGCAAAATATGAAATAAGGCATCATATGGCTTTTTGTGATGCATATAAGCATAGGTAAGGCTAGGATATAACAATTTGAGCATTATATGGAAATATAAAGTCCTCTATCCTTTTATCATGCAACATGTCAAAAGCAATTTCAAATTTTACCTCCTTTCATGGTTTTCAAGAAAAATAATGCATTTCATTAAGACTTCCCTTTACTAGGCAATTTCATGCTATATCTTTAATGAATCTAATTTTGCATCGTTGAGTCAAATTTTACTTCCATGACACTAATCTTTGAACAATTTACAAGCTTTGGGAGATGTCTCATAAACTTTGAGTTTAGCATTTAAGCACAAAAATTAAAAAATTCACCCAGAATTTACCATGTAATAGCAAAATCAACAATGAAATAATGATAATGAGCTTTTTCCCCACCCCATACTTAAAATATACAGTGTCCCCATTGTATAAAATAATATAAAACAAAGGTAAAGGAAGGAGCTCACCGAATAACGCGCTGAGGAATCAAAACAAGGGTCGTCGAGTTCTCTATGTTGGTCGACGTCGAGGAAATAGGTCGACGTCGAGTAAACTGGCAGCGTCGAGTGGAAGTGTGAAGTCGAGGAAGCTTTTGGCTGGTCGACGTCGAGTGGCCTACTCAATGTCGAGTAGTTCTGGGCTGCTCGATCTTCCTCTTGGTCGATCTCGACTTGGCCTAGTCGATTTCGACTAACTGTGAGGGACTTCTTTTTCCACTCTTTGCGATCCTTTTATGCTTCTCGACCTAAAAATGTCAGTTTTCACACGAAGACAAGACTTTCCACATGAAGCATTCAAAACCAAAAACAAAAACCAAAAACGAAACCTAAAAATTTAAAAGTCCAAAAGTTTTATGTACATGCTCTAGATTTTAGAGTCGCTAGGCCGAATCTCCGCTTGTGCTTAAGGACCGTCAATGTGGGGGCCCCTTGTGCGTGGCCCTTCTCCTGGATCATCTAGGTCCTCATTGTAGTATGCAAGCTTAGCTGATAGGTGGTTGCTTGCATAGAGTCCTCTGCCTTCCTTCTTCTACTTTCCAGCTCTCATTCTTCGCAGATTAGCTCGCCACGGGGCCTTACCTCCCCTTAAATATTTATTAAATGTATTAATGGACAGAGGAGGGGTTGAAATCATACCTGGACTTACCTTTTCGTGCCCATAACAGAAATCTTCGGGCTGAGGGTTGGTCGACGTCAAGTAGATCTGGTCGACGTCGAGTACAGGGACCCCATACTTAGGCTTTTGGCAAGTCTGGTGCTCAACGGGAGAATTCGACATCGAGTGGGCTTGGTCGACGTCGAGCAGGTTGGTCGAAATAGAGCAACCTTGGTCGATGTCGAGCAGTTGTTTGGCGCCTTCCTCCGTTGTTGTTTGCTTGCCCCCGTGGTTGCTTATACTTTTCACCTCTAGCCATGGAATTTCCTCCTTTGTAGGGCCAAAAGAGAAATCTAAGACCTCGTCGCCTATTGTGAAGGTTAGCAATCGCTTTCTGACGCTAATCTTGGCATCTGCAGCAGCTAAGAAAGGTCTATCAAGAATAATAGGGCAAGTGGGATCTTCCGCACAATCTATAACAAGGAAATCAGCGGGAATATAGAACTTACCAACCTGGACAGGGACATTGTCAACCATACCTGTAGGGATGACCATTGTATTATTTGCCATGTATAGTTTGGCATCCACAGGCTCTATGGATCCTATCTTCACCTTTTTCCAGATCGATAAGGGCATGATACTCACACTTGCTCCTAAATCACATAAGGCCTCATATCTATATTGTCCAAATCCCACAGTAATAGAAAACTTACCATGGTCAGTTTCTTCTCCGGGAAATCCATTCTTTCGCAGTCGCCGGCGATTTCTGTGATTGATCGCTTGTTGCTGAGGATCTCCTTGAGGAACTTGACATAAGCAAGCATCTCCTAAAGAGATTCTGTAAAAGGAATCGAAACATTCAGTTCTTGAAGCATCTTAACAAACCGTTTAAACCTACATGCAGTGGGATCTTTCAACGCCTTGGAAGGGAAAGGAAGTATCTTTTTCTGCTTCGGAGCCAGAACAGTTGTCGAAGGTTTTGCAGAGTCCTCGACGTCAACTGGCTTTTCCTCGACATCGACTAGATTTTCCTCGACGTCGACTACAGGAGTCGACTTCGAGTTCAGTTGCTGCGCAGAAGATTCCTCATCAGCTTGGAGTTGGTCGACGTCAGGTACCCCTACTCGATGTCGAGTAGTCTGGTCGACTTCGACTTTGCTCTGCTCGATGTCGAGTAACTTTTCAGCTTCGTTCTGCTGCTTTCCGACCTCTGACTCGCGTAGTTGGTGCCCGCTCCTGAGCTTTACAGCCACGACGTGTCCGGTCTTCCCCTTGGGATTTGGTTATGTATGCCCAGGGAGTTGCCCGGTCGGTCGTGGAATTTATGCCGCGAATTGACCCATCTGGGTCTCAATGTTCCTCTTCCAGATGTCCTGTTCTCCGAATCTTGTATTGATGTTTTGGAGCTGATTGTTGATGGCGCTATTGGCTTGCTTGCTTTCCGCTTGATTCCGGCGCATCTCATCGAGGATCATCTGTAGATCATCCTTCCGCTGATCCCTTTCTGGATGTCCAAGAGCTTTGTATGGTGGGGGGTTCCTAGGGGCACCTTGGTTCCACTGTGGTTGTTGGAACCGCTGATTCCCCATATAGCGATTGGGACCCCCTGCGTAAGATACCTCCTTGTGAGTTTCTGCCATCCTGACTTGTTCTGTATGTGGGCACTCTGGACTGGTGTGCCGCTGTGAACCACATTCAATGCAAGGTTGGTTAACAGATAAAAATTTAACTTGTTTTAGGAGCTTACGGTTTTGATCTCTGTAGTACTGCTCCTTGACATCCGGATCAATCTCCTTAGGAGGCTCATAGAGGGGCATGGATGGGGCTGCCTTGCATAGGCATTCTCGTCATAGTTAGTCGGAGCCCCATACTTATTGTCGAAGTTGGTGAGCTTTTCGAGGGTAGCCCATGCGTCAGCTGGTGGCATCGTCAGATACTCATATTGAGTATATTGGTTGATCCTATCCTTAGCGGTCAGATCAAGAGAATTGTAGAAGATCTCCTGAATGACATATGGTGGCTGCCCATGTGTAGGGAAGGATCGCAGTAGATCCTGGTCCCATGCTTTATGGCTCCCCAGGCTTTTGCTTGAAAGCTGTAATCTTCTGACGAAGGAGCGCTGTCTTGGCATGAGGAAAGAATTTATTAAGAAATGCCTGCCTTACCTCAGCCCATGTTGTGAGGGATCATGGAGTCAGTCCTTCAAGCCACTTCAATGCTGGACCGGCAAGAAACCAACGAAAAGCTTTCATCTTGACATATTCCAGAGTAGTACCTTCAGCAAGAGTATGGCACATATCAGAAAAATTGGTAATATGTTCAAGAGGGCATTCATTAAACCTTCCGTAAAAAGCATTATTTTTAATTTCAATAAGGAAGGCAGTGCAAATTTCAAAGTTTTTTTCAGGGATTAGAATAGCCGATTCAGGCACGACAAGAGTCGGGTGCATGTAATCCTCAACAGTGGTAGGGTATTGGGCAAGCTCAGCTTCTGCCTGCCTCCTACGTTCAGCTTCCTGCTCCGTGCGTGCTCTCTCAGCGGTGAGAGCAGCATTGTTGGCTTCTAACTCCCTTTGAAGCCTCTCAATCGTCTGGGCTTATGATTCAGCAGTCGCCATGATTCTTTTTAGTCTAGAATGGATGTGTATAAGACGTCCCGGGTCGTCTAAGGCGTCAAACTCAGGTGGTTGACCAGAACGGCACATACACCCGCAAAATCAAAACTTAAAGGAAAACGTGAGATCTAACTACCTAAGGCGCGAATGATTGATTCCCCGGCAACGGCGCCAATTTGTTGACAGAGGAAATCGAGATTGCAAATAGAGTGTAAATAAAATAAACAAACCGATTCAGTTCTCAGCAAATAATGTTCAAGACTTCCTCCTGATGTAGCAACAGGAAGTCAGGTTCGATCCTCGAGGAAGCTGGTCAGCTGATCTCAGGTAGCGGAGGGATCTCACGGGTAGAAATCGACTTCAGGGGTACTCGACCTCGACTAAGGTTAGTCGACAGGGGCCGGGCAAGTCGAATCCGAGCAAGCAAAGTCACTGGATTTGGTCGATCTCGAGGAAACAACTCGACGTCGAGGAAACTGGTCGTGGTCGAGGAAGCCTTGTCGATATCGAGTAACCTGCAGAGACAGAAGTAATAGCGATCTTGCTTGATCGAAAATCAGTAGTCGACGTCGACCAAAATTGGTCGAAATCGAGGAGAAAGACAGAAACATACATAAAAGACAAATCTTGCGAATTTCGGAATAAACAATGTATGAAAAAGAACTTCCAAGATCGGGGTTTGCAACAACGATAACCAAACATGCATAAGGCAAGATAAATAACGATAATCATGCAATCATATCAAAGGATCAAGCTTTCGCCTTTTTCAACAATTAAACAACTCTTTCAAGAAACCCTAATTATATATATACCGATTTTATGTTTATAATCCAATTTGTTAACCTGAATCTCTATTAAATAGGTAATAAACATATCAAAGGCAGTGGATGATCAAAGCATGATAAAGGTCGAATCTTTACCTCAAACACGCGTGGCTATCGTCGAGCTCACCCCAACCCTAGAGGTAGGTGGACTACTCACTCTTCATTGCAAGGAAAGACATCAATAATAAAAGGAAATAACTTTGCATTAATAAACTAAATAAAAGCTTACAACCGATCGAAGCCAAATTGTTTTCGCTCTCTTGCTCCTACTCGGCCTCCACTCTCTCTCTCTCTACTCCCTACCTCTTCTCCTTCTCTATAATTTAATTCATAAAAACTAGCCCCATGGGCTTTATTTATAGGCCTTAATCCTTGTTAATCAAGGAAATAAATCTATATCTATATCCAAAGATAAAATTTTAACAAACAGGAACATTTATCTTAAAAGAAAACTATCTAAATGTCTAAATATCTCCATGTGGTAGATAAATCCTTCTTCCATAGATAGATCTTGATAGAATAGGATAGATCCGACCTTGCTTCGTGCCCAAGTCTTCAACTCGTGTTCGGATTGGCCCAACAGACTCGCGGCCCAGGAAAGATTTGGTCGACATCGACCAGTTTGGTCGACATCGAGTAACATTGCTCGATCTCATCTTCCCTCGCAGTTCTCAAGTTGCCTCTTCTCTTCTCGAACTTGGACAAGGTTTCTAGGTTGGTCGATTTCGAGTAAGTATGTCGACATCGAGTAAGGTCGAGCTCGAGTTGTCTTCGTCTTCTGTTCTCGACTTGGTTCTGCTTTCAGCGGCAGTCGATGTCGAGGAAGCTCCTCGAAACCGATTAAACTCTAGCTTTCGTCCCTCTTCTTGGTTTCGTCCCGGAATGGCTCCAAATCCTGCAATATTAAACAGGAACTTATGTAGACCTCTATAATTGACAAATAAGAATATACTACATAAATTCAACTCATCCCCAACCCGAAATATGCAAAGTACTGAGAATAAGGAGCTAAAATGTATATAAAAACATGGTCACTTTAGTGGACATCAGATGTAAGTCAGGAACAATGTTTGTGCAACCTCGGCAGTGCTTACCCCTTTTTGTAAGTCGAGTGTTGTTGCACCCTTTTGCGATGGTGCATTATCCTAACATTTGTAACCCAAACAATTTCCGTAAGTTATGTATGATATGCAAATGCCTCCACTACAATTGACGTTGCATTACTTTCATTCTTTTCCTTCCATCATGTCTTATACAAAATCAGTGAACATTAGGCATTTGTCAGTGTCTTATACAAAAGGTGATGGCCATACGCTTTCAGTTTTGATCAATTACATGAAGTAGTGGTTTGCATCCTACCAATATTATATGCATTTGTCAATATGTCTTATACAAAAGGTGATAGCCATATGAAGTAGTGGTATGAATCATGTACCAAATATGCAAAATGACATGCGGCCACACTCTAGCGCTTTGAGCATCCAAGGTTTACCTGCCCCTGTGACGGTCGTTCCAAATCTGTTGAGCAATGTCGTCCCTCAGCGCCTTGATCTCTGCGTTTGACCCCGGAGCATCGTCGAAAGGGAAAAAGGGGTCATCGTCATCATGTCTAACATCCTCTCCCGCGTCGTATTCGTCTTCATCGTCGTCCCCGTCAGATGGGATGTAACTCCCCATCGGAGGCTCCATGAACCTTGGATCGTCTTCGTCGTCGGACTCCGAAGCATCGCGTGAATCCCGCACGTAGTTTTGGAGGGCGAAGCACGCAATAATAATAGAAATATGCTTACAGATCGGATACCTGGGGATCTGACGGAGGATCCTACACTCCATCTTCAACACCCCGAAGGACCTCTCTATCGCTCCTCGGAGAGAAGAGTGTGACTTGTTGAAGGCTTCTTTCTCGTTTTTCGGTTGGGATGGGATGAAGGTCGGAGGTGATACTTCGTCGTCGAGAAAGGAATCATGTACCCATTTCGAAAAGTGTAGCCCTTGTCGCATAGATAGTACCTCCCTGTCGGTGGATGGGGGAACCGAAGCGCCGGCGTCTTCTATGCGTGATCGAACACCCGTGCATCGTGCGCACTTCCCTCCCAGCCAGCGGATATGAATGTGAATCAAAGGGCGAAGTCACAAACGGCCATGACGTTGTACGTTGTTGTACCCTTCCTGCAACGGAACCAGATCTGGTCATCTTTCGGCATGATCGCCTCAATATGCGTGTCGTCAATAGCGCCAATTGTGCCCTTGAAGTACGGACAGTACCGGTTGTCGTTCCTGATCTGCTCGGGTATGGCTCTGAAATGAGGGTCGCGAGGCCAGATCAAGTCCCCTGCTAGATCGCGGAACCCGTTACATCTCCCCCCGCAGATGGCGTCTAGTACCTCCGATATTGTCTATGAGATTGTGTATGTCGATCGGAGGAAGCGCTCGCAGGAGTTCCGCTGACTGGACCCCCAGGCCATTGTATTGACGAAGACAGTAACATTCTCCATCACAGAAAGTTGCACTGACCCCCAAAGACCGTACTGGTGCTCCAGCATGCCACACAATCGAAGAAAGACCGCCTTCTCCATTCGGAATGTGTTAACGCTCCCGGCGTTTGACCGGTGGGTGAGGATTTGGTCTACCCATCGTGCCTCAGTGTACTATCCAAGGAACTGGGGTACCTTGTGCACCCTTTTGAGGTAGTGGTTCGCAATGGGGAACCACATGCCAAGGATGGCGAAAAATCCTGCCACGCCCTTCGCTTGTCTGCGGCGACGTCGACGACGACGTTCAGTGGCCGTTTCCTTCGTCCTGCATGCACAAATGACAATGATGATGACAATGAACAACACCATAATGTGGAAAACCAGTGACAGACGTTGAGGAACCACAACAACGATGCATGTCCAATAAGATTGAATAACTTTATTAATTACAAGGGGAAAAACGTTACGAAGGCCACACAGCACATGCAGAAAATTAGGGAGATGTAAGCCATAACAACCAGAGCATATAATTGTATCTACCATTTTCATGAGTTGGTATGTAAAAGAAACAAGAAACAAACAGATGAAGTAAAGAGAAACATCAGTCTTCCAACACATTCTAAACTGTCTCCTTATTTCTGAAATGAAGGCACTCAGCGGACAATGTTCTCATATTTGAGAGGCTCGACGGAGGCGAGGGATCACGGTCAGTCTAGGTGGATGGCGCTGAGCTACTGACTGTCGTTGGTCGAATATAACGACCGAAGCCACTTCAGCCGGGCGACGTTGTTGTCAAGTTGAACGAAGACCTCACGTCGCTCGGGTCACTTGATGATGGCTAAGCTGAAGCACCATAGGGGGTCTCCTTCGCCGAAAAGACCCTCCTCATCCATCGACCGCACAACATCCAACACTTCTTTCGTTGTGTTATGGGGGGCATTCGACGATACCTCATCCTTCTCCTTATCCTTTTGGAGCATGTCAATGATGTCACGCGTGCTGTCTTTGATGACCCCGACGCTGCGTTCGAACTGCTTGGACCCCTCCGAGACGCGAACATTGCGCTTGGAGCTCCTATGGGAGGAGGTCGTCTCAGAACCTGGGCCTCACTTAGGCCTAGACGGCTGTGATGCCTCTGCGCTTGAAGTTCCAAGTGCCCGGCTAGGGGGTGAGGCATCGTCGTCCACAATGCCCTGGACAACCTTTTGCATGGAGGGCGTTGCAGATTTAGCACGAGGGGTGTTGAACAGCTCGTCGAACTCCTGTTCAACACCCTCATATTGTGACCCGTTGGGGTCCCTTTTCTGTCTGCTCCCGTCTTGTCGCCAACCCGGCAATTACTCGATCAAAATGAGAAAACCGGCTCCTTCCTCTACTCCTATTTTGGCATGTCGTGAAATTTGAGGTCATCATCATCTTCCATGCTCTGCTGATCAAGCCTCTCCTTCTCAACCTCGTTTTTTTTATACAAGGCGATAATTTGGGGGTGGTCAACTGCGGTTAAACCACCGCCCAAGAGCGTTCTGCCGAACGGCGTCGACGCACTCATCAGGAACACAAACGTCGACGACCTTCTCAGCCTCGTTGTGGGCCTGCGCAGCCATAGCCTTCGGGTCCATGGAGGGGGCTACACAATACTCGCCTGTGGCTACGGTGCCTCCGAACACCTGGTCAAACAGCTCTTCCAATTCAAAGGGATCCCTTTCTTCCAGAACCCTTCCGATTTGCTATCCTCCTGAGAAATTCAATTCACGTGACGAGTTTCGCTTCATTGCAGTCTTTCTTGCATTGACGTAAGGGAAAGGGAAGGCAAGCACATCATACCTTGATTTTCTTGCCCCACCATTCGTCAGCTGCCCTTAGAGTGCTAGTGACCTGATCCCATCCGAGGCCGGTCTCCCCTTTTTTCAACTTACACCAGGCTTGGTATATCGTCTTCATGTCGCGATTTTGCTTCTTCAGAGTGTACTAGTTGCACCTCTTAGATGTGGCAGCCTCGAATGCGGTTGTGAGGGGCCCCCATTTGAAGGACTGATCCTTACCATTTTCCCGCTGATATGCGAGGAGCACAAACATCAGTTTCTTTGTCAAGTCCAATGACCAGTAGAAGGCAGCGGGGACATAGTTCTTGTCTTCAGAACCCAACGATGCTTTCTTAGCCTTCCCTTTGCCTTTCCCCTTCGCCTTGGCAGAGGAATCCATATGGGCAGCAACGATATTGTAGTGGACGATGATCGCTAGTATATCGAATCAAAACATCGATTTGGTTTTGGGAAATATGATGGACGACAAAATCAGACAGTCAGTGAGTAACAACCACAACTATGAAAATCAACACCCAAAAATACACCCCTAATAGAAATCATTGATTATACTAATAGTTGCCCAATGCCATTCAATCGCCCAGTGCCAACAATAGTTGCCAATGGCAACAACAAATGCGAAAATCAAGCAATTGAACCCAGTCATGCAATTCAATCGCCCACAAATGAGTGCCAAGTCCTAACAACGTTACGAAGGGCCACTCTAACTTGTTCAATTACTTGACAACATCGTCAATGCCATAACCCTAACTTCTAAACTTTGAACCGTAATCGAATATGGTTAATTTTCATTCTCGTTCGGATTATACCCATCGTGCAATTGAACACAATCTTCTATGAAAGAAATCCCAATATCCTCTAATCACCACTGCATCCAAAACCCCCAATTGACTATGACCGAATTCCCGACTAGAGAAAAAGGGGAATCCAATGTCTCCTAGATCGAATATCTATGTGAACTCACTGACCATAGCACAATTAGGGAATCAGGACTTACATGGAGTCGGACGTCGGCGGAGGCGTCAGCAGCGCAGGGGCAGGGTAGAGGTGCGATGAGCTGCTCCCGGAGTGAAGGTCGCGGCCGCCGACAGCAGTTGTCTAGTGGAACAAACAGATGAAATATGAAAACAACGAGAAGTGAAGAAGATGGGGTTTTGATTTGAGGGGCAATTTTGTCCTTTCATGTCAAATAGTTGGGGCAAGCATGTCTTTTTCAGTGACTTCCATCTCATAAACTTTAACCCACAACCAAACACGAACGGGATTAAACTGGATTCAAAAGTCCACCCGAAATTCCATCCCCATCCCTTCCATCCCCAAAATTCCATCCCCATCCACCTACCCCCATCCCGTTGCCAAACACGACCAAAGTCATGTTTTATTTTAAAATTGGAGTTTTTAGCACGGTTTTTAGGTTGAACCGAGTTGTGAAGTCACCGTGTGATTGAGGTTTTTAGCATAAGTTTCAAATAAACCAAGTTATAAGGTAGTCCTTTTTGTTGCAGGAGGATGGTCAAGTATGAAATATATATAAATATAAAAGCAAACTGACTCCCTGTCTCAGCAACTAAATACAAGACTTCCTCCCGTTGTAGTAGAAGGTAGTCAGGATCGTATCCATGAGTAAGCGTGTCAGCGCCAGCCTTTTCAATTCCAGAACTCAATAGATTTCGACCAGAAAAGCACTCGATATCGACCTGAGAGCTCGATATCAACAACTACGTCGACTGTAACAGTAACACACAGAAAACAGAAGCGAAAACAGAAAACAAAAACTGGTCGATTTCGACCCTACCCACTCGATATCGACTAGTAATATCGACCCACAGTGACTCAATATCGACTAAAAACAGAAACTTTTCGCAGAACAGAACTCAAAACTTGTGAAATAAATCAATAAACTAAAGACTTCCAAGATCAGGGTTTCAACACCACAACGATAACCATGTAAAATAACTCTCATTATTAACAAATAGGAAAATAGAGGCTTTCGCATAAACCCTAATTGTTACTAACCCTTTTTCACATAATTAATCCAAGTTGTATTAAGATCACTTTTGTTTCAATAACACAAACAAGGATCACCTTCAACTTTCGCAAAAGAATCATGCTCATAGGGATAGAAGATGAAATCGCATCAAAAGATTGTACCTTTACCGCATCACCTTACATGGCTACCGTCGGGCTCACTCCGACCCTAGAAGTTGGGTGACTACTCGCTCTTCATCATGAATAAACTCATCATGAATAAACCCATACTTAATCTTGCTTGTCCTCAAGCAATACTTTTAATTGTCATACAGTGGAAGAAATCAAAACTCTCAACATCTTAGATTCATTGTCATATGTCCCTTCAATCAATTACCATCCTTGAAAAGGTACCAATGTCACAAATTCATGCATGTGCAGTAAAAAGCAACATCTACTCACAAAAGGAGGGTTATGCAAAAAAAAAACATTCATTGATAAGTGACAAAGCATCAATAATCAAGAGGACTTTAATTTAAGCTCAATAAGGAGTAGATTTGGTAAAAGGCTAAAAGTGAGACATTTTTGGCCATGTGGTGCTAATGATCCGGGGAAATGGTGTAATTTCCAAACTTTCATACCTCATTCCTTCTTCTTTTGATTTCTCACCTTTCTCTCATCGCTCAATGCTTTTTTCAATATTATGTTTTTACCTCTCTAACCTCAACACTGCCTTCTCGCGAGTCTCAAACATGGGTGTCATGAATGGCCCTGGATACATAGTGATTTGGACTCCTCACCTATGTGTCCCATCCTGCTGAACTATTATCTCAGCGAGCAGGGTCAATCTACCATTTATCTCCTGAGGTGATTGGATTTTCTTTCACTCATTAAATTTTCCATATATTTTTTTAATTTCCTGCCAAACTCCAATAATAATAATAACAACACAACAACTATATAATAATCTCCATAATGTGACATCATTCTCAACATAGCCCCCGGATAGGAAATAAGGTAAATAATGGGCAATATTTAGATCATGTGGAGCAATAATATGAAATAAGGCTCAATATGGCTTTTGTGATGCATAAGCATAGGTAAGGCTAGGATATAACAATATGAGCATATATGGAAATATAAAGTCCTCCATCCTTTTATCATGCAACATGTCAAAAGCAATATCAAATTTTACCTCCTTTCATGGTTTTTATAAAAATATACACTTCATTGTGACTTCCCTTTACTAGGCAATTTCATGCTATATCTCTAATGAATCCAATTTTGCATGGTCGAGTTCAATATTAAACTTCCATGACATTTATTCAAAAATTTCGATGGGGGTCATTTTTATAAACTTTGGAAAACAATCATATAAGCACATAAATCAATAATGAATTCCAAAATAGCCATGTATAAGCAATTCATGAAATAAACTTAAAAATATGCACACATAATGTCAAATATGCACAAAGTAAGCCCTTCCCCCACCCCATACTTAAAACATTACAGTGTCCTCACTGTATAAAAAATAAGGGTAAAGAAAGAAACTCACTAGACAGGTGTGCTGATTGTCAAAAATCGAGTGTAATGCTGTTGTAGGCCCTGGTCGATTTCGAGGAGCTATGGTCGATATCGACCTAACTGTACTCGAAATCAAGTGTTGCGTCCTTCCTTATTCCTGCAAAAATTAGAAGAGAAATACCCACAATAGAAAATAATGTCCAAAACCAAAAGCAAAAGCAACAAGTCCAAAAATCCCAAAAATAAATGTTTATTTACAAGCTCTAGATTTTATAGTCGTTGTGCCAACTTTCTCCATTAAGCTCAAGGTGACATTTGCATGGCCCATGTAGCTTGGGATTCAAACAGGACTCCATTCTTGTCCATCAGCTATATTCCTCCGGAATGGATCTTGTTCACCGTGAAGGGCCCCATCTTCTTCTTCTTGAATTTGTTAGGAAACCAATGATCATTTGACTTGGAAACATAGATCTTGTCTCCTACTTCGTATTTCTTAGGCTCATCATTGGAAACCCTGCATAAGCTCACATACCAAGGCAAACCTCTCCCATGTATAGATAGATCTTTAATTGAAATAGGAGAAGAAAGATCCATACCTTGGCTTACCTTTGCAGATTCGGACTCAGGGGCCTCCTGAGGATCTAGTCGATATCGAGAGGTAGTGGTCGATATCGACTGCTGTTGTTCTGGTGGAGATTCAGTCAAATCCGACGAAGACGGGTCGATTTGATCTGGTCGATATCGACCAGGGTTGGTCGATATCGAGTGATTTTGCTCGAAATCGTCTGAGCTGGTGGAATCGAGTCGATATGGGGAGGTCGAATTCGACCTATGGTGGTCGATATCAACCTGTTCTGCTCGATATTCCTGGGCTCGATTTCTGGTGGAGTCAGCTCGACTTGGGTGGGTCGATATCGACCAGTATGGGTCGATATCGAGCTGTCATGTGGCTCAGTCAATTTTCCCTGGTCGATTTTGACCCCATACTTAAGACCTGGCAAAGCATCCGAAAAATAGTTAGTCCATATCGACTTACCTTGATCTATGTCGAGTGGATTCTCAGCTTCTTCGTTCAGGATGGCCATGATCTCCTTCACCTGAGCTTCCATATCCCTCTTTTCCAGCTCCTCGGCAGTCATATTTCTTACCTTTGGCTCCCCGCAAGTAATGTACCCTGATGATATAGATTTGACCTCTTCCATGGGATCTGTATGCCTTTCAGTTTTACTAAAGGAATACTCAATTACCTCATCGCTGATTTTGAAAGTGAGCACTCCGTTCCTTACGCTTATGTTGGCATCCACCGTCGCCAAGAAGGGCCTTCCTAGAATAATTGGACAAGCAAGGTCCTCTGCCGTATCAATAACTAAGAAATCAGCAGGGACGAAGAACTTACCTACTTGTACTGGCACATTGTCCACCATGCCTGTTGGGATGACCACCGTGTTGTTTGCCATGTATAGTTTTGCATCCACAGGCTCTAAGGCACCTATCTTAATCTTGGACCAGATTGATAAAGGCATTATACTCACACTGGCTCCCAAGTCACACAAAGCATTAAATCGATATTGACCAAATCCAATGGTTATAGCAAACTTACCTGGATCTGGCCTCTTCTCAAGTACGTCCATCTAGCTTCACTCCTCTGCAATCTCAGCCATTGACCGCTTTTTGCTCAGAACCTCCTTTAGGAACTTGACATATGATGGCATCTCATTAAAAGCTTCTGTGAAGGGTATTGTGACGTTGAGCCTTTGAAGCATCTTGATGAAACGCTGGAACTTCTTCTCTACTGGATCCTTTAGAGATTTCGTCGGGAAAGGCAGCTTTTTCTTTGGCGGAGGTGCTGATGTCGAGTGGAGAGGGTCGATATCGAGTGACGTTTGGTCGATATCGCCTTATGTCTGGTTGATATTGACCGGATCGGCTGGCCTCGGGATTTGTGGAGGAATTGGGTCGATTTCGACCAGGGAGGGGTTGATATCGACTGGGGACTGGTCGATATCGACTGGGTTGGTCGATATCGATTGGTCTCCAGTGCCCTTTTCCTCCGTCGTTTGCATCTGTCGCCCACTCCTTAGGTTCATGGCAGCCACCTGTCCTGTAGATTTACCCTTAAGGTTAGGTTCAGAGGTTCCTGGGAGCGTACCTGACTATTTGGGGACGGATGTTGCCAGCTGGCCAATCTGTGTGTCAATCGATTTCCTCCAGATATCGATTTCTCTAAGTCTAGAGTTGACACCATGCATCTGAGTATAGATGGAGTTGATAGACTGCTTGGTGTCTGAATGATTCCTCCGCATCTCCTCAAGAATGGTCTGCAGGTCATCTTTCTTTCCTTCTCTGTCAGGGTGACCAGGGGCTCTGTAGGGAGGGGGATTCTGATGCTGGGGCTAGCGATAGTAGCTCCAGTTCTGGTTCTAATGTGGCCCTGAGTAGTGTCCCCCTGCGTACCTTACCTCCTCGTGGGTCTCTCCTTGCGAATTGATCGTGCAGGCAATCCTTCCAGCCACTGTTGTGCTATTCCTGCAAGGGACCAACGAAAAGCCTTTAGTTTTAAGTATTCAAGATTAGCACCATCAGCTATGGCTTCGCATAAGTCTATAAAAGTGGTGATATGATCTAAAGGACATTCATTGATTCTTCCCCTAAATTGACTCCTTCTAATTTCAGTAATAAAAGAAGGACGAATTTCAATATTAATAGCAGGAAGAACGATCGGCGATTCTGGAACTTCCAGAGTAGGATGCAGATACTCCTTTGCGTTGGCTGGGATATGCCCAATCTGCTCCTCAAGTTCCCTTCTTGCGTTGATCTCACGATCTACCCTTGCCTTCCACCGTTGGTGGTTTTGTGCATATTCCGCCTCTCGTCGGGCGTATTCTGTTTCTCTGGTGGTGAATGCCTCAATTTGTTGGCGGAGTTGCTCAAGCACCTGTGCAAGTGTGAGCGGGACCGCATTCTCATCGTTGATTTGCGACATCCTCCTGAACCTCTGTCGAAGGTGGAAGTATCGCTCTGGTTCTAGAAGCGGGTCGATAGGCGTGCGATCAGTTCTTCGCATGCTTCTGAAAAACAAAGACAAAAAGAAACAAGTAAAAAGAAACTAAAAGAAAAAACAAATATAAAGAAAAGAAAAAGAGCTAAAAAGGGCGCGATTGATTGCTTCCCCGACAACAGCGCCAATTTTGTTGTTGCAGGAGGATGGTCAAATATGAAATATATATATAAATATAAAAGCAAACTGACTTCCTGTCTCAGCAAATAAATACAAGACTTCCTCCCGTTGTAGTAGAAGGTAGTCAAGATCGTATCCACGAGGAAGCGTGTCAGCGCCCGCCTTTTCAGTTCCAGAACTCAGCAGATTTCGACTAGAAGAGCGCTCGATATCGACCCGAGAGCTCGATATCGACCACTACATCAAATGTAACAGTAACACACAGAAATAGAAGCGAAAATAGAAAACAGAAACTGGTCGATTTCGACCCTACCCACTCGATATCGACTAGTAATATCGACCCACAGTGACTCAATATCGACTAAAAACAGAAACTTTTCACAGAACAGAACTCAAAACTTGTGAAATAAATCAATAAACTAAAGACTTCTAAGATCAGGGTTTCAACACCACAACGATAACCATGTAAAATAACACATAAAGGCATAAAAGATCATGTTTTTCATCAAATAACTCTCATTATTAAAAAAGATAGGAAAATAGAGGCTTTCACATAAACCCTAATTATTAGTAACCATTTTTCACATAATTAATTCAAGTTGTATTAAGATCACTTTTGTTTCAATAACACAAACAAGGATCACCTTCAACTTTCGCAAAAGAATCATGCTCATAGGGATAGAAGACGAAATCGCATCAAAATATTGTACCTTTACCGCATCACCTTACGTGGCTACCGTCGGGCTCACCCCGACCCTAGAAGTTGGGTGACTACTCGCTCTTCATCATGAATAAACTCATCAAAGATTTCAAGAAAATAAATTGCATTAAATAAACTAAATAAAACTTACAACCAATCGAAGCCAAATCCGCTCTCGCAAAACTCCACTCCAATCGGGTACAAGCTTTCTCTCTACTCTCTCTATGTAACTAATTGGAACTAGAATTGAATGAACAAAATCCAACCCCTAGGGCTTTATTTATAGGCTTCATTCCAAGCTAATCTAGGAAAGAAACTCTATCTATATCTAAATCTATCTATCTAATACTTGAAGATTAAATTATGGAAATAAAGGAAATAAATCAACAAGGAAACTATATCTAAAGTAGATAAATCCCTTCCGAGGGCTACAACTCTAATGAAGACTTCAAAGCTCTTCCCGAGTCCTCGTTCGTCGGATTGACGCATATGAGCATGCGTTGGAAAGCTCTTTCCGAGGGCTACAACTCTAATGAAGACTTCAAAGCCTGATTTGGAATGATGAATGGCGAAAAGTGGGCTTTCCTCCAGCTGCACCATCTTTAGCTTCTTCATGAGTTTCCTTTAAGCTCCAAAGTGCTTCCGATTTCTGCGAAATATAACAAAAACTAGTGTAGACTCCATAATTTGGAAAATAAGCATAAACTACATAGATTCTGTAATATTCTAACCCAAATGTATGAAATGCATGCAGAAATCGGTATAAAAGATAGTAGAAAACATGGCAAATTAGGCTCACAACAGTCCTCACGGTTTTTACCACAATTGGAGGTTTTCACCGGAGTCAATCCCTATATATATATATATATATATATATATATATATATATATATATATATATATATATATATAGAGAGAGAGAGAGAGAGAGAGAGAGAGAGAGAGAGAGAGAGAGAGAGAGAGAGAGAGAGTGTAGATCATATGTACTCAAGGCTTATCGTGTATCATGTACACAAATCCTAATCGTTGATTAAGTACAATCTAAAGGCTGAGATTAATTGGTAAATTTGATTAATTGAAAAAAAAATGGGAAATAAAACCCCACCTTCAACCTAAGATGAGCGTGAGACTATTCTCCGAGAGAGAGAGAGAGAGAGAGAGCGAAGTTGGTCGGCATTCTAAGCTAGGATTCGAAGGAGGCGAGGGCGACGATGATTTCGAAGGTGGCGAGCCCCGGCCCGTCCACCTGTACCCGCGCCACCGACAACCCACCTGTGCCAACGTCGGTAGCCGACCGGAGGAAACACACCTCACCAAGCACAGACCAGGGCGGAGAGCAAAACACCCCAAGTCGTAGAGCGAATCGACTGCAATAGGGAGAGCAATCGACCGAGAAACCAAAGAGATCGGCCAAAAGATTCAAGGGAAATGCTATTTGCAAGAGCGTGATTCAAGACGGCGAGCCCCGGCAATCGAAGGCGGAGTGCGGCCAAATCAGTCCTCGGCACCCCCGAACTCACCTCGCCAGCGATTTAAATCTGTCCACCTGGATGGTGGTGACTAACCCCGACCTTCTCCGGTAAGTCCTGACCTTCCTCGATTTTCTACCTTCATTTAGGTTTTCGTCTTGGTCTGTACCCAAAACCGAACCAATTGCTTTGTGATTTCATTGATTTTTAGCTATAGTTTAAGCAAATTGGCATGGGGCTTTCGAATTTGTTACAGGGAAAATTAGCTTGCTTCTCGTTGGATTCGATTTCTCCTTTTTGCTATTTTTTTTTTGGTTTCGAATCGACATTTCTGGGTTGTTTTGAATCGACATGGGTCGATTTTGTATGAGATTTAAGATTTATTCGCGGAAAGCCCGAATTATTCATATGTATGATCGATTTTTGTGCTCCATGAGATAAGTTTTTTTTATGTTGGCGGTCATATAAATGAAAAATGGATCAATGCCATCGAATAATCATGTGATACCATCGAATAATTCAACGAAGCCATTGAATAATATATTGACACGATCGAATAATATATCAATACGGTCGAATAATATATCGATACAATCGAATAATCCAGTGATACCATTGCATAATATATCGATACGATCGAATAATACAGCGAAAGCATCGAATAATATATCGATACGATCGAATAATCATGTGAAACCATCGAATAATCTATCGATACGATCAAATAATCCCGTGATACCATCGAATAATCTATCGATAGCATCGCATAATCTATCGATACAATCGAATAATGAAACAACCCCAAATCACAATAATAAAAAAAAACCCAAATCCAGTGCACGCACCTCTCATAAGGAAGTGGGGTCAAATTGTTGGGGGCCACCATTTTTTTAATTACGAAAATTGTAAAATTGGCTTTTAATCTCCACCCTCCATCTCAATTCTCAACTAATGAACGGTTCTGATTTGTGTACTTGATACACATTAATACTTGAGTACACCGGAACTAACCTCTCTCTCTCTCTCTCTCTCTCTCTCTCTCTCTCTCTCTCTCTATATATATATATATATATATATATATATATATATATATATATATATATATATATATATATATATATGATAGATCATATGTATTCATGTCTTATCGTGTATCATGTGAACAATTTAGGGCCGTTGATTTAGAGAAAATAAAGGGCCAAGATTGTGCCACGTATTAAGTAAACAATTGGAAAAAAGAAGCCCAATCATTATGCGAAGCGCGTGGCGTGTGTGAAGGAATAAAACCCTAGATTGCACCTTTTTTAATCGCCGTCTTCCCAGGTATCGAAGGTGAGTTTTGTGCAGAGGCGGGCGGACGAAATCAGTGGGAAGCGGAGTAGGCCGGCGATTCAGTCAGTGGGAAATGGCGTAGGCCGGCGTAGGCGGAACATCAACACTGGGGGAGGCGGCGAGAGTTGAAGGCCGGCGAAGAGGAGGCGCCACTTGAAGAGGAGACGCCGTGCGGTGCGGCGGAGCGGCGATGGCTCACATGGCTCCTCCTTGTTGATCCCACCTCTAATTCGGGCTTTCAATTGGATCGCCTTGCACGCGGAGTTGTCCATCGAAGACAAATCGTGCCTTCGTCTTTCCGGTTGCCCGAACGCGGGACTCCGGCGATGGCATCGAATTCGTCTTTTCGGCAGGCGGATCCGGCGATGGCGGCACTTTTCTTCCCCTATTCTCAAATATGGGCGACGGTGAAGGCGGGACGGAATTATTGCATCGACTTCGTCTTTCCGGCAGGCGGATCCGGCGATGGCGGCGCCTTTCTTCCCCTATTCTCAGATCTGGGCGACGGTGAAGGCGGGATGGTGGCGAGGAAGACAGTGAAGGCGGGACGAAACGATTGCGCAGACCTACTTCCGTTTTTCTTCCCCTATTCTCAGATTTGGGCGTCGGCGAGGAAGCCATGGGTGACTCCTTGGTGGTGGATTTGTAGTCGGAAGGTTTGCCCTGGTGGTGGATCTGCGGTCGGGAGGTTTTCCGGTAGTGGTGGATTTGCGGGTGGTGGTGGATTTGGAGTCTAGGTTTGTGATGAATTGAAATCGTTTTTTTTTTTTGCAATTGTTTGATGTAATTGCTCGATTGAAAGACATATTCGGGGAGAAAGGCGAATTATTCACATATATGGATCAATTTTGTGATTTTGTGCTTCATGATTTGTTTTTTTTTATTTGAGAGTCATATGAATTAAAAATGCATCTATACTATCGAATAATCATGCGATACAATCAAATAATCATGTGATACCATCAAATAATTTTAGCTATACTACTGTAACACCATCGAATAATCAAGCTATACTATCGAATAATCAAGCGATACCATCGAATAATCAAGCGATAACATCGAATAATCAAGTGATACTATCGAATAATCCTGGTATACCATCGCACAATTCGTCGATACGATTGAATAATCCAGATATATAATCGAATAATTTAAAGAGAGTGCACACGCCCCCAATCTGCCCCCAATCTAGCGAGTGGGCAAAAAAAAGATGTAGGCCCCGCTAATTTTTAATTAAAAAAAACTAAAATTGCCAATTAATCTCATCCATCCATTTCATCTAATCAACGGCCCAGATGTGTTCACATGATACACAATAAGCCTTGAGTACCCCTGAACCATCCTCTATATATATATATATTACATTTCGGGTTTTTTTTTGTTTAACCGAACCGAAAATAAATATTCCTTGAACCGAAAACCTAAACCGAAACACTTAGATTCGATTTAGGACCGATTTTTTCGGTTCGGTTCTCTTGGGCTGAAAAATTCGATTTGTACCGATTTCTGAGAAGCCCTAGGTAGGGCCGTAGGGGTGTCCGAGTTTCTAAAATTCATAATTATAATTATATAAAATTAATACAATTTTGTAAAAATATTATTTTTAATTAACTTTTATTTAATATATCTTTATTTATTATAAATAGTTATCCTATCTTATATTTCATAAAAAATATTTTTACTTGTGATTATTTAATTGTATCTTTAATTATTTAGTATAAATAGTTATATGTTGTCATATATATTTATTAAAAGTATGATTTTTAATCTATTATTTTGAAAATAGATTTATCATATCTTTGTAAAGCATAAATGATAATCATATCTTATTAAAACAAAAAGAAATAAATATAATCTTTAAAGTTCATAATGTCATAATATATACATCGGCTTTTCAATATAGTCCATACTCCATAGATTGATAATAGCATTATCAAGTTTCAACATATAGAATATTTGAAATGCACATAAATAACAAGTGATCTACATGTAATTGTCAAAGTCTCAATTTACTTTAGAATAACGTTAAAATTACCAAATCAACGATATGAGCTTGAGTCATTGCGTGGCTTAGAGTGTTTGATTAGTTTTATGTGAAAATGAAATGGGATGAATAAGACCTTTTTTTTTCCGAAAATGAAATAATTCAAAATCCTAGATGACCACATAAATATGGGAAAATAAGAGATCGAGTGAACGGCAGACTGATTAATTGAAAAAAATCAAATACAAATGAAAACTTCGAGTATAAAAGATCTCAGCAAAGAAGACCAACATAGAGACAGTAAAAAGATACCAAGTGAAGACTACGAATGGCGAGCAGGGCCGTCCAATGGATTTCGGAGGCGCTGTGCCAAACTTCAAAAATAAAATAGTGATAAAATACGTTAAAGTTTTAGATAAAATATGATCGCACATTAATAATAAAAAAAATGGAGATAGGTAGGTATAATTTCATCAACTTTAACTTAAAAACGCTGGGTAGAGCTTTAACGTATTTTTAAAATATAACTTAAAAAAATGGAGTTTATATTTTTTCCTAATAAAAAAAAACTTTAAACTTAAAAACATTCCATGCAACAATAATGAAAATAGTCGTCAAGATCCGACATAATCATGCATGACTAATAATTTTAAAATATTATTAAATACTAATAAAAGTATATTAACATATATTTAATACATGTTTAAAAGAAAAAAAATTAAGTTCAAATAGATTTACCTCAAAAAAGTTAAAAATATATTATTGAGTGTATAAATTAACCTAAAAAATCTAAATAAATTAAAACATTTTTTGGTGTTGAGTAGTATGATTTGACACCTTATAAATGGAGTATATAAGTACTACCTCCGTTAATTAAAACTTGATATTTTACTATTCATGCACACTTTTTGAGGTGTTAAAAATTATATAAAATATAAACATTTTTAATATATATATTTTTAACAATTTTATACTTATTACTATTAAGTATGAATTTATAAAAACAAATGTGAAAAAAGTTAATATTTTATATAGTTTTTATCATTCTAAAAAAGCATGCATTAATAGTAAACCACAAGTTTTTATTAACGGAGAGAATATATTTTAAAGTTTAAACAAATTTTGGAAATAAATTAATGTACAAATTAAAACAAAAAAATGAAACCAATATTTTTTTCAAAGCGGGCAGCAATCCCAACAAAACAATCATAGAAGAAAAGGTGGGAAAAATTGAACGCGCTGCTACTAATTGGAATCGAACACGGGATGCAGTAAAAAGGCCGCTTTTCTTACCCCTTGAGAAAAACCACTGGGCCACTAGAACAACCTGTTACATTTTCAGAAACTTTAATAATATATTAAAATTATTTAAATGAGGCCCCGTAAAACTGGAGGCCCTGTGCGAACGCCCACATACCCAGGGCCGGGCCTGATGGCGAGTATATAAATTATTTTTAGTTCATAGACCGCATAATCAATTCTTCAAGTATATAAATCTTTTCATTTGTGTCATTAATTACCATGACAATTTATTTTTTGTTGAAAGAAAATTAAATATGATTAAATAGTAAATTTAGAAAGTATATACAAAAAAAAATCCAAAGATAGATTACAGAAAACAATAGTTTATTGTATTTATATTTTTTATATAAGGAAAAATTTGGATGTAGTTAGACCCTGCTATCCATCTATGACACATCCTTGAGAATATAGACACAAAATTTCATGTCCCGGAGTGGCAGAAGTATGGAAGAGGTGAGAAACTCGATTTGCAAACGTGTTGACTTCTCTGAAGACATCGGAAAAGAAGATCTCGAACTCTCGAGGGCATGACGCCATGACCAATATCCTTTTAGCATGTTGACGGTTGTAAGCTTCGTCTCTAGCCTTCAAGAGACCAAGTTTAAGAGCAAGTGCTTCCGACACAAGTCTAGTTCTCTTTATTTGTGTTTTTAGTTTTTTTCCCAAGTTTCTATAGTTATGAGTGTGACGGTGAATGCTGCCATGTTCCGGAATGTTGTAGAATTATTTTTTTCAAAGATTTTTATATTTATGTTCAGGAAAACTGTTGAAGCAGATCAACCACAACATTATTTCCTTGATCCCAAAATGTGACAATCCATCGACAATCGCACACTTCAGAGACCCATTAATCTGTGCACAACTATTTATAAAATAATATCAAAAATTTTGAGGAAGAGACTCAAGAAAATAATAGGGAAATTAATCCATCATCTTCAGGGCGCCTTTATTGCATATAGATCCATACAAGATAAGATTCTTATTGCACATGAGATTTTCCACTCTTTCAAATCTAGGAGGGGATCCACAGAATGGATAACAACTAAACTTGATATGGAAAAGACATATGATCGGGTTGATTGAAATTTCATTGAACTAGTTCTTTGCAAATTTGGTTTTCACCACAAGTTCATACAACTAATTACGGAATGTATTTCTTTTGTATCATTCTCCGTTCTTGTCAACAATGGCCCAACTGAAATATTTAAACTTACTAGGGCATCATCCAGGGTGATCCCCTTTCTCCCCCTTTTTTTATTCTGTGCGTAGAAGAACGTTCTTGCCAGAAACTTAGCCCATGAAGCGGAAACTACTAAGCACACGGGGTTTAGATTTGGTCAAGATGGACCGTGTATTTCTTTCATCTCCTTTGCAGATGATATTATTATTTTCTCCAAAGGGAGTCTATTCGCTCGTCAAACTATAAAAGCTATTGTGGATGACTATTGTGAAATATCTAGACAAAAGGTTAACTTCCAAAAGTTTGTCTTCCAAACCACTGGAAAAATGAGATTGAAGGTTGTCTTGGTTTATCGAATGAGCGCAATCTAGAGAAATATCTAGGCTAACAATAATTAGTGGACGTACAAATAGAAACACTTTCAATGAAATCATCAATTATATATAATAAAGGAGAAGTCGGTTGAGATACATGGCACATTCTCCTTAAAAGTAGTCGTATGAACCAATCATATTTAAAAAAAAACATAATTAATATATCTATAAGATCAAATTAGACCTAATTTGATTAAATATGATATATTTTTCGTTAAAATTTTATTCTAACTCTATTTAATCAATATATCTATATATGCATAAGATAAAATTAGACTCAATCTAATTAGATAAGGATATATTTTTAAAAGATATATATTAACCAGATTTGAATACTACTCCGTATTATATAAGATAATTTCCTATCTTAAAGTTATTGATATATTTATGAGATATATTTTTGGATTTTATACATCTATAATTATGAATAGATTTTTAGATTTTGACCTATATATAGTTTAGATCGTTAATGTTATTTCACAAACATTGACTTCTTTTCTCTTCTTTTTGGTGTTGTTATTGCATGTTGTTTACTTCCATTTTTAAGCGGTAATGTTTTTTTAATTGTTATTTAATATAAAATTTATTTAAAATAAAAGAAAGAAAGAATATATATGTATATATTACAAGAATTTCATTTAATTTTATATTAATTATGAATGGAGAAGTATTGGAAAAAATTAACTAATTAATGAATAAACGGGTTTTAGTATCAAATTTATTTAAATTGAAAAAATCGCACACAGTGCGGGTACTGAACTAGTTGTTTGTAAATCAAAAGACCAACTCTCAAAATGGAGGGCTAACTCTCTCTCTCTCTCTCTCTCAACAAGGTCGTGCGGTTCTCATACCTTCCAATATGTCAACAAAACCGATATACACCATGCAGAGCTTTATGATCCGAACCACCATTCATAAAGAACTTGATCAAATTAATATGACGTTCTTATGGAACAAAGACCTCCGACATCGACCCCTCATAGGTTGAGATAGAGTGTGTAGACCACAATGTAAAAGTGGATTGGGAATCAAAAAGGCTAGTGAAATGAATCAAGCATTGCAAATGAAGCTGCTATGGAAAACACTGGCAGACCCATCTAGTGTGTGGGTTCAGGTCATTAAACAAAAGTATCTAATAAAATAAGGACATTCTCAACCTACGTCAAGCGGGGACCTAGCTCGTGGAAGTGGTCCAAGTTTTGTCCAATGATACCGATATTTAAAACAGAGCTTATATGGTCAATAGAAAATGGTAAAACAATTAAATTATGGGAGGACAATTGGGTTGATTCCAAACCCTTGACCCAACGCCTTGATTGCCCATTGAACATAAACAAACAAGAACTCGTTAGTGAGTACATTATCAATGAGAAGTGGTGAATTGAGAAATTGCAAGCCATTCTACGAAAATCAATTGTTGATGAAATCACTTATATCCCTATCCCAAACAACTACTTTGAGGACAGACTATATTGGTGGTCGGATAGGCATGATTGATTTACAACCAATAGTGCATACAAACTCCTCACCAACAATCGTTTGGGAGAAGACAATGCAAATAATTGGATTTGGAAATTGGATGCCCAACCAAAGATCTAAAATTTCATGTGGAAATTTAGTCAAGCCGGTTCGCCAACAAGGGCCAGATTGGCCCAACATGGGGTTGTGATCCTAACCACTTGCGTTTTTTGTAATAATCCCATGGAATATGACACACACCTATTCTTAGAATGCCAATCCTATACTCTTCATGAAATCTACATTGGAATAACAAATAATTTTTGATCTATTACAACATTCGAGAGACATCAAACCAGGGTTGAGATTCATTAGTGAAGCAACAAGTAAGGCTACCAGAACCTCCCTCGTTGTCAGGTGGTGGTCTCTATGGTTCTTCAAGTACCAAATCACATTCTCTAATAAAGGGATTCCTTCCTTCCAACTCAGAATTCATTGCAATGACGCAAACAATTTTGAAGACTTGGAAGCAAGCATGTTTTCAATGAGTATACAACTATGAAGAAGAGTCTTCAACGTTTGTCTAGAAATCAAGTGAAGAGAACGAGGCAAAACCGTAAATGGAAATGGAAAAAGCCCCCGGTTGGATCTTTCAAACTCTATTTCGATGGGTCTTCCATACCTAATCAAGGCATTTTCGGAGGGTGTATTATTCAGGACTAGGAAGGATGCCCTATTAGTATATGATATAAACTATTCAGAAACCAAACTCCTATCAAGTCGGAAACTTTGGCTTTGATGCTTGGAATACAAAAGGTGAAAGAACTTGGCCTATCGAAGATTCAGATAGAAGGAGACTCTTTAGTTAATATCAAATATTTGTGGGATTCTTCCGTATGCTCAAGGGAAGTTGAAATGCTTTTATCAAATATTAAATTTCTCCTTCAGGGAGTTGAGCAAATTTCGTTCTCATATTCCATGTGAGTGCAATTCTGTGGCTAATAAGGTTGCACATATTTGCCGCTTTACCTCGGGGACCGAGATTTTCATCGATCCTTGTTTACAAGATCTCATCCGCAAGGATATTTTCGATTAGCCTCTCCCTAATCATATATATATATATATATATGTGTGTGTGTGTGTGTGTGTGTGTGTGTGTGTGTGTGTGTGTGTGTGTGTGTGTGTGTGTGTGTGTGTGTGTGTGTGTGTGTGTGTGTGTGTGTGTGTGTGTGTGTGTGTGTGTGACATTTAGCTAATTAGGATTGTTTGATGAACATTTATTTAATTAGGTTCTATAATATGGAATATAATTAATTACCCCTATAAATAAATGAAGATAATATTTTTCTAAAAGAAGATAATTTATTTTATAAATCTCGTGCATAACGCACGAGTACTACACTAGTTACTTACTAATCTACTACGTAGAAGGTAGAAAGTCACTTTGGCAGTTACAAAGAGACCACATGAGACACTAAATGTGAGATAAAAATAGAGGTCGAGAACAATGGAAGGAGATCAAGATAGGGAGAACGGGATATCGGAGGAGATTGAGAGCAAATGAGGAAGAAAGTCCCAATAGAGGCAGACGAAGATGATGATGGCTAATCCAAAGTATAGGGTTATCTATGATCTCTTCAAAGCTCGTGTTAAATTTATCGTATAAAATTTGGTGTTGCGAGATTCATTGGACATTTTATAACACTTTAGTACATACAAAATAGGTGTATGGTGAATTAGGTTATGTAAATATATCTGTACCACAAAAGATGCATAATAGAATGAAATAAAGTTTGGAATGATGAGAAAATGAGATAATGGTTTGTGTCTATTTCCATATAGAAGGTAATGTCACACTATCACAACGACAAAGAATGAATAATTAGGTCTGCCTCTAAGAGGTTTTGCAATGAGAGAGGCATCCAATCATCTAATATGGCTAGATATCCTGCAACCGAGGGTGAAGCTGATTCTACAATATTGTGTGCGATGCAGAAGATCAGAAATGATGACAAGGAAGGAATCTGGTCTAAAATGGACGAACAAAAAATCAGGCAATGGTCAATGTTGTTGATCGAGGAAGAAGTAGAGCTAATAACCGTTCTAAACTTTACCAAATGACACAAGTAACAAACCAGTGTCGTGAAAACATCATCTGTTGCAACACATTTCAACCATCAGATCTACCCACATAATGCAGAATCATCTAGCGAATATAAAAAAAAATAGTAGTAAAAAACACAAACATGCGTGGTTACAGAGAAAACCCTATGGCCCAAAATGTACGCGCATCACGCGCTAGAAAAAAAAAACCCCTCTTTCCCCCATTGGAAAAATTCTGGAAGAAACCCCTTCACATCATTCCTCTTGCGCCTGCTACTCCGTACTATCATCGATGGTGATCTTTCGATCTTGCGTCTGAAATTGGAGGATAACCCTACTCTAATCGTTTTAGGATTAGCAACCTCCAATCATTACCCCTGTGCTGGCTCCATTCGTGGGGCGATTTCTGTGCTCTCCAAATCCCTGATAGCGTATAAAGGGCTTCAAATCCCTAAATCTTTCAGTTTATCTCTTCGATGGTACAATTTCTGGATCGAAAAGTGCAAATTAGTTGGGGCTTGGTCTAATCGAACCCCTCCATGGGAGATCTGGTGGTGTACGATCCCTTCTCTTGCTATCCTCTGTCCGATTTTCATTGGTTCTGGGATCTGGCGATGGGGTGTGGAGGAGTTTGGTTACTGTTGCACGATTTGGGGGATGAGGGTGCGTGGCTTGCTCGACGGAAGAGTGTGGCTCTTACTGGATTTCCTTCGCTCCAGATCTACCGGTTTCCTCTATTTAAGCGGTGGGTCTTGGGGGTTTTCTCCACACATCTTCTCCTCTTCTTTCTCTATCTTTTCTTTCTTACAATCTCCATCTGCTAACTTTTATCTTGTGTGTGTTCTGAGCATGGCTTCCTCTGAAGCAAACAAGGGCAAAAGCCCTCTGGTGGTAACTGATCCTACCCCGGATATTGAGAAAACCAAACAGCCGGAAGGCTATAATCTCAAGGAGCAAGTTCCTCAAGGCAAAGAAGCCGGTGAGTCTAGCAGAAAGGCTCGTATGGAGAAAAAGTTCAAAAGGAGGACTATCAACAGAGAGAGGCTCGTGGCTTTGCAAGGGCGGGTGCAAGAGAATATCTCGGCTCTCAATCAATCGTCGCTCTTTGCAACAATCATTGGAGACCCTCTTGAAGCAAAGGAGGTCCGGAAACGGGTAAGGTATGTCTGGAAGTTCTTGACTGGTGGCTATCAACTCATCCCGATTGCTAACAATTGGTTTGAGTTGAGATTTGATGTTGCATTTGACCGTAACTTGGTCTGGGAGAATCGTCCCTATCGAGTTTCTGGCCAGCTTATTCTTCTTAGGCCTTAGTGCCTTGAGTTTGATCCATGGAAGGAGTCGGTGACTAAGCTTGATCTCTGGATTCGTTTCCCGGGTCTTCCATCCAAGTATGTGCATGATGATATCCTTCGGGATATCATCTAGGAGAACAGGCTAGGCCAGGTGATTCGTATTGCTGCTTTTAATGCGAAGGGGGCTCGATTCAGGTATCCTTGTGTGTATGTCTCGGTGGATGTCACCATGATTGAAGGGCGCTCTGTCTGTGTTGTGGATGAGAATGGGACTGTGGAAACTTTCCCGATTTGGTTTGAGGATTTTCCTCAAGGATGTGGGAGCTGTGGGGCTGATGATCACCTGTTTGAAGCATGTCCTTTAAGGCACCTTTGCAATGCTAATGTCAACCCTGCTGAGCCACCTGTGGAGTTTGTTGTGCCTGCTGGTGAAGCTCCTGGCGATGATGGTCAGGATGCGTGGTCCACAGTGGCAGGTAAAAGGCCAGTTGTGATTCCCCCTCCTTCTTTTGGTCACCCTAAGTCAGATATGCTCTCCTGTTTTGGTAAGAATGTCTCTCTATCTTCGGATTCATCTACTTCCAAATCCCCTGCCATTTCTTCTGGTGGCTCTGAGACCAATCCGGCGGCTCTAGTGCTGGTGGAAAATGGTGCTCCTACTGGCTCTCCCTCACTGGCCGTCAATGCTTCCCCTATTCGTGTTGCCATGATCCCAAATGATGAGAATGTCATTCCAAAAGCAGAGACGCAACCGGATCCTTATTTTTGGGTGGCTGATGATGAAGACCTGGAATTTGATGAAGATGAGTTTATGGAGGAGATGCTGTTGGAGGATGGGCTTGCTGATCCCGGGTTCTCTCAGGCGGATTTTGTTGTTATGCTTGTTAATGTGCCTCCTTCGGTGGAGTTCATATTGCCTGATTTGAGCAACCCGGGTAAGTTGGCTGAGTCCTTACAGGAGCACTTTGTTACCCCAAATGCATCTCCTTCTATGGCTCGTGAGTTTGAACAGCTGGAGATGTCTGTAAGCTCGCTGTCTGAATCAGCTAAACGCAAAATTAAGATCGAGGAAGGCGACTCTGCTTGCTCTACCGTGAGTCTGATGGGTAGCAGTAAGAAGAAGGGGAAGCATGTGTAGTAAGCCCAGCTGCAGGCTGTTGAAGGTACTCACTGGTGGTTGTGCTGTACCTCAAGCCATGATAACTGTGAAACCACCCACTATCAGTTTCTGCTCTAAGTATATAAGTCCCCATGGTGGTTTTATTTTGATCATGTCTGGCCAAGCTTATTGTGATAGTTTTTGTATATGTATTCCAGACCTATGTTATCCTTTCTGGTACTACTTGTGGGTTGTTTATTTATGTTCCGATCGGTATTGGCAGTGTATGGTGCAATGGGTAGTCTTTCCTTGTAAATTTCAGACTACTTATTATCAATGGCAATGGATGTTCATGTATATCTTTCAGTATTATAAGAATCCGTTAATTAAAATCATCTTAGATGCATCCAACAGTGTATACCAAGCTGAAAATAATGCTACCTTAATACCTATGTATGCAATTGTGTGTCATACGATGAAGATTAAACTACATATGTCTTTCGATGGGAAAATCTTACCTATATTATTAATCCTATGTTCCCACATAGGCTCAATTTCTGTAGATCTCTACCACACAAGAAGCAATAAAAGGAATGTCCCTTTAGGAAAAAAGAAGAACTCTTTACTTATCAAACCTGATTACATTAGTGAGAGTACTCTAAATCCCTTGTCGTGGGTTGGCCAGCCTATCCAAGCACTTGGGTTCGCATCTCTTAGAATGGTTTGTATCAGATTTTTGAGTACCAAGATGTTATATGAAGACGGAATACTTGGTCTTCAAATACAGAAAATTAGTTATTTATGAAGATCAGATATTGGAACTGTCGTGGTTTTGGCAAGAAAACCTTTTGGGTAGGGCTTAATGCAATGCGGATAAACGATCATATCAAGATAATAGCTATAGCAGAAACAAAATCTGAAGTAGTCCCGACAGAAACAATTTGGAGAAGTAGTGGTTTTTCAAATGCAATTTGGTCGCCGGGAAATGGTAGAGTTGGGGGTCTTGGTGTTCTATGGAATGTGAACGCACTGGTAAATGAAACAATCTCTGTTTTAATCCATCTGCCAAGAATTATTGGCTTAGAGTACCAAAATTTTGATAAAAACTTTAAGGGTATTATTCTTTTCATCTATGGTCCTCCACAAGAAAAGGACAAAGACCAGTTCTGGCAGCTTCTGACAAGAATAATCTGTGATCAAAATCTCCCATGTATGATTATGGGGGATTTTAATGAAATTGCACATAGTAGTGAGAAAAGTGGGGGGGCGCCTTTTCATCCCTCTCGAAAATACAGATTAAACCAACTCATGGACTTGTGTGCTCTTACAGACATTCCAACCACTGGAAACAGTTTTACTTGGAGGAAAAAAGAGGAAGGTGAAGATAACATTCTAGAAAAATTAGATAGAACTCTTGTCCAAGGGAGTTTTCTTGATAATTTTCCTAAGCTTTGTACGCACAATGGAGCTTTCTCATCGTCAGACCATTGCCCAATTACTATAGAATTAAAATCTACAATACTCATAAAACCGTCTCCTTTTAAGATGGAAAATATGTGGCTCCACAGACCAGATTTCCGGAATCTAGTGGTTCAGGCATGGCGTGCCCACTGTCCTGGCTCAGTGAGGTATAAAATCATGTTTAAGACAAGACTTGTTAAACAAAAAGCGAAAGATTGGAATAAAAAAACGTTTGGAAACATATTTAGACAACTAACATCTATTGAAAACGAACTTTTGGATATCCAATCAAGGGAAGGAGGGACGAATGATGCTACCAAACAAAGAAGGTTAATTTTAAAAAAGGATCGACTTTTGTCTTTCCAGAAAGAATACTGGAGTCAACGTGCGAAGTCCAAACATCTAAAACTTGCGGACTCTAACACCGCTTATTTCCATAGAGTAGCATCAGGCAGGAGAAATAGGAAATATATCAGAAATATTACGTCCGCAGAAGGAACACCAATTGTGAGTGAGGAGAATGTTTGGAAGGAGATTGAAAATGACTTTGTCAAAAGATTCACCAAAGCACCAATCAACAACAACTGCTTGGATGAATATATGTTGTTTATCACCCCTTCCATCACAATGGAGGAAAATACAAAACTCATTGCCCCACCAACGAATAGCGAAATAAGAACGGCTGTTTTCAATCTTGGAACAAATAAATCCCCTGGCCCAGATGGCATCACAGCCGAATTTTATAAAGAATTTTGGGATATTGTTGGAACTGATGTAACTCGAGCTGTCAAGGCTTTTTTCCACTCTGGGAAAATTCTTAGGCAAATTAACCATACTTTCATTTCACTCCTGCCAAAAAATAATAACCCTACAAAAACAACTGACTATAGACCTATAAGCCTCTGTTCCACCATGTATAAAATTATTTCGAAAATTCTAACAGATAGATTAAAATCAGTCATGGGCAAATTAATTCACCCCCTGCAAGGGGCTTTTGTGTCTGACAGGGCAATTCAGGATAACGTCTTAATTGCCCATGAAATCTTCCATTCCTTCAAAAATCGAAAGGGTTTTGACGGATGGCTAGTAATCAAATTAGATATGGAAAAGGCATATGACCGAGTGGATTGGGCATTTACTGAGCTGGTACTCAGAAGATTTGGTTTCCATGATAAATTCATTAGGCTTATTATGGAATGTGTAACGACTGTTTCTTTCTCGGTCCTAGTCAATAATGGCCCGACGGAAATATTCTCCCCCACACGTGGTCTCAGACAAGGTGACCGTTATCACCATTTCTGTTCATACTTGGTACAGAGGTGCTTGCAAGAAAATTGACAGCGGACTCAATCTTGTCTACTAATGGAATTGGCTTTCCCTTTGGACGAAATGGTCCTAAAATCCCTTTTTTGGCGTTTGCAGATGACATCATTATATTCTCTAAAGGAAACATGTCCTCATGTGAAAATGTTAAAAATACAATAGATCGCTACTGTTAAATATCAGGTCAGAAAGTAAACTACCATAAATCAGTTTTCCAGTGCACTTCTGGTATCCCCAGGTCCAGTATAGCGGATATCGAAAATTGCCTAGGCATATCCAGCCAAATAAAACTTGACAAGTATTTAGGGTGTCCAATCACAAATGGTAAAGTAAACGAGGCGACATTTGAGGATATAATATCAAGTACTAAGAGTCAATTATCCAAATGGAGAGCAGATACTCTGTCACAACAAGGGAGAACAACACTGATTAATGCAAATTTAGCATCCAAACCCCTATACACAATGCAGAGTTTTATGCTTCCACCTAAGATGCATCAGAATCTTGACAAAATGCATAGATCGTTTTTCTGGAACAAAGCCCCAACTCATAAGCCTCTCATTAGTTGGGACAGAATCTGCAAGCCAAAGCAAGCAGGTGGAGTAGGATTAAGAAAATCAAAACATATGAACAAAGCCTTACAATTGAAACTTTTATGGAAAATCTTGGCTGAACCAAACAATATATGGATAAGAATTATTCAATATAAATATATTAAGACAAATCATATTCTAACATACGTAGCAAAATGAAGTGCTTCTTGGCAATGGACCCAATTGAGAAAGCTAATTCCTACCTTCAAAAATGGGTTGGTATGGGTTGTTGGAAATGGGAAAAGTATCAAATTCTGGAAAGACAGATGGGGACCGGTACAGAATTTGGCTCCTTTTTGTATTTCCTCTCGGGAATCGGATATGGATGAAACGGTGGATACATATATAGAGCATGGTAAATGGAATAGGGACAGATTAACTAGTGTCCTTCCAGTTGAAATTGTGAATAAAATTATGAATACTTCTCTACCAAGCTCGACTGTGGAGGATAGACTATACTGGGAACCAGCTAAGAATGGGTGGTTTACAACATCAAGCGCGTATAATTATGTTACCAAATCATCGACAAACAAAATAGATGAAAACTCTTGGATATGGAAACAAGACATCCCCCCCAAGGTTAAGAATTTTCTTTGGAAAATCTGTCAAAACGGTTTGCCGACGGCGTCAAGACTATCTAAGCGGGGAGTTGCGGTTCCCGCTTCCTGCCTTTTGTGTAATCACCATGAGGAAGATGAAGTGCACATATTCTGTGAATGTAAGTATAGTTTCTTTTATAAGAATCTCAGTAATAGAACTAAATCGTTGGTTAACGATTCAATCCATAAAAATCGTGATATCAAGCCAATCATGACAATCCTATCAAATAATCTATCACAGAAAGAAAAGCAATACTTATCACTAAACTGGTGGACAATCTGGTTAGTCCGAAACCAATTTGTGTTTAGAAATGAAAAGGCCCCATCAATTGTGGAAGTGCAACATAGAGCTGAGCAGTCTCTGAAAAATTGGTTGGCAGCAAATTCCCACTTGCTGGAATCAAAAAACGGTAAAAACTCAATTAAGAATCAAAGGACAAGTTCGCAAGGAAAGAGCAAAGGTAAGAACAAAAAATGGAAGAAACTGCCTCAAGGATGGTATAAATTGAATTTCGACGGATCTTCGTGCGTACAAGGTGACAGCACGAGTGGATTTATTATCAGAGACTGTGAAGGGCGGCCTATTTCTACTAATGTTAGCAGAATTGGGCAGCAATCTCCTTTAATTGTTGAGGCTAGAGCACTACATACTAAACAGTTATGCATGGCTTGACAATTCAAACTCATCTTGAGGCTCCGACCTAAATGGGCCATCCGTCGTTTGCGGTTGACGTATTGTATACGTCATTAGTCCGATCCTTTGTACTGGGGCCAAACATATTGTGAGTGTAGCCGGACAATTAAAAAATCGAGTCTCTTTTCAGGTATTATCAAAGCTAGAGAACTTAATTTAGATAAAATTCTTATTGAAGGTGACTCTCTTATCATTATCAATTACCTTAAAGAGAGAAAGTGCTATCCATGGGAAATTGAGATTCTTATGACAGACATCACCTTAATGCTACAAGGGTTTAAGAAAGTATTTTGTTCTCATATACTTCGTACTGGCAACTGTGTCGCAGATAGGATTGCTTTCCTTGGACGCAGTACCATTAACCCTAACTTATTATGTGATCAAGGTCTGCTGGACCTCATCCGAAATATCGGATAGCGCCTGTTGCGCATCTGAATTTTTACCTCATCAAAAAAAAAAAAAAAAAATCTAGCGAATATAAAAGAGCATGTGAAGTGTTAAATGGTTATTGAACATGTGATATAGGCTCCATGAGGAAATTAAATGATAATTCACCAAACATTCCACAGAATGATAGCGCAATTGTGTATGTACATCCCTCTAGTGGGGAGGGGAAAAAAGAGTCGAGAAAACAGATGAAAAATGATAAGCAGTTGCGAGAGAGGAACATAGACGTGTATACTAACAAGTCGCACTCAATGACATTTGTGAGAACTTGCTTGGCTTCTTCACCATATGCTCTAGTTTGTAATCAGGTATCTCAGGCAAGTTGCGTTGCCTGCTCCATATAAAAAGGACATCTCTCGAACCCAAAAGGCCAACAAGGACCTAATAAAAGCTCTTCCTGCTCTCACATGTCCTCCCATGGGGAGTATTGTCACTACTGGGGAAATCAACAATGAAATTTCACAGGCTCCCCAAAAGGCGCTCAACAGCTGCATGGACGTTCCCATGTGTTGCCTGCAGCGCCCTGATGTTTGCTTGTGTATCTGAGAATCCCATGTCTTGAAGCTGGGAGAGCTGTGTTGCATACAGTTCCTCTGGAGGCACTGCAAATCAGAGTCCGACACTTCAGCAAGAAATGATATTACGGGAAAAGATTACAACAAGAAAACTCAGAAGTAATTACCGTTAGAATTCTCAGGAATGCCCATAGCACCACCAGTTCCGAGCCCCCCAAGCATATTCATCAGCATATCCAGATTCATGTTGTTTGGGTTAGCTGTAGCACGAAAAGTGGAACCTCATTAATCAGATATCAACTTAATTTGCAAATAGCAGAAAGGAATTTCACTGAACTGAAAATAGGAGGATGCTAGAGGAAATAAATATACCTGGTACTCCACCAGTTCGAGTTGGATCCCTGTAAAAAAAAAATCAGTGTAATGTAACTACATAGCATAGATCTGTTGGACAGTCTCAGAAAAGTGGCCACACATTCAACTAGATGATATGCATCATAGAGAGTAGTTAAGCGACTACGAATGATAATGCTTCTTAAATGCAAAATAAACCATCAAGTTACTAGGTCTTTGCAAAGCTCATATCAGAGAGCACATTTTCTAAATTATGACTTGAATAATGTAGTTAATTGATTTACAGGCAGTCTCTACACACATACCTACATAAATATAATTCAGATCTTATTTGATATAGAGTTTGACATTTTTAAACACTAAACACACGTGACAAAATGCAACACAGTTTAAGGCATCCCATGCTGGCAATTAACTTTTTTGAAATATACACAATATAACAGGAAGGAAGGAAGCATTGTGGACAAATGCAGCTCAAGCAACAGCAGGATTTTAGCAAATTTAATTTAATTAAGATGGGGGATTAGAAGTAGAGATGGCACAAGTTTCTACATTCTCAAGTATGATATTAGATCTAGCCTTCATTACAACATTACACAAATGGACAATGAATGAAAAGAGACTTGCAACATCAAGATTCAAAAGCATCCACTCCTTGGTTCTGGGATGGGCACAGGCTTTAGGATGAATCCTATCTATTTTAATATGGAATGCACAAGCAAAAGAGCTCAGATTACCGTACGTATGTGAAAACGGGAAAAAGATAAAGACGTACTTTACACAGTTCACATGAATATGTTTTCAATGGTGGAGAGAGTCTTCATAAATAAATACCATTAGCCATGCATGTACATCTATTATAGCAGTATACTTGGAAAAAAAATCTCAAGGACTGAAAGTGGATAAATTAAAATTAATATTCAAATTACAACATACAGGTTTGACTGTGGGGTGTTCAGCCGAGATGAAAGAGTTTGCTGAAGAGTCATCATTTGCTGAAAAGAGTACGAAACATACTTAATATTAGAGAATGTGCACAAAGAATCCTCAAAAAGTAGATCTACAAGTGACCAAATGTCCAACCAAATATCATAGAAACCCAGCACGCTAAAAATATAACAGAAAAGTTAAGATTAAAAGGAAGCAAATAAAATATTATCATTAACTACTGAATATTCATATCTCAGTAATAAAAAAAAGGAGAAAACAGCACACCTGCATGATTTCAGGTGAAGTTAAAACACGAAGAAGCTCGGGATTTTGCATCATTTCCCGAAATTGAGGATTAGAGTCGGACATAGCGCGAAGTTGAGGGCTTGTATTCAGAATCTACAAAAAAAAACACGGAATATAACACCAAAATCCAATTCATGTTTATACACATCTCATTCTATGAATGATTGCTTGATAAAAAGCACCTGATTCATATACTGTGGGTCTGAGAGGAGGCTTTGCATCATCTGGGACACAGCAGGATTTTGCAATATTTGAGCGAAGCCAGCCGGATCAGGAGCTCCACCACCTAAAATGTGCTCCAAATCTGGGATACCACTACCTAAACTGCCCAAACCACCTAACCCTGGAGGCCTTACATCTCCAGCAGTGTTAGATCTGGGAGCAGCATTTGTCTGAGCACCTCCTATTCCAACAAAGAACCAATAAATTACAGTTGTATCTCTAAAATGAATACTTCAGCTCCAAACATGAAAGGTACATTTCCTAATTTTAGGTGGGAAAGAGAAGACAGCACTGAGAGGGCAATAAAGGAAGCTATTGCATGACCAAAAAGTGATGCAAGAAAAAACAGGAGATCCAACTCACCAGTAGGACCCCAAGGGTTTGGAAGTGGGTTAGTATTTGGAGCAGGGGCAGCATTAGAATCAGTTCCAGTTGTAGGTAAGTTGTTAGATCCACCTCTCGGCTGCCCAGCACCTTGATTTCCCAAGAGAGCGGCAAATGGATTTGAGGCATCAGTTCCAGCATCCCCAGCCATTGTTGTTGCGTTGAGAAGAGGCTCCTGTACATTTTCATACATGCGTCTAAGCATATTAAATCCTTCAGGTGAGGATTCAATGTTACTCATAGCTCTATCAGTATTGCGCATCATTTCTCGCATGAGCTCTGGGTTCCTTGCAGTTTCCAATGTTTGCCTAAGAATGCTAGGATCATTGAGTATATGACCAAGTTCAGGGTTTCGGTCAATGATCTCACGCATTTGAGGATTGTTCATGATAAGGCTCCGCATTAAATCAGGATTGTTCATCAGGCTCTGAATAGCAGGCATATTCATCATTTCTCTCATCATGTTAGGATTCTGAGTCAGTTGTTGCTGCATCTGCTCAAATTCTGGAAACCCAGCACCAAACAAACCTGATCCACCATTTTCACCCAGTCCAAGACCAGGAAAAAGAGATGCACCAAGACCAGCACCTCCTAAGCCACCACCTTCACTTACAGCAACAGGAGTAGTACGTGTCGCAGTCGAAGTAGTGCTGCCAGTACCAGCATTTGCCGTGCCACTCTCTGGAGCAGGAGAATTTGCTGATGGAGTAAACCCACGGACCATATGAACAGTATGATCTGCTTGCAGGCCTTCAGAAACAAGGAAATAATTCAAGAATCAGGTATGAATACCCATCATCTGGAAGGCACTTAATTAGAATAACAATTTGAAACAGCAGAGAAGTTGCCATACGAACATGACAACCATAAAAAGTGTGCACGCCTATGCTGAAGCACTAAATGAGACTGTACTGCCAACTACAAGGATCAATGTTTATTATGTCACATCATAAAGGATTATGTATCGTACATATAAAAACAACATACTCAATAGTGTGTTAACATAGTCTTGGGAAACATCAATGAATAAATAATTTATGTCCCCATTCTCCCAACGTATTATAGCCTAAAGTTAAACTTTTAGTGTTTCCCAATATTTGTATTGTTTGGTGTCCGTATCCGTGTAATATAGGTTATCTATTAACTTATGTTCTTTATGGATTATTAACGAAAATAGAGTACCCAGGGTATTTAGAAAATTTACAAAACAGCTAACTATAGTCCACTTCCAAAATTTAGCAGTATTTCCATATATTTATGGAACTGCATTAAAGGAAAAGAGGAAAAATACAGGTAGCCACCAATCCATATGGCGGTACCAAAAATGAACAAGGACGGACTGTGTAGGGGGCAAAACCATACCCACGGTACTAAGTATTCTTATTTACAGAAGTACAAAAAGCCACTTTTCAAATACACAAGTCTTACCACATTCTCTGAAATTGCATTAAATGGAAAAGAGAAAAATTCATGTAGCCACAGTTGGGATGACACAGAAATACTAGTAGAGACAACATAAGAAGACAAGATGGAACAATGAGGGAACATTTTAGCGAACTGGTGAAACCAATTGGCTGACAACCAAAACCAGGACATGACACCACATTAAGATGCACTTATTCACTCTGGAATAAAGAGATCACACTCATCTGCATCTATTTTGAAAACATTAAGGGAGCCTGCAGAATGCTCAGAGCTCTATCAATCTTGAGGCTAATGAATGGTCAGGCAACACAATTTACTAAAACTAGAAACATTGACATCATTTACCACTAAGCCACAAAGATGAAGCTTCTACAAAGCAAACAGGTTGGGCAGAAAGGAGTAAAGCAGCTGAATATATAACCATAGGTCCATAATTATAGCCACGCAAAAAGAAGCTGCAATGCCAGAGAACTAGGGAGTAGAGACACAAAGGTGCAAATTCATCCACAAAGCTGAAGCTAACACATCCAACAAAAATGGATAGGATGGGGGTGAATGGTGGCTAAACATGTAAATCGAACTAGAAACACGCAGAAAAATGAAATACACAAACAAAAAGATGCAAAGATGAAGCTGAAAGATATAGGTACAGAATAGATACAAAAAGAGAGTAATCATACATATACGACAAAACCACAAAGCTGAAGCTTCCACATAGTAGGCAACGAGATCAGTCGGAATGAAAGAGAAAAGCATCTCACAATAATTCAATGAACCGCCACATACGTAGTATTAAATAGCCATAAATTATGATTACATCAACAATAACCTTGATTACAGCACAAAAAATCAACAAGCTTAAGGATGGAATCCCTTATTTTACAAATGTAATTTCCTTTTTAGGCAAAGCCCAAATATTTCAACCCAATGAGCACATATCCTGGGATTTTCTACTTGAGTTTTTCATTTGTTAACCAAAGAGCCCTTCTCTTTGTTTCATTTAGAGTTCATAACAATTGTATCTAGTTGTTTCAGGCAGGAAATCGACCAAGTGCAAACCAAACCATGGCAGGCAATGAAAAAGGAGGGACAACAATATCAAAACACAATCAAAACAATCGGCCAAAAAAACAACAAGCAATTATTATCAATTTGACCCTCGAATCCAATAATTCATCAAACTAACTCTAGAATGAAACCCTAGCCACGCACAAATCCCAAACAAACCAGAAACAAATAAACTCGCTCCCGGAGAGCGATCAGATCCCTTACCATAGCTCTCGAGAGTCTGATCATCCTTCAAGATCCGGCCTTTATAAATCAGCCTCTGCTGATCAGCTGGGATTTCGCAGTTCTGAGCCAATAAAACTTTGAAGGAGCCAACCGTGGAGTCCAGCGACGTCTGCACCGAAAACTTGGAGCCGTTGGAACACCTAATGTTCACGGTAGCCAACTCCTGCGTGGCCGCCGCTGCGCCACCGGTGGTCGCATCTCCCTCTCCTCCCATTTCAATCTCTAAAATATCGAATTGATCCAATACCGAAACTAAACCCTAACCCCAGGCCTTCCAAAATTACGCTGATTTGTATAAGTTTCCTTGATGAATTTCTGAAATTTGCTGTATAGAACTGCTCGGGGATGAAAGGGAAAAGAGAGATGGGAAATCAGAGAAGAAACCGCAGAGAGAAAGAGAGAGAGAAGAAAAGTGGGAAAACGAGGGGAGACAGAAAAAAGGGTTTGGTTTTGGGGCCGTTCAATGTTTATATCTCCAGCGGCGAGCTATATACCGAGAACAACTTTATTACCCTCATATTCACAAATCAGTCATCCGTTTTTTTTTTTGGGGTTAGATAAGAATTTAAGTTTAGATATATCTGAAACTCGAAAGTCGATTAAGTCGGCAAATGGGAGAACTGTCTAAAAGCAAAACGTACAAAATACATAACGGTGTAAACTCGAACAAACGCACTCTACAAAAACGAAATCAAGCAGACCTAAACCAAACTGGATTTGGCCGGAGACAAGCCCCACCCTGTGGGCAGCGAGGATGAAACTCCAGAGAAGCAGTGAACCCGAGAAGTGGAGACGTCACGATACACACTATTACGACCCCAACATATCCCGACTCCGACAGCTAGAACCAAAACAACGGAGAAGATCGTCAAGCCACGGCACTGCAGAGCCGCACACTACTTGAGTAAAGAGCACCCAGAAACCCTATAGGGATTTCGTCAACTCTAACGAAATTTATTACACGACCATAGGAGCGGGGTTTGATATCCTTGTGGGATTTTAATCAATAATCATATATAAACAAATATATATATATATATATATATTGATAAGGTAATAATTCGAGGACCAGACATACCTGGCTCCTCGAGAGGCCGATAAAGTCAGCAGACGGCGTACCGTCAAACACACAACGAAAATAAAACATGATGCAATACAAAAAGCGGTAATCAAATAGCACAAGTCGAACAAACGAGCCTAATCCAGAAAAGTCGAGGACAACGTAGACTAAACCCGGAGCCAAGCGTCACCAAACGATGACACCGCTGGCCAGCGGTACATAAGGAGTCCCTGTGGGCGATGAAAACGAATCTCCAAGGAAATTCCGGAACACGAAGTCGCCTCGATGCACACCGCCTCGACCCCAGCCAGACCCGACACCGAACGTCAGAGCCCCAACTCAGATAAGAACCGCTAAGAACGACTAGAAACGCAGCTCAGAACCACTCTAGTACAAATGCACCAAAGACCCGACGGGATTTTAAGCAAGCCATTTCAGGATTTTTATCAAGCCTTTTCGGGAAGAGGTATGCAACTTTTTTTTTAAATTTTCTTTTCTATCCCTTGGCGCACAAGCAAAAACAACCTTGCACGCCAACCAGGCATTGTGACAAGACTTCTCTTTTCTTTTCTTTTAAGTAGACCAAACTTGGCGTGCAAGGCCCAAGGGCTACCTTGCACGCCAAGGACAACAGAACCGAACCGAGGAAGGCAAGCAGGACACCGTCGCCGGTGGAGACAGAGATCGCTAAGAAGGCGACGATGATCACAAAGAGGGAGAAAGGAGTGTCTGGACAGGCATCGGACAGCAACCCTTCACAGCCCCACTCGGTTACATGGATCGGAGCACAAGAGCCCCACTCTGGGGGTTACGAACCAGTGATTGCAAAAGCCCCAAAACAAGGCTTGGTTTTTTGAAACCCTTGAGGGTGATTTGTAACTCTCGAATGAGGGTTAGATATCAATTTAGACAGAGCTTCTGCAGTCCACCCCCGAAGACGCACAGAACCACCAAGACCGACCACCATCTGAGGGGAGGAAGAAGACAGCCCCACGTACACCGCCTAACCCACAACCCGAAAAAGGAAGAAGAAAGAGGGAGAAGGCCGAAAACCCCAAAATCAAAAGAGATTTGTACCTGATAGCATGCATTTAGGTAGGCATAATAGGTTGCATTTAGCTTAGTTAAGATGTATTTCATGGATTGATTAAGTACAATTTGCATATTTGCTCTCTATGTTAGTGGAGTCGGAATCTACACACTTTTATTGATTATTTCAGGTAATCGTGGATCCAATGATGAGACAGGAGTCGTTAACGCATTAGATGAGAATGTGTAGTTGATCGGAGAAGCTTACATGAAGATCTCAAGAGGTTCTGAGAAGAAGAAGCAAACCTAAACGAAAAACAAGTCTGCAGAAGTTGTCGCCAGACATGCTGAACTTGTTTTGCACTTTCTGGAGGCCTCGGTTGTCCGATTGACTATTATGACCATGCGTTGGAAAGCTCTTTCAGAGAACTACAACTTTCCTGTTGACAAGAAGAGCGAATTCATGATAGATTTTCCGTGAAAAGCCCCTGGCTGCGGCCGCAGCAACCTTGCGGCGCCCGCGGTCAATCAATTTGCAAAGGGTTGGAGGAAACAGTGTGCGGCGGGCGCAGCACCTATGCTGCGCCCGTAGCATTGGTCGTCAGCGTTAATTCGCAGCGTTTTGATTAATGAAAACCCTAGAACTTATTTATTTCTTTCATGGCCGACTTTGATGTTTTAAAAGGCCAAGTTTTATGTTATTTTCAGAACTTCCATTCTATTCTCTCATTAGACGCTTTAGAGATTTTGAGCGATGTCTTCTATGAGGAACTAAACTCATCTATTCTGCCTGCAATTTGAAGCTTTATTCGGATTGATTGTGAGTTTCTAATTCTCGCTCCTTGTTTCCTATATTTGAATGCTTCAACTTCTTTGTGCTTGATTGTTTATTGTTTTGTTCTATCTTGTCTGGCCAACTTGTTAGATCAATTCAATTGCTAAGGTTTTGTAGATTCCTGGTTGTGAACCTTAACCTAAGTGGCAAACTTGTTCCTTTAGGGCTGGTTGAACTAATTGAATAAGTAGGAAGTTGAATGTGTTGTTAAATCCCTCTTTAGGGACTGCAAATACCTTGGCTAATCTCTGAACTTAAAGCTATCAATTGGGTTAAATCCTTCTTTAGGGACTGTTTGATTGATAAGGGTTGCTAGGACTGGTTGGACTAGTAACTATATTAGGTCAGGACAAGGGCATTCATAGGAAACTTAATAGGACGAGAAGAAGTTACAAGGATCACTTCAATCCAATAAAGTGGAAAATTGTAGGTAGAATTGCTTCTCCAAATTGTCTAAAAACCAAATTCCTTTGCTTTGCTTTCTTTACTTTGCTTTGATAAAAGGCGAGACTTTCCCACATAAAAACCCCCCAATCTGGTTACTTTGGTTGACACTTGAATCACACTTGAATAATAATTTCCCTGTGGGATCGACCTCTTACTTATTGCTATACTAGTTATAGGTTTGAGTTTACTTTGGCGGATCAACGACAGGATTTCCCCCCGTCAGTACCCAACACCAAGCACCCACGAGGCAAGCCGGGAACGAAGGCCGACGAGCCAGGAAACGCGGCGCCGGACCACCATCGAAAGCACAAACCGACGCGAGCGAAAGGATGAAGACGAACCCAAAGGTTGAAGATGAACCCAAGAAGGATGAAGCCTACCAAGATTTAAGATTAAGGGTAGAAAATTGAAGATCCCCAACCCAATTTAAGGAAAGAATAAAAAAAAATGGTGATTTACGGTGGAGGAGAAGACTAGATTGAGAGTTTCTCTCTCATGATAAGAGAGAAACTCTCGTTTTTCCATCTTTGGTTTTGTAACGTTATATATAAACAAATATGTAAACCAAAGAAACTGAGTCTATATATTTATTCGTATTTTGTTTTTTGATTAATTAATAATTCGAGCTCAGATATATCTGGAACTCGAGAGGCCAACAAGTCGACAAACGGGTGAACCGTCAAATATACAATAAAATAGAAAATATATGAAAAGAGAAAAAGGTGCAATCACCACGTAACATGCGATTTGAAATGAATGAAACTAAGCAAAACTAAAACCGTAACGTTGAGGACGCTACGAAGAATGAAGCCAAGCACCACCAGAGGAAAGCACCGCAGGTCAGCGTTACCAAGACTCTAACTCCCGTGGATAGTAAAGACGAAATTCCAATTATCAATCTCCCGGATACGGAGTAGCTCTTAGCACATTATACCACATTTTTTAATTAAGAAAATAGGTTAAAAAAAGAGCCAATTAATCTCAACCATTCATCCCATCTCAATTAACGGTCTAAATCTGCGTACAAGATACATCCTAAAGGTTGAGTACAAATGATCCATACTATAAATACAAGCATATTCTATAAGCATAATATATATATAAGCATATAATAAAGCTTATATATAAGCATATTATACTATACATAAGCATATTATATTAACCAATGACCTCTTGTCTTAGTGGTAGGAGTGAGGTGCTTCCTTGTGCCTCATTACCATGAGGTCAAGGGTTCAAATCTCACTAGAAGCAATTTGTGCTATAGTGGGTACTCATGCCTTGGTTTACCTTGGCATGGGTGAGCCTGTCTTGCGGCTTACCCAGCTCGAGTGTTTTGCATGCTAGTGCTCGGCCCGTGGAGGATTAGTCGATAACCTCGGGGCCTCCACGTCATTAAAAAAAAAGAGCATATTATATTATATAATAATGATTATCATAATTAAGTCTTGTCATATATATCCTCGTATATCCTCATATATTTTTATATACTTTTATTATTTGTATAATACTTTCGGGTTACACGGAAACATCCTCTCAACTTAGTTGAGAAAAAGGTGCGTACTCCTAGACATCTCCAGAACCTGTCAAGTGTGGGATATACTAGATTATTGTTGTTGTATATTATTTAATAAAACTTCAATAATATGTTTTGAGTTAAACTGATACTTTATTTATTTAAATTGAGATACTTAAATATGACTTTGGATTTTTTTTTTATCAGGAAAAAATTCGAGGTCAGACATATCTGAACCTCGAAGGCCGACAAGTCGGCAGACGGATATTCGTCTAACTGACCTGGGCAAACGCGGGCCGGCCCGCCTGGCCCGTCCCGCACCGCCCGCGAAATTGGACAGGCTTGGGTAGGGGGAAAAGCCCATGCGGGCCGCTAGACCCGACCCGCGCCCGCAGCGGGAACGGGATTGGGTAAGCCAATCCCAGTAATATATGTGTATATATATATGTAATAAATAATATTATCATTCTTTTAAAAATAGGTATTTATTTAAAAAAAACAGTAGGTATTTATTTTAAAAACATAAAAAAACAGTAGGTATTTCTTTTAAAAACATATAAAAATAGTAGGTATTTATTTAAAAAAAACAGTAGGCTTATGTAAATAATATGTATTCATTTTATATGTAACATATATATATATATATATATATATATATTAAAAATAGTAGGTAGTATATAAATAATATATGTAATATATATATATATATTTATATATATTAAAATTGATTATAATAGGCTTAGTATAATCTTAATAAGAAAAATTAATTAGGTTTGCGGGTACCCGCGGGCTACCCGCGCCCGCATTTGCGGACGGGTTTGGACACGACTTCCAACCCGTTAAGCGGGCTTAGCCTGGCCCGCGCCCGCAACAACGGGACAAAATCTTGAGTAAAGCTCGTCCCAAGCCCGACCCGTGCCCGCGTTTGCCTGGTCTAAGTAAACATAAAAATACAAACATGAAGCAAAATACAAGCAAGAACTCTACAATAGCAAAACTAGATACAACTACACCAAAGAAGATGAGGACGTAGACGAAGGACGAAGCCAAGCACTCCTCTGAAGCAGCACCGTAGGCCAGCGGCACATCAAGAGTTATATGTAGACAGTGAAGACGAACCTCCAAGGAAACATTCTTTCGGAGAAAGGAGACGCCTCGATACACACTGTCACGACCCCAGCCTATCCCGACTCTGACTGTCAGAACCTCATGAAACGGAGAAGAAAATCCAGACACGCCAAATGTACAGCCCCACACCACCTGAATAGAAAGCACCAAAAACCCAAACGGGATATACCAAACCCAACCGGGAATTATAAATTTTATTTTTATAATTTCTTAATTCTATGGGGCTCTTCGAAGAGAAATTTAGGCTCACCGAAAAGAGGTTTTGACAGATATTTATATTTATATAAATAGATATATAAAAATATAAATATATTTATCTATATAAATATAAATATATATTCAATATTAATTTTCCGGGCCTGCTTTGGATTATTTGTGTAAATGAGTTGAAATATTTTTACCTTTTATTAATTTGAAGATCCAACCCAAAATTAGCCCAACTCTAGGACTAATCTGGTTTTCGGCCCGACCTATATCCGATTCAATTGGGTCTTAGTTCATTTTCTTCCTCCTCTTGTGCGCGCGACGTTTGAGCCCCGTTCATGGAGATTTCATCTTTTCAACCTCCGTTCAACTCAAGATTTAATTTAAATTAATCTAAACATATTTACAAACTTAATGATCAAATTAATTTGGTCTTTCATTCCTATCATCCACATCAGATCCTCATCAACCTTATCCATGCGACCTCCTTGATCGGCAAGGAACGCCAAATTGAATGCGCGCATTCATATAGTCATTGATTTGGAGAATAAAGATGTAATCAATTGGAAGGTTCAAATCTGATCTACCTCCATTTTGTCAAAAGCGGTTCAAAAATATCAATCCTTTAGAATCTCGTTGTATGCAATTGATCTATAAAACACATAACCTTTCCCCCTCTTCACGGTACCCCTTTTGACTTCCATTAAAGTCGCTAGTGCTCGGAACTCCACCCTGTCATCCCCAACCACATCAATTGCAACAACTTCCAACCCTACGTTCTCCCTTGTTTTTTGGCAGAATTTCATATTCTTTATACCAAATTATAGATATATAAACCTACTTTTCCTTATCTTTAGTTTCATTTTATTCCAATCTTGCATTAGGAATTTATGGATGCTCAAGTGCAGTTGCGTCTGAGATTATATAAAACCGCCGACAGATTCTTACGGAATGTCCTTAGGAGGTTGTAATAGTTTGTTTCTATCCATTGAGCAGTTGGAGGTAAGTTGAGAATACTTTATTTTGGTGTTTCTAAACAACATCGAATCAAGGTCGAACTTACCTAGTTGTACATGTGTATGCAATATAGTTTTGTCGAGATGTTATAACATGTCCATTTCACATTAAATTTGCCCAGTGTCGGATCGAGTTTCGATATTTGTTGCGATCGTTATCAAACCTAACATGACATATTCATGTTCAATCGATAAGTTGAAACAAACCTGCTGATTTGTGGATCTTGAACTATATATATCGCTTCGGGGTCGAGCTTACCTAATCGAACGTACGTGTCTGTGATTCCAACTAGATTCCATTGTTTCTGAAATCTAAGTAAGTTGTGTGCGACTATGCGTTAATGTTGTTAGTGTTATACCTTGTTTTGTTCGTGAAAGATGATCGACACCGAAATCCAACAAGACGTATAAGGCAAGTGACATTTCGAGCATTTTCACTCACCTTGCATCTTTCATGTCTCGTTGTCTTTTCATTGAAATGCATGCCAAATCAATTAAAAATAAATTATAAACCACTTGCTTTGTGTAATTTATTGATCCGTTATTTTGGACTTGACATGTAATTGGTTAATGTTATTAATTGGTCTTATTATTAAGAATAACGAAGATAACCACTTTATAAAATGCATCATTTATCATTCATCCTTTCATGCAAAATAATTAAGTATGGAGCATATTATTTTTGGTGTATTAATGCATACTATATGGTATTGACATCCATTTTATTTTTATTAAGATGAATTATTTTATTATATGTTAGGATGTTTGTGAGATGTGGAACTCAATTGCATTTGGAGTAAATAAAATATAGGGTAGATACGGGGTCCAACCCAATAGGAATTGGGCATGCGTCTCAACTCTAGTGTATCTATTGAGTTGAGTTTGGACTGTGTGGTTTAAAACCATGATGTGTATTAACCCGAAACAGTTTCATGAAACTAACATTCTTGAGATAAAATATTCGAGATGGAATATGGCTACGAAAAAAGGTCGGACGTCCCATCCAGACTCGACCGGTGTAATATAGTAAGCACTATATTAAAAATTATCTAAGTTGTGTGTGATATTTGTTACATGTGTTAAACTATAGAAGTGATACAACTTGAGAAAGAGTGAAGTATAATTTATAGTGACCACAAATACATTTTGAAGCTATATGGTATCCCATCTGTAATCGAGGAATGATTCCTAAGGGTGTTCGTCACCCACTTATCTTATTCAATCATTCGGTGTTATTCGTGTCATCAAATATTAAGTATTAACCCACCTAAAATAATTTGATAATGAATTTCAGTTTGAAATCATACTATTAAAGGTCAATAATTATAAATCTAAAGTAGTCTTGGTCTCCAATTTGCAAGTTGAGGTCAAGTCTCCAAATCGATTTTGAAGAAGATTAAGAAGACATTTTTATTCTCAAATTTTGAATATTTAAGTTCTTAGAAAATATTGTATATGTGTTTTATTTTAAGTGTTTATTTTTACAAGGCTTCTGTTGTAATGTTTTAATGAATCGAATATTAATGTAATTTGAATCCTAAGTTTAATAAAAAAACACGTTTTCTGTTCAGCGCAGGGTATGTTTACCGTTTAACACATAAACCATGGTCGCACCGACCACCGTCCCTACGTTGTTGAGGTCAAGTCTCCAAATCCATTTAGCGCAGGGTATTTTTACCGTTTATTATTTTTACCGTTTAACGCAGGGTATTTTTACCGTTTAACGCAGGGTATTTTTACCGTTTATTATTTTTACCATTTAACGCATAATCCTAAGTTGAGGTCAAGTCTCCAAATTGATTTTGTGCCTTGACTGTCTTTCTTCGTCATTGTTATCTTCTCGTACAAATTTCATGTTGTTTTTGCTAATTAGTTATGTAAATTTGCGAATTTAGACAGATCTCCTGTTGTATTTCTTCGCTTGCTCCGCCGAAATGGAATTCGAATTCGTTAATTTAATGGGATTACAGTTCAGTATTTGTTATGTAAATTTGCAAATTCCAACAGATCTCATGTAGTCCTGTTGTATTTCTTCCCTTGCTCCGCCGCGAAATGGAATTCGAATTCATTAATTTAATGGATTACATAGTTCTGTATTTGATGCCTTGATTAGTTGATGTTATCTTTGTCGAATTCGATCGTATTCGAACGATTGACAATCTTGTGTGTACTGTTAGCGACAAATTGGGGTAATTAGTTGGGTTTTTTGGGGGGGGGGGGCTGAATGCTGTGTAAGGGAGAAGCCAGAGGGTGGGGTGAGGGTGGGGATGAGGGTGTGGGGTGTAATTTTTTACAATTAAAAGGGTATTTATGTCCGGTTCTAAAATGTGTTTTTACCTGTTATAAAAAGTAAACCCCCTAAAAAATTGTATTTTAAGTCTTCTACTATTTGTATTTCATTTTGTTATCATCTTGTTTATGGGAGGATTGATCTTCCTTGTTTTGGCCAGTATTTTGCTTGGTCGTTTGGCTTCGAGTCGCTGCCTTGGTGTGGTTGCGTTTAGTTCCAGGTTGGGTTGCAGAATCGGGCGTCCTGTATGATCGAGAGGATCGTGGATGTGTTCGTGGTCTTTAAAGATTCCGCATTTAGGTGGGGGCAACGTCGGTGGTCCGCAAATTCTCAGGATTTGCCCTTTTTGGTGGTGGGTTACTGGTCTCCGCCTTCTTGTCTCGGCGTCGAGACGTCGTGTGAGTCGTCGCACTCGCCCTTGTTCTCGGCATTCGTGGCTCGTCTTGGATCTTCATCGACTCCTCCGCTGTCCGACATCATTTATGGGTTATTGGGGGGTTTTTCTTTCTTCCTTGTTGATTTGTGTTGCTTATGGTTGTATGTTGACGGTTAGTCCGTTTGCCGATTCGTCGGCCTCTCGAGTTTCATGCTTGTCTGATCTCGACTTTTTACCTAATAAAAAAAATCTTGTTTATGGGAGGATGATCATGAAATATCCTTATAAGCCTAAGGAGGTTACGGAGATCATACCTTAAAGTCCGAGTGATAATTGGCACTATAAAATTCTCTCGTTCATAGAAAGGGGTGTTACAAGGAACTTCATGGTGGGTAGGAGACGCGATTGGATCGACTTTAGCATGTCTTTTCATTCATAGATTGATGGCCAGCCAGAGAGCACCATTAAGACTCTTGAGGATATGCTACGAGCTTGTGTGATGTGAAATATCCTCGTATTTTCGTTTATTTAATTTTAGAATTTAGTTAAATAAAGGTCGGAATTATTTCCTAGTTCTATTATTTTTAAGGTGTCAAGTTCGTAAGATAGTTACTTCACATTTTATAATGAAATAATCAAACCTAGAAAAAGCAACCATTGCAATTGAGAAGGTAAGTAGAACGACAAGAGAAAGAGGTACGCATACTCACAAGTAGAAGACGAAGAATCCAAAGCCAGAGGTGGGGGTTTTGAAAGATGGAAGTACCGGGGATGAACATAAGAGAATCCAAAGCCAGCGGGAAGAGCCATGGATGTTGTGGTTGGGGGGGGGGTTGCTTTTCAGAGAATCCACAAGGCGAGAGGAAATCAAAATTGATTTGTGTTTCTTTTAGGCTTTAGCGAAAAGGGAGACCTAGGCAGTGGAGAGTTTCATTCATACTTTTATCAGGGAGGTCAAAAATTAAAAGAAAAGCAATTAGAAGAAGAGGGAGAAAGAAACTCACAGCAAAACCCAATTGTCGTCGAGCAACGCCGATTCCTGAGTAGGGCTGAGGTAGGGGTTGGAGGCCTCCAGCGAATTGACCAAATCGGAAACTTCAGTCCTCACCTTAGGCGAAGCCCGGAACCCTAACTCTGTGCTGTAGGCGAAATCAACCAAACACCTCTTCAAATCCAAATTGAGGTCGTCGCCACCAGCGGCGCTGATATCCGGCTGAGGGGTGCCATTTCCGGTGTCGAATTCGGCGCCCCATTCATTCTTCTCAATGGCCAGGTCGGCATCGGGGAATCGCGTGGGGGCGTAAACGGGTTCAGGGTCGGATTTGTCGCCCCATTCGTCGGTGATGGGAGGCGGGTCATTAGAGGAGCGGGAGACGGGGAAGGCTATGGAAGGTTTGGAGGGGGGAGAGAGGATAGAGGAGGGAGGCGGGAAGACAGGGAATCTGGATTTGGAGGAGAGTAAGGTAGTGGTGGAAGGAGGAGACGAGTAGAATGCCGCCTTCTTCCTTTGTGACGGAGTTAACTAACACCGTTAAAACACTGTTCATTCTAGAGTTCACCATTTTATAACAGTATATAGATATATGTGTGAGTGATAATATATATGTGTGAATGCAAAAGGCTTCCAAAGCCATGACATCATTCCCACATCGATAGTGAAATGGCAAGCAAGGAGCTTTCAAAGCCATGACATCACATTTGCAATCCCACGTCGATAGTGAGTAGGAAAACAAGGAGGAGGCCATCCTTATAAATAAAGGTTCAAGGCAAACATTAAAAGGATCAGTTCGGAGTGTTGGGATCGGCTAAAGCCGGTCCCGATCAAGCTTTTTGGTCTTTCTCAGAGCGGAATTTGCACCGACTTGCGGGCATCGAACCATGAAGAGCCGATAATCGATCAAGGGCATACTGTACGGACATCGAAAATCTTCACCCATGAGATCCTGGGGTAATGTGAGATTGTAATGAAGACATTAGAGGGTATGGGTAAGTTTGAGCTGAAGAGGGATGATGAACATTTAAGTTATCTTGAAAATTTGGAAAGTTTGGATCATGTGTGTAATTTTAAGGAGAGGAAAAATATTGAAGATTTAAGTTTAGAGATTCATCAATGTTTGACAAAAAATCCTGGAAATTGTAAGGATGTTGTGGATCTTTTGGATCCATCTCAAAGATGAAGAGTGATGTAATGAAGGAGATGGAGATGGTGGAGATAAGGACTACTCCGCATATATTTTGTCCGAAAATAGAGCCCAAAATTTTTAACAAAATCAAAATGTTTCTAGTTTGGTGTATTTGGATGCATACATGTGTCATATTATTTTGAATCATACTATGCATGCTCACATGATGGCAAAACTCTCTTCCGTGTGGTCCCACAAATTGCTGGAAAAATGTGAACAATGACATTTTTAGCATTTCTTGTTCGGTTTCTATGGTAGAAAAGGTCACTATCATTTCTTGTTTTTTCTCTCTCCACCCTATATTATTAAATTAATTTGTCACTTAAAAACCCTCTTAAAAACACCCATTGCAGGTGCTCTAAGGTTTGTAAATGAATATTAGGATTAAAACTGAAAGCAGCCTTGGATGAATCACCTGTGGGCAAAATCAATCAACTGAACTCAATTACCTTGCTCAATCTCTGCTTATTAACAAACAAATTTCAGTTAGCAATTTGAACAATTTCAATTTCAATTTTAATTCGAAGTCGAATCTATTTCTCACAAAATCAATTAATCCCGCCTTTGTTACCGGTGAGGTAGTTATCAACGTCGAAGACCGGATTCCCTCTGCCTTCGAACACGACAACGAGGGCGAGACAACGACAAGGGCGAACTGACAACAGTAATGAATGACAAGTTTCAAGGCGAAAGCGAGATGGCAGCGAGGGCAAGATGAGGTAAGAGGACATATATGTACATACGACAGTTGTGGTGGCTCCGGGCGACTGCAATCGGCGAGATTGAACAACCAACACCCACAACGAGAGTGGAATGCGAAGGCGAGAGCGAGATGAGGGCGAGGACAAGATGGATGACAATTTGGAAATACACCCCTCCCCCCCCCCCCCCCCCCCCCCCCCAACCAAGAAAAAAACTCCACCTCTCGAAGCTTAGGGACTCAAGTTTTCAATTTCAGGGGAAAAAACATCCAACTACACCTCATGACCCGCCTTTCACACCTCCCACCAAACTCCATGAAAGAGAACTTTTTTTTTAACCCCCCAAAGCTAATAACCCCCACTTCCACCTTACACCAAACACATCCTAAAACTATGATTCCAACGGATAAGAAATCCCTAACGAAGTACATTAAGGGCTTGTTTGGTATCCATTCCCGGGAATCAAAACTGGGAATCTGAATGGATGATTCCCAATTTAAGTGTTTGGTATGATTAAAACTTGAAATCGTAATGATTTCCAGAAATCATCCATTCCCAATTTTGTAGCCTATTTCATTCCCATCAAAATACTAGGTAATCTTCCATTCCCAATTTTGTAGCATCATCATCATCATCATCATCATCATTATTAATAATTATGTTATATTATATTATATTGAATTATATTATATTATATTATATTATATTATATTTATACTTATATTATCATTATTATCAATAATTTATTATTTAATATATATTATATTATATTTTTATTAATAATAATAATATATTTCTATTAATATTATTATTTTTATTAGTATTTTATTATATTTATAATTATATTATTATCATTATCAATACTTTATTATTTAATATATATTTTATTAAAATTTTATTTTAAATACTAATTATATATTTCTATTAATATTATTATTTTTATCAATATTTTATTATTATGTATACATATATTAGTTTTATATTATTATGATGTTATATTATACTTATATTATTATTATCAATATTTTATAATTTAATATATATATTTTTAATAATAATAATATATTTCGATTAATATTATTTTTTATTAGTATTTTATTATATTTATACTTGTATTTTTATTATTATCAATACTTTAATATTTAATATATATTATATTATATTTTTATTTTTAATAATACTAATAATAATATATTTCTATTAATTTGATCACTATTTTAATTATTTATTATTATTATTATTATTTTAGAAATTGTTCATTCTAACAGCATACCAAACAACGAGCTCCAGTAATGAGTTATTACCATTTTTTGATTCTATTCCGGTTCTAATTTCCATTCCGATTCCAACACTCATACCAAACGGGGCCTAAGAGCTTTTGATTTTTTCACAAGGTATTTAAGGTTTTTTTTGGATACTAAATTTTGCATAGAATGTGTGAAAAATATAAAAACCCAGCAGAGTTGAAGTTGTTTTTGTTTGGACGTGCTTTGCCACTTTGTAATATGCTTATTTGGTACCAATCAGCACGTCAGCTACCAGCCAGCCCAACAGAAAATAAATAAATATATATACAGTAGAAATTAATTAAATTTCATTATCATCTCTAGTCGGGTCGGATCCCCCGCCTGGAGTCGGGTCTCTCTCTTCCGTCTCCTTCCATCTTTGTCTCTCTCGCCGTTCTACGACGACGACGACCACCACCACCGCCTTCTAGAGCTCTGCCGAAAAATCTACCAACTCAAACTAGACTCTCCACTGTTGTTCGATCTTTGAATTCCCCCCCCCCCCCCTCTCTCTCTCTCTCTCTCCAAGTCTTGGAACACTTGAACTACCTAAAATTGGTAAGTCACAGCTCAACTTCCAATCTAGTTTGAAGATTTTAGGATCAAATTGTTCATCACTTATGTAAGCTTATCGTCTGGTTTGAACTTTCTAGTAATAGGTAGGGTTTTTAGGATTGATGTGTGTTCAGTTGACTGATTGATCGTTCGCTTTTGTGCTTGGTGGGGCTATGTCGGATTCGAACCGCGCGGAACATTTGGTACAGCGAAATTGGCGTGTTTATTGATCAATTATTCAACTGTGCTGGTTGATATCCTTGAAAGTGAAATGGTTGTTGATCAGATAGAATGAGGGGATTTGAGAAGCAACGATCTTTGTGATGAGGACGAGCATTTATTTCAATCTTCTTAGCTCGGATTACACGGCTCCTACATGGGCTGTGATTATAGCTGGCGCCTTCGTCATTTTGACTCTTGGCCTTTCTCTTTACCTTCTCTTTGAGCATTTATCAGCATACAAGAACCCTGAGGTTCGGCTTCCAACTACTTTTACCTTCTCTATTTATGGTTGATATTCGATTTATGAAATCTTATCGATTGAGATTTGTCCTTGTTGTGCGTCTCTGCAGGAGCAAAAGTTTTTAATTGGTGTGATCCTGATGGTTCCTTGTTACTCTATTGAATCAGTAAGTTTATGTATTCCCCATTGAAGCATCAGGAGAATAGTTTTTCTAATACATAGACGTTTGGAGAATTAATTTGAAATGTATCAACTTGATTAGTTTGGTTCAACCATTTTTCTCAAGGTAAATCCTTCATGTTTCAGCCATGGTTCAACCATTTTGAAGCATCAGGAGAAGAATTAATTTGAAATGTATCAACTTGATTATTGTGATTAATGATCTCCATGTAGTATGCCACTCTGCTTATACTTTTATCTTTGTGCAGTTTATTTCATTGATTCATCCAGCAATCAGTGTTGATATTGAAATCTTACGTGATTGCTATGAATCTTTTGCCATGTATTGCTTTGGGAGATACCTTGTTGCGTGCTTAGGTAAGTTGTCCATGAACCTTTGGGTTTTGTATTTGAAGTTATATTTGTCTATAAAATTGCAGCTTTTAGTTACTCTTATGCTGCATAACAAAAAGAAGTTTTGAAAGAGCTTCTATGATTTCCACATAGTGCTTTCCATGTTAGTCAAAATATTAAATTTGTTAAGGAGGATAAATAGTTCTATTGTCCATATCAACTGTTAGGCTATGATATTTTGAGTTTCTTTGCTATAGCTGGTTAATATCAGGCAGTATTTGCCGGGTGTTGGTTGGCATACTAATATAAAATTTAGCTTTCCATATATATTAAAGCATTTTTCGGATCAACCTCTATGTGCACATGGATTCCATAATTGGGGCCTATTAATGCTTTCTTTCAGATAATTAAGTAGTCTTAAGACATGGCTGACTTGCCTGTTCAGTAAAATTAGGATGTCATTAGAAATTTGAGGAAGATGATTTGGTTAAGTTAGGCAAATAGCTTTTTTTTTTCAGTTGGGGGCTGGCTTCGTGTGGATTTAATTCTGTAAGTATCTGATAGGAACCAATAGGAGCAAGGATCTCACTCCTATGAAATAGATATCTGAATGCAAGTATCTTGCAATTCAGCCGATTTGTGAAGAATCTTCAATTTGTATTCAATTCAGTATTCAAATCTCAATACAATATTTCAACTTCCCCCTTTTTTATAATTGAAAGCAAATATCTAACTCCTAATCCTAATAAATGAAATTCTGGAAAATGGAAGAGAACATGGAGAAAGTGCAGGAAATGGGAAAGTGCCTAAAAACTGGGAAATGGGAAACTAACTAGATTATGAAGAAAAATAAGATAACACTCCCCAATCATATTTAGGTTAGGTTTGTATCAGAATCCAACATATGATGAGTGATAAATTCCCCAATCATCTATAGGATAGCATTTCTTCTCCAATTTGGCATGTTGTATAAAAACTATTTTCCCTTAATTACGGATCAGTCTGTAATTGTTGCGAGTCCATTGCTTCTTCATTGACGTCGATGTATTCATAATCTTTTAGATTTTCAGTTGTTATATTCACATGTTACATTTACGTGGGACTACTAACCTGTATGGCTGTATATCATATTTTTATGTTCCCATGTGTTGAATTCAAGTTATTTATTCATACTTATAACCATATTATCTTTCCTTAATTCCCCTAGGTGGCGAGGAAAGGACTATTGAGTTCATGGAGAGGCAAGGGCGTCTTGCTTCAAAGACTCCACTGTTGGAGAGCAGTTCCGAAAAAGGAGTTGTAAAGCATCCTTTTCCAATGAATTTATTTTTGAAACCCTGGAAACTTGGTCAGTGGCTGTACCAAGTTATCAAGATTGGAATTATTCAATATGTATGTTCTTAAGATACATTCACTTAATCTCGCTTCACTACTTTGTTACCTTCATTTGAGCAAATAAAATGTCATTCTCCTGCAGATGCTTATCAAAACATTGACTGCGATTTTAGCTGTCATACTTCAAGCTTATGGTTTGTATTGTGAAGGGGATTTTAAATTGACTTGTGGGTAAGTCTCCCTGATTTTTGTTTTAAGGATCTCCATATGGTTAAATTCATTCTTGTGCATGTAAGCTCAAGTTCTCCAATGACTGGCTTTGTTGCATTTGCATGACTTATTTGTACTTCTCATATTTCTGTAGGTATCCTTACATGGCAGTGGTCCTAAATTTCAGCCAGTCCTGGGCATTGTATTGTCTGGTGCAGTTTTATACTGTTACGAAGGATGAACTGGAACATATAAAGCCACTTGCCAAATTTGTGACTTTCAAATCTATTGTGTTTCTTACATGGTGGCAAGGCGTGGCAATTGCTATTCTCTATGATGTTGGACTGTTCAAGAGTCCTCTTGCTCTAGCTTTGCAGTTTAAATCTAGTGTTCAGGACTTCATCATATGCATAGAGGTAATTATATACTTCTTAGCTTGAGTTATTCATTTGATTGTTTCTTCTGAGATTTCAGACGAGTTAATACATTGATGAAATGGCTAATAATCATGAACATCTTGAAGCTTTGCAACTATTGTTTCCTCAAACATGCATGCTTGTTCTCTCCAAACAAAAACATGCATGCTTGTTCAACATGATATATATGTAGCATTGGTTTAGGGCCTTAGGCAACTTAAATTAGAAAGAGGATTGATGTTGAAGTTGATACATGTCAAAATATTGAAAGGGGATCCTTTACTGGCTCATCAATAATATAATGTGTTTCCCTTTGTTGGTGTTGTCAAGTTTTTGTCATCATTAATCAAAACCTGTTTTGTAACTAGTTGCCAGTGCCACTACAACTTGCTCATTTTCTTTCTCGAGGCTCATGAATACATATGATTCTGGCTCTTTTCTTCCTTTGAAAAAGATTACAATAAGAAGATGATTTGATATGGGATGAGCCACTATATTGCATCAGTTTTCTATAACCTTGTACTGATCTAAGCAGTTTATCATGCTAAGCAGCAATTATCTGACTGCACTTGAAGCTAAATGTTACACTGTACCCCATTTGTGCTTTGAGTGGGCACATAAATCTCTTTCACTACCAAGCCTGTATAGTAGCTGCCTCTTTGACATTTCTGGTATGAAAGTTGTTGCTGTCAGCAATAATAGGTCTTTTATCCAATTCTACAGATGGGAATTGCTTCAATTGTTCACCTGTATGTGTTTCCTTCGGAGCCCTATGAGCTAATGGGAGATCGCTTCCCTGGGTCTGTAGCTGTTCTTGGAGATTATGCAGCAGCTGACTATCCAATTGATCCTGATGAGATTAGGGACAGTGAGCGGCCAACAAAGCTTCGGCTTCCTCAGCCTGATGTGGATGTCAAGAGCAATATGACCCTAGGGGAAAGTGTTCGTGATGTCGTTCTAGGTGCCGGTGGATATGTATGTGGTTCTTCAATTCTTTTTATGTTTAAGTTAATGCCCTAAATTCCTGCAGATTTAGTCTTCTGATAAAGATATAGAAGTATCTCATGTCTTCCAAAAAAAAAAGGTTTCTTCCAGATTTTATGTGACATCTGAAAACTGTTTTGCAGCTTTTATCTTGTGATTATGTTTCTAGACACTACTGTTTGTCTTTGCTTCCACCCGGTCATGTTTTTGGGTTGGATTACGTTTTAATAGGCCTGGAGGTTCCTCGTGGAAATTAGTGGTTGAATTTATTATTTGATATCAACATTTTTGTAGGGTGTAATGCCCCTGCACTGATCCTGCTTCTTTGCCCCTTGCTTTCAGATTGTAAAAGACGTTAGGTTTGCAGTCACTCAAGCAGTTGAGCCAATGGAGAAGGGGTTTACCAAGTTCAACCAGAAATTGCACAAGATCTCTGAGAACATCAAGCCGGATAAAAATAAGAGGAGAACGAAGGATGATAGTTGCATTTCCAGTACGCCGCCTCGCAGGGTGATTCGTGGAATAGACGATCCGCTCTTGAATGGAAGCATGAGTGACAGTGGGGCATCAAGAGGAAGAAGACACCACCGAAAATCAGGGTACACAAGCGGTGGTGGTGACAGTGGTGGTGAAAGTAGTAGTGATCAAAGCTATGGTGGTTATCAAGTCCATGGGCGTAGGTGGCTTACGAAGGATTAAGTCCAAATGGGGGAAATATGCAGTTAGAATCAGATGATGCAAATCTTAAGCTTGATGTGTGATCAAGTATCCACATTAAGCGTCAGTTTTAACAGATTTTTGCGGTTGAGAGCATTGCCAAGCAAATGATGACCACTTGCCAGAGTCTAAAAGTTGTATGTTGCCAATATGCTCGTAAATCATTGAAACAAGGTGCTACAGGTTGCAGAGGTGCCATCACAGTGCTCTTTCTAATCCCTTAATGAGCTAGGGTTCTTCATCATGCCTAATTCATGTCATTCGGATCCATATACTTATGTTACGATAGCAAGTATTATGGATTTTTTGTTGTAACATGTATAGAACTCCTCCAGCTGCAGCTCAGGGTCTTGCTATTTTTATAGTCCTGAGTGACTCATTTGATGTTTGAGAAACCCTGCTATTCTGAATCAATGGCTTGTTTGTACTAGAGAATTGGTTGGAATGAATTTATGCCATAATTCACATTGCCCTCCCAGTCCCTGGGCATGAGAGGTTAACTGGCCTGAACCAAGTCCTTGAACTTCGCCACTAACTAAACTCATTCATAGCTCTAGGTTCAATGTTAAGTATCCAATGGCCATAAAGTTTGAAATTGCACCATCCAAATTGTGCATATCTGAACACTGGTTTGGTATGGTGATAACAGCATTTGTCCGAAGGCAAACTTGAAAATTTCTCATTTCTTTCTTACATAAAAAACACTTGTCTTAATACATCACCACGTTGAGGTCAAGGTGCATCTAGCACTAGATCCAAACCTAACATTGCAACAATAGTAGGAAGCTGAAGCAAAAGTCCTCTTTGACTTGGATTGACAGAGTGACTTTACCTACGAACTGGTGGCGCCATGCCCCTCCCTGGTCCACCCGGACCACCACGCCCTGCACCCTGAGTCTACAGAAGAGAAACATAAGTAAACAAGAAAGAAAAAAAGGCAAGGAGAAGGGATTTAGATAGTTGACAATAACAGTTTTCACAAAGAGGAATGAATATGAAAGAATCAGATATAAAACAAGGCTTACTTTTGCCCGCATTGCAACAGCACGACCACGACCAACTCCAAGTGCAGTACTCTTACCCTGCAATAATTTCATTAGTCGAAACAAGCAAAGAATAAATGCTATGATAATGCATGATAAATGACGAAACATGAGAAGTACCTTGATTCTAGCATCAAGACGTTTGAACATGGGAGCGTTCTTCAGCATATCAGGAATGATCATAAACCTAGCAGAAAAAAAATCCAAATTAAACATGGACACAAATTGCGATAGTTAATCAGATTGGCCTGTTGAATGATGCTTATCTAACCTGACTCTGCTGCCTCTGATGAAAACATGCTCAAGTTGCGAGACTTTCCCATCCTGTAGATAAAAAAAACAGCATCATTTTGATGTTCAGTATGTGTTTCCCTAGACAAAATCACTTATCAGACATGGAGAACAAGACAAATAAATTTCAAGGCCTAAACTAGGTATAGATCTTATCTAAAAACATGAACACACAACCTTTCAATCTGTAACATACAAAGATAGAGATATAATGCTATATAGAAATTAAGAAACACATTAACAGGGGAGAGATAGGACAGAATGAACCATGATCTATGCCAGCGTTTTCCCAAATTACACACTAATAAGTGTAATTATAAAGTTACAAATCAGTTTTTAATCATAGAATCCTCATCTATAGAAAAAAATGACAATCTGAATGTGTCAAATATGGGGGGAAAAAACAAAAACAAAAGATAGCTCTACAAGACTATTGAGTATATGCCCATGTATCTGTCGCTATTAGGGCATCAAAAGAAGATTAATTTCACCAAGCATCTGCTGCTCTGTGATTACAGTTTCTTGGCTCTTTTATAAAATTTCACCTTAACTATATAAGCAAGTTGCTCCACTAAAGCCATTGGGAACGTGCACTAACGGAAACCAGAGAAGTAACAGATCTTGGGTAAAGCTAACAACGAAAAGAGTTTACATAACCCTATAAAAGGGAAACGAATGATCTCCAATTTGAAAGAAGATTAGGAACAACATCATTGTCAATGATAAAAGACAACATCGTTGAAGGAAAGACCGAATCTGGAAGCGCTGGTCACAGAAACAGGAAATAGAAGCCTAAAAGCAAACCGAACACTGAGATTTCTAGCAGCATAATCGCTACCGTCACAAATTCAAGTACCCTACAAAGTTTACTGCAAAATTGGCAAGGTTTTTCAATCTGCTTAACGAGATGTAGATAAACATTAGACAAATATCCCCTTCATTTTCGATCCAAAGAACTTAACCTCCACTAGTTCCGATTAGTTTTTAAAATAATAAAAATCACAATGAAACCTAAATTTCAATTCAAATCAAATCAAATCCCGAAGAGACCTCAAAGGCGCGCACATTCTTCATACACCTCAACGAGATATAACTTCACAACAGTGTCCAAAATAACCAAATCTTTAGAGATTGAGGCGAAAAATAAAGAACAAACTAACACTCTGAAACCCTAGGGAACGAATGGAAGAGAAAGAGTAACGAAGGGGGGACCTTAGAAGTGTAGGTGATGTTCTCGAGTTGGCAGTTCCAGTTGTCTTCGCACTCAAGCATGGATCCTCTGTATAGTTCACCGCTCTTGAGCTCCACCGTAACGACGTGGCCGGCGGCTTCGTGCATCAGCTTCACCGGAATACCCAAGCTTCGACTCATCTTTTCGCTGTCTTCTTCTACTTCTGAGGACCGGGACGACGACGAATGTGTGTTCTCTCTGAACTCGGAGAAACCCTAAACCCCTTTCCCTCGCTTGCGAAAAGGCCCTGAATCGCTAAAATTCCAAAATCTATCATCCTACCCTAATTTATAGGCCCAACATTCACCACCGGGTTTGTGGGCTTTGTTTTTTTGTTTTTGTAATTTTTTTTAAAAGCAAGTTTGGGTACGGTGAGTCTCTAACGTCCCTACGGATAAGAGCAAGAAGTTCGGGGTGAGCAGCCAAAGGTGGCACATCCGAGGAGAACTGAAGTCTGATAAGTTTATCAGCTGTCTGATTGACTTTTATGAAGACATAAGAGTATTCAACTCTATCAAATGATCGCATCAATAGGAGCATCTATAATCAGCATCTATATGTAACACCCTCGTCCCATATCGCATATCATAAGGATGTTGGGACTTGGGAGTATTTTATTAGTTATTCAAGCCCTACTCATGTCACAAGAGCTCTTCTTTTTCAGGCTCCAAGTGAGGACAATGGATCTGAGAGTGCTAGATAATATGGGTTGACGCCTCTTAAGACCTCGTGCCTTACACTATATCTCGGCAAGTCCAGATGTTGTTCAAGACATTGACCACGATCAAGTTGTCAACCTTCAACTTGGAGGCGTGAAATCCCTAGGCTCTTTGTCGCGACAATAACTAGAAGAAGACCTAGAGCTTCGGCACAAAGAGAGATGTTCGAACTGCACAACTCGGCATCATAGGAGACAAGACCCCCAACATGATCTTTAATAATCCATCCACCAACCGCAACTCCAGGTTGGGGACAAGAGTCGTCGAAGTTGAGTTTAAAGCAACCCTCACAGGGGGTTTTCCATCTTAGATTTTTCCTCTTTTTTTTAGCAGAGCATTTCCTTTCTTCATGTCTATGTTTTTTTTTCTTGTTATTTTTCAATTTTGCAATTGTTAGCTAATCTATATCTCCTAATATACTTGTTCATCTTTTCTATTTTTTTTTTAATTTCTCATTGTCCAGCAACTCCACCAACACACCATCAGGGTTATCTTTTGATCGTTTGTTAGCTTCTCTAGAAGTTATCTCTATCATATCCCTATTTATAGTGCCAATGCTTCAAATGATAGTTTCTATAGTCATATTTATTTTCCCAATTACTATTAGTATTTGATAATGCATATTTTGTATAAGCATTCCAAGTAGTTTTAGGGTCGTTTTAGGTTGTATTTCATATGTTTTTATAGTTAATTCGCAACTTGATCTTTTGGTATTCAAAGTGCGGAATCTATTGCATTTATGGTTAAATATGCAGATTATAGATCCGAACTCGAATGGTGGAGAAATCATGAAGCAAATGGAGCTAAAGAAAGCTAGGACAAGATAAGCCGAGGAGCAAAGGAGTAAGGAATCAAGGTCTAAGAATTGAAACAACATCGAGCCGCAAAAGTTGTCCATGCGACGATCTGAATTTACAACGCAATTTCTCGAGGCCTTGGATGTCCGATCGACTATTATGACCATGCGTTGAAAAACTCTCAATGAGCTCTATGTCACCATGAACTCGAGAAAGAGTTGCGTCCGCCAATCCCTAGCAATGCTTGCTGTTACTGGCGCCCACGAATTGAAGACCAACACCTACTATTAATGGTGCCCGTGGATTGAAGACCGACACCCACCAAGAGCAACGTCCGCCACTGCAGATAAACTCAACTCGTCAAATCCTTATTCGATAAAGATTTGTTTCTATATTTAGAGATCTTTTCTTACCCATTAAGCACAACTTGTCTAGGGTTTTTCAGCCTTTGTGAGCATTATATAAGAACCTCTAATCCAGGGTTCCAATCATCGCTTAGAAACGATTCCACCTCCCTGTTGGGACGGACCATTAGTCACTTTTTTATTTGCTTTTATATTTAGTTTCAAAGTCAACCATGCTAGGCTAATCTCTTTTGTTTTACCCGCGATTCAAAACTGGTTTGGTGTATCGTGAGAGTTGATTTCAGGTTTAGTCTATTTCATATTATTTATCTCATTTATTCTGCATATTATATTGTTACTCTTGTGTTGATTAGCTACCTAGATGGAGTAGCTTCGCGCTAGGTTTCTACTTTGCCTGCAGGAAAGTTGATACCACTATAGTAGTTAGCATAGTCCTTGTGTTGTGTAAGGAAATAACATCTTTATTGAGACTACTTCGAAGATAAGCGATGTTTGAATTGACAATCCAGGGCCCTTAGGCATATTCCTTAGAACCGGATCAAGAAGATGACGATGTCATTACATTCTTGGATAGCTATGCTGCTTGCACCCGCCCCCCCCCCCCCCCACCACCACCAAAAAAATGTTAGAGTGCAAGGGACTCAGTGGTAGTCGTGTGACCTAAGGCGGCCAGGGTGTCTACATGAGCCAAGAACTAGAATACTTGCAAAGAGAAGAAGTCGATGATCAAGAAACCAACCATATTGCGATGAGCGGGTGAAACCATTCACATATCTCTTTCTATATTTACTCACAATTGCTTTGTTTCTTTGCTTTATTTCATTACTGTTTATTCTCTCTCTACAAGCTCTATCTTTGTTTACTTTCCAATCTCCCAATATGAGTTTGGGGATTTCTTTGTCTCTATTTACTTTCCAATCATGGCAATGGATAAAACTTTGTCTTTGTTTACTTGTCTGCTATACTAGTTGTTGAGTTTAGGAATTTCTTTGACGAGATCCAATGACCGGTTTCCACACTCGTTAGTATTTTTTCACATTTCATAAATAGGTGCACCCTATCTTCATTCACAAAATTACAGAGCTCGCAGTTAGAAGGAACATGAACACTTTTCTCCTTTAGTCTTCGTTTTGTTGGGATTCATTGATCATTAATTTCCAAATAAAGTTTTTAACCTTTGGCGGGCAATCCAACTTCCCAATGAATGATTCTATAGTTGTTTCTTGTTGAATTGGTTCTTATTTGTGATTAAGTCAAGGGCACTGAAAGTAGAAAACCATCCATTTCTACTTGTCTTCTAGTAGAGTTTATCCTTGATGTCATTAGTTGGTAGTCTGATTTTGATAATATGTTCCACTACCCCCTCTAGGAGCGGCAAGCGAAGTGCTTCCACATTCCACGACTTGTCTTTGTGAAGATATCTCTCAACTTTTTTTGATTCATTTATTACATGGTTGATAGTTTCTCTCCCTTTTAGTGGTCCCTGATCAGCCCATCTATCTGTAACGGCTCGGGATTATGATTCCCGAGTTACGTTTCGAGGGATGAAACCCCTCGTTAGGACCTTGCGCCCCGAGTACAGGTTGAAGGTTTCAAAACCTACTTTAATGTTTTCAAAGAGGGATTTCATACCCAAAATCGAAGGGATCGTTGGAATCCCCGGGGAAGTCCCCTGTACCTGTCGTAAGTCTAAGCGTGGAAATCAGAAATCATGCGACTAACGAAAAGAAGTGTAATACAAAAGTGTGCCACGGCAGAGCCGGGTCAAAACGGAGTCTAGAATGTAAATCCGAAAAAGTATAATCAGAGTCTGGTGAAGTCTATAACTCCAGCGCTCACTCTCCGCCGACAAAATGACCCGCGCAATAAGCAAACAGCACCGATAGGATGAACATAAATAATACCTAAAAAAATTGATATGGGGCGGGATCAGATCGATGCCCACTTAGCTCTGCATCCCAACCATAAGCACACATATACGCTATACCTAATAAAGATGCTTCTAGATGCATGGCGGAATATTAACACACTAACATGCTCCTAAGATCAAGTACGTAATAATGATAAGGCCTTAGCACAGAATACCAAGTGGTATGTCCCTCTCCTACCTCCACCCCCTTTCGATAGGGCGGAGACTGGCCAGCTCGTGAATGCATTCATTCATAATTGGGCGGCACGCATGCCTAACCCGCTCCACAATAAAGCCCGCAGGCATATCATAATATAAGGAAGTTCATGACTCGATTGACTCAGGGTACCCGATGAGGCTGGGCTACCCTATGACCCTAGCAATGACTCTAGTTACTTCACAGATAACGGCCGTTCTGTTTACATACACATAGAGAACTAGAATGCTCAACGATCAATGCAACCTAGCATGGTACTACATGGCATGCTGATCATGAATGCAACACCTAGTATATCATGCACCTAAAGCAGGGAATAGCTCTATTCAATCTGAGTAAGCTCCGAAGAGACTTACCTGGTATCGCAGAACAGCAAAAGGCAATCAACCAGGCAATATGAAATCCGACACGTCACAGATGGTCACCTAACAGGTATAAGCACATCAATGAGTCTATCTCTAAGGCACACAAAGCATAGAATTATCACACACACAACTTCACAACTTAACATAATAACCGTGACATCATCATTTCCATAATATCAACTTTATCTCGTAATCTATCATCTCAATATCTCACAACCATACTCAACATAATCATCCAATTCATCAACTTAAGACAATTCCAATTCATACTTAACCAATTTGCATGCCATCATTTCAAAATCTTACTTAGCATATAATTGCACATCTTCAACATAATCATATAACATTTAACCACATTAATAAATCACCACAATATCATATATTAAATCTCAAAACAACATTTTATATTTTAAATCCCAATAATTTACATATTACTTCTATCATCATTTTATTTTAACATCTTTATAAAATATTTATAAAAACCCAACAATATTTATTTAATCAAAACATCCTTTTTAATTTACCAAACCAAACCCTTATTTTATAAAAATCACCAAAACCGGCCCATATGTTCTAAATAACCCAAACCGAACCCATTTGTTTAATAGGCCAAACCGGCCCTTATGTTTTTATTTAAACCCAACCCAAAACCGAGCCCTATTCTTCTAAATGAACCCAGCCCGAACCTTGTTGTGTTTAAAAACCCCAAACCCGGCCCACCAAAAACAGGCCCAGCAACACAACTCTAAATCCATCCCTTATTTTTAAAACAATCCGGGCTTTGAAGGAAATTAAAAGGGAAGGGGGGGCCCGGCTGAGGTGGCAAGTGAAGGGGGGTCCACGGCGGGGGATGTGGCGCAGGGCCCACAAGCTTCTTCTTCCTCCTTACAATTGCCGTGAGAAAGAAAGAGGAACAGGGCTCGTGCCCAGGAAGGCGGAGGGAAAGAAAAGGAGGGAGGAGGGGAGCCTTCCGGCGGCGGTGCTCCGGGCTCCGGCCACCCGACATCTCCGACGCGGACCCACACACACGAGACAAAAAGAAAGGGGAGAAGAAGGAAGGGAGAAGGCTCACCGAGGGCAACTCGATGCCGGAAGCGGAGCTCCGAGAGGCTGTCTCCAGGCGCGCCGGGGCTGATTCCTTGAACTAGAGGTGCCTGGGAGAGGTGGGGAAGGTGAAAGGCGGAACCTTGGAATGATACAAGGTGAAAGAGAGGAAGGGCGAGCGGAACGAAACCTTACCAAGGCGAAACGGAGAACAGGGCGGAGGAGGTGCTCGGCGGCGGTGGCTCCGGCTGCTGCTGGCGGCGACGGTGGGTAATGGTGGCGGTGGTGAGGTGCGGCGGTGGTGAGGTGTGGTGGAGGTGGCGGTGGAGCTGTGACGGTTGAAGGTGGAAAGGAGCTCAAGGGAGCCGAGCTTTGGGTCTGTTTGTGATAGTGATGCCGAGAGAGAGAGAGAGAGAGAGGGAGAGGGAGAATCTGATTTTTCCAAATGTCAAATTGCAACACAAAAGGTCTTATTTTTGGGAAGAGAAAGGTGTTGTTTGTTTGCCAAAATAAGGGGGTCAAAGAGTGGAGGGAGGAAAGGAGAGGATAGGATTTTCCCGAACTAGAATAGGGTGGGTTGGATGGATAAGGATTCGGAATATGACGGAATTGAGAGCTCGGGTCGGAAATTTAAATTTCCGCTGATTGATCGTTCAAAACCCGAAATGAAAGACGGAATTGATTTTTAAATCGGAAGATTGGGCCGGAATTTATTTTAAATTCATTTTGATTTTCTTTTTCCGAAAATTAATATTTTAAAACTCCGAGCCTTTACATCATCCACCTCTAAAAACAAGTCTCGTCCCGAGACTAAAATCATTCTAAAGTGGGGATGAAGTTGAAATTGGTGAGTCCAAGGATCACGTCATCGATCCCGTAAGTACCTCATAAATGCCCCCATGAGATCTCACAGTACCGTTGTCATGATCATAATACCCCCAATCGGTCGTAGTAAGGATGTGGTAGGGGCCCCTACCACACCCCACTCCGACTCCTCGGGCATACCATAACTCGAAAACCATCATGACGTCTCCGCTAGGTCTTAGCAAGCGATCCACAGGTGCCCCCATACATGCTTGTATCCACTTCGTGGGTCGTCATAATGAAAACTCGGGTTGGAATAGTTTTCTCAAAATCTATGCCCCTTTTTAAATCACCATTTGAAATTCTTTAAATTCGACACTAAACAAGGCATTCCCAATCATTCTACATCCACCTCTAAAGGCTAATCCCACATTCTCTTCTTAGGTTCCGAGTCAAATCATAATTCCACAATTCAATCTCTAGCATTTCTAATATTAGGCATCATGGATATAGAAGAATGATCATATTCTCAAGATAAACAGAAGATTATAGCACGTCAAAGACAGTCACATACCATAATATCTAGCACATCATCATATCATCGAGGCTCATCACATCATATCACCAAGGATCTTCACATAACTACCAAGTATAAGCACGCAAATCAAAGAGACACTACTAACCAATCCCAACCAACTAGCTAGGCATACTCACCGCACTCGAGAAGTCAAGGTAATGTCTACGCTCGGCTCAACATAGGACGCAAGTAGCTCATCTAAGACATCTCCATAGCTAGCCCGAATGCTCTCCTCGGTCTCCCAGGTGGCCTCCTCAGGGCTCCTCCTAGACCACTGAACCAGAAGCAAAGGAACCTCCCTGTTCCTAAGCTTCTTGACGCGACGGTCAAGGACCCTCACCGGACGCTCTACAAAGGTATGGTCAGGCTCAATGTGAAGGTCTGAGTGGTCAAGGACATGACTAGGGTCGGGAATATACCGACGGAGCTGGGAGACATGAAAAACGTCATGGACGCCGGCTAAGGATGGAGGTAAGGCTAAACGGTAGGCTACCACACCGACTATCTCTAGGATCTCAAATGGGCCAATGAACCTCGGACTCAACTTCCCTTTGATGCCGAACCGTCGAACTCCCCTGGTGGGCGAAACTCGAAGCCATACATGCGAGCCTACCTCGAACTCAAGCTCGGTCCTCCATCTGTCCGCATACTTCTTCTGTCGATCCTGGGCTACCCTCATATGCTCTCGGATGCGACCAACCTTATCAACTGTCTCTCTGACCATCTCGGGCAACGACAGAACTGTATCTGCAGGCTCGTCCCAGCAAACCGGCGACTTGCATCGCCTCCCATACAAAGCCTCATATGGGGCCATCTCGATCGACGCATGGTAGCTGTTGTTGTAGGAAAACTCCACTAGCGGTAGGTGCTTGACCCAATGATCACCCCAATCCAAGACGCACGATCGCAACATGTCCTCCAACGTCTGAATCGTCCTCTCGCTCTGGCCATCTGTCTGCGGGTGATAAGCCGTACTGAAATGCAATTTGGAGCCCAAACTCTCCTGAACCTGCTGCCAAAACCTCGAGGTGAAGCGTCCATCTCGATCGGATACGATCCTCTCTGGTACTCCATGAAGCCTCACAATCTGGCGAATGAACTCGTCTGCTAACTTCGAAGCTGGCCATGTCTCCTGAATAGCTATTAAATGGGCCGACTTGGTCAACCTGTCGACCACGACCCAAATAGCGTCGAATCCTCTGACGTCTCGCCTCAGCCCAGTGACGAAATCCATGGAGATATCCGTCCACTTCCACTCGGGAACTGGAAGTGACTGGACGGGTCCTCCCGGCCTCTGGTGATCAATCCGAACCTGCTGGCAAACCTGACATCTGGCCACGAACTCTGTGATGTCTGCTCTCATCCTCTGCCACCAATAACTCCTCCTCAGATCCTGATACATCTTATTCGTCCCTGGATGGACATAATAAGGGGTGGAGTGAGCCTCCTGCATGATCCTCTGCCTCAAATCTGACGTCGAGGGAACTACAACTCTGCCCTGGAAGGTCAGCATCCCGTCTGCTCTCTCTGCAAGCTCTCTAAATCTACCCTGAGCCATCCGCTCTCTCAGAGCTGCAATCTTTGGACAATCTGCCTGACCCTGTCGAATCTCTGCTGTCAACTCTGCCTGCATCTCTAAGAACGACAACTGCCCGTGATCTCGCTGAATCCAAACCTCAAAGCAGCATCTCAACAGATCTCTCTGCAAGTCTCGCTGAGCTGTAAGCCTCTCAACTGCCACTTCATGATGAGTCTTCCTACTCAACGCATCTGCCACTACATTGGCCTTCCCTGGATGGTAGACTATGTCCAAGTCATAGTCCTTCAGAAGCTCCAACCATCGTCTCTGACGCATGTTGAGCTCCTTCTGTGTGAAAATGTACTTCAAGCTCTTGTGATCCGTCATCACCTTGCAAGAAGTACCATACAGATAATGCCTCCAGATCTTCAGAGCGTGAATCACGGCTGCCAACTCCAAGTCATGGATGGGGTAAGACACCTCTGCAGGCTTCAACTGACGCGAAGCATAAGCGATGACCCGATCTCTCTGATGCAGAACACAACCCAAGCCGGAATGCGAAGCATCTATGTAGATAACGAAGTCCTCTGTCCCGTCTGGCAGAGCTAGCACCGGAGCAGTCGTCAACTTCTGCTTCAGAAGCTCAAAGCTGGCCTGACAATCTGAACTCCACTCGAAGGGGACGTCCTTCTTCAGTAGCTGCGTCATCGGTCTAGCAATACTCGAGAAACCCTGGACGAACCTCCTGTAGTAACTAGCCAATCCCAGGAATGAGCGGATATCTCTGACGTTCTTGGGCACCTCCCAAGCAACGATGGCATCAATCTTTGCCGGATCCACGGCAACTCCCTCAGCTGAAATAACGTGGCCTAAGAATGCCACCTCTGTGAGCCAGAACTCACACTTGCTGTACTTCCCATACAGCTGATGCTTCCTCAGCGTCTCTAGCACAATCCTCAAATGCTCCTCGTGCTCCTCTCTACTCCTCGAGTAGACTAAGATGTCATCGATGAAGACGACGACGAACTTGTCCAAGAAGTCGATGAACACTCGGTTCATGAGCTCCATGAACGCGGCTGGTGCATTGGTCAGCCCAAACGGCATGACCACGAACTCGTAGTGACCATAGCGGGTCCGAAAAGCAGTCTTCGGAACATCCTCTGGCTTCACCCTCAGCTAATGATAGCCCGACCTCAAGTCGATCTTCGAGAAGACCACGGCGCCCTGCAGCTGATCCATCAGATCGTCAATCCGGGGAAGAGGATAACGGTTCTTCACCGTCGCCCGGTTCAGCTCCCGATAATCGATGCACAGTCTCAGCGACCCATCCTTCTTCTTGACGAATAGCACTGGCGCTCCCCAAGGTGATGCACTAGGCCGAATGTAGCCCTTCTCAGCTAGCTCCTCTAGCTGAGCCTTCAGCTCGGCCATCTCCGTCGGTGCCATGCGATAAGGAACTCGCGAGATAGGTCTGGTGCCTGGCTCTAACTCAATCGCGAAGTCGACCTCTCTCGGCGGGGGAAGTCCTGGCAGCTCCTCTGGAAACACATCTGCGAAGTCTCTGACAACGGGAACATCTGATATACTGGGGTGCGTGCGATCCACCTCTAAAGCATAACACCAATACCCGACGCAACCCTGGTCTAAAAGTCTAGCGGCTCTGACTACGCTGATGAGTGATCCATTCCTCTTGGGGTCGCTCCCCCAAACCCGGTGCTCGGTCCCGTCAGATGCCAAAATCGACACTGTCCTCGTCCGCAAGTTGATGATAGCCCCGTAGTAGTCCATGAAGTCCATACCCAAGATGAGATCATCCATCCTCAATGGCATAACTATAAGGTCGGTAGGCCACTCTCGCTCACCTATCCGAATGGGGCACCCTAAAATCTCACGACTCGTCCTAACCTTGGCCCCATCCGCCAGACCAATAGTAAGGGGTGAACCACTCGTGCAGCTCAGGCTCAGCCTGGCCATGCACACCTCTGCTATGAAGCAGTGAGTCGCACCAGTGTCAAACAAGATAGATAGGCACTCATCATGGAAGAATATCGTACCTGCGGAAGTCGGGGCTGAGCGGTCATCAGCATGCATCTGAAATACGCGGGGCGGTGGGGGTAATCCTGGTCCTCGACCTCCCGAACTCTGGCCACGATCATACCCTGACCCTGACGGTCCTACAGAAGATGATCCACGACCCTGACCTGACCCAGATGGTCCTCTACTTCCACGTCCAGAACCTCTACCTCCTCTACCTCCGCCTCGGCCTCTGCCGGAAGGGTCACCTCGTCCCTGGCCCTGACCCTGGCCCTGGGGATATGTCAGCAGTGGTGGCTGAGGAGCCACAGGAAGTCTCGGTGGCTGTGCAGTAGCTGGAGCTCCACGACTCTGAGGGCATGTGGCAGCTCGGTGCCCCATAGTACCACAGGTGTAGCACACAGTCGAGCGGTCTGGGCAAGAAGCAATGAAGTGGCCCCTCCCGAAACACCCATGGCAAGTCCTCACTCTGGCGTCTCCTCCATAAGAAGTCTGAACTGGGGGTGCTCTCTGTACAGCTCCGTGATACCCTCCTCTAAACGCTCCTTTCCTAGATCTGTCATCTCCACGGGGGTCAGCTGGACGCGCCCTCTTTGCCTCAGGGCGAACAGTAGAGTAGGAAGTCTCACACAGAATCCTCTGCTGATCATACATAAGGATGACCCCCAGAAATCGGTCAAAGCTGACAGCTCCCAAGCTGGACGCATGCAGAAGTACAGGAGGCGGCAATCTCATAGACAGCAAACGGATCCGACTCTCGTCTGATGGACATAGGTGATCGCAGTATATCAGCTCGCTCTTGAACTGGCGAACGATAGCAGCTACAGAAGCCGACCGGTCATAGGTGCCGCGCATAAAAGATACCTCCCTAGCCATCTGTATCCCTGGTGGGCAGTACTCTCTCATCATCAGGGCTCTGAACTCGTCATAGGTCCACTCGCTCCGCTCCTTCTTGCAGACAAACCACCTAGCATTCGCGTCCTCCCGTAGAAGTCCTGCTGCAAGTCTCTGTCGCTCAGAGATAGGTACATCAACATGGTCAAATAACCCCTCCATATCATGCAGCCATCTCTCCACGTCATCTCTGACGCCTCCCGCGAAGGTCGGCGGACTACACTGAGCAAACCTCTTGACCCAATCGATGCGCTTCTCAGGGCGCGCATCGGTCACAAGCTCGGCTGGCTGCTGAACTGGGACCTCTGGCGTCGGCGCCGTAGATCGAGCCCCTCCACGTAACTCGCTCAGAATATCATGAAGCGCTGCCTCTAGCTGCCCAATCCTAGTCTCTGGGGAAGCTGGCACCCGGTCATCAGCTCGCGGTGGCGAAACTCGCTCCTCAGCGCTCTCAGCAGCAACTCGACGAGGGCATCCCCTGCCGCGACGCGCCCTACCCCCACGCCCATCTAAGCCACGTCTCGTGTCGACCATACTTGCTACATAACAATAATTATATCACTCAGCACAGAAGCACTCAACGATTCAATATGACCCTCTTCAAGGAGGATCGCCCTCAGGCCCAATTGAATTGAAGACATACAAGCACAGAGACGATCTATGCCGCCCTTCGGGGGACGGCTAACCGGAGGGGCAAATACCTCACGGTCTCCTAACCCGTTTTACTCCAACCCTCGAGTTCCTTGGAGTCTTCACAACCCATCTGTAAAAGAAGCTAGTATTTTGCCTACCTTCCCCGAATTCTACATCCATAAGGGATGCCTATCGCATAGTCTCTACCCCACGAGATTGCCATTCATAATTGATTAATTTATGCTTATGTCCAATTAAATTCATTTTGCCCCTTGAAAACAATTTGAAAACCACTTGAAAACAATTTGAAAACCTTGGGCCATTTTCAAAACCACTTCAACCTATCATACTCGGATTGCAAAACCTCAGCTCTGATACCCCTTTGTAACGGCTCGGGATTATGATTCCCGAGTTACGTTTCGAGGGATGAAACCCCTCGTTAGGACCTTTCGCCCCGAGTACAGGTTGAAGGTTTCAAAACCTACTTTAATGTTTTCAAAGAGGGATTTCATACCCAAAATCGAAGGGATCGTTGGAATCCCCGGGGAAGTCCCCTGTACCTGTCGTAAGTCTAAGCGTGGAAATCAGAAATCATGCGACTAACGAAAAGAAGTGTAATACAAAAGTGTGCCACGGCAGAGCCGGGTCAAAACGGAGTCTAGAATGTAAATCCGAAAAAGTATAATCAGAGTCTGGTGAAGTCTATAACTCCAGCGCTCACTCTCCGCCGACAAAATGACCCGCGCAATAAGCAAACAGCACCGATAGGATGAACATAAATAATACCTAAAAAAATTGATATGGGGCGGGATCAGATCGATGCCCACTTAGCTCTGCATCCCAACCATAAGCACACATATACGCTATACCTAATAAAGATGCTTCTAGATGCATGGCGGAATATTAACACACTAACATGCTCCTAAGATCAAGTACGTAATAATGATAAGGCCTTAGCACAGAATACCAAGTGGTATGTCCCTCTCCTACCTCCACCCCCTTTCGATAGGGCGGAGACTGGCCAGCTCGTGAATGCATTCATTCATAATTGGGCGGCACGCATGCCTAACCCGCTCCACAATAAAGCCCGCAGGCATATCATAATATAAGGAAGTTCATGACTCGATTGACTCAGGGTACCCGATGAGGCTGGGCTACCCTATGACCCTAGCAATGACTCTAGTTACTTCACAGATAACGGCCGTTCTGTTTACATACACATAGAGAACTAGAATGCTCAACGATCAATGCAACCTAGCATGGTACTACATGGCATGCTGATCATGAATGCAACACCTAGTATATCATGCACCTAAAGCAGGGAATAGCTCTATTCAATCTGAGTAAGCTCCGAAGAGACTTACCTGGTATCGCAGAACAGCAAAAGGCAATCAACCAGGCAATATGAAATCCGACACGTCACAGATGGTCACCTAACAGGTATAAGCACATCAATGAGTCTATCTCTAAGGCACACAAAGCATAGAATTATCACACACACAACTTCACAACTTAACATAATAACCGTGACATCATCATTTCCATAATATCAACTTTATCTCGTAATCTATCATCTCAATATCTCACAACCATACTCAACATAATCATCCAATTCATCAACTTAAGACAATTCCAATTCATACTTAACCAATTTGCATGCCATCATTTCAAAATCTTACTTAGCATATAATTGCACATCTTCAACATAATCATATAACATTTAACCACATTAATAAATCACCACAATATCATATATTAAATCTCAAAACAACATTTTATATTTTAAATCCCAATAATTTACATATTACTTCTATCATCATTTTATTTTAACATCTTTATAAAATATTTATAAAAACCCAAAAATATTTATTTAATCAAAACATCCTTTTTAATTTACCAAACCAAACCCTTATTTTATAAAAATCACCAAAACCGGCCCATATGCTCTAAATAACCCAAACCGAACCCATTTGTTTAATAGGCCAAACCGGCCCTTATGTTTTTATTTAAACCCAACCCAAAACCGAGCCCTATTCTTCTAAATGAACCCAGCCCGAACCTTGTTGTGTTTAAAAACCCCAAACCCGGCCCACCAAAAACAGGCCCAACAACACAACTCTAAATCCATCCCTTATTTTTAAAACAATCCGGGCTTTGAAGGAAATTAAAAGGGAAGGGGGGGCCCGGCTGAGGTGGCAAGTGAAGGGGGGTCCACGGCGGGGGATGTGGCGCAGGGCCCACAAGCTTCTTCTTCCTCCTTACAATTGCCGTGAGAAAGAAAGAGGAACAGGGCTCGTGCCCAGGACGGCGGAGGGAAAGAAAAGGAGGGAGGAGGGGAGCCTTCCGGCGGCGGTGCTCTGGGCTCCGGCCACCCGACATCTCCAACGCGGACCCACACACACGAGACAAAAAGAAAGGGGAGAAGAAGGAAGGGAGAAGGCTCACCGAGGGCAACTCGATGCCGGAAGCGGAGCTCCGAGAGGCTGTCTCCAGGCGCGCCGGGGCTGATTCCTGGAACTAGAGGTGCCTGGGAGAGGTGGGGAAGGTGAAAGGCGGAAGCTTGGATTGATACAAGTTGAAAGAGAGGAAGGGCGAGCGGAACGAAACCTTACCAAGGCGAAACGGAGAACAGGGCGGAGGAGGTGCTCGGCGGCGGTGGCTCCGGCTGCTGCTGGCGGCGACGGTGGGTAATGGTGGCGGTGGTGAGGTACGGCGGTGGTGAGGTGTGGTGGAGGTGGCGGTGGAGCTGTGACGGTTGAAGGTGGAAAGGAGCTCAAGGGAGCCGAGCTTTGGGTCTGTTTGTGATAGTGATGCCGAGAGAGAGAGAGAGGGAGAGAGGGAGAATCTGATTTTTCCAAAGGTCAAATTGCAACACAAAAGGTCTTATTTTTGGGAAGAGAAAGGTGTTGTTTGTTTGCCAAAATAAGGGGGTCAAAGAGTGGAGGGAGGAAAGGAGAGGATAGGATTTTCCCGAACTAGAATAGGGTGGGTTGGATGGATAAGGATTCGGAATATGACGGAATTGAGAGCTCGGGTCGGAAATTTAAATTTCCGCTGATTGATCGTTCAAAACCCGAAATGAAAGACGGAATTGATTTTTAAATCGGAAGATTGGGCCGGAATTTATTTTAAATTCATTTTGATTTTCTTTTTCCGAAAATTAATATTTTAAAACTCCGTGCCTTTACACTATCCACTCAAAATCTAATGGTCTCCCATTACCTACTTGCCAACTAAGTCATATGTAGAATTCCTCTTTTATTTCCATAAGATTTATCCACTGTCATAATGCATTCTTTTTTTAGAGTCCCACAATGTTTTTTTTTGTATAAAAATGTTATGTGGTTTAGAAAATATTTTCCATAATAATTTCATCTGTAGTGCCTTATTATTTCCTTTGTTTTATTAATTTCAACTCCTTGTAATCTTTTTGATCTATATATATTATCTCATCCGATAAATGATTTATAGTTTCTATCTTTCTTTTTCCCAAAAGAAACCTCTATTGAGTTGATCAATATCTTGATGCATATGGGCTGGAGGCATGAAACTTTGCGTAACGTAGTTTTGTTTTGTAGCTAGGTTTGTGAAATACACCGACTCTATTTTTCTTTTATGACGTCACCTTGTAAGGAATTATGACGTCGGGAATGAAGTTCCAAGGTAAATTTTTTTACGAAGTCTTATCAAGTTTGGAATTTAGTGAGATCTAGGGAAGATCCACTGGCATGTCAAGGGTTAAGTAAAGAAGCTATGGAATTTATTGGACATTTAAAACATGCTTAAGAATAAGTTGGTAAAATATTCTAAAGCGGTAGAGTGAAAGATTGTTGGAATATATATATTTTAAGAAGGACAAAATGTGGTTGTTTCCCGTAATTATTATGTAAAGTGGGCCAAAACCAAAACAATTGCCACGTTGCATCTTGATTTGTATGAAATTGGAAGGCAAAGTTGGTGTAGACAATTGTCCATACACGTAGCAATATAAAGACTACTATAAAAGGAGAAGGGGATTGCATTTTTCAATTCGGCATTCGACATTGAATATAGGTAGGAAAGCTATATACCGTAAATCCCGTTGTACCACCTCGATTCCGGGTGACGTTAATTATTATTCAATCATTGTATTTTGGAGCGATTCGATATTATCCCACTATTGGTGACGTCAATCGAGATCCTACGTCTTCAGAAAGAATTAAATCTCTTGGCTAATCATAATCTTCAATATTTGCAAACTTCGGATCTATAACCAAGGCAAGTGACTTTGTCTCATTTGCTTCTCTTAAAAGACTTAATGTTTTTGTTTTAATCAATGACAACTGTTAATTATCCAATATATCTATTCATTGGAAATATTGCAATCTCTGTTCGTTCCTTCTCTATTCAAGCTAGTAATATACTTCCCAGGTGTAGACTTTGATTGATTTTTAGATCTAATCCTTATTTATTATGTAAGTTGAATTTACATATAAATTAGTGCCTTGGGGCCTAATGAGATAAATTTATATCGTGGGAAAGTACACAGGTTCATCTAATGAATCCTTATAATGTGACAAAATGAGTGTTGAGTGTGTATGTATGTGTGTGTATGAATGTACGTGAACATAACAGGTCAAGACTCGTTACGTCTTGCTCTATAAGCTTTTCATGAAAAGTTCATTTTGAATATTATCAAAATGATACATTTTCCCCAGATGAGTGGTAAATAGGCATGTGCTGGTATGACGTTGCTACTGTTATGTCAAGTACAACATGGTTTAATAAAAAAAAATAGGAATGAGTGATAAATAAATAAGCATTATTTCCTTGTAGTGAGGGATTAAGTAATCATTGTTTGATATTACTCGAAATATGGTACGTGTTAACTAAATCTTTCTTTTCTTACCCAATCCTTATGAATTATCCGAGTCATGGGTGTCAAGCAAAATATTGTGGAATCAATGTGTAAACTAATAGAAAGTTGTGCATTGTAAATATTCTATATATCTCCTTAAACCCATACTATATTACGGACATTGGGTTTTAAGTTGTTATCACTTATTCCGTCCCGTCATTTGCTAGTTCTTCACCGAAACCGACCATGTTGTGAAATGGTTGGCTGGTGTGCCTCATCTGCATACGATGTACATCTGTCAAAATTTTGCTGGTTAGGTAAGGAGGCCTTGAAGAGTTGACGTTGTACAAGTAAAGATTTTAAACGCTTTGTTATATAATAAAGTCTTTCAAATCTCCATACTTTATGTATGAAATTTCACTTCATCTTTGCACCATGTTTAATGATAAAAAAGGAGTACTTTAGGTCTTTTGCTATAATATATTATTTATAGATTTGCTATTCACACCGTTAATATCTTGCCATTTGCACGGTCAACCTTGGCAATCACGTATTGCGGGTACGCGATTGAAAAAGTAACTCTAGAGGCATCGTCGAACGCGCACTGCGTGTTCGCGAAAGTGGTCTGCCGTTAACCTTTAAAAAAAAAGAAATTACAGTACATATATTTGAATCATCACACTCTGTAAATTACGGAGTACAATATTATTTTCCGCTCTCTTCACCCAAATACTCGGTTGTTAATTTGAAAAAGAAGGTCTAGCTACATATAGGCTGACAAGGTATACAGTAAATAAATTTGAATGGTGAGCTCACCAAGGCTGACGTGGTATGTACTCCCCTTCACCCAAATATGGTGAATCCGAATACTACATATTAGACTACATTATTATATTATTTGCAATTCCGATACAATTTTCAGGGTTTAAAGTATACGGAGTATGTATATTTCAAAAATATATATGTGTACATGTACTGCACGTACGCAAGTTTTTTTTTTAAAAAGCGCAACCGCAGATTTCGCGCACTCGCAATACGCGATTGCGAACCGTGTAAACGGTGAAAAATTTACCCTGTAAATAGTAAGGCCTATTATTTATCACCTTGTTTATGGGAGCATGGTTGCATGTCCCTATAAGCCTAAGGTAATTATGAAAACATTCAAGTCTGAATAATTACTAGCGCTGCAACATCCCTTTTGGATTATAAAGGGGGTGTTATAGTTTTCCATTATCAAAACCATTCTTCCTTGTTGTGACAAGGAATTGGTTTCCATTTTGATTGGTGATTTTTAGTCTATCTGATTATTTCTTCAAAGGTATGCATACTCACCCTTTCATTAATTATTGGACATCCTAAATATTTGTCAATTGCAATGTAGTTTGTAATGTTAAGAATGCTTTGTCAGACCCGACCCTGGGCATGGACAAGATGGGCGCTCACCCAGTGCCTCCAATTTTACTGTTCCTCGTTTAAATTACATTAGTATATAATTAAATGTTTTACAAAGTAATTAAATTGACCTGTTGGCACAACGGCAGGGGAAGTTTTGTGATAATCGGCTTTGTACTGAACTTGAGTTCGATTCCAATGGGGAGCACCTTATTTATTTTTTTCCACTTTTAAAGGATTGTGGGCTGCTTTTTTTTCCCGATTTTTTAGGCTTTTCTGACTGCTTTGATTGGCTTTATTTTTATTTTTTTTTTGTTTTAAATTGCAATTTATTTGCATAATTTTTTAAAATACTCCATTTTGATTTATTTGGTTTTTCTTTTAAAACATGTTATATACTCATTTTTTTAATAAGGTGTCAAATCCTACTAACTCAATACCCAATAATGTTCTAATTTGTTTATAACGTTTTTAGTTTAATTTATATACTCAATAATCTATTTTTAACTTTTTTTTTGGGTAAAATCTATTTGAACTTTTTTTCTTTTAAAACATGTATAAAAAAAAGTCAATATACTTTTATTAGTATTTTTTACTACCTTCGTTCGGAAATACACGTCTTTTTACTTTTTGACACGTTTTTTAAGAGATAAAAACTATATAAAATATTAACTTTAATTTTTTTAGTAATTAAAACTTATTAAGAATAAGGTTATAATTATTAAAAATTAATTAAAAAAGTTGATATTTTATAATAGCTTTTAACTCCTAAAAAACGTGTCAAAAATTCAAAGTACATGTATTTACCAACGAAGGGAGTAGTAGTTTTAAATTGTTAGTCATGAATGATTATATCAGATATTGCTAATTATTTTCGTTATTTTTGCATATATAAAAAGAAGTTTTTTGACGCTAAATCTGCTGAAATTATACCAACCTTCTACATTATTATCCTTAATGTATTGTCCTATTTCACCTAAAAATTTAACTTTAATACTATCTTATTTAAAGTTTGGCACAGGGCCTCCGAAATCCATTGGACGGCCCTGTGCTCTATATGTTATGTTTTTGTTGATTTGTTACTCTTTTGGAAACTTGGAAGGCAGACTTGTGAAAATTCACATTTTGCCTGGAGATATTGAGCAATAGTCATCAATTTTTTTTACTATTGTGCATGCTCCTACATTAGCTTTTGAGAAAATCATAATGTCATCAGCAAATGAGAAAAAAAGGGATAGGTTCCATTTTGACAAAGATTAAAACCCATCTCCTTGTTATTCTCCTCATCACTTTGTTCTTGTAGTTTCCTAGCCAACACTTCTTCTCTTAGAATAAAGAGGTATGGTGGTAGAGGGTATATTTGCCTTAGTCCTTTTTTTTTCTTGTTTGAATACTTCAGTTGGTTCATCATTCACCAAAATTAAGAATGAAACTATTTAAATACATTCCTTGATCCAATAAATGAACTATTTAAATACAAAAGTGGATTTTTCAAGTACTCGAAGGAGGAAACTCCATTACACCTTATCATATGCTTTTCCATATCTAACTTAATCGTCATCCATCTCTCTTTTCCTTTTCTACTTATAAAGGAGTGGGAAATATCGTGTTCGATTAGAACATTATCTTGGATTGCACATTCCAATACGAAGGCTCCTTGTAGTAGTTGGATCATTTTACCGGGGATTTTTAAGCATTGAAGGGGAGAGGATGCAGATTGGTGCCCGCTGTGTAGAAAGGTGGAGGATTCAGAGGCGCACTTGTGGTTTTGATTGTGACATGATCAAGGAAGATAGAGGGAGCGTATAGGACTGAATCAACCTTTCAGATAGGAATGGTGGGGTTGTCGAGTGGTTAAACTAGTTTGCGGGAGAGCTTACGAGAGTTAGGAAAGGGGAAATATTTAAAGCTAAAATTCCTGTATTTCTTGCATTTATTTACTATGGTACATGTTTTTATAGTGGATCGGCCTCCTGTACATGACTGCATCGGCCTCCTGGTAGGACTGGATCAACCTCCCAGATAGGACTGGATCGGCCTCCTTGTAACAGTCATTTTCACTTAAATGTCTCTCTAACATGTTTTTATAGTGTAATGTGTGCGAAAAGTTTTCCATGTTATTTTCAGCCAAAAAGTGACCAAATCGATCAAACAATGCCAAATCGACGTCAACTTTTGATGTGCATAAAAACTGAGTAATTTTCACTCAAATGTGTCTCAAACATATTTTTATAGTGTATAGGACATAATGTGAACGAGCTTCCTACATAAAAACCTTTTCATGTTATTTTCGACCAAAAAGTGACCAAATCGGCCTAAATGAGACCAAATCAACGCCATCTTTCGGTATGCGTAAAAACTGAGGTACTTCTATATATGCGAATGAGGAGCCAACATTTGCAATTGATTAGAGGGAGTTCAAATGTGGAATGTAGCTTGAAGGGTTCTAGGGTTTTTGGCAACGAAGGGGAAGAATTGAATGTGCGATTTAATGCTACTTCTAGCTTCAAGTATTTATTACAAATGGAAAGAGGAGTTAGAATCCAGCAACGAAGGAAAAGGTAGTGGAGGATATAGGTAAAGCTGTTGCAACTAATGATTCACACCACTTGAAGCCGAAATCTATGAGAATACAAATAAATAGGAAGGTGACCTGTACCATTCTCGAATAATGATAAGGATGAGTTCCCTCTTCTTCAAGCTTTTGATCAGAGCTTGTTGTGAAGAGAACGAAAGCTAATAGAGGGGAAACCGTATATGAGCTTGTTCAAGAGGAATAGAAATATCATTATATATGAGAAATTGACTTTCCACCCCGATGTGACCAAAGACAAATTGAAAATCAGTGTTGTTGTTGGTAACCCTGCTCCATTCACCATCATGAAAGAGTTTGTGTAGTATGAATGGAAAGTTACATTACCAAAGTTGTTTATTAAAGATAGTGGAGTGTGCATCTTTAGATTTGTGTGTGAGAGTAACAAGGACTGGGTGGTCTAAAATGGCCTATGGTATTAAGGCTCCCGACCACGTTTGCTCAAGAGTTGGTTTCCTAGCTCACCAATCTTCTGGAGTGCCTTTGACAAGGTGCCTTTATGGGTGGCCTTCCAGATTTAAACCCGACCTTCTTATAGAATAAGGTTCTTAGTCATCTGGGCAACTCTATTGGAACCCCAATTTGTATAGATGATAGAACTTTAGCAGGGGATAGACTTTCGTATGCTCAGATGCTTATGGAAGTCACAATGGAAGAAGCAACAACCAAGGCAATAAAGATAAAATGCAGATGGTTCAAAGTACCAGCAAAAAAGTTGTGTTTAAGTGGCTTCCAAGGATTTGTTATGAGAAATTTTGTCACCCAGGGGAATGGTGCCCAAACAAGAAATCCAGAGGGAGTAAACTAAGTATATGTGGATCCTAAAGGATAGAGTGACTAATCTTAGAGTGCAAAATGGGTAGTGTGCAATCAAAAGTGTAAACCGTTTTATTTGATTTTGTTAGCGAGCAGGTCGATCTTGGCACCAACATCAGATAGAACAAGTATGTGATAAAGATTTAAAGGCAGCTAGTAGGGCGAAATTTAGTGCTAATTATAGCAAAGAGCCTAATTCTCAATCGGAGACATCTACGATTGTTGTTAGAACAAATGAGAGAGATAACAGTATGACATCAAAGCCTAGCACTAATAAAAGGCAGATAGGCAAAATCCAGAGCTGCAATACTCTGAGAAACTTAGCACAGAAGGGGGAGACTTGAGATAAAAATGTGGAAATTACCTCCAGGAAAGAAAACAACTCGATGTAAAAACAAACGGGGTGCTGATGTTGCGGTACATAGCTTCAGTCACAGTCAAGGGAGATTTCAGAGTTAAAGTATTGATATAAAGGGGGAGAAAGTACAATAACAACAACAACATTCCCAGTTTATCCCACCAGAGTAGAATCTGGGGGCCAAGTTGTACGCACTCTTTCTCCAACAACGTCGAGAGAGTATTTCCTAGTGGCCCAGACACCAACATAAACTCATAGAAAAACAAAAGACAAGTATAACAAACGAAACTAATAAAGATGATTAAAGGATGACATGGTGTGAGAACGGGAGGATGGAAGAATACGATCTTTGTCACTCCTCTAAGGCCTAAGCTAACCCTCTCTGGCATGGATGATGCTCCTCCAATGCATTCTATCCATAACAATGGGGTAGAAAGTAATAGAAGATAATGAGGATGAGGTTGCAAGTCAGCAAGAAAAGGTGCATCATATAGAAGTTGGTTTGGATAACACATACTCACATGAGAAAAGATTATGAATAGAATAAAAATCGCAGAGCTCTGAATCCAATGAGAAATACACTATGCAATTCCGATGCTACCGTTAATGACACCGCCTCCTCCCTTCTCTCTACCCCCTGTAAGCCACCGCTAGAAACGAGATTGACCAGCCATTAAAAACCACCACATCACCACCATCAAATTGAATTAGATAGGTTGAGTCACAGAGCTCTGAATTCAGTGAGCGGTGCATGCTCTACACCTCCGCCACCGCCATCAACGCCACTCCCTCCTCCACTCCCTGTCTGCCACTGCTAGAAACAATACCCGTCGGCCATTAAAAGCTAGCACAACACCGCCATCGAATTGAATTAGATATGCTGCATAATTTGATTGAATTGGATAGGTTTACGATGCCATTGTCAAAGACTCAGAAATTTTGAGTTTTGAGCTTGGCCAATGGACGAAATTTCGAGTTTTCTAAGGGAGTTAGGGTTGATTCATTGCTTTTTTGGGAGCGGGAGGTAGACATTGTCTGGAAATGGAGAGGAGGATGGCGAAATCCATGCAAGTGAGTACGGAGAGGGCGAAGGTCTGGACAAAGAAGCCAATGAAGTACGTGCAGAATAATCGCAAGTTCTAGACGGAGAAGCCAGCGAAGTACCTGGTTGAAGACGGTGGATCAATAGCCCATTTTTATTTTTGGTGTTTTATTTATTAAGAGCATATACGTCTTTTTACTCTATTATACATAAAAAAACCTATCTTCATTCATCCAAACACGTTCGTGATTATTTTCTACAAATAATCTTCATCCCGTCCAACCCTAACAATAATTTGCATCTCCTCCACCCCTAAAAATAATCTTCATCCCCTAAAAAATAGTCCCCTCGCAAACATACCCTTGGTCTAAAATCTTTTGCCCCCGGTGCGGGGAGGGGTCGGGACAGTAGACCCGCTCTAGTTTGGGAGGGGGTGGATGGAGTAGGGATTTTGGGAATGAAAGGGGTGGAAAATCCCGAATTCTTACGCCTGGGGGTAAAGGGTGGATGGTATGGGAAGGCAAAAGAACCCGAAATTGCCCCTCTCTCCTCCTAGAGTTCTCCAACCAACATAAAGGGCAATCTCTTTCCTTCTTGCTCTTCATATTTGTCCAGTGCATGCCTTTCTCACTTGTGAACCGCCCTTGCCAGCCCAGAAGTAGCCGAACAACCTCTGTCGCCGATGCCAGAATTTTAGTCCCTCAAGTGTGTATTCGAACACTTTTCGTTGTGTATCACCTTCTAAATGAGCTGATGGGTGCATCTATGTTCTTGTTCATCCTCACATATGATTTCTTTGTTCATGTCCATTTTCAATTGAAATTTTTCATGTCCATTGTTCAATTTCGTGCATGGGGTGGGGGTTATGTCCATTCTCGTCTGGTGTGAGCAACACCTGTCGAAGGGGTAGGGGTTTTGTGTGTTGACTTCTTTGACATGAACCACAAAACGAACGTAGCTAGCATATTGATGTAACAAAAAAGAAAGGGATGACATTATTAGGCAGAAGGAAAAGAATTACCCAAGTAGGTATACATAGGGTAAACCAGACCAAAGAGTGATAAAATTAATTCTATTAGAGTTGCTTCATATGAGATGCAATCAATAAACCTAGGAAAGATTGCTTGAATCTTCTTGCAGTGATATAGGTTATGAGTGTGTCTAATAGTAGTGATACGACTTACGAGTATAGGTGTGGTTGAATTGTGTGAATTATTATCTAATTAATTGCAGTTTATGGGAATTTAGAAATCTTTTTATAATGAGGTATGGATGAATTATGAATTAGTTAAAGTTGTGAATTTGTGTGTACAAATTTGTTTTTATTATTATTCTCTTGTATATGATCTTATATTCATTTATATTCGTGTGTATATAGATGCTTCATATGAGTCATGATCTGAAAATGGGACACTTGAATATTATCTTGTTTACATTTTTGCTTTCACCAAAATTTTTTCTCAAAATTTCGGTTCTGCATATACCTTTTATGTTGGAAATATGTGATCTTTAAATGGAGGCACTTGATTACATTATTGTTTTCATTTGTCTTTTGCACTGCTTCATGAATATCATGTTAGAGTCAGGAGTTTGTACACGTCTAGTAGTTCTTTTTCAAAATTGATTTTCTCTTGTTTGATATTATTTCATTCTAAGCTGATATTGTTTCATTATTTCATGGATATCATGTTAGAGCATGGAGTTTGTAAATGCAATAGGTCTTTTTCAAAATTGATTTTCCATTTGAACTATATAAGGGCCGAAAATTGTGACAGATGATCAGAGCACCCAGGGCCTTTGATCTATCCGTGGGAAATATGTGATCTGAAAATGGGACATTTGAATATTATCTTGTTTACATTTCTACTTCCACCAAAGTTTTTTCGTTAAATTTCAGTGATGTATATGCTTTTTTATGTTGGAAATATATGATCTCCAAATGGAGGCTTGATTAAATTCTTGTTTTCATTTGTCTTTTGCATTTCACTGCTTCATGGATACCATGTTAGAGTAATGAGTTTGTACAGGGGCAATACTTCCTTTTCAAAATTGATTTTCCCTTGTCTAATATCATTTCATTATGCGATGATATTATTACACTGCTTTATGGATATCATGTTATAGAAAGAAGTTTGTACATTTGCAGTAGGTCTTTTCCCAAATTGTGTGGGCTCATATTATTCAATTGTACTTATCTCTTGTCTGTTGTTTGTACGTTGTCTAGTGTTTATTTTGATTGATGTCATACTGTCGATGATATCATCTTAGACTTTCGAGGTTGAATGAAGGTTTGTTCTTCTCTAGGCATCATTGTTGTCATGAAATACAATCAATAATATATTGTTTCCATTTCTAACTGAGTTGTTTTCTTCCACTACTATCATTTTCATTATGCACATTGATTGAGTTCTTTTGTGCCACTAATTGAGTTGTTTTCTCTTACAGCTTAACCGTCAGATGATATTTTAGTACATTCATGCTTCGTGCAGTTCTACTTAATTGACCGCGTTGTTTTCATGAAAGTTCAATTATGGTTTTAAAATTGATATATTTCATTTTCAGCAATTTCGTTTTATTATAAGTTTCCTAGCTACATTCTTGGCCTTGAAGGTGTACACATACCCGCTATGACTATGATTATGATTGCATATGATTGTGATTTTTCTTGCATATTATCCCTACGTTTCTCATATGATTGTGATTTTGCATTTGACTGCTTCATGTATGTCTTTGTAGTTTTCCCTTTCAGTTCATGTATTCCACTTCTACGATTTTAATTTTTTTAGTGCATATATACATCCTACTCTTCTCATATTGATTGATGTCTTTTCCTTTTATAATGATGTTGTGACTAGCCAATGTCCACTTCCTACTTCAACGTTAGCCTGCCTAGTGGGAATCTTGAAGTATTGGTGGATCATGGGGGTAACCCATATGGGTACTCGTCTGAGGATGACACTCGAGGACCCTCACTGCCTCCTACCCCTCCATCTTCGAACCGTGGCAGTTTTGACGATAACTCCCTCGTTGTCGACCGGAAGGACTATACAAGGGAGCTACAACAACGCATCATCGTGCTCAAAGAGCATGATGTTTGTCATGAAGACATTGGTTGAGATTCTTGACCAACGTCTTTGTCAAGTTTTACGACCAATAAAACATGGGGATAGTCTACCCCTTTCTCTTTCCCTTCCCCTTCTTCTTACTAGTTGATGCCATTCGAAACTTACCTAACCAACGCGCACACAAACTGATTGGGGACGTATATGCAACGGCAAAGCACAACAAATCCTAACACAAATTATGCAACGACAACGCACAACAAATCCGAACAGAAATTAGCAAAACAATGCAACCATAGCCACCTATGGACGCTAATTAAGACATGGAATATACAAAAATTGTGCCATAATTGAGTGAATTAGAGCTAACAATATGGAGGAGCCTTCTACGGAACAAATGATAACATATACAAATTCATCAGATAAGTGGTTCGTGGGTTGTGACTTGAAATATGGTTAATTCATGAGTTGGATATCAAAATCAGAAGTACCACAAAATGAATCCTAAAATTTGTCAAATTAAATAGCCACACCATAAGGATATGAACACAAATTGGGCCGACGAAAGGTCCCAATAAGGACGTGAACACAAATTGGGCCGACCGACAAGGTTCCAAATCTGTTAACACGGTCACAAATCAATTCACAGAAGTACAACAACCGAAAGCCCCCTACGAGGCTACACCCAATCAGCAACTAGACACAAGTGCATACGGTTCAATTCAATCGAAAACTTCGATATTTTTGTACGAGATTGGAAGTACTTACATGTATGGGAGACGGAGTTGAACTGGACGTCAAAGGTTCCGCAGAAGCAGTGGAGAGAACTCCTTCACCGACTGTCACTGGAGGTGGTGATGGTGGTCGGTCGATAGGTGAAGGGCTTGCTCATCACCAATGTTGGTGGATCTGATATCTTGTTCTTGTTAGGTTGAGTTATGGTCGAAGGTTCAAATGTTGAGTTAGTGAAAAATATGATAGACGAGGATATGTGGAGAATAAGTTATTTTTCCCTCTATTTCATCGTAATTAATCTCCATTCAGAGGGGTGTGGCTCTATTCGCTGCAACTCATTTGGTACAGGAAACAGACAATGTGGATCTGGCAGAAGCAGAGGGGTTCGCTTGGGCTCTTGAGCTTTGTAAAATGCAGGGGTTACCTCGAATTTGTATCGAATCGAATAGTCTTAGGGTCATTACAAAGATACAAAACAGAGATTGGCCTAGGGGAGAATTAGGAGACCAGCTGAGGAAGATTAACAAGCTTTCAAAAGATTTCGATGTGTGTCAATGGAGCCATATTCTGAGATCGGCGAATAGGGTTGCTGATTTTTTTTCCAAACTTGAAGCCTTCTAGTTTTATCTTTATGTCTAGTTATTCTCATTTCCTTTCTGTGTTAAAAGACCTTACTTATAGATGATTTGAAGTAATTGAAGTTTAGATTTTTGCTAAAAAAAATAAAAAATCTCCATTCAACTAAACACAACCAACGAAATACGTAGTACTCCCTCTGTTAATTAAAACTTGTCGTTTACTCTTCATGCACACTTTTTTAAAATGATAAAAACTATATAAAATATTAACTTTTTTTTTACATTTATTTTTATAAATTCATACTTTAGTAATACATATGATATTATTTAAAAAAATTATTTTAAAAGTTAATATTTTATATAGTTTTTAACACCTAAAAATGTGTGCGTGAATATTAAAACGTCAAGTTTTAATTAACGGAGAGAGTATATAATTTCCTAAATCAAGGGATGCAAAAATAAACGGGTGATAATATTTTTGCCGCTAATTTTTTACTATTTTCACCGCTAATCACCGCATAGGTTGACGGTGACTTTAATGACAGTCAACAACCCCACCGCATAGGTTGACGGTACCCACCGCAATACTTTGCGGTGGGTGGAGGAGTATACAGGTCCACCGCCATACTTTGCGGTGTCGTACCCCGTTCCGTTTCAAACCCACCGCATAGGTTGGCGGTGGGTCTTGGATGAGGCATATTTGGGGGTGGTGTCCGGACCGGACCGTCGCCATAACTCACCGCATGTATACGGTGCATTTGAATCGTCGCCATAACGGTCCAAAATTACAGCCATAACAATGGGTTTGAACCGTCGCCATAATGGTCCAAAATCGTCGTCATAACCCACCGCATACATATACGGTGGGTGAGAGTTTTTGCCGGATTCTGGTGGGTTTTAGTAGGACTTTTGTTGTTAGTTTGGTGGGCATAGGAGGGACTTTTGGGTATAGATTATATCCCCTCTTAAACAAGATCCTTTGTATGGTCTTGGTCTTTTGTAATCCGTTTTGGTTTCACCACCACATCTATATATTTACCGTTTCAAGGTTTGAATCGTCGCCATAATAGTGGGTTCGTATACGGTCAACGCCTCCACCACACGTATATGCGGCGGGCTTAGGAAAACCGGATTTAAGGCCACCGTCAACCTATGCGGTGATTAGCGGTGAAAATAACAAAAATTAGCGGTGAAAATATCTGGCCCGAAACCCATCCACTTCAATCCATTAGAGCATCCCCAACAACTTCTTCAAAATAGGGATTTTGGTGGTTTTTGGGGAATTTTAGGTGTTTTTTAGATTTTCCATTTCATTCTCCAAAATGGGGAAGTAGCAGAAGAAATGGAGAAGCTTCCCCAAATCTGCAGCATTCTCTAAAACTAAATGATTCCCCAAATAGTCGAAATGGAGAAATTGTTGGAGGTGGAGCCAAAATAAATTAGGGCCCGTTTGGAAAGGGTATATAGATATAGGATATAGGCTATGGGTATGAGATATAGATATCAGGCTATTGGTATTAGGTATGGGTATGAGATTGATATCTATATCCTATATCTACCGTTTGGAAAGGGTATATAGATATCAGAATAAAACAAAAAGAGAAAATGTAATCAAAATGAACCAAAAACCTTGTAACTTTCGACATGTTCAAACAACATACAGGTGAAAAAAGTAATTTCAAACCCCTAATGGTCAATGTTCGAACAAATTAGAGAACAACAAAATAATTAGGACCATTTTAATTTCGTACAGCATAGAGAATATCAGATGCAACTATGCAAGCGAAAAAAAAATTTCGAACCCTCCTTCGAACAGAATACAAGTGACATTCGTTTGGAAAAAAAATTCGAACAGAAATTGATTCGAATCGATTTCACACAGCATAAAGTCGAGCAGATACAAGTGATTACAACATAAAATTCGAACAGCAATTTCGAACAGCATAGAGAAGGAGAACAGATGTAAGCGGAAAAAAAATCGAACTCTAAAACAAATTCGAACTGCACTTAACACAGATGCAAGTTTGACCATATGTAATAGTAAGCAGATCTCTAGAGAAGAAGAAGAAGGAGAAGGAGGAGGAGAAGAAATTGTATCTGCTCAGTATCCGGCAATGGAAGCGAGCGAGCAAAAGCGTCTTTTTCCTATATCCCCATATCTCCCAAATTTGATAGATATCCAAAGGTGAGAAAAACCCTTGAATAAGTAGATAGGAGATATAGAATCCATATCTATATACTAATTTGATTAAATATACCAAACGGGGTACATAGATATTGGACTTTCTATATCCATAGCCTATATGTATATACCCATCCCAAACAAGCCCTAAGAATATGTCATTTAATTCTCCAATTTGAAGAAATTTGTAGAGAAGTTATTGGAGATGGTTTGCTTGCTCCAATTCCAAAATTCAACGGTAGATTTAGATTTGAGGTCGGTGACTCGTGGGGCGTGAGACCTTTGTCGTGTGGCCCACCCCACATCTCCTTCATCCTCCGCCATCTCCGTCCCTAAAACCCTCTCCCCGCTCGCTCCGTACCACACCCCCATCTCCCTAGTTCCCCCACGCCCCCCTTCCATTTTCTCTAGGGATCCGATTGATCACCACAATGCTCCGACCTTCCCCTTGAATACGCACAAATCTCACTACCACCTTCAACCTTACGGTTTGATTCGCTTCCGAGATGAACGCCGCTGCCTCCTCCGTCGTTGACGCCCCCTTAAACTCTACCCCCGCCGATACGACAGCGTCGATGTTAGTAGAGCCAGATATTTCTGCACGGCCTCTTGGGCAGGTAGCTCCGACCTCGAAATCCAACCCTAACCCTAATCCATTGTTGAACGGGAGCGGTCCGCCGCCGTTCCTCTCTAAGACCTACGATATGGTCGATGATCCGTCGTCGGATTCGGTCGTGTCGTGGAGTCCGACGAATAATAGCTTCGTTGTTTGGAACCCGCCTGAGTTCGCTAGGGATTTGCTTCCCAAGTACTTCAAGCACAATAACTTCTCCAGTTTCGTTCGGCAGCTTAATACTTATGTATGTGTTTCTCCCTTTATTCACTCATTGTGTGCGTTAATATGCCATTGCTCTTGTACTTATTCATTCGTTTAATTGGGGATTTGATGGAAATAAATTTCATGACCAGTCGATTGGGTTTTCTTGATTTTGGGGCTCTTATTGCCTTTTGAATGTAGTTCATAAGACTATAATTCTGGAACGGTTTTGAATTCATCCAATCCCACTGCAGAACGGTAATCACTGCGAAACTGTTCCACTTCAAGAAAAAGAATCTTGCATTTCAGCTAGTCATTGTGTTGTTAGTCCGTGATTGGAGTTGTATGCCACTGTTACTGATCTTGATGCGTTTGCAGGAAAGCATTAGTAGTTTAACTATAGATTGATTATCTCTGATTTCTTAATAATATAAGATCTGACCTTCCCCAAGGTTGTATAAATGGAAAACAGGAAATGATCTCTGTCAAGAAGGGGGGTTGTTTTTGGGTTAATGCCATGTAGAAAATGTGATTTTTATCCCTTAATCCAATTTACAACTCCTAAGAGTTATTCTACTGAAGTGCTCAAGTTCAACAGAGAGACTGGTTTCCTGAAAGATGAGATTACTTGTTCCAGTGTAGTTTATTATTCCAGTATAAACTTCATATGTTTTTTGTTGTTTGGATTTGATTTACCTTGTAGAGGGATGGATTGAGCTTTTAGTTGATTTGAAGTGGTTTAAGATTGTGATTCCCAAGTGTATCTGTGTATGAAGTTATTATTTTTAACAATGCTACTTGTTTATTTCCATATAGATGGGAGAAAGAAAATATTTGTAGATTTCAGGAAAGAAGACTCACTCTAGCATCATCTTCATCTGAACCTCCAAAAAAAAGATTTCTGTGTTTTTTTTTGTTTTTTATTTGAAGTTGAAAGCATAGTTTCTTAAGACACACGTTCTGTTGTTGACATTGGATATCCTTAGATGAGAAGATTGATGTTATGATTATGAACAGTTTAAACACTTGCAGTCTTGCAGTGACTCCTGATGATTTAAGTTGCATTTACCTATCTGGCCAAAAGTGATCTAAGAGAAAAGAATCCTTTGAAATAAGTTCAAAGGCACGAGGCCAGACTGTGATTCCTGGCAAAATTTTGCACCTATACATGCATGAATCTTATTTTTTAACATGAAAAATTGAAAATCCAATCAAAATAACCGGTGATTTTTCTCATTGCTCTAGTCTTATTGTCTAGACAATGATGTATTTATTGTACTTTGGATCTCAAAAGGTTATGTTTATCTGGCCTGGATGCCTCAGCTTTTTTGTTGCTGCATCTTATGTCTTTTATATTTGCAATTGGAGACTGGAGAAATTTTTGAAATCTATTTGCAATTTTTAGGGGTTTAGCAAGAGGTAGTCGCAAGAGTCTTTTGTTGGTGTAATAATTGCTTCTGGCATGGTTGGGTAAAGGGTTCGTAGTCCTCTACCTTCTATACCGTGCTTTTAACGAATATTGGGTTTGGTGGTGCCGTGGTGGTATATGTGCCATGTTTTCTGTCTCTGTTTTTCATCTATTGGATGTAGTGGAATTTAGTAGCATTTTCTGTAATTCCTTATGCTGCCTATGTTGCGATCAGGGTTTCCGGAAGGTGGATCCTGACCGATGGGAGTTTGCCAATGAGGGGTTTCTAAGGGGCCATAAACATCTACTTAAAACCATCACTAGAAGAAAACCAGCTCATGGACATATTCACCAAAATCAACAGCAGACACAGGCACAGCCACAAAGTTCTGCAGTGGGAGCCTGTGTCGAGGTGGGTAAATTTGGACTTGAGGAAGAAGTTGAGAGGCTCAAGAGAGATAAAAATGTCCTCATGCAAGAACTTGTTCGGTTGAGACAGCAGCAGCAATCAACCGACAACCAGATGCAAACCATGGTACAACGCTTACAGGGAATGGAGCAGCGGCAGCAACAGATGATGTCATTCCTAGCGAAGGCTGTTCAAAGTCCTGGTTTCTTGGCCCAGTTTGTGCAGCAGCAGACAGAGAACAACAGAATAACAGAAGGCAGTAAGAAACGACGGCTGAAGGAGGAGGGTGTATCAGAGGACGAGCAGGCAACATCTGTTGCTGATGGACAGATTGTGAAGTACCAACCTTTCATGAGTGACGGCACAAAAGCCATGCTCAGACAGCTAAGAAAAACGGACACTTCTTTCAATAGTAACTCTGATAACTTTATAATCAGCAACTCATCATCAAGCTCTGTTATCAGCAGTGACACAAGTCTAGCCCGTACATCTAGTGTGACTCTTCAGGAGGTCTTGCCAAATGTAATGCCATCATCTACGACACCATCTGTAGATGCACATGTTCCTGTACCCCCCGTTGTTGAAACTCAACCTCTAGGTATCCCAATCTCTGAAGCTGCAACAAGATCTGACTTTGCTGAAATTAGTGGGTCGGTAGGGACAGAAATGCCACCTTCAATTCCTCTTGCCCAGACCAAAACTTGTATGCCTAACCCCTCACCAATACCAGACATAATTGGCAATGCTGTAGATCCTTCCAAGCATAGTTACATGGTACCCGACACTGATGTTGCAGATTTCATGAACCTGGCATCTCTGGGTTTTGATGGATCCTTGCCCCTTGATTTTGAAATTGATAAGTTAATGCAGGATCCAGATATTGATGCCTTGATTGATTCTACTTGGGAACTGGAAGACTATCTAGTTGAAGGGGACAATAACGGGGCATTTTCACCTTTAATGGAACAGATTGCTGGTGGAAATGAGGGGCAGGCTGGGCATCAACCAGTTGATAACAGATTGAATACAGAGAATATGGATCAGTTGACAGAACAGATGGGTCTCCTGAATTCAATGCGAAAAGGAGCTTGAATCTCTTCAACAAATGTAAATTGTAGACAAAACAGATGGGCCTTCTCTGCATAGGCTGTTACCTTAGCAGCTGATACCAAGTTGTACTACCTCATCCAAGTCATGCTTGCACATAACTTCTTTTTCCTGAGCTCATATGACTAGCTATATTGAGTTTTATGCCCATTACTCGTCAAGAACCCTGTGATCGAGAATTTGTGATTGGCGTCAACAGTACACTGCTAGGCTCGTTCTACGCATTTGTGAAATTGTCTTGGTATTGCAGGCAAGTGACTGACCCAACTTGATATATTTTGGATCTATTTTGTAGACTGATATGACTTTCTTTAGCTGGTAGCTCTTCAGTTCCGAGTGTAGTGCATTATGTTAGGTTACTGGCAAAGTTTAGAAATGATCAATGGTGTGGGAGACAACGTGACCCTTTTCCAGTAGGACCAGTAATATAGGCTGATATGAAGTATGGACGGAGAAATTACGTGATTTGACAAAGCTTGAGTTGTTTAGTTGCTCTAAATTCGCTCTCATTTTGCATCAGAAGTCATACTGTTCGATTCTGATTTCTATTTGCTTTGTTGTGGAATTGCTTACAAATACTATGATTTTGTGTAAATGTTTGACCCTTGTTGTTATCGGGTTAAAATGAGTCGTGGTTCCTCCTAATCTTTCAACATTTTCTCAATTTCTCATGTTAGTTGACCTTTCGTTCACACATAAAACTTCCTAACCTATTTGAAACGTTGTAGGGCTCATCTCTCTTGCTTAAGAGCATCCGCACTCATAGGTTTTTCCTTTTCCTATAGGCTTCCTCCCATCCTTACCTATGGATGTGGGATCAACCCTATTGTGAGAAGGAGAAGGGGAAACCTTAGAGCAAGTCCAAAGGTTTTTCCTTTTCCTATAGGCTTCCTCCCATCTTTACCTATGGATGTGGGATCAACCCTATTGTGAAAAGGAGAAGGGGAAACTTTAGAGCAAGCCCAACAGGTTTTGTAAAAGTTATCTATTTTAGAGATCAAACTATCAAAATCTCAAAAAAAAAAAACACTTCAACTCCAATAGCTTATCTATTATACATATTTCTGCATTTATTATCGGAAACGATATCTACACCGCTAATTTTTACTATTTCCACCGCTAATCACCGCATAACTATGCGGTGAGTTAATGACCGAGTTAATGACGGTCAACGACCTACCGCATATACATGCGGTAGATCACCACATGTATATGCGGTGATCGCCACCGTATAGAGACATACCACATCTTCATGCGGTTAGCACCCCCGTTCCGTTTCAACCCCACCGCATACCCATGCGGTGGGTATCGGATAACCCGATTTGCGCTTAACTATTTGGAAGAGCTGAGGGGACCGATACGAACCGATACACACCGCTTGGGTATGCGGTATTCGTCCACACTACGAATTTATCGTATAATCCATGGACATCTGCAATGGTATATCCTACTACAGTGGAATTAACTTTTAATAAACGCCGTGATCTGAAAAAAATCATATGCGGTATTCGTCCACACTACGAATTTATCGTATAATCCATTGACATCTGCAATGGTATATCCTACTACAGTGAAATTAACTTTTAATAAACGCCGTGATCTGAAAAAAATCATATGTTGAATTGAAAACAAAGATGATTAAAACGAAAGTGCGATAAATATAAGCGATGACGAAAATATGGAGTTCGGATGTGAAATGGAATAGAGAAAGATACAACCCAATTGAACATATGAAGTTCGAAAAATGACATCAGAAAGTGGGAAATGCTAATACGGTAGGGGACGGCCACCATCACGACGGCGGTAAGCTCTATATCGTGCAATCCTCGCTGCAAACTGCTCGTCCCAACCATCGACAGTGCGATCGTGATGCCGTGTCCATGTGACGTAGACTGGAGGAAGAGGTGAACCAGGCAACAACCAAATCTGTGAATACAAGGTTAATATTGGTGTCAGAAAAGAGAAACAAAACAGTAACAAATTAATGAATATGAAATACGAAACGTACCGGAACGAAATGGTTGCTGTTGCCGACTAAAGCTATTCCATCTAGCTCCTCATAGGCCGGTACTGACGGGCCACCGGTGGCGTACAGAGGTAGGCACAACATAGGCATCATCCGTGACAAAATCACCAAAGGACGCTGGTGAAGCGTGGCAAACACCTTGCCCATGATCGGAATCTCCATCCAATACGTAGCATCATGACACGTGCCGAAATAGTTGACCCTCATGATGAGCTCATCTAAGGCCGGATAGTAATGGTACCGATCTGAATGCACCTGCAACTCAACGGCCAGCTCTCGTTGAACTCGAAGCCATGCGTCTTGTCCCAAGTTCAGAAGACAAGCTAAAGACCTATACCCACAGTGACCATCACCTGCAACATTTGTGACGGCTCGTACGAAAGTAATCATGAATTCGTCGATGTTGCCAGTGCCCCAATTGAATTCTACTCGAGGTAGATTCTGTGGTGGAAGCGCCGTAGGTGCTGGTGTTGGAATGTCACCTACAATCTCCGGAGCTGGCTCCGACGCTGATCGACCTCGTCCACGTCCCCTTCCACGACCCCGTCCTCGTCCTCTGCCTACTCCTCGGCCTCTAGGAGGGTCGTCGATGGCAATGTCGTTGGACCCAGTGGCCTCCTCAGTACCTTCCACGTCATCTGTTTCGTTTGATGCCGGTTGACCCCGACCTCGGCCTCGCCCTCGTGCGGATCCAGTGGTCGCCTGTCTATCTGCCCGACGTTCAGCCCGAGCACGCTCACGTTCCCAAGGTAGAGGGTTCGTCTGATAGGGGTGGCGAGTCCTCGGTCTCCCGGGCGGTCTACGGTCCTCCGGGTCAGGGGTGGTCAACGGTGTATGGGAGGGACGATCCCCGTCGTTGAATGCCGACGCGATTCTCCAACGAGTATCCTCGTCCATAGCTCCGCTCTGGAACAAACTGATCATGCGCGACATGTCCACATCAGCTCTGCTGAGGGGAGTGTTATCCTGGACGTTGTCAACATGAGGCCTCTTGAAATCCAATTGCTTCCAAAAAATGTGTATCTGGGATGGTCTGATGGGTATCTGCGTGTCTCGACAAGCTTGCATGTCATGTGTGCATGGAAGACCGTAAACGTCCCTCCAGTATGCATCTCTGCATGGTTGCGAAGGTGGCTCGGCTTCCATATTTGTGTAGATTTCGAACAACAGGTTGAAACATTCCTTCGACACAATATTCCGAATTCGATCGAAAATCCATAGGTCGTCGGAGTCTGTAGGCCAGGTGTTGTTCGCTCTCCCCAGTGTATTCTTCACCTCCCATATTTGATCCGCCATCATCAGATCGATTGTGTTTATCACGTGAGTGAAATCACCGACTGCAGAGTTTAAGGTCTTTTTCAATACAGAATGAGCCGCCTCAACCCTAAAAGATAAGTGAGACTCGCAGGTGAAGATAGTTATATGTAAACAAATTACGTGTATAATGAATTTTATAATGAAAACGTAGGCGCACCTGTTTGTCGTGGTCGTACAAAAATGCTGGATTGCGTCTGTCCATGCACGAACTATCTGCTCCGAGTAATCTCGTAACCACGTCGCCTCCAAATACGGCATAAGCCCTTCGATATGCCCCCACTCTGCATGCATACCCCTCCTTCTAGCGGCGAAAGTTTCAACCGATCTGGATTGGAACAGGCCAACACATGCGTTCTTGAAACGCCTAGCAACATCAAGATTCTTTGACTTCTGGAAAGCAGCTTCTTCGCATCGTCGGAGGACGTGCACTGTGCACAACATATGCCTGACGTTGGGGAGAACTTCTCGTAGCGCCGCAATCAACCCCAACTCTCGATCAGTGACAATAACGTTAGGAAGATTACCTCGCATGAGGTAAACGAGCTGCCCCAACGCCCAAATGTACGTATCTGTGTTCTCGTGCGACATGAAGCAGAACCCGATGACGAAGTTCTTGTTTGTGCAAGTAAATCCAACGAACTCACACAAAGGGATCCCGTACCTGCACAATGAAATATTTGAGTTCGCATGCCGTGGTGGGAATGGGTAAAAGAATAAGTGTATATAGAAACTTACGCATTCGTCCGGTATGTACTATCGACGAGGACGACGTATGGAAACATGGCTAGAAGATGGCGAGCGTCTGTATGGGCGATGAATAGATCTTGAAGCCTGTTGGGATCGTCAGGGGATCTCCTCGTACAATAGTAGTAACCCTTATCCCGCAAAATGCGGAGTGCTTCCTGGGAGACTGTTCGATCTCCTCTCGCTTCAGCTTTAAACTTTGCTCTCGCATTGTACACTTGGCGCCGCGATGTGAAGTTCAGCTTCTGTCGTGCGTCAGCTGTCATCTTCAATGTAGCTAAAATCGGTTTTGGTGGGGTACCAGCGACGGTAAGGGCCAACGTAGTGTCTCTTTCATCTGCATCCATCCGTCCGACGTACGGGTGACCGTCCAATGCACCGGGGAGTAGATGGTTGTGCTTGCCATGAATAACGTCAAGGCCCCATTCGCCCCGTTTGAACTCCACGCCAGACAATACAAACGGACACCCCTCTATCTTCGAAACAGCTCTGCGCGTGTTCCCGCTTGCATCATCTCCGGCTACTCGCTGTCTCTTACGGGGAGTGTACTGGCCGTACTTCTCACATGCGAGCAATAGACTCCCACGCCTTGTAGGAGTGCTCCCCCAAGAACGCTTGATTGTCAAAACCATATTAAGCTTTAATGCTGTGCCACGACAGTGTTGTAGGAGATCGTCGCGATTGGTCCACGTCTGGGATGTAGCAAATTCGGGAGTGTAATCGCGGTACTCCTGGTTACGGGCCTGATCGTCCTGACCGTCTTCCGGCATCGGATCAGCTTGCTCCTCCAGTGGTAGCTGCCAGCATGCAAACAGTGCATATATATTACGTGACCCATTCATGGTTTCCGTCTGCTCTACTTCAGAACCTAATTTATTCCCCTACATAACCGGTACCTATATCTTGGTTTCCATTCCATATGATTCCAGTACCTATATTCTGGTTATTCCACTACCTATATTCTACCTACAACGACATTCCAAATGATAAACATTATTCACATACCGGAAGACGAGGGGGTGGTGAGTTATCGGCCATTGGCGTCGCGGTAGGTGCTTCCTCCCCCGGGCTTGAAGGTCGTCGACTGGTGTCGTCGTTAACCATATTAGAAAATGACCGTTGATGAGGTGTGAGGGGATTGGATGCATTCCAACGGAGAGCGGGTGACTTCTTATACAGTAACACCGCATGCCTATGCGGTGTTTCCAGATGACCGTTGGTGTTGAATTATTTGAATTTGTGGGCCCACCGCATAGGTGCACGGTGTAATGGACACCGTATAGGTCCGCGGTATATTACCGCATAGGTATACGGTGAACAACCGTATAGGTATACGGTGAACAACCGCATGCCCATGCGGTATGTATCTATATATACCCCATGGCCGGTTAGAGACATTTGCCGTGGCGGAAAAGCGATGATAATCTGTGCGAACTAGTCAGGGCCAAAAATTTGTGTCTTTAGATCAAAATTTTTGACCCTTGACTAGTTTGCACGGGTTATATCGTTTTGTTTCATAAATTAAATAAAATCCGTATGTATGCTTTCTTCATGGCTCAATAGCGATGATAGCCTAGGCAACATGCCACGGCCGGCGATTTGTGTCTTTTGATTGAAATCGCAGGCCGCTGGCATGTTGCTCGGGTTATATCGCTTCGATATGGGGTTATGTAGCTTCGATCTAATAAAATGCAATAGTTATCGGCAGGATAACGTGAAAGAAGTTTTGATAGTACACATGTACGTCCATAAAATCTTTTACGTTATCCTGCGGATGACTATTGATTATCCAAACAAAACTGTAAATGCTTCGGAAACGTATCGGTACGGGTACACCGTCATCTTCGTCCGTCATCGTAGTGGGCGTCTAAATTACATCTGTCAAGGGAGAATGAACCTCTTACAAGAGGACGAAGCTGGGGACTTTCGTCGGAACTCACGACGGAATCTCTAAGCTTCGCACTTTTATAAGAGGCTCGCTCTCCTTCGACCGATGGAATTTGGACGACCAACTCCGATGGCGGAAGAAGATCACGATGTACCCGTGCCGGTATGTTTCCGCACTTTTTTGAATACCGCATATCAATGCGGTGACGCTTACCGTATGGATATGCGGTGACCCACCGCTTACACATGCGGTAATCTATACCGCATGTATATGCGGTATAATTCTCGCATACAACGCGACATGTTTTCCTGCTATAAATGACCCCCGTGCGATGTCGTGATTATTACAACATGGCGGCTGGTAATACACCAAGACCTTTCTACTCAGTCTCAGGGAGCGGACCGAGGGATTTTTTCTGGTGGGTAGAAGACGTCTCGCTGACACAAATATTGGTAAGCCCCATTCTGTCGTCTGACATATAATTCACAATGTTCCGAACTCACTAAGTACATCTTAAAAATTGCAGCCTCTGCCTTCCAACTTCGAAGAAGAATACGGGCTGGCCGGCGTCGAAAGAATAACGCTGACTAATGGGGTAGGGAAGAGAGGCACCAGCATCCGGGTTGAGCGCAACAGATCCGGGGCGCTCTGGCTCGCACAAGGATGGAATAATTTCGCGATATCCCGTGACGTGCGCGTAGGGGCGGGGTTGATGTTTAGCTACTTAGGCAACTCTCGGTTTCGGGTAGTCGTAGTGCCGCCGGAGAATGTTTCACCATCAGAGGAATAGAAGAATAATGATTTCCTTTGATGTGTGACATGACGACGATGCGGCAAAACAAAGTAACTGAGTTACTTTTGCTGTAATGTTATCTCTTTAATTAATATGAAAAATGAGGCACTTTATCCGTTTTCATGTAATGTGTTATTCCCTGAAATTATCAAAATTCATACCATGCAATGGTGTCCCCGTGCTGGTACGTTGCTTCATGTCTTCGTTTAGACTCCGATTAATCCACGTGCTGGGAAGATGACATCATGCGGTATATACCGCATGACCATGTATACCGCATGGTTATGCGGTATACATACACCGCATGGTCATGCGGTGGATGCGGTGGTGTCAAAAGACAACTATAAAAGCGGTTGGTTGAGACTTTCAGTACACCATAACCACTATGGCAACTACCAAAGTGTATGAAGCGGAGACAAGATCGGGCAGCAGGTTTAGACTTACAGTCGAAACTTTTCGTGTGCCACCTGACAATATATTGTGCAACTGTCAGCACAGAAGCTCGACAGGATGGCCGTGCTGCCTTTGCCAAGTTGTATGCGAAGAACGCGATACAGCAAGAGTTTCCGATTCGGTTGACCTCGAGTGCGTTGAAGGAGTGACTTACGAGGATGTCCGCATGACAAGGCCGTACTCGTATAGGGATAACCCTGCAGCATATTATATTCACGCGACGGAGGCAATTACGGAGCTTGTTAGCGACTTTTTCTCCAACTTCGGATTGGCCAATGCAACGCAGGTGGCAAGATACACCGTGGAAAAAGTCGTGCGGCGTGCAAACACAAAGCTTCGAAAGTACGCATTTCACCGAATACATATTCACATTTTGCCGAGCAATGTAGAGGAGTCGGTTGGTAGTTGTTATGTACCATAGGTAAAATGTTGTCGTGTCCTAAATTGTTGTGTATCATTTATAGTGAATTTATCCGGTCACGAGTTAAACCAGTAATTATATTTCGCTGATAAATCATTTGCATTACACATGCGGTGATACATTGGCTATTAAACGGATTCTACATAATGATTTTACACAAACTTGGTTCCTACTCTACTGATGGATATCCTTGCAAAGGGTCTCACCACAGAATGCACAGAGATGAAAATCTGTACAATGTTCGTTTTCCATACAACAGAGTGAACTTCAGGAGGCTCTATCAAGCCATTGCATCTGCGGAGCAATACCTTGCAAAGGGTCCCACCACAAGTTAGGATCTGGTGTACAACTACCTACTGACTCCTCGAGAATACGCGGGCTAATCTGGATCTCAATGCGGTTGAATGCGTACTTCTTCACTCTGTCGTTCGCTGGACGGACGGCGTTGTCGACAGTGAACCTTGCAATCTCAAGTGCGCAGTGTAGCCTGACATTGCTGAATAGGTTGCTGATTGCGCATTTGATTGCCTCAACCGCCTCGCGATAGTATGACTCGGGGTCCTCAACGTGTAATTGGTGACCTCTCAGACACGCCAGTTCAACCGGCTCCGAGAAAGCGTATCTGTCGCCTTCAACGCCTTTGTAGCAGACAACGTGAGCAAGACAGCAAGGGAACGTTTGGCACCACCGCTTGTGCTGACAATTGCACAAATAATCTTCGTATGGCCTCGAAAACTTATCGCATATTATTTTGTATGACACACCCATCTCTGTCTCACCTTCAAACTCAGCTATTCTAACCATGATTTGATTGTTTTGATTCGTATGAGGTGTATATGCGGTACTAAACGCCGCTTTTTATACCCAAAATGGGACCACCGCATGTATATGCGGTGGTTCTGCTCTATGTTCCAAAATGTGGCAAGTGGGACCGGACCGGACCGGTTACGATGTACCGCATTACCATGCGGTGGTAAGACACCGCCTCCCCTTGCGGTATATGGCCTATAAATCATGACGTCCATCCATCCGCCACAGGAACCACCACAACGGGTGTCCAGCGAATCACAAAATGGTGACCACCTTAGACATATACCGGCGGACGGCAGGTTATCTGGAGTACAAAGTCACATTAATTCGTTGCTCGGAGCCCCGGTGGCCGGAGGAATGCACCTGCAAGCATCCAGCATACCTTCCAGGAAATTCGTGCGTTATATTTCAGTGTCATATCGAGACGGACACTGACATAGCATATCCGATCGACTTCTGTTGTGCGCATTGTTATGACGACAGTGGATTTCCCGAATCGTATTACTTGGATGCAGAGGCGCAAATCGCGAATCACATCAGAAGATATTGTCGTTACGACGTTTACAGTATCGGGGCTGAGGGCCTATGTGATCATGTTATCCGCAAGCTTCGAGCGTTCAACGCAGGTGAAAGGTATTACGCGTTCAACCAAATGAATATTGTCATTTCCATTAATGAGAGGTCATCGGAGGAAGATAGTGATTAGACATGCATTACCAAGTATGTAGTGTGATGTGTATACGTTGTATTTTCATGTGTAAGCAGTTCAACCATTTAATTAAATTCTCTCTCGAGTCGCCTCGGTGATTTCCATTATATATTATTTCAAGTGTTGCAAGAAATATAGATGTACGTTGAAATAGGAAACACATGACACAAATAGCGTACGAACCGACTTGTTATTCAAACAACATTGTTACAACTAGACGACAAACAAACTACTTCACAACCAACAATAACAACAACTTCATCACACTACCACAAACGAACGACTACACAACCAACAATAACAACAAGTTCATCAGACTGACACATACGAACGACTACACATAAGTCGGATATCCACCACATGAATCCTAAATCTCGTCGGCATGCTTGTTGTTGATTTGCCTCTTAAGATGACCGTGCTGCAGGTTGTTGGTCACGGTGTAGCGATGGCCGCAGTGACGGCACGTTGCAGTAAAAGCGATGCCTCCAAGCGGCTCCTTCTTGTAGTGTTTGGTGAACATGTCTTCACGGGGAATTGGTCTTTGTTCGGACGACATTGTCGGTGGGGGTGTGTTTCTGGCGGTGGTGTGTTTCCGGCGCCGGGTTGGTCCTCTTATATAGACTAGGTCTCACCGCATTGCCATGCGGTATACAATACCGCATGGACATCCGGTATTGTATACCGCATGGCAATGCGGTATTGTATACCGTATGGACAAGCGGTGCCTGAAACCTATATAACCCGGAGTCTCTGGCCACTAACCACACACCTCAACATGTCGGACAACAGCGGGGAAAGCTCAAGCAACGACATAATACGTCAAGGCACGATGGAAGAGTTTGAGGCGGTTCTATACACTGGTAGTCCGCAGTCAAAGACGGTGGAGGCGATGATAAAGAGACTACGTGATGAAAATCGGTCGCTCCTGGTCGAAAACCAACAAGCCCGTTGGCGGATTGATATCCTGGAAAGTCAAGTTGCAGTTCTGGAAGAGGAAAAAAAAGCTCTTGTAAAGAAGCTAGATGAAGCTACTGTGCGTAACACTTGACTATTAGGGTCATTTGTATTTCGTTGCTTGTAATTTTATAAAGTTCGTTTCGAATCATGATATTGAACGTTGGGTACGGAAATACTTTTCAAATTTGAAAATGATCTGCAACGGTAACAAACCATCAAATCCACACTAAAACACAAATTACGTAATCCGAAATCGAATCATCAACAACTGCACAAAAAACAATCCAAACTACTGCATAAAAAAGAATCCAAACTACCAACTACTACACAAAAAGCCATCTACCCGCAAACAGAACAACCACATACATCATCCCAGACTGCACCGTCACGCTGGGGGAGGACCCCAAAATTGCTCATAGATGCGATCCAGGTGTGCAGCTGTCAACTCAACTCCAAGGTCCCCGAGTCGCTGAATCTCCAACCCAGCCGCATGATGGCGCTGCTCAATAATGGTCGGCGGGGGTGGCGACGGCGGGTGTGGCGGCGGCGTGGTGGGCGGCGGCGGGGGTCGCGACGGCGGGGGTGGCGGCGGTGGGATGATGGGCTGGTGTCGAGGAGTGTCAGGAAGTAGGTATGGATGACTATGGCGGTGAAACCACTCCAGATAGTCATCGGCCACGCCATATGGGTACTCTTCAGAGGTCCGTGGCAACTCCTCCATGGGGAAAAGATGATCGAACCTGTGCGCCCAGTGGTTGTCAGCTGGGTGGAACGACGCCTCCTTCTTGCACTTGGCGGACTTCGGTCTGAGCACTACGGTAGGCCTGATTGGATCAGCGGGAATGTGCTGAACCCGACCAAACTGTCGCAGCACACGGTCCGGCATATACGGCTCCTCCTCGAACAACCACCGAATGGTGCCCCTATATCTCGAAAGACGCAAATCTCTATCAAAATCCAAGTGTCTACCAAATGGCATGAACTCGATCTGCAATGGAATAGAAATTGTTATTATGACTAAAATCTGGTATATAGTATGACAAATGTAAGTGCGGATATAAATTGTGTTCGTACCTCGTCGACTGTCATCTCATCCAGCCTCCGCCGCAAAACATCCAGTCGCTCGATGCGAGGCCTATCATCCCGGGTGACCGTACTGGAAAATGGTGTCGCCCCCAGGACGTACCTCACCCCGCATCGCGGATCCCGAGCTAGCCTCCGATCGAGCGTCATGCCGGGCTTAAACACCGGAAAATGCAACCATATCCACACCTACAAAGGAACAATACTATCAGCAACATAGCCATTATAACCTAGTTACAGAACTTCTAAAATAAATAATCACAGAACGAATGTCTTACCTCCAATAGTTTTGTACAACCGTCCATGTCTTTGGCCAACTCCCGAGTCACCTCTCCCAATCCCCGGTACAAGCACGACAAGACCCCTGCAGCTAGAGAAAGATGCGACACCTGCGCTGCATCCATAAACCTACGGATCACCTCCGGTCGCAATCTTCCGCCCGACTTGTCGATGAACAAGGTCGCAGTCGCAATCATCCCCAGCACAACATCCAAGATGCACTCCATATCATGCTCAAGTGGGGCGCCATCTCGAACCCGCTGTCGCATCGGTGCTATCTTCTGAAGGAGGAGCTGAACAGTAGGTCCTCCATGGGCCCATGCACTCTGCCGCTCGTTCTGAGTCAAGCCGTAATACTCCCCAACTATTTCCCTCCAGGCGACAACATCATCCAAGTGAATACACTCCTCTCCATCCAAACCAAGGCCAAGTATGAAGAGCACATCGTGCAGTGTGATGGTGATCTCTCCCCATGCGAAGTGAAAACTGTTCGTCTCGGGGTGCCAGTGCTCAACAAATGCCCCGATCAGAGTGTGATCCACATGATCCCACTCGAAATCTCTCAGGTCCCAGAACCCAATCTCCCGCACTGCGGGAAACCAGGACTCCCGTCCATCAACCTCCAACAACGCCTCTACACGGCCCAGAGACTGCCCTCGTCTCTGCACACGCACACCCCTACGCACGGCTTCGTCCTCCCGTCTCCAAATGGCCTGTGCAATATGGGTCTCGTAGTCTCTCAGAAGGGAAACAGTATGTGGCCCCCCCGGCCATTCGGGCAGAACAGCCCGAATGACCCCTGTCCTGCTAGGCTCGCCATGCTGCCTATCACCTCCTGCACTACTGCTCTCTCCACGCTGTCTCCGCCTCCTCTGCACTGCACGGACAGGGGGCTGTGCCGCCTGGTCTCCTCCCATATCCTAACGAACATCGTCAGATGCCCCCCACATCGGATCATGTTGGATAACTCCCATATCCAGCGTCAAATGCCTCGAAAGTCCAGCTGGCTCATGCCCCCCGGCAATCGGCACACCCTCCAAGTTCCTAGGTGTCGCTAATGGCGCCGCCTGCTGACTCCCAATGATCGGCTCAGGCTCGGCAGTCCTCGGCGTCGACGATGGCGCCGCATGCTGACTCCCAATGATCGGCTCAGGATCGGCGGTCCTCGGCGTCGACGATGGCGCCGCATGCTGACTCCCAGGCGTCCTCCCTACACCCGTAGAACCGACCGGGGTGAACGACGTAAAATCTATCTGCGCAACGGCCCATGACTCCTGGTCGCCACCTCGAGCATGACTCGTCCCAGCACCCACATCTCCGAGCAGAGGTGCCGTGTCGTCATACGAGTTCAATTGTTCGCTCGCAAACTGAGTCCCAAAGTAGTCCCGATAACTGTCAGGATAAGTCTGCACCTGCTCTACCACTCTCTCAGCTCCAGTCTGCAAGTGCTCACCCGTCTGACGTGCTCGGTCCCCTCGTAGGTACTCCTCCAGCATCTCAATACCCTGGTCGCCTTGACCAGACTCTCCGGTCGACTGCACCACTGGGTCATCCGTGTGGTCAGACATCAAGTGCAGCTCAATCTGCACCAGACTCTGATATGTCTCTATAGATGACTGGGACATGTGCCCAGTATCAGCTCCTACCGTCTCAGTATCCCTCTCCGGAGGATCCACTACATCCTCCAACGTCTGGGTCTCCCTGACGGCAGCCTCGGTATCATCATCTACCGCGTCGCTATCCGTCTCCATCGGAACTGATACACCCTCCAACGTCTGCCTCTCCCTAATGGCAGCTCTCCTAGCAGATTGTAATACTACCCTCTCTCCCAAATTTCTCGACAACACAGACTGTGTAATTTAAAATATATTTGTCAGAATCCTATCGCTCAATTACAATACTATATCGTATGACTGTCTAAATGTGACAACATTTTCGTAAGGTTTATTAATGATATCATCTTAATACTAACAATTCATAATAAAACATAAATATATACTTATTCGATTTCAATTTCCCTACACCCAGTATTTGTCAGAATCCTATGGCTCGAATACGATACTATATCGTATGACTGACTAAATGGTGCAAGATTTTCCAAAGGTTTATAAATGATTTCAACTTCATACTATCAATTCCTAAGAAAACAGAAATATATACTTATTCGATATCAATTTCCCTACACCTAGTAACAATTTTAACAAACCGTAGGGTGAGGCTGTGTCTCCAGCGGTGGCGGTACATCTGTCGTCCTCCGCCTCTGTATAGTGGGTTCCGGCTACATTATATATAACAATGAAATGTTAACACTATTTCCTTCAAATTAAAAAATAAAGCAAATTGATTATTATAAACATTAAATGTTACCTGTAACGGATGTCTCCGAAAAGGACCGACATCATCAGCTGCGGCTTTCCCACGATTGTCTTTCACCATCTTAAAACCCGGGTACAAAGTGGTGGTAGATATGGGGATGGGGAATGGACGGAACCAAAAGTCGGGCTCGGAAATAAAGGAATGGGAGAAGATTCGAGTCGGGCTCGGAAAGAAAGGAATCGGAGAAGATTCGGTGTGTCGGAAAACTGGGCCCCCCACGCCTATTTATAATGGGCCCCCAACGGTAACAAATCATACCGCATCTCCATGCGGTATGATTTTACCGTTGTGGCAACGGTAAAAATTATACCGCTTCTCCATGCGATAAGTTTTTTACCGTTGCCACAACGGTAAAAAAAATACCGCATGGAGATGCGGTATTCTTTTACCCAAAATTCAAAACTATACCGCATACCCACGCGGTATGTTCGTACCCAAATTTTCCATATTTTAAAAACCACCGCATACCCATGCGGTGGGTTTCGGATAGCTTCGACCCAACCGGATTATCGTATTACGGATTCCGTTTTAACCTAACTCACCGCACGTACATGCGGTGTTTTTATACAGTCAAACGACATACCGCATGTACATGCGGTATATCGGGCTAAAATTTTCTTAATCCACCGCATAGGGATGCGGTGGATTAGCGGTGTAAATAGTAAAAATTAGCGGTGTACATATCATACCCCATTTATTATATGTTATATTAAATACAAAAATTTGTGGATATAATAAATGCATTTTTAAGAAAATGGGTTTCACCATTAAAAAATCCAAATGAAGACTGTGTAGTACATATGTGATAATGTAAAAGGAGTGCATATATGTGATGTGGTTTGTTTGTCATGAGATATATTATGAGCTCCATATGATAACACAGCGCATATGAGAGCTCCTCCCAAGCAACATTGCACGGTTTGCACCAAATGAAATGAATCTCCCTTCATCTTGAATGGAAGATTGTGCCTAGATTCTAAGAGGGGAAGTCTTACAGACAATCATGCCAACCTGCTGAGTGCCCAACATAACTTATTTAGCACCTAGATTTCAATGGTTAGGGCAAGGATCATACAAGCCGGGAGTAGTGTCACAAGATTTCAGTGAAATTCACTCTTGAATAGTTGAATTTCCATCATACCCAGTAGGTTATCCAACTGCTATATCCGTTCTTGCATCCTCTGAATGATTTACCTGATCTACAGATACCTTATGTGAGACTATGGTCAACTTAGAGCTCACCAAACATAAAGAAGAATTACCACAGCTCCGCAACTGCAAGAAGCAAAAGCACATGAACCCAACAAAATCGCATGACACCAGAAAACACAGCAATGACAACAACCTTAAAAACTCACTCGAACAGCCCTAAAAACACAGTACTGGTTTGGAGATCAAACGGCTTGTCAACTCGATAATTCAACAATCAAAAACCCACTCAAACAGCAACTAGTTCATGGCCACTGAAAAAATTCATTGATGAAAAAAATTCAGCAAGAAAAAAAGCAATAAGATAGATTCAACACAACTCTAAAAATGCAATCAGATAGAAACAAAGCAATCAGATAGATTCAACAAAATAGATTCAACACAGCAGCCCTAAAAATCCACACGAACAACAACAAGATCCTCCAATTCTGGGACGCAAGCACCATAAATCGCAATCAGAGCAAATCGAAATCAGATCAGACGCAAGCCCTAAAAACGCACTCGAACAACCCTAAAATCACAGTACTAGTTTGGAGATCAAACGAAATCAGATCAGACGAAAAAGAAGTGGCGGCAATAAGAAGTGGCGGTAGAGAAGAAATCGAAATCAGAAGATTCACTGTACAGTAGAGAAAATTCATCGAAATCAGATCAGACGAAGAAATCAAAATCACATACCTAGAAACAAACCCTACAATAGAGAAGAAGATTCACAGTCAGAGAAGATTGTTGGGAAACAAACCCTACAGTAGAGAAGAAGAAGAAGTGGCGGCAATAAATTAACCATGGGGAGAAGTGCACACATTCAATTATACAGATGAAATTTCATTCCAAAAATTTACAGATTTTTCCTAACTTTTCATCTCTTTCTTTATTTTACAGATGTCTTTGTAGAATCTGTTGGGGAGAAAAAAGGGTTTTTTTTTCTCCAAAATCCGTCTTTTCTCTATTTTAGTACATCTCTTGGGGTTGCTCTTAGTGGGAGGGGGTAATCCCATCTCCTCCTTGGTCCACTTTTTGTTTTATAAAAATAATAATAAAAGTGGGGTTTTGTAATTTTTTTATTAAGTGGGTTAAATTTTGATTGGTTAAAAATATGTGGTGGAGTATAAATAAAGTTAAAAAAATAGTAATGGGGTAAATGATGCGGGACCATCTTCTACACCTCCAGACACGCCAATCATACTTGGAGAAGGACCAATGACTCTAGCCCGAGCTAAGAAGCTTCAACACGACTCATTCATGTTTGTGAGTCATGCTTTGTTCTCGAGCAAGGTTCAACTCCCGGAGCCAACATTGAAGACCTATATGTGTATAGGGATGCTTGAGGCCCAATCGCCTTAGCCTCATGATAGCCGATTTCACTAAGTGTTGGGACTCCTTGTTTACTACTATTTTTAGTATTATTTTTACTTAAGTTATTTTAGGAAACTTTAAGGTTATTTTTATTATTTCTTTAAGTTGTTCCTTTTATTAATTTTCGGCCCATTCAACCCATGTAGGGTTATATATTGCCGACACCTCTATGTAGAACACTTCACGTATTATTGAATATAGAAAACTCTCTTTTTGTGTGAAACACATGAGTGCAAGTTGATCGATTAGAAGCGTGGCTCATCGTTCGCAAATTGTTATTGACCTCAGCTTGGTTTGCCTTGAGTTCATCAACCTCGCGAGAGCTTGGTGATCCTGGTATCCACAAGTTCCCTCCTTATGCCTCCAAGTTGTCCGCTTGGTTGTGTAAGGTTGTAGAGACGGGCTTTGTAGTCGTTGGTCTTTGGTTCCTACCCTCTAAGGAGGCCTGGGGTCTTCATCTCGTTCTACCTAGTTCGAATCAGTCCTTATCGGTCGTGTCTTGTTCTTGAATTTCGAGTCTTTATTATTGTTTCATCGAGTCTTTGTTTCTTTCTTTGGTCGACATCAAGTCCAGCTTTATTCTTGATGTTCTTGCGTCTTGTTTAATAATTCTTGCTGCGTTCTTGGTTGTTCTTGATCAATCTTGATCGAGTTCTTGCTTTCTTTATTGAGTCTTGATAGTTCTTGCTTCCGTTCTTTAAGTTCTTGTTTGATTGTCGAAGATCGGGCCATCCTACGGCTTACCCCGTATCAAATCGGCATTAGAGATTTGGTTTCCGACATCAAAGTTGTGTCTTTTCTTTTCATAAACACAAAAACCACAAAAAATAGTCTTTTCTTTGTTTTGGTCTTTTACTTCTTGAATCTTGAATTTGATTGCATCTAACCTTGTTTGTTTGTGATTGTTGTGGTTGCTTTAGCCCAAACACAGCCTAGCTGAGACCTATTGGAGTCGGCCAGCCCCGTGAGCACATCCTCTTGTGCAACCCTAGTCGACGACACCTAGTGTCCCCATATCGAGTTCGGCCGACTCCCACATACACAAGGAAACCCTAGTTTGTTGTTTTCTATCTTTGGATCTTTTGTTCTATCTATTTACTTGCCTTATTTGATTATCAAATTTGGTAGATTTAATTCAATTATATCTATCATATATTATAAAGGCTTGATAGAACCCTACTTACCAAAGTTAGCCAAGTTTTGTCTCTCTCTCTCTCTCTCTCTCTCTCTCTCTCTCTCTCTCTATATATATATATATATATATATATATATATATATATATATATATATATATATTTCATTAGGGCTACAAATTTTATTTCATTCACCTATTTCCTATAGTTTTTCGAGTCCCTCTTTCATTGTTGTTGCTTTTCTTGCATTAGGTTTAAAAAAAAAAAACAGTTCGAAATTCTTCCAAAAAAAAAGGAAAAAAAAGAGACATCCGAAGCTTGGACCTAGGAGGATAAAATTCACCAGGGGCAAAAGTAAGTTAAAAAAAAGAAGAGGATTTGTAGATCTAGTGCAAGAAAGCTTCCAAAGGGACCATCTTGGTGATCTTCTCAAGCCCTAGTCGACATACCTCAAACACATTACCTCCTAAAAAACAACATTGAAACCCTACCTTGCAACTACAATATCCTAACTTGAGGTTTTCAAATCAAAAGAGGTAAATTTCCAAGCTTTCTTTTATTTCCCACAAAAACCAGTCTTTTATTTTGTTATTTCAGCATTGTCGAGTACTCTTCTCCTTGATCGAGTGCTCATTGCTTTGTGTCTTGCTTGTGTCGAGTACTCTACCACCATTGTCGAGTGCTCTTTGGTCATATCGAGTTGTTGTTGGTCCTGTCGAGTGTCCTTCTTGCTATTGTCGAGTACTTTGCCTTAGTGTCGAGTACCAGGCCTGATACATGAGCTGAGTAGCTCGGGATCGACTCAGGCTCGGCTCGGTAAAAACTCGACTCGGGATCGCTCGAATGTATATATGAGCCGAGTTAAAGCCTATTCCTGAGCTCAATTCGAGCTCGAGCTCGGCTCGAGCTCGAATCAAGTAGCTCGCGAGCTCGAAGACCCCTAAATCCCTAGGTATAAAACCTAATTACCCTAAACCCAACCCAACCGCTCCCATCCTTCTTTTTATTTTAGGAACGCTCCCACCCCTAATCTCTCTTACTCTCTCATCGTCTCTTGCTCGTTGCGGCTGCCCACCGTCCTCGTCATCATCAGATCTGGATTGTGATATTGTAATCGAACAAATGTGCTTAAATCGAGCTAAAATCGGGTATTATTGGCTTTGTTGGACTGTGTTGTTTATATATTGTGTGTCATTGATTGTGAAATTGGGTATTATTGGCTAAGATTGAATCAAAACCGAGCTTAAATCGAGCTAAAATAACTCAAAAATTGTAACCGAACAAACGAGCTCGAGCTCGGCTCGAGTATAAACGAGCTCACGAGCTCGAGCTTGAGTACTCTTCCCAGCTCGCGAGCCGGGTACAAGCACATGTTTAGGCTCATTTTCATATGGAGCTCTAGCTCGAGCTCGGCTCGTTTATAAACGAGCCGAGCTTGAACACAAGGTACTCGAGCTCGTGAGCTCGTATATCATCCCTATCGAGTACTTTCTCTCGTTTGTCGAGTACTCCCATTGTGTTGTCGATTGCTCTTGAATCTGTCGAGTGCAATTTTTGTCTTGTTTCATTCATTCTCTTGATCTCTTACTTGAATTGCTAGGTTTTAGCTTGAGTGTTGATTTGCCCAAGGCGGATTGAAACAATAAGCGTGACATACCAGTTAGAGAGGGAGTGTGAGCGAAACACTTGTGAGTTGTTTATATTTTCTCTAACCTTTACATAGTTCTTTGTTTATTTTTATTTGCAATGTCTCAGCACGGAAACAACGAGAATAACGCCAACAATGGCAATAATGGCAACTACTGCAACAATACCTCGACCTTGTCACCCGAGATGGCCACCTTGTTCAACAATATGGCCACCCTAACCGGGAACATGACGCAGGTGTTGGAGAGATTAGTGGTTGTTGAGGCTCGGCCAACCAGTTCGAACACCGTGGTTGGGCAAGGGAATCAAAGGCGTGACGAGGCGCCTCGCGATGAAAGGGAAGTAAACAATCCTAACCCTAATCATAATTCTAATTTAGATAACCCTTTATTTAATGAGAACGACTCTCCACGAGGGGAGAGGTATGGTAGAAATAATGGGTTTGCTAATGCGCAGGGACAAGGAAGAGGAAGAGGGAGAGGCCGACGGTTGCAGGAGGATTACTACTTCTCGGAGTATGATGACGACTTCCAAGAAAAGGAGCATTGGGAGCATCGTCACAGGCAGAACGATAGAGGAGGTCGATACCAATACAGAGCACCTAGAGAGCCTGACCAAGACGGCATAGGTAAGATAAAGGTAAAGATCCCTCAATTTGATGGTAAGACTGATCCAAATGCATATATTGATTGGGAAACTAAAATGGATCAAATCTGGAATTGTCATAACTTCTCCGATGCTAAGAAAGTGCAACTAGCTTCTTTAGAATTTCAAGGCTTTGCTTTAATTTGGTGGGATAACCTAGTTAAAGAAAGAAGAAGAGCGCTTGATGCGCCTATCGCTTCTTGGGATCAAATGAAAGCACTAATGAGGAGAAGATTTGTTCCCCAACACTATGATAGAGAACTTAGACAACGCCTAGAAAACCTTAAACAAGGTAGTAAAAGTGTTGAGGAAACTTTTAATGCAATGCAAGAAACCATTGCTAGAGCAAATGTAGTTGATCGAAAATGATGAAGATACAAATGATAGGTTTCTTAGAATATTGCATCCCGCCTTAGCTCATGAAATCGATTACTTTCCTTATTCTAAGCCTACTGAATTGTTACATTTAGCTATGAAAGTAGAAAGGGGAGCACGATATAGGAGCCAAGGAGGTCGAAATGTGAGTGGGCAGCAGCAGGGATGGCGTCAAACTCGGCTACAACAGCCTCAATGGCGTGGTGATGGCGGTTCAAGGGAGAAGCCGAGCCAACCTCTTGAAGGAGTGATGGCCGAACCACCCAACAACCTCTTGGCAAGGGCAAATCGCCCATGTACGGACGAGATTCGTCTAGGGTATCTACTGGCCCCAAAGGGAGTAATCCTAACCCCTCTACTACTAGATCTAGGGACATTGTTTGCTTTAAATGCCAAGGTAGAGGTCATGTTATGAAGGATTGTCCGAATAAGAAAACTCTCATGATTAATCACCTAGGAGAATATGAATCTGAAAATTCTTGTGATGAACATAATGAGCATGCTAATGATGAAAATGATCAAAACCTTAACCTTCTTGCATATGATGATGAAGATGACATTGATTATGAACATGGAGAATCTTTGATTGTTAGGAGAGTCTTAAGTGTCCAACTTGCACCTTGTGATGACAATCAACGTGAGAACTTATTTCGTACTCGATGCTTAGTTAAAGGAAAGGTTTGTAATGTGATCATTGATGGCGGAAGTTGTTGTAATTTAGCTAGTCAAGAAATGGTTGATAAATTGCAACTTCCTACAATTTAGCACCCTAGACCTTATAGATTGTATTGGATGAATGACTGTGGAAACTTGAAAGTGAATAGACAAGTTAAAGTGCATATTAAACTAGGACATTATGAAGATGATGTTTTATGTGATATTGTGCCTATGCAAGCTTGTCATATCTTATTAGGTCGTCCTTGGCAATTTGATCATAAGGTCTTACATGATGGGTTTACTAACCGCTACTCCTTTACTTTTTAGGGAAAGAACGTTGTTCTCAAGCCTATGACGCCTACACAGGTGGCTGATGAGATTGAGAAGCGTAAGGTAAGTAAAGGTGAGTTGGCTAAGGAGGCTCAATCGAGCCAAGTGGCATCCCAATCTCGGCCTAAGGACGTGTTTTTGGCTTCCAAGAGCGCGTTTGTAGACGAGTTTGTGGATGGGGAAACAACCCTCATGCTCCTATACAAAGGGTTGAACATGCTGAGTGAGGAGCTTAGAGCTACCCTCCCTCCTCACATCCTATCTCTTCTAGAAGAGTATAAGGATGTATTTCCCGATGACATACCACCAGGTCTACCCCCTATTCGTGGCATTGAGCATCAGATTGATCTCATTCCAGGGGCTTCTTTGCCTAAAAGGCATGCGTATCGTATGAATCTCACCGAGACTCAAGAGGTCCAATCCCAAGTCCAGAAACTGTTGGATAAGGGATACATTAGAGAAAGTTTGAGTCCTTGTGCCGTGCCTGTGTTATTAGTCCCTAAGAAAGATGGATCATGGAGAATGTGTGTAGATTGTAGGGCTATTAACAATATAACTGTCAAATATCGTCATCCTATGCCACGCTTAGATGATATGCTAGATGAATTGCATGGGTCTTCAATATTTTCGAAAATAGACCTTAAGAGCGGATATCATCAGATTCGAATGAAGGAAGGAGATGAATGGAAAACAACATTTAAGACTAAATTTGGTTTATATGAATGGTTGGTTATGCCTTTTGGTTTAACTAACGCACCTAGCACTTTCTTGCGATTAATGAATCATGTGCTTAGAAACTTTATAGGGAAATTTGTTGTTGTTTATTTTGATGATATACTTATTTATAGCAAATCTCCTAAAGAACATGAAGCACATCTTAGGGAAGTACTTTCTACTTTAAGATTAGAACACTTGTATGCAAATTTGAAGAAATGTGAATTATGTAATGATCAAGTGTCTTTTCGGGGATTTGTAGTGAGCTCAAATGGACTGCGTGTTGATGAGGCAAAGATCAAAGCCATACAAGATTGGCCGACACCCACCTCCATCGGACATGTGTGCAGCTTCCAAGGCTTGGCGAGCTTCTACTGGCGGTTCATGCGCGACTTCAGCACCATCTCAGCCCCTCTCACAGAGCTCACAAAGAAGCGATGCGAGTTCAAGTGGGGCGCAGCTTAGAAGGAGGCTTTCCGCACGCTCAAGGAGAAGCTCACTCAGGCACCTCTACTCACTCTACCCGACTTCTCACATCCCTTCGAGGTCGAGTGTGACGCTAGCGGAGTTGGCATTGGCGGAGTGATTATGTAGGAAGGTAAGCCTATTGCTTTCTTCTCTGAGAAACTGAAAGGTGCTTGTCTTAATTACTCTACATATGATAAGGAATTATATGCTTTGTATAGAGTTCTTAAGACTTGGTCCCATTACCTATGACCTAGAGGGTTTATACTTAGGACTGATCATGAATCTTTGAAACATTTCAAAAGCCAAAATAAACTTGATAGGATACATGGTAGATGGATGGAATTTATTGAGACTTTTCCTTTTGTGATTAAATATAAAAAAGACAAAGACAATGTGGTTGCTGATGCGTTATCTAGAAGACATGTTCTTTTAACCACTTTGGATTCTAGAGTCTTAGGCTTTGTTTACATTAAGGAATTATATGAAAATGATGTTGATTTTGGGGATGTGTTTCGAAAATGCTTAGAAATTGGTCCAACTGATAATTTCTATATCTTTGATGGATTTTTATTTCGAAAAGACCAAGTGTGTATACCTAGGTGTTCTCTTCGATTTTTTCTTGTTAATGAAGCCCATAGTGGAGGTTTAATGGGTCATTTTGGGAGAGATAAAACATATCATACACTTAAAACACACTTTTATTGGCCACATATGCTTAGGGATGTAGAACATTGCCTTAAGAGATGCATTGATTGTTTAAAAGACAAATCTAAGCTTATGTCCTATGGATTATACACACCACTACCTACCCCCTCAACCCCCTGGGAAGACATTTCTATGGATTTTATAGTTGGGTTACCTAGAACTAAGAAGGGGAGGGATTCTATATTTGTAGTCGTTGATCGATTCTCTAAAATGGCTCACTTTATTACATGTCATAAAACCGATGATGCTACCAATGTTGCTAATCTATTTTTTTGAGAGGTAGTAAGGTTGCATGGGGTGCCGAAAACTATAGTGAGTGATAGGGATGTTAAGTTTCTTAGTCATTTTTGGCGAACCTTATGGAGCAAATTGGGAACTAGATTGCTATTCTCTACCTCTAGTCACCCCCAAACTGATAGCCAAACTGAGGTGACAAATCGAACCTTAACCACTGTCCTTAGAGCCATAATTAGGAAGAATTTGAAGCTTTGGGAAGAAGCCTTACCTCATGTGGAGTTTGCTTATAATAGGACTATGCATTCCTCAACCAAAATCACTCCATTTGAATGTGTATATGGTGTTAATCCACTAACCCCTTTTGATCTTACTCCATATCCTATGAACGGACACGTCAAAAGCTTGTGGAGAAGACTGAATACAACACCAACAAAGCAAACAAGGGTCGGCGTTTGGTCTTTCAGCCAGGGGATCTCATGTGGGTACACCTAAGGAAGGAGAGGTTTCCAGATGCATAGAAGAGAAAGCTCGCACCACGGGGAAATGGACCATTCAAGGTTCTTCAAAAGGTTGGTGAGAATGCCTACAAGCTGGAGCTTCCTGGAGACTATGACGTGAGCTCAACCTTCAACATCGCGGATCTCATTCCCTACTTTTTGTGGACGATGACTTGGATTCGTGGTCGAATCCTTTCCAAGAAGGGGAGGTTGATGCGGGACCATCTTCTACACCTCCAGACACGCCAATCATACTTGGAGAAGGACCAATGACTCGAGCCCGAGCTAAGAAGTTTCAACGCGACTCATTCATGTTTGTGAGTCATGCTTTGTTCTCGAGCAAGGTTCAACTCCCGGAGCCAACATTGAAGACCTATGTGTGTATAGGGATGCTTGAGGCCGAACCACTTTAGCCTCATGATAGCCGATTTTCACTAAGTGTTGGGACCCCTTGTTTATTACTATTTTTAGTATTATTTTTACTTAAGTTATTTTAGGAAACTTTAAGGTTATTTTTATTATTTCTTTAAGTTGTTACTTTTATTAATTTTCGGCCCATTCAACCCATGTAGGGTTATATATTGCCGACACCTCTATGTAGAACACTTTACATATTGTATAGTGGGCCAAAAGGCCCAATCTCTTGTAACATATATATATATGATTGTCTAATGAATGAAACCCTCAAGGAGTACTTTACATCAATTCTATCATTCTACATGGTATCAGAACCTTCTTCCTTGGAACCCTAATTTTTCTTCCCCGCCCCACTTCGCTAGCCACCGCCGCCGGCCTTCCCTCTCTCTCCCCTCGCCGCCGATCTCTCTCTCTCCCCTCTCCTCACCGGCCCACCCCTCCCGCTGCCGCCGACCTCTCCCTCTCTCGGCCTCCCTCTCGGCATCCCTCTCTCCCTCTAGCCCCACCGGCCTCTCCCTCCCCCACCTCTCACAATGGCCGAAGCTCCCCCTACCAAACCGCCCTTCCACTCCGCTCTCACGATCTCAAACATCAAAAACTGCATCCCGATCATCCTTGATCAAGACTCTAGCTCCTACACCATGTGGTATCACCTCTTCACGACCCATGTCAAGGCTCATAAGGTCCTCCACCATATTGATTCATTAATCGATCATCCCACCACTGAGGACGACGATCTCTTCGCTCAACTAGACACCATCGTTCTTAAATGTATCTTCAACACCATCTCAAAAGATCTATTGACAACCATCCTCGATCCCAAAGACAATGCCTTGGGCGCCTGGACCAAGCTTCAGAATCTCTTTCAGGACAACCGTCCACCCGTGCCGTCTATCTAGAGCACGAATTCTCAAGTTGCAAACTTGCGTCTTTCCCGTCGATATCCGCCTACTGTCAGCATCTCAAAACCCTGTCTGATCAATTGGCCGCCGTCGACTCCAAACCTAGCGCTACTCGCCTCGTCCTCCAGTTACTTTCGGGTCTTCCCTCTGAATACAATGATGTTGCTAATCATATTCAGCAGACGGAACCTCTCTCCACCTTCGAGAAAACTCGATCTCAGTTGATCCTGAAGGAGACTCGCCTTCACCGTCAGACTAACGACGCCGCCAAGGACAAAACTGCCTTGGTCTCTTCGTCCCAGCAGCGTGGCGGCGGCCGCGGCCGCAGCAGTGGTCGGATTCCCCTCGCCCCTCCTGGTCTCCCGTCCCCGGCTTCAACCCTCCTTGGATTCCCTACGGCTACCCCCCTCCGTCATACCGCCCGCCATGCCTGTATCCCAACAGCTAGCAGGGAGTGGGCTTGTTGGGTCCAGCTCCTCGATCCGCCGGTCACCAGGCCTATCCATTTTTGTCTGATCAGGGCTACGCTCCGACTGATGTGCATCATGCCTTCTCTTCTCTGCAGTTGACACATCCTGACTCTGCTTGCTACATGGACACTGGTGCGACCTCCCATATGACGAACTCTTCAGGTACTCTCTCTTCTCTTTCTTTTAAGGGTCCTGCACATTCTATTGTCGTCGGCAATGGTGGTTGCCTTGCTACTTCGGGTATTGGCCACGCCACATTACAGACCCCAACCAATCCCTTACACCTTAAAAATTTCCTCATTTCCCCCAAACTAGTCAATAACCTTATCTCTGTCCGTCGGTTCACCACTGAAAATAATGTTTCTCTTGTGTTTGATCCGTTTGGTTTCTCTGTGAAGGATCTTACTACGGCGGTTACTCGCCTAAGATGTAACAGCACCGAGGAGCTCTATCCTGTGTCGTTGCCCTCACCGTCCTGTCCTTCATGTCCAGTCGCCCTCTCGGCATCGTCATCCAGTATGTGGCATGCACGCCTTGGCCATCCTAGTGCTGCCATTTTAGATTTGCTTCGTTCTAAGAGTCTAGTCAAATGTAATAAAGAGCATCGCTCTAGTTTATGTTCTTCCTGTCAGTTAGGCAAGCATGCCAGACTGCCGTTTCAGAGGTCTTTGAACTCTACTTTTGCACCCTTTGATATAATTCATAGTGACATTTGGACCTCTCCTGTGCCTAGCAGGGAGGGTCATAAGTACTACCTCTTGTTTCTTGATGATTACAGTCATTTCTTATGGGTTTTCCCGTTGCATTTCAAGTCTCAAGTGTTTCCTATCTTTTTCAAATTTCATGCTTACATCAAAACACAATTTCAAACATCCATCAAATGTTTCCAATGGCCGTGAATTTGATAACAAAGACTTTCACACTTTCTTCTCCACAAATGGGATCTCCTATCGGTTGTCTCGCCCCCATACTTCCCAGCAGAATGGCAAGGCTGAATAAATCATTAGAACCATAACCAACATGATACGCTCTCTCATCATTCACGCATCTATTCCCCCTACCTATTGGCCTCACGCCTTATCAACCACATGTTATCTCCTCAACATTCTCCCATCTACTACCCTACACCATCGCTCGCCCACTCAAGCACTATATTGCACCTTGCCTAGGTATGATCAGTTTTGTACCTTCGGGTGCTTGTGCTTCCCTAACCAGTCCTCCACCGCACCACATAAACACCACCCGCGCTCCACTCCATGTGTCTTCATCGGCTATCCGTCTGATCATTGCGGTTACCTTTGCCTCGATGTTCAGAACCATAAGCTTATCATGTCACGTCATGTCACCTTTGACGAGTCTCGCTTTCCCTTCTCTTCTCCTCCTCTCCCATCTCCCACAAATTCTGTCTCCCAGTCTGAGTCAGAGTCTCCATTCCCACACTTTCTCCTTCTCTAGAGCTCTCCCGGTGCTCCTGTCTCTACACCTACACCGCCCCCACCACTGCCTCCCCCTACCACCAAACCGCACACCCGTAGCATCTCCGGTGTATTCAGACCAAGGCATATTGTATCTATGCACACCTCCGATAGCCCAGATACCACCCAATCTCACCTTTCCCGAAGGCCCCTCCCCTCCTGTCCCTTGCCGCGGCTGCAACCAGGTGCTGCGGCCGCGACACATCCCCCCTTGCCGCGGCCGCAGCCCAGTGCCGCGCACGCCGCCCCTTCCCAGCCCGCCCCCACAGCCACTACAACCCCTTTGGCCCCTCATTCCTCAACCCCAACCTCCCTTTCCCCCGTCCCCACATCCCACAAAACAGCCCTTCTCGATCCGAATTGGCAGGTGGCTATGCTCGATGAATGCAGGGCCCTTACAAGGAATGGTACATGGGTTCTTGTTCCTTGCCCCCTGTGGCGAACATCATTCGCTGCATGTGGCTCTTCCGCCACAAGTTCTGCTCTGATGGGTCGTTGGAACGTTACAAAGCTCGCATTGTGGTTAATGGTCGGGCTCAGCAGTCAGATATTGATTGTGATGAGACATTCAGCCCCGTGGTCAAGCCTGCCACTATCCGGGTGGTACTGAGCTTAGCATTGTCACGACATTGCGCCATTCATCAGCTGGATGTCAAGAATGCCTTCTTGCATGGCCATCCGAATGAGACAATTTACATGTTTCAGCCGCAAGGATTCGTTGATGCTGATCGTCCCAAACACGTTTGCCTCCTGAAGCGCTCTTTGTATGGTCTCAAACAGGCTCCGCGAGCGTGGTTCCAACGTTTTTCCTCTCACCTACTGCGCTTGGGCTTTGCTGGTAGCCGCTCGGATTCGTCTCTGTTTATCTATCGCAGAGGCACAAACATGGCCTTTTTGTTACTATATGTCGACGACATCATCCTCACCGCCTTCTCTGATCCTCTTCGGACGTCTATTATTGCACGGTTGAGCGCCGAGCTCGCCATGTCAGATCTGGGTCTGTTGTCTTACTTCTTGGGCGTCGCTGTGCAGCGACATGCGTCTGGGTTGTTTCTCTCTTAGAGTAAGTATGCTGCCGAAATTGTTGCTCGAGCCAAGATGAGCAACTTCAAGCTAGTCGTCACCCTTGTGGATACCTCCAACAAGCTCAGTGCTCACTCTGGCCCTCTGTTTGATGATCCGACGTTGTACCGGAGTCTCGCCGGTGCATTGCAGTATCTTACGTTTACTCGGCCAGACATCAGTTACGTCGTTCAGCAGATCTGCCTGTTTATGCATGCGCCCAGGGAGCCGCACTTTCAGGCTTTGAAGCGGATCATCCGGTACATCAGCGGTACCCTCGAGTTGGGCACCACATCTCCCCTTCTTATAGGCATGACCTTGTCGCCTACACTGATGTGGATTGGGGAGGATGTTCTGACACACGCCGCTCCACATCTGGCTACTATGTCTTCCTCAACGATACTCTTGTGTCGTGGTCGGCGAAGCGTCAGTCGGTGGTTTTTCACTCTAACGCCGAGGTTGAGTATCGGGGCGTCGCCAACGTTTTTTCCGAGTGCTCCTGGCTCCGCAATCTCCTACTTGAGCTCCGCTGCCCTCTTTAGAAGGCCACCCTGTTCTACACCGACAACATCTCCGTCGTCTATCTGGCCAGCAACCCAGTCCAGCATCAGCGCATGAAGCACATTGAGCTCGATCTCCACTTCGTTCGGGACAAGGTTGCTCTTGGACATGTTCGTGTTCTCCATGTCCTGTCCTCCTATCAGTACGCTGATATCTTCACCAAGGGTTTACCTCGTTAGTTGTTCCTCGATTTTTGGTCCAGTCTCACTATACGGGACCCTCCACTTTCGACTGCGGGAGTTTGATAGATTACATAGATGACATATTGTATAGTGGGCCAAAAGGTCCAATCTCTTGTAACCTATATATATGATTGTCTAATGAATGAAACATTCAAGGACTTTACATCAATTCTATCATTCTACAGGTTTGCATTGAGTTCATCAACCTCGCGAGAGCTTGGTGATCCTGATATCCACAAGTCCCCTCCTTGTGCCTCCAAGTTGTCCGCTTGGTTGTGTAAGGTTGTGGAGGCAGGCTTTGTAGTCGTTGGTGTTTGGTTCCTACCCTCTAGGGAGGCCTGGGGTCTTCATCTCGTTCTACCTAGTCCGAATCAGTCCTTATCGGTCGTGTCTTGTTCTTGAATTTCGAGTCTTTATTATTGTTTCATCGAGTCTTTGTTTCTTTCTTTGGTCGACATCAAGTCCAGCTTTGTTCTTGATGTTCTTGCGTCTTCTTTAATAATTCTTGTTGCGTTCTTAGTTGTTCTTGATCAATCTTGATCGAGTTCTTGCTTTCTTTATTGAGTCTTGATAGTTCTTGCTTCCGTTCTTTAAGTTCTTGTTTGATTGTCGAAGATCGGGCCATCCTACGGCTTACCCCGTATCAGTAAAGGTATGGATGTGGGTCAAAAGTTAGAAATTCTTAAAGGATAGAGTAGAGTTAGTGGAAAATGTGGTGTCAAAATATCACAAGGAGAAAGACGAATGGAGTTACCCTATGAGTGATGATGCACTAATCCTTATGTGGCAAATGAACTGTTTATTTGTAATTAATTTTAGAAGAAGTGGAACAGATGAAGAAAGCAAGGTGACCTCGCACTTGGTTTTTATCCTTCAATTACTGTTGTCCACAACCAAACTAGCATTATATAAATTAGGGCCTCTCATCAATTTTAAACGGGGATATAACCAAAGAGAACTTAAAACCGAATTTTTGAATTTGATTCGGTTCAATTTAGGATCTATTTATTTAGATTCGTTCAAGTTTGGAATATAAATGAATCTAATTGACAATTAATTATAAAAATATTGAAATGTTTAATTTTTAAAAAAATTATGTTATACAGTAGAATATTTCTTAAAAATAAACAATATCTTATAACGAGTTATATTTTTTTTAATTAGAATTGATGCAATCTAAATTAGTGTCGTATCATGTTTTTACTTGATTTAGTAAAAGTTAACTTTGGACCGCTCCTTTCATGCATAGAAATAAGTTTTTTATGGACTGGTTGACTGGTTGACTCTTTCGACTCGTCTTTTCTGATCTTGGTTTAATCCACCCCTAGGAGTAGTGTCATTATTTGGTGCGATTGTGTTTAGTTTTGGATGAAGTTGTAGTCTCGGGTGCCCTAGATCATAGAAGTGCTCGTGATTATTGAATATCCCTCATCAAGATGAGGAAAACGTCGTTGATTCACGCTTTACCAAGAGACATCTATTTCCATTGTTAGGTTTATACTTTGTCTCTCCAACACTGAGCCACCGAGTCAGGCTCTTGACTCTCCCATATTCTTGATATTCGGGATCTTCCCTTGATCATCCTCAACTTTCACAGCCAGTCTTTTCTTGTGATCACTTATATTTGAACCGTTCTTTTTTTTTTGTGTGTGTTTTACTTTTGCATGGTTTATTTGTTATATCATAACGGTTAATTCGTCTTCCACTTCCTTTCGACATCTCAATTTTCTATACAATGGTATTGTCCCCGTTTTTTTTATTAATTAAGATTTCGGATCGGACGAACCTATCCGCAAGCATCCTTTCGGATGAGATCCTGTAGACCATGATCATTGAAAATCTCTCTCCCCGTGGCAAAGTGGCAAAGGTGTGCGACCTTATCAGCCACTTTATTGTCATCGCGGGGAATATGAAAGAAAGATATTTGTTCAACTCCCTGGAGGAGCAATTTAATATTTGACATTAGCATTTCAGTTTCCCATATATGGGCATCTGGAGTTATAACGAAGATGATTGAGGAGTCCCCCTCAATTTGTATCTTGGATATTTTAAGCTCCCTAATTTTTTGTACTCCCTGCATCAACGCGAGAGCTTCAACCTTGATAGGCGTTTGTCTTCCCAAATGTTTATACCTTGAATTTGTAAATAAAGAGCGGTCATATCCGGGGTTCGAACTAGGGACCTTTGGATACTACTCACAAGTCCTTTCAAGTGAGCCATTCTGGAATGGTTTCCAAATGTTTATAGCATACACTGTTAGGGTGTTGTCCCCGTTATTACCTTGGTAGAAAACTTCATATCATTTTGTATATATATATATTTTTTGATAAGGAAATAATTCGAGGCCGGACAGGCCCGAACCTCGAGAGGCCGACAAAGTCGGCAGACGACAAGTCGTCTAAACATACAACAAAGAAATAGAAAGTATAACATAGAAACAGAAAAAAATTGAAGTACAAGCGGAGAGAGACACACAACAGTAGTTGAACGAGCGAACTAAGCCCACCAGGTTGGAGACAACGTAGACAAGTGCTGACGCCAAGCACCACCAAGAAGTGACACCGCTGGCCAGCGGTACATCAGGAGTCCTGTGGGCAGTGAAGACGAACCTCCAAGGAAATTTTCGTAATGCAGAGTCGCCTTGATACACACCGCCTCGACCCCAGCCAGACCCGACATCGGTTGCCAGAGCTCCAACACAGACGAAGAACGCCACGAACAACCAGCCACGCAGCCGATCGAGAACCGTCATTGTACGATGCACCAAAGGATCGTTTGGGGATTAATTTGAAGCCCTCTCGAGATTTAATTATATGGAAAGATATATAGTTTTATGAAGTAACCATATATATGTTTAAATATAATTAAACTTAAACATATTTCATTTTATTTAAAGAGAATTATATCAGGTCATCTTTGGGCCCAAGGCAAAGCCTTGTGCCCGAAGCACTCTAGTAAAGCCCATTCCAACGGGTCACACAGGCATAGGAGAGCTCGAAAGAGACATCGAAGCAACAAGCAAGCCAGAGGTCGACCAACGTCGACTACACAAACAGGAGCAAAGCCAGAGGTCGACCAACGCCGCCACCCCGCAGGCAACCAGAGACGAACACAAGCAACTGGGGAGGGGCGTCGAGGACACCAGGGAGAAGCGAATGAGCAGAAGCCAAATTCCGATTGGAACTAGACCGACGACGGCCACCCAGAGACCACGATCGGCCAGAGGAAACCGAGAGGGGAGGGCCAAGCACCACCTAAGGCGGCGCCGGATGAGGCCGAAAATCGAAGGAGCCCAAGGAGGGGGGAATGGGATTCCGAAGAAACCGCACAGATGAATATAGGGAGAGGCGACTGAAAGAACAGCCGGAGAGTCGGAGAGCACCGAGGAGGGTGATAGAAATTGGCCAGAGCAGGCGGACACATACCAAAGTAAAAAAGCCCCAAATTAATTTGAGAAATCAGGGAAAGATTCTCCCCAGAATAGAGAGCAAATCTAGGAGTGAGAGGGAGAACTGGGCAAGACGAAGCAGCCCGAAACGTCGACACAAGAGATAAAGCCCGACAGCGCAAGGCGGGGCGGGAAGGACCACTCGGGAACGCCCAGAAAGGCACCACGGCGGCGTCGGATGACCCGATTGCAGATCGATTCCAGGAAGGGAGGCCCCAAATCAACAACAAAGAGATGGATTATAGTGTCCCTAAATAAAGACTTGAGATTGATATCGCTGTGGGAGAAACAAAAACCCCTGAGGGAGGGGGTCGGACGGAGGAGGCCCGAAGGCGGCAGGAACTTCTCACCCTGAGGACCGATGTCGAGCGAAGGGATGAGCAGTGAAGCAAACTCACACCCCGAGGGTGCAAGCGAGGTGAATGCTCCCGGAGGAAGTTTTGGCTCCCGAAGGAGGGGTTGAGTTGTTGCCTTGGTGGCTCCCGTGGAGGAGTTGTTGCCTTGGTGGCTCCCGTGGAGGAGAAAGCCGCCGCTTGGAAAGGGCTCTTCTAAAGGAAGAGTTTTTAGAAGAGAGCATTTCTTAATAGAGGGCCATATCATTTTGTATATAAAAAGAGAGAAGGTGGGTCTTAAATAGTAAATTTACGCTTTTACCCATTGTCTTTAATAATATTTCCATTTCATCACTTTGGCAGATGAGCTTACATTTTTTTTATTCAAAGGACTCTAGACTTTTATTAATCAAACAAAATATTCGTGTGATATTTGTAATGATGTGCGGGTGAAAGCTTTGTGAAGGTTTGATAATGTAAAACAAAGTAGTGTAAAGATACTCTAGAAGGGGGGTTGGATAGAGTATGCCGGTTTTTCGCAGATAGTCTCAAGACTTTTGAAGCTCGTGCAAAACCCTTTGAGATTAGACTTAGTCTTTTTTCTGAAAACCTGAATCACAAAGTTAAACAATTCGAACCAAGTGCGGAAATAAGGTAAAGCAGTAAATAAAGGAATCGATGAATTATTTACGAGGTTCGGCACGAACTTGGCCTACGTCCCTGCCTAGGGTTCTTCCACAACCCTAGGATTCAACCGGCTTTTATTGATTCACAAGACTTAGGATCCTAATAGCTCACCGAGAAGCCTCTCTCCTATACAATTGCAATCTAGTCAACTCACGTTCCCTTGGAGTCCTAGACCAATCTAGAAGAGTCTCACCTCTCTCAACTATCTAGTACAATCCTCTTACACTTAGTGAATCAATCGCCTAGTGTCTACTTCCTGAGTTACAAACTCTTTAGTATAACACTCTCTCGAAATATATCTTATAAGCTCACTGTGTAACTCTCAAATGCTTTGAAATGAAATAACATACTCTTAAGAACTAGCAGAGAGCACATGAAGAAGACAAATTTCACTTGAGGGCTTGAGTGTATGAATGCTTGTTTTCCACGAATGTTTTGCTGTCTTCTCTTCTTCCTTTCCTTTATAGAGAACAAATCGGCGCCTGCAACAAAGAAGAATCTTCTCTTCAACGGCTAGGCTGATCATGGCAATCTTCGAGATCTTCTATACTTGGAAACTTTTGAAGCCATGATCTCCGATTGTGTCCTTCTTACTTTTCGACTTTGGAAGGAGATAATATTTGAAAAACTTCCTGAAACGTTAGTATAAATATCTAGAAGCATATAATAACATATAATAATATTCGAGCATAATAACATAGAGAACAGGTTTTGTGTTTCATCAACACAGCTGTAGCTTCAAGAACTTTGACATAAACTGAATCTCAAAGCCTTTGAAACTTATTCCGATTTTCATCAAGGGAGTGGAGTCATCAATCTCTCCCTTGATGAAAGACAAAACCTGTGCATCCCTGCAACTTAGTCAAGCATATATAATATAAGCAGAATCGGACTAAGTATCTGCATGTGTTAGACAAATGTTGGATCATAATTTTAAACATGAAAGACATCCAACTGAAAAACAAAACAAGGTCTTCCAAGACCTTCACAGCAGTTAAAAAAAATTTCAAAGTCTAAACCACAGTAGATCATCTCCCCCTTTTTTTCTTTCAACAAAGGGAGGAGGTAAAACAGTCACCAAAAGTTTTGAAACAGTTTCCAAAAACCAGCAATGTTTCAGATTTGGAGTTAGGGTAGGGTAGGATAGGGTTAAGCTTCATCGTCCGGAGCATCATCCGTGAGCAGCGACCTCAGATCTTGCAACAGCTTGGACACCCCGCTCATCTCTGTCATAAACTCCTTGTGCAGCTCCTTGATATCCAGGCGAACTTCCTCCAAGCCCAACTCTAGGTTATCCATGCGTTCATCAATGGCTGAGGCAGTGGGAAGAGCTTTTGAGGGAGAGGCAAGACTCCAAGTCCCTTGAGGGGACCGAGTAATGCCTATCTTCTCAAAGCTCTTGGAGTCAAACTTACCCATATGACGCTGTTGTTCTTCATTTTTGAAATTGTTTCCAGAAGCTTTGAAGATATGGGTCAAAAGGGTGGAAAAGGGGATGGATCCAAGGATAGTGTTGGCCAGATCAAGATCAAGGCCGTTTAAGATACGGTATAACAGGATCATGACATTATTGGTAAGGAGAGAGCCAGAGTTTAAGCGGGGTAGGAGGCAACGCACAATGATGTTGAAAATAATTTTTCCCTCTAGGGTAAGGGATGAGTGGGTGAGCTGTTTTGAGGTGTTGTTGGATGCTTCGGGTAGGAGATATTTAGATCGGGCAAGGGCGATGCACTGTTCTTTCGTGGGGTTTTCAGGAGAGGGTGGACAAGGTCTAGGTAGGCCAAGGAAATCAGCGAAGTCAATGGAGTTGAAAGAGATTCTAACTCCCTTGACGACGGATTCCAAAGACCAACCGTCGGCATTGTGTTTGGCTTTTAGGTTTATGTAGAACAGGCGGGTAAGTTGAGGATAATAGACAGCTTCAAGGTTGAGAAGGGTCCATGCAGGGGATTGTTTGAGTAAAGAGATGCATGGCAAATTCAAAGCTTCAAAGAACGCAAGATCTAAAAAATCAGAACAGCAAATCCTACGAGTTCGAAACTCATCTACCCACTTTCCAGGCATCTCAGCATTTTCAAACCATGAAGAGGGCAATGATTGGTTTACCTGGATGAGGGCAGGTGGATCAGCGTTCTTTCTGCGTGCTTGTGTGGGAGCAGTCCTCTTGGCAGGCGCCTCAAGGCTTCTGAGAGTGCCCTTCCTGGTACGCTTGGGAGATGGAGGCTTTGCTGCTGCTGGGGCTTTCCGCTTCTTTGGAGACGGGGGAGGAGGAGAAGGAGAAGGAGAGGGAACATGTTCTGGCTCCTCTTCCTCCTCGTCCTCAGACCCCGAGTCCTCAGCGGACCCTTCAGCGTTGTCTCCTTCAGCATCTTCGTCATCTCCGGTCTCGTCGTCCTCCTCTTCTTCATCCTCTGGTTCCCCCTCAGTGGGAACCTCCTTCTCAGCCTCTTTACGAATTCTCTCGGCCTCCTCCTCGGCCAATTTCCTCGCCAGCTCGGCCTCTTCCTCGGCCTTTCTCTTTCTTAGAGCTTCTTCCTCGGCTTCCTTGGCTGCATCACGTTCCAAGGTCGCATCTAGATCCTCCTCTTCGTCCACCTCCTCAGCAATGATTTTCTTTTTCCCTTTTTTCTTAGCACTGAGAGGTTTCTTCACTGAGCGCTTTTGAGAACTCTTGGTTGCTGTAGTCGTGCTCTCAGCGATGGTGCTCTGGACAGTAGCTGGGACGATTGCTTGTGGAGTGGGTTCTGGTTGAGGAGAAGTAGCAGTGGCCTGGTGTCCCTTGGGGGTGGCGCCAAGACGTTTGGGTGTGGAGGCTTTCTTTGATTTGGGAGCCATGGAGATTTTCGGCTAGGGTTTTAGAACAGTTGAGATGTTGAAGGAGAAGAAGAATTGGAAAGGTTTGGATAAGTCTTGAAGTGGTGAGAGAATCGGGTACAGATTGGGGTTTAAGTAGAGTGAGATGATGGAGTTGATGGGACGGGTTTAGGGTTCCAATGAAGGTAATCATAACATTGCCATTTTGAAAATATTTCAATTCAAAATTCAAACCATCTTCTCAATTTAAAATAGGAGGGAAAGAAATCCGAAAATATCTTTTCCAAAATTAAAACACATACTTCGGATAGAGAAATAAAATGTGTAATATATATAAAGAAGTTTAACACCCATTAAAACTATATTTGATCAAATATCTAAAAAGATATTAACCAAATATATGATCCGATATCTGTTCTCTACCATTCAGAGCACAAACCTTGACATAATTCTCAAAGGTTTTGACACTGAGTAGAATTTATCTTTCGTAAAGGGAAAGCTCCCCCTACGAAAGTGCATCCTTGTTAAGCATTCCAATCTCACGTCTAATGAAGGTGAACATGTCCTCTGCCAAAGGCTTAGTAAAAATGTCAGCCCATTGATAATCAGTTGAAATGAAAGATATGGACACATCACCTTTTTCGACATGGTCTCTAATGAAATGATGTCTTACATCAATATGTTTGGTCCTTGAATGCTGAACATGATTCTTTGTAATGGAGATGGCACTTGTATTGTCACACTTAATGGGAATGCCTTTGAGGTTGATGCCAAGATCTCTCATTTGTTGAGCTATCCAAAGGATTTGGGAGCAACATGCTCCAGCTGCTATGTATTCGGCTTCTGCAGTGGATAGAGCAACTGAGTTTTGTTTCTTTGAATGCCAACTGATCAAGGATGCTCCTAAGAATTGGCCACATCCTGATGTGGTCTTCCTATCCACCTTATAGCCTGCAAAATCTGCATCAGAATACCCGATTAATGTAAAATCTTTTTGCTTTGGGTACCACAAGCCAAGCTCCTTAGTGCCATTGAGATATCGAAAGATCCTCTTCACAGCTACGAGGTGAGATTCTTTAGGATCAGCTTGAAACCTAGCACACATGCAAACACTAAGCATGATGTCAGGTCTACTAGTTGTACGATATAGTAAAGATCCAATCATTCCTCGATACTCCTTTTGATTGACACTCTTCCCAGTCTTGTCTTGATCTAGAGATAATGTTGAGCTCATGGGTGTCTTGGCTGCTTTGGATTGATCCATCTTGAACTTCTTCAGAAGATCCTTAGTGTACTTGATTTGGTTGACAAAGATCCATTTCTTGGATTGATGAACTTGTAATCCCAAGAAGAAGTTGAGTTCACCCATCAAGCTCATCTCAAATTCACTGCACATAATGTCAGAAAATTCCTTGCACAAAGATGTGTTAGTAGACAATATATCATCAACATATATTTGAATAACCAAAATGTCATTTCCTTTGTTCTTGATAAAAAGAGTCTTGTCGATCAAATCCCTTTTAAAATCATTTTCTAAAAGATATTTTGACAAGCGCTCATACCAAGCTCTTGGGGCTTGTTTCAAACCATAAAGCGCTTTGTCTAGTTTATAAACATGATTAGGAAATTCCGTACTTTCAAAACCTGGGGGTTGAGCCACATATACTTCTTCCTCTAAGAAACCATTAAGAAAATCACACTTGACATCCATTTGATATAACTTTATGCCCATGAAAGATGCAAATGCTAATAATATGCGAATGGCTTCAAGCCTGGCTACGGGAGCAAAGGTCTCCTCGTAGTCAATACCTTCCTCTTGATTGTAGCCTTGAGCAACAAGCCTTGCCTTGTTCCTCACGATCTTACCATTCTCATCTAGCTTGTTTCGAAATACCCATCGTGTGCCAATGACTGATTGATGCTTTGGCCTAGGCTTCAAGGTCCAGACTTTGTTCCTTTTAAATTCGTTAAGCTCACTTTGCATAGCAATGATCCAGTCTGGCTCTTGAAGGGCCTCATCTACCTTCTTTGGTTCTATAAGAGAAACAAACGCGTGAAAAGCACAAAGATCTTTAAGTTTAGAACGAGTTTGAACACTAGATGTAGGGTCAGAAATGATATCCTTTAATGAGTGTGATGAGGAGTATTTGAATTTTTTTTTGCCAATCTCAGCTCCATGATTCGTCACACCATCAGGATTGATTTGTGATACATTTGACTCCATGGATCTGTTAGGTTCAGTTACAGCAGTTTCTGACGTTTCAACACTGTTGGATTGGACACCAAGGGCTTTGGACGAATCTTCAACACCTTGGGCCAATTCTTAAGTGTTGAGAATCTGTTCATGCATGTTCCTCTTCTCTGTGTTCTTGCTGGCAGCATCATCACCTTCCTCATTCTCTGCATGGATGTTAAGATCTATATCTGCAACACTTTCACTCAAAGAACCGTCATTGCATTCATCAAATATAACATGTATACTTTCTTCAACTAACTGGGTCCTTTTATTGAAGATTCTATAAGCTTTGCTACTTGTGGAGTAGCCAAGAAATATACCTTCATCACTACGCGCATCAAATTTCCCAAGGTTATCTTTTCCATTGTTATGAACAAAACAAGTGCAGCCAAAGGGTTTAAAGTAAGATATAAGTGGTTTGCGGCCTTTGAAAAGTTCATAAGGAGTTTTCTTTAAGATGGAACGAATAAGACAACGATTCAAAATGTAGTTAGCTGTGTTAACAGCTTCAGCCCAATAGGTTTTAGGTAATGCATTTTCTAAAAGCATAGTCCTGGCCATGTCCTCTAGGGTGCGGTTCTTTCGTTCCACAACCCCATTTTGTTGAGGTGTCCTAGGAGCAGAAAAGTTATGAGAGATGCCATATTTAGCACAAAATAAATCAAACTGAAGTTGATCAAACTCCCTACCATGATCACTTCGAATTGACACTATGGGCTCGTTTCTTAAAGTTTGCAACTCCTTACAAAGTTTTGAAAACTCAAATAAGGCCTCTAATTTTTCTGTTAAAAATGCAACCCAAGTATATCTAGAAAAATCATCAACAACAACAAGCATGTACTTTTTACCATTGGGAGATTTGACTCGCATAGGACCACATAAATCCATATGTAAAAGTTCAAGGGGTCTAGAAGAACTTACAACCTTTTTGGGTTTGAAAGAGCTACGAGTTTGTTTACCTCGTGTGCATGCATTGCACATATCAATACCTTTGAAGTCCATATCAGGTAGTCCTCTTACAAGCCCTTTTGACACAAGCTTCTGTAGTGTATGTGGACTCACATGACCGAGTCTCCTGTGCCAAAGCTTTGGATTGTCCGTCAAAGCCTTTAGACAGGTTAAACTTCCTTGTGCCACTTGCTCAGCATTTATGGCATATATATTGTTGTAACGGTATGCAGTCAGAACAACTTCACCTGTATCTTCTCTTCATACTAGACATCTTTTCTTGTTAAATCTGACATCATTGCCACTATCACATAATTGAGATACACTAAGCAAATTATACTTCCAACCATCAACAAGATAAACATTTTTAATACTATGGTTGGAATCACTTGCAACACTACCAATACCAACGATGTCACATTTTCCTTTGTCACCAAGAGTGATTGTTCCTGTGGATTGCTCCTTTAGATCATGAAAGAGAGAACTCTTCCCACTCATATGCCTCGAGCATCCACTATCAATAATCCATTTTTGCTCCTTCACCTTGGTGATCTCCTGCAAAACAAACATCAACCTTTGTGGCTAGACCAATAAACAAATTTGGATCCATTATTGGGATAAACCATATTTGGTAAAATAGTGCCTTTGGGGACCCAAACTTGTGTTATCCGTTCTTTTCTCAAATGAACAGGAAATGTATTGCGAATGATATGTGAATCCTTTCTCCTATAGGGGCAGGTCTCTATTACATGTCCCTTTCTAGCACAGTGGTGACATATAGGAGAGGTTGTGCTTCCTTTTGCCTTTACACAAGTGATAATGTGCTGCTTCTTTAAAAACCTCGGGTTGTAACCAATACCACTTCTGTTTAGAGAACTTTGTTGCTCACCCAACATCCTATCAAGAGTGCCTTTGGATTTGGTAAAACTTATGAGGGATGTCTGTTGGTCTTGAATCTTATTATTCAGGGATATCTTCTCGTTCTCTAGTCATGATGTTCACTTCTTAAAGAGGAGAGATCTTGATTGAGTTCAGATTTCTCTGAGTCAAGAGTCTTGACTTTAATGTCAAGACCTGAATAAGAAGCTTCAAGACTTTTGACCCTCATAGACAGATCCTCAATAGTTCTTTCCTGGTCCACAGTTCTCTTAATAAGAGTGTTAGTCTGGGCAATAAGTTTCTCTTCATTGGCAATCATATTAGAAAGGAATTCCGATAATACCTCTTTTGGACTTGCCATAAGTTCTCTTACAGTTACCTCAAGCTTCTCATCGTGGGAATCATCTCCTGAGGCCATAAGACAAACATTGGCCTTTTCATCATCGGAGTCAGAGTCAGAATCACTCCAAGTTGCCACCATGGCTTTCTTTTTCCATCTATCACTCTTCTTGGACTGGCTCTTCGTCTTTTGAGGGCAGTCTTTTACAAGATGATCTGTTTTACCACATTCAAAACAAGACAAAGGTTTAGTCTTCTTATCAAATTTGTTGTATTGAGACTTACCTCGAAATTTAGAAGACTCTGATCCATCCTTGTTGTTGAATTGTTTCTTCATTTTGAGGATCCGAGCAAGGCCTCTTGTGATAAGAGCAAAAGGATCATCCTCATCTTCGGAATCAGATCCATCTTTGGGCTCATCCTTCTTAGACTTGAGTGCCAAGTTCTTAGTGCTTGCTGGAAGTTCTCCATCGTCTTCATTAAGGATCATCTCATGTGTGATCAGTTTCCCAAGCAAGTCATCAAGGGGCAGAGTGGTGAGGTCTTGGGCTTCCTCTATGGCTGTTTGATGCGGGGTTGTCTGATCGTTCCAACAAAGGCTCCCGAAACAAACACAAATAGAAGATTAGACGTCGGTTCTATAATTCGGACTGATGACAGAAGACTCAAAGACATCAGTTTTCAGATAAAAACAGATGTTAAAAATACGACAGATTCAACGAAGGTAAAGATATGGGGTTCAAAGGCAATCAGTTGGCCGGAATACTTATACCTAAGAGATTAAACCACTCGTCGGCACAAGTCCCTGAGCAAAAGACCTCCTTCTACAACTTGATTCAAGCTCGTCTTGGATCAAGAGGACGTGGACTTTCTCCTTGGATCACCTACTCCGCGAGACAGATAACCAGAGAGACAAATCGGCACAAACGGATTGAAATCGCAATCGTACGAGCAAGAACGCAAGAGGAACTTGTCTTAGGGTTTGAGCAAAAGCTTCTGAATAATATTGAACGTGCCTTTCAATTGCAAAGAGTTCTCCTTTAAATAACCCTCTAGATTCTACCTAAAATAAAAGATATATCTATTTTCCTAAAATAATAGAATATCAACTAAAATATTAAAACACTAAATAATAGATATAAATAGAGTTTCCTTAACATCCTTCCGCTTCACAAAAAAGTATGGTCTTCGGCCTTGGTCCTAGGTCTCCGACACTCGGCGTGTTGGCTCGTCTCCCCATGTAGCATACCAAGCTGGCGAGTTTGTCAGCGATCAGTTTAGCTTGACTCCGAGTCACTGGTCCGGCTGGTAAGGCGCGTGCTTCAGGTGCTCCTGCATCATCCTCCCCTTCTTGGGGAGGATTCGACCTCGAATCCGCTTTGTCTTCTCCCGTCAGATAGGGGCTTAAGTCAGCGACATTGAATGTCGAGCTGACTCCGTAGTCGTCGGGAAGTTCAAGCTGATAAGCATTGTCGCCCACCTTCTTCAAAACCTTGAAAGGTCCATCACCACGAGGCGACAACTTAGACTTCCGTTGATCTGGGAAGCGGTCCTTCCTTAGGTGCACCCATACGAGGTCTCCTTCCTCAAAGGTCACCTTCTTACGCCTTTTGTTCTTGGTAGCCGCCGTACTGGTGGCCTTTCCCTCGAGGCGTTGCTTGGTCCTCTCGTGGAGCTCCTTAATGAACTCAATCTGCTTACCTGCTTCAAAGCTTTCTTTTTCTCTCATAGGATATGGAGTAAGATCAAAAGGGGTTAGCGGATTAAGACCATAAACACATTCAAAAGGAGTATACCCAGTTGAGGAATGCAAAGTCCTATTATATGCAAATTCTACATGTGGCAATGCATCTTCCCAAGACTTCAAATTCTTCTTAATGACAGCTCTAAGAATGGTGCCTAGGGTACGATTAGTAACCTCCGTTTGGCCATCTGTTTGGGGATGACTAGAAGTAGAAAATAGCAACTTAGTACCTAGCTTAGCCCAAAGAGTCCTCCAAAAGTGGCTTAAAAACTTAGTATCTCTATCACTCACAATAGTCTTTGGCAAACCATGCAACCTAACGACTTCACGAAAGAAAAGACTAGCAACATTAGAAGCGTCATCGGTTTTATGACAAGCAATAAAATGAGCCATCTTAGAGAATCTATCTACAACCACAAATATTGAATCTCTCCCCTTCTTAGTCCTTGGCAAACCTACTATAAAATCCATGCTAATATCTTCCCAAGGAGCACTAGGAACCGGCAAAGGGGTATATAAACCATGTGGCTTCAACTTAGACTTGGCTCTCAAACAATCTAAGCACCTTTTCACAAAATTTTCGACATCCTTAAGCATGTGAGGCCAATAGAAATGACTATGTAATGTATGATAGGTTTTATCCCTCCCAAAATGTCCCATTAAACCACCTCTATGACTTTCCTCCACAAGAAGTAACCTCAAAGAACATCTAGGAATGCAAACCTTATCAACCCGAAATAAAAATCCATCAAACAAATAGAATTTATCTAATGAACCTTTCAATTTACAAGTCCTATAGGTCTCCCCAAAATCAATGTCATTTACATATAGATCCTTAATATAGACAAAGCCTAAAACCCGAGAATCTAATGTAGTCAACAGGCTATGGCGCCTAGATAAAGCATCGGCCACTACATTGTCCTTTCCTTTCTTATATTGAATCACATATGGGAAGGTTTCTATAAATTCCATCCACCTACCATGCCTACGATCCAGCTTATCTTGACTCCTAAAGTACCTCAAGGACTCATGATCAGTTCTAAGCACAAATTCTCTAGGCCAAAGGTAGTGAGACCATGTCTTAAGAACTCTAAACAAAGCATACAACTCCTTATCATAAGTAGAGTAATTAAGACAAGCACCCTTCAAATTTTCAGAAAAGAAGGCAATAGGCTTACCTTCTTGCATGAGAAATCCTCCAATTCCAATTCCGCTTGCATCGCACTCAACTTCAAAAGGTCGGTTGAAATCCGGCAAGACCAACAGTGGAGCATGCGTCAGCTTGACCTTAAGGGTGGTAAAGGCCTTCTCTTGGGGCGCTCCCCAAATGAAGTGTTGACCCTTCTTGGTCAACTCCGTCAATGGCGCGGCGATGGTGCTGAAATCCTTGACGAACCGCCGATAGAACATCGCCAAGCCATGGAAACTTCTTACCTCGCCAACACTTGTAGGTGTCGGCCACTCCTGGATGGCCTTAATCTTCCCTTGGTCGACTTGAAGCCCTCTGGAACTAACTACAAAACCAAGGAAAGTGACACTATCAGAACAAAACTCACATTTCTTCAAATTAATAAACAAGTGCTCAACACGAAGAGTTGAGAGAACTTCCCTCAAGTGTGTTTCATGATCTTCTAGAGATTTGCTGTAAATAAGAATATCATCAAAATATACAACAACAAATTTCCCAATTAGCTTTCTAAGAACATGGTTCATCAATCTCATAAAAGTACTAGGTGCATTAGTTAAACCAAAAGGCATAACTAACCATTCATATAAACCACGTTTAGTCTTAAAAGCTGTTTTCCACTCATCCCCCTCTCTCATCCGGATTTGATGGTAACCACTTCTCAAATCAATTTTAGAAAATAAAGTAGCACCATATAATTCATCAAGCATATCATCTAGCCTAGGGATGGGGTGCCTATACTTCACAGTGATATTGTTAATAGCCCTACAATCAACACACATTCTCCAAGATCCATCTTTCTTAGGGACTAATAACACAAGTACCGAACATGGACTCAAGCTCTCCTTGATATATCCCTTATCCAACAGTTCCTGAACTTGGGATTCTATTTCCTTATCTTCTTGAGGATTGGTCCTATAGGCAGGGCGGTTAGGCAAAGAGGAACCAGGCATAAAATCAATTTGATGCTGGATACTCCTAAGAGGTGGTAATCCTACAGGCATCTCATCGGGAGTGATATCCTTGAATTCCTCTAACAAATCCTTAACTCTTGCAGGTAGTTGTTCCTTAACATCATCAGAAAGCAAGCATAGATCTTTACACAAAAGCATAAGAGTGTAATCGGAACTTATTACCTCGGAGTGCAGTTCAGTTTTTGACATCAGTAAACTTACTGCAGTCGTCTCAGGACCTTTTGACATCAGTTTTTCTGCAGCAGCCGATGTCGTAGCCTTCTAAGACATCAGTTTTCCTGATGCCTCCGCCTCCCTCTTCTTCCTAGCTTTCTCCAGCTCATCTGCAACTTGCGAAGGCGTCATGGGTCTAAAGATGATTTTCTTTCCCTTAAAATCAAAGGAGTAACGATTAGTAAACCCATCATGAATAACCTTGTGATCATATTGCCAAGGGCGGCCTAGCAGAATATGGCTAGCCGTCATAGGAACTACATCACAAAGAATGGTATCATCATATAAGCCCAAGGAAACATGCACATTAACTTGTCTATCAACCCTAACTTCACCACTTTCATTCATCCATTGCAATTTATAAGGTCTAGGGTGACACAAGGTAGTCAGTTTCAATTTAGACACCATTTCAGTACTAGCAAGATTGCAACAACTACCACCATCAATAATAACCCGACAAACCTTGCCTTGAACACGAAATTGAGTATGGAAAAGAGTTTCACGCTGATTATCATCATAAACAATAGGCTTAGAATGTAAAACTCTCCTAATAAGCAAACAGTCTCCTTGTTCATAATCAAACTCGGCTAGATCAGATTCAGGCAAGTTATCAGTTTCAGCTTCAGGTTCATCATTATCAGATTCAGATTCATATTGACCTAAGTGATTTATAACCAAAACACGTTGATTATGACAATCCCTAGCCATATGACCTCTACCATGACATTTAAAACAAACAATATCCAAAGTTCTAGCATTAGGGTTAGGAGTACTGCCCTTTGAAGAACCGGGTTTACCCAATGGAGATGCTGGCAACGATGGAATCGGCGGTACTGGGCCCCTGGAGCCCGTTGCAGGCGCGATTGGTGGCTTTTGGCCTCGGTTCGTCGTCGCTTGCTGCTCCCTGCCGGAGTTTCGCCAATTTTGGCCTTGGCCTGTCCGGCTGGATGTCGATTGGAATCGCATCTTCCTTTCCACCTTTACTGCCAGGTGAAGCAACTGCATCATGGTTTCACAGGAATAGCAGTCTATCTCGCGAGCCAAGAGAGGGTTGAGAATTCCCAAGTATCGCGACATGGTGTCCTCCTCTGCCTCCCGAATGTCACACTTGGCCATGGCTGCCTGCATGGTAGTGTAGACCTCTTCTGCGCTCATGGAACCTTGACGGAGAGTATTTAGGCGATGTTTCAGATCCCGGATGTAGTGCGGGGGCACAAACCGGGCTCTCAGTAGAACCTTCATGTGTGCCCAAGTGGACACAGGCGCCTCCAAAGTCCTCCTCCTGTCTCTTACTAAATTGTTCCACCAAGTTAGCGCAAAACCAGAAAATTCTAAAACAGCTAATTGAACCTTTTTCTCCTCAGCAAAGTTATGGCAGTCCCAAATGTGTTCAATCTTAGCTTCCCATTCTAAATATGCATCAGCATCACTAGCACCAGTAAAAGAAGGAATCTTTACCTTTACCCGACCGATACCGTCTTGTTCGGATTCCCTAGCACGCCTATGTGGGTAATTGTCCTCTCTCCCGACATCCTCAAACTCATTGTTGATGATGAGTTGTTGCTGCCGACCTTCCCTTTGGTCCAGATTACCCCCATTGGGTGGAGGGTTAATCACCTCTTGATCATTCGGAGGGGGCTGAATTCGCGGTCCTGTCGCCAAGTGGGCTTCAATCCGCTGATTAGTTTGTAGCAACTGGGTCATGGTAGCATTTATAGCTGCCAGAGTTGCAGCGAGACCCTCCTGGGGTATCTCTTGGCCATTAGACATCACAACAGAAAACAAACAAGCAAACACGTTAAAGTTAGTGAAAAACTGAAAAACTCCTCGCAAGTGTTTCGCTCTTCACTCAATTTGTGACGTCTGCGATCTAAATCTGTCTCGTGAGAATCTGTTCTTCAAGCAGAGATTAGCAAAACCCAAGAGAATTCAGAGAAAGACTCAAGGCAAAGAAAAGGTTGGGACTTTTAGGGTAGGTAAGACTCAGAGTGGTAGCCTGAGACAATCCCACCAACGCTAACGTACCAATGCCTATGATCTACAGATGGTTGCAAATTCTGAACTTTTAGCTTTCTAGTGCGGGCCTTTATTTCAGGACTGTTTTTTCCAACGCACTTTTAATCGCGGGCCTTTATAATAGGACTAATTTTTCCGACGCGATTTCTCTTTTTTTTTTCTACAGCAATGCTGAAAAGAATTTTTTTTTTTTTTTTTTTTTTTGCAAAAGAAAAGAACAAGTTTTTAGGGTTCCGCGGGCAGAATTGCGAAAACAGTTCAACAGGCGCAACCAAAAGTAGACACAAACACAGCACAGAAGAACTAGCGAGAATTGTTCAGAACGTACCGGAAAGGTTGACACGAGCCAAAGTCGGACCCTAGCTCTGATGCCACTTGATGCGGGGTTGTCTGATCGTTCCAACAAAGGCTCCCGAAACAAACACAAATAGAAGATTAGACGTCGGTTCTATAATTCGGACTGATGACAGAAGACTCAAAGACATCAGTTTTCGGATAAAAACAGATGTTAAAAATACGACAGATTCAACGAAGGTAAAGATATGGGGTTCAAAGGCAATCAGTTGGCCGGAATACTTATACCTAAGAGATTAAACCAATCGTCGGCACAAGTCCCTGAGCAAAAGACCTCCTTCTACAACTTGATTCAAGCCCGTCTTGGATCAAGAGGACGTGGACTTTCTCCTTGGATCACCTACTCCGCGAGACAGATAACCAGAGAGACAAATCGGCACAAACGGATTGAAATCGCAATCGTACGAGCAAGAACGCAAGAGGAACTTGTCTTAGGGTTTGAGCAAAAGCTTCTGAATAATATTGAACGTGCCTTTCAATGACAAAGAGTTCTCCTTTAAATAACCCTCTAGATTCTACCTAAAATAAAAGATATATCTATTTTCCTAAAATAATAGAATATCAACTAAAATATTAAAACACTAAATAATAGATATAAATAGAGTTTCCTTAACATCCTTCCGCTTCACAAACAAGTATGGTCTTCGGCCTTGGTCCTAGGTCTCCGACACTCGGCGTGTTGGCTCGTCTCCCCATGTAGCATACCAAGCTGGCGAGTTTATCAGCGATTAGTTTAGCTTGACTCCGAGTCACTGGTCCGGCTGGTAAGGCGGGTGCTTCAGGTGCTCCTGCATCACTGTTACTTTAGGACCCCACTTTTCTTTTGGGAGGCACCTCAATATCTTCCTCACTTTCTCAACATTCGTAAAGCTCTTGCCAAGAGAGTCAAGGTTGTTGGTGATTTCTGTGAATCGTGTGAACATGACCTTGATAGACTCATCAGACTTCATTTTGAAAAGCTCATACTTTCGAAGGAAGATACTGATCTTGGTGTCCTTTACTTGGCTGGTTCCTTCATAGGTGACGACCAGCTTGTCCCAAATCTCTTTAGCTGACCTACAAGATGAAATACGGTTAAACTCATCAGTGCTAAGACCACAATAAAGTAAGTTGATATAATATATAAATTAATTATTTTAAATCAACATAGATAGAACAAAACATGATAATTCTATGTTAACTTTTATAAATAAAACAACACAACTAATTTCATCCAATTTAATGCTATAAAATTCACATTAAAAAATTAGTCTATAAAATTTTCACTTCAAAAAATGTTCTCTTGAACTCATAACTCATATTGGAATGATTTATTTTTATAAATTATAAATTAAGCCTTATTAGTTAATTAATTTAATTAATTAATCATATATGATCAATCACCAATCTAATTTATAATAAAATATATATTAACTAATTTAAAATAATAAGAATAAGTTTGAATAATATTTTATCCAATTTTATGATAACTTTTATAGTAACAATCTAAATTTAATATTAATACCATTTAAAAAATAAATATCAAATTTATCACTAGATTTTGTTTTAAAAAAATATCACATGAGAATATAATAATAATAAAAAATTAATATGTCGTGCAAGAGGATGGGTAACATATAATAGTTCACCAAAAAATGTGAGGCTAAATGTTAGAATTAAGTTTTTAGAAATGTAGAATTAAATATCTTTAATAAATGCATTTGTTTATTATAGTCTTTAATAAGTGTAAAAATATGTAAAATAGAGAAACTGTTGGAGTTGGAGTGAAATTTTTTTAGAGATTTTGATATTTTAATCTCTATTTTAGAGATTTTTTACCAAAGCTGTTGGGGTTGCTCTCACTACTTAAAAGAGCAAAGGAGCTTAATTTGACCAAAATAAATAAATAGCGAGGTTAAAATGAGCTAAATGAACACACTCAGCAAAAACGAGCATACAAGCTCATATCCGAGCTCGACTTGGCTTAAAAATAAATGAGCTCACCATCGTCACCGAGCTCAAGCTTGATATTCTGCTTGAGGAAAAGTTCAGGCTTGAATAGAAATTGAGCTTGAGCTCGTTTAAATACTTCACTTCTCGGATTGTATTGCTCGAATAGTCGCATATCATCCCACAACAAGTATAAATACTCTATTCGTTAATTAAAACTTATCATTTTAGAAATTTACACACTTATTAAAAAAACAAATAAAAAAGACAGTTATACTCCTAATTATAACTCTTCTTTCTTACTTTCTCAAAAACAGCTACTAATAATAATCTAATCATTACAAATGCAAATTTGTAAAGTAACAACAAAATACCTAAAATGATAAGATTTTTTTTAATAAGATTTTACTTTCTAAAACGACAAATTTTAATTAAAGAAGGGAGTATCATCTAAAATCCAATCCTATGAGCTCTAATTTTGAACGTGTTGTTGTTAACTACATTTCTATGAGCTCTAAGGTTGAAGGAATTGCTCACACAACTAAGCCATTAGTTATGAAAGTACTTTTTTGACAATGGAGGTTTAGATCGAGTCAAAACAAAACTGCATCTGAATCAAGAATCATTTGGATCCCCATTTCATCCCTTTCAAAGTGGTTGCTTGCCAGCACGATTTCTTTCTGACCGGGAAATGATACATTAGATATAGTTTACATCTCACGACGTGGGGTAGTCCACCCACTTAGGTACAAAGCTTAGATTCACCATATTTTCCATGTAGAATACTATCCCACATCATATTGATGACTGGCCACACATTATTTGCCGTGCCGATTACACTTGACGACTCAATGTCTTAAGGCCGACCATTCAACTAGACCAGGAACCCAAACTGCACCCGCACCTAGTCGAACCTACTCTCATACTAATGTTAAATTACGGTGGGTCATACGACGTGGAAGGTCACACGCCCAAATAGACATGCACTAACCAAACCGAACATACAAGCCAAATAAAATTCCATCTTAAAACCAATTGGCATTAGGAGGAGTAGCCCGCCCACATCTACAAAGCTTGATTCACTTCATATTCTCAACATGCATGTATATATAGGACTATTTTTATTTGAAAAATGATTATAACAGTTAGAGAATTTTTTTACGAAGTTAATTTTTTACAAAGGGTAAGTACTCTTTCCCTTCCTATATGGAGGATTTTTCTTATCTTCAACTACAAAGAGGGTGGAGAGAAGTGGTCCAAGTCGTCAACTCCTCAGCTAAGAATATAAGCATATAAGAAGCAAAAACACTCTCTTTGACAACCCTCCACCCACCGTTCCTCATTTCCTCCTTCAATACAAATTAGAAGGAGCATGAAAAGCGGTAGCCATCTTTGTTAGGAGCTTCATGCTTTACTCGAAACTGAGAACTCTGGCAAGTCTGTCATCGGAGTATCATGTTCCACACATTGGAAGTTACCTCTTTGTTTTAACGTTAGGCGGCAAGCAGAATGATCACGATGAGAAGCACAATCCCGAATATCACCAAAAGCAAGCATGCCTGTATAAGAAACAAATTCACTGTAAATCATCCCAAGCTACATGTAAGTTATAATAGAGATTTTAGTTCAATCAAAGGGAAGAATAATCACGTAAATTTATCGATTTAATGTCAAGATAATAATGTTCTACTTCTAATCTAGCACATTCTGTATTTAATCAGTCTTAAGAAAGAATGGTGCCAAGCAATAAGATTCTCCTGAAAGGGAAAATGATGAGTACTTACTAGTGATGAATTCGATCTTTGAGTCTTTGATGCTTTGACAAGATTGGTTTTTCCCTGTGTTGTAGCAGCATGAGAATTCTCGATATTTGCGCCTATATCATCTGCATCAAGATTTCGGTAGCACATTCCAGAAGTCAAATTCTAATAAATTCAGATAATTAAACAGAAGAAGCTGAAAAACTTACCGATCATAGCCCCTTGATCGTGCACCAGCACGGCAAGGTCTTTAAAGATCTCGTTAACCTCACCAATCTGTTGTTGTACTTCCTTTATTCCCTGATCTCTTTCTTCTATGATAGCTTCATTGAACACAATTTCATTATCCAGCAATACTACCTCCTGCCTGCATCAAATTATTATCGTCTACAGGGATAAGATAACATGATTGCGTACAGGAATATCTCTGTTTGGCAAGACACAAGACTGGAGTGGTCAGAAAAATGACAAACAAAGAGATACTTGCCATGCATGTATTAATACAACCTCTTGAAAGATTTTAGCAAAGACAGATGCAGCAGAACATAAAAAATAATAATAATAAGAGCATGAAGAAGACAAGAACATGCGGATCGATTGCATGACAATAGAAAGCAAATTAATAAGAGCTTTACCTTTTGGCTTCTACAAGAAGGGCATGCTGCTCCAAACTCTTATCTGGAGTTCCATTGTCCTCATCCGGGGAGTAGCTGGACTAAACAGAATATGAGTAAGAAAAGAGTACCAGACACGAGCCAATATCAAACATCATTTAAGAGTGAAGAACTCCCCTTTTTCATACAACAAGCAAATTACCGTGCCTTAAACAAAGATTTGAAATCAATAAACAATAAGTGTATGTAGAGTTGGCAAAATCTTACTCGACCCGAGAAACTTGATCGACTCACTTGAGCCCAAACCTGAAAATCTAGCGTCATCCACAATCCAAACACGAGACCGAACACCACCCGAACCAAACCCGACTCAAAATAGACCCGAATATAGACAAACCCGGTCCAACAAAAACACGACTCTCAACCCGGCCCGAGTCTCAACCCGACCTAAACATGACACAACCTTTTATCAATTGGTGTGCTTGTGCACGTATATTAATATAATGAGACAAAAAACATATACCCAATTGACCCAAATCTCCCTGCAACCCTGCCCATGAATTATGAAATATAAAATTATGAATGATCAACTTGAATTCCAAAACCCAATAAACAGATTTAATTTTACTTGAAAAATACTTTTTGAAAGGCACAAATAACTAAATAAGTATCGTGAATTACATATTCAACCAAATCAATCAACCCAATTACCCAAATGGACCAAACATGATTTGACCCGAAACCCAAACAAACTAGACCTGTTTTGATTCGAAACCTGAACAAGACTGACCCATCTCTTTACCCGAAACCCAAACGAGTCCGATCCGTATTGACTCGAAACCCGAATGGGCATGACCCAATTCAAGCCGATACCCGCTTAATTTAAAATTCATTAGGACCAAACCCGACCCGACCAAACCAATACCCGACCACACATTTTATCCGAGCTGACCCAACCCGTCAATAACCCAACCGAAACAAGCCTGACCCCAACCCGACACAATCAGCCCAATTGCCAGCTCTAAGTGTATGTATAAAGTCTAGAAATACAAGTTCAGTGTTCACCCTCCAATCTCACCGGTCAATGGTGGTTAGGAGTGTATGTATAATTACAGTATTGGAATAAAAATTGGACGAACAACACATCGCGTAAAAATCAGAAAGAAAAGACACGGCTCTAGGATCCCTGATGCAACCTACTACCTTAGGACATTGTTAGTCTATGAATAGGTGCGGTTCAACATGGATTAGACTTATTTAGACTGACTAGTAGATAAGCAATCATAAAAACAAAGTATTTATTTTTCAATGGGTTTATGAATTTGTCAGACTGTAGATAATAGACACTGTGGTGATTTAACTGATTTTGATGCAAGTACAGCCCAACACTCCTCTCTAACATTATTAAAGATGGACACATTCTCAAACGCATGGAATTTTCAGCAGCTACATTGCTTCAAATCTAAAGAGTTATAACATACTTTCCAGTAAAATAGAAAGGCTCCGTATAAACAAGTTTACATGTAAATACAGAAAACAGTAATTACCTGGAAGGTAATGCAGCTTGGGGAACGAATGGAGTATATGCTGTTTCCCTTTCAGCAGCGAGTCGTTGAGCCTTCTGAAACTCCTTCAAAACTGCTTGGAAATCTTTTGCGAGTTTTGCATCAGTGATTTTCTTGCTAGCCTGTCTTAGAGATGAACATAGTAATGTATATCAGCTGACCAATGGGGAAAGGTTTAAGACAACATTCAGAGATATAATCTTCAGAGAATCATAAGGATCACGAACCAGAATGACCCATGACCACCCAAATAAATGCATAAGTCTAGACGGGGTTTTCTCTAAACGTCACAAAGCCCAAGCAAGAAATGACAAATAAAAATCCTTTGTCCATAGATTAGACCCGCAAAATAACAATCTTCATTACATATATAAAGTCTACACACTTACAGTAACATCAACACCATGATCTGTATCACTTGCTTGCTTAAGTTTTGCTGAAGTATCCTTTACCAATTGCCCAATATGTAGTCTTGTCTTGTGCCTACGAAAGGCCAGATCATGAGTTCAAAGGATAATTTGTTGATGATATTCAGTTGGGATATCGAAATACAGACGCCACAACAACGAAACAGTATGATTGCATGGATGGGCTTTTTATCTTGCAGGATGCCAAAAACAAAAGAATGGTGGATTGATGATCACGAAAGAAAGAAACTAGGAACAATGGATGGATTTTTCATTTAACAGAATCAGTTCCAGAGGTTAAATCAGAAATCATAGTACGCATGCTTGGTCAATCAAGAGTTGCATCATTGATGACACAACAACAACAAACAACAATGGAAAACATCAGCATGTTTGAATTTATAAAAGCATTCAGTACCAGTGTCAAAATGAGATAAACACTTTAAGAAGAGAACCAATGTTATTTTAAATTTTCATTGACACCAAAATCCAATTGTAGTTGTAGTTTATTTTTAATTGAAAAACTACCAAAAGTACATTCAAACTTGTGATGTTGAAAGGAGGAACAAGATACATAACATAGCAATAGCATAACCTATAGAAAACAAATAAATAAAACCATCTTACTATATGCATGGTTTTATGTCGCCAAACGCATGGTGGTCAGCACGCTATTTTCCGTGTAAAAAATTGCCGACACCGGAAGTCGCCGTGCATTTGATGAAAAAATGGCCTTGCGTAAATCCAGGTTTTAGCATTAAATCCAGGTTTTATTTTATTATTTCTTGTTTTAGCATTAAATCCAGGTTTTTTGGGCAACGAACAAAGAGTGGACTAGAGGTTGACAATCCAGTATCAATGAACTGAATCAACAAAGTCATGAGGAATATGTACAAAAGGCCAGGCAATGGCATATTGACATCCATTAATGCATAAACAATTCATAACAAAAGTGATACATTTCACTCGCGCCTCACAAAACCTAAGAAAACAATTGGAAGGAAGGTTAATAGGAGCCGAAGGAATGTGCCAATTCAAAATGCACAAGTCTGATCCGAATTGACAAGCAATAGAAATTTAGAAGAGACATGCAAACATTCAAAATGGATAATCAAAAGAAACTACTCGGTAAGAAATAATCCAAAGAGACGGGGAGATGAAAAGAGGAGGAAGATACAATTTCTCGCGAAGGTCGGACGTATCCTTGGGAGTTCCGAGCGTGTTAACGAGACGCTGGAAGGTGGAAACGGCGGTGTTGATCTGGAAGATGCCAGCAGCGACGGCCTGAGTCGGATCCTGTTTGTGATTGATGAGACCCCTTCTAGAAGCCAAAGGCTTTCCAGCTTCAATATCCTGAAAACTCATCGATCTCTCGCAACTCTACCTGGAAAATTAGCCCTAGAATAGCCAGATTCGGGCACCGAGAGCCCTGCAATCGCAGAATTTGGCTAATGCAGAACGAAATTTGGGAGGAAGAAGCGAGGAATTTTGGAAGAAATTGGAGGGAGATGTGAAATTGAGAGGGAAAATTTTGATCGAGGACGTCTGATGCGAACTAGGGGAAGGGCGTTTGAATTAATTGTGGAATTTGGGGAAAATGAAAATGAGAAAAAGTGGGAAATTGGCGGATTGTGCGTTACTCCCTCCCTCCCAAATGGATCGGGATTCTCTCCTCGTGAAGAGGTTTTATGTCGTGTTTGCTAAATGGATATTTGTAGGTAGTTGTAGATGTGTTGGTATATGTATAAGTATATGTGTATTTATTGGTAGAGGTTTAAATAGTTGATAAGATAGATTTAATTTGGTAAAAAATCTAGTAAAAAAACTCATTGGGTGTTTGATATTTGAAGATTTATGAGTAGATGTGGAGGAGGAAATTACCAAATTGGGCTTCCAAAATAAAGAAGAAAATAATAAAATCGAGACATTTGCTAGCCACATGATTACGGGGGCATCACTTTCCTAATATTTTATGGTAAATTATATTGAAACATTGGACAAAACCCAAATTAGAAGAACCATCGTACTTGGGAAAGCAGGAGAATTGTGATAGTTGTTCAAAATTGGAGGCTTTAGCGGTAACTGGTCGAGGGTGTTGATTGCGATCGCAAAGGCATCGGTGGCGACTGTAGATGAGAATACGAGATGATTGTGGAGGTGTCACCTGTGACTTTGAAGGAGGCTGAACAAGATGAGATCAAAGGAGGCAGCTGAGCAAGGCCGAGGAAGAGGCAAGTGTGCTGTGAAATTTAACCAGTTATGAAAGAAAGGGTATTGTGGGAAAAATCTATCTAGTAATCCCACAAATCTTGGTTGAGCAAGATGGAGCTTTATCCGCTTTCACATCTATATAAATACATCTCTTTATCTCCATCTTCTTCCAAAGATTACTCCACCAAACACCAAATGTCTAGATAGATACTGTTACTAATCCAGTAAAATCCCCCCACATCTACAAGCAAACACACGCTTAATATGTTCCTAATAAACAAATGGTGTTGTTATATACACCACAAATCTAAGGTAAAAAATGCACGTCCTTAAAACGTGCAAGCCTTGTGACTAATTAACATTTAAAAAAAATTAATTAACCCCTTTAAACCATGCACGTCCTTAAGGACGTGCATGATTTGGGGTGTATATAGCGAAGGCCTAAATAAATCCTAGCCATTCAAATAGATGAAGGGTCAAGATTTATTTTACACTAATTAATCCTAAATTAATTCCTAATTTCTCCGTTTCTTTCAGTTTTGTTACGTCATGCGATATATCGACTTGTGCATCATCACACTCTTCTTGATCTATGCAACCAAAACGCAATTCTCCACCTCCCTCATTGTCCACTCAAAACTCTTTGGATCATGCCTCTGCCATGCTCCTTCGTTGGAGCTGTGATAAGAGAATAATTGTGAAGGAAGTTGCAATGATGATAAAAGATAAAGAGGCGCTCTTGGTATTGCACAAAGAACCCAGTGGTGAAGCTTCGATCTCTCATGCCTTAGGATGTGTGTGATATTGGGGATAATCAGAGATCATTCATGCTTTAGATGATGCCCTAGGAACATACCCTAGAAGCCAATTTGGATGATGATGCCTAGTTTGGATGAGATCAAAGTATACCCGATTTATAAACTTGAGATGTAATTGTATTTACGAAACACTTTGATTAAATTTATTTACAAAACCATAAACATATCAATATATGTAATTTTCTTTTCTCTGTATTAAGCAAACATATAGTGTTTTTCTGTATTTGTGTATTTTGTGTTCAAAAATTGACTTGAAGTTGGAAATTTGGCCGATGATCCTAGTTTGGATGCGATTAAAATGTGAACAATTCAGCAAATTGAGATGTAATTGTAGTTAACTATGAAACACTAATAAAATTAGCGTGAGATGCAATTTCTTCCGTGTATCATTTTTCCAAAAAAAAAATTGTGTATTGAAGAAGTAGATAGTGTGGTTGTAAATTTGTGAGTGCTTGTGGTACTTATTTCACAGTCCCTCGGTCTGACATGCCATCTTCTTTCATATTTCATAGTATGGTTGTGAGTGCTTGTGATACTTATTCCACTTGATTTTTATTTGTTTTAGATCCTCTCGACCACCACGTACACGAGAGAAACCAAGGTTGTTGACCACCACTACTGCACTCCGCCAGCACCTAGGAGGTTGCCCAGGAAGCACCGACGCAACAACTTGCCAGATGAGCACGAAAACAATACTGAAATCCGCAAAAAAGTGTGTCAAGAGGTCAAATTTTGGGCTTTGCCACCGCTGATACAGGACTTTGCAGTCAATGATTTTTATTTTGACACACTCCTTGCATTATCCTCTATTGATATAAACCTTCATTCCACCTAGGAATGCTTTGAACTGCCTGCACTAGACCCTCAAACATGACTGTTAGGCAATTTTTTTTCTTTTGTTATTTCATCTGCGTTTTCACGCTTTTTTTTTTATCGGTGTTCAAGGCTGCCTCTATCGAGATTTGGTGAAGATTGTTGGCTTTCGATGGCATTTTGAGTGACATAGGTTGCAAATTTAAGCCGTGAGCACGCATATATCATTTTGGGGGGATCGAGAGATGCGACAAAGTGCCTTGTTGTGCACATATCATCCGAACTCATCGTGACCATGAAGGCCATCTTGGTGTCATGTTGGCGGTCGTTAGAAGTTGTAGAAAGGTGGAGAATTTATTGCAGGTCCCCCGAAGAGGTTCGTTGTAGCTCCAATGAGGGTCGCCGACTTCCGGGAGCAAGCTTTGTTGTCTATACTACACTCTGATCGGCAAGACACCGACGGGCAGGATGATGAGATTGATGGTGGCATAAAATTGCTGGGTGGTTGCAAAAACAGAGCTGGGAGAGAAGAAATTAGAAAATTGATTTTAGTAATAGGAAATAGATCATGGCCATTGGTTTATTTGTACGATTGTGATGAATTCATTAGGAAGATATTAGGTAATATAGGTAAGGAGAGGATCCAGATCCCACAAATGTGTCGTTGTTCTTCTACTTGCGGTGTCCCAAAATTGCTGCCAACGTGGACCCTAGACGACATATGGTTGTCCTACATTGATGATGCCCAAAAGATAACGGAATTAAGGAAACAATTAAAGAGGGCCAAAAAGGTTGGCGGAAATAGAATCTAAAGAGCAACACAACGACTAATGATCCGCGGACGAGAATGGCATGCATAAGAGGGATAGGTGGCGCATATGCCCCCATCCAAGTGCATCTTCTCTCCAAGACACGTGGCAACCCGGTATCAACAAGTGGCCAAAAGGATGGAATTTCCCCCTCATCAGGTAGACAGAGCGGTACACTATAAAAGGGAGAGAGGATACTGAAGAAAAGGACTTTTTGGGAAACAACAGAGAGGAGATGCAAGTTCCAAGGGAGGAAGAGAGGGAAACAGTTACGTCAAGGCTCTCTCCTTGTCTTTTCTATCCCTCGCCCGTCCGCGGACAACCAAAGATCCAAGAACGGCAACGAATCCGGGACAGGTAGTGGGATTACGGTCCAAGGAGCCAGGGAGCGCATAGTTTTAGTTTGCCCTCGATCCTTACTAGAGTGAATTGGCAAATCTCCTATACCATAAGGTCACTTGATGAACCCGAATTAGTAGAAAGAATGCGAGCCTTTTAGAAAGGCTCGGCGGCACCGGTCGTGAGATCCTCGCCAGTAGGGAGGACCTTAGGTAACGGGTAAGACCGTCATCATTTCCTCTGGTTTAATACGGCTCAGGTAAAAGCCCTTTCCCCTTTTATTGCCTTCATCAGGTAATAAGTACAGTGGGAAGGAAGCTTCAGGTAAGTCCGTATTATCAACCTTCCATAAGAGGGAATACGTGGCATATCCCCCATGGGAATGTGGGGTGCGATTTACTTTTTCTTTTACGGTTTCGTCATTGGCGCCGTCTGTGGGAACCTTCTCACCTTGAGGGGTTCCCGATTTTAAGTAATAAGATATAAGTTAGAACATTGTCATTAACCAATGACTTTTGTATGGACAGGCAGAAAATGAGTGAAAGCATGGGAGGCGCCTCTCATGGGACGATGAGTCATGACCACGAAGGATTCCAGGGGTCTGATTTGCATGAGAATTCCCCGGGTCAGAACAGCGCGCCTGAGACTCCGGTCTTCTCGCCATACGTCCCTCCACAGATGGGTCAAGGCTACTTCATGCAAGAGGAACATTACTTCCCGCCTCCGAATCCAGGACAGGGTTTCTTCTATGGGTATGACGGATACCAGTCGTTCCAGCAGGGGAACCCTTACAACGTTTTTCCTCAAAATCTATATGGAAATAATTATCAAGACTATCACCAGCCCAGATTCTCCGATGATTTTGGTTCACACCGTCGGGGCGAAGATAAACGTGCGCCTAAGCACCACAGGGGCGAACATTCATCCGACATCTCAACATCCACCCGGACGGGCTCTCCCCGTGAGAATGAGAAGAGGATGGATTTCATTCCCTCAGTGTTCGCCACTGAGGTTTGCCTAGCACCAGTACCAAAGCGATGGAGAGACACCAATCTGATGAAGTATGATGGCACCTCCGACCCTGACGATCACATGTGCCACTTCACAACCGCGATGGGAATCAATGAGTATAATGATGCGATGCTGTGCCACACTTTCCCATCAACTCTGACCGGCATTGCCCTGACTTGGTTTACCAACTTACCACATAACTCGATCGCTAGCTTTGCTCAGCTTTCCCAGGTCTTCAAGTCCCATTTTGGAAGCTCGCGGTCTCGGAAAAAGACCATGCTGGATCTCAACTCAATCAGACAGGGACCAAACGAGATTCTTGGGCAGTTCTTCGCACGATTTACCGCTGTGGTAGTACAAATTCCCAACTTCAATCATGAATCGGCGGTCATAATCCTAATGGGGAATATAGCGGAAGGCGGGTTCAAGACTCGGCTTTTCAGGAAAAAACCAAAAGACTATGACACGTTAAGGAATCTGGTATCAGCTCAGATTGAGGCAGAAGAAGTCGCGACCTCTAGTTCAAGGGCTAACGAGGGCCCGCGAGGTTTCCTAGGGAAGGTAGCAGGAAAATTTTGGAAGGACAAAGGAGTGATGAAACAAAGGAGGAACTATTCCGCGGACAACATGCACGCGTCCCGACGGGACGAAGTCCATTTCAACCGTGAACGAGAGAATCCGAAAGCTGGGTATCGGGAGTATGATTGAGAAATACATCGTAAGAGGGAGCTAATCTCTCCTCTTAGGAAGAATGAGCATCGCGACAACCCCCCACGTCACCAGCAGGCTCAGAATCGCAACGATAGAGGCCACGCGGATGATAGAGGAAGTCACTGGTGGGCCTCAAGATTCGAAACTCCCCGGGAAAGTAATGAGCAACAGCGTTACCCCTCGGTGAATAGGGGTAGGGGGAGGGGACGTTGGTGGAGAGGTGGTCGAAGAGGGCAGGGCCAATCTGCACAAGTATCAGTTAACCAGGCCCCACGCCGCGAAGACCGCCCGGAAGGATCACGGGTCAACCGAATCCCAGAGCCAGAAGGTTTTATCGACACTTTGGCAGGAGGACCATCGATCTCAGGAATAAGTCGGCAAGAAAGAAAGAATTATGAAAGAGAGGCAAGACAACCTCCGTCCACCGCTAGCCAAAAGATCGCTTCACAACCACATCCAGAGATAATCTTCGCTTCAGCAGACGCAGATGAAGTCCGCATGCCACACGCGGATCCCCTCGTGATCCACGCTCAGATCGCCACTAAAACCGTGAAAAGAGTTTTCATAGACACAGGGTCGTCAGTGGACATACTCTCGTGGGAAGCTTTCTCCCAGTTGGGCGTGTCAGCAACAGCTTTGAGGCCTTATCATGGCACGTTGGACATACTCTCGTGGGAAGCTTTCTCCCAAAGAAGTCGTATCAGAAGCAGAACTTGAAGTCCGGCCATCAGAAAGAGAGATTTTGACAGCGGATCTGAGAACCGTTCACCAGCCGTTCCAAAATACCGAAGAAAGGATTTACATGGGCCAAGCCCTCGGGGCAGGGGAGAAGGAACGGGTTCTAGAAATTATCCGACAGTCCCGGGACATGTTCGCATGGTCCCCGAAGGATCTTTTGGGTGTGCCCACATCCATAGCAATCCACACCCTCAGAATCCGTCATGACGCGCGGCCTGTAGCCCAAAAGAAGAGAAAGATGGCCCCGGAGAAGTCCCGAGTAGCGAAAGAAGAAGTAGAGAAGTTGCTGGAGGCTGGGTTCATTGAAGAAGCGGAAGATTCAGATTGGCTCTCGAATGTGGTTCTAGTTAAGAAGGCCAACGGAAAGTGGAGAATGTGTGTCGATTTCTTGGACTTAAACAAGGCCTGCCCCAAGGATAGCTATCCGTTGCCCTCGATAGATGAGTTGGTTGACATCACCACTGGGAACGAAGCTTTAAGTTTCCTGGACGCATATTCCGGATATAATCTGATCAATTTAGACCCAATAGACCAAAGGGCAACCACCTTCATCACCAATCAGGGAATTTTCCGTTACAAAGTCATGCCTTTTGGTTTGAGGAACGCCGAGGCCACGTTCCAGAGAACTGTAGACAAGATATTCCATGATCAGCTGGCCAGGAATGTATCTATTTATGTGGATGACATTGTAGTTAGGAGTAAGAAGGCCGAAAATCACGCGGCGGATCTACAAGAGACTTTCGATTCTTTGAGACGTGGCGGGCTGAATTTGAACGCCGAGAAGTGTGTTTTCGGAGTCGACTCCGGAAAATTCCTGGGTTTCATGGTAAGCCAAGGGGGGATAGATGTGAACCCTGCAAAGATAACGACCATACAGGAACTGCGCCCTCCGCGGACCATAAAAGAGGTACAATCTTTGAACGGAGCGGTCAATTACCTGGGCCGTTTCTGTTCTTGTCTGGCAGATAAGTCCTTGCCTTTCTTCGCGTTGTTGAAGAAAAAGGGACCGCTACAATGGACACCTAAACTCCAACAAGCTTTTGATGAGCTGAAAGTTTTTCTGCAGTATGTCCCGACTCTACAACAGCCGCAAAAGTCTGAAAGCTTACAGTTGTACCTGGCGGTAAAAGCCACTACTATCAGTGCGATTCTCACTCGAGAAGGGCGGTACCCATTTTACTATGTAAGCCGGGTATTACAGGATGCTGAAACCAGATATGAGCCGGTGGAAAAAGTAATCCTCAGTTTGATGTTTGCGGCTAGGAGGCTCCGCCCGTATTTCCAGGATCACCTA